>CM042805.1:7950027-9254194 GCA_009982885.2 Hyles vespertilio
GCAATACGGCCACAACCACATCAAATTGATAGATTTGATTATTTATAACTTGAAAATACCCATTTCAAACATTTTGTAGCGTGTAGCGTTTGACCGAACTGAATTTTCAAAAATGTCAACAAATTTTACCGGACTGTATCATAGCAATCTGTCTGATTTTCTGACTCTAGTTATATAATAGCTCTAAGATACCGAAAACATATTTTTCAGACGTCAGCACTGTAGCGCGAACCCAAAAAACATTTAGAAAAATTAAAATTGAGACAAAAAAATTATGATAGCAATCCGTCTGAAAATATTCTTTACGGGTAAATTATGATTAATTAATAGGAAAAAAAATATTTTCAGAAGGAAATTTGGATGCATCAAATTGTGGGACCATTCTAAATATGTTAAGGAATTTTACCGATCGGTATCAGAGCAATCTGTCTGAAAATTGCGATGAAATGGATTATCCAAATATAAAAATATATATATATATATATCAGAAGAATTCAGTGTAGCACCTCCTTTATCAGACAACTTTTCGATACCGACCGTGTTGAAGCGTGACAGAGAGTGCGGACAACGTATCTAAGCTATAAAAACGTCTATTATAATTGATAATTTTGAATTCTTAAAAACCCACTCTTCCATCCCTAAAAACTTCGTCAATGACAGATGAGCAAACCGTGCCTTGTCATTGGGAATAGAAGAAAATAACGTCCGCGAGCCCCCGGACAACCAGCGACACACCCACGTCCGCCTGAGCAACTTATAATTTGTTGTCACCTTAAGTGAGCGTCATTTCAACGGCTAGGATTGCTGGTGAGTGACTATGTATAGTAAGAGAGTAGCAGGAGGGTAACACGCAAAAAACCATTCCCATCGTAGCAGGAGCGTAAGAAGCGCTCAGGCATCGGCCAAGCGACTCCAAAACCTTCTTTTCTCTTTAGGAGTACATACGACATCTAAAATTTCTACAAACAGTTTTATTGCAATCTTGCCAAATATACGAATGGTTGAAAAAAAAACATTTTAATTGCTATAATACAGGTCGGCTAAATTTGTTGACATTTTCAAAAATTCGCTTCATCTATACAGGGTATATCAAGACTGCTACCGAAAACGAAGCCGGGTGGTAGTCTAAGCGACTTCAGACACAATGCAACAGAAAAAGTTGCAAAAAAAAGCGACAATTTTTTTTTGTTATTTTTTTCCTATGGCCTATATTTGGGTGGTAAATACATTTTTTCCTAAAATAATAGTGTATACCCTTTTATTTATAAATACTCTAAGGTATAAAAGAGTTTAAATTATTATTTAGCAAAAACTATGGATTTACCACCCAAAAATGACGATATTTAAAAAATCATAAAAATTAATTGTCGCGTTTCTATGCGAAATTTTTAATTGCATTGTGTTTGTAGCCACTAAAACTACCACCCGGCTTCGTTTTCGGTAGCAGTCTTGAGATACCCGGTATACTACGCGCAAAATGTCTGAAAACTAACTTATTCGTCATAAAATTATAGAATCTATGTACATTTCCAATATCAGACGTATTACTATGATACCGACTGCCTTTTTTTTGGACACAGCAGAAATAGCCTCACATTCAATTGCTACACTTTTGACTGTTACTACCCACCTAGTCGGGTTCAGAATCATATACTCTAACGATTTTATACAGTTTCGAACGTTTTCGTATGATACATGGTACTAGTAGGTAATATAAGAATAATATTTTTTGACGCAATAAAACGGCTTATTTGACATGTTTGTATTTGTATTTAACACAAAATTGCACCTAAAAAGATAATATATTGATAAATATTGCGTTCGTTTTGTTCTACGAAGTACGATTTTCAAATATCAGCAGTCATTCAATAAAAGCTGTATAAGTAGGCATAAGTATATCTTCATCTTATCAATCATTCATGATTTTGTGGTTGATCTAGGGGTTTATTCTTTTAACCTCTAAACTGTCATCAACTACTTTACTGTGTATTCGGCCGTCACTCTGCCTAGACCAAGGACGTCCAATTGTACACTCTCGAACATCTATTTTGGTTACTTCGTAAATATAGATGAGATCCGCATTTATGTATCCGGGCCGGATCTATTGACTCCAAAAATATATTTGACTAATTAGTCAAATAGCCTATTTTTGGAGTTTCTGGAAACCATACCACATTATGAAGTGGGGTCTATAGACCTTACAAATAAAGGTTATTTTTAATTACTATATCTATATCATTTAAAAATAAATTTACAAAATACACTGAATAATTACACTGTCAAAACGCTCTGTCGGACAATGTGGCGTCCAGTTTGTAAACATCCGCTCCACAGATTCGTTCGCATATATCACTCATTCTCAAATCAGCCATAGATCAATCAATCAATCAATCGTCCGAATGAGTTTTTGTCAAAAAAAAAATAGAATTATTTTTCTTTCTTCACATTTTATTACATTGGACATGATAATATTATTAATTCACGGTTATTAATGACAAATAACGCGTTTTAAAGGTATTTTAATATTTAATTTGCATCTATGCCGTTATCAATCCCATTCATTTCCTGTAATGAGTAGTTCATACTAATGCATGAGGTCATAGCCAATCAAAAGCGTTTACGATCACGTGGCGCGAACTCAAAATAAATGAAATTGTAATTGTGGTTTTTAGCCAAAATATACAATATTTTTAATGTATGATAATGAAATATGTTTTAAAATTAAATTATCTACACGGATGGAAACAAATAAGTCAATATTTTTTATACAATCAAATAGCCTATTCTTCACATAATATACTATTTGGCAAAACGTGAGCGCGTGATCAGAAAGTTGCACAACATATTAAGTATAAATGTTGCCCTTATCTGCTGATATTGAGAAAGTACATAGTATAGGAGTGACCGTCGACAAGTACGTTATAATTATCGAGTAGAAGTACATATGTCTGACCTCCGCTAGCAGGAAGTTGGTTAGTGTTTACCAACAACATGTTAATATTCAGCACATGACACCTCTATCGGGAAATGCGTCCGCGAAAAGGCTTCGCAATTCGTCCTGTCTTTGGCAGCTAATCAATACTTTTTTCTGGCTGTTGCACAATGGCAGCCGATGCCTGGAGGGATACTCTACTCCGACACGAAGTTCGAATGTTCGAAAGATGAACGTCAACATAAAAGATAAAAGTGTGTCCCTTATAAAAATCAGGACTATTCTCTATGAAACTTATTATTCACTTCGTACTATTTTAAGATTACGACGTACGATGCGGTCGTCGTGTCAGAGTACAGAGTACCCCCCAGTAATATTGGCATAATACAAAATTTTACCTTACCGTTAAATTCACGAAATAAGCTTAGCCTCTTGTCTGCACCGGAAAGCGGAAACGCGATGTCGTTTGGATTTTTTTACTTACGTTTTTGTTTGGCTTGCGGTCGGCTTACGGTATTTAATAGCTATTGTTAGTTTTTATCTGTATTGTCGCGATTTGACTTAAAGAACCCGATCATCAAACACAAGATCCTTATCATCCGTTGTACCTTATTGTTTCGTAAAGTAAACAACAACTAATTTTGGTAATACTGGACTGTCGCCATGACGGAAATATTAACACTACAGTCGACAACCTTTTGAAATCTTTTAATATCCAACTACAAGTAGACTATGAGGATTAACATTCTTTCATTGTCATCTCGTAACTGTGTAATGACGTTACTCGGCCTTAAAATGTATTTAGACTTTAGAGGAAGGACATCTGGTGCATTGAACTGTTTTGCAATGCTAAAACTGTTTGATGTATTGCGTATGTATCAAATCAAAGAAAACTCGTCACGTCAAATATAAAATGATAAACTCATATCCACATAAACACAATAAAATGTTATCTTGAAATATTGTTTTTGAAGTCTAACAAAACAAGAGTATAAATACTACTATCTGTCTGTTCTTTAGTCTAATGTTACGTAACTTACGAGTAGGACTCCGGTTCCGTACAGTTTTAGTAATTAATTATTGCGTATATGTTTCCAAATTAATGAATTTGTATTTTATCAGTACGTTAGAGCAACAGTGTGTTAATTCTTAAAGATATTAGAAATCAATTTGTTTTAATAAATTTAAATCATATAAGCAATTAGTACCGTAATCACTATAATGTTTATCAATGGATCTTTCAAACGGTACTATGAATAAACATGTTAATTTAGTAAAACCAAAAAATGGACTCATTGTCACACTCAAGTTATTTTATCTTAATTTTTTAATTAGCGACGGTTAATTCCACTAATGGCACTATATTCTACAGTAGACTTCCTGTCTGAAGTGTGCGATAGAGTACCACTAATGGCATCCTACCTATAAAAGATGAATTAAAAATTGTGAAACGCATAGCAACAATCGCTCGAATAACTGACATCGAGGCCAATATTCGGATTTACATAAAATTTTATTGCAAGTATTTATCAGATAAATGGATTATCTCGAATTGGGCTTGGTATGCTTTGTACGCACTTTACACAGAATATGACACTGATTAATTCGATAAATAATAAAAACAGTACATAAAAACAAGAGGGACGTTATTATACTCGTAGTATCAGATAAAAATACAAGGCTGAACCGACTATTAATAAAACTCTGCTCGTCCGAATGCAGTTGGATTATTGTACAGCAAGCTGCCATTTGTAAAATAAAAATTAAATTCTTGTGAGACCTATTATAATCAATCATAATTTCTGATACCCTAGACATAACTCTTGGTAACGTTCTGTGCGGTCGGGATTACGTGTTTCTAGAATTGTGTAAGATTATAAAATGTCTCTTACAGTTTTCATACACAATGTACTGCAGCTTTCTTCGCATTTATAAATAAAGGTAAAAGCTAATTGTATCGCAAAGGTTAAGAACGAGGCTCGACGGCCGTCAGTAAGGTCGGAAGGAGACCGCTTCCGGACACTTTGTTAGGGTTCACCAGTCGTGGAAGAGCAATTAGTAATAAATTACCTTATGTTGCCTCTTTCGTCCTGGCGATCGTAATCATTTCAAGGCAATTGTACGAATAAACGTCAAGATTAAAAAAATACATATTCAAAACAGTAAGGAAAAGTTTATAGAATAAAAGATTGAAGTTATCTCCAAAATGGATTGTACGTTGATCGAGTGTCGAAGAAAGACGTCGGAAAGTCTTAAAATTACTAGAACAAAGTTGCAAAATGATGAATTCATAGAATTTATTTAATTTTTCTACTGGTCTCTTTCGTCTACTAAAGCTCTGTAGTTTTATTCGGTATATTATACTCGTAGCGGAGACCGTGTTTAAATTACAAAAAACAACATAAACAATACCACAATAATGATAAATCGTTGTAAATTATTAACTTCCTACCATAAACTATTTTTATTAAATACGCAATTTACGTCAAATAGCAATAAATGTTGAATAACATAATTTGTGGAAACAATACTCTATTATTATGAATAATGTGTTTGTGTATGATTGATTATGTACGGTCTAGAATGCAATATATTTAGAACAATATTTTAGTTTCCATGGCGGATGTCACGTAAGCCCACAATATATCGTGTCGATCTTAATATTAGGCTGTTTCAATTGGATGCATTGCGCGACGTAACTATTAGATTCGAGACTGGTTTTAGATTCGATTTTATATTTTCACATATTAAAAAACTCCTACTGTATTTCACAAGGAATAGATAGTGTTCAAACTAGTGCCAAAGACAGTTCACTGAGGTTATTACAGTTCTAACATGTGCTAAAAGGGAACTAAAGACAGGATCAACTCTTGTTAGAAAATTAATTGAAAAACTCAAATCCAGTAAATCGAACGATTCTTGAATCTAGCACTTTCGTAATAATAATATTATGGGTAAATCAATCAAATAAAAGATATCCAGTAGGAACTCCTGCGAGCACGAAAAAACATATTATGGTACTTGAATTAGAAAGAGGATATCACAGGTGGCCAAAAACTTTACTTTGATATCCTGAAGTGAGATTTGGATACTGAAAGAACATTTGATAAACATATTTTCTTGGAGCATGAAAAATATGTTTGACTAGTTGTGCCCGCGACTTCGTCCGCGTGGAATTTAGCAAAAATATTATTTTTCGAAAATATAAGATTTTTTCTATATAAATGTAGCCTAAGTTAGTCCTTATTATATCAGCTACCTGACAATAAAAGTCCCGTCAAAATCGGTCCAGCCATTTCAGAGATTAGCCGGAACAAACAGACAGAAAGACAGACGGACAAAAAATTTCTAAGGTCATTTTCGTTATAGGTATCGTGTAAATAACGATACGTGGTTGGACATTCTTTTTTTTTTTCACTTTACAAACAGACACTTAAATTTTATTTATATGTATAGACTAGCTGTGACCGCGACTTCGTCTGCGTGGAATTTAACAAAAAAGTTAATTAGTTTATTATTTTAAATTTTTTTGGTTTTTGCATTTTTATTTTAATTATCAACCTTTGTAACGAAACCATACTGCGATCTAATTCTACGGTGGCGCCATCTCTTAGCGAGCGGCGGTAAACTCGCGTTACACGTTTATTTTCAGTTTTTTGAATTAACTTTATTGAAAAAAAAAAAAAAAAATTTTGTAAATGTGATATTGATTCGTTGGTGGGAGAAGTGGTGGGAGGCGCCCGACGTGACAGCCCATGCGCGTGAGCTGCGCGCGGGCATTGCAACATTACTTAATTTTTTTAAAATAAAAGATTTTGTCTAAAATAAATGTAGCCTAAGTTACTCCTTGTTATATCAGCTACGTGACAAAAAAAGTCCCGTCAAAATCGGTCCAGCCATTTCAGAGATTAGCCGGAACAAACAGACAGACAGACAAAAAAAATTTAAATATCATTTTCGGCACATGTATCGTGTATATAACGAAATGTAGTTGGACATATTTTCACTTTACAAACAGACACTTCAATTTTATATTTATATGTATCGATAAGTTTTTATGCTTAGCATTTTAATTCACAAACATGTTTAACTAAATCTTGGTCAGGTCATCATAACAAACATGACAGTTGAGCTCATAAGAATTTAAAAAATGCCAAATTATCCAAGGTCATCGCAAGTAGTCACGTTATGTTAAGAGCGTTTATACCCTGCACGCGCTTTTTGGCTTAAAAACAGGACTTTTCAAATGAGTTAATAGCCACCAATAAACAATTTAAAGGTAAAATAATTATTACTAATTTTAGAAAAGGTTGTCATCTAGGGATTTTGGTGGAAAACATTATAGATTGATGGATAATTTGTGAGTACTATACGGATTACTGAACACAAGTTTCGTTATTTAGGCTTTAAATGGCAATTTAGAAGCTTAAGATATCCGAAACCACTAAATATAAGATGAAAATAAAAATATTATCAGACTAATAAGACCCTTATGGAGGGATTTTGCTGAGAAAAATTATCTTTTTGTGTTTAGTTCCTGAAAAATTAAAATTTAAACAATGCGAAATTATTCAGATACTCTTGTCAAGAACATATTTTTTTTTCACCAACTTATCGTACATAATTTTTTATAGCAATTGCATATTACAATAGAAGAACATCTTATCAATAAATTACCATTTTTATATTTCAACAAAATTAGTTTTCATGTTTTCTACAAATATTTTAAAAACCACTATAAAACACGCTGTCCGACGTGGATCAAATCAGACCGCCGCAAGGCCTTCTAGAGGGAGGACGTATCGCTCGTCGCTCCGGCCTGGCTGCAGTCGATTATGCCGCGCGTAGTAAAAATAGCCACGCGCGGAATGCGATTACCACATCTTAGTACTTTGGTAGTAAAATATTTAATTATTTTTATTACCTACAATGATTTTGTAGTGAGTATAAATTATGTTTCAGGTAATATAATGGGATGTAATTCCGAGGCTAAATTATGTTATGTATTGTAATATAAAATTAAATATATTTCGTAATTGTAAGGGTTTGTAAGGCCCCTAACACTATTTATGTGTTCGAACACGAAATGATTAATAAAACGTCCGTAGTGTATACTGATTGAACACTGATTTGAATGCAACTTAACAATGTAATAATAACGAAAATATGATTAGTATCCAAAATTTGTATTATTCTTTGCTTGCACAGTAATATTTGTCTACTTATAATGCAAATAAAATATTTTTATGATATTATATTACAGTTACATTTCAATTGAATATTTGAAGCGCACGGATCAAAGTTGTTTGAGCCGATTGTATAGCGAGCCGACGCGGCAGCTCTACGCACACAGCTTTGGTCGCTTATGTGTGCGTGAAATTAACGAAGAAATACCTATAGTTGACTTTGCGCGCAAGGTGTATACGCTCTTAATACGTGCCTATCAAAACTGACTAACGGTATAAAACAGATAAAAAAAATCGCGTCCCAGTATTATGATACAAATAAAACTTTTTATTGCAAACCACAAACATTACGTTCATATTAAACAATATTATTAGTTATGGCAAAGAATGATTATTCCACTTTAACCCATTGCTTGTACGTACTTATAAAATAGCCAACCCGGACTAGGCCAGCGATATATGGACGTTTGTAGAGGAGGCCCGTGTCCTGCAGTGGAACGTATAAGGACTGATAAAGAATTATAAAATTAATAGTATGAAACAGTAGAATTAGTAGTGGTTGCATGAATTACTATCTCCTTGGGATATCCCATGACGCCCATAATGCGCTTATTGTTCAAGGGGTTTAGTCGGTATGCTTCCGTAGAATTTGTTAACCTCCCAGTCTAACTGCAATGTCCTAAAGCTTGTGCTGGAATGCCATGGTGACGAAAAACCCCTTTTAGCATCCCTGGAATTCAAGAAGGGATGGTTAACAGCTTTCCAGTTGTCTATGAAACGTTGATTGTTTCCCATTAAAACTTTCATCGAATATATTCTCAACAAATATTTACAAAATCAATATATTATTTTAAATTTAGTTTTAACATCACAATTCACAACCATTCGTTTCAAGGTAATATCCAACTTAAAGCTTTCCTTAAAACATAACGCGACGATATTTTAGAAACAGATTCAATCTAATTGACTTCTGTGATGTTTACTAAACCGTCAGTCCTTCTTAAAACTTTTTCAACTTAGAATAAGACAAGAATGATTGTGGTCCTTACTTGTAGACCTAATGCGGTTCTTAATACATAATACATAGCGTAACATTCGCAGGCCGGGCGATTGCAGGCGGTCATGTGACGCCAATTCTGGTTTTTCGTGACGAAATCAAATTATTGCTCATTATGAGGACTCGTGTTTGGGGGCGTGGCACTAATGTTGATAAAAACAATACTGGAAATAATTTTCGTAACCGGTTATAACCAATTAATTTACTGGTTTTAAGCAGTTGTATGTAGATGTATCAAGTTCGATGTAGCTGTTAATATTGTTTTTATAGAAGGGAAATTTTAATTTTCGCTTTCGTTGGCCACGAATAAAGTTTACACGTGGATGGATGCCGAAGTTACTAGAAGTTCTAAAAGTAAGGCATTATATTTCTGTCTTCAAATATTACCTGGTTAGAAAAGGGAAACTATAATTATCTAAGGGTTGACTGATTTATCATATCATAGTATCATGTATAGATTATAATCTCTGTGGCGCAGTAGATTAGACGCTGGCTTTGAAACAAGAGGCCGCGGGTTCGTTCGGGATTTCACCTATAACTGGATTCATTTCCCGGGTTTTAACAAAACGTGTCGTTTAAAAGATTTAATATGATAATAATTTTCATTTGATTAAGTAATAATGATTGTACAAACAAACATGGTCGGTTTACATAATATTTTCCACAGAGTTCTGTCTCCGGACGAGCGGTGTCGAGGCCAGTGCTTGTAAACATTTCTTATCACATGACGTGTTATCACGTCAACATGTCGGCTTATTTTTCACACTTATTAATGTGTGGTATGATTATAAATTTGTGATTTTACACGTACGTGACAATTGGCATTTTCCCACATTTTCTTCCAGATTAGCACCTTGAGATCTACTGGGTATCTCAAGACTGCTACCGAAACGAAGCCGGGTGGTAGTTTTAGTGACTACAAACACAATGCAACTAAACATTTCGCAAAGAAACGCGGCAATTATTTTTTATGTTTTTTTAAATATCGTCATTTTTGGATGGTAAATCCATAGTTTTTGCTTAAATAATAATTTAAACTGTTTTATACCTTAGAGTTTTTATAAATAAAAGGGTAAACACTATTATTTTAGGAAAAAAAATGTGTTTACCACCCAAATATGGCCATAGGAAAAAATAACAAAAAAAAATTGTCGCTTTTTTTTGCAACTTTTTCTGTTGCATTGTGTCTGAAGTCGTTTAAACTACCACCCAGCTTCGTTTTCGGTAGCAGTCTTGATATACCCTGTATATTTACTAAACTTGATTAATATGTACTGTAACTTAGTTCTGTCTATATCTGATATTTGATTTTTTACATATGTAATAATTTAATTCTCTTTATTTTTTTAAACATATATTTTTATTTTTACATATATGTAGAAAATACAATTATCACAACAAAATATTGAAGCTGAACAAATAACTATGCATATAGTGTAGGTATTGAGTACAGCTGTGAGTAAATGCCGTTAACTATAATCATTTATCAAAAAAGGTTTTAGCTAATAGTTGTCTTGCTGTGCTTGCTTTGGTACATTATGGCGATCATATTTCACTAGAACACATATACATATATGTATGCTTGTAATTTGTATACTGAATTCGATAGATATGTATTGCTGTTACCAAGGCATACATTAATTCAATTTTAGTTTGTTTATACAAACTGCAACTACTCTGAAAATAAACCTTATCAGGCAAACTAACTCCCTAATAAATCACAATAAATAAAGTCAACAAATATAATTGTGTTACGACTGTTTCGGCTTGAATCGGAAGCTTGATAAGTTAAAACAAATTTGACGAGGGCTCAGGGGCGTTGGTAACTTTATTTAAACTCTGCTGGGGACATTACGTGATGTTATTTGTTTAAGTATTTTTCATATCATAGAGGATGTACCGAGATGAAATTTCGAATTTATTTATAGCAACTTTAACACTATGAACACGACCATTACCGTGCTATGAATGGTATGCATACCGGGTATCTCAAGACTGCTACCGAAAACGAAGCCGGGTGGTAGTTTTAGTGGCTACAAACACAACGCAACAAAAAATTTCGCATAGAAACGCGACAATTATTTTTATGATTTTTTAAATATCGTCATTTTTGGGTGGTAAATCCATAGTTTTTGCTAAAATAATAATTTAAACTCTCTTATATCTTAGAGTATTTATAAATTAAAGGGTATACACTATTATTTTAGGAAAAAAATTATTTACCACCAAAATATGGCAATAGGAAAAAAAATTCAAAAAAAATATTGTCGCTTATTTTTGCAACTTTTTCTGTTGCATTGTGTCTGAAGTCGCTTAAACTACCACCCGGCTTCGTTTTCGGTAGCAGTCTTGATATACCCTGTATAATTATTAGTTATTTTGCTGCTAGCTGTTTTTATACGCCAGACAACTAAAAAATCTGGAGAGTGAAAATGTATCTCATAAATTGTGTCAGAGTTTATCTACTACAGAAAAATCATGAAACATAAAACTTCGCAATTTTAAAATATAAAACTAATACTTTTTTTTTTAATTTTATTTATTTATTATGCTTCATACAGGGTATATCAAGACTGCTACCGAAAACGAAGCCGGGTGGTAGTTTAAGCGACTTCAGACACAATGCAACAGAAAAAGTTGCAAAAATAAGCGTCAATTTTTTTTTGAAATTTTTTTCCTATTGCCATATTTTGGTGGTAAATAATTTTTTCCTAAAATAATAGTGTATACCCTTTAATTTATAAATACTCTAAGATATAAGAGAGTTTAAATAATTATTTTAGCAAAAACTATGTATTTACCACCCAAAAATGACAATATTTAAAAAATCATAATAAATAATTGTCGCGTTTCTATGCGAAAATTTTAGTTGCATTGTGTTTGTAGCCACTAAAACTACCACCCGGCTTCGTTTTCGGTAGCAGTCTTGAGATACCCGGTATACAATAGTATACAAGACGGACTTAATGCCAGTGACATTATCTCCCAGTCGAAACTGATAAGCAGTTTCCTTACATCTCGAACACCTTAATCACAAAGACGATTAAAGTAAATGGGGGAGATCGTTCAAAGATGCTTGTAGCGGTTTGCCTATGATTCTACCCACATTATGTTATCGGTACATTTCGGTAAAAGTACCAAATCAGGATCACTTGTTGCTTTGGATGCGTCTTTAGCATTCTAGCTTAGTCTAGCAATATTGCTGCCACGCATATTAATAATTCATTGATAGCTTATCATATGTCCATTAATATTTTCACACAATTATCAAAGAAACTACAAAGACCCACTATAGTTTGAAGTGTTCCATTATGTCATAAATGCATAATGCGGCTATTAAGCTCTGGTTTATGCGCGTCAGGCGTCAGTGTGTCATGCACAGGGTCTTCACTGTGTCTTTATGCACTCACAATAAAAGGACAAGCACATGATGTTTCTAGAACTTTGTTATTGTTATTTGACTTGTATAAAACATAAACGGTGTCAACAAAACTGGACGGCAGAACGCATTTTCTCACGACTCTGTAAATAAGCTCCAATGCATGGCACAACTACTATTTATAGAATCAGATTATAATAATTATGTAAGAGAAATCCTTTGACAATGGCTTTAAAATTTAATCTCCATAGTCGGAATTTCCAACAACGTTAAATCAGTGATAGAAATCTAGAAATCACTAGTAAGGTCGTAAGATAAGTGTGTGTTTATATTATATTTTATGAAGGCGGGAATTATCTTTGTATGTCACTTGCGTCCAAGGCGAAGTGTTTTTGATCGGCAATCTGTTGTTTTAACAACAATTGAGTATTAATCTCGAGGCCCGTTTTAAGGCTGCTCTTAAGAGCCTACCTCGAAAAATATTCGCAGCATTTTGGGGCGTGGTTAACGAAAGTTGCCGCATCACGCCGTGGCACTGCGCTACTGGCGCACATTCCCCGATTAAATATTATCTACTGGTATTATTAACATTAGTAATAACAAATTAATGTAGACCTATGTATATTTATAATCCGTATGATTCTGACAATATGCCTATATATTGTTTATCATACTTTTGTATTGATAAAAAAATCTATTATAATCTAAGTGGTAAAACACGAACTTTAAACTATTACTTTACGAAAACCTCAAAAACATTTACAATAATATCTGTATAAACACAAGATAGGTATCAATTGTTTTGCCGGTCACTCACTCTACTAGTGTGAAGCGCTAATCGCCTAGGCGCCCTTTGAAATGCCGCCAAAGGCATTGCGCCTAGCGATGATTTATTTGTTTCTACTTCATTTGACCTGTGATTTGACCACTGACTTTCGCCTATAAAAGAATGTCATTCTTAGTTCTGCTGTTTTGTGATTTTTGACTTACGATACAACTGTAAATTTAACAAAAATGTGTGAAATAAATTTGAATTTTGTAATAACAACCAAACTAAACTGACTAGGTATTCCTGAAGTATATACACAGAGCGGAAACGATAAGTAATTACATTAGATTATTGTTTAAATTCCACATAAAATAATTATTATTGATTTTGGAACTGTGCGGTCACACCGGCGCTCACGCTCTTATTATTATTGCTATGCGCTTGGCGCGAGAATGACGGCGATCACACCCGCCCGTTCCAGTTTGAACCTTTACAACCAAATAGGGATAATTTTTGTTTAACAATGTTTCTTTTATTTACGCTAGACAAATTTTTCGGCGAAATTATTTGATATCAATTACAATTATTTTGCTTTTGTTTTATGAAAAGCATTGTAAATATTAATTTTATAGTAATACTAGCGATCGGGCCAGGGTCCGCCCGGGTGCATACACGTTTAAAAATGGCGGTCAAAATGTTTAATTCTGACTATCAGTTTAGAATATTGACCAATCGGACCAAGAAAAACGAACAAAATATCCTCGTATTTGCTAGAAATATCACTACTGCTTTCCTCCTATAGGTCATAGCGTGATGATATATAGCCTATAGCCTTCCTCGATAAATGAACTACCCAAAACTGAAAGAATCATTCAAATCGGACCAGTAGTTCCCGAGAGTAGCGCGTTCAAACAAACAAACAAACAAACAAACTCTGCAGCTTTATAATATTAGTATAGATATAGACTTTCAGTGACATATAAAATAGATTCGTATAAAAAATATTCTAAATCTGGGGGCACGGCAATGCCCCCACCAAGTCGAGCTAAAAAGTGGCACAGTCGTACCATCCTTTTCTAGAAGCAATTCAGATCATTTTAAACCCCCCATAACTTCGTTGTGGTTAAACGAAGCAAGAAACCTGAATTTTCAGTTACTAAGCAGGCATTGTGTAAACACGGTATGTTTAAAATTTCATTCAATTTGAACCACTAGTTTAAGAATTGTAACTAGTCAAACTTTCTTAATTTTGTCACTCACTAACTGACTGACCGATCATCAAAAGTCTAAGGCACTTCTAGCAGACATAGAACCTTTAAATTTAGAATATAACTAGCTGTGCCCGCGACTTCGTCCGCGTGGAATTTAACAAAAACTTTATTTTTCTAAAATAAAAGAACTTTTTTATAATAAATGTAGCCTAAGTTACTCCTTATTATATCAGCTACCTGACAAAAAAAGTCCCGTCAAAATCGGTCCAGCCATTTCAGAGATTAGCCGGAACAAACAGACAGAAAATAACTTTTCTAAAATAAATGTAGCCTAAGTTACTCCTTCTTATATCAGCTACCTGAAAAAAAAAGTCCCGTCAAAATCGGTCCAGCCATTTCAGAGATTAGCCGGAACAAACAGACAGACAGACAAAAAAATTTTAAATATCATTTTCGGCACAGGTATCGTGTATATAACGATATGTAGTAGGACATTTTTTTTTATTTTCACTCTTAAAACAGACACTTCAATTTTATTTATACAGGGTATATCAAGACTGCTACCGAAAACGAAGCCGGGTGGTAGTTTAAGCGACTTCAGACACAATGCAATAGAAAAAGTAGCAAAAAAAAGCGACAATTTTATTTTAAATATTTTTTTCCTATGACCATATTTGGGTGGTAAATACATTTTTCCCTAAAATAATAGTGTGTACCCTTTTATTTTTAAATAATCTAAGGTATAAAAGAGTTTAAATTATTATTTTAGCAAAAGCTATGGATTTACCACCCAAAAATGACGATATTTAAAAAATCATAAAACATAATTGTCGCATTTATTTGCGAAATTTTTAGTTGCATTGTGTTTGTACTCACTAAAACTACCACCCGACTTTGTTTTCGGTAGCAGTCTTGAGATACCTAGTATATAAAAGGCATAACAGGAGAGGGTATTGAGAGGGAAAGGGTGTATTCAGCCCATGAAACTGTACAAAATTCCTCTAGAAAGACATAACGAAGAAAAACTTGCAAATAAATAGACTAAATAGCTATAAAATATCAATTACCATGAAAGAAAGAATATTAATAATCAAATCCGTGATATTTGTGATAAATTGACACCTACAAAAATAAGAAAAAACTATAAGACAGAGGCTTTATGAAAATTGTTGGTGATATTCTAGAAGTAAAAAGTACCGAAAAGAAAAAAAAGTAGGACTCTAAAAAAAGACGTGAGATCCCATCAAAAACATCCTGTAAAAAAATTCAGCCATCCAGCAGCATTATGTATGAATTGTACGATACATTATGGTTTCATGCGATGGCCAAGGCGATCCATTTATTTATAACGTAAAGAATTTTTAATATGTATATGATAATAGCTTACGTAATAACTTTATACAGAAGGTCCCTTACGCAAGGACTAAATAAATTAATCGACTTGGTATCGGTATATGCATGTAGCATCTCACAATTTTTTTAGGTAGAAACCCTGAGCTGTGAGACTTGGAATTTTTTTACAGGATGTTTTTGGTGGGATTGTGTCTTCATCTGTCTATTGATAGAGGTGCTCCCGAAAGGTACTATTTTTCTAATGGTATTATACTGGATGGTTTTGAAAAATATCACAATATTATGATGGCCAGTTCATGACCAGACACAAAACAGTTCAAAATGGCGGCCTCAACTATCAATTCTGCTTACTCATTCAAATGAAGGAACCATTAGATATCGACTTAGATATCAATCGAATCAAAAGCAAAAAAGTTCAAAATGGCGACCATAATTTTCAATTCTGACTTTGAATTTAGTGAAACGGAATAATATGGTAAAAAGGTTTTTCTATTTAATTCACTATTAATATATTTATTGGGCAAAACCCGATTAAAAGTTATAAGTAAATTCAATTGATAATAAAAGTTGGTGCGTCCTTGGTGGGAATATCGCGTAGCCTTCATATTATAGGAGCTAGCAACAAGAAATATTGTGATATCAGATGAAAAATAATGATAATATATACTGAAAGAACAATACAACGAGAAATAAATTTATTTTAACCGAATTAATTCGATGACAATGATCGCAATGTCCATATCATAGGGATTACGTTGGATCCCTTATTTTCATATTTCTCGTATGTCGTGGATCTACATACATACATACATAAACTCACGCCTTTTTCCCAGAAGGGGTAGGCAGAGGTGCCAAGACCCACATTTCGCCATGTATGTTCCGTCCCACGATGTGATAGGTGGCGAGCCTATCGCCATATCGGGCACAAATTCCTGACTCTGGGCTGATAATGAATAGAAAAATCCAATATCACTTTGCCCTACCCGGGATTCGAACCCGAGGCCTCACCTTTGTAACCGTACCTTAGTACAACTACGCCACTGAGGCAGTCTACAAGTCGTGGATCTACAAGCTCAGGTAATAGTTGAAAGTTGAAATTAATCGGCCAATTGTCAATTCAAGTGCGTGGTGGCCTAACTACTCTCAATTGTACTCTCGATTGTAGAGGAGGCCCGTGCCCTGCAGTGGGACATATATGGGCTGACACAGAATTACCAATTCTGACCTTGAATTTAGTTTATGAAAATGAAGAGTCTCTCAGATATCGAATTAGAAACCAATCAGAACAATAACAAAAAATCAATAAAAATGCTGACCACATATTTTTCTGAGAATATTTTCATGTTTTCATGAACGAAGGTTCTTTCAAATATCGATTTGGAATCATTCGGATAAATAACAAAAAAACAAAAATTAAAATGACCCGGACTCGAACCCGAGACTTCAGCGTCGTAATCATATTATGAGGCAAAAATGTATAAAATTTCACGGGAATAATAACAAAAAAATCAATGAAAATGCGGATCACATATTCCTTTTTCTGAGAATATTTACATTTTTTCGGAACGATGGTTCTTTCATATATCGATTAGGAACATTTCGGATAAATAACAAAAAACAAAAATTAAAATGACCGGGACTCGATCCCGAGACTTCAGCGTCGTAATCATATTATGAGGCAAAATGAATAAAATTTCACGCGAACAATAACAAAAAAATCAATCAAAATGCGGACCACATGTTTTTTTTCTGAGAATATTTTAATTTTTTCGGAACGATGGTTCTTTCAAATATCGATTTAGAACCATTCGGATAAATAAAAAAAAAACAAAAAGTAAAATGACCCGGTTTCGAACCCGAGACTTCAGCGTCGTAATTATATTACGAGGCAAAAATGTATAAAATGTTACGCTCCCTTCGACTAATTTCGTTGAGCGCTTATACGTAAGTCAATGACCTTTCTCTTTTATTTTGGTAACTTAGCTAGTTAAAAATGAACTTAAAAATTAATATATACTGCTATTTATTTTTTAAATATATGTAAAAAAATTAAAATGTACAAACAAAAAAGAGTACCACCTAAATTAATAAGAATTACGTAAATTTGAAATTACGTAAAAAAATAATCGGCGGGCTAGAATTTCGAAACGTCGAGCGCAGATCCGTCGTCCACCAAGGCCCGCGGCCGTCTGCCGGGAACGCCCCCAATGAGATAGCTTATATGGCCGTAACGTACAAGAATGGGATAGGATGGCCCATGCGCTTCTCAAAATAAAACAACATAAGCGCCAAACCATATTTTATTTTATTGTCATCGTACTATTTACTTTTTTCTTGTTTTTTTCTCGCGAAAAAATAATATTTAAAAATATGTTTATGTCAAATTAATCTTGAGTGTCTACACGGGGTAAGTTAGGAGTTCTGAGTTCTTAAAAAACTTAACAGCTGCTACTTTGGACTGTATTTTTGTTAAGGCAAAGTGGCGTAATCATGTATTTTGATTCATAAAATTGTTAATTATATCATCAATTAAAACATATCTGAAAATGGACTACCTAATCTTAGTAATTTATGATATGTAGGCTTTTAAAAAATCCAAATTTTTCGAGGTATCCCCTTAAGAATGAGATTGCTGAAAGTAAAACATACATAATAGCACTTGATTAAGGGCTCTCGCGCACTGGTGGAAATATGTAAAAAATATTGGCGAGCTCGTTGTATGGACATAGGGTTACAGGTCGCCGACTTTTGTTGTCGTAGTTACATTATTATTCATAAGTTCATTATCGTTTATTCTAACGGTAAAGGATTACAATGTGAGGAAAGCTGCATGCCTGAGAGTGCAAGAAATATAGTTTACGTGAAATCGACGAACTCTTCTTATTCTTAACATATCTATGCGATGACCCCTCTTGTTAGACAAATCATTCTGTAATGCATACAAAAATTACGTTGCGTTATCGCATCCACGTCATTCGAGAATAAAGAGAATCAGACGTTGTTTTCGAAGCTTAATACTTTATTATTTTTTACTTTGTAGTAAAGGTGTGGCGTAGTATTGACAAAATATTTAAAAATAATCTTAAAAACATGTTATCAAACATAACCATTTATTTTTATACAAATGACTTAATGCCCAAGGCCCAAATTAGTGTATGCATAGTAATTGAATTATCTGAGATGCGTATTGTTAGTAAACAAGGTTTATTACTGGCTCAGAGGCGTATCCCATTTGATAAATTTAATACCCTTTGTCGTAAAATGGACACGATTTCATTGATCTTCACTTGTTTTTTGAGTTAAACACACAGTTGGTATAATTATTTACTGTATGTAGTACAACTTGAATATGGACAAAGCCTCACGTAAATAGCTAATCATATCACTAGACACAAATAAACTCTGCAAACTTCGCCTGCTGTCAACAGAATACGTAACAAGGTTGATTTGAACTTTGCCGAGATGTCTGCCGCCTGTGTAAATGTCGAATACGACACGACATTTAAATAGAATAATAGTATTATCAGCAGGTTAATTATCATACAGGGTATATCAAGACTGCTACCGAAAGCGAAGCCGGGTGGTAGTTTAAGCTACTTCAGACACAATGCAACAGAAAAAGTTGCAAAAAAAAGCGACAATTTTTTTTTGTTATTTTTTTCCTATGACACAAAACAGTTCAAAATGGCGGCCTCAACTATCAATTCTGCTTACTCATTCAAATGAAGGAACCATTAGATATCGACTTAGATATCAATCGAATCAAAAGCAAAAAAGTTCAAAATGGCGACCATAATTTTCAATTCTGACTTTGAATTTAGTGAAACGGAATAATATGGTAAAAAGGTTTTTCTATTTAATTCACTATTAATATATTTATTGGGCAAAACCCGATTAAAAGTTATAAGTAAATTCAATTGATAATAAAAGTTGGTGCGTCCTTGGTGGGAATATCGCGTAGCCTTCATATTATAGGAGCTAGCAACAAGAAATATTGTGATATCAGATGAAAAATAATGATAATATATACTGAAAGAACAATACAACGAGAAATAAATTTATTTTAACCGAATTAATTCGATGACAATGATCGCAATGTCCATATCATAGGGATTACGTTGGATCCCTTATTTTCATATTTCTCGTATGTCGTGGATCTACATACATACATACATAAACTCACGCCTTTTTCCCAGAAGGGGTAGGCAGAGGTGCCAAGACCCACATTTCGCCATGTATGTTCCGTCCCACGATGTGATAGGTGGCGAGCCTATCGCCATATCGGGCACAAATTCCTGACTCTGGGCTGATAATGAATAGAAAAATCCAATATCACTTTGCCCTACCCGGGATTCGAACCCGAGGCCTCACCTTTGTAACCGTACCTTAGTACAACTACGCCACTGAGGCAGTCTACAAGTCGTGGATCTACAAGCTCAGGTAATAGTTGAAAGTTGAAATTAATCGGCCAATTGTCAATTCAAGTGCGTGGTGGCCTAACTACTCTCAATTGTACTCTCGATTGTAGAGGAGGCCCGTGCCCTGCAGTGGGACATATATGGGCTGACACAGAATTACCAATTCTGACCTTGAATTTAGTTTATGAAAATGAAGAGTCTCTCAGATATCGAATTAGAAACCAATCAGAACAATAACAAAAAATCAATAAAAATGCTGACCACATATTTTCTGAGAATATTTCATGTTTTCATGAACGAAGGTTCTTTCAAATATCGATTTGGAATCATTCGGATAAATAACAAAAAAACAAAAATTAAAATGACCCGGACTCGAACCCGAGACTTCAGCGTCGTAATCATATTATGAGGCAAAAATGTATAAAATTTCACGGGAATAATAACAAAAAAATCAATGAAAATGCGGATCACATATTCCTTTTTCTGAGAATATTTACATTTTTTCGGAACGATGGTTCTTTCATATATCGATTAGGAACATTTCGGATAAATAACAAAAAACAAAAATTAAAATGACCGGGACTCGATCCCGAGACTTCAGCGTCGTAATCATATTATGAGGCAAAATGAATAAAATTTCACGCGAACAATAACAAAAAAATCAATCAAAATGCGGACCACATGTTTTTTTTCTGAGAATATTTTAATTTTTCGGAACGATGGTTCTTTCAAATATCGATTTAGAACCATTCGGATAAATAAAAAAAAAACAAAAAGTAAAATGACCCGGTTTCGAACCCGAGACTTCAGCGTCGTAATTATATTACGAGGCAAAAATGTATAAAATGTTACGCTCCCTTCGACTAATTTCGTTGAGCGCTTATACGTAAGTCAATGACCTTTCTCTTTTATTTTGGTAACTTAGCTAGTTAAAAATGAACTTAAAAATTAATATATACTGCTATTTATTTTTTAAATATATGTAAAAAAATTAAAATGTACAAACAAAAAAGAGTACCACCTAAATTAATAAGAATTACGTAAATTTGAAATTACGTAAAAAAATAATCGGCGGGCTAGAATTTCGAAACGTCGAGCGCAGATCCGTCGTCCACCAAGGCCCGCGGCCGTCTGCCGGGAACGCCCCCAATGAGATAGCTTATATGGCCGTAACGTACAAGAATGGGATAGGATGGCCCATGCGCTTCTCAAAATAAAACAACATAAGCGCCAAACCATATTTTATTTTATTGTCATCGTACTATTTACTTTTTTCTTGTTTTTTTCTCGCGAAAAAATAATATTTAAAAATATGTTTATGTCAAATTAATCTTGAGTGTCTACACGGGGTAAGTTAGGAGTTCTGAGTTCTTAAAAAACTTAACAGCTGCTACTTTGGACTGTATTTTTGTTAAGGCAAAGTGGCGTAATCATGTATTTTGATTCATAAAATTGTTAATTATATCATCAATTAAAACATATCTGAAAATGGACTACCTAATCTTAGTAATTTATGATATGTAGGCTTTTAAAAAATCCAAATTTTTCGAGGTATCCCCTTAAGAATGAGATTGCTGAAAGTAAAACATACATAATAGCACTTGATTAAGGGCTCTCGCGCACTGGTGGAAATATGTAAAAAATATTGGCGAGCTCGTTGTATGGACATAGGGTTACAGGTCGCCGACTTTTGTTGTCGTAGTTACATTATTATTCATAAGTTCATTATCGTTTATTCTAACGGTAAAGGATTACAATGTGAGGAAAGCTGCATGCCTGAGAGTGCAAGAAATATAGTTTACGTGAAATCGACGAACTCTTCTTATTCTTAACATATCTATGCGATGACCCCTCTTGTTAGACAAATCATTCTGTAATGCATACAAAAATTACGTTGCGTTATCGCATCCACGTCATTCGAGAATAAAGAGAATCAGACGTTGTTTTCGAAGCTTAATACTTTATTATTTTTTTACTTTGTAGTAAAGGTGTGGCGTAGTATTGACAAAATATTTAAAAATAATCTTAAAAACATGTTATCAAACATAACCATTTATTTTTATACAAATGACTTAATGCCCAAGGCCCAAATTAGTGTATGCATAGTAATTGAATTATCTGAGATGCGTATTGTTAGTAAACAAGGTTTATTACTGGCTCAGAGGCGTATCCCATTTGATAAATTTAATACCCTTTGTCGTAAAATGGACACGATTTCATTGATCTTCACTTGTTTTTTGAGTTAAACACACAGTTGGTATAATTATTTACTGTATGTAGTACAACTTGAATATGGACAAAGCCTCACGTAAATAGCTAATCATATCACTAGACACAAATAAACTCTGCAAACTTCGCCTGCTGTCAACAGAATACGTAACAAGGTTGATTTGAACTTTGCCGAGATGTCTGCCGCCTGTGTAAATGTCGAATACGACACGACATTTAAATAGAATAATAGTATTATCAGCAGGTTAATTATCATACAGGGTATATCAAGACTGCTACCGAAAGCGAAGCCGGGTGGTAGTTTAAGCTACTTCAGACACAATGCAACAGAAAAAGTTGCAAAAAAAAGCGACAATTTTTTTTTGTTATTTTTTTCCTATGACCATATTTGGGTGGAAAATACATTTTCTTCTAAAATAATAGTTTATACCCTTTTATTTATAAATAATCTAAGGTATAAAAGAGTTTAAATTATTATTTTAGCAAAAACTATGGATTTACCACCCAAAAATGACGATATTTAAAAAATCATAAAAAATAATTGTCGCGTTTCTTTGCGAAATTTTTAGTTGCATTGTGTTTGTAGTCACTAAAACTACCACCCGGCTTCGTTTTCGGTAGCAGTCTTGAGATACCCGGTATGAGTCGTCACAGTTCATATACACGAAATGGGTTTTTTGGAACCCAATCGACATGGTCGAAAGGGCTAAAATGAATTTTCTGAAAAGCGTTACAGGCGGAGACTCCGGTGTTACTAGCTTTTCAGCGCGGCATTCTTGGTCGGTGGTTGATTGGTCCTTACCAAATCCTATGCCAGCAAACCGACTAATCCTCAATTCATAAATAAGCTTCAAGGACATTACAATGAGTACTCAGCGGGTGTAATGAACCTTTTAGGTTCCCTCTTGCAACCGGGAGGAGATACCATGATAATTCATACACGCCCTAACCTCCAGCATTTTAAAGATTATTTGATTAGAAACCCCGTATCGGTCGTAATGACCTGATCACTTCATTACAGAGTGTATGCATGGCGCGTGTTTGTTCACATGCTGTATCACGCAACGGCAGCGCACCTCATTAAGATAACCCACTTCCTACTCTTCCGTTGAAAGTTGAAACTGACGGTGTCAAATATACCGACGCAAATATTTTCGCTGGTTATTATATCGTAGTCGATGTTTGTACAAAATTTTCCTTGAAAAACATTAATAATCATGTTTTGGTTTTGTTTTCCAACAACTTAAAGGTTCTTATGATGCCTATACCTCTTTTTTTTTGTTGAGCAACATTGTGCCTCATGATAACATTAAGTAACAATTTGTAACTTTTGCTGCTACTAGTTATTATTTCTTTAATTTTTCGATACGCATGATTAACACGTGTTGCGGTAATATATGTTTTTGTTTATGTTAGTTAATGGCAGATAGTACAGTTTAAATATTTCCTTGCATGGATTAACAATTATTGTGTGTGCTATACGTTTGTTTAGTCGTTATCCAGACGGATATTTAGAATGATTTTGATTTCGAATGTCCTGCAGGGGTATGACGGGAGAATGTATAAGATTTATTACTTTTTTCTTTATAAACTAATCTTTGTAGGTATATTGGCGCAATTTTCTGATTTCTTTATCGTATCTTAAAAGCCTGTTTCTTTTTTATTTTTTTAATGTGTCATTTGTTTATTTTTATGAAATTTATTTTTGATTGTTTTCATTTCTTAACTTATTTTTTTCTGTTAGAATTGATATCTTCCACCTTACTGTATTATGTATTTTGTCAAGCTGTGGTTAACGATGTTGGTTTCACGTTTACTATACCTGTCTGCTTAGCACTTTTATGTTTGTTTTATGTGTGATGCTGTTGGTTGACCCTAATAAATGAAAAAAAAAATACCTATATTTGTAACCACAGAACAGTTGAATATTGTTAGAAAGGCAATAGCCGTCAAATTGTATCAAAACCAGCGTCGTCGTTTTCGAAACACAAAACCTCCACAAATCCAATATAGTAAAGCTTGCAATAGTCGATTTAAAGTATCGATAAATTATGGAAATATGTCTATGTGATAAGACCGGAATTTATTTTATCAATATGTTTAATGGTTTTTCCTGATACAGTTATTTAATTAGTACTAGTGGTTGCCCAGTGGTCGAAATTCGACCAAATCAAGAAGAGAAAAAGTTTTTACCTGTATGGTAATGTTATTCTGATAATTCGTGCACATTTAAATGTACGTATCTCTCAAAATCACTTATTTATCCTGAAGTATATTCAATTACTGAAATCGTAAACTACAATAATAGGGAATATGCACCAGACTTCAAAATAAGTCAAACTTTTTTTGTAATCTTTATTAATATAGGAATATACCTTAAAGATATTTATTAAATTTATCAGCTCTAAATCGGTAAAATAAATATTTAAAAAAATGACATTTCAAATTTGCCGCGCATTTTTTCCGAAACGCGATCTATTGCTTGAAAAGGAAAGTGACGACAATGGGCACGTTCTTATGAAGTTTTAGCTTGTTGAGTGTATTGTTTTACATTTGTTTATGAGTTATTTTGTGCTTTCTTTATTCTATTAAATAAAATGGATGATTTTGTCACGAAATACAGTTCTGTAGCAATTCATGAAAGAAACTTAATCCAAATACTACGTTGTTCATATTGTGCCCTCTGACGTCACAGCGAGTTCGCGCCAACATGGCGTTTAAATGCTTCGAAACTGATAGCAGTTTTGATTATATTTTTGAACTTTTTTGATTGATATTTTCAAAGACTTGTATTTTTTTCCGATAATGTAATAACATACAGAATTGATTAAAAATATAAAAAAATGATATGCATGTTCCCTATAGCTTTGAACCAGCAATAGCAAATTATATTTTTTTTGTACCTGAATGTTGTTATTGCAGATTGCTGCTATAGAACTTTCTTTATGCATATACGAGTAATGATAGTCCGTGTACATTTAAATGTATCTTACTGCTACACAATTTGTATAAGCGTAGTATTCGTCAAATAAAACTTTTCTGTTTGACATTCAACTATGTCTATAATAAACAAAAGAAACAATTTGACCAAAGAGTATGTATACGTGTACAAATGCTTGTGTATAAGTGTGCCAAATGCATGCTGGTTTGTGTAATGTTTTATTTATTGATTTAATGTACTTTATAAGCATTATTATTGAAAAATATTAGCGTTCTGCACTTGTCCTACACATAAACTATAAGTGTGCCAAATTTTATGCTCCTACGTCCGCGCAATTCTCGTAAAAAGGGGTCCAAAGTTTTTGCATCACGTATTAAGATTATGTCGATAGACAGAAAATAAATGAGACTACAATATTTGATATTGAAAGTTAATTTTAATTTGTATACTATTTTACAAATCTATATGTACAGGATTTTCAAGCTTTTCAGCTGTGTGTGAAGTATCTTTTATTATCTATTGGAAAGGCATATATATGCAATTATTATGATCAAATTATTATTTTACGTCAATAGTGGTTTTGATATTTCATATAATAATTCATTATTTCACCCCTTTGATACAGTTTTTCCATAAGCGTTGCACGTATTTTTTTGGGTTTGTATATTACTTCTGATACAGATTTTTTAAATCGTCTTCTGTTTCACGAAAATGAATATTTAGAACAAATCGTACTGGATTTTGTGAAAATCCAGATGTCTCTACCTGTTGCCTTTATCGACTCACCCTTGGAAACCTATAAACAAATGAGTTACTATATTATAAAGTATATTCAGACACAAACATATCGCACCTTTAAAGTAAAACCGTTACTAAACGAAATTATACAATTTTACAGGAGAGCCAATATTAGAAAAAAGTCACCGTTTTTTGTCAATATAATCTGAGTGCGGGGTTCTTTATATTTAATGAGGTCCTATTATAGACCTCGGTGCCCCAAGCAGGAACATTTGGCTCTATAGTATAGTAATCGTAATAGTAAAATTTTGTATGGGAATTTGAACAGCGCCATTGTGAGCGTATTTGGAACTAAATTATGGCAGCGGGAAACGTTTACGACACTATAGTATGGTAATCGTATAGTCTAGCGATAGTTTTACTATACAAATATGTAAAAAAGTGGTAACACGAATAATTTTTGACGTATAGTATCGTTGTAGTAATAGTATAGTAATCGTTGTCACGATACTATTACTATACGATACTTCAAAATGTTCCTGCTTGGGGTACTGTTTACTTTTTGACACGTTTATGTCGCAGTTTATGTATATTATAAATGGATAGCATTGATAACTCAATTCATACTATTTTTCGTTTAGTAACGGTTTTACTTTAAAGGTGCGATATATTATTCTCAAGTTGGCGGAGTTACGGCATTAGAACATAAGGATAGGTCGTCAACGTTATCAAACGTTACTAGTACTTTGTTTAATGTCTATGAAAACTGATTTACAAGTATAAGAAATCTATTACTAAATCGATATAGTTACTATGTACATACATGACTACAACACTACGTGACATGTGACAAATTTCGAAGTTGACATCATAAAAATGAGTCTTATGCATTGCATAGGAACTTGGCTTATGCGCGCATTGTATGTACGCGTAATCAGCAATGTATATTTTTGATTTGTCGTCTATCATATTATCGCATTCTTCAAAATATCGTAATTAATAACAGCAATCTTTGGAAATAAATATGAAAATCGATAAAATCGGGTTTCATAGTGGTATTAAATTCTTTCTATATTGATATTCGACGCTTTAGTATTGAAACAGCAAGATGAAATATCACAAATCAGCATTTTTACTCTATTTCGCGGGAGCACCACGCTCCAAGGCATTTCGACAGCAACTGATTTGACAAATCATCCGTTCCGCGGCAGTGATGCTTTTTATGCACCACCTTGCGACGTGTCACACGCTTGTTTCCCTTCTAACCATATTCATCTGTTCTGTGTTTGTAACTGTATAAATTTCGGTTACTGTCATACATTACACTGCTTAATAACATTGAGTCTATACATTGTATTTCTGCACAGCACGAGCAAGTAATGCAAACAAAACATAAAGCGGAATTTCCAAACAATTATACACAGTTGAAAACACTTGGTGTTTATGCACATATGATACCGACGATTAATTATTTTTATAAAACATACATACAATAATTTATTGTTAAACATACATATATGAGGTTTTGGAATGCCGGCGTAGCAATAATAATTACATATGTTTTGGTCCAAGACAATGATAGTGAACGGTATTAAGTAACCGTTTTAATTTGCTTTCCTAGGTATGATTATTTCGTATTCAAAGAAACATACTTCTTAGAAAAAATATTGCAGATCCTATCAAAACATTAAAATTAGAAGTCTTTGTATCGCAGCTTCACCAGGTACTCATTATAGCCGTTTTAAATATAATCAGTCTAGAAACTCACATTGGAGTTTAACGATGCCAACAGGGATATTTTTAATATGCACCAATACATCCGTAACAAATTGGCATTAGAATTTCCCCAAATTACACGTAAGATGATGTTTATAAACCGGTGGAGCTTTGAGTGACGTAAATAAGAAGTCCAGGGAACGTCACGCACGAACGAATGTTGGCGCTTTGACAACACTCGTCTCGCTGGTGAATTTCTGATATTGCATCAGCGCGGCTCTTTGTCTCTGATTTGGCCATTTATAGCCATTTAGGCTCAATTCACACTACATATTTCGGTTTGTTTTGTCTAGTGTGTTTTGTAAAATCTCAAGAAAGAAACATTGAACATTGTACATTGTATTGCTGTTTGACAGCCTCCGTAGCGCAGTTGGTTAGACGCCGCCTGTGAAACGAGAGGCCGCGGGTTCGATCCCCGCACCGAGAGAAATGTTTGTGTGACCCACAAATATTTCTTCCGGGTCTGGGTGTTTGTGAGACCGAAAAGTCTCTCGTAGTTCCTGATACCCACGACACAAGACTCGATCTTAGTGTGGGGTCAGGACTATGTATGTGACTGTTGGGTGTATTTATTATTATTATTATTTATTGTGTGTTTAAATTATCAGTCCTGTGCGAAAAGTTTTTAGTCACAATCTATCTCGAAGAAATTTTGAAATGTGTAATGTTAACCTTATTAGACCAAGATAGATGAATTAACCGTTGTCGACACTATAGTATGAATTGAATCATGCATAGTTCCTGACTTTAGCTTTAATAAATACATCTCTGTGGCAGAGAAAAGTAGTCTGTCTGACAACAACCTACTAGTTTTGTTACTATTTCTTTTGATCTTGGTACTAAGACGGGTATAAGCTAGATGGTTTATATTTTGGCGGGCGTTATCAATACTGCTTCATATACATTTTTCCTTCTTGCTTTACGGGATTGATGGTGTTGACTATTTGGTCAAAGTAGTCGCTGATTTCCAACATCTATATTTATCTGGATTCTTTTGGAATATTTTAATTTCCAGATTAAGATATAGACAATGTACCTTAAAGAGGCCACTGCCACCTGCCAATAAAAGCTGAGTCAGGTTCTAGCAGTGATAGCAAATTCTTGGTACCTTAATGGGCTTTAATCATAATATCGTGTGTAGACATATAGGCTCTAAATCTTTCAAAATGAAAATTTTGCGTTTTTCAGAATTGCGAAAAAGTTAAAAGCCAGTATAGTATAAAGTTAGTATCACATTTTATCTTTTTCACTGAAGCCTACGAGAATTGCAGTCAGTGCAAATGAAATTGGAGCAATTTTCTCTGACCTTTACCTTTGACATTCCACCTCGCCTGAAGGCATAATTTAATTATTTTCATTTGGTAACACTTTTTAAGGCAAGAGTCGTAATTCAGTTGATTATACGTGTGGCTAATGAGTTGTAGAATAACATTTCGTGTAATTTTGTCTACGTTTTGGTACTTTAGGGTCTTCCAAACAATTTTAAAAGCGTGAGATCAGTAGTTCCAGTAAACTCTAATACGGCTTAGGCGTTAAATAATCCAATTACTTATTTGTTTTGTATCTTTTAATGACATATAGACTTTATTTCATTGTCATTGATACGACCAATTATATTTTTTCACCTAATAGAAAATACCACAATCATACTTAAGAGCGTATACACCTTGCGCGCAAAGTCAACTATAGGTATTTCTTCGTTAATTTCACGCACACATAAGCGACCAAAGCTGTGTGCGTAGAGCTGCCGCGTCGGCTCACTATACAATCGGCTCAAACAACTTTGATCCGTGCGCTTCAAATATTCAATAGAAATGTAACTGTAATATAATATCATAAAAATATTTTATTTGCATTATAAGTAGACAAATATTACTGTGCAAGCAAAGAATAATACAAATTTTGGATACTAATCATATTTTCGTTATTATTACATTGTTAAGTTGCATTCAAATCAGTGTTCAATTAGTATACACTACGGACGTTTTATTAATCATTTCGTGTTCGAACACATAAATAGTGTTAGGGGCCTTACAACCCCTTACAATTACGAAATATATTTAATTTTATATTACAATACATAACATAATTTAGCCTCGGAATTACATCCCATTATATTACCTGAAACATAATTTATCATATAACAAAATCATTGTAGGTAATAAAAATAATTAAATATTTTACTACCAAAGTACTAAGATGTGGTAATCGCATTCCGCGCGTGGCTATTTTTACTACGCGCGGCATAATCGAGTGCAGCCAGGCCGGAGCGACGAGCGATACGTCCTCCCTCTAGAAGGCCTTGCGGCGGTCTGATTTGATCCACGTCGGACAGCGTGTTTTATAGTGGTTTTTAAAATATTTGTAGAAAACATGAAAACTGATTTTGTTGAAATATAAAAATGGTAATTTATTGATAAGATGTTCTTCTATTGTAATAAGCAATTACTATAAAAAATTATGTACGATAAGTTGGTGAAAAAAAATATGTTCTTGACGAGAGTTTCTGAATAATTTCGCATTGTTTAAATTTTTATTTTTCAGGAACTAAACACAAAAAGATTATTTTTCTCAGCAAAATCCCTTCATAAGGGTCTTATTAGTCTGATGATATTTTTATTTTCATCTTATATTTAATGGTTTCGGATATCTTAAGCTTCTAAATTGCCATTTAAAGCCTAAATAACGAAACTTGTGTTCAGTAATCCGTATAGTACTCACAAATTATCCATCAATCTATAATGTTTTCCACCAAAATCCCTAGATGACAACCTTTTCTAAAATTAGTAATAATTATTTTTCCTTTAAATTGTTTATTGGTGGCTCTTAACTCATTTGAAAAGTCCTGTTTTTAAGCCAAAAAGCGCGTGCAGGGTATAAACGCTCTTAATGTCTTGTAATATTTGTATATGATTATGGTTCTTTTGTAACATTTACACTGTACACAAATGATATCCGTAACAATTGCATGAGTTGTTGTGCAAGCTCGAGTGAATTGATTCGACACAAGTTTTTTTAATTGTTTGACGTAAATGTTTTATAAAAACACCTGACATGTGTAAATGTAAACTTAAAACTATACACACGTTTATGAATCAGGTTACCAACTTATTTATTTATTTACACTTTATACAAATTATGTATAGTGGACTGGCTGAAGATCGAGCCCATTGGCGTGCCATAGGAGAAGATCTATGTCCAGGTGCGGACGCCGATGGGTTGATGATAATCATTCTCTATTAGCCGAACCTACGGTGATTGTTATTGTTTCCTTTTGTTTTATTTGGACAACCAAAATTCTCAAATTGGTTTTATTTAGATCATCATGGTACAGAACAACAATATCAGCAGGCTTTTGTCTATCTGCATGATTAACAGATATTCGAAGTATATTTATAATATAATTTCGTAGTCTAGCCTCAATTTGTGTCGACCAGTAAGAGATGATCTCTCTCTGGAGGGTAGTAGGTTCTCTATTTGAATTGTACTTCACTTGATCAGACATTGTAGTAACTTGCGGGTTTGAACCCGTACCTAGACAAATACATTTGTGTGATCTACAAATATTTGTTTTGGGTCTGGGTGTTTGTGAGACCAAAATATCTTGTAGTTTTTGATATCCACGACACGAGACTCGATCTTAGTGTGGGGTCAGGACTACGTATGTGAATGTTGGGTGTATTTATTTATCATTTTACTTTGTTGTGCCAGCACAAAGAATATAAAGTATAAGTAGAACAAAAAGATGCGTCATTTATTTAATAAATTTGAATACTGTATTCAATTCGAAGAAACACGTCACTTTTCTTTCACAGACAAAGAAATGATGACATTGAATGAAGAAAATACGCAAGTATCATTGTACCTCATTGTTTTGTCACTGGATGTCTGTGTACATTGAATGAAGTGTTTGTTTCTACTAAATAAACATACGTATAGGGCTTCGCTGGTTAGATAACAAGAGCGAACTGCAGCTGGCAAACTTGTTTTGGAGTCCCGATTTGGAAGTGTCAAGTGTGAAGTGACAGATATTGCTAAATCTTGCTATTGGGAAACCGTTTAATAGTTTGTAGGAAATACTACAAGCAGCTAAATATATACTGGCCACCGCGTCATTTTTATTTCTCTTTCTTGCCCTACTCCGATACTGGGGGTTACTCTATAAAACGATACGAACTTCGAATGTTCGGACGCCGTACGTAAAACTTCACTAATGTGCCTAAATACTCCACAAAATGTTGGAATCCTCTATAGTACGTCGCAGTGGCGAAGGGTGATGTTTTTCAAATGGGCAGCCGAAAATCTAATATATCCATTGCGATTTTTTTGAATGGTTTCTTAGTATAATTTTATTTTTATTATTTAATTTAATATAATTTTTTTTCGCTCACTATTTTCACTACACTATATATATCGCAATAATCCAGTCCATCCAAAGTTTGCCTGGAAGAGATCGCAGCTAGCGATAAGGCCGCCTATTGTAACCATGTCTAGTTTTTTAAGTATTTTGTATTTCTTCTTGGTGTACAATAAAGCATATATAAATAAATAAAAATAAATATAATAATGCAATTCATTATATAAAAATGATCCGTCACGCAGCATTAATTACAAAAGTAAAGCCGGTAGGAATCGGCATGTATAGAGGACTCGCCACTGGTACGTTGTAACCATAGACTAAGTTCGGAGAAAATGATAAGTATAATTATAGAGAACTGTATAGATTCTTAGACTTGGAAAACTCCGGAGTAAGATACTCCGGACGTCGAGCATCCGTACATTCGAAGTTCGTATCGTTTCATAAAGTAACCCACCTGGCAAAATCATCGAAAGCTGATGAAGCCATATGACATAATATGCTATATTTATTCAGTCCTTAAAATAAAACAAAGTACGAGTATGTCAGTTTATCAAATTATTTTTATCCGGTATAAATAAAAAGTGCGTGTTAAACCGAGGGCAACAATTATCCGAGTTATTTGAGTATAATTTATAAATGAGAAGTATTTACGTTTATGTGAGTCCGGGCAGAATTTGTAGCCTCTTAACCTTAATATCTGAAATTATTTTGCGTTTACATCGCACATATTTATAACGAATTATTTTGTATTTCTTTGAGGTCGCAAAGGACAGGATGTTGCTCTGAACAGACATCCGAGGTAGAGCGCTTACTGGTTACTGTTATCCTTTAGTAAAGATATAACTAAGTGAAGTTTTATGAAATTCACAGAATATTGCTTTGTTTATCGTTCATATTGAAATAAATGCCAGCGGAAAAAAATATTTATATTTTGTTGCCTGATGTGGTAGATCCCAAATGTATTTAAGAGAACCAAAATATGTTTGTTTATTAAACATTTATCCGGTTAAATTTTAACCGGATCTAAATACCATACTTGAATTTTAGTTAGACTAAATAATGTTTTTATAAAAATTAAAGACTCACTTCAAAGTAACAAATACTATATATTTTATTGAGCTAGTACACATTGACTAATTTTCTTATTCACTAGCCTACAAATCTTTATAAGGTGAGTTGGGGTACCTTAATAGTGGTTCTTAACGGATAAGAACGTAATCATAAAATATAGGAGTTTACGTTCTTACGTTCTTAGGATGAATTAAATCCTTTTAATTATTTTATACCCCAACCCTCCTTATGTAATATTTTGAAGGCGGTTCGCCAAGCCGGACCACGGATGGATGTATCACTTACGCTTATTATTATTTTATGTAAAAAATTCTGACAATTTTACGCAATACGCAATGGAAAAATAAGAAACCAAAATGAAAACAAAATTTTCCGTTGACGCGTCGCGACGTCATCCATCCCGTTGGTTACCGAGCGTTTTATAAATAGTTCCGTGAATGATTCTATAGTAGTGCATCTGTGTTGCGGACGTACTTGAAATCATCTGCTTTGTAAACTTACTTCATAATATTTTGTATCAGAAATGACTCATCTATACTCCATCGGTTTAGGTACTTAACTAAATGTAAACAAACCATAAAAGAGGTTATTTAACATTGCCGTTTCTCATTTCTAAATTAATTGAAGATAAAAAAATTTTTACATAAATGTTAAACTACATTGCATGATCAAATTTATTATAACGATTATAATTATGAATGTGTGATCTTGGAAACAGTTAAATTATGTAAGATCATAATTAAATTATCTAAATTAAAGTATCTAATTTTACATAATGCAATCTGTCTATAAAAAAAGACCCAAACAGTCAGGCATCCAAAACATTTTCATAAAATTTACAAGAAATATTATGCTACAAAATCTAGAAGTACGACTTTACCGTAATGCGACAATTTAAATGAAAGATAATGCGTTAGGTCGGATAACTAAGCATCATCATAATGTTATCTATGGCAGCCAATTATTATTCATTGCGTTAATGTACTTACTGTTTTAGTGAAGTGGTGAAGTGTTTGGAAGTGTTCATCGTTATTTGTACTCTGTTTTAGTTATTATTTTTTGTATGCTGCTGTTAATTGTTGTTAATACTTGTTACTTGGTTGACTAAGAAATATTCGTAAATTGGACATTGCATTAAAATGTTGAATAACCATGCATCACGTGTTCTGGTTTGTTTACATTTAGTTAAGTACCTAAACCAATGGAGTATAGTGGCTACTAGATAGTAGAAGTAAATAAGCTTCCATAGACCATATTTAAACCTATTTTAGTAACTGCGTTTTTGTCTTCTTCACTCATATTGAATTAAAAAATCGTTCGAGAGGGGCAAAACATTCTAAAGCTAACATATGTTTCATAACTTGCTAATAATAAGGCCGAAAATGTGTTAATGGACGTATTATGTGAATTCGCAGTTCCATATTTTGTTAAGTATCTCAAGATACAAAGGCCAATCTCAATGTAACAATAACTCAATATTTTAATACTTACAAAAATCATGGTAAAATGAATTTATCCAATACAAAAGAAATATCGTTTAACTTTGCCGAGACTGGTGTCAAATATTTGTAGATACCGAGTATACAAATATTAGCAAAGTAAATATAATAAGGACGATTAAAACTATTATATACGGAACGATAACAAGGTTACACAATACACAAGACATTATTAAAGCTACTTGTTTGCTGCTTATTTATGCTTTCGTAGTCTCCAATTACTATCACTTAAGTATAAGTACATATACTTACATATAGTGGATTGTCTTGGCAGTCGACACCGAATTCTCATAATTCACAATCCATTAACATTGTTTCTAAATTAGAAGCTATATTTAAACATTCTCATAAGCAACCTATGTGATGTAATATAGAAATTACCATAGGATTCATCCTTCTTACCGCCTTTTACAAGTAATAATATCTTCCAAAATTGAAGGCCAAGCAGTTATCAATTCGATGAAGATTATACATTAATAAAATCGCTTTGTTGTTAAAGAGGGTAGAGCGGACTTGACTAAGATGAGGGAGATTGAGTCAATAAAATTATTGCCCCATGTAGCCTGGCGACATTTTCATGGACACTAAACTTGGGGATTCCATGACCCTATGTTATTCCATCTTCACTTAAAAGAACCTTCGGGAACCCGGGCGAAGCCTAGAATTGCTAGTGCTAAAAAATAACTATAAATATCTTGCGGTTGGTAACGAATGCGAAGATTCTGCTCCAATATGAATGGCGTCGTCTATATCTAGTGTTTCACGTTAATCCACCTTGGTTGTTGCCAAATGGCAACAGCTGTAAAGATTAGAAATTGAATTATTGGTTATCATTATTATGGGCATTAATAGAATAGGTAAGTCAAGCTTGTTTAAAAATAGACTAGAAATTGCATTCCATCTGGTAGTGTAGTACTGTCAAAATAAAGACGCAATCGATCATTTGATCTAGGTACATCATTTTTCTCATACCGGATGTATCCATCCCGAAACGTAGTGAATGAGGCATTTATGACGATTATTTTGACATCTTGGTAAAATATACGATAATTCTCTTAGATTATATACTCGTCTAGATTGAGCAATGTCAACAAACGATGCGCTAATAGTGTCCTCACTTTCGTTGATATGTGTGAGTACGGGTCGTGTAATTATTGTAATCCAACTGTCAAGGTGTGTGTGTTTAGGGATGCCTACTCCAGATTATTAACTTAACTTTTCCCCATTATTTGATATACAAAATAGGTTAAATAAAATATTTTTTTTCTTTATTTAAAGTAATCATACTATTAATTATATTTATAACGCATTTTAGTAAAAACAATAAAGATCTAAACCCATCTCCTAGTGTTTGCTTCCGAATAGAATTAACTCTTTGGATTTATTGCCTGGGCTGTTATCTGATTTCTGTATTTATGTAAAATATAAATCATCATAAGTAAAATGTTCGGAACACACAACTGAAGTCATGTGAGGCTACGAATGGTCTTCTCTTCGTTTCCGCTGTGTAATGTCTCCAGCAATTTGCTAGTACGAATTCCGTAGGAAGTCTAAAAATATTATTAGGACCTTGAATAAGTTCTCGCTGTTTCTTCAAAGATGACAATAGCAGTACCCCGTTTATGAAATTTTGAATGGTACATGCAAGGCAAAGAATTAATAAAATTACTATGAAGTGCATGTCGTCGTGGGTTTCATTAATATCGTGTAGGTTGTGGCTCACAGGAGTTACAGTGGTGGGTGTGAGGGTGGGACAGTCTCCTAATATCGTGTAGGTAAGTTTTATTTACTCATTCAATAAATAATGCCATTCTTCTTGTTGTTATTCTGATCGAAATATTATGTAATCATATTTGTGTTTTATAGTTTCTCCCATAGTTTCAACAAATTTTCCTAGTAATAAATTGACAACACTGGCCAATGAAACTCATCTTCAAAATAATGAATTAAAAGTTCATGTTTTCTTCAAATAATAGTGGTTTAACAATAATGTTACCGATAGAAAGTGATATTGGTATTATTATACAGTTTTCCCAAACAATTGCGATACAATTCGACATTACAAACCGGCATAATTAATTATTTTTCGGGAGCACGTTATCCATATATAGTTCAAATGACACTGACGTACGTGAGAAGCGAGTCTACCAAATTTGGTAGACTTTTTTTGAGCCGCGCGGTGAGGTGTGATGTGTCATCTAGACGAGTATATAATCTAAGGATAATTCTATAATATATTTATATCTGAATGTATAATGCGGCAGCATTAGGCTATCTACGACCTAAATCCGCCTCGTAATACTGAAGAAAGCCGGCACTGCAGTATAACGGACCTAATTATAAGCGTACAGTGTACGCTGTTGGTGTAATTTTAGTAATAATATTGTATCTTAATCATAGTATTTTTATCGGAACTGAACTTCTTCCATAACGCAGAAGGGTTGTTGTTAAGTGGGCGGCAACTTAATAAAACAGGCGTAGGTTAATTCGTATAAAAGAAAATAATAAAACTGGCCTTATTGTCCAAAGTTATTTTTTTTTACCGACATCAATGCCATAGCCATTTAGAAATCTATATTAGGCCATAGACGTCCCACTGCAGAGCACGGGCCTCATCTAGAATCGAGAGTACGATTGAGAGTGGCCACTAATATATAAAAATAAATTAAGAAAATGTAATCAGGTTCCAGCGCAACAGGTGAAGTTTATAATTAGTCGCCTATATATATTTTATAACAATATCATAATAATAATTTATGAATTCCTGCACCGCAGCCAAATTTTGTGCTCGGACTTCGTACGTCGCGTGCGCACGATCTCGTGTGACTGTTTCCAAGGACAGAATTGTTTATAAATACTGAAACAGGTACAAAGTGCGATGTACTATGATTTACACGGTAATTTGGTAGGATGAAGGGAAGTTTAGCTATCTCGCTCTCTTATCTAGTTGAAGCTAATTGTTAGACAAGGATAGATATTATTTGACAATGTCTTGTCTCGTGTCAAGTGTTTTAATAGAAATGTGCGGCTTTTTGGGCATCATCTATTAGTTTTAGTCTAATAATTTATTGATGTTACGGATATTCGTTAATGTCATAATATTTCTCTTGCTCTTGCTCAATTAATTCTCGTAGTATTATATGACGTATTTCTGTCCTTGTCATCTGTCAACACCTATGAGTAATCTCGCGTCAACAGAATCCAAGGACGCTTTCCGTCCCTCTCTTATCTATAAAAAATAGCCGTTGTACAAAGAAGACGTGAAATATTATAATAGCGGATAACTCGCATTGTGGAGTTTAGACTCCACGTGCATCAGATACACAAACTTGCTAAACTTAAATTTTAAGTAATGTACAAAGTGCGATGAACTTCGATATTGACAATTTGCGATGAAGGTTACCTGGCGTCTCGATAGTGTGCAAATATTTTGTCGAAATAATCAAGCAATAATAATGTAAATATTATCTCTCGCCTTATTGTTTTGATACTATTTGAAGCGTTTGTACTCCCAATAATTATCGTTTCATTTGATGTTTTTGTTACATAATATACGGAATTAGAATTGTATAAAGCATTGTACAACAACGTAGTTTAAAATGTAAATTCTCGACATGAATATTGTTGATTTAATTGGTTGTAGTACTATCGTTAAACATTTAGTTTTATAGCGTTATTTATTTGTACTATATTGCTGTATCATCGTTATGTAAAGAAATACATCTATAAAAAATACAGGATCTATGAGTAAGCAGTACTTTGCCAGCACCGAATCCAATTTAATGTTAGTTTTAAAATTGGATAATAACCAAAAACGTCACAGTCCCAAGTTCCTAAAAAGCCGGCGAAATGTCGAGTTTTTCTTTGGTGTTGTGTTCAAGTGCGGTAATAACTTGTTACTACTAAATACTAGGTGGCTCACTTGTGTGTCTGTTAACCTGAGAATACATAAAAATTACACCGGGTAAGCTTTTATATTCCATTCATTAACAAACACTGTACAAACATATTATTATACTAATTGAAACGCCACATAAAAGTATGTAAATGCTCTTCAAATTATAAATATTCATATAGAGAATAATTTCATGTAATTATTTAATTACATCAAATTAATATTCATTGAGATAAACTAACACAAAAATGATACGTTTTATTTGCATACTGTAATTATTCACAAAAAACTTATAATACCTTTTATTCTAATAATGAAAAATTATTCACGGAAATATTTTGTTTTACTTGACAATGAAAGTGTGAAAATCTAATATAATTGGCTTTCTGTTAACTTAAAAGAAATGTATACTTTATTTGTAGCTGTTGATTTTCCAAATAAAATAAAATAAACCTATTTACGTCTCGCAGAGCATAGGTCGTTCGCCCCTGTTATTATTTTGCCAATGGCAAGAGTCATTATGCTACAGAATAAAAAAATACAGTATGACTCAGATATACTGACACGAGGCTAGTCGCTTTGTTTATTAGATCGATAAAATGATTACTATGCACTCGAATATAAGTGTTTTGCTTTTCAAGTATGCACATGTAAGAGATTATCTCCTGCAGGTTGAGTCCACTGAAGGGCTTGCTAATTTCTCGAATCTGGATACACGGGACATATTTGGCTGGGTTACTGTAGTTTTAAATCATGTACGGTGGTTGTTATCCGGCCGTTTACCAACATCTTACCATCAGCAATAGGACTAATTCTTAATCATTAACCACAAGAAGCGCCGAAGTATTTTTGCGAGGTTATTTATCCCTTTATTTCGTTGTTTTAATCTTAAATGCTCAGTGTCATTAAAATGCGTGCCGCTATTGAACCTGGCTTACAGGAGTTGCATCAGTAGGAGTGAAGGTGAAACAGTCTCCAGAAGAAGCGCCGAAAGAAGTCGTAGACTCCGTTGAATTGTAGGTCATAGAAATCTTAGTACTAAACGGCCCTCGTACAATAGGATCTGTTGAGTAATTCTAAGGTAGCGAACCCATGGAAAAAGGTTATTAAAATTATCCCCGAGGTTAAAGTTCTAAAAGAACCAAAGTTATGAAACGAAACAACGTATGAGGTCTTGATTATATCAACTCAAACAAAACCCTCGCCTTACATTAAACGCGATTTGCTCTCAAAATATCGTCGAATGTATGGGTAGTGCAACACTGACAAAGGCTTATCTGAATTTAAATATATGAGGCTATTCGCATAGCTGATGCAACCAGTCGAAATGCAGATTTCCTTTAACCTCGTCCTAAATTGGTCATGACTAAGTATTGAGGGATCGGGTAAACACATAATAATATTCTGTTGCGATTGAATTTAAGAATCTAGCCATAGTTTGTTTCAAAGAAGCGTAAATCTAGATATTATCTTTATCTGACACGTAAATTCGATATTAGGTAATTTCCTTGAGGTCATCTTTTGCTAGATGAGTAACATTGCTAGCAAAAATTACACTCTCTTCCTCTTTTCAATTCGAAATCAGCCTTTAAATCACTTGCACATGTTTACCGTTTAGAAAAATGACCACCGGTCAGTCATGGTAAAGTGACCTGCCTGATAGTGTTCCGGTCCTAAGGTAAAAATAGATTATATAAGTGGTTTTTACGTCCAGACCACGCCCCCGCTGCATTACGTAACTTGAACCCTTGTTCGCAATAACACTAGATCGCCTTGAGGCGAGCCGTATTCGCGTGTCGTGGACTTGTATTTTATCAGGTTTTTTGATAACAATTCCTCGCGGGATATGTGTGTTATCAATTATGTGTTATACTCTTAATTTTTGTCTATTGTGTTGCTGTTTTATTGTCTCTTGATAACTACTAATTTTGATAAATTGTTAGAATAGAAAAACACGTTTAACTATTGATCACAGGAAAAAAATAGAATTTAAATGAAATTTTAAAGCTTCATCAAATCTTAAATATGCTCTTTGAAAATATATTTACTTGATTGATGATAAAAACTCAACCTGCAATTAAAGCACTTTCATTAATCAATGCGACCGGAGACGCTGAGATATGGTGTGACGTAACGAAACCTTTCGAATCAAGATTTTTTATTAAATGCCTAAAGTTCTATTCACCAACAAGGAATTTGCATTTCCTTCGGCCATGTTGTCCTTACGATGCGATACGATGGATGCTATTTAGTCTAGTCGACAAGTTGAAAATGGTACAAAATAGAGATACTGCTCTTAAAATTATGTGCGATAGCTCATTGGATCCGGAATGACGTTAAGTATGTATGTAAGAAAGGCTCTACGAAGCGAAAATTTTCTACGACCATTATTTAAATATATTTTTTCACTTACAATTAAGACGGTAGTTCGAGAAAATTTCGTTAGTTAACAATTGTTTAACTTGTTGAAAAATTAACTTTAAGTAAAATTTCCAACGGGAATAAATTAATTATAGTGTTCAGAACACACCATATTTTTTCAAATTAAAAAAAAAATATTCAATACCTTAAATAAATTAATTAATGTACGGTACTCGCTTGTGACGCCACGCGCGCATCCTAAAAATGTCACGCGCAGACCTATTTTCAGCGTTAAATTAAAATTATAAATAATGGAGATAGAGTTCCGGGAGTTAGGAGTTTTTTATTGGAAATTTCCTCCTCCTTCAGAATCTTTTTTTTGAAATTTCTTAAATATTAATAGTTTATTAAATATTGGCAAAAAACGAAATGCCATTATCTTTTTCATCTTTAATTGTTTATAACTTTTGCAATTTTTTATGTGCTAATACATGCTTTTGGCACATTTTTCTAGACGTCATTCCGGATCCAATGAGCTATGGCACATAATTTTAAGAGCAGTATCTCTATTTTGTACCATTTTCAACTTGTCGACTAGACTAATTGCGGACTGTTGCGCAACCCAACAGCGACTCAACTTTTGGACACAAATGTTTGTCTAATATTTATACAAAACATAAAATTATTTTATTTAGCAAAGCCTCATTGATTACTTACGTTTTAAAATAAATACTGTTAAATACTTAAGCTACTTTCGCATCTTTTCTCCCACCTTGTTCTATAAAATTAAATGGGTCGCCACTGTCTATCTAAATGTAAATATGGCAATAGGGAATATGCATGCCATTTTTCATATTTTTAATCAATTCTGTATGTTATTACATTATCAGAAAAGAATATAAGTCTTTGAAAATATCAATCAAAAAAGTACAAAAATATAATCAAAACTGCTATCAGTTTCGAAGCATTTAAACGCCATGTTGGCGCGAACTCGCTGTGACGTCAGAGGGCACGATATGAACAACGTAGTATTTGGATTAAGTTTCATTCATGAATTGCTACAGAACTGTATTTCGTGACAAAATAATCCATTTTATTTATAATAGTAAAAATAGTATAAAGAAAGCACAAAATGACTCATAAACAAACGTAAAACAATACACTCAACAAGCTAAAACTTCACTTTCCTTTTCAAGCAATAGATCGCGTTTCGGAAAAAATGTGCGGCAAATTTGAAATGTCATTTTTTAAGTATTTATTTTACCAATTTAGAGTTGATAAATTTAATAAATATCTTTTAGGTATATTTCTATATTAATAAAGATTATAAATATTTTTTATGATTTATTTTGAAGTCTGGTTCATATTCCCCATTGTCTTAAACAACTGTTCGTTATAAAACAATTAAAGCGGAGTTATAGAAATCTGATATTCTCTCTATTCAACCAACGTTGGTAGGAAATAGGTAGTTTTCCTTTGATTTGTTTACCTTCATGGAATGAAAATGATGATATGTTCTACTTTTACCGAACCATCTACTTGTAGAATGGTTTGATGGTTTATTAGTTTCTCCCTTAGATTATGAGTTGATTCTAATTGGAAGATTATATTAAGCTATTTAGCAGGTAGTTATAACTTCCTTGTATGACGAAAGAAATCATTTCTGTTTGATATTCCCTGCACGTTAATAAATTTATAAGATAGCTTTAGATTTTAGAATCATAGCATTCTTCTTTACCATCTCAGTCATGGCATCTTTTCGCATAAAATCGTCAACAATAAGCGCGAATACGTAATAAAATGCGCACTTGACAATAAAACGTAATATTAGTTACACACGATACTCATAAAACGTTTTAAGGTCAGGGCATTAGGCCGTCAAGCATCGCATTACAGGAATCCGCCTGTATAATCCTTATTTATACATTTTTATATGTAGACGTCACACCGGTTGGAATCTATGAATTCTGATACTATTGTGATTGTAACACACGGAAAAGACTTTAGTGGCATTTTACGGCCTTTCTTTGGGAGAATGACAATCGTTTCTATTTAGATAGGTAAATCGTGATTGTTGGTAGCTTTTATTTGGCGTTATCATTTATGTCAGGTCGATGTATGCTTTTCCAGTTACTTTTCCTTCTACCTCGCTAGTGATTTGGCGGTGTCGCCATAGACCCTGGAAGGTCTTCGTAACAGTAGAGTTGATGTTAACCTGAAAATTGTTAATATCCTAAACGATTTTCTATGAACTACCAGTTATACCTATTGACGCTTTTAAATTTTATGAATAATGTAAGACGCTTTACGAATGCTACAACCATTATACTATTTGATGGTTACCGAAAATTATCTTACTTTGAAAGCTTAAAGAATATATCGTTGTTACTCATTGGGACGTGTGAATCGTTTTCACAGCTTAGGGAACATGAAGAGTTACCTAACGTAATAAATCATTGTAACAGATAGCACACAGCTGTTGTGGTTGATTCAATTTCGTCCTGCGGTTTGTTTTCCGACCCACTGGATTGGATAAAGGCTCATGCTCTGTGGGTTATTGAGGAATTTTATTGAACAGCTGGGATCTACTAAAATTCGACGACGCGTAGGGTGATACTAAATAAGGTTTATGTAAAAATCCTCCAGGGATTTTTCGTCACGCTTCGTTGGTACGTATTCCTGTGCCGTATCAAAGATGAAGATATTTCGTACCTTCATATTAGGTAGGTCTTTTGTTACGATCTAACAGTTACATTCTGTATCTCGTATATACGTATAGGTTATATTACTGGGTTCATAAAAATGTGTTGATTAATCCGTAAAAAACTATATAAGTTAAATCGTTGTCCTTCTATTTCTGGATCTGTTTCACAGAGTGCTGTGTTATCTGTTTACCGGACTATTTAATGACTGTTGTCTTTATTCTGCATGATGAGTCCGCTATTCTATTTTTGGAAAATATGTTTCATATTGTGTATTATTCGTAGTTTCGTTGGATATTTGGAATGTTTTATCAGAATTTGCGCGATGTAACACTTACACAGATGAATTAATTCTTCGTGGTATAAATCACGCGCATTTATTCATTATATCAATATATCAATTTATTCATTTTGTATGTTTTTCTAAACAAATAAACACTTTTAGTCTTACTAATAAAAATATATTATACAATTGTTTAACGTTTATATACTTATTCAATAGATAGGGTGTGAATAGCTACTTATACAATACTTTACTAATAAACAGTGTATAAGCCTTGTATAACTATTTATAGAGCCACAAAGTTATCTGACCCGGTGAGAGAGTCGCTGTAATCGAATTTGGTGTTGCCATTAAAAATACAGGGTATATCAAGACTGCTACCGAAAACGAAGCCGGGTGGTAGTTTAAGCGACTTCAGACACAATGCAACAGAAAAAGTTGCAAAAAAAAGCGTCAATTTTTTTTTTTGTTATTTTTTTCCTATGGCCATTTTTGGGTGGTAAATACATTTTTTCCTAAAATAATAGTATATACCCTTTTATTTATAAATACTCTAAGGTATAAAAGAGTTTAAATTATTATTTTAGCAAAAACTATGGATTTACCACCCAAAAATGACGATATTTAAAAAATCATAAAAAAAAATTGTCGCGTTTCTAGGCGAAATTTTTAATTGCATTGTGTTTGTAGTCACTAAAACTACCACCCGGCTTCGTTTTCGGTAGCAGTCTTGAGATACCCGGTAGATATTGCAATAAATGGGGTAAAGTAAGATTATTCAATCCGATCAATAGTGTCGAGAAAATGACCAGTTTCATCTGCATATTATTTTTCCTTCACACGATTTCTAACAAATCGCTCCCCAAAACCCTTAAAAAAGTGTATCTGTATTCTCCTCCACAATCGAGAGTACGATTGCGGGGGGTTAGGCCATATCACAGGCCATATAGCCCACCACGCTTGCCTCATGCGGGTTGGTGGACTTACATACCATAGAAATTCTAATAAATCGCTATGGTATGCAGGTTTCCTCACGATGTTTTCCTTCACCGTTATAGCGCGTTTTTATCAATACAAGCATGGCTCCGAAAAGTCAGAAGTGTGACCTGAGATTCCAACCCGCAACCAGCGTGAACAAGTTGGCTGCCGCGTCTGGTCCATTTACCAACAGGCCACCACGCACGTAACGTAAAATGAGACGAGTAAGATACATTTTAGTTTATGATATGTACTTACATATTATATTCTACTAGTACGTACATAATTCTGTTTTTGTGGAATTTATGAATTTATTTTATAAAGCTGACAACACAAACCTTTGGTGGCAGCTACGCGTTAATACAATTTTTCGAAGGGTATTATTGATGTCGGAACACGCTTTTCATCCTACGTAAAATTTAATACCTGAAGTATAACGTTCCTAGCATCACTTTTTAAAGCTTTCGGAATTTTTCACTAGTTTTAAATAATGCAGGAAAAATAAATACATTGAGTAAACCACCAATGGCGGATATGTCAGCGACTGGCAGCTAGATTGACAATTTCAAATGACGTCTTTGTTTCCAGTTTTGGCCACCGGGCCAGATAACTTTGTGGCTCTATATTTGTTATGACACAAACTGCTGGTAACATATTGGGAACCGTTTCGAAACCTTAAAATGTTAAATACACCATTTATTTATTTTTGATTTTATTTTTATATTTACATGATTTTATTTACCCATAGCTTGAGAAATAGCGCAACGACAATTCCTTTTTATCAAAAAATATTTTCAGTTTAAAAAATACAGGTTTCAAAATTGTTTATTTATTATTTCCCATTCTATAAATTGTCCTCGAAAAATAGAGAACACGTTTTGAACGCGCATTGAAACGTCAACTGTCATTTTGCGCAAGAAATGTAAAAAGTTAAAAACAAACCGTTGTTTTCGTATATTTAATTCGTATGCATTTATTATTGATTTTGTACAGCTGCAAACAAATAGCTACTTAGCCCATAACCAGCATTTCCGAGTAAGCGTCTATGGAAGTGTCCATTGCCGAACATCTATCGCATACGTGATTCTCTAAATCATCATCATATCAGCCACAGGAAGTCCACTGCTGAACATAGGCCATCCCCAAGGATCTCCACAATGACCTGTTGGAACCGGCCTGCATCCAGCGACTTCCTGCAGCTTTAGTCAGATCGTCTAATACTGGGCATTGTCTCCGCCAACTTTTTACATTTTAATACGTGTGCAATTGCACCTATCGCATGTCCAAACCCACAAATACTAAGGAATCTAGCCTTCACTTCTTCTTCTTCCTCGAGTGTTCGTAGTATATAGATAAATTGCGCTGCTTTACTTGCTAAGGCGATGGCAACGCGGCGACAAACAATAGTGATTGATTGTTGGCTCATGCCATGTATGTCACCTGCATCGTCTTGTACGTCTTCGGTATCAGCCCATATACGTCCAACTGCAGGGCACGGGCCTCCTCAACAATCGTCAGTATGATTGAGAGTGGTTAGGTCATTTATTTCACCACGCTGGCCTAGTGCGGGTTGGTGGACTTACATACCATAGATTTTTTTATAAATCGCTATGGTATGCAGGTTTCCTCACGATGTTTTCCTTTACCGTTTTAGTGCGTGGTGATTGACTATCAATACACACATGACTCGGAAAAGTCAGAGGTGTGCCCTGGGATTTAAACCGCGACCATCGTGAACATGTTGGTAGTCGCGTCTTTCTTCTTGCCGCGCCTATACCCTGAGAGTTGTACAAACTTGAAGCTCCTCAAAGAAGCCACTACCCTTCTTTGTCGGTTCTTTATCTTCTCGGACCAAGTCCACCACTTCTTTGACATATCTTTTAGTAAATCTGTATATATATACCTCTAAATTCATCTTCTTCCAGAGAAACGGGATCTTTAGGATTGCCGCTCCTCATCGTCACCTCAAGTATATCAAAATAGTCGAAATAATGCATAAATCCATATTTAACACTAAATTAAATACGTCGCGAGATGAGACCTGACAATAATTTATAATTTGTAGGCTATATACACTCTAAACAAGGTCAACCGACTGCATAAGGATTGTATAAAATGGCATACACTTATACAACTGTTATAACGGGCGTATAAGTTAAAAATCCCTATACATCGTTTATTAGTAATGATTTCGCTATAACGCTGTTATACACGATGTATAAATGTTTATTATTAAGACCGTTTATGTACAACTGTGCCATTTATCACCTGTATTTGTTTATACGATTTTTATGCAGTCGCATGCATTCGAACAGTTATCGCTATTGGAACAAGTGAAATATTTATATAGGTACATACATAAATAATACGTACAGACAAGCGAAATGTCGGACGCCCGCCTACAAGATGGACGGACGACTTGGCTAAAGTTGCAGGAAGTCGCTGGATACTGGCCGCTTCCAACGGGTCGTTCTGGAGATTCTTGGGGGATGCCTATGTTCAGAAGTGGACTTCCTGTGCGTGAGATGATGATGATAAATAAATACACCCAACAATCACATACGTAGTAATTACCTCAAACTAAGATCGAGTTTGTGTCGTGGGTATCGGCAACTGCGAGTCTTTTCAGTCTCACAAACCGATCCGATCACACAAATATGTGTTTCGGTGCGGTGATCGAATCGGGAATCGGTGTCTCTCGTTTTAAACCCGGCGTTTAACCACCTGCGCCACGGAGGAAATATGTGTATATTAAAATCAATAAATTTCTATTAACATCGTGTTACAAAATTTGTGGTGTGGATAATAATGCTAACAACTATGACGATACTTGTAAAAAATATTGAAAAGTAAATAGCCGTAGTAATAAGTATACGAGTAGATTCAATCAGCAAGTCAACATTCTAGGGCAATAACAAAATAATGGCTTAGGTTTCGTAATGTTAATTATTTATTTAAATTTTATATTTATTTGTCCACAGGTCTGAATGCGTGTGAAAGGAAATCCTTCCTCTTTCTGAGAAAGGAGCTGCCAGTAAGGTAAATGTCATACTTTATTTCAACTTACGTACCCAGTTTTTGTTTCAAGCTAAAATGTTATTTTCCTGCTTATATCTGCTAAATGTTATACATCTTAAACTAATGTCGTACCAAAGATGTGCATCATTGTCAACAAATTATATAAATTTTGACGTCATGCTCCCACAATATCCTCGCCGTCCTACCTTTTAGGCGCACTTGGAATTTTGTACTTGATTAACACTTCAGTCCACCCCATGACCACGAACGCTGTAAAGTCTTAAGAACATCGTCAATTCACGTCAATATAAATTTAAAAAGTCCGCGATAAAATGCTAAAGTTTGCTTCAGTCAATTTTTAGTCCTATGTTTAAAAATATTTGACTTAGAATAAGTTATTTTATGAATATAGAAATGTTATTGATGTAAAACAAGCTAGTCTAGAATGTAATACAAACGAAGTCAAACATCTCGAGTCCGGTACACTTCTTACAGAAAATTTATTTGAAACAGGTTTGTCATGTTTAATTAAAATAGCGAGATTGCTGGAAGCCCACTGTTATCCTACTTAATATTGAATTCACCTCCCACTTCCACCTACTTTTCCCCAGGTAATGTGGGTGTTCGTAGGCGTCTGGAATCACCCTTAAGTAAACAATATTATTCATTGCTGACTATAAAGATCCAAGTGTTCGTATTTGTTTAGGAAGACAATATGAATGAAAACAAACGGATTGAGTTTCGCAGAACGTGACATTATTTTGCAGTGATAAAATAATGTTTGTAACATGTTTTGCTTTTTGTAGTTGTATCGTACGATTACAAGGTTATCTGACTTAACGGGTTAATGATAAGTCCGGGTGTGGCATTGTCTCCGTTGCCAAAACGTGGATTATCGCATAGTAAATAAAGAGCGAATTCACACCCTCGCTTTTACCTTTAGGAATTAGTATAAAACATGTTTCTCGGTAAGCTAGTAGTGTGTAGCAAGCTTAACATTGCATGCAGTACGTAATCCCCATCGGATTCTCTAGCACTACAATTCATTCTTAAAAGGGTTTCGTAATTCAGTAAATAATAGTCTCTGATGGAGATGCCCAGCAATAAGAGAAAATACACAACAATATATAAAAATCAATCACAGACAGCAAACACGTCCCAAGTTCCGACATTACAATGTAATAAATATAATGTAATGCCTCAAGTCAAGCTCAACATGCCACGTTATTGACAAAAACCTAGGCGGTGTGTCTAGATTGGCGATAAACCTAGCAGAAACCAGTTTTTCCCGTCTGACTCGTCCTGCATATGCAGACCTTGACAAACTAGGCAGTGGAGATTGGCAGATTTTAGTATACAGTTGTTTATGTTATGATTAGCAAAATTGATTCAGAAGTTAGTAGTTTTTTCGTCCTTCATACATACTCACGCCTATATCCCAGAAGGGGTAGGCAGAGGTGCCAGGACACCCACATTTCGCCTTGTAAAGCTATTAATTTACCACACTAATAAGAAATTATTTTTATTACTTGTACTTGGAAAGGATAACAATACGTGTATAGTCAAATAAATCAAAATTACCTTTTATTTAAATCCGAAAAAACTTTACTTTTGTTAACCAACTTTTCAGTAATAACTCGTCGGAACTGAAAAGGTCGCGGTCTACAATAACTCGAAACTCTGTAGGTACTACGTAGCCCCGAAGCAAATTTGTTCCAATTCAACAATTCCATTCTATTTTAATAAACTTATCCTTGCCTTTTCACGTAATTAGATTACGGTCCTCAATGTTACTGATTTATCAATCTAATTAATGATTATGATGAAAATCGATTCGAAGTGTCTCGTCGAAATAAAATCAAGATATTCTTCGTTTAAGTCCTCCAACATGTCTTACAAGATGTTTTGCAAATGCTATTGCTGTCTTGAGACGTGTTCAAGCTGTGAAGATGAAACGACCAACGAAGAAATTTCTTCAGCAACACGAAATATTATATTACCATGAAATACTTTTGCCATTGGGACGTCATGATTCACGTCCTTTAAGTATGTCGTAACCGAAAAGCTAGTAGCTAATTTAAATTTAATCATCACCATAAAGACCCGACAATACTAGAGAATCGTCGAAGCAATGCCTGCTGGTGCAACCACGTATAAAAACCTTTATCATGACCACACAAATTTTGCAGCGGATGTTAATTAACATTGTTTAAGATTGAATAATTTAGCTCTACACTGCATAAAATAATTACAAACACTGAAGCCCATCTAAAGTTCAGGATAGGACGGCCCCCCTGTCGACATTTTTTGTTCCTGTCGCCTTGATTTCAAATGTGAGAAGTTGTTTTACTTCGATTTTATCAACATTTTATACCTTGGTGGTCGTTTTTCTCAAACGATAAATCATAATTGAGTGATTTATCGTGTTATTATCAGAATAAAGTCCATTGTAAAGCGATTCGTAACAGTATAAAATAATCACATCGGTTGACAATGCGTTCTGCGATTGTTATCATTGTTAATGCGTTAAAACATCTGTTACGCATTGACGTGATAACGCTATCCAATCTTATTATTTCATCAGTAGATTAATTTAAAGCTTCCAGCAGTGTAGATCTATTATTTCTTTCGCACACGAGGAATATTTAATCCCCTTCTTTTTCTTTGTTGGTAGAGTTATTTCTCTTACTTAATTTTATATGGTTATTATTAGAATGGTCAGTTATTTAACTTTTTGCTCATACTTCTCAGCCTAATCATGTCTCATCGCTGAGAAATCTGATTTTATTTATTATATTCGTAGATATGAAAATTATTCATGATTTATTCACATTCCATCCAATTTACTAACAATATCTCCAATATGGGATCAGTTTCTAAAACAGATTTGTTAGTGTCGATCAAATGCTTCCTTAGCGTAATAGTTGACACTATCATACGTTATATCAAAGACGGCTGTGCCTCTGATCTATTTGGGTCACGATGATATATCAATAACTTAGAAACAATATGAACATAAGAATAACAATCTTGTAGAGCTTAGAGTGGCGATAAAACGATTTAGTGATTGAGTTGTTTTGCAATTTTGTATCATATTTCCTTAAAATATTTGTTTTTCAGAACCAAATACGTCATTCTTGGCAGCCTTGGATTTGTGTGTTACATTGAATAATGCTGACGAACTAAAGGTTCTGTAATGTCGTAATATACTATGACAGTAATAATTAATTGGAGCTTTGTTGCCTATCATTAATTAATAAGGTTAATATTTTTATCAAGCATAGGAATAGACTCAATAATGACTTATTATATTAGGACGTCCCCATAGCGGCTCCTATACATATATACATACAAAGAAATAATAGTAGATCCTATGTCTTTGAGAATGAAAGACAATATACAGGGGAAGGTATACCGTATAAACCATAAGAAATGTCTACACTCCGAGAATTTCACCAACAAAATATAATAGCAAAGTAATTACTTAATCAGTTTTAATGTTTTTGCTTACGCAAATACATTTGCGATAGCCTTGGTGCCCTATATGTACCCATTTGTAAGTTATTAGTTCTAGAAATTGCACTTGAAATGGTCAGGTGACATTCGACAATCTAGAAGGAGAAAAATCTCAGAATTTCTTGCAACACTCAACATACTTCGAAAGGGCGGCCCAGTTGACTAGATCACCTGATCGATCCTTACTATACATTACCGTATAAATGTTGCCTTTCAAATAAATGAAGATACTCACATAAAATATTACCCAGTAGGGAATTAAACGATTAACGGTTCCCATCGTGACCAATATGGCGAAGTAAATAGCGGATACAAATAAATAAACTGAGCATCAGATGTGTTTACAATTTTTATGTAATGCTTTTAATTAGTAATGACGCAATAAGGCCCGCATGCCGCGAATAATAATTACTTGATTATAATATTATCTGAGTTTACAATGTACAGTGGTGCCATCTGTTAGTTTGTGTTAGAACTAACGTGTTTGAAGCTTTTGTAGGACATTCGTCTGATTTCATAATTGGCAAGCCATGCTGTCTGCGCTTTACATACATATAAATAAAATTGAAGTGTCTGTTTAAAGAGTGAAAATAAAAAAAAAATGTCCTACTACATATCGTTATTTACACGGCACCTGTGCTTCGGCACAAATGATATTTAAAAAATGTTTGTCTGTCTGTCTGTTTGTTCAGGCTAATCTCTGTGATGGCTGGACCGATTTTGACGGGACTTTTTTTGTCAGGTAGCTGATATAACAAGGAGTAACTTAGGGTACATTTATTTTAGAAAAATAAAGTAATGATGCAATGCCCGCGTCTGTGGCCCTGCTCGCAGCTCACGCGCATGCCACCACTGGGCCGTCACGTCAGGCGCCTCCCACCACTTCTCCCATCAACGAATCAATATCACATTTACAAAATATTGTATATAAAGAAAATTTTCAATAAAGCTAATACAAAAAACTGAAAATAAATGTGTAACGGGAGTTTACCGCCGCTCGCAAAGAGATGGCTTCGATACAAAGGCTGTTAATTAAAATAAAAATGCAAAAACAAAAAAAAAAACTAAATAAACTAATTAACTTTTTTGTTAAATTCCACGCAGACGAAGTCGCGGGCACAGCTAGTTATTTATAATGCCTTATGGGCCAATTTGTTTAATGACATGCTCTTCTAGTTGGCTTATTTTCCAGTGTTATACATAAGTACTTCATTCAAAACAATCGTTTGTGATGCACTGCATAACAGGGTTGTGTCAATGACACTCAATTGTTTCAATGTCTTATTGTTTAGACATTAGTTGCTATTACTTGAGGAGTATTATGCGATTTTACCTGTATACTCGTACACTGTAAAGCTACAAACAAATAAACTGTTTTGTAGATTGGTACGAGCAATTTAATACCGGGTATATCAAGACTGCTACCGAAAACGAAGCCGGGTGGTAGTTTTATTGGCTACAAACACATTGCAACTAAAAATTTTGCTGAGAAACGCGACAATTATTTTTAATGATTTTTAAATATCATCATTTTTGGGTGGTAAATCTATAGTTTTTGCTATAATTATAATTTAAACTCTTTTATCCCTTAGAGTATTTATGAATAAAAGGGTACACACTATTATTTTAGGACAAAATGGATTTATCACCCAAATACGACAAAAGAAAAAAAAAATACAAATAAAAAATTGTCACTTTTTTTTGCAACATTTTCTATTGCCTTTTGTCCGAAGTCGCTTAAACTACCACCCGGCTTCGTTTTCGGTAGCAGTCTTGATATACCGTGTATATATACCGGGTATCTCTAGACTGCTACCGAAAACGAAGCCGGTGGTAGTTTTAGTGACTACAAACACAATGCAACTAAGAATTTCGCAAAGAAACGCGACAGTAATTTTTTATGATTTTTTAAATATCGTCATTTTTGGGTGGTAAATCCATAGTTTTTGCTAAAATAATAATTTAAACACTTTTATACCTTAGATTATTTATAAATAAAAGGGTATACACTATTATTTTAGGAAAAAAAATATTTACCATCCAAATATGGTGATAGGAAAAAAATAACAAAAAATAATTGTCGCTCTGTTTTGCAACTTTTTCTGTTGCATTGTATCTGAAGTCGCTTTAAATACCACCGGCTTCGTTTTCGGTAGCAGTCTTGATATACCCTGTATATATCAATATATATAAATATATATGAATATATATATAAAATATACACGGTATACATGCAAAAATTACATGCAATGTCTTCAGTTTAGTTGTGAAAGATAATGTTGTTTGACCATGGCATGGGTTTTGAATATGGGCAACGACTCTGCCCGCCTCACTGCGACAGGTAATGAATTCCACAGCCTAGCAGCTTGTACAGTAAAAGATTTGTCATAAAATGTAGTGGAATGCACTGGGATTTTAAGTGTTAAGTTCTCAGATGACCTCAGGGATCTTGAATGCGTATTATGAAGAAACTCGAATCGGTTATTAAGATATGGGGGAGAATGGGGATTGAAAAGTATAGAATAAAGAAGAGTTAGAATATAGGTATTCCGGCGAAACCGAATGGGTAACCACTTGAGCTTGTTACGGAATTCGGAGACGTGATCATATTTGCGCAATGCGCAAATATAAATCTAATACAAAAGTTTTGAAGACGCTCAAGTTTATTAAGTTGTTCCTCAGTGAGATCAAGATAACTGGCATCCGCATAATCAAGGATGGGGAGCAGAAGGGATTGAGCAAGCGATATTCTCGTGGCGATAGGTAGAAAATTGCGTAACCTCGGCAGGAACCCAGCCGAGGCGAATAGCTTCCTACTCAACTCTCGAAGCTGGGGACCCCAGGAGAAAGATTTATCAAGAATAGTACCTAGATTTTTCACTGTGTCGTTAAAAGGAATAGCTACATCATCGCAAGAGACTGGCGGTATAAGCGACCAGTTCAATCTAGACATCAACCTGGGGCTGCCGACAACAATGACCTGTGTTTTAACCGGGTTAACTTTAAGTCCAAACTCCTTACTCCAATTTGAGATGCGTCCAATGTCTTAATTAATAGCTAAAACAGCATCTTTCAGCTCATCTGGATATGCATGAGAATATATTTGGAGATCATCTGCATAAAGGTGGTAGAAAGAACGAAGAGAAGAGAATTAGTGATCAAGTTTATAAAAATAGAGAAGAGCAGAGGAGATAGCACGCCACCCTGTGGAACGCCAGCCGAAATGGTGCACCAAGAAGATAACTTATCTTCAACACATATCCTCTGCCGGCGTCCAAACAGGTAACTACGAAACCAATCAACCGCACTTGGAGATATGTTAAGAGAAAACAGTACACTGAGTAATACATCAAGATCCACCGCGTTGAAAGCGTTGCTGAAGTCAAGCAGAGCTAAAACTGTCAGCATGCCTCTGTCCATGGCCGATCTTATGTCATCCGTAATATGAATAAGCGTTGTGGTAGTACTGTGTCCAGGACGAAAACCGGATTGGAAAGGGTTGAGGAGCTTGTTATTGTTTAGGAAATCTGAGAGTTGGTAATGGATTAGACGCTCGAAAACTTTTGAGAGGAAAGGTAGAATGGAGATAGGACGAAACTCGGAAAAGGTAGAAGGATTACTTTTTTTAGGTATAGGGATAATTTGGGCTTCTTTCCACGCTTGAGGAAAGGTGCCGCTGGAAAGGGAATGGTTTAAAATATGGCAAATGATAGGGAGGATTTCATCAAGGATTGGGATAATCATACTACGTTCGACACAGTCACTACCAACCGCGTTAGATGAACTCAGCAAAATGTTCTTCCTAACATCACAGGCAGCAAATTGTTTGATAACTAGAGGAGGCCAATTGGGAGCTTGACAGGAAGAATGATAAGATAGAGTTTTAATTTTAGTGGTTCCATCTAAATTGGATGGAGAGCAGAAATGTTGGTTTAAGGAGTTTAAATCCATATTTTTGGAGACGGTGTCTTGTCGCGATTTTCCAACTCCCAGTGATTTTAGAAATTTCCAAACTTGAGCTTGGTCTGCAGTTTTAATAGGCTCATGGATAAATTGGCGTTTGTACTTTGTACTTATTAATAATAATCATCAAATTCATCTCATAAGATTAGTTTTTATACTAAAATTGATTACCTATCTATATTGTTTCTTTTAATTTGAATAAAATATATATTTTTAATATTATAAATTGCGTTATTGCCCTCACTGGTAAAAATGCCTAGTTTAGAATTTAATTTTAAACAACACGTGCTGACCTATATAGCACACTATAACTAAATTACTTAAAGTAATGAAAGTTTTTTATTGTTATTTTTTATTTTATTTTATTTATTATAATCTCCAACGAAGATAACACAACATATATACCGGGTATATCAAGACTGCTACCGAAAACGAAGCCGGGTGATAGTTTAAGCGACTTCAGACACAATGCAACAGAAAAAGTTGCAAAAAAAAGCGACAAATTTTTTTTGTTATTTTTTTTTCTATGGCCATATTTGGGTGGTAAATACATATTTTCCTAAAATAATAGTGTATATCCTTTTATTTATAAATACTCTAAGGTATAAAAGAGTTTAAATTATTATTTTAGCAAAAACTAAGGATTTACCATCCAAAATTGACGATATTTAAAAAATCATAAAAAATAATTGTCGCGTTTCTATGCGAAATTTTTAATTGCATTGTGTTTGTAGCCACTAAAACTACCACCCGGCTTCGTTTTCGGTAGCAGTCTTGAGATACCCTGTATTAAACTACATATTTATCCTTCTGAGTGCACCTTCAATTACAGGAGAGTACAGCTTTGGTTTTAGGAGTGTATAATAAGCTACTCCTTTGAAGTCGCTTAAAAAATTGGGGGCGCTGAGATATATTTGATTTTCAAAGGGGGCGGTAAAAGAAATATGTTTGATAATCTCTGGTGTAGGGGGATCTTCCAGAGGGACAGGACTACGACATAGCAATGCTTAGTATACAGTATTTTTTGTGATAAGTCTGAGATTAGTAACATTGTTATTGTATGTATGTTTTTGGTAATTAATAATTATGCGTTTCTATCCAAGGGCGAATAAGATGTATGCTGATGTTAGGTTTAGGTAGTTAATTCTGTATATTTGCGATATGTACAGTCAGCGATAAAAGTCGTTGAGCATATTGAAAACGCCAAAAGTCATGCACACCTGAAGCAACAGAAGTGGGTGACCAGAGTCGGCCACAAAAAATCATTAACACCATAAGGTTCTACAAGGGTTCTGAACAACAAATGCAACATAATTCCTAAACACGATAATGGCACATAAGTCCCTGAACAATTATGAAAAATAAGATTGCCGTACATGTGTTCATCTAATTTTGTTGCTTTGTTATGCATTCATTGTTAAATTTTATTTCACAGTTTATGTTTTTTGGTTTTCTCTACATTTACATATTGTTTTCTGTTTTGTGAAACAATAATTATTATTCAAGTTATACTTCATTTGGGACATTTGGAAATTTATTTGGGTAAATTTTTGATATCTTTTTAGTGTGGGCGCCCACCGACTTCGACATGAAGAAGTTAACTGTTATCTGTTGGGCGAATTTCCTTTACAACTCGTAGCTATACTCAAAGTAGTTTCTCAAAATATTCATAAATCTACAACGCGTGTTTTATATCAGTGGAGACAATTAATGAAAATAATTATAAGTCAGAATGGAAAAGTTTCAAAAGTTTCTGAGCAATAAAATACCTAAACACGCCAATGGTACAAACATTAAGTTAACTTGACTTATGTACCATTGTCGTGTTATGGAATTTTGTTGCTTTTGTTTTTCAGAAACTTTTGTAACCTTATGGGTTTCATGAATTTCTGTGGCCGACTCCGGTCACCGACTTTTTTTGCTTCATGTGTGCATGACTTTTGGCGTTTTGAATATGCTCAACAACTTTTGTCGCTGACTGTACAGTGTTGGAAATACTGCCATAGCGACTAACGCAAGTAACGCAAGTGTATATGCGGTTATGAGTAGACCGGCTTAATTACGGCGACCGGCTATGTATAGACAATCTCTCGGTGACGGATAATCTCATTTGGATGATTTCACTGAATTTACTATCAAGAGCATCGTACTCACATTGATGTGTCTATGCGAAAAAAATAGAGTTCCAATCGATTTTCTTCTGAAAACCGGTGATAGTTTTTCATATGTGAATGGTTTTAGTGATCCTATAATATAAAAATGTCATACATTCTGTTTAACAAAGCACATCCTGTACACATCCAAAGAAAGACTACAGCAATATTCAAAACAGTAGGTAAACCTTGAAGGTCCGACCGATTAACCTTACCCACGGCCGCACAATAAGACATAAACAATCCTTACAAGCAGTACAATTCCATTCACAAACAAGGAGTAATGTTGCAGTTACTGCATGCTCGTTGGCGAAAATTAGCCACTTGTGTGACGCGATCGGGGTAGGCCAAGGCTACGCAACAATTTATTGCGTTTACACTGTTGATTTACTAGTTCCCGGTACTTCCACGTGTAGGGTGTCTATTAGTTAATAGCTTTTGTGTAGGTATTCGTCACTTTCGAGTTTTCCTGATTAGGCATTTGCCGTATTAGAGATCATATTGAGTTGGATTGATAGTCAATACACCACGCACTATAAAGGTGAAGGAAAACATCGTGAGTAAACCTGCATATCATAGCGATTTGTAAGAATTTCTATGGTATGTAAAGTTCGCCAACCCGCACTAGGCCAACGTGGTGGACTAACTGGCCTAAACCCAATCGTCCTCTCGATTGTAGAGGAGGCCCGTGCCCTGCAGTGGGATGTATATGGGCTGATACAGTTACAGACATGGATTGAATTTTTGAAAGTTGAGTTGGAATAGGTAATACGTTAGTCAGTGGTGGGCCGGAATTTGAGTAGGAGGTTCGAGAACTTAGTCCATACATCTGAATTTTCGTAATGTCGTGTTTAATAAATTAATTATGACCCACTTTAAGGGTGAAGGATAACGTAACGAAATGTTGGAGTTTTTACTAAACTTCTGAGATATATGGCCAAGCCTCTCATTTTGCTGTAAGTCAGCGTTGGTGAGATGAATGTTAAATCCGTCTCTAGTATTGGAGATTCATGCCATGCAGTGGCACGTAAGATGTTGTGGATAATAATAATTGTATTGTTTTAAGTCATTGGCAAATAAAGATTACTAGTGGTCGCCCAGGGGTCGAAATTCGACCAAATCAAGAAGAGAAACAGTTTTTACCTGTTGTTATTCTGATAATTCGTGCACATTTAAATGTACGTATCTCTCAAAATCACTTATTTATCCTGAAGTATATGCAATTACTGAAATTGTAAACTACAATAATTGCTTTGAACCAGCAATAGCAAATTATATGTATGTTGTTATTGCATCTTGCTGCTACAGATCTTTCTTTATGCATATAATGATAGTCCGTGTACATTTAAATGTATCTTACTACTACACAATTTGTATAAGCGCTCAGTATTTCACGTAGAATTCGTCAAATAAAACTTTTCTGTTTGACATTCAATAAAACCACAGTAAACAAACTTTTCTGTTTGACATGTCAACTATGTCTATAATAAACAAAGAAAAAACAATTTGACCAAAGAGTATGTACAAATACTTGTGTATGCGTGTGTGAACTGCATGCTGGTTTGTGTAATGTTTTATTTATTGATATACCCCCAAATACTGGATAGCTACTCAGCCACCGGACTCATTTGATATGACGTTATTTTGAGGTTCTGTTAAATTTCGAAATGAAATACTGGATAGCCATTTAGCTCATAAATCGGTCTACTCAGCAAACATCCAGCTAAATTTCCACAGATTAACGAAAAGTTTGTTTTCAGTTACAATTTTTATTGTATAAATATAAACGTTCCATTTGACGCAATATTCTTCATACATGATTTCCCTAAATTGGAAATTTAACCCTTTATATTTAATATGAGGAATCATTGTAACGTTTTTACTTTTGTTACGATTATGTTTAAAGCTATATTATATATTGCCATGTTATTATTTTAAAAATCTGTTAAAATCATGTGGGTGAAAAAACTTATGTCCCTATATCCGTAGCGAGTTTATTAAAAATATTATGATGTTTGTTTATTTTATTTATTGTTTACAATTGCAATCGGTTTTAAAGTTAGTTTTTGGAATATCTTTTCAATAAATAGGTATATAAAATACCAAACAACGGCTGCAGAACCACCTAAGTACCAAACGGAGAAGACTATGTAAATAAATATGATATGAGAAAGCTGTGCTGGATATTATAAACAGGTAAGTATACACGTATTCCTCTAAGTTTTAACGTATTTATATGATAATTAACTATTTAATGTATAGTATGAATCGATTATTCACACATTTTAAATCATCATCATCATCTACAGCCTGTAGGATCCCACTGCTGGGTACCTATAGGCTTCTCTCATATTATGCCTCCTATATATTATCTCCTCCTCATATAGTAGTATTATGTAATAAATATGGAAAATAAAGTATGGTACAATGTGTATAACTATAAATAATCCTTTGTTTCAGGAGCTGGAGTGGAGTACATAAATATTCAATGTGTACCTATATAATAAGACCGTCCAAGAAATATGGCTCATATATATAGTGCCATGTATATCAGCTATAGACTAAATAAGTAAGCTCAACAAATATATATAAAAAATAAAAAGAGATATATAAAATTATGACATACTTTAACTTAAACACTTTTGCAGGTAACGCTATAGAAATCATGCATACAACAAATCATTTGGACAATACACACCCTTTTGAAATGAGTATGTAATATAAAAATATACAAAAAAGAATGATTCAAATTGTGTCAAGGAAGAAATATTTGCATCAGAAAACAGTGTTTTAAATCAAAGTTGAAGAATGTTATGAATTTTAATTAATATGTAATACATAAAATAAATTGTTTATTTCACCTATTTTCATTGTTAAAAAATGACATATTATATTTCTATTGTACATTTTTAATAGTACATTTATTAATTTAGTTTTAAATTAATGTTAAAATAATTGTTATTATTTTGTGTTTATAAAGGAATATAGATATAAATGTAAGACAGATCTAAAGAAATGTAAATAATTAAAAAAATATAATATGTACTAATGCTGTTATTAAAATAAATATACTACAATAAAACATAACTCATTTTTACACGCTTTATATTAGCTTCACTTGTATGTTTGTTTGTAACCGACTCCTTAAGACGCGATTTTGACCCACTTTAAACGGACAGATTTCATTCAAATTTTGCACACCTGTCAAAGACCGATGACAATACAATAATTTAAAAAAAATAGATTTTTGAAAAAAAAAATGGATATTTTGCACGCCGCTAACTTCCTCTGGAAATACAGCCGTAGATGGATGTTTTTAGTCAAAAACAATTAAATAATAGTTAAAAAAAACTAAAATACACGCTTTAATAAGATATACAACTAAAAAAGTAAAAATAATTGATACTGAATTTAAGATAAGAGAATGGAGTAAAATCATTGACAGTAAAATACATATATTTTATTGTTACAAAGCGTGGGGTGCAGGAGGATAAGTAATTGTTGTAAACACCCCACGCTTTGTAACAATAAAATATATGTATTTTACTCCATTCTCTTATCTTAAATTCAGTATCAATTATTTTTACTTTTTTAGTTGTATATCTTATTAAAGCGTGTATTTTATTATTTGTATTCATTCCATGGTAATTCAATAAAATGCACTGTACGGTTTAAAATATGTATTTTATTATATTATTCCTTGTTGCAACATTTTCATTGGTTATACTATGTGGAGCTGGTGGAAATGATTCAGAAAGATCAATCTCCAATATATGACCATTCTGGGAACATGCTATATTATGTAACACAGCACATGCCTCTATAATAGTAAGCTAATTTTCAAAAACTTATAGCCCAACTTGCAGACAAGAAGATCTTTGTTGTAAAACCAAAGACCCTCTCCACTGGGTTTCTTGTTTTAGTATGGTCTTGATTGTAAGCTTCTTCAGTCTCCCCTTTCCAGAAATGCACATAAAGGAGAATCATTGAAATTTTTACTATCATGCACTGCGCCTGGCCATCGGCCTATAATGTTTCTTATCCTCAAGTTAGGGTCGCAGACTGCTTGCACATTTATAGAAAAATGGCCTTTTCTGTTTCTAAATGTTTCTGCTTGTGGTCCTCCTAAAAACAAGATAATAAAAATTAGAGCTCTAGCAAATATTCTTATTTCAAACTACAAATAATTTTATGTAAATTGAAAAAATATATTCATAAAATTGAATTCTTTATAGGAAACTACTATTGTAGTTGAACATTGTTCCAGTATATACTGAATAGCTACAATCAGTACAAATCATTGTATGATTAATTATATTATATTATATATTTAGCCCTACAACTATTTAGAGAGCTTGGTTATATGGGGTACAGTGGGCTGGGGAAGAGCCAATTACCTGCTAAATGTTTTGATTCCAACAAGCATATATATATAAATTATTGTGTAGAAATCATTTAGAGTGTGCCTTTATACTGTGCATAATATATTATACTATTCTTTGATTAATAATATAATATTATGTACAGTAAAAAGGGATACTCTAAATGATTACTACACAATATAAAATACGCTAGGCATTTTAGAAGCACATTTAGTTAAAATAGGATAAGAAAACATATATTTGTGTACATGTAAAAGCTTAATAGTTATGTATACATTATTATAAGTAGAAATTACCTGGAGATTTGATCCTTATATGTATGAAATTTATAACTTCAATCACTCCTGCGATCGCATAGAAATCATTCGCAACAGGGCATTGTTGTTGTTAGTTGGGAATTTTCATGCCACGATTTTGTAGTTTAACTAACTCTGCTGCAACTTTGTGTTGTACAGTCGGCTGTTCCACATGAAATACATCTCCAATAATCTTCTGGTAACTGCCTGTCGTAGAATATCATAAAGCAAGTAACAGTTGGTCGCAAGTTTTTATCAATCGACTTCTATTTGTAGTGGGTTCTATTTTGTCTCCAGCAAGGAACACAGATGCAGAACAGTTTCTTTCTTCAGGCGGAACCTCACTTTGTTTGAATGTTTTCTTCTTTGTATTTGTCAAAAGCATTGATTTTTTTCTTGATTGACTCGCCTTGATGAAGCTATATCGTCATCAGACAGCGATGAAACCGACGCGAGAGTCATTTTAGTAAATTTTATGTAGAATTGATAAAGTTAAGAGTGGTCGCAGGCGGCCTTAAGACGACGGCTGCTTAAAACTAGAAATTCTTAAAAAATTGACTGTTTGACAGCTGTCAAACTCTTAAGTTGCTTTCGAGAATACGAATCGGATGAATAATGCCCCATTAAATATTTAATTCTTAAGTGGTTTAATCGAAGTTATATTTAACTGGAATCAATTTAACAGGTCATTAGAGCTAGTTAATCGGAGTTAAAAGTTAATTGACTTTCCAGTATTTGGGCATTAATGTACTTTTTATGCATTATTATTAAAATCTTTTTTTATATTAAATGAGGCAAATAAAACTTTTTGTTTGATATGTCTATGTCAGAAGAACAAAATGAAGAAAAAGAAAAGATACAATTTGACAACAGAGTATGTATGCGTGTACAAATACTTGTGTATGTATGTGTGTGTGAAATGCATGGTAGTGTGTGTAATGTTTTATTTTTTGATTTAATGTACTTTATAAGCATTATTATTGAAAAATATTAGCGTTCTGCACTTCTCCTACATATAAACTATAAGTGTGCCAAATTTTATGCTCCTACGTCCGCGCAATTTACGTAAAAAGGGGTCCAAAGTTTTTGCATCACGTATTAATATATAGATTATGGTCAAAATATGTTTTTGTGTGACGAAGACGTTAAAAAAAATATGGTAATTAAATTAACAACATGTGCTTATAATACAAACATGTGTACTTTACGAGTCAGATGTAACCGAAAATAAATTCAATATCAAGAGTTCGTTCTTTGGAGACTGGTACGTCAGTTTGTCCATCCAATTGTGCAATACAATTGCACTAAATGTATTCCAATTTAAAACGCTTCGCAGTCAATTTTAGTGGAAAAAAACTTGAGAATCTTCGGCGTTGGGAGTACAGCGCTGTCAATTCTAATAGGCTTGCTTGTGGTGATTTGGTGAAATGTTCATTTATCTGCGTGGATTCTCACCTTAAACATTGGTAAATAACCGTCAGGAGGCTTTGCATTTGTCAGCTTTTTTATTTTATTTTATTTTATTTTTTAAGACCTACCACCAGCTTCCAGTATAAAAAAGCAATGTAAACTGTATTTATTATGATTAACATTTGGCATGTTCATAATTCATACCACATGTTTCAGCAGGAAATTATAGCGTAAACACCCATTAAAATAAATTATTTCCGTACGTTTCAAGTGGATCCAGTATACAATTGCGTATATTTCGCTCGTTTGTTTACCTGGATTGCGTCTAGACTTAAATTAGATTCTATTTGGCGTGTGAGACACGTCTTCAGCAAACGTATCTAAACATTTCAAATTACGTCTAATGTTGTTTTCCTGTTTTGAATGAGTATGAGAGTGGCTATAAAATTGTTTACAAGCTTCTTATAATTTTGGATCATAATGTACAAAGATTCGTCAGGGAATATTGAATCATCGTCAATCTCATCAACCCATCGGCGGCCACTGATGGACATAGGCCTCTCTTATGGCACGCCACTGGGCTCGATCTTCAGCCCCTCGTCTCCAACCGCTACTAGCCATCTTACGAATATCGTTACTCCACCTGGGTGGTGGTCCTACTATTAAATTATTATTTATTACTCAAAAAATATTGAGCTAAGGCTACCAGTCTATGGCAATTTATATAAATCAAAGCTTTTTAAGAGGCTTTTATGCGCTTTGGCTAGTCCTTAGTGATGTTTTGAAATTGCTTCCTACTTCCTAGGAAACGTATAACCACAGATCATTTCCAATAGATACCGCATTACGATAGTTTTGTTTTGAACCGAAAACGCCAACGAATGGAACTGCGCGGGGGGTGGGCGGGTTGCAGCGCGGTCACGTGGACTTCACTGGAGAGATGAGGCATAAGTCGATAAATAAAAAAATGTATCGATCGTTCGATTTGCCAGTAAGTTCATGTGTTATGATCGCTTCTATAACTTAATTACCAACTTGTTAAATGTTTGATAATATTTTTTCACCGGCCTGATCTGATAAATTATACCAACCGGTAACGGCTAACTACGAATAAAATAGGATTAAGATTAATACTTTAGTATGTAACGGTTTTATTTCTATTATTCACCTTGTATTTTTGTATACCATAATGGCGAAATACCCAAATTAAGTGTTGATATAAAAGATCAGATAAAAATATGAAATAGTATATAACTAAACCTCACGCCCTAAAGGGCTACAATAACTTATTCCGTTTCTTGAATTTTGACGGCGGCTGTAGTAAATGTGACGATGAAACCCACTTGATGAACTATGAATGTTTTTGAGACGATATATACAACGTATGTTAAAATTAGTGCAATAGCTTGTGCTACTGATTCTCAATAAACTTAGTATACTAAAACTTATGATAAATACCCTCCCATTATATTTAAAAACGTATATAACTAGAGGGAAAAAAGGAAATTTAATTACGCCAAAGATAAATAAAAAAATATTGTAAAAGTACCTTCTTAACAAATTTAACTATTTCATATTACATAAAACAACGTAATTATGGTAATTTGCAATTTTTATTTAAATCAATATATATTTCGTAACATTGACAATTAATAAAATTAATTTACATTATTGTTTTACAATATCGATATTTCTGGGAATTATATTATAAACATGCGTCAAACACTAGAAGAACGCGTGATTTCGCCAAAAAAAGATGGCTTATTACGGTTATTGCTATGCGAAAAAGAGACGGCTGATTCTCCATCCGAACTCGACTGTTTGACTTTGATACATTAACCAGTATAAATTTAGCTCGCTCGGGACCAAATTAATTTAAAGAATATTAGTTATCGATGAAAACTTATTGCGTTTTTTTAGATACTTTATTTTTTTGAGTTTTTTTGCACACTATTTTATTGAACAAATCATTATTAACTGTAATATTATGTTCCCAAAATGTAATTTTCGCTAACGTGCGACGACATGTGCGGGTCCACTACTTGGACGACACTGATAACGCGACATTTGGCATCGGTGTATATCTATCTGATAGCTTATATGTGTTGGGCGCAACCGCTGCCTTGCATTAGGTATCTATTGGGAGTGATCTGTGCGTATAACTGAGGCGTGTACTTAGGCCCTTTCGACATCAGCCCAGCTTTTAAACCACCAAACCGCAAGTCAAAAGGATCTATTATATTTGATCGAGATGTTGTGAAATGTGGTCGACGGTATGAAACTCAATCTCATGATATCAGTTACATGTCGGTAATACCGTGGGTTTTACGTGGATTGTGGGACACTAGCGCCATCCTTTATGTAACATCTGGCTGTAATCTTATGATACCGCTATACGGGATTTTTCCTTTCTCGGTTTGTATCACTTTACCTTCTGGTATTATTTAAATGCTAGGCACATATTTTGTTCCTAACTTAGAGAGGACTTACATTATACATTTCACAAAAATACTGGATTCATGCTTTTTTATAATCCTGTGTATAAAGATACGTTATAAACCATTGAGATAATATACTAGAGCGGACACTGCAAACAAAATGTTTGTAACAAAATGAAGGGTACATTCTATTTCTGTCTCTGTCACACCTACGAAGTAATATATCTTCCCTCTCTCTTCACTGTGTACTCGTGTGCACGCACCATACGCACAAATTTTGTTCCCGATGTCCGCTCTAGTATAATAACCTCAATGTTATAAACACATTTGATTAATTTATATATGTTTACTGTGAGGACGTACAAACATTTGATTAAATATTAAAACCTTATAAGCGCATGGTGAATACTGATCCTTCTTTTCTTCTTGGTCCCACCTACGTTTGCTGGAGATTCGCAATTTATGAATGTCCCTCATTAGTTAAAGTACATTGTTACATACGCATTCATAGTAAAATACTCGAAAGTTACTAGTCCAGTCCGTTAGCAGTCCATTCCGGAAGCAGCCAAGGTTTATTTGATTGTTGTAATTCGCTAATTCGGTGATCTGTAAAATGTGGTGATACTGATTCGAAGTCGTTTTTCATACATAAATTTAATTCATAAAATAACGTGTAGTTCAGTCAATATGTAAAATGCCCTCCGAATAAAGACCTACCGTTATTAAACATAATGAATCGTTAGGGGGGCATGTCAAGAGGTCACAGAAAAATTAAAAAGGTCGCGCTGTTTGCTGATTTTGAGAAATTCAAAAAATTTATAAAAAAATATTTAAAAACGCTTTTTTCTTGGAAACTATTGGTTTTAGGAAAAAGTATTTTTAATAAAAAATGTAGAAGACATTGTGAACTACATTTTTTGTCAGTGGAGTGACGTCATCCGACTTGAAATACAAAAAGTAGAGGGCGCTAATTGATCAAAAAAGTGTTCCAACGCTATTTTCGGTAGGAAAAATGATTTTTTTACAATAATGTTATTAAGAAAGCTGTTCGTCACAAAATTAGCTACAACTTTTATTTAAATATTTTTTTTATAAAACTTACCGTTTTCGAGCTGGAACTTGTCGAAGTGTACAAATTTTACATTATGTATCGTGCTGTTGCACATTACTGATGCCATTCAGTTTTTATCTTTTTTTAATTCAAATGAAATAGCAGTAAATAAAATTTGATCTTGGTGAATTTATCTATGTTTTGCATCACATTATTTCAAGTCGGATGACGTCACTCCAATGACAAAACATGTAGTTCGCAATGCCCTCTACATTTTTAATTTAAAAATTTTTTTCCTAAAACCAATAGTTTCCAAGAAAAAAGCATTTCAATTTTTTTTTTATTCATTTTTGAATTTCTCAAAATCAGCAAACAGCGCAACTTTTTAATTTTTCTGTGACCTCTTGACATGTCCCCCTAACGATTCATTATGTTAAATAAGGGTAGGTCTTTATTCGGAGGGTAATTAATTATTCCTTACATATTGACTGAACTAGTGGTTGATTGAGACAGGCAGAGAAAATAGTGTGCAAAGTGATACTTTGCAAATATATCTTTCGCTTCTTGAAATGACATTTATTTTGTTTTTATCTTATTTTTAAGGTTCATCAATAGAAATTACAACAACCAACGTAACTTAATACTAATAAGAAATTACATTTGTGTAAGTTTGTTGCACGCTAGCATTTAATGAGTAATTATTGTGCACAAATACAATTGTTTAGTTTTATTGGAATGTATAAATTGCAACTAATGTCAACGCAATGTCTATTTCTCCCGTCAAACAACACTGCTTAAATGCACTGTTGTGTTTCGGATTGAAGGACATTGTAGCCAGAGTAACTACTGGACATATTGAGGCTTAACATCTTATGTCTCAGGATGGCGAGCGCAGTGGAATGTTGCTACTGTTTATGAGCGGTCGTATCGCTTACCATCAGGCGAACGGCTTGCTCGTCTCGCCATTCACAGCAATAAAAAAAAAAAAAAAAAAAAACTAATAACCCTGAAGACGAAGAATTCGTGTCAAAAACAAACCACAAAGTAATGAGGTTTTCTTACAGTACACCCTTGTTCTTCCATCCGGAATAATAAGTATAAATTTATAAATATTTTATAGGGTATTTAATACCATTAAACATAAAAAAAAGGTACCAGTTAGAAATGTAAACAATAGTACAAAGCTATTTAAATCGTCAAATAAAACACATTTGCGAATGTTCGCTAATATGTATATTCACGTAAAGGTGCATAGTTATCGGTTCACTGAATGTAGCATTGCGCAATGAGAGACCTGCGAAAATATTCGGGCAAATGTAGCACTATGGTAATTAGTATTAGTACATCAGCGGCTACACTTATTAACCGGACATTAAATGAACATCCGCAATATAGAATTACTCCGATAACTTTTAATTCCATTCATCGTTTTGATATAGCGGGTCAAAACTTTATTGTATGTCTATTTCATGCTTTTATCCAAGTAGTTTATTTATTCATAGACAGCTTCGATCAAATAATAGACAGACATAAAAAATAAAATCTTTTAGCCATCGAATGTTTTGTGCTTTTCGAACGACTTTTGAATTCAGTTTGAGCAAAGAAGACAAAAACATTAGGTAATTAAAAGAGGTTTTAAAATTGTCTAATAATAAGGCCGATAATAAATATATAGTACATGTATATAAAGTACGAACTACCAACCCTTCAGGAAATTTTATATTTTGTCTGGATACCCATTTCAACTTTGAGTAGTAATACGCCTTTTGGCATATTATTCAAATGTTACGCCTTAACAAATCATTACCGACAGAAAATAAAATATAAAAATAGTATGTGACCAGCAAAGAACGTCCTCATTTGATGCAATTTAAAAATAAGTTAATAACATAATTACGGTAACCATGGACCGGCGTGTAAACAAACGGACACAGTTATTAATGCATCCTGATGTGCGATAAGGATATTATTATTTCAATTGCGCTGCCGGTTCATATTACACGTGATTATCATTCATCATGTTTGTTTATGACATGAGTTTTATAGTTTTTTTTTAATGTTTCATCGGTTTAGTAAAACAATACGTGAATCATTAGTGGCCAGAACATTATCCTTCTCTTTCTATTTTACAGGCTAGCGAACATAATGAAGGAGATAGCACTGCTGCCGGAGAACCTTCTTCGCATGCCGTCAGTGGGGATGGTGAACCAGTGGTACGAGCGATCCTTCGAGGAGATTATACAGTTTGAGCAGATGGAGCCAGATCCTCCGATATTAAGCCAGTAAGTTATTACTTACACATAGCTCGGGCACATAGTTCGTAGAACCGATGGCTGTTGTGGCCGAAAGGTTCTAGAGTGGAGGCCATATACAGGCAAGCGAAATATCGGGCGCCCGCCAGCCTACAAGGTGGACCGACGACTTGGCTAAGGTTGCAGAAAGTCGCTGGTTGCAGGTCGCATCCAACAGGTCGATGTGGAGATCCTTAGGGGAGGCCTATGTTCAGTAGTGGACTTCCTCTGGCTGAGATGATGATGATATCATTTTAACAACAAGCTTTTTACAGGCCCGCTGCGAGCTTCTGTCTGTAGTCTATCCACTTCCATAGTCTGATCATTCCTGTGAACTAGGGTCTGGGCCTGGTCCCTAAGCGTTGCTCGTAGCCTTGAGTTTCGGCACTGCTTATGTCCGTAGATATGTATATTGTATATACGTAATACGTATTTATTAGAAATCCTAAAGTTGAACGGCTTTTGATCATGATAATAATATATATTTTTATATGGATGGTGATGTTGAAATCAAATGGCACAAAGTATTGGAGAATTCTTATGTAATTAGATTGTAGTGGTTTGTGTGGCTTAGATACGACTTTTGTAATTACCATTTCCATTTCTCTCAATAGCCATCATCATTTGATATCTGGTTTCATAGAAATTATTTTTATTGCTATTTAGTATTTGGTATACCCAGTAGATTAGCGATGTGCAGAATGGTTTGATGTACGGAAACGGTCAAGCAACCATACACGAGGTGTAAAATCTTTGAATATGGCCAGCGCAATATGTTGCACGCAGGGATCACTCAGTGTATAACCTGAATAAGTCAAGCCAGTAATATTATGATACCTGGAAAGATAATCAATACTGTCAATGAATACTTTATCTTAGGTACAGAGACGCTGCGAAGTTTAAATCTTCGGACCATCGAAGTTTATATACGATACGAATGTACCTACATACATATACTTATGGTCGTTATTGACTTATGGTCGTAAGTCGTAACCATAGACTTATGGTTACGATGTACGTTATACGAATTCGAACATTTACAGAGTAGGTACATTCGTATCGTCCTAAACTTCGATCGTCCGAAGATTCAAACATCGTTTCGGATTTACAGAGTAGGGCCCATGATCCGAAACGAAGTTTGAATGTTCGTACGTCGTACGTAAAACTGCACGAATGTGCCTAGAGATTCCACAAAATGTTTGAATCCTCTACCGTACGTCGTTAATTCCATGTCTTAGTTCGGAGTTACTGATAAGATCATTTAGAATAATATTGATTTTTAGATATGGCAAATTTATAAGTTACTTCAGACGTGAAAGGTTCGAACATTCGAACTTCGTATCGGATCATAGATTAACCCTCCAGAGGTACATGTTCGTAGATTCTGTACAGTATGTACCATCCACTTACTACCCCATAAAATGTTTATAATTCTATGCTTCGGCATATTTAATCGAGGGACTAATCTTCAATTGAGAGTTCGATTGAAGGCTAAAGCCATATACCACTAGGCTGTGCTTATGTTTGGCGAATGGTTCGTTTTGTTGGATTACATAAATCTATGTCCTCAGGTTCTGCCAGCGTCTAGTCCACATTCGAAATCGACACGCCGACGTAGTCCAGACCATGGCCCAAGGAGTGCTGGAGCTGAAAGAGTCTCATGAAGTAGATCCTGGCACGGAGAACTCCATTCAGTACTTCTTGGATAGATTCTACATGAGCCGCATATCTATCAGGATGTTGATCAACCAACACAGTGAGTATGGTGTAGGCTCAGTTTTCTCTTGTTATTATCTATAGGTATTTTGTGAAAGGATTTTTAGTTTCCTTCGATCAGTGAGGAATAATCTATCAGGGAAATGGAGCTCTGCCTTACATTCAAATACATCTTTCAAATCTGAATGTCTTAGTATCGATAAAATAGGCTTATCTGGAAATGTAAATGTAATATACATGTCACTTTTGCATTTGTAAGATATTGAATAGCTAGAAAAACGATAGGTAGTCAAGAGAGTTTGTTAGATCATACGGTTTCAATCAGTGATGTTTTGAAGGTCGCGCTGTGGAGCGTGTTTCATTTCCGTTCAATATTGCATCTCGGTCCCATTGGAAATATTGGACGCATGAAAAATATTGCGTATAGTGAATTGTAGGAGTATTTAAACCGCACAATTTACATCAATTTTAATAGAATCCTGAACAGTTTAGATAAGTAGAATTCAATTACAATTGTTATATTTATTTTCTGTTTTAGGAATACTTTCTTATATTGAATCTAAGTGAATCTTGATAACTGATAAATTTTGATGATGATCAACATTAAAAATGAATTAAAATCGATAACACACATTCTATCAGCCAAACTATTATCCTTAATAATATCACTAAAGCTCATTGAAACAGTATGATATCAAGTTATTTCGCACTACCACTTTTAGTGCAGGAACCGAACAGTGATAGATGGATTGACGCAAGCAATGACGTTCCCGACCTGCTGCTATGTATATTTGGGAACCAAAATACGAGTTGTACAATTCCGTGTTACGTGATTTATGGCACGAAGAATAGTTTTAATGTTGCCTAGGTTTTTAGACGGTGAAGAACGGGTATAAAATTAAAGTGCATTAATATAGATTATTCTTTAGTGTTCATTTTTCATTGTATTAAGAACTCATTAGGAAGTGAAAATTCTTTGACCTGACTTATAGACCCAGAGATGACGACCAAAACCATGTATCATAGCAATACGGTCGAAATTGTAGCAAGTTATTGTAATGCGTTATTGTTATTGTTACAATTGTAAAGTGTAGCAATTGCATGTGAGACTATTTCTGCTGTGTCTTTTTTCTGAAATTCTGATTTTATAATTTTATGACGAATAAGTTGGTTTTCAGACATTTTGCGCGTAGTATATAGCTGAAGCCGACCTGTATTATAGCAATCCGAATGATTTTTTTTCTACCGTTCGTAAATTTGGCAGGATAGCAAAAAAAATATTTTCAGACATTTTAGATGTCGCATGTACTTCCAAAAGAGAAAAGAACGTTTTGGAGTCGCTTGGCCGATACCTGAGCGCTTCTTACGTTCCTGCTGCGGTGGGAATGGTTTTTTGCATGTTATGCTCCTGCCACTCTCTTACTATACATAGTCGCTCACCAGCTGTCCTAACCGTTGAAATGACGCTCACTTAAAGTGACAACAAACTATAAGTTGCTCAGGCGGACGTGGGTGTGTCGCTGGTTGTCCGAGGGCTCGTGGACGTTTTTTTTCTTCTATTCCAAATGATAAGGCATGAAGATTTCGGGGATGGAAGAGTAGGTTTTTAAAAATTCAAAATTACTAATTATAATAGACTTTTTATAGCATAGATACGTTGTCCGCGCTCTATTTTGGCAAGACAAAAGTAAGATGACTGACCAACTTGCAATCAGTCACGCTTCAACACGGTCGTTATCGAAAAGTTGTCTGTAAAGGAGGTGCTACACTGAATTATTCTGATATTTTTTTTTTTACATCTGGTTAATTCATTTCATCAAGTTCTACAATTTTCAGACAGATTGCTATGATACCGATCGGTAAAATTCCTTAACACATTTAGAATGGTCTCAAAATTTGATGCATCCAAATTTCCTTCTGAAATTTTTTTTCCTATTAACTAATCCTAATTTACCCGTAAAGAACATTTTCAGACGGATTGCTATCATCATATTTTTTTGTCTCATTTTTAATTTTTCTAAATTATTTTTTGGGTTCGCGCTACACTATTAACTTCTGAAAAATATGTTTTCGGTATCTTAGAGCTATTATATAACTACAGTCAGAAAATCAGACAGATTGCTATGATACAGTCCGGTAAAATTTGATGACATTTTTGAAAATTCAGTACAGTCAAACGCTACGCGAAAAATGTCTGAAATTGGTATTTTCGAGTTCGAAATAATGAAATCTATCAATTTTATGCGGTTGTGGCCGTATTGCTATGAGACAAAAATTTTGGTTGTCATCTCTCGTACTATTATGATAATGCAGCAATATTTCCTAGGGGAATCTTTATTAAAATATCGAATCGTGAATTGACAGAATTTATCAATAGGCATGCTTTAATTGGATGGTATTCGAAATAAAGTAATGTTACTGAAATCTACTTTTTCAACGAAGGTTCATCCCTTCTTTTCCGTAGCTCTTCTCTTCGGTGAGCAAATAGGGGCTAAGCAGGCGTCAGTGAACGGCATCGGCAACGGCGGGCGACACATTGGCTCCATAGACCCGGCTTGTGACGTGGCAGCTGTAGTACGGGACGCGTATGAGAACGCGAGGTTTCTCTGCGACAGATACTACCTGGCCTCGCCTGAGTTGCAGCTCATGCAGAATGGAGGTAGGATACTCAAACTTTTTATAGTCATGTTTACAGATAATCTACATGATGTACGATACACTTTTTGGAACAGTTTTCAGCCCATTTATATTTTTCCTGCAATCTTCGAGCAATTGGCGGGTCATAATGGTTTCTTTCTAGTCTATTCTCTATGATGTATATTTGCATTCGTCATCTCAGTGTAATAAAGAATGAATAAATTAATCAGATCCACGATAGCCTTGTTATGTGTCTTTCATTTAAATATAACTTTTTAAGAATAAAAAAGTTGTTCCGTAATATGTTAGTAAAAATATATACTGAAACTATGTATTATCCAAATGTCTGAAGTTTATACTTCCTAGACTCTGAAAAATTAAATAACAAATGAATTATTTACTTTGTACATAGTGGCGAGCGAGCGTCCCATGCCCATCGTGTACGTGCCTTCCCACCTGTACCACATGTTATTCGAGTTGTTCAAGAACGCCATGCGAGCGGTGATGGAGAACCATGAGGGGTCGCCGCCGCCCATACAGGTCAATCTGGTGCTCGGCAAGGAAGATGTCTCCGTTAAGGTGAGGTTTTGTTATAGATCCAGGATTGCTTAGGTTACGGTCTGTTAGCTATTGATCTTGGAAGGAGGATTAATGTTATTGATGTTGTTATTTTGTTAGGGATTTATTTATTCTACATATTGTTGACGTATGGTGGTAGGTCTCTCTTACATATGAGAGAGGTGGTGCCACCACAATGTCTGTTTCTCCCGCCAAATGGCAGTATAAATGCACTGTTTTGTTTTGGTTTGAAGGATATTGTAGCTAGAGTAACTACTTGACATATTGAGACTTAACATCGTATGCCTCAGGATGGAAAGCGCAGTGCAACCCCAATCTTTGTTTTGTAATTCAAGGTGTTGGTTGGTATTGATACTGTTCATGAGCAGTGTCGTAATGCTTACCATCATGCGAAAAAAATATATTTAGTTTTGCGCTTAATTGATGATATAAAATTAAATTAAAACTAGCATTGATGTTATTGACTTATCGATTGATGATTCAGTGAGTGAATGATAATTTTCCTTTCTTCACAAGCTCCATTATCTCCACGTATTATATTAAGCATACAACAACGATTTATAATATATATTTTTTATATAATTATTTTGTAGATGTCGGACCGAGGAGGCGGCATTCCCCGCAGCGTGACGGACCTGTTGTTCAAGTACATGTACAGCACCGCGCCGCAGCCTTCCAAGTCGGACTCGCACAACGTGCCGCTGGCTGGTACGAATTATTTCTCTTAAAAAATAACCTTGGAAGAAAAAACAAAAAATATATTATTTCGGTGTAGTTAAGTTGTTAAGTTTGTGTACAATAAAGATTTAAATAAATTTAAAAAATGCGATTTTGGGCCGATAATTTATAGAAAAATCCAATATCACTTTCTCATCTCAGAGCTTCAATTGTACTGTGGTACCCTACTCCGCCGAGGTATTCAATGTGGATAATAAATATTATAAATGTTGGGTTTGTTTTTTCAGGCTATGGCTACGGTCTGCCCATATCACGATTGTACGCGAGATATTTCCACGGAGACCTGGTGCTCATGTCCTGCGAGGGGTACGGCACAGACGCTGTTATATACCTTAAGGTAAACAATTGCACATATAGTACATACAACTCTTACACATATCATAGTCCTGAGTCCTGATCCTACTATAAGATAGCCGGCTTTATGTAAATATGACATAAATACGGCTATTAGTCAAATACAGGGTGAATATTTCAAGTGGGCATGGATGGCCAAATCTGATAGGAAAAATAGTGAAACATCATCAATGGAATCTCGAGCTTATATTGATGAAAAATAAAACTGCAAATTTGGATTTTTTTACCTAAACAGGTATTGCACCAGATGATTTTAAATAAAGATCAAATTCTGGGAAGTAATGACAAACTGCAAACTAAGGAAAAATGGTAATTTTGGGCAACTATGAGAGATTTTATGGTCTCACAAAGCCTAGACCTGAAACATAAGTCATGTGTTATTTATAAATAGATAATCGATGACTACAGATAGGGATAATGACGAAGCAAATATCGCGAGAAATCGTGAATTGTATGAATGGTGATATGGATATTCTTATCCGGATAGCAACTACTGTATAATAATGCAACGGAAAATTGTTTTCATAACTATTCAGTAGTTTTACATAGGAATTACAAATTGCGTGCCGGTAGTTATGATTCAGAAAGTGTTGCAATTTAACTACAATATTTTTTATGTTAGAATTATAATCGAAATCGAAAGTCATCGTGACTCTCAAGTATATTCGGGATTCTGTATCAGCCCATATACGTCCCATTGCAGGGCACGGACCTCCTCTACAATCGAGAGTACGATTGAGAGTGGTTAGGCCATATAGTCCACCACGCTGGCCTAGTGCGGGTTGGCTATTCGGGTTTAGTCTGAGTTTATCCGGTTTCGGGCGGTCATGAGATCGATAAAATTATGTCAATCGACGAAAGATAATCAATTCCTAGAAGGTGAATCGTTGTGTCCATTTTTATTTTTATTTGTATCACCTAAATTTATACGAGACACTTTATACGAGAAAGAAAAAGATTTATTTCATGCAGTAAGAATGAGCACTGTGTCTTCATTGGAAAGGGATTATATAGTACTTAAATGGCTATTACTAGTGTCCATTAGAGAAAATAGTAAATAGTATTAGATTTTAGTTTTGAGTGCAACTTTTTAATAAGGAATAAATAAGAAATATTAGAATGTTGTAATACAAAACATAAACATTGATTAAGCAGGTTTTGCATCCATGTCCAATTTGCATAAAATTTGTTTTATATAAGTAAACAAATTTCTCGTTTTCCTTAATCATTAGATAAGGTACTTCGTACTCATGACGTATGCTGCAAAATATTGTTGTTGTTTTGATATTAAAATATAAAATTGCATCATTTAATGTAGGTATTTGTAGGTTTTATCATTGGAGGAGATTACCAGGGCCTCTTATGTGAGGCGATGGAAGCCTAAGTAAGGATTCGATAGACCTCCCTGTTTATCATCTAAATCTATTCAAAAACACAGACAAAGTAAGACTGTGGCGACTCTTTATTACTGGCATTCAAACCTATAATGTTTTTTTAAGGTTTGTATGTTAGGCGTTTGACCATATCTTACCTGATGGGAAGTAACAATATAATCTACGTTGTTACATGCCTACGTAGAAGGTGCATGTTCACTCTGGACTCAAGTGTAAGATCCAGATCTCAATGTCAATACTGCTTAGTGTCTATGAACTATGATCATTCATGACTTGTCATAAGAGCTCTTTAATTGCCTACGTGACCAATACATTAATACATTTCATTTCATGTTTCAAGTATACACGTTGTTTTATTGTACTGGAAAAATCTCGAAAAAAGTTTGAGGGGGTATAATCTAGCACGCAAGACTTCAATGAAGAAAACGGGAAAATAGAGCCACAGCGAAGTGACAAAGATAGTTATAACAATGAAAACATTTTGTCCGCGATGCCCTGTCTTTTATAATTCAATAAATATGCATGTCTAATATTGTCGACTATCACGCTAATATTCGCCACACTTGACTGATGCTTCCTTATCGGATCCGTAAAAATCTTTATTTTATAAATAAAACTTTATGACCATATTTTTTGATGGTTTATAGAGTATAATAAAATAATAATTATCTTTTATTTAACAAAGAATGTTCATTGTATCCAATGTTTGTAAGCTTTATGAATTATGAGTAATACCATTTATTGATGACTATAAAATGGCTACTAATCTGTACCAAATGACAAAAAAAAGTAATAATTGTGTTCCCCAATACTTATACAAAAATATAAGATTTTAGTCAAATTGAAAGTCTTCTATTTCTTAAATAGCTTTTAAAAAGAAAATGGTATAGTCCCAACAGCCGAGCAACAATATACCTATATCGAATTCATACTATAAATTACCACTTTGACTGCCTCGGTGGCGTAGTTGTACTACGATACGGCTACAAAGCTGAGGTCTCGGGCTCGAATCCCGTGTTGGGCAAAGTGATATTGGATTTTCTATTCTTTATCAGCCCAGAGTCTGGATATTGTACCCGATATGGCGATAGGCGCGCCAACTATCACATCGTGGGACGGAACATACAAGGTGAAATGTGGGTGCCCTGGCACCTTTGCCTACCCCTTCTGGGGAAAAGGCGTGAGTTCATGTATGTATGTATGTACAAATTACCACCAATGGTAAAATTAATAAAAACACACTACAGATAAAAAATATAATTAATAAATCCTTCTTGCAGGCACTAACAAACGAAGCGAACGAGTTGCTGCCCGTATTCAACCGAACATCGTCGAAGTTCTACCGACCGTCCTCGCAGCTCGCCGATTGGTCCGGCTCCATCAACACCGGCGGACAGTGCCGCCGTGAGAAGGTCTCCCCTCTCTCTCCCCCGCTCTCGCACAGCCTATAGTGCGAGCAGGAGGAGTGAGCTCACTCCTGCACTTGGACAATGACGCGATATACATGACTCACGCACTAGTTCCACGCTCAAATACTTGAGTACAAGCCGGACAATTTTGTGAGTTTCTGGACGGCTTCTTAGTACCAGTTGTATAGTGCGGGCGCTATATTAGAAATTCCTTCATGTGACACAGATATTCGAAGTTATCAAGCAATGTAGCGGTTAGTCTTAGATGCTCATTGAATGTGCTATGGCATAGTGTTCGCATTCGTAGACTAAATGCGGTGTTGAATGGAAGGCCTCAGGTACTCTGCAATGGGCGTGCAGAATACATAGAAACTCGCTATGAAGTTTATAAGTTCGATATACAAATTTCAATAGCGCAATGTATTGTACAAATCTGTCAAACTAATTTAGAGGCTCGAATATAAGAAATTTTGCAGATTTTGTTAATAGTTTCAGTTTTATTGAGTCTAGTATGTTGCATAGTTATGTCTTTATTGTGTGATTTTTTTTTCGTAAGACGGCATTTTGAGATGTGATGTAGATTCATGCACAATGTCCGCCAACGCTATCTTGACTGAATGGGGTTGTTCATGCAACACATGTAACAACTTTTGAAAATATATTAAGGTTAGGTACTCTATTAAAATATCATAGATGATAGATTAAACGCAGTATGACTGTTTGTAAGGTTGATTGTGTGTAAATATAAAAATTAGGCAAGTCATTTAAAGAAAATCCTATACTATATAATAGAAATATCGTTGTTTATTCAACTTTATATTCAAAAGTAATATTTATATGCCATAGTGGGCAATATAGCCGCCATTTTACAATTTACAAAATGACGGCTATGTCTTAGTTCAAAGTATTTTCATTTGGTAAAAAAAAAATTATTGTTAAGAGAAAGTGATTTAAATCAATTTCGATTCGTTGAAATCAACTTATTTGTGTACAATATATGTAAAAACTACACTAGTTTCTTCCATATATATCATAGCAAAATAACCCCAGAATTATTGTGTTCTGAGCTGCATACAAATTCATGGCGCTATATAGGTACTTGTATGTAAAAATAATTATAAATCAACCTTCGTGTGTACTGTGTATGAGATCTCCATACAAGATTTATATCACTAGAACTAGTTGACACGGCAAGGCATGATATACGTTCCACATCACGCATGGTTGAAACACAATGGTCAAATTCAATCCAAAAGTAGTTCAAAAGGAACAAAACATTGTATAGCTAAAATATGTTTATAAACGGTCTATGAATAAGGCCGCTCGTAAATATAATCGATATTTTCCGAGTTTAATATTTGATTGTTATCCTTGAAATAAATTACGTTCAAATCCTTTTAACGTTTAATTTATGGTCAACATGGGAAACAATTTATTTTTGACAAGTTGTCAAAAATTGACAAGTTGTCAATAGTCATGCGCAAAATGAATCACTGTAAAGAAAAGAGAGATATATATCTTTTGAGTAAAAAGATATATATCATTCTTTTATATCTTTATCTCACAATGATCAATGAGCTAAAGTACGAGTTGATTAAAATTGAGTTATGAGTCTTTCTTTATATCTATATCTAAGATTGACATTTTGGTGGAATATATCTTTATATCTCTATCTCTTAATGATTCATGAGCTAAAAGATGAGTTTAAATTAGTTGATTAGAAATTTTGTTGATTAGAAATTTAGTTAGAGTCTTCCACAATATCTTTATCTAAAATTAACATTTGGGTGGACGTTCAAGAGGCTATATTCGAGTAAAAATTGCTTTGTGGTTTAGCTATAGTATTGTTACAGTGAGATAAAGAGATTAATTATTTTCTGCTGATATCTATCAACAGAAATAAATTGTGTCTAGAAATATAAATAAGGAGTAGTGAAATATGTAAAAATTCATGGACATTTAAACATTGCATAAACTGGATAGTTTTGTAATTAAAACTTTTGTGGTATGGTCACCACTGGTACAAGATATTTCACGGAAACAAAATACAAATCCGATAAAAAAATGAATACAATATATCTTTGCTAATTTGAAAACATGCTAGCGAAATTAGGCCTTAATTCATTGTGAATAGCTTTGTTTTCGCTTACACTCCATTTACTACTGTGATCGTATTCCACGATCGTACACATGGCGCATGTATTACATTGTGAACATAAATATTCTCTTTTCCGCTCACACAAATATAAAAGTCTATATCTGTTTCTTTCTAATCTTTGCAGTGAAATTGAACCAATAATGATCTTTACGCGTATGGATATAATGAGTTAGTTTGAGTGCAAGGGATATAAAGATATAATCGCTCCGTACGTCGGATATATCTTTTTAGTAAATCACTCCTGAGTTACACATGTCTAGTTGTCAAAAATAAATTGTTTTACATGTACGTTTTCATGTCCCGTTGCGTCAGCCTAGGTTTAAATGTAATGTAGTTGCAAAACTTCATCAAGCAAAGTACAACGGCAGATAATATGACCTTGATTCGAAGGCTCTCCTTCACAGAATATGTATAAATGTTTAGATATTTAATGGAGTTTACATCTGTACTGTCTCTGGTGTAATCTGTAGTGTGTTTTTGTACAGATTATAAAATCTGAGGTTAAGTTACACCGGTAACATCATATTTTAACATTTACATATGTTTACGACTTCTCTGTGTGAATTCATTTCATGTTGGCAACATATTAATTTATTTGTCCTTTGAAATGCATTTCCACAGACGTTAATACCAAAATTATTATTGGACTTGACTTGTGAGATAAGACCAAATGTAAGCGTCACTTTACTGCACGAATAATTCTCTTCGATATCCGTTTTCCTTATTTAAAAATTAAATTAAAGTAATAAAATTAATAAACTAACAAAATAAACACATTAAAAATGTCCATGTCATGCCTCCATTGGTACAGTGATAGTAAATAACGTAAAGTGATGTAATCATATCAAATGATTTGGTGTTTTAGTAAGATTCCCTATGAATTTTGTGACAAGGTGTACATTGTATTAGTGATGTGCACTTGTAGATAATGCAGAATATAAGTATACAAATAAATTATATAATTAATTCAGTATACCTACAAAGCTGTGCCTCGTAAAATCGAGAATAATCTAAATCGATCGATTGACTTATTTGGATAAATACAATCTATCGATTATATTATTTTCTGAATGCTGGTGAAAGTAAATAGTAAAGATGTAAGGACTAAATTAAAGCCAATTTTTAGATATGTATGTACTGAGCTTCTATCAACTATCTTTTCAAAAATGTATAACTATGCCACATTTTTATGTATGTGTTAAATACAAGTACTTCCGTCATAAAAACTAGAAGTATTTAAGCCCAAAATAGAACAATGTTGCAATATATTTTTATACTAAAACGTCAATATCGTAAGTACAATAGTTTACTGTACAGCTTGTAGGAAAAAAATATTGTGATAGCTATATAATGTGAGTGCGTCTAAAATAAAATATGGGATACTGATGGATGCAGCTCAGGCTTTATTTACGAAATATGCTTGTGATTTTGGCACTTGGTATAATCTCGTTTAGGCTCAAAGTCTACGATTAATTTCGAACTTAAAGACGGCAAAATATCTCTTAATGAAATGTGATATGACGTATACGGTATACTGCCACTCCGTATGGGTTAATGTCAGACTGGGAGCCACTCTTATAATGATATAGCAAACCATTTTACAAAATGGCTAAAAAGTATTTCAGCGCCGACAACTTGTGAATATGGGATAAGGGCAAAAATGATGAAAGGAAATATACTGCCTAGGTTATCTAACAGTCAGTTATGATCTTGTGGCGTAAATGAGAGGCTGGTTATTAAATTAACTTACGATATGCCAAATAATGTGGATTTTATTCCAGACGCAATCATATCTAGATAAATAATTGTGGTGTGTTTGGAGTAATTGATGTGATCGCGTGGTCGCGTACCTGGGGGTAATGTCTTTACTCATTTGCATTTTACTGTATGTTGTTAAGTTTTATTCCAGACTCGATTCTATGTAACTTAAACATAGTTTAGATAAATATAAGGAGATGATTATTTAATTTTTACAAATAAACTTTTATGAAATAGTGGAAACGTGGTTTTATTTTTTATTTATATATCATTATAATATATAAAAATATAAAACAACAGCACATGCCGGTAATAAGTGGTTATAGCACTTTCCCTATATTTGAATTTTAGAATGACTAGTAGTATCCTTAAAGTGTGAGTTTTCGGATATTTTCTCAATTACTCAACTTGCGAAACGAAATTCAAGGAAAAACACCTTTTAGGATCCATTGGAATCTATAACGGTTATTGATTTATACATTAACTAGCGGCCAGGCCCAGCTTCGCCCGGGTACAAATAAATTTTTGTACAATAATATGTACGTATTATTATCTATACATATAAATAAAATTGAAGTGTCTGTTTTAAGAGTGAAAATTAAAAAAAATCCTACTACATATCGTTATACAGGGTATCTCAAGACTGCTACCAAAGAGAATATAACACTACGTTAGAACTGCTACCGAAAACGAAGCCGGGTGGTAGTTTTAGTGGCTACAAGCACAATGCAATTAAAAATTTCGCATAGAAACGCGACAATTATTTTTTATGATTTTTTAAATATCGTCAATTTTGGGTGGTAAATCCATAGTTTTTGCTAAAGTAATAATTTAAACTCTTTTATACCTTAGAGTATTTATAAATAAAAGGATATACACTATTATTTTAGGAAAATATGTATTTACCACCCAAATATGGCCATAGAAAAAAAATAACAAAAAAAATTTGTCGCTTTTTTTGCAACTTTTTCTGTTGCATTGTGTCTGAAGTCGCTTAAACTATCACCCGGCTTCGTTTTCGGTAGCAGTCTTGATATACCCGGTATACACGATACCTGTGCCGAAAATGATATTAAATTTTTTTGTCTGTCTGTTTGTTCCGGCTAATCTCTGAAATGGCTGAACCGATTTTGACGGGACTTTTTTTTATCAGGTAGCTGATATAACAAGGAGTAACTTAGGCTACATTTATATTAGAAAAATTCTTTTATTTTAGAAAAAAAAAAAGTTTTTGTTAAATTCCACGCGGACGAAGTCGCGGGCACAGCTAGTGTGTAATACAAATGCAATTGTGCAATGGGAACCTGTGAATACCATTCGATTCTGATTTCTGAATATTTATGGAATATATTTCTTCTGGGTGAATTATATAGGTTTGCTAAATTACCACGTCAATGGATGATTATGGCGAGTATAAGCGTTGGTCGGGCTCCGGAAATTGTTCGAATTATATATGAGTCAACTGTCAAATAACAAATTGAGTGGTTTTATTCCATAGTCTTACAATATTGGGAAATATAGCATGCTCTGCGCATATTAATTTTATTCTATCCGATTCTATCCTTCAAAAGTGGTTAATGTGACAGAGATAGAGTATTTTGTAAATGTTACAAAACTGTAATATTATCTTTTTGACTCCGGAATGTGCAAGTGCCAGCTGTGACCTGGGTGATTTATAGGTTAGGAGGAATGAAAATTGCATTTTTGGAAACATTAAATAAAAGTTATTAAAAATGAAAGTGTATACAAATAAAAACAATACTTCAACTCTGAAGTTATTGATAGCAGCGAATTTGGCCGGAAAGAAAGTTGCCTTGGAAGAAGCCAGTTTTGAAGGTAGGTTTCCCTTTTTTTTATTTTAATTTATGCGAAGGTTCCAAGTGTGAAACCATAATATTTTCTTAATTTTTGCAATGCTTTATATATTATTTATAATTCTGTTACGAGAAATATCGCATAATAGTGTAGTTCCATAATTTTATTGCATCAGACAATAGGTAATTAAAATGACCCTTAAAGACTATCATAGTCATAGTTCGCTAATAAATCGTAATATGTTATATTTACAACAAAATGTTTTCTAAATTTCTTTAAAATGAGTTAGATTATTATTGTTTCTACAAGGAAAATAATCTAAATATATGACCATGTGTGATGTGGGTATTATCTAGGTGAATGTGTTGCTTTTTTGCATGGACTGTGCATAAATTTATATTATTTATTATTTTTTACCATAAAAAACTTGATAAATATAAAAACTAATTCAATATTGCACCGTAACAAATATTTCTTAGTAATACAGAGGAACACTAATAAACATACCAATTACATATTTATTTACATGTTTATAAAAAAAACTGCTTGTTTTGTGGGTGTAAATAGGATATTTCGTTTGATTTTGAATAATAGCATCTGATCACCATACCAGTGTGGTGGTTGTGGGTTATATTGAGGCTCGCATGATTGCAGATGTATTCGCAGGGCCGCGCCAACTGCCGCTTCTTGAGGTGGACCCGGAGCTCACATTCTTTTCGAGCAATGCGGCCACACAGTATCTGTTCCCTGTGTTGGACTTGTCTGAAGATGGGCAGTGGTGGGTATTACTGCTTCGTTTGCATGTTGTATTGAGAGGGGTTTGTAGCTGTGGACATTCTGTTGTGTTATTTTACTGGGAAAATGTTTATAGATTATTAATGCATATTTGACTTTTTCTTTATTCGGGCAAGACCAAAGGTCTACAATGCACCTGATGGTAGTTATAACTGGCAGTGTAATCCAAATAGAGTATACACTGGCCCAATAAAATCCATTTAATGTTATGAATATTATATATTTTGCTGGTTAACACAAGTATACTGTGATGTTGGAAACCAGGCTGAACCCACAATAAAGCACAGTGCAGATTGGGTTTATTTATCCTATAAAATGTTTACTGAAAATATCTTAAAATATTGTTTCATAAAAGTTACGCCTTTTCCAGGGACTTTTATAACCCACATATTCAAGCTCTTCCCAATTGCATCTTTACCATGAATCAATTTCAGTCAACAACTGCAAGAATGGGAGGCAACACGTCTGCAGCCCGCCATCGCTGCGGTAGTGTCAGTAAAGTCAGTGGCATCAGATCTCAAGCAAGCACTCCAGTCATGCTTACAAACACTGGACAATTTGCTACAGAAGAACAAGTATTTGCTAGGTGTAAGTTTGTTTGTCTTAAATATATTTTATTGATTCTAGCAAGTAGAAAAATATTGTGAATGATGTTTAATTGAATTGAAAACTAACATTTGTAAAATAGGGTTTATCTACCTATTATAAGTTATTTACTACTATTATTTTTCTTTCTTTCTTTCATTATATTGTATAACCTACTATTTCTTGAAGCTATTAGGAAGGAAATCATCATAAAGATAATACCACACAACAGTTGTTAGCTATTTCGAAAGTATATGAAGCAATTAGTATAAGTTTGATCATCTAACACCTACTTGATCAGTCATAGACGAAATTCTTAGCCTGTGGGATGATAAATTAAATAGAGTAGTTCTATATTAGTGGTCAGCTGAAAAATATATGAAACGATGATACTAATTGTTGTATTTATTTCATCAGGAGAAGCTGTCAGCTGCCGACATAGCAATATGGAGTACATTATATCCACTGCAGCACAACAATGATCTCAAACAACAGTATATGAATGATTTCACCAACTTGGCACGATGGGGACAAGAGCTAGGAGCCGCTAAAGCTATTCAGGTATTATTACTAACTTTTGATATCTTAAACATATTTTTTAGTATTATTTTTTTTATAATTTGACCTTCTTAATGACGCTGTTGTTGATGTTTGATTGCTGCTGATCATACATTGGCTATGAAATAACTAATAAGAGACCGGGGCATAGATCCTCACACCAAAAAATAACTTACACCCGTATTCACAAACAATACTATGAGGACGCATAGTGTAGCCAAACGCACAGAATTGTCAATTTTGATTCATAAACAATACTTGAGTGATGATTGACACTATGCGTTCACTTAAAGATGCCCTTAGGTAAAGAAACTCAACAGCTATTTTACGCAACGCATAGTGTCGATTGAAAACGTAAAAGTGACACCTGTGAACTCCTGTGAATGTAAATTGCCATTTCATTTTATGTATTTTGCACTAAGGTTTTGTATTAGGTTTTTTCCATTTTCAATACAATGGATTACAGCAGCGAGGAGAAGTTCGACAATTATATTGATGATTCGGTGCCTTTACCGAACGCAGGACGATAAGTGCAAGAAATATTATTCGAGATTTACAAAATCCTTTTGATTTTTACAATGACAAACAATTTAGAAGACGTTATCGATTTACTAGGGATATTGTTCTTCATGCACTTTTGCCACTTGTCTGGAAGAGGCCTTTCATTACCGCCTATTCACCAATTACTTGTGGCCTTAAGATTTTATTCATCTGGGAGTTTTCTGTAAACGGACTAGATGCGACTGCCAACATTGTCACGGTGGTCGTGGGTTCGAATCCCAGGGCACACCTCTGACTATTTGAAGTCATGTGTGTATTGATTCTTTGATAGTCAATCACCACGCGCTAAAACGGTGAAGGAAAACATCGTTAAGAAACCTGCATACCATAGCGATGTATAAAAAATTCTATGGTATGTAAGTCCGCCAACCCGCATTAGACCAGCTTGGAGGCCTAACCACTCTTAATCGATCTCTCCATAGTAGAGGAGGCCGTCCTCTGCAGTGGGACGTATATGGGCTGATACAGATACGGGAGTTTTCAGGTTAGTAATCATCTATTTGGATGCAGGCTGCCTCCAACACGTCACTGTGGAAATCATTGGGGAGGGGGGAGGCCTCTGTTAACAGCCACAATTTACCGCTTAAAAATGTGGGAAATACATTTTATTAAATATTTAGAACGTAAATATTTGAAGTTGTCAAAGGCGCTTTCACTCATGAGTAATTCGCGGGACATGCGCGGACACCAATTGTAAAAACACCAGAGAGAAATTAGCAACAGTAATTGACCAATCACTGATCCGCATTGGACACTGTGCGTTCCCATAGTAAAAGGGTGACTCAAGTATTGTTTATGAATAAAAAGGCTGAGCGGAACGATCACTATGAGAAATGTCTTACTTAGCATAGGGTTACTTCAACACTGAGTACAGTATTGTTTGTGATTACGGGCCTTAATCCTTTAAACAAGGCTTAAAAAAAGTGTTTATTAAATGGTAGCCACAACTTGAATATGGCCTGACCACCCAAATACTTATAAATTAATTTAGAAGAAAGAAAAGAAAAAGTAAGAAATTCGATTTATTTGTCACAGTCGCAACATACACAGCCATTGTTAATAAGAAACACAGAATAAAAATACAAAAAAAAGACTGTTCGTGGCTATGACTGGTAGGTGTCCACTCAGCTTATGCTATGATGTGGTGCAAACCACAACATAATGCTGCAAAAACCTCAAAGGCCGGCAACGCATCTCCATGCCCTATGGTGTTGCAGATGTCCATGGGCAGCGGTGTTCGCTTACCATCAGGTGAACCGCATGTTCGTTTGCCCCCTATAATATAAAAACAAAACAATAATAGATTAAAAACAAAAATAAAAAAAAATACATAAGTGAGTAGACAGATCATAAAAAGTGCAATATTTTAATAAGTGTAAAAAGTGCAAACAATTATGCAATCGATGTAAACGCCTCATGTGCACACAGTTCTGCGTTGGTAATAAAAAATATTGTTCTGTTTTTAATTTAGTTGCGACGTGCACGCCGTCGCTGGCGCACACTATGCGGTACATGCGGCGGCATTTAGGAATATTTATTTTGGTTTAAGCTTTAAATAGATGTTATTACTTTCAGGAAGCGTTGAAACAATGGGGTGGTTCCCCTGAAGGTCCATTTGGAGCGTCATCAGCTCTCGGTATTCCACAAGTGGCCAGCTTGGCCTCACCGATCGGGTGAGTTGGAATATCATTTATAAATTATTTTTCCTTTGTAGAAATACTGCCTTAGATATTATGTTTTTTTTTGTTTCGTCCATACCACACGCCTGCCTATCTCTGCAACTTTTTGTTGCTTCACTTTTTGCAAGTCGGAAAACATTTTCGGCGACATGGCAGCAGCTCAACATAATCAAGAAGATTTTATGACGTTGACGTTTAGACGAACAGAGCGTTAACGTTTTCGAAATGTCATGTCGGCGGGCAACACGTGCGGGCGTTTGTCGCCGACATGATTATTTTCTTATAAGCTGCCGGGTTGTGGCGGCGGGCTGTGCCGGTGGGTCGGCGGCTTTAGTGTGTAGAATAATATTTAAAAACAATTTCAGTTTAGAATATTTAGAAGTTTTTTTAAATTATTTTTTGAGTGATAGTGATAGCCAATTACTTGACGATCACATTTCATTGGTGAGCTAATGTAGGTAATTTTTTTGCAAGCAAGCTCTACTTCACATAAGCTATATTTTTTTATACCTATTAAATTAATTGAATATTATTCTAATAAAAAAGAACATAAATTAACAAACGAGAAAGGTACATCCAATTCCTATATCATTATAAAACACCACAACACTTGAAATTGAAACTAACACCCAAAACCCATACAAAAAAACAAATGAATAGGGCCATTTCTAGATCACCTGATGGCGGCGCCGCGGCCGAGGCGGGGCCTACTCCCGAGGAAGTGGAGGCGGCCAAGGAGAACTGGCTCAATGGACTCAGCAAATTGCAGGAACCGCTGAAGCAAGAGAAAATAGTGTATGTGTTTATATCTATATATATAAAAATGAAACCCGTTTCGCGTTGTCACGGCATCACGTGTGAACTTGAAATATTCGTAAAAGTTCTGGGAAGGTTTTAGGAGTGAGAAAAATTGGAAAATTTCTAAGGAAGATACTAAAAACCTTTTTTTTGGGTATCGTTCAAGCGTGATGCGTCCAGCCAATATAGGATGATCTTTGTTTATTTGACGGGAGACGTAAAAGACGGTCCAGCTTCAACTACCATCCAACGTAAAATGATTCTTTCCATTGTCTTCCATTGACGGCTGACGAAATAGAACAAAATTCAAAAATGTGTACAACGTGTATATAATATTATCTAGATACGGCGTCTTGCGCGTAATTTTGTTAAATGTAAAATAAAACGATGTCCATATCTACCAAAATAGCCCATTGTTTTTTTAGATTATTGCAACAGTTTTAAACAAGGTATACTCTATCGAAGCGTTTTGCCGGAGTACACCAAAATCAAATCAATCATAAGGCAATCTTTATATGTACATGTATATGGAGAGACGGGATATAATAGAGTGGAAGGTACGGGAGAGGACTGGGATAGCTGACAGATTTGATAGGACCAAATGTAAATGCACGTTATAAGACGGGATGGATGATAAAGAAAAAGGACAGGATGCATCGGGAAGAGATTGAACAGACGGATGAGACGGGATTGAGCCGGACAGTAGGACAGCTACGTCAAGTTTAGGTATACAAGAGTTTATAGGAAAAATAACATGTATTTGGTGTGGAGTGGAATCAAAAAATATATGCACCCAGGCGAAGCTGGGCCGGGCCGCTAGTATTTAATATTTTACAAGACAAACTTGGTGTTTTGCGAAAAAAAATGTCATTTTCTGCCAACTAGGCCTACTTACTACTTACTTACTACCATGATAATTTGGTATGACAGATGTAGGTTTTATAACAGAAACATTCGAATTGTTTCCTCTCTAAAATATGTTCTCATCGAAAAGATCACTTATTAGTTTGACTTCAGAGATCAGAATAAACTTAAAAAAAAAGAACTAAAACAATACCTTACTACTATATTAGTCAAATAAATATTATTTTGAAAAAAAAAAAAACTTAACTGACAGACTAATAAAACATCACAAGAATGAATATTATTTTTATCTTATTTTTGGCAGGTTACCAGTAAAAGGACGCAAAAACGTGTTAATTACTTCGGCCCTTCCTTACGTGAACAACGTGCCACATCTCGGCAACATTATCGGATGCGTACTATCTGCAGACATATTTGCAAGGTAATAGAATCTCTCATTACCTATATGACCTGCAAAAAATGAGCGATTTCTTATTTTTTGCAATACCATGCCCCCAGATAATTTTCAATAGATAAATTGTTATTATTTCTTAGTTATTCACTGACACCAATCATCCGGTGATTGAAAAATGATTCCGTTACCTATAAATAATTAAAGTTCTTATAGCATAGTTTAAAAGTTGGTAAATGCTTGGTATGATAAAGTTATAGGTTGGTTCGATTTTCTACAATGTTAAGTATCTCATATATTATTTTATTTATTTATCTCATATAATAATAATGTTCATTATTTGTAGGTATTGTCGAATATGTGACTACAACACTCTGTACATTTGTGGAACCGACGAATACGGAACTGCTACGGAAACTAAGGTAAATATCCTACTTATACAAATAAACAAATTAAGAGCGTATACACCTTGCGCGCAAAGTCAACTATAGGTATTTCTTCGTTAATTTCACGCACACATAAGCGACCAAAGCTGTGTGCGTAGAGCTGCCGCGTCGGCTCGCTATACAATCGGCTCAAACAACTTTGATCCGTGCGCTTCAAATATTCAATTGAAATGTAACTGTAATATAATATCATAAAAATATTTTATTTGCATTATAAGTAGACAAATATTACTGTGCAAGCAAAGAATAATACAAATTTAGATACTAATCATATTTTCGTTATTATTACATTGTTAAGTTGCATTCAAATCAGTGTTCAATCAGTAGACACTATGGACGTTTTATTAATCATTTCGTGTTCGAACACATAAATAGTGTTAGGGGCCTTACAACCCCTTACAATTACGAAATATATTTAATTTTATATTACAATACATAACATAATTTAGCCTCGGAATTACATCCCATTATATTACCTGAAACATAATTTATACTCACTACAAAATCATTGTAGGTAATAAAATAATTAAATATTTTACTACCAAAGTACTAAGATGTGGTAATCGCAGTCCGCGCGTGGCTATTTTTACTACGCGCGGCAAAATCGACTGCAGTTAGGCCGGAGCGACGAGCGATACATCCTCCCTCTAGAAGGCCTTGCGGCGGTCTGATTTGATCCACGTCGGACAGCGTGTTTTATAGTGGTTTTTAAAATATTTGTAGAAAACATGAAAACTAATTTTGTTGAAATATCAAAATGGTAAATTATTGATAAGATGTTCTTCTATTATAATATGTAATTGCTATAAAAAATTATGTACGATAAGTTGGTGAAAAATATATGTTCTTGACGAGAGTTTCTGAATAATTTCGCATTGTTTAAATTTTTATTTTTCAGGATTAAACACAAAAAGATTATTTTTCTCAGCAAAATCCCTCCATAAGGGTCTTATTAGTCGGATAATATTTTTATTTTCATCTTATATTTAGTGGTTTCGGATATCTTAAGCTTCTAAATTGCCATTTAAAGCCTAAATAATGAAACTTGTGTTCAGTAATCCTTATAGTACTCACAAATTATCCATCAATCTATAATTTTTTCCATCAAAATCCCTAGATGACAACCTTTTCTAAAATTAGTAATAATCATTTTTCCTTTAAATTGTTTATTGGTGGCTATTAACTCATTTGAAAAGTCCTGTTTTTAAGCCAAAAAGCGCGTGCAGGGTATAAACGCTCTTAAACTGTAGCCAATATTAATACTCATTTTAATATATCAGCATTTTTACTATTGTATTATGTGATACCGACTAAATTTATTATCCCTTATAATTTATAAAACATTTATGTCGCCGTGAAGGCAAAATCTAACTTTAAGTTAAAAATATTATCATGTCACCTGTATAGCAACTTATAACCACGGCACATTTAAATTTTTAAATCGTAACTACCCTACATAGTATTGAGAAAATGTCGCCTGATCGACATAAGTGACTCCAATGTTGTTATAAATGGGGACGCTGATCTGGGCCTAAGTTAGTTTTTTGGTATTATTGTTAGGTAAGTTGTATTTTAATAGTGATTATCACAAGATTGTATAGTTAATGGTCGTGTTGTGAATTACTGTTCAAATAGTTTTCTCGGTTTTGTTTTATAAGGTTCAAATAATTGAAATGTATTTTTTTAATATACAAGCACGCTTAAATATTTATTAATAGGATTCTCAAGTGCAACTATGAAGGTTCTTACCTTACAGGCTCTTTGGAGCTCACGTAATCAATAACGTTTAGCATTAACCATCGGAGATTTTACAACTGCATCGTGTTGTACTTTCGTTTTATAAAATCTGACTGTTGTCGCTGCTTCCGAGGTTAAGAAGTATGTAAAGTGTCATGACTGTGTCAGCCGTAACACGATTATGCTTATCCTAGACGAAATCCTTCCCATAATATCCCATATCCTCAACCATTCTATCACGACTGGAATTTTACCGGCTACCTGGAAAGAAGCCCATATTATTCCTATTCCTAAAATGTCCAATGCTTCTACACTCTCTGAATTCCGACCCATTTCCATTCTCCCTTTCCTTTCCAAAGTCCTTGAGCGCCTGATCCATACTCAAATTAGTGATTTCCTTTCTAAAAATAATCTGAACCCTCTCCAATCGGGGTTTCGTCGTGGGCACAGCACCACCACCACCCTGACTCATGTTATGGATGGCATCAAATCGGGTATGGAGGAAGGCAAGCTGACTGTCTTAGCATTGCAAGACTTCAGCAACGCTTTTAATACAATTGATTTTGATATATTGCTTTGTAAGTTACGTTCTCTTAACATATCTCCAACAGCAGTTGAATGGTTTCGTAGTTACCTGTATGGGCGCCGACAATGCATCTGTGTCGAGGATAGTTATTCCTCGTGGTGCTCCTTATCTGCTGGCGTTCCACAGGGCAGCGTGCTTTCTCCTCTACTCTTTGCTGTTTTTATAATTTCCATATCTATTCAACTTCGCTCCTCCTACCACCTCTACGCAGATGATTTACAAATGTATACTCAGGCATCTTTGGGTAAGATGCACGATGCGATCGCTATAATTAACAGTGACATCCAGCACATCTGTGAATGGAGCAAGACCCATGGGCTGAAAGTTAATCCATTGAAAACACAGGTGATAGCTATCGGCAGCCCAAAAATGACTCTAAAACTACATAGAGACATACTACCACCTATCTCTTGTGATGGTACTACCGTCACATATAGTGATAAAGTCAGGAACCTTGGACTATATCTGGACAAGTCCTTCACCTGAGGTCCGCAACTCCAAGAACTCAGTCGTAAGTTGTTCGCGTCAGCTAAGTCCTTGCGAAGATTACACAATATTTTACCTGTTGCTACGAAGATTTCATTAGCGCAAACCCTCCTTCTCCCTATCCTTGATTATGCCGATGTCAGCTATCCTGATCTCACCGAGGACCAACTAAATAAACTTGAGCGCCTTCAAAACTTTATTATTAGATTCATATTTGGATTACGCAAATATGATCATGTTTCTGAGTTTCGTACTAAGCTCATGTGGTTGCCCATACGGCTTCGTCGGAATGCTCACATTCTTTCTCTTCTGTATAATATATTGTTTAATCCTGTCACTCCATCTTATCTTAAAGATCGTTTTGTATTTCTCGATGACTCCCATACAAGATCCCTAAGGTCGTCAGAGAGACTGGAGTTGAGAATGCCTGTGCACTCCACAACTGTTATGGATGGGTCGTTCACCGTCAAAGCTGTCCGATTGTGGAACGCCCTACCAGTTGTGGTAAGACGGGCACAATCACTACCATCGTTCAAAAAAATGGTTAAGGATCACTACCTTTCTCTTACATTTACAAATTGACGTGGATAACTTTCCTATTTGTATGTATGTACTGATGCTCCTATATATTATATATATATACTAGCGGCCCGGCCCGGCTTCGCCCAGGTACAGATACGATTCCAGTCCATATTTTATTATTAAATTCAACATGACTGCCGTTCTCGATAATGCTTATCCAATCCCGTCCTGTCTTCTTCTGTCTCATTTTATCCACCTTATACTCGTATTCTATTCCATTCCATCTCTCTAGGACGAAAATCTGAATTTATTTTCAATTATTAATTTTGCTACGGGTATATTATTAAACTGTTACTACTCCGGCGACATTCATTGAAATCAAAAGATTAAATTTATATTTAAAATACACGTCGGATTATATCTACTACCAAAATATGCTTACAATGCGCTAACAAAGGGCGAAAAATGAATACTCAATTTTGAATACGGCTTATTATTTGATTGGACGTTTATATTGACAATCCTTGCATTATGTATAAAATATAGCTTTTTTGCGATTACATTCGCGTTGAATAGTTTTTTTATACTTATTTGGCAATTTATACACAGACGAAACATTGTGGTTTACTACGAATAGTTTAATATGAATAAAAAGTTCAAGATGGCCGTCAAGTACCCATTCAATTTCCGTTTCAACCCTTGTTTCAATCCCTTTAGGCAAATATATAGCCTATATTACTCCAGGATAATATACCATTAGAATAGTGAAATAATTTTTTAAAATCGGTCGAGTAGTTTTTGAGTTTTTCATTATAAACAAAAATCCAAATATCCAAACATCCAAAAATACAAATGTTTTCTCTTTATAATATTATTATTAGTATAGATTCTATCCCATCTCTCCAGATTTAAATCATTATTTTGCTACGGAGATATTATAACACTGTTACTACTCCCACGACATTCATTGAAATCAATTAATAAATATAATAGCTGACCCGGCCACGCTTCGCTATTGCTTAGTTATTATATGATTAATATTATATTCAATTATTTAGCATAGCAAAATAGCCCGACCCACCTTTGCCTGGATGCAGATATTTTTTTTATTTTACTCCTCACAAAATACATGTTATTTTCGTATAAGCTCTTGTATACCTAAACATGAATTAGCTATCCTACTGTCCTGCTCAATTCCGTCACATCCCGTCTGTTCAGTCACTTCCCGATACGTCCCGTCCTTTCTCTTCATTAACCATTCCGTCTTATATCGTGCATTTACATTTCGTCCTATCAAATCTGTCAGCTATCCCAGTCCTCGCCCCTACCTCCCACTCTATTATATCCCGTTTCTCCATATCCAAATAGTGTACCTTATAAATTTTTGACATTAAACACTGGCGATTTTGATTATCCATGCAATATTCCATCCCTTATTTCACCCCCACTATGCTGTTTTTCCAAAAATATTAAAAATTTATGTAGTAACAATTATATATAACTGGTTTCTCAAGACACAGGCAACGCCTAATTTGAGAATTCCTGCAATATTCTCCATAATTATATAAAATTGTTATTTTATTTAGTTCAGTTCAGTTTTTATTTTTATGTGTTATTTTATTAAAGATTTTTATTTTCAAGTGACATTCTATCTTGAAAGAAGTAAACTTCTTACGTGTGAATATTATTTATTTAATTGCCCTATATTTATGTAGCTTCATAATAAACTCTTTAGTTTACACAAAATAAATTCCTGAACGTATGCATAATATTTGACAACCAATTTAAATGTCACCACTTTTCATTACTGTCATTAATTTACATCTTTAAAATCTAAAATACGCCATTAATCGAATATTGTGGATATATGTTGTCGATTCGAAACCTTTATTTAAATGCGTTATTTAATTTGAGGGAAGAGTTTACCGTATCAACGGTATGAACATTAAATGTTTGACAGTTAGAAACCTTGTAGAAACCTATGAACATTTTGTATGGAAAAATGTTCTTTTCCTTTATTTTATACTTTCATCAATTTAATCGAGATAAAATTATCTCACCCTTTAAGTTGGAACAAATAACACAAATCTACAAAATTTCATTATAATCAGTTGAGTGGTTAAGGAGCCCATCGCGTACAAACAACGTGACACGTCAGTGGCGTGCACAGGATTATGACACTGGGTATGCGGCGGAGTACTCGGTCACAAAAACTTTTTCTTTTATAGTTTTTTAGCATAGCCACAGCCACGCGTCGGATCTCTAAGTCGGAACCATGCCAACATAACAAGTCTTAGATGTACTACTATTCATGTCCATCTTCTACGGCAACGCAGACAAAACAGCGATCGATCGTCGCGGCGGAAGAAATTCTAATAAGTAAAATAAAAAAAAAACCCACCTAGTCAGCTTTCAATTTTCACATATTCAAGGTTCCGGTTAGTTGAGATTACTATACCTATCCCGATGTAAATAAACGCAAGATTTCGGCCACCTCATTCATTCATTTGATAAACATACATTTTTAATACAAACCTCACAATCAAATAACATTTGAAAAAATAACAAACACACTAGTAAAAGCACATGACTACAATTAATATGTAAAAATGAAAATATTTTAAGAAATCTATTTTTTTTTACAAACATACTAGTATAAAATAGTAAACAACGCAAAAACATATAAAAAAGCAAAATTGCCCCCGCGAAACACAAAGCATTTCTATTTAAACAAATAAAACCTTACTAACCAAAAAGGCATAATGTGCATAGGTGATTTATTAGATTCCTGCCTATTAATTTTACTCGGATTATAGGCAACGAACATTTACGATTACTCCCGACAACTGCCGAACTTCCGAGGCCTGCCGCAGGAGTCGCGGCTTTCAATATTCATGGGTGTGTGCGTTTGCGACTGTGCACGGACACCAAAATTACTATACACATGCAAACAAATGTCATGCGGGACGCGGCGGCATTACTTGGTTGATTAGGTACATTATTTTACTTTGCAGCGCCGCTTGCTTTACGCGTGGCAACCATAATGTTTGCGTGATTGCAAATAGGTGCTATTTATAAAATATTAGGCGTTTTTAAGTTATTATATTTTGTTTATTCATTTATTTACTATAAATTAAAGTCATCTAAAACGTACGAACGTTATAATAAAATATCTGTGAATGGCAAGTAAAGCACTGCATTTCTGCCTACAAGGAGTGCACGCCCCTGTGACACGTGAATTATATATATTAAGACTAGCTGTCGGGCCCGGCTTCGCCCGGGTGCAGATAGTTTTTGAGTCCAATCCACATCAAGAACATATTATTTCGCGTGTCTACTAACTATATTTCCCGCGTGCCGTCGACTATATTTCCCTTCCGTAGGAGAGGACATCCCGTGCCAACAATTTGAATTTGAAAGAGTAGAAAATATGTATATTTGGTTTCCTGACTCATCCCACGGGAACACTACATTTTTCGGGATAAAAAGTAGCCTATGTGTTAATCCAGGGTGTCAGCTATCACTATACCAAATTTCATCAAAATCTGTTGAGCCGTTTTTTTCATGAAAGAGTAACAAACATCCATACATACATACAAACTTTCACCTTTATAATATTAGTAAGGATATACAGGGTATATCAAGACTGCTACCGAAAACGAAGCCGGGTGGTAGTTTAAGCGACTTCAGACACAATGCAACAGAAAAAGTTGCAAAAAAAAGCGACAAAATTTTTTTTGTTATTTTTTTCCTATGGCCATATTTGGGTGGTAAATACATTTTTTCCTAAAATAATAGTATATACCCTTTTATTTATAAATACTCTAAGGTATAAAAGAGTTTAAATTATTATTTAAGCAAAAACTATGGATTTACTACCCAAAAATAAAGATATTTAAAAAATCATAAAAAAAATTGTCGCGTTTCTAGGCGAAATTTTTAATTGCATTGTGTTTGTAGCCACTAAGACTACCACCCGGCTTCGTTTTCGGTAGCAGTCTTGAGATACCCGGTATATATATTTATGTATGTATATTTGTTATAAAGATGTATTGATGTATGTATATTTTTATTATTAATTAGTAATTATTTGTATTTCTTATATTTTTCCTTCTTAACTCCTATTCTTTACACTTTAAGACTGCCCTCTATTTATCCGTTTATAAAATCCACCCCATGGTTGTCTGGAAGACATTGCCTTTGAGCGATAAGACCGCCAATTGTACTTTTATGATTGTGATTTTCGTTTTACTTGCATTTTTTTTGTGTGCAATAAAGTGTATAAATAAATAAAAAATAAAAAAATAAAGTGCCACGATTGAAGTGTTTGTGTACGGAATAGGTGGTAAGGTCTCTCATATTATGTGAGAGGCCGCCTGGCTAGGTACCATTGCAATGTCTATTACTGTTGCTAAATAGCAGTGTAAATGCACTGTTGTGGTCCGGTTTAAAGGACATTGTAGCTACTAACTACTGCTATTACTACTGAACATATACGTTACACGGGATGGCTAGCCCAGTGGAATGCTAAGCATTGCTTTTAATTCATGGGGTTTGGTTTCGCTACTGTTCGTTAGCGGTCGTCTCGCTTACTATCGCGAATGACATGCTAGTCTCGCCATTGCAATAAAAAAAAAAAGGAATCTTTCGTTCGCGGGATCAGGCTTCCTAAAAGCGACTAAGCTGCCGATAGTTTACGCTAAATTTACAACATAATTTCTGCCTTACCCACATTTTACCAACTTCAAAATAATAAGTTCTTAATCATTGAGATAATATACTAGAGGGGACACTGCAAACAAAATGTTTGTAACCAAATGAAGGGTACCGTACCGCTCCTTCTATTTCTGTCTCTGTCACGCCTACGAAGTAACTTTATCTTCGCTCTCGCTTTACTGTGTACCCTTGTGCACAATACGTAGAGATTTGTTCCCGATGTCCGCTCTAGTATAATACCTCAATGTTCTCAATTCATCCGTTTTTTTATATCAGAATATATCTCTGTTTGGTTTGCAGGCGTTAGAAGAGGGTTTGACTCCGCGGCAGATCTGCGATAAGTACTTCGACATCCACAACTCTGTGTACCGCTGGTTCAACATCGGCTTCGATTACTTCGGACGCACCAGCACTGACGAACAGACACAGTGAGTACTGAGTATCCTACTAATATTATAAATGAGAGTTTGTGTGTTTCTTACCTTTTCACGCTCAAACTACTGGACGAATTTTAATGAAATTTAGTATGGACATAGCTGACACCATGGATTAACACATAGGCTACTTATAATACCAGCAAAAATGTAGAGTTCCCGTGTGACGTGCGCGGCAATGGGATGAGAAGCACAGCAGTAATGTTGAGTTTAAATATTTATAACGGTTGTCGGCCGGAACGCCAGTACCTAATAATTTACGGTCACTACATAAACTATTGAAACTGTAAATTCGCTACTTTACACCAATAACATTGTATGTAGCAAATTAAATATTTTATTATGTTCAAATTATTTACTTTAGATTTTATTCGTGAAAATCAGTTATAGGTATATTTGTATATAATATTTAAAGTAAAAAAATATAAATCTTTATATCCACTTGCAATTATTGCAATAAAACACAACATACTAAAAATCACATATGTTGTTATTAAACTCTGTTTTATCAGCCTGTACACATATTCGTATTCGTTAATTATTCGTAATTGTAATACGGTATATCTACCAAGCTGAGGTTTCGGATTTGAATTAAGAGCGTATACACCTTGCGCGCAAAGTCAACTATAGGTATTTCTTCGTTAATTTCACGCACACATAAGCGACCAAAGCTGTGTGCGTAGACCTGCCGCGTCGGCTCGCTATACAATCGGCTCAAACAACTTTGATCCGTGCGCTTCAAATATAATTGAAATGTAACTGTAATATAATATCATAAAAATATTTTATTTGCATTATAAGTAGACTAATATTACTGTGCAAGCAAAGAATAATACAAATTTTGGATACTAATCATATTTTCGTTATTATTACATTGTTAAGTTGCATTCAAATCAGTGTTCAATCAGTATACACTACGGACGTTTTATTGATCATTTCGTGTTCGAACACATAAATAGTGTTAGCGGCCTTACAACCCCTTACAATTACGAAATATATTTAATTTTATATTACAATACATAACATAATTTAGCCTCGGATTTACATCCCATTATAATACCTGAAACATAATTTATACTCACTACAAAATCATTGTAGGCAATAAAAATAATTAAATATTTTACTACCAAAGTACTAAGATGTGGTAATCGCATTCCGCGCGTGGCTATTTTTACTACGCGCGGCATAATCGACTGCAGCTAGGCCGGAGCGACGAGCGATACGTCCTCCCTCTAGAAGGCCTTGCGGCGGTCTGATTTGATCCACGTCGGACAGCGTGTTTTATAGTGGTTTTTAAAATATTTGTAGAAAACATGAAAACTAATTTTGTTGAAATATAAAAATGGTAATTTATTGATAAGATGTTCTTCTATTGTAATATGCAATTGCTATAAAAAATTATGTACGATAAGTTGGTGAAAAAAAATATGATCTTGACGAGAGTTTCTGAATAATTTCGCATTGTTTAAATTTTTATTTTTCAGGAACTAAACTTAAAAAGATTATTTTTCTCAGCAAAATCCCTCCATAAGGGTCTTATTAGTCTGATAATATTTTTATTTTCATCTTATATTTAGTGGTTTCGGATATCTTAAGCTTCTAAATTGCCATTTAAAGCCTAAATAACGAAACTTGTGTTCAGTAATCCGTATAGTACTCACAAATTATCCATCAATCTATAATGTTTTCCACCAAAATCCCTAGATGACAACCTTTTCTAAAATTAGTAATAATTATTTTTCCTTTAAATTGTTTATTGGTGGCTATTAACTCATTTGAAAAGTCCTGTTTTTAAGACAAAAAGCGCGTGCAGGGTATAAACGCTCTTAAGTTGGGAAAATCGATATTGAATTTTTCTATTCATTATTAGTCCGAAGTCAGGAATTTGTGACCGACATGGCGATAGGCTCGCCCCCTACCACAAAGTGGAGTAATATACAAGGCGAAATGTGGGTGTCCTGGCATACTTAATATTTACAGTTTCATACTGCTTAGCCTTTTTATACAAATTCGTATTCATAATGATTGCTTGTTCCAGAATATCACAGAAGATGTTCTTGAAACTCAGAGATAATGGTTTCGTGAGTTCGCAGTCGGTCGATCAGCTGCTTTGTGAAAACTGCGACAGGTTCTTAGCAGACAGGTGAGGTTATCTATCACTTCAAAATATTATAACTAGTACTGTATCTATTAAAAATATTATATTTATGTTCTTAATTCAATGGTATGTAAACTTAATAAAAAAAATGTGAGCCGTCATGGGACGCCTGGCATATGTGATACATAGTGTGTGTACAAGTAATATGCATAAAAGATAATATTATTACAGGAATTAAATATAGCCTAATGAAAAAATGAAGTATTACGAATTTCTTACAGAAAATGGTAACTTTATTTAATAAACATTAAATACTTAAATAATACATTAAATATTTAATTTTAATAAAAAAATAATTAATTGAAGATAATATTAATATAATTTATATAATTATTAATCTTAATATAATTTATATAATTACTAATATGATTAATATGAATATAATTAATTAAAAATAAAAATATAATAATTACATTTATGGACACTTGAAAAATACGATCTATAAAAGAATAATAAATAATATATACCTAATATAATAATAATAAAATATAATGTAGGGTAAAAGCCGGATAGTTGCCTCAGACGGATACATGCCTCAGTTTCAAATGCTCTATGTTAGACGTATTGACAGTGTTTCTTTTTGATCATAATTAAAAGCGGCCCCCGCGCAGGCCTCGGTGCCGCATAAGCAGTTGAAGTAGGCGCACTTATTTTGTCCGTGTATGAAAAAATCTTCCGCGGTGATACTTTGACGAGCACCAGAATTATATTGGTAAGTAATCTCCGTTGAATATTTTTATAACTGATTGCGATTTCAGTCAAAAATATATTACTTTGAATGCATTAGAGTTTAAATTGCACTGTTTATTAGGTTTTATTGTTAAATATGTTTTATTTATTTCGTAAATAAAAAGGGCAAGTATCCGTATCAAATCGGATAGTTGCCCTGCTGTCTTTTGCGGATTGTTGCCTTGCGGTAACTATCTGTAACTATACGTTTTTAACAAGCAAGGATAGATTTTTTCTTAGTTATTTTTTTCATTTGCTTTTACTTTTTTTTCTAGGTGATTTTTATTTGGTTTTACTAATGTTTATGTTAAATAAAATACATACTCAACAGCAAAATGCCTCGCAAGTATAAACGAAAGCCAGGCGTGGTGCCGCGCCACATCAACTGGACAGAAGATAGTTTAACACTTGCGTTCGAAGAACTAAATAAATAACAAAAAAGTATCAACGAAATATCCCGGATTTATGGCATATTCTCTCGAACCTTAAGAAGACGGTATGAAAAAAGAAACCAGCTGCTGGTAATCCAAGATATGTCAAGGATTTAAAATTGTATATTTGACTTATAAATATAATAATCTGTTTACATACTTGCCTACTTATCTAATTGTATTTTAACACTTCTAAGAAAATACCCAGCCCTTGGGTATTACTACAAGAGATATTACTAGCAGTGAATCAGAATCAGATAGCACTTGTGGTAGGGCTCTCATATGTAAGAGGATATCTCGGTGGGTACCACCGCAATGGCTATTTATCCCGCCAAACAGCAGGTTAAAAGCACTGTTGTGTTTCAGATTGAAGGACATTGTAGCCAGAGTAACTACTGGACATATTGAGACTTTACATCTTATGTCTCAGGATGGCGAGTGCAGTGGAATGCCAAGCATTGCTTTGTAATTCAAGGTGTTTGGTTTTGCTACTGTTCATGAGCGGTCGAATCGCTTACCCTCAGGCGAACGGCATACTCGTCTCGCCAGTCAAAGCAATAAAAAAAAGCACAGATTTTACACACTTATTTACTATTTTGGAGTCTATTATTGTTATAATTTTATAATTATAATTTAACTATAATTGATACTTAATAAAAGATTGTATTTAATAATAAAACTGATTATTTAAATGAAAATAAGTTCATTTTTATTTGAAAACAAAACAGACGGGCATCTATCCTCACATTGGGCAAGTATCCCCCCCAACCATTTTAACGTTAGGCTAGTATCCGCTATAGTAGGCAACTATCCTCTTTTTTAGAGGTTATTTTAAACTGGAATTACTTAAAATTTATAATATTTATATTTTTTTTATAGATAGGGTATGTTAGAAGATGAATGAACTATGTTTGAGAATACACTTTGAATAAAAAATGTATTGATACACATTTTTTAAAGGAGCTTATTAAAAAGTGTGGCAACTATCCGGCTTTTACCCTATACCTTAGTATAGCGTGGCGACCCGTCGCCACGCTATACCTTAGTATAGCGTGGCGACCCGTCGCCACGGCAAGCGTCGCCACGCCAACAATTCGGTTTACAAGTGAGCCTATAGATGTTTGACATCAAAAATATGAACATTGTACCAAATATACATCTATATCCAGTTTTGTAGGAATATGTATGTTTAACTTCGGTCAAATATACATTAGATTATAACAGCCTAAAAAAGGCAAGAAAAATAAGAACAGAAATAAGCGTGTACTCTTATTTGATTTATTATGGTCCACACTATAATAAATCTTAAATTAAAGGAATAAGGTTTATTGTTGCCTAAAGTGGATAATAATTTTAAACCATTTGCTACATCTCGTCGTTCCAAATTCAAATGTATTGTTGTGCGATTTTGTTCTGGGATACAGGGAGTATCTAGTATTTCGCATCTTTAGAATAAGAGTGCCCTAACTAAAAAAATCTTATTTTTTGGGAAATGTTCATTGAAGATTTGTAACATAAGAAATTTTGTACTTATGGAAGATACATCTTAAAGACCGATTTAAACATCTTTCTACCTTTTATACGTCAATAGGTCCTCCCTTAACGGGTCGATAGGTAATTTTGAGCCAAAACATGATTAAAAGCAAAAATATATATATATATTTTTTGGATTAGGTCACTCTATTTCTAAAGGTGCGATATATTTTATCGAATATGTATACCAACATCCTTCCTATATATTGTACAGGTTCGTGGAGGGCACGTGTCCGCACGTCGGCTGCGGGTACGAGGGCGCGCGCGGCGACCAGTGCGACAAGTGCGGGAAACTCATCAACGCTATAGAGTTGCTGCAGCCGAGGTGCAAGGTGTGCGGACACAAACCCACAGTCAAGCCTAGCGAACAACTCTTCATTGAACTCGGACAGGTGAATATATGGATTTATTTTTTGTATGGATTGTTTAGGAGTTGTAAAGTGAGGAAAGGTAGGCTTTTTAGTGGGTATATGTATATTTGAGGCCTGTCAATGTAAATAAAAATAGAATATATTTAAAAAAAGACATTTGTTCCAGTAACAGGTGGACGTTCAAGTAGTATACCGGGTATCTCAAGACTGCTACCGAAAACGAAGCCGGGTGGTAGTTTTAGTGGCTACAAACACAATGCAATTAAAAATTTCACCTAGAAACGCGACAATTTTTTTTAATGATTTTTTAAATATCGTCATTTTTGGGTGGTAAATCCATAGTTTTTGCTAAAATAATAATTTAAACTCTTTTATACCTTAGAGTATTTATAAATAAAAGGGTATATACTATTATTTTAGGAAAAAAATGTATTTACCACCCAAATATGGCCATAGGAAAAAAATAACAAAAAAAAAATTGTCGCTTTTTTTTGCAACTTTTTCTGTTGCATTGTGTCGGAAGTCGCTTAAACTACCACCCGGCTTCGTTTTCGGTAGCAGTCTTGATATACCCTGTATATGAATGGCGAAAGAAGCATGCCGTTCGTCTGATCGTAAACGATACGACCGCCTATGAACAGTAGCAAAACCAAACACCTTGAATTACAAAGCAATGCTTGACATTTCACTGCAATCGCCATCCTGAGACATAAGATGTAAAGTATCAATATGTCGGGTAGTTAAACTGGCTACAATGTCCTCCAATCGGAAACATAACAGTGCATTTAATCTGCTGTTTTGCGGCAGAAATAGACATTGCGGCGGTACCCACACAAATGGCGTCTCACATATGAGAGACCTACCATCAGTAAATTATATTTATCATATTAAGATACCTATCCGTATGTAACATGTTTTGTAGAGCACTCTGATGTAAATGTTTTGACTGCACTACAAATGAAATGGCTAAGAAACCGTGTGCTTAGTGTAATTTATATTTATTTATTATTATTTTCTATTGTTAGAACAACTGTTAGGACCAGTGCTGTAAATCATTGGTTTATGGTTTTAATTACCTGCTGGCCTCCAATCCATACTAGATTGTATTAAAATTCTAGGGTTAAGATTGAAAACTTGTCATTTTGACAAAACTAATCCCTACACTATTGGCTAATGCTCCATATTCTTACTTAAACTACCCATGGTTTGATGATATAATTTAATTTCAGCTAGAGCCATCCATAAGGACTTGGATCTCGACGGCAGAGAAGGGTTGGTCGCCCCCAGCCAGGGCCGTAACAAGAGCGTGGCTGCGGGAACCACTCCGAGCCAGAGCCGTCACCAGGGACCTTAAGTGGGGGGTCCCGGTGCCCATAGAAAAATACAATAATAAGGTAATTTTATGATCATGTATGTAATGAGTACAGATATTTTGTGAGATTTCTATATCCTTTTTCGAGCTGCTTTGCTACCCTAAAACTTAAGTGTTTGCACCGCCATATTAAGAAAATGGTGCCGAATAGGTTTGTAAACATTCCTAAAAATCATAAGCAACAGTATCCTGCAGCATCAATAGAAAATAATGTCGTATTAGCCTTGCAATGTAATAAGTGTAGTTCTCCACTCATTTTTTATTATTATCACTTTACGGAATACAAGGCATCTTAAAAGTGCTAATTTTCAGGTGTTCTACGTTTGGTTCGACGCGCCCATAGGTTACTTGAGTATAACGCAGTGTGCAACGAAACAGTACGAAACGTGGTGGAAACCAGACAAAGATTACGACGTAAGTACACTTAATTTTCTTACGAAATACTTATTTAATACTATCCTATGCTGATAGGTAATGTTGAAAGTCCCAACTTTATCCAGGATCAAAGTGGCTCTTATTACACTGGCATAGTACAGTGACTAAACTAACAACGGGTGGTAAACGTAGTGCGGTCCAAGCAGAGTATCGATTTCTATTATCGATACAATGGGCAATATGGACGAAAATTAAATATGGACAAAATATATATTTTTTTAATCTTTATTGCTACTGAAAACACGCTGTACAATAATTTTTAAAATTTATTTTAATTTTATAATTAAATTTAATCATCAAAAAGTAAGCAAATTTCCGAAACGCAACACTATTGGTGGATGAAAACGTGACGTCAGATTTACACGAGAGGTCTGCTGCCTGTCAACAGGCTATTTTGTATGGTTTCTTTTCTGGGGAATAATTGTTTTTATATTGTGTCTGGTTTTTTTTTTAATATTAAGTGTATAGTTTTATGTGTTCACAGTATTAATTCATTGTGAAGAGAATTAATGTCATTATTTTATATTTTATATAATTTTCTGTAGCCTCTTTGATGTGAAACTCAGAAATAATAGAAAGATTAATAAAACTAGTCTCGAACTTGCCTCTTACTATAATACTTATTAATTCTTCTTTACTGGTGGTAGGTCTCTCATATGTGAGATACCATCTGGGTAGGTACCACCGCAATGTCTATTTCTCCCGTCAAACAGCAGTGTAAACGCACTGTTGTGTTTTGGATTGAAAGACATTGTAGCCAGAGTAACTACTGGACATATTGAGACTTAACATGTTATGGAGGCAGGAGGGCGAGCGTAGTGGAATGCCAAGCATTGCTTTGTAATTCAAGGTGTTGTTTGGTTTTACTCACAGATCACTTCCAATAGATACCGCATTACGATAGTTTTGTTTTGAACCGAAAACGCCAACGAAGGGAACTGCGCGGGGGGTGGGCGGATTGCAGCGCGGTCACGTGGACTTCACTGGAGAGATGAGGCATAAGTCGATAAATAAAAAAATGTATCGAAAGTTCGATTTGCCAGTAAGTTCATGTGTTATGATCGCTTCTATAACTTAATTACCAACTTGTTAAATGTTTGATAATATTTTTTCACCGGCCTGATCTGATAAATTATACCAACCGGCAACCGCTAACTACGAATAAAATAGGATTAAGATTTATACTTTAGTATGTAACGGTTTTATTTCTATTATTCACCGTGTATTTTTGTATACCATAATGGCGAAATACCCAAATTAAGTGTTGATATAAAAGATCAGATAAAAATATGAAATAGTAAATAACTAAACCTCACGCCCTAAAGGGCTACAATAACTTATTCCGATTCTTGAATTCTGACGGCGGCTGTAGTAAATGTAATATCGACAAGTGACGATGAAACCCACTTGACGAACTATGAATGTTTTTGAGACGATATATACAACGTATGTTAAAATTAGTACTGTGCTACTGATTCTCAATAAACTTAGTATACTAAAACTTATGATAAATACCCTCCCATTATATTTGAAAACGTATACAACTAGAGGGAAAAAAGGAAATTTAATTACGCCAAAGATAAATAAAAAAATATTGTAAAAGTACCTTGTAAACAAATTTAACTATTTCAAATTACATAAAATAACGTAATTATGGTAATTTGCAATTTTTATTTAAATATATATATATTTTGTGACATTGTCATTTAATAAAATTAATTTACATTATTGTTTTACAATATCGATATTTCTGGGAATTATATTATAAACATGCGTCAAACACTAGAAGAACGCGTGATTTCGCCAAAAAAAGATGGCTTATTACGGTTATTGCTATGCGGAAAAGAGACGGCTGATTCTCCATCCGAACTCGACTGTTTAACATTGATACAATAACCAGTATAAATTGAGCTGGCTCGGGACCAAATTAATTTAAAGAATATTAGTTATCGATGAAAACTTATTGCGTTTTTTTAGATACTTTATTTTTTTGAGTTTTTTGCACACCATTTTATTGAACAAATCATTATTAACTGTAATATTAAGTTCCCAAAATGTAATTTTCGCTAACGTGCGACGCCATGTGCGGGTCCACTACATGGACGACACTGATGACGTGACATTTGGCATCGATTTATATCTATCTGATATCTTATATGTGTTGGGCGCAACCGCTGCCTTGCATTAGGTATCTATTGGGAGTGATCTGTGGTTTTACTACTGTTTATGAGCAGTCGTATCGCTTACCATTAGGCGAACGGCTTGCTCGTCTAGAAGTTCAATGCAATAAAAAAAAAATAGATGTTTTTATTCATCAGTAATACTTATACTCATACATACATAAGGATATAAGAATTCTTAATAATATATTTACGACTTTTTGTAAACTAAGTTATGTTTCTGTAGAGGTTTGTAAACAAAACAAGTAGGTAGGTAAACGTAAGAATGATATTTATATGTATTTTACTTAATTTTAATATCCTTACTTACATCGAAATGGTCTTCACAACAATATAAACAGCTCAAACTCGATACATTCTCTTCTCATAGCCGTGCACCACTTTATTCTTAGATTTTCACCTTTCGGCATCAGGAAATATACTTCGTCAGGTGTAGTGTTTGTTTTTTTGGGGACATAGGAACGACAAAATATTTGTAATATGTTTTTTTTGTGCTTTTCCATGGTAATTAAGTCGATATTCACTCACCTTCTTTATTTTCGGGTAATAATATATTGAACCAAATACTGCCGTTGACATCGAATTTGTGTAATCGTGACGTCACGAACAAGCGCGCCAATATGGCCGCGTTTATATCGCTCAAATTGATAGTGATTTTAAATTTAATTTTTTGCATAGTAGTTTATATTTTGGACGTGATATTTGTATGTTTGGTAATGTAATGACTAGTAGAATCGTATAAAAAAATTTAAAAAAATCATGCATATTCCCCATTGCCGGCCTGTCCAAATTTGGTATACATATTCCTAAGAATTGGAATTGACCCAAACTATTGAATCTCTTGGGATCACTAATTCACTCACTAACTGTTATTTAACTCTCAAAGAATCGTAACGAAAATAAAACAATATGACATGCAATATGACGTACCTTTAGAATGAAAGTGACCTAATCGAGAAAAATATTTTGGCTTTTAATCATATTTGGCACAAAATTACTGTCTCCATCGACCCGTTTTTTGTTAGATCTGTATCATTCTAAAGGTGAGATGTGTTTGATGTGTTTGCAGGTCACATTATACCAGTTCATGGCGAAGGACAACGTTCCGTTCCACGTGGTGATGTTCCCGGCGACGCTGCTTGGAGTCAACGAGGGGCATGTCCTTGTTAAACATCTGTATGCCACAGGTGACATTTTTATACACTACAGTTTTTTTTAATTAACCTATAATATCCTAGTGCTAACTCCTTCCATCTGTCTTTTTCTTTTGCCGTTGCCGTCCATTTTTTTAATAGCCTATACTGTGTCCCACTGCTGGGCAAAGGCCTCCCCTTTATCATTCCACTTGACCCTGTCCTCGGCGAGCTCTTGCCATTTCGGCTCGAATGCATCCAACTCGTCTTTCCACCGCATCTTTGGTCTTCCGCGTTTTCTCCGGCCATTCTCAGGAATCCAGCTTGTAGCCAGCTTGGCCCAACGGTTTGGATGCATTCGAGTCACATGTCCCGCCCAGTTCCACTTAAATGAGGCCGCTTTGCGCCCGACATCTACAATGCGGGTTTTCGAGCGCAGTTGAGTGTTTCGGATGCGATCGGTCAGCCTAACACCGAGAATACTGCGCTCTATTGCTCGCTGGCAAACCTTGAGTTTGAGCTTCTGAGACGCAGTCAACGACCAAGTCTGGGCGCCATAGGTTAGGACGGGCAAAACGTTGCCGTCCATACATTGTTAAAATTAATTATGCAATATTCCAGTCAGACAGGTTCCGTGGCGCAGTTGGTTAAGCGCCATCGGGTTCGATCCCCACAACGAGAGAAATGTTTGTGCGGCGCAATTTTTTTTGTCTGCGTTTTGTGAGACAGAAAAATCTCGTAGTTCCTGATACCCGCGATATAAGACTCGATCTTATCGTGGGGTCAGGACGATGTATGTGACTGTTGGGTGTTATTTATAAATTTATGCCGTCGTGTTTTTGAGATTTAAGGGCGTAGGGTACACTGGTATAATGCACAAGAGAAACAATCTGTTATAAGCTTTATTTTAGACAAAACTGGCATGACATATAAGACGAATAAAATAAAATTATAGTTTCGGCAAAGACCTATTTTAAATATTTTTAAGTAGTCTAATTCTGATTGACTTGCGGTTTTGATCTTGATATATATATTTTTGCAGAATATCTAAATTATGAAGAGGGCAAGTTTTCGAAATCAAGAGGAGTTGGAGTGTTTGGAAATGATGCTCAGGTTAGTAATTTTCATATTCACCTGACGAATTTTCTTCGTCGTTTTCTTGCTATATTTAGCTACAAAAAACAAGCAATATTACGACCATTATATGTTTTTTTTTTAAGTTATATTTGACACAATAATTCTTGACATAATATTTTTCTTCTATATGCATGCACCACAGCTTGAAGTATGGATACGGGCTATACATATACCTAACACGAATATATATTGTTTAGGAAACTGGTATACCATCAGACGTGTGGCGGTTCTACTTGGCCAGCATAAGGCCGGAGACTTCAGATTCTAGTTTCAGTTGGACTGAACTTGGAACAAGGTTTGTTTGCGTAATCATTATTACTCATAGTAATATTAAAATTATATGGAATAATTGTGCTCAAGATTATCTTTATCAGACGACAGAAAGCCGCAGGCTGGTTATAACAGGTTGCGATGTTGGATGTCTGGGTGAAATGAATAGACTCAGTGTAGCCAAAGAAGATGAACATTTATGACACTTACAGTCCTATGCATAAACAGCTTTAAAATATATTTTAGCTATGGAATGTGTTGTCTTCTTCGCTCCAACTGAATTCCAAAGTCGTTAGAAAGGGATAAAACATGTGACAACTAAAACAGGTTTTAAAATAAGGTCGTTAATGTTAAAATACATTTTTAGCTTTTATTCACAATTTCTGTTTATCAACAGACATTTAGAACACTTCACATAGTAATTATTAATAATATTATTTTACACCTATTGTTATACACTTTTAGTACACTTTACAAACTTCATGATCACTTACAAATAATTTCTTAAACCTATTGTAATATTATCAGGAATAATTCGGAACTACTGAACAACCTGGGTAACTTCTGTCACCGCTCGCTGAGTTTCTGCGCCAACACGTTCAAGGGAAGAGTACCCGACCTCGCCCTCACGCAAAACGACTACGAGCTCATCGCACTCGTCAACAGAGAGGTTGTCGGTTAGTACATTTACTTTATATTAGTATCAGCCTCTATATGTCCCATTGTAGGACACGGGCCTCCTCTACAATCGAGAGTACGATTGAGAGTGGTTAGGCCATATAGTCCACCACGCTGGCCTTATGTGTGGTGGACTTACATACCATAGAAATTCAGGCAGTAAGCAGGTTTCCTCTCGATGTTTTCCTTGACTATCAATACACACATGACTCCGAATAGTCTGAGGTATGCCTTGGGATTCGAACTCGCGATCACCGTGAAGAAGCCACGTGTTGGAAGCCGCGTCTGGTCAGTTTACCAATAGGCCACCACGCACTATGTTATTTAGTATATATTATGTATCTAACAAAAACATGCCTATTCCAACAGCCTACGTCCAGCACATGGAGAAGGGTCGTCTAAGAGATGCTCTAAGACATGTGCTGTCCATCTCTCGGCTTGGCAACCAGCACATGCAGGCCGAACAACCCTGGGTGCTGCTCAAAGGATCCGACGATGACAAGTTCGTATTATAGAGGTTCAATTAACTTGTATGGCCTACTATATGGTTGTACTAGCGGTCGACCCGGCTTCACCCGGGTGCTTATAGTTTTTGAGTTCAATCCACATCAATAATAATTTATTTCGCGTACTAACTATACTTCCCGTCCCGTTATATTCTGTTCTGTCCCGTCTCACTCAGTCTAATCAAAAGCATTCATTCCTCTCCTCTCCTATACCATACTAACCAATTTGAAAAAGTAGCAAATATGTATATTTAGATTCCTTACTCATCACGGGAACATTGCATTTTTTAGGGGTAAGAAGAGTAGCCTATATATTAATTCAGGGTGTCAGCTATCTCTATACCAAATTTCATCCAAATCGGTCGAGCCGTCTTTGCCTGAAAGAATCACAAACGTCCTTTCAAACTTTCACTTCTGTTGTTTACATTTCAGTGAAAATCAATAAGGATTCTTGACTTGTCAATTTTTAAATTAAAATTTTCTCACTTCATAGAGTGAAGTTCTCTTATCCAGGATCTTCTACGACGGATTAACAAAGCCTACGTATTTTCCATAAATTATGTTTGGATTATATACCATTTAAACAAGGGCCTATATATAATTCATATCAATTTTAATTGTACATATGTGCTAATACAATAATATAATTTCAGACAGCGAGGTGCCACCGCGATTGGTTTGTGTTGTCAACTGGTAGCGTTGTTGGGTGCGTTGTTGTGTCCGTACATCCCCGACGCGGCGCGCCGCATCCGGGAACAACTTAATGTGGACGCCGCTGTACTCAGGATCAACCCGATGTATGTTTTTTTTTATTGCATTGAATGGCGAGACGAGTATGCCGTTCGCCTGATGGTAAGCGATACGTCCGATCATAAACAGTAGCAAAACCAAACAACACCTTGAATTACAAAACAATGCTTGGCATTCCACTGCGCTCGCCATCCTGAGACATAACATGTTAAGTCTCAATATGTCCAGTAGTTACTCTGGCTACAATGTCCTTCAATCTGAAACACAACAGTGCATTTAAACTGCTGTTTGACGGGAGAAAGAACATTGCGGTGGTACCCACCCAGGCAGCCTCTCACATATGAGAGACCTACCACCAGTAAAACCACCAATATGTACCTGTAATATTATATATTATATACATTTCATGGCCTAACCCACTCTCAATAGTTGCTTAAACACCGGCTGTGAAACAAGAAGTAACGGGTTCCCCGCACAAGTATTTATCTAGGTTCTGGATGTTTGTGGAATCGAAAAGTCTCTCATAGGTTCCGAGGTCTTAATATCAAGATTATAGATGTGGGGCTGTTGGGTATATTTATTATTGTTAATGGTACTACTCTCGATTGTAGAGGTCCTGCAATGGAACATATATGGCAGTAAATTTTTAATTACTCTGAAACTTTGAAGATTAGGAAAAATCTTTTAATTTATCAGTGTTATTTTGTGCCTACATTTTGATTATTTACACGCAAAAATATAGATGTGAAAATATATTCTTATAAATAATTTTGGTTGCAGAAATCCTTCGCTCATCCAATACTTACCAAAGGGTCATGTGATTGGCAAACCAGAGCCGTTATTCGCGAAAATTGAACAAGATCTTTTGGACAAATTGCGGGCTAAATACGCAGGGACGCAGAGCGAAAGGGCGAATAAGGTAAATATATTGTTATTATTTAAAACAGTGGCTACTGTGACTAAGCTATGACTCTATTATGTAATTTTTTCTCTCACACATTTCAAATTTATATTGTTTTTTATTACCAGCAAAACGCCAGCGCACAAGCTGGCTCAAACTCTGTTGCAGATCTCGAAAAGGCTGTAGTGGAACAGGTAAATATCTAAGCATATTTTTTGTTCTAGTATAAACATAAGCTGTACCAATGCCCTCGCAACTAAAAATACTTTTTTTTAAATTAGTGGCGAGATGAGCATGCCTTTCGCCTGTTGGTAAGCGATACGACCGCTCATGGACAGTAGCAAAACTAAATACCGTGACTTACAAAGCAATGCTGGCATTCCACTGCACGCCATCTAAAGAGTTAAGTAATGTTTAATAAATATACGATTTAATATTTTACACATTTTTTTTATTTCTTCAGGGCGAAAAAGTAAGAAAACTGAAAGCTTCAACGAAAGACAAGGCTGTGTGGCAACCCGAAGTGAACAAGCTGTTGGATCTGAAGAAACAACTGGCGGCGGCTCAGAGTCAATCGCAAGCCGCGCCGCAACTCAACGGCGATGGAGATGTTGCCAGCCTCGAAAAAGCTATCGCCGAACAGGTACATTATATTTGTACTATCTTGTTTATTTTACACTTTACTTTTTGTTACTTTACATTTGAGACATATTTGACTTTGCTAATTGTATGGAATTGACGTTTTTAAGTTCAAAGGTATTTGAAAAGTTAATTTGTGCAACTGAGTCTTAATATCACTAATAATTCTTTTCTAAGACATAAATATGTGACGGATTGAAATCAATCCACTGCATAGATACTGCACTGCACAGGTAGATTTTGTACCATATTGTTGATTAATAATCACCTGGAAAAAAGAGAACTAGGGATATAAGAAGTGATCAGGGGCGATTGCAGTGGTTTCATCCCCTGAGACATCATAGCTAAGGCCCTCAGTTCACTGCCGGGGGGGAATGTCTTTCGAGGGGACTAGACCCTAAAGGTCGGCGCCAAACACGCCTCGCTGCGTATGTTTGTCGTCGAGGAGTGGCGGTCCAGACTAGACAGTCCCAATGCTGGTGCATGGAGCATTGCGTCAGTTATTCCTGTCCTTGACTAGTCGCTGGATAGGCGGGTCGGTGTCATGATGCTCCGCCTTGCACTGGTCCTATCGAGGCGCGGCTGCTTCGATAAATACCTGTGGTGAGGAAAGAAAGAGTCCGCTGTGTGTCACCATTGTGACAACTCTCCGGAAGACACAGCCCTAGCACACTGTGAGTGTCCAGCCTAGGGTGAAGAGTTTGAGAGAGCAATAGAACTCCGAGCAGCCGTTAGAGTAGACCTGTCGTTCCTGGCCGTGATTCCGTCCATGGTCAAGTGAGAAGTCGTCGCAAGCAATGCTCTCGTTCGAGAACGTGATCTCGCGGAAGAAAAGCGTGGACTGGGATAGTGAGCGGAACGATCTCGTTTGCTGCGGTCTTCAAAGAAGGAAGCACCGGGTGGTAACAAGCTGAACCGGTTAGGTTCGGGAGTCTAAGAATTCCACCAAGGTACCCCCTGCCCATCATACGAGATGACCGAAGGGGCCCTACGGAGTTCAGGGCATATTGCGGGGGCTGTGCGTCCTCATCTATAGCGACTGTGAGACGGGTGACAGAGCTAAAGACCTCTTTATCTCACGTGGACGCCCTTAACATTGTAAACGAGCGTCCAAACCTAGTTGTAAGTTGGGGATAGTCCCTCTAATAAGGGAATAGAGTTCCTCCCCGATTATACTTTGGTTAGGGCGCACCGCCCCCTCAATGTGCCCTGCCACTATGATAGCCCCATTTGGTCATCTCCTACGATGGACAAGGGATACCGTGGCGGAATTCTTACGCCCCCTAATCACGGGGTGGAGGTGCCGTATTAGCCGTGTATTACCCAACGCCTTCCTTGCAGACGGCTGCGATCGGGATCGTTCCGCTCACTATCCCAGTCTGCACTCTCCTTCCGTGAGATTCCTCCCACCATGGAGAGAATCACGTCCGAGAACGAAAGGTCTACTCCGACGCCTCCTCGGAGCTCTCTTGCTCTCTCACCCTCTTCACCATAGGTTGGACACTCAAAGAGTGCTAGGCTGTGTCCTCCGGACTATTGTCACAATGGTGACACGGCGGATTCTTCCCTACTCTTCATAGGTATTTATCGAAGTATCCGTGCCCCGAAAGCACCTGTGCCAGGCAGAATATCATCACGCCGAGTGCCTGTCCAGCGACTACTCAAGTATAGAACTAACAGACGCAATGCTTCATGAACCAGCAATGAGATTGCTCAGTTTGGACTACCACTCCTCCGTGGCGACCATGCGCAAGAGGCACCTTTGGCGTCGAGATCTCTAGGGACTGTAGGTACCTTCATGTGATCTCTTCTCCTGTCAGTAATAAGCTGACGGGAAGGAAGCCGCCATACGTCCTGGGATATCTGAAGCCCCTCGTAATGTACGCGACGGTCACCGAGGGGTGTTATATCGGTATCTTGGCGTAGAATTTATTAGAGACCCGGCTTGGTCGCAATTACGGCAGCGTGCTGGAATGGAAGGCTAGTGACACCAGCATACGCCTTCCGTCCCCTCGGTATTCTGAAAGAGTGGTTTAACAGCTTTTCCTCTGAACACAAAAAGTGATAAGAATTTACCTAACATTGAGGGCAATTGTAGGCACGATCCATGCCGTGAACAATCAGGTATGCCAAATACCTTTTTCTTAAACATCTTTTTTGTGTCGAGAGAAAAGCTGTTAAGCTCCTCTCTCCGATCACCGAGGAGATCGAAAGGGTATGCCGGTGTCACTGGCATTCGAGACAAGTACGCTGCGGGTGTTGTGACTAAGCCGGGTCCATAATAAAACCTACGCCAGCATACCGACTAAAGTTCCTCGGTGGCCGTCACACACATTATGGGCGAAACCAGACATCTCAGAGCGAGGAGCGCTCCTATTTACGATAGCGTAAACTTCTATTTTTAGACGCCCGTTTAAGATGTCATGGGCGTCTGTCTGATCTCAAGAGTCGCTATACGTGGCGGCGCAGGGCCCCCTTCGTGTACCCAGCGACTCTGAAAACCCCTTTAGGTCACCCCTTAGAGCAGCCAGGGGATACCATGGTGGAATTCTTAATTTCTTATACCCCTTTGCCCCACGCGCTAACTTGGCAAATATTTACCTTCATTTGTGAAAATACCTTCCCGCAGTGGTTGCAACCTGTAAATTAAGGTTTCAGTTTACAATGTTTATTTATTTACAAATGTATTTTATGTGAAATTACAGGGTGATAAGGTACGACACTCAAAGCGTCAACAAAAGACAAAGCGGTGTGGCAGCCGGAAGTAGACAAGCTCTTGAGTTTAAAGAAACAGCTGGCCGCGGTGCAGGCGCAGAGCAAACCCGACACGCCCGCGGAAAGTGTTGCCAGTTTGGAAAAAGCAATAGCCGAACAAGTTAGTAATCAATAATCATAAACTGTAACTGTAATGCTCAATACTGTAATTTGGTGTGCAATAAAGAATTATTTTATTGTATTTTTTGTATTGTAACAGTTAAAAAACTAAAAATATTTGTAGTCATTTGCAAATTAATAAATGTAAGCCACGTAAAACAGAATATAAGAAATAAAAATATTATTTACTTGTATACAATTACTAATTTAGTTCTATATATTTAAATAATTTATTAAAATATTGTTTTTATAGGGTGATAAAGTGAGAAAGCTAAAGGCGTCGACCAAAGACAAGGCGGTGTGGCAACCCGAGGTGAACGGTGTTGCTCGATCTGAAGAAACGCCTCGCAGCGTTACAACTAAATAAATAAATTATTTATTATATTTCAACTAGCTTCTTATTTCATCTGAATTCCCGCTATTTTTTTCCAAGTATAAAAAAAATCCCTGTAGCCTTACTTGTAAATTGGACTACCCAACACCTCAATTCGAACCAGTAGTTCCTTGACTAGTGCGTTGAAACACAAATTGTTCAGTTTTTAATATATTAAATTGGAGTTTATTACTGTACTAAAAAAGTTAATTTACTTTATAAGGCGTTTTAAAGGAGATCGGTCGATTTCCTAAGGAAATTGGGCCTAGTAGTGAAAACTTGACGGACACAAATGAGACCTAGAGTTAAATAATAAAGATTCAATATCCTTTAAATATAATATAGTTTTTTTGAGCTACGATATGGGGTATTTAAGATATATCCTCTTAAAGTTTACCATATTCTACTATCTTCACATATATCTTATTTGGACAATATTTTATATTTCCTGAAACTACCGGGTATCTCAAGACTGCTACCGAAAACGAAGCCGGGTGGTAGTTTTAGTGACTACAAACACATGCAATTAAAAATTTCGCCTAGAAACGCGACAAATTTTTTTTATGATTTTTTAAATATCGTCATTTTTGGGTGGTAAATCCATAGTTTTTGCTAAAATAATAATTTAAACTATTTTATACCTAGAGTATTTATAAATAAAAGGGTATATACTATTATTTTAGGAAAAAATGTATTTACCACCCAAAATGGCCATAGGAAAAAAATAACAAAAAAAATTGACGCTTTTTTTGCAACTTTTTCTGTTGCATTGTGTCTGAAGTCGCTTAAACTACCACCCGGCTTCGTTTTCGGTAGCAGTCTTGATATACCCTGTATGTAAATAATATCGTTTAATAATATTGTTCGATGTAAAGTTGAGTAAGAAAGCATTTCTGGGGGTAGAAATATCAATACTGCAAACAATGCAAAAAGTGGTAGAATATTTTATGATTATTTTATTTTTTTTACATAATCTGATCCCCACGGTGTATGATAAAAATAAATAGAGAAATGAATCTAAAAAAATACGCCTGATTTTTTAGTCATACTTAATTTCTTGTCCGTAGTTGGACCAAATCAACTGATCTTTGAGTTATTTCCAATTTGTATGCTACTTTTACCCTCTTCTCTATTTGTATTACAATATTCATATATATGTTTTTAGAACATGTTCTTTTATAGTTTCAATGAAAATTTATTAATTCTTTTGATAGAGTAAAGTTACAGATCATCTTATTTCTATTGGCCTGAGGCGAAATTTGGAACTACTATGAAAAAAACATAATACAGTTCTGTCTGTGTGTTTTATTGCTGTCTGTTATAATTAATTAGTATCGTTGAGATATGTTTCATCGTTGAAATAAGATATAATAGGAGATTGGCATTTTTGACATTTTTGATAGTTAATCACCACGCACTCTAACTGTGAAGGAAAACATTGGGTGCAAATGTGCATACCATTTGTGAGTATTTCTATGTTATGTAAATACTGCAAACCCGCACTAGCCCAGCGGGTGGACTGTGTGTGCCTAACCACTCTCAATCGTACTCTCGATCTCGATTGTAGAGAAAGCCCGAGCCCTGTAGTAGGACGTATAGCGGCTGTCGTAGAAAAATTTACGACCATATAACATTTGTAATTGTTTCAATTTTTTTAGTTAATTTATGTTCAGGAATTTGACAATGTGCAAAAAATATAATTGATGCGTAAATATTTTTTTTGTTGCTAACCATACTTTTCGTGTGATATTTGACAACTAAAGGTCATTGATGTTCCTATTCTTATTTGAAACGCATAGTAGTTGATTGCTTTAATTAAATGAGGAAATAATAAAAACTGCCTATTTTTTCTTTACCTACTGTTTTCTTCTGTTTTTTTTTTTTATGGATGAACTGCCGTTTTTTAGTATCTTGGGGCTGGCAACTCTGATTGTGACAACATTTGACAATTGAAATTCACAATTGTCATAACAAGAAATACTTTCGACTTGGCAGCATGGTCTTGGATCTTAGCCGGTTCCTCACGGAACGAAAAGAACAAAAAAAAAAAAAAAAAAACACAATTGTCATTTGTCAGTACTCAGGTGGTACTCAGTTTATTGACCGTTGTTTAATAGTCTGTGATTGACCGTATTAATGACTTTATTGAGTTTATGTCGCGACGCTAATTTTAATGTGCATACAATTTGTTTATTTTAATTATTATTTTTACGGAGCCTTAAAAGATGGAAATAACTGTGGATGTCTTTGAAAAGATATGCCGTGCCTGTCTGAGTGAATCTACGAACATGAAATCTTTGTTCATGACAATGGATGGTTGAAGATCGCAACCTGTTAGATGTTCTTAGAAATGTAACAAATGTGAATATTAAAAGAGATGATAAATTGCCTAAACTGGTTTGCAACGAGTGCGAGACCATGATGTGCAAAGCTGAGGCTTTTCAAACGCCGTTGCCTAGAATCTGAGTCTATTTTGAGAGCCATATCTGGAGAATCCGGCATTAAACTCCGAGGGTGAAGAAATCGAGTATAAAACTTTTATAAAACACGTAAAAAAGTACAGCATATTAAAAACATTATTGGATGAGCCGGGAGATATCGAAAATGCGGCGTCAAACGATGAATCTGATATAAAAGGATCGATTTTGAATAACGCTAGTAGTAACGTGGATTGCGGAGAAAACTTCGACCAAGAAATGAAGCATCGGGAAGCGTAGATGTGTTACACATAGAAAATAATGTTAAAGAAGAATTGAATGATGAATTTAATCTTAATGACGACAGTAGCTACACTGAGGAGCCACCCCTCATACAAATCATACCAACAGAGTTCAAGCCTAAAACGGAAGATAAATACTCATGTCATTGTGGCTTGAATTTCGTGAGTAAAGAGAAATATAAAGTGCATTTAAAAAGTATTTAACTGCAACAAATCAATAAACTGTTTAAAAAAATCAAGAATTCAAATTCTATCAGATAAAGAATCAATATCATGCCAAAAATGCAAACCGCCAGTCAGTACCGTTTCAGCTTGGAATGCTCACCAACATGTTCACAGAGACGAGCCCAAAACTGTACAATTGTTTCAATGTTCTGTTGTATGTGTAAATTTAAGCACCGGAAAACTCTTATTCGGCATAATATGAGAAAACATAATGAATCTCATGCAGTTAATACCAATGTGATAAATGTAAAGAGAATTTAAATTTAAGGCCCATTTGGAAAACCACATAATATCTGTACACTCTCAAAATGGGTACTCTTGTGATTTCTGTATGCAATGTTTTACTGATAAGGAAAGTCTGGAAGTCCATAGAGACAAGCATAAAGCTGATAAGAAACACCAGTGTGATGTTTGTAAGAAGACTTTTTATATGCTTTGTACATTAAAAGACCATTTAAGGACACATACTGGAGAAAAACCATTCTTATGTTCTGTGTGTGGTAAAGGGTTTAGTCAGAAAACAAATTTGGTCAACATATGAGGAGACATCAAGGATTGAAGCCATATAAATGTGAGAATTGTGAGAAAAGGTGATCTATTCTCTTTTAACTTTATATACAAATGACTTTTTATAATAGAAGATCTTAGTAGTTTATCAACAATTTGTATGACAATAAATCATGGAATTCTAATTGATACTCTATCTAATGGACATTTTTTACTAGGTGTTATTATTGTATAAAAATAATGTGATTTTGTTCATATTTATTGACACAAATATTCTAAAGAGTAATTTAATAAGGAATATCGTAACTATTTAATTCCATTACTATCTAATATACACTCAAAGGCACAATTAACCGTCCACCTTGTATTTCTTTCAGTATACAGTATTCGTCAAATTTATACCACATTTGATGGAAGTTATGTTAAAAGCCACCACTAAGAATAAATAGAAACATATAAGTCTTAAAAAAAAACATTAATTAAAAAAGAATATCCAAAAAAATCGATTATGCAAAAAATTTGCGTAAAAATGTTATGAGTTTAATTTTGAAAAAAATCGTTCACTTTTTTTAAATGTTAATTTTAATAATGGATGTTACCACCTCGTGCCCTAATGACTTCTTGTAGCTGTTTTGGATATCCATCCATGATGTCTTGAATATCCGACTGAGGGATATTGTTCCACCCCTCTATCACAGCCGCCTTGAGCTCTTCTAAGGTCGCAGGGGCTGATACTCTTGCTCGGACACGTCTTTTAGATTTTCTTAAATGTGTTCAATTGGGTTATAATCAGAACTGCGTGCCGGCCATGACAAAACTTGAATCCCGCCCTCATCGAGGCATTGAGTGACGGATCTTGCATTATGGTATCGATATTGTCGTGCATTATTCTAAAGTTCTCACCAATAAATGGTGCGAAAGGTATGACGGTTGTCTTGTAAGACTACCTCCACGTATCTTTGAGTGGTCATACTGCCTCTATCAAACACCACAAGATAGGTACGAGCCATCGTAAAGGATAGCTCCCCAAACCATTACGGACTCTCCCTAATAACCCACAGTTTCGATTATTGCGCATGGAGCAGCCGTTCATTTTGGGCGCCTGTAAACACGTTGACGTCCATCTGGACCTCTTTAAGCTATTCTACTCTCATCTGAGAACACTACGTCCTTCTATTCCTCCATAGTTCCAGTCAGCATATTTCGTGCAAAGGCAAGTCTAGCTCTACGATGCTGTGGATAATTGTGGAGCGCGAGGCTGGACAAAAACCATCAGATTACTTTCAGCAAGTCTTCTTCTAATGGTACGTTCACATTACATTGACCTTTCTCACCTCAAACCGACGTATACGCGCTTCAGCATCGGTGGAAAAGTGATTTCTTAGCACATTACTAAAAACAAAGCGGTCATCGAGAGCCGAAGTGCACCAATGTCGGCCTTAACCTGGCCTCCTCGTGTATGAACTAGCCTCCTAAAAGGGTCTGATGGCATCCCGTACCGTAGTTCGAGGTATACAAGTGTAACTAATGCGACATTGGCTTCTACCCCGCGTCAACTAAAGTTACTGCTCTAACAGCACCAGTTGCATCAACTGGCATTTGTTTTTGAGGCACAAAGAATATTCATGCACTAAAAACTCAAATTAAACAATATGCGCACACTATGGCGGAGAAGAACAAGAAATGTAAAGAAGGTAACTAAATGCAAACATGACAAACAGCGACTAAATTCCAAAAACGCTTCGGAGAATAAAAGTTTAGGCATTGAAATGACGGTATAAGTACTTAATTTATTGCTTAAGTAACTACTTAACAAAAAACAAAGCATTAGTTATGCTACAGTTAACTAAACAAACAGGATGACGAAAAATATAGGTGGACGGTTAATTCTGCCTGTGAGTGTAGTTGAATCATTATTGGAATTTTTAGATTTGTGTCCAAGGGTGAGTTGGACGCGCATGCGCGTACGCACAGCGGAGCGCACCCGTTTGTATGCGACGAGTGTGGCAACGGATTCACCACTTCTAGCTCGCTGGTCAAGCATCGCAGAATACACACTGGTAATTATATCACTATTCCATACTTTTTAATGCGAAATTTAAAAATTTTTTGATTGCCCAATTTGGGAGTCCAACTCTTCTAGGCTAAAATACATAGATGACCAACTTAGGAGTGTGACTTTAGTAACTTTTCTGGACTAAAATACGCACATCAAGATATTATGATGCTAAGCGACCGCTAAAGGCGAAGAAATGAAGGGGCTGCAGGTGTAATTCTATCGTTTTTCGTACGGGCTTGGATGGCACATAAAGTTCTGTAGAATTTCGCCCATAACGCCATAGACATCTCGACCATGGTGCCGAAAGTAATCAAATCAGAATTTATATATATTTCAAATAAGATATTATTTTTATAGGACGGGGCGTATTCCCACATTACATCACTATCGGTATATATCGCGTCCGTCATCATGAATGTTGATTTCAGGAGAGCGTCCGTACATCTGTGACCTGTGCCCGATGCGCTTCTCCGCTTCGGGCACGTTGAAGAATCACCGCAGGACACATACAGGGGAGCGCCCCTTCCAGTGCTCTTACTGCGACAAGGCTTTTGTCCAGGTATAATCAGAAATCTGATACTTTATACTTTGATATTACAAAGTATAACTAAATTTGGAAAAAGGCTTTCAAGTTACGATTTAGATGGTCTACGGACTAGAACTTAGAAACACCAGAGGAATTTCTAAGGGTAGTGCGCCTGTGATTCACATGTATTCTGAAGTGAAGATGAAGATATTGCTAATAATTTGAAAACATGGGTGGTTTTGAACTTATGCCATACAAAAATCCGGGTTTGTTCTTGTTTATGAACGAATGTAACTGTGTTTAAAGAAAGCGTATTAAGCTTTTTTTTTTTATCCTGCTTGGCTAAGTGAATCTATTCCACTTGATGGTAAATATCTTCTGACTTCAGACTGCCAAGCGGCATCATCAGCATCTATGTTAGTACCTCTTAAGATAATCTCTCTCCGCGGGTTCGATCCACGCACCTAGAGAAATATTTTTTCGGTCCACAAATATTTCTTTCGGGTCTGGGTGTTTAACACCGAAAAGTCTTTCATAGCTCCTGATACCTACGATACAAGATTCGATATTAGTGTGGGGTCAGGACTATGTATGTGACTGGAGACTGTCCCACTCTCACCCGCCACTGCAGCTCCTGTGAGCCAGGATCAACAATGGCACGCAATGTAATGACACCGACCATTGAATCTCGGCGAGTTTCCGGCTAGGTCTAATTTGTCTTTAACCCGAAACGAAATTAATCAGAAAGTTAAATTAATATGTATGTGACTGTTGGGTGTTATTTATTAACTATGAATTTAGTTTAACTACATATTATATTCCTAGCGCAACGACTTGATCTCTCACATCCGCTGCCACACTGGCGAGCGTCCGTTCGTGTGCACTTTGTGTGGCCAGAGTTTCCGCAAGGCGTCCGGACTCAAGGCGCACGGCCGCGTGCACGCCGCGCCCGGACTCAGGCAGGACTTGAGGGAAGACATGCGACAACTCAGGGATACCGATACTATCAACCTACATTGTGAACCTACGCACTGATTTATTAAAAAAAGATATTCATGATTATTACTAAGGGTCATCCATAAATAACGTCACACGTTAAGGGGGAGGGTTGAAAATATATTATTTTATATCTAAGTATTTCAAGTAAGTATTATTATTTTATATCTAAGAATTTATATGGTGTATAAGTCCACCAACCCGCACTAGGCCAGCGTGGTGGAATATGTGGCCTAACCAGTCTTAGTCGTACTCTCGATAGTAGAGTAGGCCCGTGCCCTGCAATGGAGCGTATATGGGCTGATACAGAATACAGAAGTATTACAACATTAAATTTATATTAACTAAAAAAACTTGCAACTCTGTATGTCTAAAATTGCAAATAAATGACATCACACTAGGTATGGGGTGGAGGGGTGGGGGGGGGGGGGGGGGCGTAAATTTATGGATGGCCCCTAAGCAGGGGACTACACTCAAGGACATATAATGGAGTTAAATGATTTATGCAGTCCATTATCTCGACAGTGGATTTTAGGAGAGGCTATTGATGAGCTTCCCTTTCGGTACCCAGGGGGATTAAGAGGAGAGAACAAAAATCAGCAGTGGGCATTTTCTTTCTGATAATCTATGAAGGGAATTTGTACTTTATTTGAGTATTAAGGTTGAAATGTATTTGTTTATTATATAAGCTTGCATTGAATGCATGGGCGTAGCCAGCCATGGGCTCAGGGTGGGGCAAAAGTCTAAAATAATATTTAAGTAGCAAACTATGCCCGTTGTCTCACCCCAGTTGTTTTTCTTCATACTAAAAGGTTATACTCTATAGCACCATGTAGATCTACAGGGTATTAAGTGACTTCATACACAATGCAAGTAAAATTTTTTCAAGAAAAGCGACGATTTTTTTTCCGTAGACCTATTTATGTGGCAACTACATAGTTTTATTTCTAAAATAATAACATACACTCTTATTTTTGAAGGTGCTATGGTACGCAAGTGATTAAAATATTATTTTAATAAAAACTATATAGCTACCACCTAATCTCGACGATCTTTAAAAAACCCCAAAGTTTTCGCGTTTCTTTCCAAAAAATTTAATTGCATTGTATTTACCTAGTCAGGTCATAAATTCTGTCACATGTTTAATATAAAATAGTTGAAACAACTTTATTCATTATGTAACCATTTATATACCAAAATGAACTTAACAAAACATAGATTCTTATGACACTAAAGTTTATTCAAAATGACCTCCGTGATTTTGATACAGGCCTTCAATCTGCGCGGCCAGTTGTCTATCGCAGCACGAACGAGGTCCATGTCAATATCGGCGGCTGCCTTAATCAAGGATGTCTTGAGTGACTCCAAACTGGGATGAGGCTTTGAGCACGCCTTTTCCTCCAAGTGTTGCCATATCTTGTAATCTAACGGATTCAAATCTGGACTGGAGGAGGGCCAGTCTTCGTGCCGGATAAAGTCGATTTCACGCGCCGCCAGCCAGTCTTGTGTGCTCTTCGCTCTATGAGCTGGCGCTGAATCTTGTTGGAATACCCAGTGCCTTTATTGAACATGGTATGAGAAACAGGTTCCACAAGATTCGTCAGGACTGTATTTTGATACACAACTGCATTCGTTTTTACACCTTTCTCACAAAAATGTACCTCTGTTAAGCCCCAATAAGAAACTCCCAACCATACCATGAGCGAGGATGGAAATGACCTCGTTGGACACGCTGAATACGGTTTCTCGCTTCTTCACTACTGTGTGCGTACACCTAATCATTTTGTTTAGTTGTAGCTCTCTTCTACGGTAAAAAATTTTTCATCTTAAAAAAGAATTTTCCGATATTTTTTTCCCGCGTACCGCTTCAACAAAGCGCGGCATCTCTTCAGTCTCAGGTCCATTAGACGAGCATTCAAACGATGTCTTGTTTTTCTTCGATATGCCCGAAGCCTAAGTCTTTATTTAACACCCTTTTCACCGTGGTTCTGCTTAACCCCATCTGAAGAGCCAACAGTTTCTGCTTACGTTTGGGATTTCTTTGAATTCGCGCCTTCACAGATTTTATCACTGCTGGAGTCCTAACAGACCGAGGGCGACCACTTCTTGACCTGTCATCTACATTAGAGTCTTCATTGTATCGTTTGATGGTACGATAAACGAATCTTTTGGTTATATTCAAATTTTTCAGTATGTCAAAAATTTGAATTGGCGCGTAACCGCAACGATGCAACGCAATAACTGCAACACGGTCTTCTTTAAGCGTCCACTCCATATTTAAAAATGAGTAAAATTCTAAAAAGTATACATTTTTATTTTCATAAACAATTCAAAATTCGAATTCAATAAACTTTGTTATGGCCAGCATTCTAAAAGAAAAGTTTTTACTGTGTGACAATACTTATGACCTGACTGTGTATAGCGTGGTCAGGGATGCTCCTATCTACTGACCATGGCCTGTCTTAGTATAGGTACTAGGAGTACGCGACCTCGGCCCCCGAGCTACTGCAGTCACTTAAACTTCCCTTTGGAAAAATGGTTTGGTTAATGACGGGCAGCAGCGTCATTAACGCGAATCCCATACTGCGCTTGCCAACACGCCTACCCAGCGTGGTGAGAAAAGACAAATACCCTCTCAATGGCGACACTTTTCGGGACGGGACGGAATAGATATAATAATACCTCATGTGCAATGATGTCTTTGTGACCAATAGGATGAAAACTGGCAGTGATCACCGAATGGTTAGGGGCACATTGAATATCAATGTCCAATTAGAAAGGCGTCGCTTGATGAAGTCAACGCTCCGACCTTACGCGCCCATATCCAAAACCCCGAGAGCTTTCAACTTGAACTAACAAATCGCTTTGATTGTCAAAAATGAAGTAGTTTGGTAGAAGCTGTCCATATGGTGGGATTTAAGTATTTTAGACTTCGCTGTAGCGATAGACCACAAAAATTCTCGATCCATACTCTTGACCTCATGGCCAAACGTCGATCTATGGCGCTGTAGTCTTCCGTTCGGCGGATCTGGAATTCCTTGCGGCACGATGTACGTGCTCACAATACTATGAGCAGTAAAGAGATAATTAAGTGGAACGGAGGCTCCAAAGTATTTGCAAGAGACTAGTTTGAAGACGGACAGAGGCCGCGTAGTGTCGACGAGGGCAGAGGTACTAAGGAAGATCGAGAGATTCTACAGATAGTTTTACACCTCGTTTGCTGAACCTGCTGTTAGCTCGGCCCAAGACCCGAGGGCTGAATTGATTCGAAACTTTAGCGATGATATCCCGAACATCAGCCTATGAGAGATTGAGACGGTCCTGAAGCAACTTAAAAACAACAAGGCGCCGGGTGAGGACGAAATCATTTCAGAACTTCTGAAAGCGGACGAAACGCCGATACTAAAAGTCCTTCAGAGGCTCTTCAATTCCGTTCTCCTCGAGGGCTCAACGCCAGAGGCATGGAGCAGGAGCGTGGCGGTACTGTTCTTCAAAAAAGGTGATAACACTTTGCTGAAGAACTACAGGCCCATCTCGCTCCTGAGTCATATCTATAAGTTGTTTTCGAGGGTCATCACAAATCGTCTCGAACGCAGGTTTAATGAGTTCCAGCCTCCCGAACAAGCCGATTTCCGAAAAGGCTTTATTACCATAGATCACATCCACACGCTTCGGTAGGTTGTACAAAAAACCGAGGAATATAACTTGCCGCTTTGTTTAGCGTTTGTGGACTACGAGATGAGCCTTTGATTCGATCGAGACCTGGGCTTTACTATAGTCCCTCCAGCGGTCCCACATTGACAGCTATCGGTACATCGAAGTGTTGAAGGGTACATAAAACAACGCCACCATGACCCTCCGTGTACAAGATCAGAGTACGAAGGATATTCCACTACAGAAAGTCGTGAAATAGGGATATGTCATATCTCCGAAACTGTTCAGTGCCGCGCTGGAAAACGCCTTTAAGCTCTTGCAGTGGAAAGGATTCGGCATTAACATTAACTACGAGTATATCTGTATCAGCCCATATACGTCCCACTGCAGGGCACGGGCCTCCTCTACAATCGAGATTACGATTGAGAGTGGTTAGGCCATATAGTCCACCACGCTGGCCTAGTGCGGGTTGGCACGACCTTGGATTTGCCGACGATATTGAAGTATTGGCAGAATCGCTGGAATACCTTAGCACTAAGCTCGAAGACCTCAATCGAAAATAAAATGAACTTGGACAAAACGAAAATCATGTCGAATGTCCATGTTGTGCCCACCGGAATTGGAGGCTCGACCCTTGAAGTTGTAGACGAATATGTCTATTTAGGACAAGTTAAGCAGGTCCATCTTCGAGCGAGAGGTCAATCGTCGAATCCAACTCGGTTGGGTAGCGTTCAGAAAACTATGCGACGTCTTCTCGTCCAAAATACCTCAGTACCTTAAATCGGAAGTCTTCGATAGTTGTGTGTTACTAGTGATTATATACGGCACTGAGACGTGGCCTCTCACTATGAACTTTATTAGGAAGCTCAAAGTCACTCAACGAGCTATGGGGCTATGCTCGGGGTTTCTCTACGATATCGTATCACAAATGAGGAGATCCATAGAAGAACTAAAGTAAGCGACATAGCCCAACAGATTAGTAAGATGAAGTGGCAATGGGCGCGGCACATACAACTGATGGCTGATGGGGCCAAAAAGTTCTCGAATGGAGGCCACGTAGCGGAAATCGCAGCGTAGGACCTCCACCTACAACCTCCAACAGGTCTCTGTGGAAATCATTGAGGGAGGCCTATGGTCAGCAGTGCACTTCCTCTCGCTAATGGATGATGGATATGTTTATAGTCACTAAAACTAGCGCCCGGTTTCGTCTTCGGTCGCAATCTTTATATACCCTGTTATGTATAATTTGAATAGACCAAAACATTTTCTTATTGCTCACCTTCCTTCACTACGAAATCTATCATCCATGTAAATATGTGTCCCTAACTTCAGCTGCTCGGGCTCTGGGAGTATGCGAAATTGTTAAACAGTCAATTAAGAAGTTTATATCTAGCCATAGATAGTGCTTTATACACACTACTACTAAATACTGTACTAAATAAATACTGTATACTTTATACAGTATTTATTTTTTTTGGTTTTGGTTAGGTACCTTAAAGGCCAGAGCCAGGGTGGGGCAAGTGCCCCACCCTGGCCCCACCGTGGCTACGCCCATCATTGAATGGAATCACTGAACTATTAGTGAAGAAAAAAAAAACTATCTCTATGAAGCAAACCACTTGGTGAAAGCTTTTTTGAATTGGTCAGTTGAAACGCAACTCAAAGTATTTCAAAGTATTATTTTGTTCATATTAAACTACCCAAGGCTTTGTGAACATTTCCTTTATTCTAAATATACATAGAAATTCAGTGTGCCCTGTCTTATTCATCAATCATATGTATGTCTCTCTAGGTGTTATTATGTATAGTTACAAATATGTTGTATAAACAGAACTGTAATAATTTTATCAGAATCATATTAGGCGTGACAAATAAGTCCATTTTAGTAATGTAAAGTATTTTAAAGATACATCATGTTGAATCTAGCCATACCGTCCATAAGAAAAATAATATACATTTTTTATACATAAGAACCATATTTTTCACACATAAAATGTTTCATAAGCTCTCTGAATATTTTAAGTGATGTCGACTTGGTGTATCATTAATTTATTTTATACTGAATAACTTATATTATACATACTTTTTATATTGAATGTATTATCATACAAAATATCAAATGAGTTCAATTTATTTACGAGTATATTTCAAAGTTTGAATCCAATTTGTGTGTGTATGAATGATTGCCTTATGTATTTGTAATCAATGAATTAAAAATATTCGTTGCATTAAGATTTTATTTGTTGGTACTTCGTAACCACCACTCCATCTCCTGACAGCCAGATTTTAACAAAGACACGCAGAGAATTGATACGGCAGAATTATCATCGCCACAGTTTGAGATTCGGCATCAACATCAACGGCGAGTATATTACTCACCTTGTATTGTAGTCTTGGCAGAATCGCTGGAAGACCTTAGCACTATGCTCGAAGACCTTAATCGAGTCTCCCAACAGATGGGTCTTAAAATGAACATGGATAAAACGAAGATCATGTCGAATATTCATGTTGTGCCCACCCCCATTGGAGTTGGGGGCTCGACTCTCGAAGTTGTAGACGAATATGTCTATTTAGGACAAGTTAAGCAGGTCCATCTTCGAGCGAGAGGTCAATCGTCGAATCCAACTCGGTTGGGTAGCGTTCAGAAAACTATGCGACGTCTTCTCGTCCAAAATACCTCAGTACCTTAAATCGGAAGTCTTCGATAGTTGTGTGTTACTAGTGATTATATACGGCACTGAGACGTGGCCTCTCACTATGAACTTTATTAGGAAGCTCAAAGTCACTCAACGAGCTATGGGGCTATGCTCGGGGTTTCTCTACGATATCGTATCACAAATGAGGAGATCCGTAGAAGAACTAAAGTAAGCGACATAGCCCAACAGATTAGTAAGATGAAGTGGCAATGGGCGCGGCACATACAACTGATGGCCGATGGGGCCAAAAAGTTCTCGAATGGAGGCCACGTAGCGGAAATCGCAGCGTAGGACCTCCACCTACAAGGTCAGACGACCTGGTAAAGGTTGCGGGACGTCGCTGGATGCAGGCTGCCTCCAACAGGTCTCTGTGGAAATCATTGAGGGAGGCCTATGGTCAGCAGTGCACTTCCTCTGGCTAATGGATGATGGATATGTTTATAGTCACTAAAACTAGCGCCCGGTTTCGTCTTCGGTCGCAATCTTGATACACCCTGTTATGTATAATTTGAATAGACCAAAACATTTTCTTATTGCCATCCTTCACTACGAAATCTATCATCCATGTAAATATGTGTCCCTAACTTCAGCTGCTCGGGCTCTGGGAGTATGCGAAATTGTTAAACAGTCAATTAAGAAGTTTATATCTATCCATAGATAGTGCTTTATACACACTACTACTAAATACTGTACTAAATAAATACTGTATACTTTATACAGTATTTATTTTTTTTGGTTTTGGTTAGGTACCTTAAAGGCCAGAGCCAGGGTGGGGCAAGTGCCCCACCCTGGCCCCACCGTGGCTACGCCCATGATTGAATGGAATCACTGAACTATTAGTGAAGAAAAAAAAACTATCTCTATGAAGCAAACCACTTGGTGAAAGCTTTTTTGAATTGGTCAGTTGAAACGCAACTCAAAGTATTTCAAAGTATTATTTTGTTCATATTAAACTACCCAAGGCTTTGTGAACATTTCCTTTATTCTAAATATACATAGAAATTCAGTGTGCCCTGTCTTATTCATCAATCATATGTATGTCTCTCTAGGTGTTATTATGTATAGTTACAAATATGTTGTATAAACAGAACTGTAATAATTTTATCAGAATCATATTAGGCGTGACAAATAAGTCCATTTTAGTAATGTAAAGTATTTTAAAGATACATCATGTTGAATCTAGCCATACCGTCCATAAGAAAAATAATATACATTTTTTATACATAAGAACCATATTTTTCACACATAAAATGTTTCATAAGCTCTCTGAATATTTTAAGTGATGTCGACTTGGTGTATCATTAATTTATTTTATACTGAATAACTTATATTATACATACTTTTTATATTGAATGTATTATCATACAAAATATCAAATGAGTTCAATTTATTTACGAGTATATTTCAAAGTTTGAATCCAATTTGTGTGTGTATGAATGATTGCCTTTATGTATTTGTAATCAATGAATTAAAAATATTCGTTGCATTAAGATTTTATTTGTTGGTACTTCGTAACCACCACTCCATCTCCTGACAGCCAGATTTTAACAAAGACACGCAGAGAATTGATACGGCAGAATTATCATCGCCACAGTTTGCCATTTATTTAAAAAAAAAATTTAAATCGAGCTCCGGAGTTCGGTTAGTTTCTTAGGGACACTAGTTTGTCTCAAATCCACATCCAAAATTAATCAAAAAATAAAACAAATAGGAAAAGTTGGGAACCAATAATTGAACACTTCCTTTGTAAAGCAGGTGAGGGAATATTGAGCTTAGATATACCGGGTATATCAAGACTGCTACCGAAAACGAAGCCGGGTGGTAGTTTTAGTGGCTACAAACACAAAGCAACTAAAAATTTCGCTTAGAAACCCGACAATTATTTTTTATGATTTTTTAAATATCGTCGTTTTTGGGTGGTAAATCCATAGTTTTTGCTAAAATAATAATTTAAACTCTTTTATACCTTAGAGTTTTTATAAATAAAAGGGTATACACTATAATTTTAGGAAAAAATGTATTTACCACCCAAATATGCCCATAGGAAAAAAAATAACAAAAAAAAATTGTCGCTTTTTTTTGCAACTTTTTCTGTTGCATTGTGTCTGAAGTCGCTTAAACTACCACCCGGCTTCGTTTTCGGTAGCAGTCTTGATATACCCTGTATAACTGCAGTCGTTAGCGGATAAGGGTTAACGGCACCCTGGGCGAGACTTCTACGGCGCCCTGTAAGTATGATCCGAATCCAAGGGAAAGACAGTAAATAATTGTTAATACACTGTGGGTTACAGAAAATCTACCACCGGCTCTGACTCCAATAGTCAGCTTTTATGGGGCTGCTAAATTTGGGTAACTGGACCCATAGGTATGGCAGAAGGGCCGGAAGGCATAGAAATTCCTCCTAGATTCCTCATGGTCCTTATAATATGCAAAACCAGATGTTATTTGTATAAGTACTCAATTGTAATCTACTCATCATCTGTTATGTGCAGTTTGTTCGTATGCGTATTCAATGTTGAGTATCGATACGCAGGTGATTCAACCAACTTAATGAAAATATTTTGCTCTTAAAGTTGCCATGCCTATAAATTGTGATACACAGTGAATGATTACAAGGCAAGCTTTTGTTACCAGACCTCGGTGACTGACCCTTTGAGGACATATTCCACTAATTACGCCACTCGTCAATAATTATTCACGTGTTCGTGTTGATACACAAGTGTGTAAACACATCCTTACATCCTATTAATCGCTTGTCCTATATCACGTTTATCCATGGCCACATCTACCCTAGATACCTAGGTAGGTACTTACTAAACGCTACTAGTATGGACGCAACAATCGAGATCCATAATGAGAATGGTATCGAAAAAAATAAGTACGTTATCTGTATCAGACCATATACGTCCCAGTGCAGCGCACGGGCCTCCTCTACAATCGAGATAACTAATTAGAGTGGTTAGGCCATTTAGTCAACCACGCTATCCTAGTGCGGGTTGGCGGATTTTAAGCACCATAGAAATTCTTACAAATCGCTATGGTATGCAGGTTTAGTCACGATGTTATACTTCGAACGAAAAAAATATTTAATTGATTTTAAGATGCCCACGTAATGCGAAGTTTAAGATCGGTAATTTTGTATGTTGAAAAGAAAATCTAAATCTTGGTGGATACGGCCTATCAAAGGAACTTATCAATTATGGCTATAATTACGCAAATACCCACATATATCGTGTCGGTGGTATGCAATATTGAGATTATAACGTATGAAAACCATTGCTGTGATTAACTCGTGAACCTCTTCATATGTTGGCACTTGGCAGTTCATTGCATTATATATTCTTGGTATATGTTTGTTTGTTAACCTGAAAGCTACACATTCCATTTACCGACCAGCATTCACTACCTACACATTGCTTAATATTCAGCCACCGAACTGATTGGTAAAATTGTAAAATATCCCTTGCTTATACCTACTCCGCAAAGGAAAGTTTGCACAGGTGAAGAATATGACAATGAAAATCGAATACATACATAAACTCACGCCGTTTTCCCAGGAGGGGTAGGCAGAGGTGCCAAGACACCCACATTTCCACGATGTGATAGGTGGCGAGCCTATCGCCATATCGGGCACAAATTCCTGGCTATTATACTGATAATGAATAGAAATATCCAATATCACTTTGCCCAACCGGGGATTCGACCCCGAGACCTCAGTTTTGTAACCGTACTGCATTACAACTACGCCACCGAGGCAGTATAGAATCGAATAAAATAAGTGTAATAATGTACATTAAGCCTACTTACCGGAGTCTCGCTTTCGAAGCTGGAACAATGGCGCCGACCGGACTGGTAGTTATTGCACCAAATACAACTAGCACCAGATTGTTCACAAACATACTTATATTGAGCGAATAATTAAGCGCGGCGCCTGAACACGTACTGGGCGTGCAAAAACTCGGACAAGTCTGTTTTTACTCAACTCCACAGGAAGTCAAAAAAACGAAACTACCTTCCGCTGGATTATATTATTGTATAAGAAAAAATCCCGTCAATGTTTGAGATTTTACACGGTTAACCCTTGTGTTCTTGGGGGTCGATTCCTAGGTTTGGAATTTTGTGGTTTTCCTGTTGGAAAAGTCTTATTCAATTAATCCGTGGCTGGACTGTGTACCAGCATGACAATGGACTATGGAGAATCATATTATGGAACAGAAATAAATTCGGCGGACCAATCGAAAACGAAGTCTGTGCCTACCCACATTCTTTTGGGATAAGGACGTGAGCACATGCAGAATACGAATTATAAATATGGTATACTGTCGATTTTACAAGTAGGGATAGATACGTATTAAATATAAATAATAATTTACTGTTATGTGGAGATCTTTGGGGGAGGCTTATGTTCAGCAGTGGACTTCCTGTGGCTGAGATGATGATAGTGAAATTCAACTTACTTTTGAACTATTATTCAATAACATGTAATAAAACAAATCGGAACAGAAAATAAATTCTTTATTTTATAATTTCAATATCCAATTTGATCAGATTAACGTAACGCTGTTTTTAAAAAAATGACAATTCAAAACCGAATAACAGCTTGTCGGGGTAAAAATATCTTTTAATCTGTTATTGAGATCGTAGAAATACATCACAATGTAAAATTGCTATTAATTAATGTATTGCCATATTCAAGGTTCTTACACCTTTACTCCCATGTGGGAAAAATAAATTATGGGTTGCCAATATTTGAGCAAAAAACTTTTTGGCATTTTTTCCTGTTGTCCTGGCAACCCAGTTCGAAAAAAACAAATGAAATATCGAAGGTGTAAGCCGCCTCCATTATATAAAAAATCGCTCTAAAATCTTTTCTTTTTACATCTATAACCTATTTTATTTACAATACACTGTTTTACTGAGGTAATGGTTTTTTACCTATCAAAAAACCTTTGTACTGTTAAATTTATTACTTTCTGCTCTAGAAAATTATCTTTTTTACAACTAGAAAATATTACTATAATAATATCATACTGTGTCCATGTTTTGGTGTGGTTCACATTTGTCCAATCATTGTTGTTGCTAGATAATTTTATTTAACCCGTTAAAATATGCGTCAGAAACTCAGAATCAAATAAAATATATAGTTGAGCTGGAAAAAATATTTGAGTTGAAGTCTGGGTCCGTAACTTAGATTATTAATCTCTACATTATTGTCTTTAATATTGGTATACTCGTATATCACAATTCGACAAATGTGAGCCAAACCGTGAGGTCTAACGTACGTATCTCATCTAAAAATTATAAAACTATTATAACAGTACTACATCTTATATATGTAATAACTAGTATATATACTTTTGTTTGTTTATATATAATTAACAATGGTTTTCGTTTGTTGGCACGTCACTGACTTCAAATGTTACCGTTTGATGTAGTTGTAGAAGATTTATGATATTTAAAAACATTGTTTTGAGAATGACCTATTGAGAATTAATATCTTAAACTTAACTTTCTTTCGAATATAAAGTATTTTTGAAGTGTGGATGATAAAATTATTGGTCCCAGTTGTTAACCCATATGTATCAAGAAAATATTAAATTCTAATTTAAAAGCAGATAATTTTGGCATAAACTTAGATTCAAACTAAACATCTAGTCCTCAGCGTTAAGAATATCTATATCCCGCAGATATATAAATCAAACGCAAAATAATGTTAATAACATACATTTCTGGACCGTTTTTGATGCAGTTTTAGTGATGAGATCAGTCCATTGTTAAAAATTACTCTATTTGCGGCTAGAGTTTCCAGTGAATGTAATCAGAACCAAAGGCGTTAAAAACAATGGACATTTGAGCAATAAATTATTATGGTTGTCAGAATATTAAATAAAGTCATCAAGAGGGAACAAATTGTAAATATTTGTGTGTTGTATGACTAAACAAAATAAATTAACAACTGGACCCAACATTGACATACTTCATTAATATATATTAGTTTTGGCTACGTCTTTCCATTATGTGGTTATTATAGACGATGGTAAAAATTTAATGTGAAATGTCAATTTTAAAATTCTACTTTGATGATTTTTCTAACTCCACTAGTACAGGCAGAGAATATTCAACAACTACATAAAACGTCTCACATTATTTATAAGACTAGGTTATTCCACCCCACATTTCTCACAAAAATTCAATCAAAAACAGCCAAGACATGAATTCCATTTTACAATATTTTCAAACCAATTTTCGCGAGAAGCATGGGGGATGTATATATTTTTTTTGTTAAGAATCGACACGATCAAAAAAACGTAGACCCCAGGGAAATGCGGGTTCTTTAATATCTAAATAAAGCCGGCCATTCACGCCCGAATGCCGGATAACAAGGTACGCAAATACGTTGAATGGCAGGCTGCAGCTGCTGAACAAAACGAAACTCGGCCGCGCTAATTCATCACAAACTCACAAATAAACCATAATTATTACATGGCAAAAATACTTGCTTATTACGTCACGAATGTCATATGAAGGGTAACGGGTTCTATTTATATCACAGAAAATCTTTGAAATAAAACCTAGTTATGAAAATCTGCTGAATTAGCGCGACCCCAATAAAGACACACGATAATTCTTACTTAAGAAAATAAAACTCGATTTTAATTATGCATTGAAAATGTCTTTCGGTTAAAAAAAATCACATCCGTATATTATGCGTTTCATAATTTAGTATCTCTTATGTGAGAATTATCGCGCATACAAAAAAGACACAAAGAGTATTAAAAAGCGGCCGTGCGTTGAAAACCTTTCGGGGCCAGGGACTAAGTACTATATTAAAAGAAATTAACCTTTGATCAGGCGCCTGGGGTCCAAATGACCCCGCAAATTATACCGCGGAAGCATTTCAAATAACCAGCTACTGCTTACGGTCTAAACGAATACGTATTGCTTCTACTTGGGGTCACAATGTACCCCAGTGTTCCAGCGCCCAATTTTTGATTAATTCAACAATATCTGTTCGTGATTTGGCAGTCTATATCACGCCGACTTTATCAAAACCGATTTGAAATAAAATCTTGGAGTTGTAAAGGAATTAACACAAAATATCTATTTTGTATACTTAAAGTATTTACATTTGCGGTATTATTGAATTTTATAATCGGTTTTGACAAGCCCACGATGATTTATTATCATAATACATATTAAAAATGAACAGCTGCCAAAAATAAAATAATACTATAATAATAAAAAAACCCTCGCGTCTTCCGCTGATAAAACTTAAGCACTTTAACACTTATATTACAAAAAAATATAAAATAAATCTATACAATTTAACGCGTAAAATAATCATACAAAAATAATATATTTTCGTTTTACATTTATTATATTTTTTATCATCACATATTTTATTTATTATATTGAAAAAGGCGAAAATTAAAGACAGTTGTTCGACAGGCGACCGAGGTGTTAGCATTTTCGTTTACTAAGAGATTGAACACTTTTAAATTAAGTCAAAATTGACCAGATTTAGATGAGTGAATAATAATATCATTTATCTTTTTTACTTTGGATAATTGCCTCATGTGATGCCGACACGAAAAATATTGAGACTTTAAAAAATAATACCATGCAAGTGAATTGTATAATGATGAAAAATATTATAATAATACAAATATAATACATTGTTTTACAAACGTCGGTCATTTTCATGTTGGCAACACTGTCTAATTATCCTATTAAGTTTTCAGCGACGTATTTTTCCATATCGGTCGCCCGTCGCAACTCTATAGCGTTCCGTAGTTTGACTACAAAAATTGAAAGAAAATAATTAAAAAGAAAATACGGGATATATTTTAATTCGGTAACTACTTAGATGGCACTTGTTGAACTAGATAACAAGCCGTGCGGCTCCATCGCGCTCGCAGTTCACAACTGGCGAACGCGTGACGTCACGGGAATTTGAAAGACTGCGGCCGATCCTTCAGGAGTTCAGCGCTCTGGTTGGGAAATAACATTACTAAATATAATTCGGTATGTTTTCGTAACTCACCGACTGTTTTTAATCGATTTTAAAAAGAAAGATAAGCATTAACAAAATTTTTTATAAATATCATTTGTAATAAGAAATAAAATCATCAAAATCCACTCACCGATCAGTTCATTTAGCGCTGGCCTTCTCCAAAAAATCCATTTTCAACCTTAACTCGATGAGAAAAAGTTGTTTTTGCAGCGAAAATATCTCCTCCTTCTGTCTCAGCTCCATGTTCAATATCTTCATCTTCGCTTCGTGTTCCCATATGGCGTGCTGTCTCTTCGCGGAGAAGTACAGTCGTTCTTCTTCCGTAGCGTTGCCGCAGTCGTGTTTATCTTCGCTTTTTTCTAGCTTTTCGTGTCCGTTTTTCCTCGCATCGTCTAGATTGCTCAAATTCAAGGGCGTGTTGGACAATTCGTTTAGTTTTTGCAGGAAGTTCTGCTGTATCCGCGCTTGTTCCAGCGCTTGCAGGGGGTTGGTTAGTAAGGGCAGCGTGGGCATTAGGGGGTTGATGGGTGGTATCGGCTTGTGCGGGGGTGGGGTGGGGGATGATTGCGGAATTATTTGGACTTGGGGTTCGAGTACGTTGATCGTGTCGTCGCTGTCGTTCGTACTGGACAGTCGGCCGTTCGACATCTGGGGGTATTCAAATTTATTCGTAAAAAAATAATGCATATTACTGCAAAAAAGCTGTAACAACCCCCGTTTTTACGGTTTCATATATCTCAACCCCAAAACTTATTGAAGATTTTAGTACTTTCCTAAAATACTGAAAATACTAGCGAATAACTAGTATTTATTTCTGGTCTGGGTGTTTGTGAGACAGAAATGTTTCTAATAGACCTAATACCCACATTTTACATACTGAGACCCACGACACAAGACTTGAATTTAGTGTGAGGTCGGGATTATGTATGTAAAAAATGTTTACCCAGAACAATATCTACGAACATAGGAAAATATTAAATAGCATGTTATACTCACGTTGACTGGTACGCAGTCGTCATCCTTGGCGCTATGCGTGCCTTCCGCGCTGGTGGTCGCCTCGCCCTCCTCTTCTGCAACCATACACGTTATATCATCATCATTACAAGTTACAACCACAATAGTTCATTGCTATTGTATGGAAAGATTTGCCTGATGAAAAATGAGTACCACTGCTCATGGACTTTCGGAACGCTAAGGGATTGATGCTTAAATTTTGAACTGTTTTGCAGATTAGCAAGATGAAGTGGCAGTCAGCAAGGCAATTTCAAAAACTGATGGCTGATAAGGCCTTGGGAGACGCTTTTGTTTAGCAGTTTGTGGCTGAAGATGATGACAAATAAATGCAACACATGAAGTTTTCTATAGTATTTGAAGTTCGCCAGCCTGCCTTTGTCTACCATGGACTATGGCTTAAGCCCTTACGATTGTAGAGAAAGCCTGAGGCCTGCAATGTATATTGTGTAGAATCTATGCTGGATATAATATTGTTATACAACATGATGTACCTTTAACGTCTAGAGGATGTATGCTCTGCCAGAGCATGCCGTCCAGCAGGCCGGGCGTGTCGGACTGCGCTTGCTGCAACAACACATCTACTGTACCACTACATATAACAATATCATCCAAGAGTATGTCAATGATGATGCTATTACTATCATGCTTTATCATCAGCTTTCTTGATCTCCCAAAATCGGAGGGGAGAAGGAGTACAAAAGGAGGATAGGACTTTTGAACAATGTTGATGTTCTACTCTACATAAATAAATATTACTCCTTACTAGCGATGTGTCAACCCGGTTTGCCAAACCGAATCAATTCGGGTTGAGGGCAACTCGCATCAAACCGAGCTACAGTCTATCCAAACCGGTTTCAGTTTGAAACCGCAATCGCGTCAACTCATGTCCAGTTCGAGCGAGTACGAATGCGATGCAATGCGAATAAGCTGATGCGGGCTGAACGCTCCGCCCGAATGAATAACGAACGGAACCGAGTTATCCCGAATGAAGTTGCTGACGCCGACCGGTGAGGCGACGCGACGAGTTGCATGTCAAATGGTGGCGCCAAATTTTCATTCCGTTTTATATTAGGCATTTATTTGTTATCGTAATTATATTTTAATTAACATCGTGTTTTCAGTAAGTATTAAATTTTATTATTTTATTATATTAAGTATATAAATACTTGAACTTCTAAAAGTAACAAATGAGTGTTTTAATCATAAAAAGGTAAGAAAATTCTTATACGTTGGTTGTATGTTTATAATTTTCAGAATAAACTACTTGATTACAGTTTTACGGAAAGTCATCTGATTTTGTTCTAGATACATTTCTGTTACTATATAATAGGTACTTAAGAGATATTGGTTTCTTTCTTATATCTTATAAATACTCATATGATTAATAATAAATAGACGCCTAATACATTGTTTTTCAGTCATCGATATTTTTTCCCATCAATATTATTTATTACGATTTTAATTTGGGTAGGAGTACCCGAATTAAAATCGTAAACCGTATCGTAATACGGTTTATAACTTATAACGGGGTTCATGAACGAATGAATGATGTCATACAGTACTGGATGATTCGGTTTGGTTGAATCGGTTTGTAATTCGGTTTGAGCAAAATTATGATTCGGTTTAACCGATTTGAAAAAATTACGGTTTGACCCATCTCTACTCCTTACTCCCACATATGGTACGCGGATTCCACCTGATCTTCCAAAATGGGAGGGGAAAAGAAGTACAAAAGGAGGATATGACTATTTAACAATGTTGATGTCGATTTGGTCGCATTCTACATATATAAATATTATTCGTTACTCCCACATATGGTAGGCTGATTCCACTATTTGATAGGACGAGCCTATCGCCATATAAGGCACGAATTCCTGTCCACGGGCTGATAATAAATAGGAAATCCAATATCATTTCCCCCGGCCCGGGATTCGATACAGAGACCTCAGCGATGTAATCTTATCGTAATACGACTGCGCCACTAAGACAGTCGCATTATTGATGGTCCAAAAGATTTTGTAAAACCCCACTTGAAATGGTATACTTTGATATATTATTGCGGACCTACGGCAATCACATTCACCAAACTAAACATTGATACCATCCTAGTCGAACCGAATTCCTACATGAGTAGAAAACATTCAGTAGTTTTCCAATAGCTTCGATAAAATTAAGATGTATTAATAGCACAAGTGGGTGGCTCATGGCAGTATTTTTGTCAACGTGGTGTGGGCGTTCATTGACTTACGAGTACTGTATGCGTATGACTTATTGTTGTGGGTCATTGGCCATTCCAATGTCAATGAGGCGTAACTGGCACCTATGTAATTTTTATTTTTATTTACTATTAATGGTAAGACGAGCGTGCCATTAGCCTTATGGTATGCGATAACGCTCATGGACAGAAGTAATGCTTGGAATTCTAGTGCAGTCACCATCTTGGGACATGAGATTTTAAGTCTCAATATGTCCAGTAGTTATTCTGGCTACAATGTCCTTCAAAACCAAAACACAACAGTGTGTTTACACTGCTGTTCGGCCCACAATTGACATAGAGTGATGACATTATGTGTCTGACATTAATGGTGGTATACTTTAGTGTGCTGGTGAGTATATGGTGTAGTACATACGGGGTGCGTGAGCGTGGTATCGTGTGCGCGCATCTTGCACTTCTTCTTGTAGTTCTCGTACCACATCTTGACCTGCGCGGGGGTGCGCGGCCGCTCGCCGCCGCAACGTTTGTTCACCTCCTCGCATATCGTCGACCACACGAGCTGAAACAACATACATCTCTCATAAACGATGCTGGAATCTGGATTGTGGAAAGTTATAACACCACATATTACAGTGATAAACTATGCTGGACAGTGGAAAGTTATTTTAAGACCCCGCGACCACGAAAGCTGTAATGTCGTCGAAAATGTAAAACCAAATCCGCGATAAAATTCGTTAATAATAGTTTTATTTAAATGTCTAACATTCGCGTGAATATTAGAAATCAGAGTTATTTTTTTTAGAATCTTAGGGAAAGGAGAGGAGATCAATTATATTACAACTGCAGATGTTGATTTTTGAGTTGTTTTTTTTATTTTTTTTATTGTAATGTATTTATTCGCATTCAAGTATGCCATTCGCCTGTTCGAAAGTGCAATACAACCGCTCATGGAGAGCATCAAAACCAAAATACTATCAATTACAAAGCAATGCTTGTCATTCCACTGCGCTTGCTATCCTGAGACATAAAATGTTAGGTTTCAACTTTCAATATGTCAAGTAGTTATTTTGGCTGCAATGTCTTTCAAACCGAAACACAACAGTACATTTACACTGCTGTTTCACAGGAGAAATAGTCATTGCGGTGGTACCTGCCCAGATGGCCTCTTACATATGAGAGACCCTTCTCTCATAGGGATAAAGGAATAGGGATTCCTTTTAGAATCTCGGGGGTGGAATAAGGAGGTTAAAAATAGGTTAGATAGGAGATCCAGGTAAGTGTTATACTATTCATCTTTATCTGCAATGTTTTCTGTTGTTTCTTTCAGTATTACTTAAAAAGCTTAACGATATTCTTTCAGCAACTTTTATTTTTGCGTTTTAAATAAAGAGTTATTTATTATATATGATTATACTTATATTTTATTCATTATAGCAAAAAACAAACGAGTTAATGTAAAATTTTAAAATGTATTATGGAGATGAAACATGCATAATATTGGACAAAAGCCTAAACTAGAGCACTCTTCAATTTACGTACGCTAACAGTTTTTATTTGCTTGTGGTGTGGAGCGCAGCTTTGTTATAGAAAAGTTTACTAGAACGCGTTGTTCTATGCTCATATTAGTATTATAGTTTTTACGGACATTCATTTACAAATTGAGTATCAATACAGTTAGATAATTAATATAGTTGTAGGCTGTATAATTTTGCTTCCTTCGTAAACAAAAAAGAAACAAAGTTGAATAGAGATGGAGTGGAGAATGGTATTTTGAATGTCCTCCTTATAATTTTAGTATATGTACAATATTATTAAGTAGAGTGTACAAATTACTCATGTGAAAAATAATTGGAGTAAAAAAACTTACATAATTATACAGTTGACTTTGCGCGTCCATTTTGATTTAATTTAATAATTCAGTACTTTTGTAGCAGTTATTTTCGTGACCGTGGTTGTGTGGTTTATTATGACCTTTGTGTAAACGAATGAAGTCTACACACACGAAAAGGACTAAGGAATAATACAGAGCCCCCACAACTTTGTTTTACAACTACGCGGTCTAAGTAAACTAACCCAATAACAAGTAAGGTTAAATTTTGACAAGTGCGAGATACACACTCAATTGAACAAAAACAACGATATGCACAATTAAATAAAAACTGATAGGCAATCCACAGTGTCCGCTCAAAAATGTGACGAGTGTAAATCGGCGGCTACAAACGATGCTCGGAATTTATCGAGTCTTGTAATCCTATACTCCTGCTGACGGTGCATGCCTCGTGTCAATAAGTCGTGTTTATGTTTACCAATTATTGACTACGAATATTGCAACTATTTTGAAGTATTTATGCTTTTTTGTGTCCTTGGTGCTGGCAGAAAATGCAATTCAATATTGTTTAAATTGATTATTTCCGAAAAGCGAATAACATATCTACTAAATTCACGCCTTTTTGCTAGAAGGAGTAGGCAGAGGTGCCAGGACACCCATATTTCGCCTTGTATGTTCCGTCCCACGATGTGATAGGTGGCGAGCCTATCGCCATATCGGGCACAAATTTCTGACTCTGAGCTGATAATGAATAGAAAAATCAACCGAGGCAGAGAAGCGAATAAATTGGGAAAAAAATATGTAACTATGCTTTTCATTAAGTAAATTAATGGATCGGGCATCACTGATGGCAAGAGATATCTAAAGGAATATGCATTGATAAAGCCGGGTAGTCACTAGCGGACTGTGACTTTAACTTGCATGATACAGTAACGAAGTTCAAGATTCAAATTTCACTGCATGCAGAGAAAAAATCTAGATTCAATTACAAAAAGTACAGATGGCGGTCTTATCGCTCTAGGTCTAGATGATTACTTATAAACTTGGGATGGATATAAGAAATATGCACGTACACACTATGTTCTTGTATTATACATACATGACAACGTTATGGTTCGCTAGTAAGTACCTGGCTTAAGACTGCACTCGAAACCCGAGTCCCGACATATTTGCGTGTGCCACTATTACGGAGATGCCACCCACGGGTATAGTTATTGTATTTCATGCGAACAGGAATTGCAATGCTACCTTTACAAATGCTACCATTTTTTGGTACCACCATCTTTTGGATCTGATAAAGCATATCGCCTCTTAAAGCAAAAGTAAAGAACCTGCAATTATTGAAAAGAAAACTCTTTTTCACGGATTTAATTGCGGAATGTCCAATTTTTACATTTATAGTCCGCCTCATGATCACGAAAGTAGTAAGGGAATTGAAACTGTCGGGAAGTTAAAAAATGTAAAAATTTTACCAAATCCGCGGTAAAATTGTATATAATGTCCACAGACATTCAAATATTTAAAAGACAGATCAACAATTGTCAACATTTCGTAATCAAAATTATTAAAATGTAACAATAGTCTACTCCGTTTTACTTACTACCTAGGCTAATAAATATACGTCATAACATTATTTGTGTGAATTGAACGGAATCTTTATCAAAAGATTGCTTTACAAAATCTACATTATTCAATTACCGATTTTTTCGGAAAACGAGGCCACCGCGATTAAAGACGTAAACACACAACATTTTGCGATGTCATCGGGATTGTTTCGCACAAGCTACGTTGAAATTTGCATCCTTCTAACGCTGTATATTTTGATATGACACACGACACTGCGCGACCTAGTTGAGTAGTGACGAGCAATGCGTTTTAATTGGACGCAAGTAAAGTCTGCTCATGATTTGAAAACATCGTCTTGAAATGCAATGAGATATGTCAGTTTAAAGAATGTATAGACGAACCATCGATACCCAAACTGGTCTAATTAAATGAATTTGCAAACATCAATCAATATTTTTTAACTAAAAATCTGTACAAAACAAAAATTTACAAAATTTTTGGTATGGAGGAAAGTCGCATTGCGTGGGAATATCAAGCTGATTCTTCGATATCTAAAATCTAGTAAAATACAGACGAAATATCTACAGAACAACTTATTTCTTCATTGCTTCTTTTCAGTCCAGTCCATCTAAAGGTTACTGAAAGACATGGCCCATAGCGATAAGACCACTGTTGACCCTAATTTTAAGTACATTTAAATATATATATTTTTTATAATAAAAGATAATTTATAAATAAAACAAATACAAAAAATATTTCTTTTAAGCAATCGCGTGCACAGATTATACCGAGAAATGCACCCTCTAGAAAAGTGCTGGAATTAAACCTGTAGTTATCGATAGCTCCAAGAGTAATTTCTCCATGGTACAGTCAGCAACATAAGTCGCTACACATTCACGAGATTTGGAATCGTCTTATCATCCAAAATAATAATTATTTTCAATATCGTATGGCACTTCTCGGCAAAGATGACTTTACTTGGTTACATTATACGACCACAGAGTAGTACGTACAAATTTTAATTCATAAAAAGGTTATCAAAAATGTGAAGTGTTCAACGACTTATGTTGCTGACTGTACATAGGTGGTATGTGTGTGTGTTTAGTACCTGTTTGCTCCGGTTGGTGGCGTTGTTGGAGCGGCCCTGGCGCAGCACGTCGCGGTGGCGCGCGATCAGCTCGAGCACGGTGCGTTTCTCCAGCTCGGTGAAATTCTTGGAGCGCTCCTTGTGACCGCGGCGGGCGCGGATCGATGACGCACCGCTGCGTGTTGACATATCACTCTGAAACAGAACACAAGCGAACATCACTTCATTATAACCCACATTGAACCATTTTGCATAATATATATATGTCATTGAGATTTGATAAGGGTCGAGCGATAGAAAACTAAATTCTAATCCTAGACTTTCGAATTATGTTCCTCAAAAGAGGAACCATCTTAAACTGGGGTGCACGATTCGAATCCGGAACACGAAATTGCGTATTTTTGCGATATAGTCTTAGGAAAGTCGCAATCTCTGTTATAAAAATGCTTCTTAAAGTTTTACGTAGGTAGTTATTTATTACTACTGTAATTAATATTCCGTAAAACCAACTGAATTGTCTTAATATATCAATACTCACCAAGATATTATAATTAAGATGCTCCATCTCAAACGGCATTAATTATAACTGATCGAGTTATTTCGCCGACATACAGACTACTGATAAACGAATCAAATTGTATCCAAGCGGTGGTAATAAAATTTTAAAAAATCTGCCCACGTGACCCAATGATTAGTAATTATTTACGTTTGGTTCATTTAAATACGAGACTAGAAAATGGACCTTGAACCAAACCTGTCCCTAACGGCTTCTATAACCGTTTGCTATTTGTACGTACATACATACATGCATACACTTATAATAAATATGCATAAACATATATGCCTATTTGAAATTGATATTTTTTTAATTGAATTATTTGTCAAGGAATTTCTTAGACCGTTTGACTGTTGGTCACTTATTCTTACAGACTAATGTGCAAAAAAAGTATATGGCCATTTATTATCTAGTCGGAAATTGCTTATAAACACTACATCGCAAATTAAATACCCGATGCAATAGATTTACAGCCTTCGTCCGCCCAGATTAATGCCTACAGTTTTCGAAACTAAGCGGCATCCTTATCGTTGATTTGACTATTCATAAAAGCTTTTAAATGTTTTGACTTTGAGTCGGGCCTCCAATATTTACATAATTGCTAACTCGTGTATATTTGACCTGGTAGAGGTGAGCGGGAAGGATGTTTGGGCGTAGGATATAATGATAGTGTTTTCTTTCTATTTTTTTTGGAATCTTCTCGAAAAATTTGAGGAAAAGGTTGTAAAGGAGTTATATGAGTAGTAATTGTTTTAACTTTTTTGCACGAAAATGTGAGTAAACTTTTGTATGCGTCGCTAATTATGGGATCTAAGACCTACATGATAGTGAAATACATACTTACACTCTTAGACCTATTTGACAAAACCATGACAAAACCTTATTTTGTATCGGTTTTAGTGGTAAAATATGATTAAATCGGATTGTATTATTCTTCACCATAAGAAATATGAAAGCTGTAACCGAGAAACGAGAAATTGAAGAAAGTATCAAATGTCTTATTAGAATCCGGACAGATTTCTGATATAAGAAATGCGACAGCGTGGCTCTCAATACGGTTTCGTTTTCAAAGACAGTGATATTCTTTTGATCTATACCATTCATAGCGTAGGACGTCCACTCACAAGATGGTCCGACGACCTGGTAAAGGTCGCGGGACGTCGCTGGATGCAGGCTGCCTCCAACAGGTCTCTGTGGAAATAATTGGGGGAGGCCTATGTTCAGCAGTGGACTTCTTTTGGCTGATGGATGGATGGATACCATTCATGCTGTTACGAGTATCAGAACAGAAACTGCTATCGATTTATTTCTCCCGCCAGAAGAACCAGTAGCCAGAGTAACTACTGGACATATTGAGACTTAACATCTTATGTCTCAGGATGGCGAGCGCACTGGAATGCTAAGCATTGATTTGTCATTGATGGTGTTGTTTGGTTTTTCTACTGTCCATGAGCGGTCGCATACCATCAGGCAAATGGCTTGCTCGTACCAGCATTAATAGTAACAACAAAAAAAATTACAAGCCACGTTAAGTTACGGGCCCCTGATTATTCATCAAAATCTTTAATGTCAAAATAACTATTAATACAATACAGATAAACAAGAATATTTACGATATTCAAACGCAATCAGGTTTTTGAAATAACTAGATTCCGATAGCCATTTTGTGTGGCTAGATTTATCTTATTATCAATGAAAGATTTGTCGCCGATTTTTTGTGCTATGGTCACTTTAAATCAACATTAACCATTTAATTAGAGATAATAACTCATCGGGTGAATAGTTTCTGTAGTTTACGAAATTATTGAAATAAGCGATTCATTTGCTGTATCACCGCGAACTAAAATTTTGATCTGTTTTTGAAGAACAGATTATCCTGGTGAAAAACAATAGTTAATTATTTTTGTTTTAGATGTTAATTATGTTCATAAAATTATGTTATGGTCGGCATTTATTTAAACTTACATGATTTTCCATTTCATTCAGTATCTAAATTATTTAATACGCATTCTAATATTTACATATTATAATTAATTCTATAAATAGCCTTTCTGAATTATAAGTGTGCATTCTTTTTACGCAACAGAACATACGACATGCAATGCGAGTAATACATTTAATCGAATGACCTCGTTCCTCCAGGGAAGTTCTCCACGTGCGATTGAAGGCTACTCAGCCTTAAATTATTTAAATTATAGATATATGAGTATATATCTTATGTATCATCTATGTGAGAATCAAATTTCTCAGAAGCTGTAAGGATCAATAATAGATAAAGAGTTTTAGGCGATATAACTAAATTAGCGAGTAAAGCCTTTTCAATATGAAATAAAAAGAGTTTTTACACCTAATATAAATAATTTAAATACTTTATGAACTGAAGTGATTTCGGTTTTTTGTTACAGCCAAAATTCTTTTGAATTGACATATATTTTCAAAGGGAGAAGAACGAATTTTATATTCAAAGCCTAAAATGGCTTAAGCAATAAAACAGCATATTAATTTAAATAAAATAAGTAACACTTTAAACAGGGGGACTCAATGGGACAGTACCTTTTTTCCCAGTAATTAATAACCTTTTAGACAAAATTCGGCACATCCGAGCGCAGACTATCTAATCCCGTTGACATTTTATTTCCCTGCTTTGAGCTGGTAACATTTAAAATAAAAAAGCGGTCAACAAATCTTGATGATTGGAAAGGCGGCGTGTACACGTACAGTACAATTCCAATCACTTCCTTTCAAAAAATAGAGGTTAATTAAACAACGGAAGTTCGAATTCCTACCGAGTTTATCTTTAGAAACATCAGGATTTATAATTTAAAAAAATGCCATTTCTATATTTTACTCTTACATAACTTATTGTATAGGTGGACTTAATTTCTGATGCATTCTCTTACTGTCGAACCTAAGGTGATGCAGATATGAGACGTAGGTGAGTAAACAATTAATTAAAAAATAAAGAGACAGTGAAGTTGAATGAACACTGAACATTTGAAAATTCTCAATCGTACTCTCGATTGTAGAGGAGGCCCGTGCCGTGCAGTGGGTCGTATATGGGCTAATAAAGAAGAAGAAGTTGAATAGCATAAACTAAAAAAAATACAATTTAAACAGGCATTTACCTATAGGAGTCGCCAGTTGAGATTTATTTATCTTGATACACCTTTAAATATAAGGTCCGGGAAAACTTAGACGGGTCCGTAGCTTGTATGCGATATCGCAGAGACATGAATGTTCTTTGGGATGTATGGGGTAGACACTGGCTAATCTTGAGATCATTTTTTTTTGAAATTTTTAAATCTTGAGATATCACGTTTTATTGTTTCCGCGCTATGGATTATTGTACGGTATTTTCTTGTTCAATTCTTGATGCATTTGTCTAAAAATTTGCATCTTCTAGCGTGTTTTTAACACAGTCTTAGCAACCAGTAGTAACAGAGTATCACTAACTTGAATTCTGCCATTTGTAAATTCAAGTCAATTAGTTTCAAAAAATGTACGCTTAGGCCGGATATAAACAGCCAGTCTAAATGATCTACAAAATTTTACCTATTATTTAGAACACGTATGTCCCTGGCCTTAAAAAGGCTATTCATTATTAGCTTCGGCAAGCGTGCCGAGTTAAACACTTGTGTAGTTGGCTCGATTGAAATCTAGTTTTTTTTTAACTCTAAATATGTAAGATCAAATGTAAATTTTATAACACGAGTCCGCGGAACCAGTTATTCTAACATTTTGAGGCCAGCATTTGCTATCTCTGTATTCTATATAGTTATTTTGCAGGGCTGTCATACGTTCATTTAAATTTTATAATATCGAACGGTAATTTCTTCTGTTTGGTTTATTACGAGGGCGATACTACGGATGGTCGATGGTTAGTACTGCCTTTTCGTTGTATGCACTGCGCTCGTCACCCTGTGACATAGGATGTTAAGTTTCAATATGTCCTGTAGTTACTCTGGCTAAAATGTCCTTCAAATCGGAACACAACATTTACACTGCTGGTTGGCGGTAGAAATAGACATTATGGTGCCTACCTAGGCGATCTCTCACACAAGATTATTTACACATGCTAATATTTTTGTGTGCGACAAACTAAAAACAGTTTAGTGCACACAAAAATATTAGCAGTAGCTATAATATGATTTAAAATAAGAACTTCATAATTAAGTGACCATAAAACTTATAAAACTAAAGTTATCTACAGATAATACGTTCGCGTAAATAAACTGATTTAAATAAATATTTATAATGCCACAAGTGGTGTGTTAAATCACCGTTACGTCGTGTGAATTGGCGAATGTTAAGTTTCTCGAAACTCATTAACACACAGCCTCCTAATCAAAAAGAGCACATTTTGCAAATTCCAGGAAAAAAAAAACTTTCAAATACACAGTTTAATTTTATGCTAATTTAAAATCTTAGATTCAAATTCGAAAGTTTGTGATTTTTTATTTGGTTTAGATTTTGACAAAGAAATACTTTATCGAAATATAAAAATTTACATTGTACGAGAAAATTCTGCAAAATATAGGAAAATTGCTAACTACGGACGATAACTTAAGAATATTTAATGAATCAAAACGCAAAAAAGGTTCGTTAAAATGGATGAATATTAAAATCCAATATTATTATTTCCGTTTGGGGGTCAGGTTTACACGTGGGTTCGTAAATGTAGAACACTATTGAAGCGAAACATGTGCTGTTTTTAATTAATTTCTTGTTGCCTAACACAAATCATGTATTTTATTTACATATATACATACATAAACTCAACATGTTCATGGTGGTCGCGGGTTCGAATCCCAGGGCACACCTCTGTCTTTTCGGAGTCAAGTGTGTATTGATAGTCAATCACCACGCACTAAAACGGTGAAGGAAAATATCGTGAGGAACCCTACATACCATAGCGATTTATATGGTATCCACCAACCCGCATTAGGCCAGCGGCCCAACCACTCTCAATCGGACTTTCGATTGTAGGGTAGGCCCGTACCCTGCAGTGGGACGTACATATATGGGCTGATACATAAACTCACGCCTTTTTCGGAGAAGGGGTAGGCAGAGGTGTTAACAGAACACTCAAGTTTCGACTTATGTGATAGGCACCGAGCCTATCGTCATATCGGGCACAAATTCCTAACTCCGGGCTATACCTGACCCGGGATTAGAATCCGAGACATTCCAATCATAATTTAGTACAACTGCGTCACAGAGGCCGACGACCAGTATTTTATTTGTATGTAAAAAATATACACGCAAAACAAATAACGGATTCTTTAAATTTTTGTGGGAATCCTGAGACATTTGGCCCTTTTAAAATGTATATCTTCGTAAAATATTGTTACAGTTTTAAATTGAGTAGTGGTAATTTTTAACATGTTGTAAAAGCATAGGCTAAGTCACACGTGCCAGCTATTTATTTATGATACGTCAAACGGATTTCACATAACAATTATTATTGTTTCGAAAATACTTGTTCACAATTTCGCGACTCTGCCATGACAGGTGACCTTTCTCATTGTGATAAGTTCGCTTGAATCAGCAGATCAGCTGAGCGTAAAAAGTTGGCTTTCATACAACTTTGTATATTCTCTTTTTAAATAAATAAATAACACCCAACAGTCACACACATAGTCTTAACCTCACACTAAGATCGAGTCTTGTGTCGTGGGTATCAGACCCGAAAGAAATATTTATGTGCCGCATAAACATTTCTTTCGGTGCAGGGATCGAACCGCGGCCTCTCGTTTCATAGGCGGCGTCTAACCTACGCCACGGAGGCTATCAAGCCACAGGAAGTCCAAAGTTGAACATATGCCTCCACCAAAGATCCCCACATCGACCTGTTGGAAGCGGCCTTCATCCAGAACTTTTCGGCCCCAGGGGCCATCAGTTCTTCACGCTATTTTGTATCGCCTATTTATAGCTAACTTTGCATATTTTTGTCATAAATAGTGAATTATATACTTAATTTTATTTATTTTATAATTATGGATGTATTTATGTAGGTGAAGGAAACAAATAAAGTAATAAATTTATTATACAAGTTCATAGCAAAATTCGTTTGGCTTTCATCAGATCCTGTGGGAAAGCTTTAGCAGTTTGACGTTTTTTGAATATAACAACATGCAATCAACCAGTCAGGGTCGAAAAACATAAAGTTAGTAGACTGATATAAAACCAAGACACGCTATATTTACTTATTGAATATTCCATACAAAGGACACACGCGTAAGACCTTAATGACTTTATGCATAGTTTTTTGTGGTTTCTATCTGGTGAACTAGAAAGCAATTCAAATAAATGAAGATCAACAGTGCCTTGCCACCTGCTGAAGTTTATATTTTTAAAACATACAAGAGAATGAGAAAAGCTATGAAATATTACAATTTACTATAACAAGTACAGATGGCGGTCTTATCTCTCTAGCTGATTTCTTACAGACAACCTTTGGTGGATACATTGAGGTATTACAACTGGAGCGGACACGTAGAGGAAAATTTGTGCTCATTTCAATATGACAGCGAAGTATAGATAAAATCGGCATTGTAGTAGATGCGACACTTCAGAAATTTCTACCTACATCTATATACGCCTGATAGTGCCTATAAATTCTTATATTGAATTTAAAGTTTTATTTTCTTTATTTGGGAAAAAAAAAACATTATAATAATAAATATACAATTAATCAATTAATTAAATATATAAAGTTAACGGAAACTATAATTAAAATGTCCAAATATGCCATATTTTCGTATTGGAAATAAATTTGAATTTTTTTTAAATATACATCCTATCATCACACAATATCCACTATCCCTATACGGAAACTTCAATTTTTACCTATCTGTCACTACATTATTATTAATCTATAATTTCATTCAAAAATGGCGGTTGTCAAAACGACTCCGGTAAATAATTTCTTAAATTTAATTTCGTGCTTCTTTATTTAAATTATGGTTATTTACCTATGGAATGAAACTCCATATTTTCTTCCTATTGTTCTGGAATGGTTTTTGCACGTTTTTAGCACGTAATACGGCATTTATGGACCAATTATATTTTATCTAATTAGGTCCGTCTTCGCTGAAACGTCAGGGACGACTGACAGCCTAACGGTACATGTACTCTTGCTAATGTTCCAAACTATTTGGCCTTGATGTCCCCTCCAGTTGTGTAACTCAATGGGTGGATATAAGAAAAGGAAAGGAAGAGGGCATTTTAAAATATATGAAGCTTGCCTAGCTTCAATAAATAAGCAATAAATGAGTTATTTTTAATTTTATTGGATTCTAATACAAATAAATAAATATTAAATTAATATAATATAAATAAATATTCACGTGTAAAACGATAAAACGACTTAATAGAATTTTTGTGATCGTGGCGAGAGTTATCGTTCGATAGTAGACAAAATTATGTCGGCCTGCTCGAAACCCTAAAATCTACACATAAGGGTGGGTTTTCATATACAGAAGGCGGTATCCGGGCGGAAATTATTATATCTTCATCACCACCAATGCAACGTGCAAACTGACTTATATTTTATTGCACTGAATGGCGAAACGAGCATGCCGTTCGCCTGATGGTAAGCGATACGACCGCTCATAAACAGTACCTACCAAACCAAACAACACCTTGAATTTTAAAGAAATGCTTGGCATTCCACTGCATATCCTGAGATCTAAGATGTTAAGTCTCAATATTTGCAGAAGTTACTCTGGCTACAATGTCCTTCAATCAGAAATACAACAGTGCATTTACACTGCTGTTTGGCGGGAGAAAGAGACATTGCGGTAGTACCTACCAATAGTGACTTGGATGATCTTACTACTTTTAATATTACAAATACATAGTAAAACTACTACGTTACGATTACAACATTGAGATCTCGGGTTGGAATCCCGGGTAGGAAAAAGCAATTATGGTTTTTTTCTATTCATTATCAGCTCGGAGTCAGGAATTTGTGCCCGCTTTGGCGATAGGCGCGCCCCGCTATCACATCGTTGGAAGGAATATACAATGCGAAAGGTTAACCGGGTAGATTTTCTGTCTATCCCTAGGAACATACAATGCGAAAGGTTAACCGGGTATATCTTCTGTCTATCCCTAGGAACAAGCCGTGAGTTTATGTATGTATGCATATTAAAAGAATGTATTGAAATGAATACCAATACGCCAATAAATATGTCACAAGAACACCGAACAGAAATTAGAAAAGTGGCATTTAATAAAATTGATCAATAACAAGACTATAATTTTTACAATAATTTATTCATAATGGATAGTTCTAAGTTTATAAATTATTACATGAATTTGTGCTGCGTTGAACCTCCCAGTATTTTGAAATTTGGCAAAGATATAACTAGCGATTCGAGTTTTTTTATTGTTATTAATGGCGAGACGAAGGTGCCATTCGTCTGGTGGTAAGTGAGACTCTCGCTCATGACGGTAGCAAAACCAAACAACACCAAGAATTACAAAAAAATGCTTGGCAATCTACTGTGCTGCTCATTTTGAGACATAAAATGCTTTCTCAAGTAGTTACTTTGGCTACAATGTCCTTGAAACCGGAACAAAACAGTGCATTTACACTGCCATTTAAAAGGAGTAATGTACTGAGGATTTCACGTTACATGGAGTTACTAGCAATAGTTTGGAACTTCTGCGCTTTCAGTCACTTTAATTGTATATTATATAATACATTTATTCAATTCTTTTATGGAATGAAAAGGTACTAAAAGGATTGTACTCTTCCTCTGCTTGTTTATATCCTATACTTAGATGGCATTTGTACCATGGTGATGGATGATTTGGCATCAAAGCTAAAGGACGTAGACCTCTTACTGCCGCATTCGGAGACATTTATTAGAATTTACGAAGATAAATAGTAAGGATTAAGGAACAATTTAATTGACATTAATATTTAATTTAATTGACAATAATTACGTCTCTGAGTGCGGCTGTTAGTCTACCACGCTGGCATAATGCGCTTAATATATACTTCAAATCCCTTGGACTTTCTTGCGAAGAACTTTAGACATCGCAGTTTTCTTACGATGTTTTCCATCACTCATTTGTGTGTGATTGTGTGTGTGACTTTACCAGCAGTGTATATTTTCTATTAATTAAAATCAACGTAGGACAACCCTGGCGCAATCATCGAATGATAATGACGCTGATAAAACTTGATTATACTAACTAGTAGTTGTAATGCTCAAGCCTTCGATTTACTGTTAACATACTTTATAACTACGAGCAAAAACACCAGTTTTGTATTATTTTTACACGGATATTACTTGATTGAGCTTTTTATTTTTGTTTTGAATTGTCTCGTCGCTATTATTATAAAGGAAATGGTTCGGTATAGATATTAAGTTATATTTTTCGCTATGAAAAAATTTAAGCCATCGTCTAAGCCAGGACGTTTATGAGTATTTATATTATATTTTTGAATTGTCTCGACTGTGTTATTCTAAATGCAATTATAGTTTATATTAGACATAGTAAAATTATATTTTTTGATATGACATTTTTTGAGCGACATTCTAAGCCAGGACGCTTATAAGTACTTCAGTCTTTAGACCATATTATTGATTAAAACAAATTGTATTTCACCATGTCCTTTACTTCAATATAAAAATAATCTGTGGCTCCTTCTTTCAACCTGACCTTTAAAATAGTCCTTGTTTCATAAAGGCTTAGAGGATCTAGGTTAACCTTTTTCAACCGTGGTTGAATCGCTAGAGTACCCGCCGCTCTGTACACAATTTATTTAGTATTTATTAGCACAGGAAAAAATATCACTTATGATTAAGAACGAAATTAAGTCCATGATGTTACTATTTGACCTAACAATAAATAAATAAATAATTTGACGCCCTACGTAGCGCAGGTGCTTATGGCCTGGTATTGGACTATGGCTGTGAAACAAGAGGCCGCGGGTTCGATTCTTGTATATAGACAAATGTTTGTCTAGGGTCTGGGCGTTTCTGAAACCCAAAAAGTCTCCATCCAAAAAGTCAGGACTATGCATGTGACTGTTTATTTATTTATATTTATATGGTATATTTATTTCTTATTAATGTTAAATGAAATAGTAACATCATGGAGGTTAAAAATTAAAAGCGATTACCAAGCGATATTTCGCCAGCGTAAGGTTAAACTCAAATATTATCATATTTTGCACAATGTCATAAAACATGCTGATAATTTTAGGTGAAAATTTCACTCACAATGTGGTAGTTTAAGCGACTTCAGACACAATGCAACAGAAAAATTGCAAAAAAAGTGTCCCTTTTTTTTTGGTTATTTTTTTATCTATGGCTAAATTTGGGTAGTAAATACATTTTCGTCCTAAAATAATAGTGTATACCCTTTTATTTTTAAATACTCTAAGGTATAAAAGAGTTTAAATTATTATTTTAGCAATAACTATGGATTTACCACCCAAAAATGACGATATTTAAAAAAATCATTACTAATAAGTGTCGCGTTTTGTTGCGAAATTTTTAGTTGCATTGTGTTTGTAGTCACAAACATATTTTACACCCTTCGAATTATCGTTGATTGTGGTTTTTCTCAATCTCATTTAAATATCTTCATAAATATTTTGTCTCATCTTGATTGAAAACGTATACATCAGTTACTTAAATAGACAGCATTGATTTCAGTGTAATGGACAAAATTTGATACTTTGAAATTCACTATTTTTCGCACTTACGTGGGAATATAAATCATATTAAAATACCGCGACATATGTAAAATATAGTTTATTACGTTTTTTTAAATTATTATTATGCAGTTCTTCTTTTTCAGAGAGAAAACGTTCCTGGTCGCCTAATATATTAATTGACAGTCAAGTTTCGGATGACAATAACTTATCTCAGTCGTTATTGGCACCCAAGAAGCTTATACCCAAATGGAGATTGCATTCCGTATAAAACACTGAAGCACAAAAATTTGACCTTGAATGCAGTCGCTGTTGCCTGCTATCCTTTTCTTTAGAGTAACAATGAATGAACATGATATTAGTTCATTCATTTTCATTTCAAAGAAATGGATAGCAGGCAACAGCGACATTATTTATTTATTTAATCTTTATTGTACACATACAAAAGAACATAACAATATAAAGAAATAACATCTATAAAAAGTACAAAAGGCGCTCTTATCGCTAATAAGCGATCTCTACCAGATAACCTTTGGATGGATATAAAAGAAGGAAAAAGAAAGGGCAGTGTAAAACAAAGATAAGTTAAGCTCCAATAGATAATTTACTGGTGGTAGGTCTCTCATATGTGAGAGGCCATCTGGGTAGGTACCACCGCAATGTCTATTTCTCCCGTGAAACAACACTGCTTAAATGCACTGTTGTGTTTCGGATTGAAGGACATTGTAGCCAGAGCAACTACTGGACATATTGAGACTTAACATCTTATGTCTCAGGATGGCGAGCGCAGTGGAATGTTGCTACTGTTCATGAGCGGTCGTATCGCTTACCATCAGGCGAACGGCTTGCTCGTCTCGCCATTTAAAGCAATAAAAAAAAAATATATATATAAATTATAAAATAGATAATCATAAAAAAATACATATAAATGACATAATAAATACACATACGTCATATAATATATACATATATACATACATACAATTTTAAATAATTACATAAACATCTATAATAATTTATAATTATACTACAAATTAAAAAATATATCCGAAAAGAGGAAATAATACCATGCTTTAACTGTTTAGTGAGAAAGGTAGTGTGCTTTCACCAGCTTTTTGAAAGATGATAGGGTTTGTGCCCGTCGAACCACAACAGGAAGCGCGTTCCATAATCGGACAGCTTCAACAGCAAACGATTTATCAGTAAATGTCGTTGTGTGTACGGGCATTCTCAGCTTAAGGTTCTCTGACGACCTCAGGGACCTCGAATGTGAGTCATGGAGAAAAGTGAAACGTTCTTTAAGATAAAATGGGGTGAGAGGATTAAACAAAATATTATAAAGGAGTGAGAGAACGTGAGTATTCCGACGAAGGCGTATAGGTAACCACTTGAGCTTAGCACGAAACTCGGAGACATGATCATATTTGCGTAGACCAAATATGAATCTAATACAGAAATTTTATATACAAAAAAGTAGGTTTCATCGATGGACAACAATCTTCGCACCGATTCTAAGTTTCATAGTACAATAAGCATTCTCCTTAAATGATACTTATTGAAATAAAACTATTTACGGATTTTATCGCGGATTTAGTTTATTTTAAATTAATAGTTTTATTTCAATGTGTAACATTCGCGTATATCTAAGAAAATATAATATTTATGTTTTTATAACCAATAGTTGTGAACCCCTGGAAAACGCCGATTGGCGTTTGCCGCACCTGAGTAAGAAAACTCAACTTTTCTAGAACTCAAATATCCAAAAACTACTTGTACCAGGCTTGTCACTTATAAATTACAAACACATTGGTCTATATTTTATAATTAAATCTTCAAATTTGGGCAAAATATAAAACAACTCTACATGACGCCGATCGGCGCCGCATTGAATCCTTACTAATATTATAAAGGTGAAAGTTTGTATGTATGTATGGATGTTTGTTACTCTTTCATGAAAAAAACGGCTCAACAGATTTTGATGAAATTTGGTATAGTGATAGCTGACACCATGGATTAACACATAGGCTACTTTTTATCCCGAAAAATGTAGTGTTCCCGTGGGATGAGTCAGGAAACCAAATATACATATTTTCTACTCTTTCAAATTCAAATTGTTGGCACGGGATGTCCTCTCCTACGGAAGGGAAATATAGTCGACGGCACGCGGGAAATATAGTTAGTAGACACGCGAAATAATATGTTCTTGATGTGGATTGGACTCAAAAACTATCTGCACCCGGGCGAAGCCGGGCCCGACAGCTAGTGGGTTAATAAAGGAAGCATTTGTAATGATACTATAAAATTTAAATGCCTACCAACACACATCTTTACATATACGGTATAGATTATTTTCGACCAAACAAAAATCCATTTATTAGCTTAAAACAAACAGCTTTTACCAAAATAACCGGCTTATATAAGCACAATTTCGCCACAATCTATTTCTGTACAAAACGCGATAGGTGGCGCAATAGTCGCAGTAAGGCTAAGCTCACACTAACGACATTAAATACACTTCACAGAATATTGATTCTATAATTCCTCAATTTACGACATTTTTACGATCTGTTTAATGCGTACATGTTTTTCTGACCACTTTGGCCCATGGCTCATCATCAGGTCTTAATTGAATACTGCATAACTTAAATTCAACTTGATTACAACCCAATATTGCTTATTATGCAATATTATTTTATGCACGTTATTTGTAGAATCGGGCTAAATTATCTTTATAAATTATGCAATTTTTTGAATATAAATGTTCGAATGCTGGAACAGACATAAAAGACGCAAAAGTTAAAAGATTTTTGGTGCTCGACAAAAAGTCGGTTGACAGTTGATCAGGAGTCGCACGCACGGATCGGACTTTTCATTGCCCCGAAATTGTATTAAAACTGTCCACGCAACAAGTTCGTGCGTCAATGTTACGAATTATGATAATTATTTGTTAAACTAGATTTTTATTAACTGGATGGCGGTTTTAATTGCCTGCGGGTACTCTTGAGAGGTATAACTAATGGAAACGTAGGAATAAATTAAAAAATATATTTCTTGTAACACAATACAACGGACACTGTACCATATTCTAGTATCAACTTACAAGTGACAGTACCTAATCCTAAAAAACATAATTCGAACCTTATTCAAAAACTAGTCAGTATTAAATATTACATTGCTTTTCAACACCCCCGTTTGTATATGAATTGTGGGTATGCATCGAAACGAACGATAATCACCATCTTAGAGATAAGCGCCAAAATTACATTCAGGCATACATACATAAACTCACGCCTTTTTCCCAGAAGGGGAAGCAGAGGCGCTAGAACACCCACATATTGCCTTGATGTTCCGTCCCACGATGCGAAAGGGGGCGAGCCTATCGCCATATCGGGCCGATACTACTACTGACTACGGGCTGATAATGAATAGAAAAATCCAATATCGCTTTGCCCAACTCGGGGTTCGAACCCTAGACCTCAGCTTTGTTACCGTATCCTAGTACAACTACGCCACCGGGGCAGTCATATTATATTCACTTTATAGAAAATCACCACTGCCTTTAACTCATCTATAAAGAAGGTGCGGACTATGAATTAGGGATTTTCGGGATTCGCAAATTCTAACTGAACGCTAAGCTGCCACTCACGTCAGTTTTTCGAGTCAGTGACACCAGCCTGTTTGGGTTGGTTAACTTAATATGTAGTCTTGAATTGATAAGGCGTACCTCAGTATGAATACTGCACCACTACAATCCACTACAATCGAGAGCACGAATTATAGGGGTTAGGCCGCATTGTCCACCACCCTGGCCTGTTTCGGGTTGACTTTACATTTCAATAATATTTTATCGAATCGCTGAGTCCTTATGATGTTTTCCTTCACAATTATAGTGTGAGATAAATGATTACAAATACAGACATGGCTCCGACAAGTCAAAGGTGGGGTTTGAACCCGCGAACACCGTGAACATGGTGGTAGTCACGTCCGGTCCGTTTTCACCAAAGGGCCAGCACGCGCTTTTACGTATAAATAACGTGAGAATATTTTTTTGTGAATAATATTTTGTAAATTAGTCCGAAGTGTTTAAACAGAAGACTTTTGGCGCTGAGCTTAAAAGACAAAAGGAAGTAGGCGTTCTAAAAATGTCGTTTGTTTGGTGTTAATTGAGGATGTACTGATATTATCACCTGATGTTTTTTTTTTGTTACAATGGCCTGGCATAGTGGCCGCATTGCACCTGATGAAAAGTGCCAATGCCGCCCAGGCAGAGTTTCCATTGGCATCGGACGGCAGTCCCATTTTTTATTTTTTTTATTTTTTATTTTATTTATTTTAGAGTTACCAAAAGAAGATACATTATTCACTACAAATATATCTAACGAACAAATAATAAAAACAAAGTTAAATGTTCCTCCGTAAACAGGCAACTACAGCATACAATGAATGACTTACATATTCATAATGATATTAAAAAAAAAAAATACTTAAACCTATAGTAATGTTACAACAACAGAAATACTCGTAGATTATACAACCAGTAGAATACAGACAGCAAATAATTATCATTAAAAGTAGAAACAAAAAGTAAGAAGAATAAAATTAATATAATAAAAAAAAAAGTGACTTCTTCATCCAAAAATTAAAAGAATTTACAACCAGTGTGATTTAATTTTATTTTTAAAAGAATATAATTTATTATAGAAAATATCCAAATCCAGTGTTCGTGGTAGGTACCTAGTTATAAAGTTTTATCATGCGTGCAATAGGTCAATTTGCACCCAAATTTGTTTTGTGGAAACGACTCTTGAACAGCTTAAAGACGTTCGGACGCGGAAGGGTTCTTGGGACAGATATATTTATCATGCTTAGTAATTGCGGACAATCAATTTTATTGTTTAATATCTTGTAAAAGAATATAAGGTCATTTATTTTACGCCTACTGTTTAGGGATGTCATTTTAATAGAAGATAGTCTCTCTGTGTATGATGTGTATTTTTTACGGTTTTTATAGTTGTATATAAGATAAGATACAAATCTTTTTTGAACTCGCTCTATCCTATTTTTATGTACATCATAACAGGGAGACCACACTTGCGAGCAATATTCGAGAGTGCTTCTTACCAAGCTATTATAGAGGAGAACTTTCGTTTCAGGTTTACGGAACTGCCATGCCAATGAAAACAATTATGCCGGCCTCAAGGTGCCTCAAGGTAAAGGTGCCTCTTCACACCACGGCGGAAGGACCCAGGATTGTAGGAAGGAGGGAACACGTGCGCCGGCAAACAATTCCACAGCCTGACGGTGCGGCACAAAAACGAATTTGAGAACCGTTGGGTTCGCGCCGGGATGGTGTGGACCGTCAAGCTATGGCTTCGCAAGCCAGCACGCGTGGTTCTGGTTAGGAATGGAGAAGAGGGGAGCAAGTTGAACAATTCTTCAGAGCACTCACCGTGATACAGGCGGTAGAACACGCTTAGAGAGGCGACATCTCTCCGGAGTTGTAGCGACTCTAAGTTGCTCGTAACGTCTGCATCATTCACAATGCGGATGGCCCGCCGCTGCAATCCATCCAAGGCATCGAGCAGGTACTGGGCGGATCCATCCCAGAGGTGCGAGCAGTATATCCGGTATACCCGGCCGGACCTGCGCTTTATATAAGCGACAAAGCTGACCGGGCGTGAAAAACCGACGCACCCTGTTCAGGACTCCAACCCTGCGTGATGTGGCAGATATTACGCCCTCGATGTGATTCCTTGGATTGAGATCACAGCAGATATCCACACCAAGGATACTTAGGTCATTCCGCATTGAGAGGGGAGCACCCTGAAGAATGGGGAGGGGAGAGAACGGGGATTTTTTGCACGTGAACGCACACACCTGGGTTTTCTTGGCATTAAACTCAACCATATTCCTGGAACCCCATGTAGAAATGAGATCCAAGGTCCGGTTGAGCTCAATGACAAGATCTTCGCGTCCCTTCACAGTTTCGACTCGGCAACCTGGAGGCCCGCAGTGGTATCGCCCATGAACCGTGCTGTCATCTGCATAGCAATGAATGTTGCCCAGCGACAACATGTCACTGATATGCAGAATAAACAATAAGTAATATCCACGAAATATCTCCAAAACCAGTGTCGTCAGCCACGCGCGAGGAAACAAACATATAATCTAAATTCTAATGTTTTCTGCAAGTCTACAATACGATGAGGGAGAGAGAGAGAAATAAACGATTATTTGTTCTGTATTTAAGATAGAAAATTAGAAAGGAACAGAAAGGAAAAAAGAATGGGAACACATTGTTTAAATTCCGTCCTAGTTATTAATGGACCTATAAAATACATATGTGAACATATACGCGTAATTAATACATACAAGGAAAAAACAAAGTCAAACACAGAACATATTCCTTAAAGAAGTTTAAATGAAATGAAATGAAAATAATTTATTGAATCCATTAAAATATTCAACATCATTTAGATTCAATCATTTTTTATCTACCACCCGGTTCGGAAAGCGGTTTTCACTAGAGAAGAACGGGCAAGAAACTCTAGTGTTTCTCTTTTCAAAACCAGTATACAATGTAGTGAATTTTTACAAAATTTACAAGTTGGTTTAAATCAGAGCAGTTTAATAATAATTTGTTGTAAATTTACAATAAATATTTTTGATACGAATATTATGTGTTAGTGAAGCGAAGTCGCCCAGAACGAAGAATCAGTATACTCTTTTTCGCCAAAGCAGTGAATAATTGCGAAAGTCTTATGTAATCCATCAATCAATCCGTTACAATGTAAAAATTGAAGTAATAGGTAACAATTATCACGGGCACGATCGCGAGCAACGGTTAGTAATCTATAGAATCGAATCGCGTGCCGTCATAAGTCCGTATTACAGCTTCAAACAACATTATTTAATCACGACGTAACACGTTACGGAATAGATAAACACGCCGATATCACTAGTATGATAGTACTCGATTGTTATTTTAGGCAAAAAATGCGGTTAATGACAGTATCGGATTTACATCTATCGGCAAGATATACGCGTTTACCGTGCGCTCAAACGAATGACGCGACAGTTCCGTGATATAATATTTGTAAGAAGCTGAAAATACTTTTCGTGGAGACTGTCCCACCCTCACACCCACCACTGTAACTCCTATGAGCCAGGATCAACAGTGGCACGCAATGTAATGACACCGAGCATTGAAGCTCGGCGAGTCTCCGGGAATGTCTAACTTGTCTTTAACCCGCAACGAAATTAATCAGAAAGTGAAATTAATAGGAGGAGTTGGAAATAAATTATTGTCCACTTCCCTCCGTGCAAAGCGGGCGACAAAACAATGAACTAAACAGGTAAATAACCTCGTAAAAAGACTTTTACAGCCGGAGAAGCCAGCTGTAAAGCACCACGGATCACATCATCACTACATTTAAATGGGACCTATTATGTGAGCTTTTAGACTTGATTCCAATAATAAGTATGGCAAAAACGCCGGAAAGCACGGAAGTTCTTCCTAGTCTCTACAAGGTCCATGTAGTATACGACTCCAGATGATATCTGCATACTATCCAGCATAGCTTTACGCTCATTCTGCCAAAGACTACACTCCCAAAGTATATGATGCGCGGACTGCTCATACTCGCAATTAGGTGTTGAACATGGGCATGCAGGCGATTCAACAAGCTTAAAAGAGTAAAGTTTAGACCTAAAGTTACCATGGCCCGTGAGAAACTGTGATACGCAATAATCGACATCCAACCAAGTCTTTGTCAAACGGTCACGAACGCAAGGAAAATATTGATATAGATGTCGTCCCTTCAAAGATACCTCCCATCTATTTTGCCATTCATCTAATAGTTCGCTATATACCACTGAAAGCGGTTTAAATAATCTATCAATTTTTAAAAGTTCACGTGCGGTTAAAAAACTTTTATCCATATTCTCCCTAGTAGAGTAATACATGGCGGCGCGACGTTGCACCTCCAGGTCGACTGGAAGTACACCCGCCAGGACAGGCAAAGCTTCGGTACTAACAGTTCTATATGCCTTACACAAGAATATCAAGGCCAAGCGTTGGCTCTGGAGCAGTTTTCTTCGCACAGCGCCGATAGTAGCCCTATCAGCCCATAGGGGAGATCCGTAACAAATACATCCTAAGTAAGTTGCTCCATAGATGATTTTTAGTGTATTGAAAGATAGCCCCCATGTTGATTTTGATACTCTTGTCAAAGCAAAAAAGTTCCTTTTCGACTTTTCCCCGACGTTTTTAATATGTTCAAGAAATGAAAAATTCCTTTCCAAAATTAAACCAAGATAACAAACCGATTCTTTTTTCTTAACAGTGATATTATTAAATTTAAATCGCGGCGGTGATTGTAAACTTCCTTTTAAAAGTAATTGGAACGTTTTATGTGGTGCAAACTTTAAGCGATTTCGATGGCCCCAATCACATATTAATTTTAAACACGCGTCTGCACTATTTTCTATTCCCGACCTACTGTTTGATTCTATGAGCAAGAGGCCATCGTCCGCATATCCGGTCAAAGAACACCCTGACGGTAAGGGAATCGTAAGAAAATCGTCGAAGCCTAAATTCCACAAATAAGGACCTAAGACTGAGCCTTGTGGACAACCCATCGTCAGTGGTTTCGACACGGCATAGTGTCCAAGTTTAAGTTTGGTTGTTCCGTGCGAGAAATACGAGTAAATAAGTGAATATATATTTTTAAAGCAACCTCGTAATTTCAACTTAAGAAGCAGCATTGGCCACCAAGCGTTGTCGAAAGCACCGGAGATGTCCAGGAAAATACCAAGTACATATTTGCGCACCGATGTACTTACCGCTCTTCTATCCGAAACTGCCGCGTCGATGGTTGACTTACCCGTAGTAAATCCGAACTGATTTTCGTGAAATTTTGGTCCACCCGGTAGCAATCGAGGGACGATAAGACGTTCTAAAAGTTTCCCTAGCGACGGCAAGAGTGTAATAGGTCTATACGACTTCGGATCATGCGGTGATTTATCGCCACTCTTGGGTATTATCCGAATGAAACCGGTACGCCATACTCGCGGAAACACCCCTTCAGCAATACATCTATTATAAACAGTAAGTAATGCATCGCCGGCCGATTTACACGCTTCTTTTATCATTTTATTGGATATTTTGTCGTCACCGGAAGCCTTGTTTAGGGGTAAAGATCGTACGATTTCACTAAATTCATCAAAGGACGAGAGATTTGAATCTGAAGAGTTCGGCAGTTCTACGGCCCACATCCTAATCTGCCTGTGGTATTCTGTGTCATTTTCAACATTATCATCCGGAATTAATGATTGTAACAGAGCTTCCGTTGTCTCCTCAATACCAGTGGTGAAGTTGTTGAAAAATACTTATCGGTTATATTATATCGTAACTCCTTCTGTATTTTACGTGGTAAGACTGATTTGTTTAATGCAATGAATGAATCGCGAGACGATCCTATGTTCGCTTGATGGTAAGCATTACGACTGTCAATGAACAGTAGCAAAACCAAACAACACCTTGATTTACAAAGCAATACTTTTAGCATTCCGCTGCGCTCGACACCTTGGGACGTAAGATATGAAGTCTCAATATGTCAAGTAGTTAGTCTGGCTACATTACCCTTCAAACCGAACAAGAGTGCCTTAATTAACCAGCTATTTAATGGGAAAAATAGACATTGCGGTGGTATCTATCCAGGCGGCCTCTTACATATGAGAGACCTACCACCAGTAAGGCTTCAGTGCACAATGAGATTAAGATGTACTCGAGTAGATATCCCATACCAACGAGCGTATCCAAAGACGTGCACGCTCAAGGTGGACAGATGACGGAACAAAGGTTGCAGTACTACAATAGACTTTTTGTAATTGAATGTGGTAAAGGCTTCGATAAGGTAGGGTAGGGTACATTTTCAGGAGACTAACGGCCGGGTGCAATACTCTGTCTGTCTTTTTCTACCCGTTAAAATCGCTAACTCTAGTATGAGTTCTGTCATTTTTCGGTTTCAATAATCGTAGACAGATGATTACATATCTATGATTTGTATCTATCAATGGGAGGGCTCTCGCTAACCATAGTTAGAAAATTCCATACAAATTAAAATATACGCGTTTCGATAACGATTCGAACTACTGTAGTTATTTGTGTTTAACTAGCTGTCAACGTTTTCTAATATCGCTGCAATATGGTGGATAATACATCGATTAACCAAGATATGTAGTATTTTTATGGAAAAAATCAGCAAAATAAACTGACATTAATATATTCAGTGATGAAAGTGATAACGAAATGTTTAAAGCTGGTGTATTTGACGCCGATTATAATTTATGAGAACCAAAAAAACTATGCGAATATTCTAGTTCAGAATTTATTTACAGATTTACTTTTTAGATGAATTATTCCAAAATCATATATTCTATAATAAATGTAACAGCTCGGGAACAATAATGTGTCACTGTTCCATTAATTGCTGCTATCATTGTGGTTTTATGTACTAGGGAGAATGCATGTTCAGTAGGTAACTATTTTGGGTATCAAAAGCTACAGTCAGCCGAATCATTACTGATGTGCCTCGGGCTATAACTGAGCTATATTAGCAATATGTAAAAATATAAGACAACACACAGCATGAGTTTCATAAAATTGCAGTTTTCCCAAGAATCTTTGGTGCAATTCATTGCACATATTATATTCCCATAGAGCCACCTGTTAGTAATGACTACCTTTAGATATATTAGGATTAATTAATAATTATGTATTAATATTGTCTATGATTTTAACATAAATCTTGGTATTATGTATCAGTTATCTGATCACAATGTATTAATCTTAATATTTTTATTTTTAGATTCAAATATAGGAGAAGAATTTAGGAAAATAAAGGCATTATTGTTCAAGAAATGTGTATTGCACAGTTACTTTTCATGAATGTATTGGAACGCTAGCCTGGGCCTCATGAAACTACTATATTTAACAACTCTGCTAAAAGGTATTTATCTCATACTTTATATTTTGAAAGAATTCAAATTCAAAATACTTTATTGTGGTACATAGGTGAAAGTGGTGTTATATTCAATTGTTTTGTGCAGCTATGACCCACCATATTGGCAAATAATAATTTAAGATGCAACAAATATGACAATTAAGTTGGAAGAATGGTTAAGAGAATATATTAAGATTAATACATATTTTTGTGAGTAGTTTCCTAATAGTTCCCTAGTTTCAAAAGGGTACAGCCTGATGGAAATCATCAAAACATATTTTCACTTTAAATCTTTTATTTTTTGTAAATAACATATTTATTTTCGTACAATGTGAAGAAGTTATATAATAAAATAGTAATAGATATCTAATTGGAGATAGTGCATATCCACATACTACTTTATTAACAACACTGCTCAATGTCTGCCATAGAGTATTGCAACAATGCGGCTCATATTAAAACAGAAATACTACTCAAAGTTACTATAATTAATATTTTGCTCTTCCATCTTTTACATCTTTATTTCAGGTCTTATGATGTTTGGAAAAGAAGATTTCCACACCGTTCACTAAAAATAAGTCTTTTGGGATTGCACACAACTTTAAACATTATGAGTGCCACAGCGGTGTCAGATAATATTTGAAGAATGAAAAGCATTGCTGATGTGGAACATGAAATTGACATACCAAACACTGCTAGGCTAGACATAAATATTAATTACTTATTTTAAATTAAAAATAAAGTTTCAGAACTTTGTCAATAATAAAGATTAAAGATTTTTCACAAATTATCTTTGATATTTTATTTACCCATAATACAATCAGCGGAAAAGGGGGTTCTTACATTTTATTTGTAAATACATTTTCATGTGATATATAAAATGTCTAACAGTTGGTTTTCTCTATAACTAGTCATTACAATTTCGAAAACTTCTAGCATAGTAAGATCACCTGAATCAATTATTATTCTTAATTTGATTTATATTGTTTTAATTATAATAATATTCCTCAGTATTCCTTTGTAGATTAGCACTGAAATTATTTCAGGTCTTTAAAGTCAGATTGATTACAAAACTAAAGTAATGCAACTATGCAATGTTTTATTTTCACACTTTTCTTCGTATTTATAAATATTATGGTCTCTAATTCAATTTAAATTTGTAACTCTATCGCAGAAATAGGGCCGTAAAATTCATTTTTGAATTCATTCTTGTTGGTAAACATTGATATTTGTAACTTCTTTTTTACATTTGATTTTTTTTTTGTTCTTTTCGTTCCGTCTTTACATTTGACATATCATAAATCAGTCATACGATGCGTTTTGTTGTTCTATGTAAGCTTTGTATGAATTTTTAATTTGCCATTATTTGTCACAATACTTACATTATTAATCTATTTTAACGTTTTATTCTTCTAATTATACATTAATGATGATTTATGATAATTCCAAAATAAAGTTAATAATTAACCTAATAAATATTGACCTCAATTAAAAGTGCAAAAATTAAACGTTTGGGAGGAACGGTTCTTACCAGAGATATATGCAATATCTACGTTCAGCATTGTTAACCTAGTTTAGTTTTTGTTATCGAAACATCGGTTAAACCACAGTTAAACAAAGATAGAAGACACGTATTATCGGGGATAAGTTTTACCGCTTAACTGTCAATATATTATTGAAACCGGCCGTAACGCGGTCACTGAACATCGGCGCGCATACGGTGGTTATTCAGCTGAGATCACATGTTCGAATCCCGGGTTGAGCAAAGTGATATTGGATTTTTATATTCATTATCACCCCGGAGTCAGGAATTTGTGCCCGATATGGCGATAGACTCGCCCCCTATTATATCGTGGCACAGAACATACAAGGCATGAGATTATGTATTTATAAGTCTCGTAAGCACAATAGCTTGTCTAATCCCCTACAAAATTAATGACAAATAAAAAAGTTGGGACCAAATACTTAAGTCTTCGTTTTATGAGTCCACTATGTCAAGACATTTACTTTATAAAATCGGCAAAAGAAAGCTGCACGAGTGATGGCAAATACTCTTTGCCGAAAACACGCATATTACTGGGGGCCCTTAGGTTAGTCAAAAATTTAAAATAAAACGCGAAACTTATAGTTGATATGTATGGGGGCATATTCTTCAGTCTTATTCATATTTAGAATCGCTACAAACATATTCTCCATTATTGATCGTTAAAAAGTAACTCAAATATATACCAGATCTACGTGCCAAAAATTAATTCGTTAATTCCGACACGAACGGTGACTGTTAGACGAAAGAAATGCCATTGATGGTTTATGGGATGGATACTACGATATCGGAATATTAATAGACCATTGCTATTATGAGAGGATTATCGACGACCACAGGCGGTGCCGAATAAAACCAATGCGGGAATATTAGCTCATGCTATCTGCTGGTCCTAGTTTTAAGGAAGACCGGGGACCTTGAAATCTCCTTTCTGAAATTCCTCGAGGCACCGGAGATGAAGATTGGGGCGTTTAACAAAAAAAAAAACGAATCGTTGGTATTCTAAAAAATGTTTTAATCTTTTGCTTTCCTTTGCGACTTAGGGTGATTTATTAAAAAAAAAAGCTTCGGAAGACGTAGAAGTAATGCTGAGGATCCCCTATTATACAAGTACCTACTCATACTATGCGACTAACTGCTATTGACCATGGGTTTATCATAATAGTAACACACCTAGCAGTAGTTGATTACGAAAAAACAGCGGAGACGTAAGTTGGCAAGAAAATTTGTTGTAAGTCCATAATATTTAAAGTATCTATTTTGATACGAATTAGATGTTAGCTATTACTTTTTGCACTGATAGGCTTTATAGGTATTTCAAGGTCGATGATGGTTGGAAAACAACACTAAAGTGCGTAGTGCGGGTTGGCGGACTTACATACCATAGAAATTCTTATAAATCGCTATGGTATGCAGGTTTCCTCACGATATTTTCCTTCACCGTTTTAGTGCGTGATGATTGACTGTCAATACACACATGACTCCGAAAAGTCAGAGGTGTGCCCTGGGATTTGAACCCACGACCACCGTGAACATGTTGGCAGCCGCGTTTAGTCCGTTTACCAACAGGCCACCACGCACTTTAATATATTATAGTGTATTTTTTTGGAAATTATCTATTTCTTGTTACTTCATTGAGATAATAAACAGTAAAAATTTGGGACTTATTACAATTTATAAATCTATTTTAAGTATCGAACGAAACTCAGTTAGAGGGATTTCTCCCGTGAAACAACACTGCGTAAATGCACTGTTGTGTTTCGTATTGAAGGACATTGTAGCCAGAGTAACTAAAGGACATATTGAGACTTAACATCTTATGTCTCAGGATGGCGAGCGCAGTGGAATGTTGCTAATGAGCTCTGTGAGTATCGCTTACCATCAGGCGAACGGCTTGCTCGTCTCGCCATTCATTGCAATAAAAAAAAAGGAAAGAAGACAAAACATACGACAGCTGAAATATGTTTATAAAGTCTATTAATAAAACCGAAAGTACTTAATTAATTGAGTTATTACTTATCTACTTTTATTTATGATAATTTCTGATATCGGGTTCGTTTTGATAGTCCTTCAATAGGAGAATTTATAAAATAGGTATAGACTTTGGTTACTAGTAGGCCTACGGTGCGTTATTGGAAAAGGCACCGACAGTGAAACGAGGTACAGTGCCGGGGCAAATATTTGAGAGATCTTGCTATCGAATTGAATATTGGGTAATAGTTTATGGGCTTACTTTGTCTTTTCTCTGGACCATCCAAAGGTCGACTGGGCAGAGAATGTCTCAGGTATTAAGTCTGCCCTTATAAGTATTAAAAGCATAAATAAATAAATTTTAGTATCAAATGGGAAATATTTCACGTTGTGCTTATAAAATGTGAAACACGAAACGGTATCGTGATATTTTTTATGACCAATAATGGCATTTAGCGTCGTGTGCCTAAATAAACCCTTACCGCGAGCCTCCGAGTTCCGTTTATATCACAGTTTTTCGTTTACATTTTATAGCTAAGTTAACAGAAAATAATATTATTTATGTTGATGTTATCTATACTAATATATAAAGCTGAATTATAACTAAAATAGGTTTACAAACTTTCTGTGAATAAGGCCTATTAAGAGCGTATACACCTTGCGCGCAAAGTCAACTATAGGTATTTCTTCGTTAATTTCACGCACACATAAGCGACCAAAGCTGTGTGCGTAGAGCTGCCGCGTCGGCTCGCTATACAATCGGCTCAAACAACTTTGATCCGTGCGCTTCAAATATTCAATTGAAATGTAACTGTAATATAATATCAGAAAAATATTTTATTTGCATTATAAGTAGACAAATATTACTGTACAAGCAAATAATAATACAAAGGAGAATGCCCAAAATTGGCCCTGCACCCGCCCACTTTATCGTTTTATTACAAAATCATAACTCAATTTATCCACAATGATAGTATCATTTGTTTACTGAAATACTCCGGGAATATTATTTTTATAATAAAAAGTAGCTACCGGAAAAACAGTTACATGACTATTTGTTTTATACATTCCCAGATCATACGCCATGAAAGTGTTGCCAATTTTTCATTTTCTCCCAAAAATTGTGGATTTGGGTGTAGTTGTGATATATTATTTTAGTTCGTAATTTTTTTATAATTCTCTAAAAGCTGATGATTTTGTGTGATGTTTCTATAACAAGCATTCAAACCAACAAAATAATGATTTCCAGAAATAGAATAGAGAATCTTGTCCTAAAAGACACCTAGTACCTAATCATTAAATATTCACTGAAATAAATAAATGCTTCCAACAGTCGTATAACCGACTTGATCCCACATTCAGTTAATTTAAGTCTTTTTTTTTAATGGTGAGTTATTGTTATTTTGTGTCTTGGGTTTGGCAGTTGGCAACATTTGTCACAACCACAATTAGTACTACTTGGTCTGTGACCACAATTCTTTGTAATTTTTACAAATCAAACACAACAAACACAAGTTAAACAAGCAAGCTCATATTACGGTGAGCATATAAGATTTAATATAATAAGTATCGCAAATGTGAATACACAATATGGTTTAATGAAAACTATGACAACAACGTTGTAAAAACTAGAGTAAGGAGAAAATAAAAAGTGTTTTTCCTTCGAACCCCCAAGTTTTATTGCATCCAATCCTTTTAAAAGTTATTTACTACATTGTATATAATAATTTGAGTGTATTTTGAAACGTGGGCAGCTGGGGCCGACATCTGTATGGGGAGTGGGCATGCCCCTTTGGATACTAATCATATTTTCGTTATTATTACATTGTTAAGTTGCATTCAAATCAGTGTTTAATCAGTATACACTACGGACGTTTCGAACACATAAATAGTGTTAGGGGCCTTACAACCACTTACAATTACGAAATACATTTAATTTTATATTACAATACATAACATAATTTAGCCTCGGAATTACATCCCATTATATTACCTGAAACATAATTTATATTCACTACAAAATCATTGGAGGTAATAAAAATAATTAAATATTTTACTACCAAAGTACTAAGATGTGGTAATCGCATTCCGCGCGTGGCTATTTTTACTACGCGCGGCATAATCGACTGCAGCCAGGCCGGAGCGACGAGCGATACGTCCTCCCTCTAGAAGGCCTTGCGGCGCGGCGGTCTGATTTGATGCACGTCGGACAGCGTGGTTTATAGTGGTTTTTAAAATATTTGTAGAAAACATGAAAACTAATTAAGTTGAAATATAAAAATGGTAATTTATTGCTATAAAAAATTATGTACGATAAGTTGGTGAAAAAAAATTTGTTCTTGACGAGAGTTTCTGAATAATTTCACATTGTTTAAATTTTTATTTTTCAGGAACTAAACACAAAAAGATTATTTTTCTCAGCAAAATCCCTCCATAAGAGTCTTATTAGTCTGATAATATTTTTATTTTCATCTTATATTTAGTGGTTTCGGATATCTTAAGCTTCTAAATTGCCATTTAAAGCCTAAATAATGAAACTTGTGTTCAGTAATCCGTATAGTACTCACAAATTATCCATCAATCTATAATGTTTTCCACCAAAATCCCTAGATGACAACCTTTTCTAAAATTAGTAATAATTATTTTTCCTTTAAATTGTTTATTGGTGGCTATTAACTCATTTGAAAAGTCCTGTTTTTAAGCCAAAAAGCGCGTGCAGGGTATAAACGCTCTTAAATCTAGAAGTAAAAAGTACTACCTTGCATATTTCTTTTCTTAGTGATAAAACTCACCTGCATAACTTTACCAAATTCAACGCAAAAAATCCGTTAGTATAAACTTATTAAACATAGAAAATAATATCAGCATATTATGATATTTGAGAACGAACGCATTTACCTAAAGTAAATCTTAATATGTCAGCTTAAAATAGGTATTGATTTGACGACCTCTGTGGCGCCGCGCGAGGTGCCGGTTCATAAACATTCTAAGGCAGACTCGACTAAGTTTTAAATTACTGCCATTTTTGTATTTAATTTATATTTAACTAGTGGTCGGGCCCGGCTTCGCCCGGGTAAAGGTACACTTTAATTACGACTATCAATTTAGAATATCGATCAATCGGACCATGCAAAACGAATATATTTTTTGCGTATTTGCTAGAAATGTCACTACTGCTTCCCTCCTACAGGTCATGTTGTTATATAGCCTATAGCATTCCTCGATGAATGTACTATCCAACACTGAAAGAATTTCTCAAATCAGACCAGCGCGGCGGTTCTTGAGATTAGCGCGTTCGAACAAACAAACTTCAGCTTTATAATATTAGTATACTCGTAGATAACGGCCTAGTCTGGTTCTCCAGACTAGGCCGTTATCCGTTAGTTAGGCCGTTAGTGTATCTACACTATACCTGAAATATTCTATCGCCTATGCTCATCAGGGATAATGTAGGATTATAATGGTGAAAGAATTTTTCAAATCGGTATAGTAGTTTCAGAGCCTATTCAATGCAAACTAACAATAAAATCTTTCCTTTTTATAATCAGTGACACACGTAGTCCTGGCCTCATACCATAAGAAAGGAGTCTTGTGTTATAGGATCTAGGGGAGACTTCGGTCTTACACAACACCTCGACTCGAAATAAATAGTCGTGAAAGTTGTATTGGTGCGGGGATTGAACACGTGGTCTTTCGTTTTACAGCCGATGTCTAACTAACTCCGCTGAAAAGCTCATGGATTTTAAACAGTAACTAAAATTTATTGATTTATTTTCTTGTTGGGACTTGGGACCAATGTTGTACGAATTTATGACGATATATCTTTACAAAAACTGTAAAATGGTTAACGAGTTCTAAAAGCGGGTTTGTTTGAACGTCTTTCTTTCCCCTTAAGCTGAAGCGAGGGTTTTCAATCATATTGAATTCGCTGCGTCACACACAATACAATTTCGTTTGTAAGTTATCATTATTCTAACCGTAAATATTAATGCCGAGGTTTTGTTTCATGATACATAGTACAGGATTATCAAGATAAGACTGGGTGCGTGACCATTGATTGTTTTAAATAATAAATTAAATTATCTGATTTCTCGAGCTGATCTATAGCGAATTTAACATTACTGATATTTGTAAATCGGTGAGCCTCAACGCAATAGTTCAATAACCCTATATAATTATGGACATTAAAAATGAAATCAATAATCACTAAAGCATGGGATAGATTTAGTTTTCTTTGTATGATTGTAACCAATTTATATAAATAAATACACCCAGAAGTCACATACAGAGTCCTGACACCACACTAAGATCGAGTCTTGCTTCGTGGGTATAAGGAAAATACGAGATACATTTAGTCTCACACCTGACCAACACCTAGACCTAAAACAAATACCTGTAATTTTTAAATAATCACACAAACACTTGTCTCAGTGCGGGGATCGAACCCATGGCCTCACGTTTCACAGTTGGCATTTAACCAACTGCACCACGGAGATTGTCGATTTGATCAAATTTAAAAAAATAGTTACTATCCTGAAATTTTACTAATGCTTCTAAAAGGAACCATGTTAATTCAAATTCCTACACTCTTCAGTTTGTGAGTGTCTTTCATCGGGAGCATACACAACCCTTAATGCATGTTGACATTAAAAAAAAGAAACTTAAAATGGTATTTAAGAAAAAACACAAAATGAGTGGGATGTGCCAAGCATTAATTGGTGCAATAAAATAGCAATGTCAAGGCTGTTTAGACATTCCGCGAGCAAAGTTCATCACACAACATATTCAATTCGGATTATACTTAATTGAAATAGATTTATATTAAATATCACAAATGTAGACAGTACATAATTGTGTAATTCGTAAGTAAAATGGAAGCCACAACATTATTTGTTTATTTTTATAAAATATTCTTATCAAATGTCATCTTACATTTAATTATATCATACTATTATAATAGACAAGATATAAGCAACCCCTATTGTGATAGTTATTTAGTGAAGAATATATATTATATATGTATATTTCCTTAGTTCACTGACATCAATGAAGTTAAAACCTGATTAAGATATCCTGAAAATAGATTTATCTAATCTCTTTGTCTTTTCCATTCAGGATAATGATATTTGTTAAATAATATTAATTATACCCGGTAATAGACATACATTTTAAAATGCAGATACAAATTAAATATTTTTGTTATTTAAATTTTAATTTGATAATTCAACTTCAACAACAATATTTCTAATATTTAATCCAGTTTAAAGTACATCAAGGGCTCTAGAACCAATTCATAGTGGACAGATAGCGGAATATAATGGTCATATTATCTTAATCTAATCTAAAATAATAAATTATGATATTTTTTCTTCTTATTCAAGTTCAAACTCGCTCAAGTTTTATTTATTTGTACTTAAAATATGTGGAAGTTTTTTACATATAATATCATTAAAATATATGAGTACTATAATATTCATCTTAATGTAAATCAGCCACTTATAGCTAAATAAAATCATGCACCTTCAGTACTTCAGTAACATTCTATATTTAAAAATTGTGCATCAATTTATTTATGAAACATAAACAAAAGAAAACATACCTGATCAAAATAAAGGACCAATTAATTTAATACCCTTAAAAACCGCGACATTCGTGTATAGAGCCGAAAACGTTACACAACTAAAATACTTCCCAATCACTGATTAAATTATTTTTTACAAAGATAATAACCGTGTGTACGGTTAATGTGTATTATCAAGCAGTTTAGAGCCAATCAAGGGTTTAAATGTGAATTTTGTACTAATATAGATAACAAAACAATTATATGATAAGTAGCGTTAGGTGTTTTATAGAATACAGATCGTCGAAAACTGTGGGCGAATACATATCCTCAGACTAATGTATGCGGCGTCGAGCGAATAGTAATAAAATTATACACGGCATAGCGTCAAATTACGCGTCTCCCGCTTTTAGTTAAAAGGTTAACAACCAATTGACTACAGTTTTTTTTAATCAGTTAAAAATACAGGCACCCGCGGTCGCTATACGTCCTATATTGTCACTTACCGATGCTAGCGGGTCGCATTCCACCTTTCCCGAAGTGCGTGGGCTCTTATTTTCATCTTGTTCACGTAATACCACTTCGCGAATAACTAATATTTTGGTATCAAAATGCAAGGAGGTATAAAAAAATACGATGACCACTGTTACATTACAACTGTCAAAACTGAACTTCACTCAAGTACTTGTGCCAAGTGGCCATAGACAAGGTTAGGATTTATAAATAGATTTTAATAACACTACTCGCCGATAGATGGTACTAACAGTTTGATGTTTCTCTAAAATAGGCGAATGACTAAGATGTTGCATTGAAATAAAAATGTTATTTGCATAAGATTCGATATCTAATTTTCACATAAGACACAAACCTAATTCTAATTCTACATAGACGATGTATAAGCGACAAGATAGTTTGTTTTATAGACTGAGAAGTAAAGTTCGTTTGAAAAAGCTCACCTAGGTATATATTGTTATCATTTTATCGTCTGCATAAAGCATAAATTAAACTTGTTTAGCAGTAGACAAAGGTATTAATTAAAGAGATTTATCTTTGGATTTTACGTTTCTATTATTACGTCTCACTGACAAATTTTATTTATTCATAATTATCTATTATGTTGTTAAACTTTTTAAAGTCAAATTCCTTTGTGTCGATGACTCTACATTGATGAAACAAAATATTATATTACAATATAAGTTAATTCAGTGTCAGTTTTTTTCAGTGCATTATTGCAGTACAGAAACAATGGTTAGGGCTTTGGGTTAGGGTACAGGCCGCAAATTCAGCGGCACTGTGCAGAAACGGTCCCGGTAGAAGCTGGGGCGCTCTTGTTTCGGGTTCCCACGCCCGTTTCAATTGTCCCTATGTTGGAGGCTAAGAAGCAACGTTATTCAGTACAGAAACAACGAAGGCAATAGTTTAAGATACCACAACGTTTCTAGCTATCCTCAAAGAATTTAGCGACGCGACTCTACATTTTAGATCTAAGATTTTAGAATGCGTAGTATTGTCTTATGTATCTGTGATTTAAGATAATGGGCTTTGCCAACCAGTAGGTGGTTCTCGTAGTTCGCAATACTTAAATAGTATGTGCCTATATTTAATATTATATTGTAAAATGTAATTACATGTATTTATTTTTTTATGAAATGCGTGGTGGCCTGTTGGTAAACGGACTAGACGCGACTACCAACATGTTCACGGTGGTCGCGGGTTCGAATTCCAGTGCACACCTCTGACTTTTCAGAGTCATATGTGTATTGATAGTCAATCACTACGCAATAAAACGGTGAAGGAAAACATCGTGAGGAAACCTGCATACCATAGCGATTTATAAAATTCCTATGGTATGTAAGTCCGCCAACCCGGACTAGGCCAGCGTGGTGGACTATATGGCCTAACTACCTTCAATCGTACTCTCAATTGTAGAGGAGGCCCGTACCCTGCAGTGGGACGTATATGGGCTGATACAGATTTTTTATTAAAATATTCATCCTTGTTTTTTTTATAAGTATGTCCTTTGATTATGCGAAACTATTAATATAAAAAAGTATCAACATTCTATGTAAGAACACAGATCTGCATGTTTTTATATAGATATTCATGTCAGTAATTGCAACACACACATACCACTTTGAACAGAACACATTATTTCTTCAGACCAACTTCAGACTGACCCCTTAAAAAATAGAACCCCTGTCTACATCACATGATTTTCCATAGACTGTCTCTATTATCGTTGCCGGGTATATTTTTCGGATGGTCTGTTTTCCGCAGTGGACATCCTGTATCTCATGACAATGGTAACGGTCAACAACACTTTATTTTACAAAAAAATATTTCTCTGAAGTTGATTCCCTTCATAATAGTAGAGTTCCATTTATGTTCTGTTAGTAGAAACGTTTATTATAAACGAAGATTATCTGTGCGGATAATTTGGCGCGCTGTCAGGTTGCTTAGTCGGCGGAAGGGGCGTGGTTTCCGGACACGTTCCGTTTAACGCAACCGCTGCCGAAATGGGATGTCGCGTACATTAAAATGGGCCACTGTTATTTGGTCTCCCCCATTCTCGACGCGCGCTGTTCGTCTCGGATGTGAAAATTAAATTATAATATACACCACGTCTCGTTAATTTTTATATTTATCAATGTTTTGTCTGTGATTGTATCCATGCCTTATTTCGTGAGAAATATAATGTAATGAAATTAAAGTAATATATAAATACATGAAACTACACTACACAATTTTATAAAAACCATTGTCAAAAATAATTAATGAATTGTAAGCTGATTTAGGGCTCGCAATGATTTAGGGATTTTAAAAAGAAAAGCTATTCCTCAAAAGTGTAAACTCAGTTATATGGGCATACAACTGTTATAAACTAAATTTTCCCTGCATGAATAGCCGCCCCGTCTGATTCGAGTTTTCATGAGCACCAGTGATTATTTACCTCGAGATAAACCATTTCTGCATACAGTTGTTGTTTCTTTAAAAAATTTGCAATTTCTCTCTTTCGAAGTATGTTTGAATAGAAGTCCTCTCCACTCTATTTTTTTTTCAGCCACAAGAATTTCATTACAGAATATTGAGGATATAGGACGTCCACAACTCCCTCAACATTTCCACAGCTTCCTGTTGGAAACCGGAAGTGGCTAGTATCTAGCGACTTCCTGCTACTTATATTTGACTGTATGTCCGCCTTCAAATGTTTCTGTTTAGTCTAAACTTAGACGGATGCTGTAAAAGGACCTAAAATAAAGACGTAAATTACATGCAAATATATTACGGGTGCTGCTTGTGTGGACTGGTCGCCCCATTTGCTTATAATTATAATTTTGCTCAAAAGTTTTACTTACTTTCAATCTTTAATTGCTATTTGTTGCTTTGACGGAACAGAGGGTTCCTCTATGAAACGTAACAAACTTCGAATGTTTAGGCGCCGTACGTAAAACTTTACTTACGTGCCTCGATACTCGACAAAATATTGAAATCCTCTATTGTTCGTCTTAACCATAGACTAAGTTTGAAGAAAATGACAAGTATAATAGAGAATAGTATTGATTTTTAGAAGTGGAAAACTTATATCTTACTCCGGACGTCGAGCGGAACATTCGAAGTTCGCATCGTTTCATAGAGTAGCCTCCCAGTGTATACCTATTCAGCGTTCTGGGCGACTTTAGCTGTTCAAGTTGACTTATCCAATATTATTGTTATTCAATTAATTAGTATAAATCATTTATGCACTGCTATAAATTAAACTAAGCTGCGACTCTTGTATAATCATTGCATTGTTACTAAACTTTTTTTGAAAAGAGCTACGCTAGAGTTTCTTGCCCTCTCTTTTCTGGCGATAACAGCCTTGTATACTGAGTGGTACAGAAAAAAAGGGACTGACTCTAATATATAATATTGTAAAGATTGAATTCTAAAGTATTTTCATACCATTTCATTAAAAAAAAAATAGGTTTAATACACTCTATTAAGAAAACATTGGCTAATAAAGAATTTATTTCTAATTTATTTGTCATTTATTATTTTTATTTCTCTTTATTTTTGTCGAATAATAAATGGGTCTCAACAAATAAATATAAAACAGTAACAAATTAATAACACAATAATCGCGTGATACACAATTTGTAAAGTAACCACTAATTTGTAAAACAAACTATGCACGGACAAACTCAAATTACACGTTCCGAACTAACAATTTGTAAACGGTTATCGAATAAATATTGATTTGGTTTGCGGACGCGAGACAGCAATCTATCGACAACAAATAGCGTGCTTTTTGGTCAATCATACTAATTAATAACTAATTTTATATTAATAGTACTCAAAAATAAATTATAAATACAAAAATAATGAAATATTATGTTGTATGTGAAGATGTTGCTTGTCCGTCTTTGTGACTGCCGCGATGGCGTGGTTGTACTACAGTACGATTGAAAGTTGAAGTCTCTGGTTCGAATTCTGTGTCAAGCAAAATGATATTGGATTTCTATGAATTAACAGCCCGATGTCAGGAATTGGTGTGCTTTATTAGGCTCGCCCTTGGCACTTTATGGGACGGAACATACAAGGCAAAATGAGGGTGTCCTAGTACCTAGTCCGTTTACGTACCCCTTCAGGGAAAAAGGCGTGAGTTTATGTATATCTGGGATTATTTCTTATTAGTTGTCTCTTGCTGGTGTAAGATATAAAAATAAACTGTACCATGCAAACGCTTAGCTTAGATTTTTACCGAATTAAGGAGTATTTAAAATGAGGTCGGTATTAGGCAACCTGCCAGCTATTAATAACAAAATAAGGGGCCAAACATTTCTGTAACATGGATAAGTAATGCCAATTTTTACGTATGGTACAATAGAAGAATGTTACAGCTGAAATCAATATTAATTTACGGTCTTATTCGTAGGCAGTTTTAAAATGTATTTTAGTTGTAGAATATTTTGTCCCTTTCAAATGAATTAAGAATTTACTTTTAGTACTGATAAAATAGGTTTTAAAACTGTCTGAATAGGGTTTTTAGAATACAAGAGGGAAATTAATGAAATGAAATGAAATGAAATGTATTTATTGGTCACGTAGGCAATTTAAAAGCTCTTATGACAAGTCAATACACATAGAACTTAATCTCTATAAACAATATATTTCCTATACTTAGTATTACTTATTTTAATTTCTTGGTTTTTTATTTATTTATAAATAATAAGTGGAGTACCCTTAGATTATATACTCGTCTAGATTGAGCAATGTCAACAAACGATGCGCTAAAAGTGTCCTCACTTTCGTTAATATGTGTGAGTACCGGTCGTGTAATTATTGTAATCCAACTGTCAAGGTGTGAGTGTTTAGGGATGCCTACTCCAGATTATTAACTTAACTTTTCCCCATTATTTGATATACAAAATAGGTTAAATAAAATATTTTTTCTTTATATAAAGTAATCATACTATTAATTATATTTATAACGCATTTTAGTAAAAACAATAAAGCTCTAAACCCATCTCCTAGTGTTTGTTTCCGAATAGTATTAACTCTTTGGATTTATTGCCTGGGTTGTTATCTGATTTCTGTATTTATGTAAAATATAAATCATCATAAGTAAAATATTCGGAACACACAACTGAAGTCATGTGAGGCTACGAATGGTCTTCTTTTCTTTTCCGCTGTGTAATGTCTCTCCAGCAATTTGCTAGTACGGAATCCGTAGGAAGTCTAAAAATATTATTAGGACCTTGAATAAGTTCTCGCTGTTTCTTCAAAGATGACAATAGCAGTACCCCGTTTGTGAAATTTTGAATGGTAATACACATGCAAGGCAAAGAATTAATAAAATTACTATAAAGTGCATGTCGTCGTGGGTTTCATTGATATCGTGTAGGTAAGTATTATTTACTCATTAAATAAATAATGCCATTCTTCTTGTTGTTGTTCTGATCAAAATATTATGTAATGATATTTGTGTTTTATAGTTTCTCCCATAGTTTCAACAAATCTTCCTAGTAATAAATTGACAACACTGGCCAATGAAACTCATCTTCAAAATAATGAATTAAAAGTTCAAGTTTTCTTCAAATAATAGTGGTTTAACAATAATGTTACCGATAGAAAGTGATATTGGTATTATTATACAGTTTTCCCACACAATTGCGATACAATTCGACAGCACAAACCGGCATAATTAATTATTTTTCGAGAGCACGTTATCCATATGTAGTTCAAATGACACTGACGTATTGATTACTGAACATATTGAGACTTAACTTCTTATGTCTCAGGATGGCGTGTGAAGTGGAAAGCCAAGCAATTAAAAAAATGCGTAATTATGGTATCCACACAGGGTTACTCTTTCAGCTTATATATTGAGTACCTACATTGATCAGTTTGGTTTAGATGTAACATAAAGTGTAGCAGAAATATTGTTACAGTGAACTTTTATACCTGGAACAAATTATTGCGTTGAAATAATTCAGATTATATTTACCACTATTATCATTACCAGACTTAAGACTTTTCTTATGGTATGTAAAGTCTGTCAATCCGCAAGAGACCAGCATGTTAAACTATATGGTTTAACCTGTAACCACTCTCAATGGTACTCTCGATTGAAGACGACGCCCGTGCCCTGAAGTGTGGACGTATATCGTATATTCACGATGATCATGAATGGTGATTCTCGTATATTGCCACATTCGATCATATTGGTACACACATATTTTAAATTTAAAATATAATTATGGGTTGGAATTATGAGTCCGTGAGCACTAAATTACCACCCTAACACTGCACTGTCATATTATTTTGTAGTTTGTTGAATATGCCAATTGTAATGTGTGTTTTGTCATAGATTATAAAAATAATGGAGTAGATGGCTCCCTTCATTCAACTTCAAATTGATTACGTGTAATAGTATATTTATAAATAATATGACATGTGATTTTTTATGGTCTATAAAGTCCGCCAACCCGCAATAGGCCAGCGTGGTAGACTATATGGCTTTAATAATTCCCATCGAAATCTCGTTTGTAAATGAAATCCGTGCCATGCAGTGGGACGAATATGGACTGATACAGATAAACAGATACAGATGAAATGTGTTACGGACTCAAAAAAATGGATAACTTTTGTCGAGATCATCGTTATCAGAGCGTTCTCTCAATGCAGAACCTTGTTTATTAAAGATATCGAAAATACAAGTGTTCTTTTATCATAATTATTATACAGGGTATCTCAAGACTGCTACCGAAAACGAAGCCGGGTGGTAGTTTTAGTGGCTACTAACACAATGCAATTAAAAATTTCGCATAGAAACGCGACAATTATTTTTTATGATTTTTTAAATATTGTCATTTTGGGGTGGTAAATCCATCGTTTTTGCTAAAATAATAATTTAAACTCTTTTATACCTTAGATTATTTATAAATAAAAGGGTATACACTATTATTTTAGGAAAAAATGTATTTACCACCCAAATATAGCCATAGGAAAAAAATAACAAAAAAAAATGTCGCTTTTTTTTGAAACTTTTTCTGTTGCATTGTGTCTGAAGTCGCTTAAACTACCACCCGGCTTCGTTTTCGGTAGCAGTCTTGATATACCCTGTATATGAGAAATAATTGTTTGATCCGTGGGTATTTGTTTCGGGTCTAGGTATTTGTGAGACCGAAGTCTCTCGTAGTACCTGGTACCCACGACACAAGACTCAATCTTAGTGTGGGTCAGGAATATGCATGTAACTGTTGGGTAGATTTGTTTATTTATCTCATTTTGTCGTCGTGTATGAGTAATCGTTCAGGGGAAGTCTATGTTCTGCAGATGACTTCCTGTGGCTGAAGAACAGAAGGATGTGATTTCATACCTATGTTTTCATGTTTGTTTTGAATGTGAATGATATTATTTTTTGACAATGCTTTCTTTTTGGAATTGATGGCTAGACGAGCTTGCCCTTCTCTTGATGGTAATCGATATGACTGCACTTGAAAAGTAGCAGAACCAAACAACACTTTTAATTACAAAGCAATGCTCGCCATCCTGGGACATATGGTGTTAAGTCTCAAAATGTCATGAGTTACTGTCTTTCACTAACAAACACAACAGTGTATTTACACTGTTGTTTGGCGGGAGAAAAAGACATTGCAGTGATACCTACTCAGTCGGTCTCTCACATATGAGAGACCTACCACCATCTTTAAGCTTAAAGACATTGTGCACAAGTGCATTGAAAAAATATCATATCTGCGTATTTTATACACAGCACTCAACACACAATGTATAATTTGCTAATGCGAGGTTATGAGTCGCGAACGAGCATCGATTTGGGGTCACTCGCCGCCGCCAAAGGGGAAACATTAGGGTGTAATCAACCCTCGAATTTATTGCTCACCCTGTTATTATTTATAACTAAGTTTATTAATCTATTGTGGGTACAGGAGTCGTTTGTTTGTCACTAAACTATTATACTTTGGATAGCTTACGAAGTTTCGTCATTTCTTTGGACGAGTTTAGAAGTTACGGTAGGTTTTCTGGATAGTTCAGAAATTCTTGTAGGACTATTTGAATAAAGAATATTTCTATGGATCTACCTATGAATTTGTGATTAACATAAATTGTCGCGATAGTTTGCAAAAAAAAATGTGTTGCCTAGAGACAGGCATGAAACTATCACCCTATGTAATTTACCCTTGATGTTATCTTTCTTAAGCATTTTAAATAACTGCATCAACCCATATATGTACGTCCCGCTGCAAGGCACATGTCTCCTCTACAGTCAATAGAATGATTAAGAATGGTTAATCCATATAGTCTACCACGCTGGCCAAGTGCGCGTTGGCGGACTTTACATATCGTAGAAATTCTTTACAAGTTGCTACTGTATCCAGGTTCCCACACGATGTTTTCCTGATGATGATGTTCTTCATGATGTGCATGTGATTGATCTTAAAATGAAAATAATATGATCATAAATTTATTTACCTATAAAACTAAGTTTTAAAGTAAAGAGATAAAGTTAAACGCAATTGAACGAACACTTATTGCAGACAAAGACCGGACTAAGAGCGAGTGTTGATGAATCAGTAATTTAAATTAGATTGAATAATCACTTCCCTCCACGGAAGAACGAATATTGCAGCACGAGTAAAAACAACGCGACACAAAAACTTATAGCCGACGTTGCTGTTTGGAGTAGGTTTGCCATGAGTTAAATAAAATTATGATAAGTCCTGTAATATATGAATATTTAAAACAGACACTAGATATTGACTGTGCTACATTTAGTAGTAAGTGTAACAAAACTTACTATAAGTTACAGTCCACACTGCGTCTGTATAGAGTGTCGAATAGTTACAGGCTTATGGTATTTATAAAAGAAAGAAAGAAAAATAGTTATTTGCCACAAACACAAAAAACTACGTACAAATACAAATATAAAAAAGACTAAATATAAATTAATTCAAAGAGTACAAAATGCATGTGCGCGGTTTTGCTTTAATATTCCACCTCGAGAATACATTACGCCAATTCTGAACAAAAAAGGTATCCTAAATATGACCTCAAGAAGACAGCTGTTATACGCATGTACACTACATAGGGTGATTTGGAACAAGAAACCAGAATATTTCTACGAAAAATTATATTGGGTGAAGGACAAAACTAAAAGGCTTCGTTCAGCCTCTCAGAATCGGCTTGTGATTCGATCACATAGATCTACACGATATAGGGGGGAATTTAAGTTTTCTGCAGCAAGTATTTGGAATGATCTGCCTCCACCTATGAGGGAAAAATGAGTCTAGGATGTTTCAAAAAATATATAAAACAGGTCTTTTAGAAAGACAGCGTGCTGCAGAGAACATAAGACACTCTCGCTGGGGAATTCTAAATCTAGGAAAATTATTTACAAATAGTTAACCCTACCACTTGGACATTATGCTGCTGTTGATACACCCATACTCAGTCACACTCACACACACACACACACACACACACACACACACACACACACACACACACACACAGACACACACACATACACACCCACACACACTCGCACGCACACACTCATTACTAATACATTCAATTCAATTCAATTTAAATACTCCTTCCTTATTGATTGTTATTCTATGTGTAGAGTTTAATATTTTTTGTTTTATAAATAATAGTAATTTTTATTTTGTCGCTTCGCTTTTTGTTCTGTATTTACTATGTTCCTATAATATTTTGGTTTTCTTGATTTAATTTGTTGATTTGATTATGAACTACACTAACTCCCGCACACGACACAGGGAGATAGGGGTGACTGAAAAGTGACAACCAGTGCTGATCTAAACTCTAGTTTTGGTCAGCATATGCTGAGTCATTTCCTTTTGTCTTTCGATAATATTGTTTGCTTAAATTTGTTGTATTATTTGTTAATTTTAAGGCAATAATCATTTTTTATTTTTATTTAAAAAAAACTAAAGAAGAAGTTCTCACGACGCGACGTGGCTGTGACAAATAGGTGATCTCTCAGCAATTAAGTTGCGCTGCGATGCGGCCCGTAGCACAACGTTGATTTTCAGTGATCACCTTGGATGACGTGCAGGCGCAAGCTAACGCTTTGTGACAAGTTATATTGTTATTCAGAGCATACGCTGTAAAATAATTATATAAAAATCATTATAATTCTAGTTCAAGTTAGATCAAGAAAACTGCAGATGTCCAGAAGTGTCCAATTGCGAGATGTTTGAATTTACTTGCCAATTCATGAAATTGCCATATTCCTTTATTTCTCTGTATTCCATTTTATCTTTTACTAAATCATAACTGAATCATAAATTTAATTCTCGAATATAAATGCCGCATTTAGAGACATTTTGTGTCAATTAAATTATTACTTAGTGTAGATTTTATTGGATGCGGCCGTAAGTGATCCATCATCACAAAGTTTTTTGCTTACGCCAACACTGACCAGACCAGCATTGACATCATTGCCCTTAAAACCCATACATACACTCGCGCAAGCAATTACTAATTTATCCTAGAAAAATCCCACCAAATCCCACAGCGTGGCAACCCCCACAGGAATTCGTATTAAAATAGCTCGCGTTAAACGGACACGTCGCCGGCAATCAATCGCGACGTTGTTGGATGTTTGGAAATCTCATTTGGTGCCAAATGACAATTAACAGAATCATCAATGCCTAACGATATGGACGCAGTGGCACTAATGTGCCTGTCACAATGATATACTGATGGAAATTGGATGGTGTTTTTTGTTGCTATGATTTTTGGAAGGAATTTTGTTTAGTACTGTCAAGTTTACTGGTGGTTCTATCATATGTGAGAGGCCGCCTGGGTAGGTTCCACCGCAATGTTTATTTCTCGCGCCAAACAGAAGTGTATATGTTCTGTTGTATTTTGGTTTGAAGGACTTTGTAGCTTGTGTTAGATCACTATTTATTTCTCAGTAATACAGTGGTTACAGTTTGCACTTAACTAAACTATATTTCACAATGCACGCTCTTATATAATAACCACCCCACTTCCAATTGACACATATTGAATGGTAAACATGTTTTTATAATTGAACTACCCTTCACAAATTACAATTAATTGTATCACAAAGAATATTGTGTGTGTTTTAATCATATCTTGTTGTGGCGACAACATCCGGCCGTCCTGCGCACGCATCCGTCCCTGGATTGCGTCTTAGTCTGATGCGGTTGCTGAGAATAAACACAAGTATTAATTATAAATAAGTATTTTTGAATTGATTGAGTTTCCTCCACTACTGTTCCATCGACGGTCAGTAAGGAGGGATTCACTTCAACTGAAATTGTAGGTATCAATTTGCACACAATTAGTATCCAAAATCCGTAACTGTTCCATCGCCGGTCAGTTACATTTATGTTAGGATTTGTGATTTACCCTAGGCGATGCCACTGGCCACCCTAGTTGCATATCACCACAAATCCAAACCTCATTGTAACAGATTTATTTTACAAGGATAAATACTATTATATACAAATTCGAAGCAAAAAGCATCAGACAATATAACACAGAAATATTGTAAGTTATCTAAGTGCATAAATACCTGACAACATCCGGGTCGTCTCCTACTTCATTTTCCACTAATTCCTGCAATTGAATCCATGGCTTCATATTTTCTGCACAAGTCGTTCCTTCATATGGTTTGCTCGTCCTTTCTGCGCCTCTCATATCTTTTACTTTATATCGGTCGTGACCCAGCACTTCCGTTACTTGGAAAGGTCCTTTATATAATGGTAGTAATTTTGTGCTTTGTCCGTTGTTCGACTGACTGGGAATCTTAATTACTACCAAATCATCAACGTTGTACTTTCTGGCAATTTTTCTCTTGGAATTGAAAGATTGTGCTTGTTTAACTGCATTCATCTGGATTCGATTACTCACGGAATTTCTCAATGAGGTAACATCAATTGGTAATTGATCGTCATCATTCACTAATTTATCGGCATCCATTCGAAGTCGATACCCAAAGAAAACCTCGCTTGGTATTGCGGATGTTGTTTTATTGATGGTGCTGTTTATTCCATTTTGGATACTTGAAACGTGAGTATCCCATTTGTTATAATCACTGCTAGCACCCATAGTTCGTAGGGCATCAAGGATGGTGCGATTATAACGTTCCACTTGTCCATTGGAACGTGGGACGGCGGTGGCGATGATATGTCGTCGTATATTTTTGTCGTCACAGTATTTTACAAATAATTTAGATGTAAATGCGCTGCCTGCATCACAAATGATGCGTTTAGGGTTGCCAAATACATTAAATACCTTATCTAATTCATTGATCACGGTTTTACTTTTAGTATTACGCACAGGTGCTATGAATACAAATTTTGTAAAAGAATCTACAGTCACTAACAGGTAAGTATTTTTATGAGCAGTCTTAACAAATGGACCCAAATGGTCGATATGTAAGGTGTGAAATGGCCTTGCATATTTAGGTATGGAAAATAATTCGCCTTCCTTTTTGCCATGAACAGCTTTCATATAAATACACTCAAGACAATTTTTTATGTATTTTAACACAATTTTCCTCATTTTCGGAAACCAATATTGCGACCGTATCCTTTCAATTGATTTATCCACAGAAAAATGACCTATTTGATCATGATTTGCTCTAATCACTTGCCAAATACAATTTTTTGGAACCACCCACCGCCTACCATACTCAGTTCTACGATACACTTTATTTCCAAGTAATTCATATTCATTGAAAATCTTTTTGTTAAGCTCGGCCTCTCCTGTATTCAAAATATCTTTGATTGCGCATATTTTTGGATCCTGTAATTGTACTGACAGTTACCAATCACTTTCCATAATAACCAACACACTTTCATTACATATAGTATTAGGAGTATCATTACAAATAGGGTTTCTACTTAATGCATCCACGTGTTGCATTTGTGTTCCAGGTTTATGTACAATTTCGAAAGTAAATTCTTGTGTCATTAACACCCACCTACCTATCCTCGCATTAATTTCTTGCTTATTTATTGTATACTTAACCGCGTTACAATCTGTATAAATTTTAAAATTAGAACCCAATAAGTAATGTCGAAATTTTTGCAAACCAATCACAATAGCCAAAAATTCAAGTTCAAACGAATGGTACTTCTTTTCTTCATTTGTAGTCTGTCTACTGTAAAAATGTATTGGTTTTTCTCCTTGCTCTGTAAGTTGCGTTAAAATACAACCTACACCATCACGACTCGCATCCGTATATAAAATTGTGGAAAGTTTTGGATCAAAAATTGATAATACAGCATTATGTAATAATTCTTGCTTTAACTTATTGATAGCTGTACTTTGTTCAATCCCCCATTCCCATTGCGCATCTTTCTTTAACATTTTTACTAATGGTTTCGATATAACGGCACAATTTTTTTATAAATTTTCTAAAATAGTTCACAAGTCCCAAAAACTGCCTGACCTGATGGACATTCTTGGGTTCGGGATAATTTTCGATAGCCTTAAGTTTATTTTTACCAGGCCGAATACCTTCTTCCGAAACATCATAACCAAGAAACTGTACAGAATTTTGGAAAAAGTAGCACTTACTTAGATTTATTGTTAGACCATTGTCTTGCAATACTTTTAGTACATCTTCCAACCTTTTAATATTTTCATGAATTGAATCTGTAGCTATCAATAAGTCATCCATATAACAAATAATTCTATCAAATCGTAATTTTCCCAATACAGTATTCATAAGTCTTTGAAAAACCGCTGGCCCATTACAAAGGCCAAATGGCATCCTTTTAAATTCATAGTGGCCGTCAGGGGTAATGAATGCAGTTTTAGGTATAGAATTCTCCTTGACCTTAATTTGGTAATACCCGCTTTTTAGGTCTAAAGATGTATAAAACTTGCAGCCCTTTAATTTATCCATTAAATCTTCGACAATAGGCATCGGATATTTTTCTTTTATTGTTATTTTATTTAGAGATCTATAATCGATACACATACGTTTATCTCCAGATGCTTTATCCACTAATAAAATTGGACTTGCGTAAGCAGAATTGCTTTCTTGTATAATGCCATTTGTTAAAAGTTCATCAACGATTTCACGAGTAATTAATTTTTCGGATTCGGACATTCGATAAGGTCGGTGACAGACTGGCTTAGAAGTAGTTAGCTCAATTTCAAGTTCCACACAAGATGTTTCACCCAAAGAATGAAAACTTTCCGATATTACACGTGGGTATTTAGAAAATATCTTGTTTAACAAGGGACCGTAAGCTGTAGAGTCAGCATTAAATATTGGTAAATCTACCAAAGCTGTGTGTTCATTATTTACAGGGTGGAAAGACAATTTATCGCCTATACGCGTATACATTATTCTTTTATCTTCAGTGAAATTCCTTCCGATTAATATTTGACAACCAGATAACTCATTGAAAATATAAAATAGAATGTCAAGGTTCGTGTTATCTACCTTAAGATTCGCATTTACTCCTTGTGTAACGTAAGAACAAGAATTAACTTTAAAGCCGGTTAATAAGATAGGTGTTTCTAGCGTAAATGTAGTAAGTTTTAATTTACTTGCCATAGTGCTTGATATAAGTGAACAACTACTACCCATGTCAATGAAAGCTTGTTGTTTACATCCATTTAATTCGACATCCTTGTAAAACTTATCCTTAGGGTTAGATTCCATAACTATCTTAACTTCACTATCTTTTTCCGCCTTAGTTTTGGATTTTAATCTACAAGCAAGTTCTAGATGGCCAAACTTATTACAAACATTACATTTCACATTATCTTTATGACTGCAATTTGTCTTTTTGTGACCTGTTTCACCACAACGAAAGCATGTTATATTCGCAAGAGTAGTTGTAGAATAATTACTAGTAGATGCACCGAAATTTGAACTATCTGATCTTTTGTCAATATTAATACTAGAGTTGTAGGGTAAACGTGGTAAATTTCTATTGGGAAAATTGTTTGTGTGAAAATAGTTGTTGCCTTGTTTCTGAAATGTTTTATGTTCAGTTTCATAATATTTGCCGTGCAAAAAGGAAGCCAAGTCATCACTATATTTAAAATTACCAGCTTCAGCTGCTGTACTTATATTTTTATCACCAATAGACCCCACAACTATAGAAATAATATCTTGTTCCGAAAAATTTAGTCTCATTTTATCAATTTTACCTCGTTGTATAAAGTAATATTCATATAATGATTGACCATCTGAAGGCTTAGACTGTACTAAATCCTTTAATAGATTAAACATATTACGCTTAACTTGAAAGGTGTCTAAAAGAGTATTTCGCCAGTCCTTCCATATCCAGGTAGTCCACTCTGTTTTATTCTTTTGAAGGGAGTCGTACCATGTTTTTGCAGTATTACGTAGTTTTTGCAAAGCTTGATATTGCAAGACACGATCAGACCAGCCAAAAGCTCGGGCATTAGCTTCCACAACGTTAATCCACATATCAACATCATCAACAATAGGATCAAACTCGGGTATCACTGATGACAAAATAATATTTTGGCTTACTGTGGGAGACGCAGCTCTTGTGCGTCTCGATTTTCTCCTTGTGCGCTTACATGAGCTGCTGCTACTTGATGACGGCGATCGTGAGCTGGATGACACTGATTTAGAGGAAGATTTCCTGCGTCTGCTCCTCTTTCCTCGGGTTCTTTTACGACTTCGTGGCATTTGGCGTGGTTACGAAAACACTTCTGATGTTAGATCACTATTTATTTCTCAGTAATACAGTGGTTACAGTTTGCACTTAACTAAACTATATTTCACAATGCACGCTCTTATATAATAACCACCCCACTTCCAATTGACACATATTGAATGGTAAACATGTTTTTATAATTGAACTACCCTTCACAAATTACAATTAATTGTATCACAAAGAATATTGTGTGTGTTTTAATCATATCTTGTTGTGGCGACAACACTTGTGTAACTACTGGACATAATGACGCTTAACATCTTATGTCTTAGGATGGCAAGCGCCGTGGAATACCAAACATGCTATGTAATTCACGATGTTGCTTGGTATTGCTACTTTCCACGAGCAATCGTATCGCTTATCATCAGGCAAATGGCATGCTCGTCTCACCATTCACAACAATAGAAAAAAACCATAATAACAGATGTTTCTCTTAGCAAATATTTGCATAATTTCTTAAAAGTTTTTGATTTCTTTTTTACATAATTGATTGCCAATTTCCTCGAAATACTTAGGAATATAATAATAAGTGGAGTTAGCAATATTTGTAAAAGGAAAAACTAAATACTCTCTTCCTTTAGTAAGAAAGTTAGGAAGCTGAGTTTTCAGCGGTGTCACTTACAATGAATCAATTTTATTTAACTCAGTAGTATCACCCCAACTTGAATCGACAGCTTCTATGAAAATAAAAAATAATGTCAATGAAATATATATGTTAATACTTAATTAAATAATTCGATAATTTCAATAGTAACTTAGTCTGTCAACCCTGTCCATCAGACATGTAGCAGGTTTGTAAGCAAGTCGTGCGAGGGGCGGCGCTGTTCAACTCGCGAGACAAATGCAACGATTTGTCACCGTTTTTGATGTCCTAATGGCAGGCAACATACTAAACGACTGTTTGTTTATTGCTTGCGTCTTTAATTACCAGTTATTTTTGTATTGGGACAATATGAAATCAAAAATACACCCAACAGTCACACACATAGTCCTAATCCCACACTAATATCCAGTCTTGTGTCGTGGGTATCAGGAACTATGAGAGACTTTTCGGTCTCACAACTTAATTATATATGTTGTACTATGTATGTTATACCTTTTAGTAGGTTTGACTGAGTTATGAATTTGTGCCCGATATCGCAATAGGCTGGCTCCCTATTACATCGTGGGACAGAAAATACAAGGCGATTTGTAGGTGTACTGGTTACACCTCTGCCGGAGTAGGCCAAGAGCTTTTTCTTTGAAAATGGCGTGGGTTTATGCGTGTATATATCTTAATAGTTAGGTATGTAAAGTGTCTAAGCATATTCCAATAATTGAAAGCACAACCATCGCAACTGATATTCATATTTGAAACGAAGCAACCTCATACTATATTTTCCTAATACTATCTATCAACTTCCCTGTGCAATATGAAATTCATTTATTTATTTTTATAACAGAAAAGAAAACGCAAACATTATATTTGGGATACAAACGTCCCGAACACACCGATTTACACAAAAGAAAACATCAAAAAAGAGTTAAATCAGTAAAACCCTTTAAACTGAAGACTAACAAATGTGCTTTACGGGCGTCCATCCGCGACTAGCAGCTGTTACGGCCGCCCGTCCCGACACCAAAGGCGACACCGTCGTGTTTCGCGCACCATTACACACGTAAAACGCAATTTTCAGTGCCATTTTGAAAGACTATAGCGACGGCAATAAAACAAAGCTACCGATGCGTCCTCAACAAATTGTATAATTGCTTAAGTGTGATTTTACAATGTTTCCACTGCGTGTGTTGACAGAGCACTTCCTTTGCCGTTTAGATGGTAATAATAGCTTATGGGTTGTGTGTTTTCCGCGTTTGTATGTTTATGCGTTTGTAAAACTCTCTTCTTTAGCTACTGGAAGTCTGCTGAAGACTGGTCTATTTCAAGGATTTTTTTATTGCAATGTATGGCGAGACAAGCACGCCATTCGCATAATAGTATGCGAGACAACCACTTATGGACAGTAGTAAAAGCAAATAGCATCATTAATTACAAAGATATCTTTGGTATTCCACTGCGGTCGCCATATGGGACATAAGATGTTAAATCTTAATATGTCTAGTAGTTTCTCTGGCTACAATATCCTTCAATCCTTTAAATCGGAACACAACGTTGCATTTTTACATTGCTGCTTAGAATAAATGACATTTTGGTGGTACCTATTCAGACGGCCTCTTATAGATATATATGTCAATGTCAATTATGGTCTTAGTTGTTATGGCCGTACTTACAAAACGTATTTAAACCAAATTTATAATTTGCAAACCAAAATTTTAAAAAATATAGTATCGCATAAGATTAGATCCGGTACAACCGTAGACCTAATGAGTTGAATTGGCAGAAGTACGTCTCCATTAGAAATCATTGCAGTAAGGTGTGTAGGAATGCCCAACGCCGACATATTCACAACTCTATTGAAAACGGAGATCCAGCTACGGTTTGGAAATTTCTGAAAACACTGGGAGTGGGGAAGCCTCGACAAGAGTCCTTTTGTAAGCCAATTGACTTAAATTCCTAAAAACAATCATTTTTGTACATCGCCATTCTTTGATAAGGCGATGAAAGATAACACTATAAAGTTCCTTTCGACCCTCAAGACTCCCGCATGTTCTGCTTTTGTCATTAAACAATTTGCTGATTGTGATGTTAAGAAGACCATTATGCTCATTTCATCTAATGCGACGGGAAGCGACTGTGTCAGCCGCAATATGATTCTCCCTATCCTAGACGACATCCTTCCTATCATCTCCCATATCCTTAATGATTCTATTTCCTCTGGTATCTTTCCTGCTGCTTGGAAAAAAGCACATATTATCCCAACTCCTAAAAAATCCAATGCATCCAATCTCGCAGATTTCCGTCCTATATCAATTCTTCCTTTTCTATCCAAAGTCCTTGAACGTCTAATCCATACCCAGCTGAATGAATTCCTCTCGAAACACAATCTCCTTAATCCTCTCCAATCAGGGTTTCGTCCTGGGCATAGCACAATTACCACTCTAACTCATATTGCGGATGGCATTAGGTTGGGCATGGAGGAAGGCAAGCTGACAGTCTTAGCATTGCTAGACTTCAGTAATGCCTTCAACACCGTCGATTTTGATGTCTTACTTGGCATAATGCGTTCTCTTAACATATCTCCAACAGCAGTGGATTGGTTTCGTAGTTACCTGTATGGTCGCCAGCAACGCATCTGCTTTGAGGAATGCTTTTCCTCTTGGTGCTCTGTATCTGCTGGTGTACCTCAGGGCGGCGTTTTATCTCCTTTACTCTTCGCTGTCTTTATTAATTCTATTACCAATAATCTTCGCTCCTCCTACCACCTTTATGCCGACGATCTGCAAATTTATACTCGGGCATCCTTGGACAAGATAACTGATGCGATTGGAGCCATCAATTCTGACATCCAATATATATGTTCATGGAGTAAAGATTACGGACTGAAGGTCAATCCATCAAAAACTCAGGTCATTGTTGTCGGCAGCCCTAGGATGATATCGAAAATAGATCAGGACCAACTTCCATCTGTTTCCTGTGATGGTATCATTGTTCCATACAGCGATACAGTCAAAAATCTTGGTTTATATATAGACAAATGTTTCACATGGGGTCCTCAGCTTCGGGAAGTTAGCCGAAAGGTTTTTGCCTCAGCTAGGTCTTTGTGTAGGTTACGCAATTTTCTCCCCATTGCCACGAAAATTTCCCTTGCACAAACTCTCCTACTCCCCATCCTTGATTATGCCGACGTCAGCTATCTCGATCTCACCGAGGACCAACTTAATAAACTTGAACGTCTTCAAAATTTCTGTATTAGATTTATATTTGGTCTGCGCAAATATGATCATGTCTCTGAGTTTCGTACTAAGCTCAAGTGGTTACCCATACGACTTCGTCGGAATGCTCATATTCTTAATCTTCTTTACAATATTTTGTTCAATCATTGACTTATATTCTACCGATAGACGAGGCGCGTCATAGAAACTATTTGTCCCGTATTTGTCAAAAGCTCAGTAGCGACATCTAGTACGTTAACTTGAATATTACAAATTATGATCAAAGATTATTAGACAGACAAGACAGTTCATGTCAATAATAGCTTTGCCTAAGATACTGCCTAAGTATAAATACCGTCATAGCAATAATATATTTGTAGTGTTTTTTTTTATTTACGTGAATAATTCATGAAAATGATGTAAATGAAATTAAATAATCTTACAAGTGTACAAGTCTGTCAAGCAGTCAATCAGTGTACAACCAGTCTGATATTTATTATAATAACATTCATGAATTTTTAACAAGCTGATAAGCTTTTTTTGAGACTAATAGACAAAAGGAATGGTACACCAGAAGTTTTCAAAAATGACTACCGCATTTGGAATATCTGAAATCTTCGTGTCGAAAATGAATTGAACAAATATAGGTATGTTCTCATGGTAGCCACTTATATCCATTCCAATAATTCTGGACAAATATTATAGAGATCTCCTTTTTTCGTAACCGACGCGGAAGAATATAAAACAATTTTAAATGATATTAGTCTTCAATAACAATGGGTTCCAATAGTCCATTAAGTAATTCATATTAAGAAATAGGGTCTAAATACTATCCAATGTTTCAAATCATACAGAAAACACACATATTTTGAGTTATTAATTAACAACATATGATTAAAATAAAATACTGAAATCAATTTGCAACTACATTCTTCCTACATATTTGTATTTGTAATGTATTCGAATAGTTTATACCTATTTGGTCCACTGATATGAATGTCCCTTGAATAATCTATATCTTATATAGTACGTCTCTCTCACTCGACCGGCAATTTTTAAGCGCGGAAATGAGATATACGATTAAGGAGCTCAGCTTGTATTTTAACGAGCTCTAAAATATATTTAATCCATTAATAAATAAAAGATCTGTATTATCGGTATTATTCTGAAATATTATATCACTTACGTTGTATTCTTTAATTATATTGTAACTTCAGAAAATTTCGCTGTCGGTTTGACGGGGAAAAGTCAAAATAAATTACTTATAAATATAAACAAAGAGGCGTACTATTGCGCGGCCGTCACGCGACAGACTGATTCGTGTGCGGTGCATGCACCGCACTTGGGTGGGACACGTTTGTTACAAAGAACGTCTTATCTAGTGTAACATTGATATCGATGTGTTCAATCCTCTCACTCCATCATATCTCAAAGAACGATTTCTATTTCTCCATGAGTCTCATTCAAGGTCCTTGAGGTCGTCGGAGAATCTGAAACTGAGAATGCCTATGCATACCACAACGTTCATGGATAGGTCCTATACAGTGCAAGCCGTTCGACTGTGGAATGCATTACCAGTTGTCATAAGGCAAGCTCAAACATTGACATCTTTCAAAAAAATGCTTAAAGACTATTATCTTTCTCTCTAAGTAGCTGCATTAAGAAGTTTTTATTTCCTCTTTTTGTTTCAATAGGTAATTTATAATTTATATTTAGTATGTATATTTATGTCTATGTTTATCTATAGAAATATTTATATATGTATGTATATTAAGTGTATTATATAATTATGTATTATATATCATGTATATATACACTATAAATAATTTGTTTACCTATTCCTTATAAGAGCGTGTTTTTAGTTTTATTTAAATTCTATACTGCCCTCTCTTCTTATCCTTTTCTTATATCCATCCAAAGGTTGTCTGTAAGAAATCGCCTAGAGCGATAAGACCGCCAACTGTACTCTTTAATTTTATATGTAAAATATTGTATACTTTGTCATTTTTTGTGTGCAGTAAAGAATGAATAAATAAATTAGAGACCAGTTTAAAGACGACTATAGAAAATTGTTTAGTTATTGTAAAATCTTACCTATTCATGTCAACGTTGAGTATACTTTACTTGTGAAATATTATTTTAATAAAGAACTGAAAACAGAAATTAACCATCCTATATATACGCGTGCCATCGCACAAAACAAGTTAGTGACGCCGCGGGCGAACAATACTTACGGCGAGCGAACGGCCTCATACCTTGTGCCGCGTTTAATTAACAGACTACCCCCAGATTTACGCGATAGTTTAACACCAAAGAACATCAAATATAAACTCAAGACTTACTTTTTAAATAATCTAAATGTAAATAAATAATAATCTTTGAATGAATCTCAAAACTCCTATTACCATTACAGTATAAATGTCTTGTTATAAGTTATAACCCCTTTGTCAACTCCGATAGCATCTATATAAACCCTAGTGGTTTCTTATGCTATTTACTAACAATTATTGTATATTTTGTTAAGCAAGTTAAATAAAAGAAAAAAAAAGATGAGAAACCTACCACCAGTAAAATGTAAATATTACCTACTCATTCTTTACTTGTTTTTACAAACAACAACAGTTTACGTATAGGTACTTCAACTACAGTCGACCATACTGATCTATGTTACCTCTTCTACATGATGGGCCATCGTTTAGAGGGGTATTGACATATTCATATTTAAAACTGAATCCTCCTCCTTGCGTCGTGTTCCTCAAGATTGAGGGTCGTGACCTTTCTTATGCATCGTTTTCATCATAACGAGCTTTCTCCGCCTGGTTCTGTCTACGGCGGTGTGAAGGGCGCTGTGGATTGTAGAGTCAAGAGTGGTGCGGATTTGGTCAGACTAACGTATTGGATTCCGTCCACGCGGTCTTCTCCCGTTTACTTTGCCGGTTACAATCAGCTTTTCGAGGTTGTCCTTGTCTTTCCTTGCAATGTGACCGAGGTATTCCGGAATTCTGCGTAGACACTCAGATGACAATCGCGATGAGATTTTGAGTTTTTGCAATATAGAGACGTTAGTCCGAAATGCTGTCCAAGGACACGAAGCATCTTTCTCCAGCACCACATCTCAAAGGCGTTTGCGATTTGCAAGCTTTTATTGTCCAAGTCTCAACTCCATACGAAAAGATCGAGAAAACCAAGGTCCGTACCAGCTTGGTTTTAGTTTTTCATGGAGATGTTGCGATCCTTCCAAATTTTTCCAGCAAAAAAAAACATGACTGAAAACTGAATAAGCTCTTCAAAATCTGGTGTGACAAAAGACAAACATATTATTATTAAAGATACATTTCTTTTCTTAAGATACCAAGGGACACTAGTACATAAAGCTTCAGGCACTAAGTCCGCCTTGTACGAGTATATAATATACAGGGTATATCAAGACTGCTACCGAAAACGAAGCCGGGTGGTAGTTTAAGCGACTTCAGACACAATGCAACAGAAAAAGTTGCAAAAAAAAGCGACAATTTTTTTTTTTGTAATTTTTTTCCTATTGCCATATTTTGGTGGTAAATTCATTTTTTCCTAAAATAATAGTGTATACCCTTTAATTTATAAATACTCTAAGATATAAGAGAGTTTAAATTATTATTTTAGCAAAAACTATGGATTTACCACCCAAAAATGACGATATTTAAAAAATCATAACAAATAATTGTCGCGTTTCTATGCGAAATTTTTAATTGCATTGTCTTTGTAGCCACTAAAACTACAACCCGGCTTCGTTTTCGGTAGCAGTCTTGAGATACCCGGTATATAAATATACTTTTCCCAAGAGTGTTCAACGTTTACATCAAACTCACGTATTACAAACAGCTTATTTTGGACACGACGTCATCACTTCCTTAATTGGACAAGTTGATACAAGAGGCAGTCAATCAACGCTGAGTAATTCATTAGCAGTAAAGTTCTAATAATAAACTCATTGTTATTTTATTTTTATATTATACCAAAAGATACTCAGGCGTACTGGGTGGGTTTTATGGTATTATGGTATTGGTATTATGATGCAACGTATTAGGTTTTTTATAGAAATGCGACGAAATTGTCATTAAAATCAATCAAGAGAATCAGTAAATGATAAGTATCATAGATAAATCATAAAAGAGTTTATTTTTAGAAGTGGAAAACTTATATCTTATGTCGGACTTCGAACATTCGAACTTAGTGTCGGAGAATTGAGTATATCCCAGCAACCGTCACCTATCTTATGACCAAAGTCCGAAAATATCATCGCGCATGGGCTCCATTATATCGTGAAACTTCACGGTTGTTCTAGTTATTATTAATATGTACCTAATGCTTCCTAAATTATTCTCAGTAGAGTGCCAATAATTCGTGTTCAATAATATCGTATCTCCTAATTTCATTCGGTCTTATTACTTATCTTAGTCATGGACAATTTTAAAACATATTTTAAGTAACGAATGTTTTATCTTCTTCGCTCAAATTAAATTCAAAGGTGTTAGAAAGGGACAAATCATATGATAACTAAAATGTGTTTAAAAATTGTTGTATGCATAAGGACGTAATATTTTAGGCTATTTGTAAGGCTGTTAAATCGACAACTCGCGACCGCCGTCTTCCCCTCTCGTTCTATTCACACAGAGATTTATTGAGTTTCCGTCACACCACTTAACTTCCACAAATTCACCCCTCGCGTCATGGGGATGATATCTATTCATAATTTTATTTAGCGGACAAATTCAGCTTGAGTATTATGAGTAGGATTTATTTGTTTTAATAGAATAGACTAAATTTAATAGATAAGATTTTACGTTCTTGATGAGTAAAAACAAAAAGTAACTGACTATGATGATGTCGTCAAGGAAATGAAGTTGTATATTACTGGAAAGTATATTATTGAAAATTAATGCAAGGCTGCATATTCTTCTACTACAGTGGAAATCAATGTTTTTTTGCAGTAGTCCAAAGAGGTAAGGCGAAAATAAGACTTAGAAGTTAGTAGGTGACTCTCGAGTCTGAGATATTAAAGCTTAATATATGTAATAGCTTAATAAAATCACGAAGACTTACTCCATAGCTAATTTTAGAAAATTCTATACATAAGTATTTTATGATAAAGTTGCATAGTTATTTTGTTATCAAATATGAAAATCCTAGATAGAGCTCGATAATATTTACCGGTTGCGTCGAAGGTACTGTTGGTTCTGCCTCGCTACTGCAGTGCATCAGAGATGGCTGTAGAGACGTGTGTAGATTGTTTCTGGCCACGATGAGCCAATGCTGTGGATCCCTGGTGCGCCGGGTGAGAGCCAGCACAAACAGCGTACCATGATTGCCAACCGGCTAGAGCAGGGGTCAGCGACCTGCGGCTCCCGAGCTACATTGGGCTCTTTGGATGTGGAGCTGCGGCTGTTTAATTTCATACACCAATAAAAAAAAATTATTGCTATGAATGGCGAGACCAACATACTGTTCGCCTAATGGTAAGCGATACGACCGCTCATGAACAGTAGCATGACCAAACAATACCTTGAATTACAAAGCGATGCTTGACTTTCCACTGCACTCGCCATCCTGAGACATAAGATGTTAAGTCCCAATATGTCCAGTAGTTACTCTGGCTACAATGTCCTTCAAACCGAAACACTACAGAGAGTATGCATTAAAAAATATAGTAAGAAATCATTTTGAATCGTTTAATTTAGGCGCCATTTCTATCTCTTAGCCACTTATCCTCGATGTTTACCGCACCCCTGCCCCATGACAGGCGTTGTAACATTAGTCAGAAAAAAATGGTGGCTCTTTAAAAACTTAGAAATGTTGTAAATTATAATTTTTGACTCTTTTGGACTCTGCTTTGCCCGTCCCAGGGATTCGAACCCAAGACGCTTTGTAATCGTAGCGTAGTACTAGTGCGCCACCGATAGGCACCGGCAGATAATAACATAAGCAGTGATAAGGGAGGGCTCGTGACTCTATGTGAGTCTCATAGAGACTCTATGTGAGTTCTGTATGATAGATTAATTCTGGCATTACACATTTTTCAGTAGGTATTCCAAATCGAATTTGAAGGACTTCTATAAACTGATATTGATAATGAATCCTTTTACATCCGCTACACTTGAAATCACTGAATTTTACTACTTACTATTTGATACCGCCATTGTTACAATTTTGCGCACTCTCCGTCAGATTCGCGCCGCTCGTCATGTTAAGTGTGAATTCGAACCGTTGCGCGTTGTACCGAGCTCTAAAATGACACGCGATGATAATTTCAAATTACAAAGATGTGATTGCCGTTGGAAAAACCTCTTCTATCATATTTTAGTATTCATGGATAATTTTATTGTTTGCCCATATATTTCAGCTAGGCTCTTTGAAAATACTCGAAGGAAAATTATTTCTAAGAACGGACTTGCGATTGCAGATGATGATTACTAACGTTGAATTGCCAAAATGTAATTCATAGATAATATGAAATTGCCGGCCAAATAATGTGGAGTAAACATTGTTAGATCGGAAGGTTTGCGTGGTAGAATTACTGATTAGAAATAAAAATAAAATTACAACACTAATAGAAACGTTTTAGGAACTTGTTCGAAGAAGATATAACTGGAGTTAGAGTTTAGTAATTGACTAGAGTTAACAACCATTTAGAAAGGTCACGATGTAGTTTGAATAATAAAGAAAGGTGGTACTCTACAATTCCTTGCATTTTTCGTATTTCGGAACGGCAGTCCTAACTTTGTAATGTTGTCAGTAGTGCGTCAACTTCAGCGAGGGAGTTCGGACAAGTTTGGCATGAATTTGAATTTAGAATTATTCCATTTTTGAAACCATAACTTCAAATTGAGGGGGTAAAATGTTCGTAGACAGTTCTAAATTACTTAAGAATCTTTGAATGGTTTTTAAAGTAAAACCAATATGGTAATAATTATATGTTTATGTACGTATTTTATTAAAGTTCTAAAACTCATTGATGCTTGAAATGTCTTAATTAAAGTTTATAAATACTTAGAGTATTTATAAACTCGTCAAAACAAAATAAGGGCCACCAATATTTTTCGACATTAATTCATTTTAAGCAGGATTCAAGGTTAGAAATAGTCTATTTATAATAAAACAAACTATTGTTTCTTAAATAAAATTATTTTAAATTAAATTAAAAACTAATTGTTTTTATAACATTTTATATTTTTTACAATTTTTTTAAAATTCTTTCATAACATTAATATTAAAATTTTAACATAAAGGTAAATAACAATCGTTTTTTTTTACATTTTTTTTTTATAATGGCCTGGCATAGTGGCGGCATTGCACCTGATGGAAAGTGCCAATGCCGCCCAGGCAGAGTATAAGTATGGGACTGCCGTCCGATGCCAATGGAAACAATTATGCCGGCCTGCTTAGGTGCCTCTTCACACCACGGCGGAAGGACCCAGGATTGTAGGAAGGAGGGAACACGTGCGCCGGCAAACAATTCCACAGCCTGACGGTGCGGCACAGAAACGAATTTGAGAACCGTTTGGTTCGCGCCGGGATGGTGTGGACCGTCAAGCTATGGCTTCGCAAGCCAGCACGCGTGGTTCTGGTTAGGAATGGAGAGGAGGGGAGCAAGTTGAACAATTCCTCAGAGCACTCACCGTGATACAGGCGGTAGAACACGCTTAGAGAGGCGACATCTCTCCGGAGTTGTAGCGACTCCAAGTTACATTCTAATATCGGGTATGTCCATTGTCCCCCTCTTTTTGAAATGCATTCTTGGAACCTTGAAGGCATGCTCTCCACAAGATTTTTGACAATGTCATCAGAGATTTCTTCCCAACAACTTTTTAATAAGTTTATTAGCTGCTGTTGATTATGCACATCTTCTTGAGCTGCCCTAACCCGTCGTTTGAGTTGATCCCAGAGTTGTTCAATTGGATTTAGGCCAGGACTATTGGCAGGCCACGCCAAAACCTGGATATTGGCTTCGTCTAGGACTGCCAAAGTTGCTCGCGCTGTGTGCGAGCATTGTCCTGCATCAGGATGAAACCTTCAGACGCTGATTGCGAAAATAGAATGATATGAGGTCTGACTACTCGATCGATGTAACTTTGTGCTGTTACAGTACCATCGTTCAGAAAAACAAGGTCAGTTTTACCTTGTAAGCTAATACTGGCCCAGATCATAACATTGGGTCCACCAAATCTATCACGTTCATGAATACAAACATCTAAAACCGTTCTCCACTTCTTCTCCATACTCGTCCACGTCTATCATTACTAAAAAACTTCACTTTACACTCATCCGTGAAGAGCACGTTACGCCATTGGTTTATACCCCATTCCAAATGTTGACGTGCAAATCTTAAACGGCTTGCACGGTGAGCTTGTGAGGGAGCGCTGTCATACATTCGCGTTTTGAAAAACGTAGATATTTTCTTGTTGTTAGCGAAAGAATGTTGGTAGCGCTCCTATATTAGTAAAAATTGAATTAATTATTTAGCAATAAATTGCTATAAATTCCTTTGATAGCCGAAATTATATTTAGCTGTTATCCTTTTAAAAAGAGTTTGAGTGGAATTAAATAGACCTAAACTACTTACTTTTAAATTTTTTTTCAAATAATTGCTGTATGTTGCACAACCTGGTCCAATATTAGCCAATAGGAGGGCAGAAAAAGGTGGCCCGGCACCACCATTTTTATTTACGTTTTTGAAGTACCTACCAGCGCTCCCTTTATATATTATATATACTTAAAGGGTAATTAGTAATGTGGTACAACTTTAGTTTGTAGTTTAAATATTACCAGTAAACTAAAGCTATTATTGGTTTCTTTAATAGTAGTAAAACACATTATTTCTCTGTTTTCAAACATTCCTATCACAAGAAATCTAACAATTGCATTGATATTCTCTTCTAAAAAAATAACTTAACAAATCACAGACTTACAACTATCGTCTCAAAGAATCTGTATTAGCCTTACCGAGTTATACAGGCGTATAAAGTACCTATGAATAGGGATATTTTCTTTGTTTCAAGTCCGGAGGCTTACCAAAATTTGGGTTTTGCTCAAGCAATATTAAGAAACTAACGTGTAATTAAATATACACTTGACATTATAGTTGAAAACGGGTTAAGAAGAAAAACTGCGATAACGGACGTTTGACTCAGCTGATGAGTTTCCTTTTATGGCAAGCAGTAAATCTTACAGTCCTGATGTTTGAACAAATCACGTATTAGCATCAGAATTGCAGATTTTCCATAACTTCCTGAGAGTTACATTAAATATCACCAGTTTTCTTTAAAGTTATATATAACCACTAATCAGGAGGTATACGACCACCCCTTAGCTGAATTTTCAACAAATTTAGATCTTGTTATTGAATAACGCGGATGGTTAAATTTAAACCCTATCTAATAGCCACGGATAACACGGATGTTTAACTTTAAACTCTATCTAATAGTTCCACGGTAATAAGTTGGATTATATTAAGTTATTCGAGTTTTTCTTTTGTATTTCCTTTTCTAACAAAGCTTGTCAAGAATAATCGCTCATAATGCAATTAACTGCCTATACTAACTACCAGTGATGTTTAATGAAAAGATAATTTCATACCATTAAGGCCTAATTACACAATTAAGCACCGTCGCGGCGCGTCGCCGCCGCGCTAATGAAACCAAATTATAAACGAACCTACAAAAAACGGTCATTTCAAATTTCAAACCCCGTTAAAATCGACCAATAGCAATCCAGATACTTGATTGCGGGGCGTGATGGCGCTCATTACTCAACTTCTCCTCAAATCGCACGTACAAAACTACAGCTATCTCTGTCTCACATAAGAATATAAGAAGGAGATGGAAGAAATTTGATTACGGAACACAATTTGGATGGTTGAACGTTCCATTCACAGCGTGTTTTAATATTTAATTTTATTGTTGCATTAATGTGCTAAAGATTTATGCGAGGGTCGACGTAATGGCGCTCGATTTGGATTTATCTTCGCTTATGAGATTTGTTAAGTAAATTACTCGTGGATATTAGATTATGATGTGTCGACTCAATGGGGTTGTTGTGTTGTGTTTTTTAATAGTTTGACAAGGGGATTCAAATTTATTGAGTATAATTGAATGTATTAGTATATTTTATTGACTGTAAATATTTGTATTTTCTCTAATTTTGCGGAGAAAATGTATATGAGCTATGAAAATAATTATTTTGATTATGTTTTTATTATTTCATTCATGTCCTCGCTTTTGGTCCAGCAAATGTGAAAATACATCAAATCTCTCGCAGTTCGCCGCCAGTCGTGTAAGGACGTGAATTCGATTTCGATCGGGATCGAGAAATCTACTATTATTTTCCCATTTCCATTTCCATATTCAAACATGATTTGCATTCAGTCAGATCGGTCATAAAATCATAACCTATAATACTGTAAAATGTATTATAAATGTTTACTGGTGGTAGGTCTCTCATATGTGAGAGGCTGCCTGGGTGGGTACCACCGCAATGTCTATTTCTCTCGTCAAATAGCAGTTTAAATGCACTGGTGTGTTTCGGATTGAAGGACATTGTAGCCAGAGTAACTACTGGACATATTGAGACTTAATATCTTGTGTCTCAGGATGGCGAGCGCAGTGGAGTGCCAAGCATTGCTTTGTGATTCAAGGTGTTGTTTGGTTTTGCTACTGTTCATGAGCGGTCGCATCGCTTACCATCAGGCGAACGGCATGCTGGTCTCGCCATTAACTGCAATTTTAAAAAAATGTACATCATGTTACGCAGACCCCTCATTAGCTTGGCATAAACCTTGGGATAAAATAATAATGGAAAAATAATAAATTGACAATGTTGAATTGAAATAGTCTTTAAATTATACTAATAACACATTCCTCAACAAAGGAAAGAGAATTCATCGATTTGGCTGCGTAGTTTGGTTTCCCAGAGCTACGAATAACCGAACGAGCAAATACTCACGTCTCGACGCGGAAATCAAACCCAGATTCTAACTCAAACAAGGTGTCATTCAGGTCGTCTATAATGATCTATTGTTTGTATTAATAATAGGCATTCAGCACGCGAAGTACATTTGGGAAGCTAATTCAGCGGACATCTTGTGGGAACAGAATACGAGACTGGACTCGAAAACGCTATGTCAATTGTTAATGTCAAGTGTCAAGTTGTGACACGGCGCTAGCTGAGTGAATTTACAACTAATGGCGCCAAGGAAAATCTTTATATATTTTGTAGAATATATAATATTTTTATGCAAATTCTTTGTTACGCATATCGCAGTAAACAGTATAATTTATTATCGTTAGACTGTATATTATGTTACTTTAATACCTAGCTTTTTGAAAAGCTTTGTTGTTCCAACTTCCACTATTAAATCAATAAGCTTTTTCTCCCTCATTTAACTTCTTTATGAATATGAAAATATACAAAAAAGTATTCATAAGTTACCGCTCGATTAACAAAAGGACGTTAGCAGTGACATCACTTCGGCGTGCGAAATGGCCACAATCAATTTGTAGGGGGTGGCGACTAAGTGGCGAGGGGGAAAATTGCTCTCTAATGATGACCGCTGTTGTTCGCCAACATGCCTCGTTTGCTCAGGATAGTTGGTGGAATAAAAGCCTTTTTTACCGGACTAGTCACTGGTAGAGAATGTAGAACAGTACTTAGAACACTTGAATTTGTTTTTTTAATGTATATGGGCAGGATGTTTTACAACAAAACGATATAATACAAGCTTACAGACTAAATTAATACAAAAGACTTACATAAATCATCAACATACAAAGGATGTTGAGTGATGCAAAGATTAGATAGTTAGTATATTAGTTAAATCTTTTATTCAAAAGGGTATTAATTTGCATGCAGAAATGCAAAACTGAGTATTAAAATGGGATTAATTAAGAATTCTCAACTCATTTGTGCAATTAAATTCCATAAAGAAGCTAAAGCACTAGCAGACTTTGCCAAAAACATAGAGTTACAATATATAATAGGTTTATTTTTAAATTATTTCTGTTCATTGCAGTTTACCTTTCCCAATCAAAGTTAACACTGTACCAAATTCCAACTAAATGAAAAATATCGATTACAGTGAAACATATTGATATAGAAACAATAGTAACGGCGATCATGAGTAACGTTTTCGTAGAATCAACTTTTACAATACCAACCACCTACTCAGAATCGAGGAACTACGGAATTGACATCGGAATATTAACGAGATAGTTCATTATGCATTTTATCATGGACTGGTCGCCGAACTAATGAGGAATGTTTTATTTTTATATCTAAACGTATGCATCTTGAAAAACCGAAATGTAAAGCTTAGTTATCAGAGTTTATGAAGATACATTTTTTGTTCAGAAATGTCATTAACATTGTGACTTGTCGGTTCAACCTTATCCTAAATACATAAAATGATAATTTTTATATTTCTTATTTTGTTACTTTGACTATTAATGCACATTTTGTTAATGATTTTAAACTCAAATTGTCAACAATATTAGACAGCCCGCTATCAAGCCTTTCATACATATATTTTTCATAGGATTAAGTGTCGATATGTATTTGTCGATTTGCATATCACAGCGTCAAAAGCCTATGAATCGTTTTTTGGCGACGTAAAATCAGTTACAAATAAACTATAGTTTAAAAATAAGCCTATTTTTAATTATTGAGTATTTCACGAACATTGTATACCTACATTTTATTTTTAAAAGTTAGTTTTAAATAATCGGAAGAATCATTTATTTAGCTAGATAGATACCTACTAATCAGATGTTTTATGGCAACTTACTATCACATAAATTGTCTCCAAACCATTATATAGAAGATAGTATCCATGTCAAGGATGTCTTGTGAAACACGCGAATGATTTATTAATTTAGGTATTTCTACGTATTATTTTTGACAGCCACTATGTTGCAGTTGGTTAGACGCCGGCTATGAAACGAGAGACACGGGTTTGTTCCCCTTACGGAGACACATATTTTTGAGGCCTACAAACATTTGTTTTGAGTCTTTGTGTTTGTGGGACCGAAAAGTCCCTCGTAGTTTCTGATAACCACGACACACGCTTAATTGATTTTAGTTTAGGGTCAACGCTATATATTTGATTGTTGGGGTATTTTATTTTAGGTGTCCTTATTATGATTAAAAAAAACCAAGGATAATTTGGTCGTACTCATAGTAGGTATGACTCAAAGATTATTTAAATTTCATTTAAGGTATGTTTTTTATTCTTCGTACATTCTAGTTAGGAACTACATTAGGAAATCTGTAGGTACATAGTTTTTGTGACAACTTAGCAATATTTACCGATTTTTTTACAATTTAGCATAAACGCTGCTATGAATAAATATACCTATATAAATCACAGGGTCTCATGCATGGAAAGAAGAAGAGTCACTCAGCGAAATCCTATAAAAATACACATAAAAATGTATCCTTTTTGAACGAAGCAGCAGACAATGAGTTTACACAGACCGCTGACACAGGCAAAACATTATGATCACCACCAATTACCAGCGCACGCTGCCTCCGCAAATGTGCCTCTTTCTGTCTTCCTCATATACTATCTAATTACTGATTGCCGTCTCTTTCACACCACACAAAAGAGTTCTTAATCATTTTAGACCTGAATCTAAGAAGCCTTATTCAATGGTTAAGTATAAACTGATTATAGCTCTATTCGTATTGTGTTAGAGTACACATTTCGTTTTCTAAAAACGTTAGCTTGAATTCGTGCTCGAGGTACAAATATGATTCTTATTTGGTGTCAACAAGGCATATTTTCTCAATGTGCTGACTGCACATAGGCTTTTCATGAATAAAACACATAGATAATGACAGTGTCGTTATGACTTGGTGATAAAGCTTATATTCCCTCGGCGGCGGTGGTTAAATAAAACAAAATTATCTTGCGACTACACCCCGTACGTGGGCGTGGCGGGAAGCGCTCGTGGCACGAGTGAGTACAGCGTGATTGCCGTGGTAGACGCACGCGTGGTGTGTTCCAACTTCGAATTTGAATTTAGAATTTTGACATATTCGTGAGCGTGTTGAAAGCCAGTGTTAGACAAAGAAAAAAATATTAAAATATTGAAAATAATTAAGCGTGTGGAATAAAAATATTTAAGAACACAATATTTTTTTCTTACTGTTTATAAATATTATTGGCCAGTGTGTTTATGATGCTAAAAAATAATCAAAGTTCATAATTCAAAATGGACTCTGAGATCGTCGAAACACAGACGCAGAAGAGGCAGCCGAAGCCCTTTTCTATCGAGTCGATAATCGGCAACACGGACAGAAAGTCGCCTGAAATTGACATCGAGAACAATTTATCGGAGCACTCAAGAAATTCGGACGACGACGATGCTGAAAAATTAGAGGGACTCAATCGTATGAGATATTACGCGCCGTTTTTGCAGAATGGAGTTAGTTTTCCGTTTTTGCTTGGTTATCACGAGCCGTGGTTGTCACGGATGCTGGGAACGCCCGGGCAGAACGTAGAGGAGAGTAGGGAGAAGAGGGAGAGCCCTGTTAGTGTTGGCAGCGAAGAGAGCGACGGAGGGGAAGATAATACTCAAGGTAAACATTTATTCGAAATTCTCCATTTATTTTAGTCTTTAAAATCTTATTTGCAACAAAACATGTGATATGAGATTTTCCAATGACCGGCATTTTTTTATAATATGATGTATTTGGCAGTATACTGAATACCATTACTAATACGCATTTTATTGAATGTGAAATAATTTTTAATTACGGTGTGGCATAGCAAAACTGAATCACAATCGTATAATCCACTCTCAATCGTACTTTCGATTGTAGAGTAGGCCCGTGCCCTGCAGTGGGACGTATATGGGCTGATACGATAGCAAAACTGAATTAAGGGTCGTCGTTGCTTTTGAACATTAAATTGTCGGCGTATCTACTCAGGCCAGAATATTGTAATATGGCTGTAGGATTAAACAGATATCCAACCTACAAGTTGACGTCATTCGATTGTACTTTAAAAAAAATAACAATAGTATTGAAAGTATTTCAAATTAGATAGGTATAAGATAACATTATATAATCAGTTATATAAATGAATCCTTATAAAATTTGACAAACCCTAAAACCACAATGTCAATAAAGTTTAATATCTAGGCTTAATTACTATGGGATGAAAATGATTATATCATCATAAACTTGCAAAAGTACCCTGTATAGGTAATTAGCTTAGAGTATTTATATATAGAGGGAGCGCTGTCATACATTCGCGTTTTGAAAAACGTAGATATTTTCTTGTTCGTAATGTTGGTAGTGCTCGTATATTAGTAAAAATTAAACTAATTATTTAGCAATAAATTGCTATAAATTCCTTTGATAGCCAAAATTATATTTAGCTATTATCCTTTAAAACGAGTTTGAGTGGAATTAAATAGACCTAAACTACATATTTTTAATTTTATTTTCAAAAATTTATGTATGTTGCACAACCTGTTCAAATATTAGCCAATAGGAGGGCAGAAAAAGGTGGCCCGGCACCACAATTTTTATCTACGTTTTTGAAGTACCAGCGCTCTCTCTATACAGGGTATATCAAGACTGCTACCGAAAATGAAGCCGGGTGGTAGTCTAAGCGACTTCAGACACAATGCAACAGAAAAAGTTGCAAAAAAAAGCGACAATTTTTTTTTTGTTATTTTTTTCCTATGGGCATATTTGGGTGGTAAATACATTTTTTCCTAAAATAATAGTGTATACCCTTTTATTTATAAATACTCTAAGGTATAAAAGAGTTTAAATTATTATTTTAGCAAAAACTATGGATTTACCACCCAAAAATGACGATATTTAAAAAATCATAAAAAATAATTGTCGCGTTTCTATGCGAAATTTTTAATTGCATTGTGTTTGTAGCCACTAAAACTACCACCCGGCTTCGTTTTCGGTAGCAGTCTTGAGATACCCGGTATATATTATATACTAAGGTAATTAGTAATTAGTTTAGAATTTACTTTGTAATCTTTTACTTGGTGGATTTGTTGGCAAAGGAATATACGATTCGAATAGAAGTGGAGTGATCACTGCCCCCCACGAACATCTGCAACACCATAGGGCATGGAGATGCGTTGCCGGCCTTTAATGTGGGAACACGCTCGTTTTTTGAAGACAACTAGGTTGCAATTTGTCCGGAAATGCCGCCGGAAATTGGCTCTCCAGATTTGTTGAAAAAAGTGTCAGGAAAAAACGTATAGTTGTGACAAAGTGGTTACAATACAATTGATGTTAGTCAAGTGCAATCTAAATAGAGTATACAGGGTATCTCAAGACTGCTACCGAAAACGAAGCCGGGTGGTAGTTTTAGTGACTTCGGACACATTACAACAGAAATTGTTGAAAAAAAGGCGACGATTTTTTTTTGTTATTTTTTCCTGCTGTGGTATTTGGATGGTAGATTCATTTTTTCCCTAAAATAATAGTGTATACCCTTTTATTTATAAGGACTCTAAGGTATAAAAGAGTTTAAATTATTATTTTAGCAAAAACTATGGATTTACCACCCGAAAATTACGATTTTTAAAAAATCATAAAAAAAATTGTCGCCTTTTTTTGCGAAAATTTTAGTTGCATTGTGTTTGTACTCACTAAAACTACCACCCGGCTTAGTTTTCGGTAGCAGTCTTGATATACCCGGTATACCGGTACAGCGCGAAAAAAACCTTCTCGGCACGTTGATGTCGGCTTCAATTTGATATACGCGGTTGAATCCGAAACTCATAAATAATAAATAAATAAATAAGTTACACTTATGTGTAACTCCAAAACCGCTTTTTCACCGTCATTTACAGTGCTTACTTTACCAGGAAATTTTTTTCATTACAATGAATGGCGAGATGTGCATGTCATTTGCTTCATGCTTATATGACCACTCATGGACAGTACCAACACCAAACAACACCTTAAAGTACAAAGCAATGCATGGAATTCGACTGCGTTCGTCATCCTGAGACATAGGATTAGGTCTCATTATAAATTAAAAATTATTAAATTAGTAATTATTAATTAAATTAGTAATCACACGGTTATAGTGCCCTTCAAACCGAAGCACAGTAATGTATTTACACTACTGTTTGGCGGGAGAAATTGCGGTAGTACCTACCCAGGCAGCCTCTCATATTTGAGACACCCACCACCATACTAATAGGTGTATTGCCAATTGCCATCAGCTTTAAGGCTTTTCGGCAATTCCATTTGAACGACGCGCTACAGCAAAGCTCTTTCCTATTTTAGTACCCCGGTAGAGGTTCACTGAAAATGAAAACAATTTATAGATACTGAATTTTTTTTTTTTGTTTAATCATCGTTTTTGGAAGGTAGGCACTGTAGTTTTAATTAACTATAGCTTTTGCTCTACCACTTTCCAAGTATCCACAATGTTTTATCATGGAGAAAACCTTGTCTGATTTTCGGTTTGGGACCTGGATTTTTAAATATCGCGACCTATAACAGGCTAATTCACCGTATTTACTATCCGTATTTATAAAGGCCATTGCAAACTCTAAACAACCTTGTACCTATTGCGGGCACAACCCAAATTAAACGAAAATCAAAGTAAAGTTAAGCATTTGATTGAATTTGAAAGAAAGAAAAACTGCCTCGGTGGCGTAGTTGTACTACGGTACGGTTACTGAGGTTTCGGGTTCGAATCCTGGGTTGCACAAAGTGATATAGGATTTTTCTGTTCATTATCAGCCCAGATTCAGGAATTTGTGCCCGATATGGCGATAGGCTCGCCACCTATCACATCGTGGGACGGAACACACAAGGCGAAATGTGGATGCCATGGTACCTCTGTCTACCCCTTCTGGGAAAAAGGCGTGAGTTTATGTATGTATGTATGAAAGAAAGAAAGAAACACGATTTATTCTGCTACTTCTATTCTATTTAATTAATTTCTTTCTGCTACTTCTATTCTATTTAATTAATCATTTTTAACGGTAGCGTATATGTTATAAATATCGAATATATTAAATCTTATTGTACAGTCAGCATCATAAGTCGCTACACAGTCACGAGATTTGGAATTGTCTTATCATCCAAAATAATAATTATTTTCAATATCGTATGGCACTTCTCGGCATAGATGACTTTACTTGGTTATATTTTACAACTACGGAGTAGTACGTACAAATTTTAATTCATAAAAAGGTTATCAAAAAATGTGAAGTGTTCAGCGACTTATGTTGCTGACTGTACATACATTTATACACCTAAAGAAAAACAAACATAATTGTAGCTATATTTAAAGTAAGTACAATGGGTGGCCTTATTGCATTAGGCAATTTCTTAGAGGCAACCTTTAGACGGAGATAAGAGCAAGGAGAGGGAATGATTGAATACTTATTTATGTTGAAACATAGTGATTTTTGGCGTCAAGTTGCTTTTTATTTATACACCATAGGGATGTGATTTGAGGAAATGTATTATATATTGGACAGGGCTAAAGGCGTACTTACTAAGATAAAACGCCGTCGGCATCATGCTATATCTAAGAGAGTCATTATTTTCATAATGTCGATAAAGTCTTGTGGACTTAGTAAATTATGGGTGTAATTATTTATGAGAATGACACAGATACATAAACTCACGCTTTTATTCCAGAAGGGGTAGGGAGAGGTGTAACCAGTACACCCACGTTTTACCTTGTATTTTCCGTCCCATGATGTGATAGGGGACGAGATCGCCGTATCGGGCGCGAATCCCTGACTCCAGGCTGAAAATGAATAGAAAATTACAATATCACTTTGCCAACCCGGAATTCGAACTCAAGACCACAGCTTTGCTATCACGCCGTAGCACAACTGCGCCATCAAGGCAGTCGAATGAAATCGGTTTAAAATATATATTATGATACTCTTACATTAAATATCGATGCCATTAAAACTAAAAAGATTCCTATTGTTTATAATAATGCATTGTAAAAACTCGGGTTCTTTTTAGGATATCGTAAATTATTCCCTTCTTGTCGACCAAGACTTTTTTCGGGAACGCATGTATATGACAAGTCAAAAGAAATATCTAATAGGCCTGTTAGAAAATTAAAATCAAGCTACTTAGGCAACGGGAGTTACGATCACAAAAACTCTAGGCTAACTTACATACACCTAGAATAATGAAATTTGGCAGAAAGCAGGGTTTTACAGCACATATTTATAGAAATAAAAACAGGTATTTCAAGCCTGTAACTGAAAACGAAGCCAGGTAGTAGTTTTAGTGACTACAGACTCATTGCAAATAACATGCACGACAATTTATTATGCGATGTTTTAAAAATCTTTTCGTTTCTAGGGGGTATTTCGGTAGTTTTGGAAAAAAGAATTATTTAAACCTTTGTGTACCATAGCGTCTTGAAAAATAAATTGGTGGACATTATTATTTTAAACCAAGTATTTTCCACCAAAATACGACCACGGAAAAAAAAACCTTTTTTGCAACATTTTTTGTTACATTGTGTCTGAAGTGCCTTGAACTACCACCTGCCTTCTTCTTCTGTCCAATAAATATCGGTAGGTAAGGTTTAGGTTATGTACCTCCTACATATTTATAAACTTATCGTAATGTCAATAACGGCCGGTTTCTATAATCTATCTATCTTTAACAAGAGATTTCTCTCGAAATTTCGATACATTTTTTGCTTCAGTAAAGAAAGACAGAGATATTTAGATAAGGTGCATGTATTGTATACATATCTAGGCAAGATAATATTGTATGTCTATCTTTGTTTATTGAAGCATACAGTGGTATCGACATAGTAACGATATCCATTTTAACCTCTTGTTAAAGATAAATAGGATATAGAGAACGGCCGTAAATCAACAGTACCTACCAAAGGGTCGGATAAAATTGGGATGGTATAACTTCCTTAGAGAAAACTGAAGTAAAGGGACAGCTTTGCTAGTGTTTTAGTCGGAGAGCGAGATTGCTGAAGATTAAATAGTGGTGGGGGGATAAATATATCTCGGATGTATTGCGACTGTCATAAACAATGATGGAATAGGATGGAGTATGAGTGAGTGGCTATTCACTGAGAATAACGCACCTTTTCTACGTTTGAGATTTGATTTGTTGGTTAAATCCGGTTTCATGAAGACATGCTTGGAAGAAAAATAACCACTTTTCATCGAGGTAAACTCGTATGTTTAGAACCAAGAACATTTCAAATTGTTAATCAAATTGTTGTGTGTATTGATAGTCAATCACCACGCACTAAAACGGTGAAGGAAAACATCGTGAGGAAACCTGCATACCGTAGCGATTCATAAGAGTTTCTATGGTATGTAAGTCCGCCAACTCGCACTAGGCCAGCGTGGTGGACTATATGGCCTAATCACTCTCAATCGTATTTTCGATTGTAGAGTAGGCCCGTGCCCTGCAGTGGGACGTATATGGGCTGATATAGATAGACATTTCAAATTGACGTATACCTAAAATTATCTCGGTGTACCATTGATATACTCCTACACATCAATAGATATAAACTGTCTCGATAAAGCGACTGAAGTATCCACGAACAAGAAATAGCCATCTTGTCTGTCAACACAACCATGCAAGCAGATCTTTAACGCAACGGGTTGCTTGCCGTTGTTCCGAGAGCCTCAATTCCTAAATTAACTCGCCGTTTTTTGGCATCCGCACAATATTGATTAACAAATAGGTCTGCAACTAATTAATCTACTGATTGCTTCCTTTGGCACGCGTCTTGTGTCGCAACTAGACTCACGTGGGATAGCTAATTACTTCGATAAACTGTTACGATGCAATTACGTCTGATGCAGATTTAATGGATTGAAACTCCTCACGTTTGGTATAAATTATTGATTGGCTTTCGTCTAGACTATCGCCTAGGTGGTCGTGGGAATGGGTTAAAGACTAATTTATGCTGTTTCTAAGGCCTTGAATATTTGCTCAGTGCCGATGGATGGTAGATAAAACAGATCTTCCATAAGTAATGTCTAGTTTATAAAATGTATTTACGCGAATTTACACACACAACCACCACTAAAAATGAATATTCTTGAAAAAAAAAATAGTACGGTGTGTAACGTGCGGTTTGGTTTCGGTTGGGGATGGCAAGATCCATATAGCTGCAATGAAGATATGCAAGGAACGATATTTTATTATTCACCATCGTGTTTATTATTTAAGGGCTTAAGTTTGAATTCAATTAAATTATTTAAAGAAGCGCCAATAACAATTTGTGTCAATCTCTAAGTGGATACGTCAAAAGCAGTTGCGAAGACCATATATACAATGACTGTACCAACTCAACAATTATAAAATCTATCAATATTTCAGGAAACATTATTTGAGCCTGTCAAATCACAAATCAAGCATTTGTCACGGATACTTGACGTTTGGAGTAGCGCTCCAACTCGCATCTGTACCGTGAAATTGTCATTTCGCAGCGTTAAATTGTAGCGAGGTTGTCAGCTGCCTTAATTGTTAGTAAGAAACAGCCATGGTGTCATAGTTAAGTTTGAAGCAATAATTCGTTCCAGACATATTGTTATGGCAAATGTGCGAATAGTGTTAACGTAAGATTTTGGTGATAAGGCGGTTCAGTAACTGGAAAATACAAATTAAAAACTGGTACCTAAATAAGAATTCCTGTGTTTGGGCTATAAGAGAGGATTTTACCGTACTCGGAACAAACATGTGCGAAAACACTTCAAAATGAATTATTTATTGTTGTCTTTGGAATTTAGAGTAATAATGGCTAAATTTTGTAGGCAGTAGGAGCGTTAGGCAACCATATAATGAGCCAAAAATTAAGGAGCGCTGCGTAATAAATTTTTCGTTTTTACGGTGTATAATCTCCAAAACGCCAAAAGCGTCTTAGCCGTCTCTCAAGACTCCTGAATAGTCTCAGGGCGCCGATAGATAGTATGATCGGCTCGGATATTTAACATTGGTATCTTCAATATTGCATTATAAACAAAAATTAATTCACTACATGATACATCTAGGCATAAATTTTATAGTATTACTGTTTTTAAGTTTTTGCTTAGCTGATGAAATAATCAATTAAAAGTTGATGTAGGTCTCTCATATGTGAGAGGCCATCTGGGTAGGTACCACCGCAATGTCTATTTCTACCGTGAAACAACACTGCGTAATGCACTGTTGTGTTTCGGATTGAAGGACATTGTAGCCAGAGTAACTACTGGACATATTGAGACTTAACATCTTATGTCTCAGGATGGCGAGCGCAGTGGAATGTTGCTACTGTTCATGAGCGGTCGTATCGCTTACCATCAGGCGAACGGCTTGCTCGTCTCGCCATTCATTGCAATAAAAAAAAAATGTAGCATTTCGTGAATTTAGGGATATAAATTAAATATTTGGTATCAGCAGTGTTATTGCTTGATATTTGTTAATTTATTGGTTGATCTTTTAATATAGTTTCATTAGTGAAGAATGTTGTGTAACTAGATTCAGTTACGGGGTCGCAAGGTGGGTGGCGACATCTTATTCAACGCAGTTGCTAGACGCAACTACTAATTGTTTAATTATACAACACATTAACATATCATGTGCAGTGTGCTAGCAATCGCGATTATCTATTGAGATACTGAAATCTTTGTGGATTTCAATGCCGATATCTTCAAATTACAAAATTATAAGACACTGTCGTTATCAGGTGTTATAAGATTAAACATAATAGTTTTAATATAGTGCGTGGCGGGTTGCTAGTAAATGGACCTGACGCGGGCTACCAATATATCCACGGTGATCGCGGAGTCCAATCCCAGGGTACACCTATGACTTTTCGGATTCATATTTCATTATTCAGTATTGATACTCAATCATCACGCACTAAAACGGCGAAGGAAAAATTCGTGAGGAAACCTGTATACCTACCCATAGTGATTTATAAGAATTTATATGGTATGAAAAGGCTGCCAACCCGCATTAGGCCAGCGTGATGAACTATTTGGCCTTACAAACCTCAATGGGATCTACTCTCGATTTTAGAGGAGGCGCGTGCACTGCAATAGGACGTATATGACAATTAAATGATGCAGTTTTAATATGGAGGATAGGAATTGCAGAATTTACGATGAGCTCGACAAAGTTGTGGAGGTTGTTTTCTAAATCCTGCCATTGAGCACAACCGTCATTTGTTTAGGAATTTGGTATAGTCTCACAAACTTATCTGACCCGGTGGGAGAGTCGCTGTAATCGAATTTGGTGTTGCCATTAAAATAGATTTTGCAATAAAGTGGGTAAAGTAAGATTTTTCAATCCGATCAATAGTGTCGGGAAAATGACTGGACAAGTTTCATCTGCATGTTTTTTCCTTCACAAGATTTTTAACAAATCGCTCGCTCTGAAATAAGTCAAAACCCTTAAACAATTGTATATGTATCAGCCCATACACGGCCCACTGCAGGGCACGGGATTCCTCTGCAATCGAGAGTACGATTGAGGGTGGTTAGGCCATATCACAGGCCATATAGTTCGCCACGCTGGCCTATTGCGGGTTGGTGGACATACACAGGTACCATAGAAATTCTTATAAATCGCTATGGTATGCAGGTTCCTCACGATGTTTTCCTTCGCCGTTTTAGTGCGTATTTATTGACAATACACAATACACGCATGACTCCGAAAAGTCAGACGGGTGCCCTGAGATTCGAACCCGCGGCCACCGTGAAATGTGATTGTGAAATCTGGTCCATTGACCAACAGGCCACCACGCACATAACGATAAATTTTAGTTTATGATATGAACTTACATACATCTATTGTACTAGAACGTACAAAGTTCTGTTTTCGTGGAATTTATTTTGAAAAGCTGACAACACAAACCTGTGGCCGCAGCTACGCGATGATACAATTTTTCGAAGGGTATTATTGGTATCTGAAGACGCTTTTCTTCCTCCGTAAAATTTAATACCTGTAGTTTAACATTCCTAGCATCACTTTTTAAAGTTTTCGGCAATTTTCACTAGTTTTAAATAATGCAGGAAAAATAAATACATTGAGTAAACAACCAATGGCCGATATGTCAGCGACTGGCAGGTAGATTGACAATTGCAAATGACGTCGTTGTTTCCACTTTTGGCCACCGGGCCAGATAAGTTTGTGGCTCTATAAATGAAAGACATATTACATTCAGACAGATATGATTTTTTAAATATCGTTAATTGAACACTAGCACAGATCAAAAACTAAATCATGGACTCTTAGATTATATACTCGTCTAGATTGAGCAATGTCAACAAACGATGCGCTAAAAGTGTCCTCACTTTCGTTGATATGTGTGAGTACGGGTCGTGTAATTATTGAAATCCAACTGTCAAGGTGTGTGTGTTTAGGGATGCCTACTCCAGATTATTAACTTAACTTTCCCCCATTATTTGATATACAAAATAGGTTAAATAAAATATTTTTTTCTTTATTTAAAGTAATCATACTATTAATTATATTTATAACGCATTTTAGTAAAAACAATAAAGATCTAAACCCATCTCCTAGTGTTTGTTTCCGAATAGAATTAACTCTTTGGATTTATTGCCTGGGCTGTTATCTGATTTATGTAAAATATAAATCATCATAAGTAAAATGTTCGGAACACACAACTGAAGTCATGTGAGGCTACGAATGGTCTTCTTTTCGTTTCGTTTCGTTCGTTTCCGCTGTGTAACGTCTCTCCAGCAATTTGCTAGTACGGAATAAAAATATTATTAGGACCTTGAATAAGTTCTCGCTGTTTCTTCAAAGATGACAATAGCAGTACCCCGTTTATGAAATTTTGAATGGTACATGCAAGGCAAAGAATTAATAAAATACTATGAAGTGCATGTCGTCGTGGGTTTCATTAATATCGTGTAGGTAAGTTTTATTTACTCATTCAATAAATAATGCCATTCTTCTTGTTGTTATTCTGATCGAAATATTATGTAATGATATTTGTGTTTTATAGTTTCTCCCAGAGTTTCAACAAATTTTCCTAGTAATAAATTGACAACACTGGCCAATGAAACTCATCTTCAAAATAATGAATTAAAAGTTCATGTTTTCTTCAAATAATAGTGTATTAACAATAATGTTACCGATAGAAAGTGATATTGGTATTATTATACAGTTTTCCCACACAATTGCGATACAATTCGACAGCACAAACCGGCATAATTCATTATTTTTCGGGAGCACGTTATCCATATGTAGTTCAAATGACACTGACGTACGTGAGAAGCGAGTCTACCAAATTTGGTAGACTTTTTTTGAGCCGCGCGGTGAGGTGTGATGTGTCATCTAGACGAGTATATAATCTAAGCATGGACTTCTGAATGCGGTAGAGTCTTCATTTTCGCTGATAGTTACTTTTGAGCACGTGGTGTGAAACCCAAGATCAAACCACATAAATATGTGCGTATAGGCACCCACAGATTTACCAATCGGATGGCCATCAGATCTGATCATTAGTGAGATTGGACAAGGAGGTGACCCGAGTAACAGTTGTTAAAATGAGATTTTCAGAAAATCCCATAACTATGCTGTAGGTACCTATTCTTCTCATATATTTATCACCCAGATTTACAACCCAAATACAACAATATGTAAAAAATATAAAATGTCGCGTTTCTTTGCGAATTTTTTAGTTGCATTGTTTTTGTAGTCGCTAAAACTACCAACCGGTTTCTTTTTCGGTAGCAGTCTTGATATACCTACGCTGTATACTCGTATGAGCAGCAGCAGATACAGCTAGCTAAACATCAAGAAAATACTAATAGGTTTTATTAAAACTCCTACACGCTCGGCTAACAAAAACTATGACAGTATAGTTCTCAATTGTGCAGGAATACTAACGATTGTTTAATCAGATTGAGAATTGATTGTGGTGCTCAGCACGCGTAGTCATTAAATCAAGGTCTCGATAGCTTTCGCTCGTTCATCACTCAAATGGACACACAGCGCGTGGAACACTAAATCTTTGCGGACAAGCATAACATAATACATTGCCTGTGAATTTACATCCTGCTTTGGATAACAACTAGGTATTTATTTATTGCTAAGAAGCTGGATAAATTGAAGAAATCCATTGTGTAATACGGTATCTTTTAACCCAATACATTCATTTTTGAATATTTTTTTCTATGAATGGTGAAATGAGCTTGCCGATCGCCATGGTAAGCGGTACGACCGCTCATAGACAGTAGCAAAACCAAATAGCATCATGAATTATACAGCAATGCTCGACATTCCACTGCGCTTGCTATTCTGAGAAATAATATGTTAAGTCTCATTATGTCCAGTAGTTACTCTAGCTACAATATCCTATAAACCGAAACACAACGGTGCTGTTTGGCGGGAGAAATAGGCACTGCGATGGTCCAGGCGGCCTCCAACATATGAGAGACCTACTACCAGTAAATTTCTTTTTCTTTAAAGCAATGTTAAAATGTTTCAAAATATAATATTAAATGCCGCTTCTGACTCTGATACAGATAGAGAGGCGTGGTGGCCTGTTGGCACAGATCACTCCCAATAGATCCCTAATGCAAGGCAGCGGTTGCGCCCAATACATATAAGGTATCAGATAGATATAAACCGACGTCAAATGTCGCGTCATCAGTTGCGTCCAAGTAGTGGACCTACACATGTCGTCGCACGTTAGCGAAAATTACATTTTGGAAACATAATATTACAGTTAAAAATGATTTGTTCAATAAAATGGTGTGAAAAAGACTCAAAAAAATAAAGTATCCTAAAAAACGTAATAAGTTTTCATCAATAACTAATATTCTTTACGTTAATTTGGTCCCGAGCGAGCTCAATTTATACTGGTTAATGTATCAATGTCAAACAGTCGAGTTCGGATGTAGAATCAGCCGTCTCTTTTTCGCATAGCAATAACCGTAATAAGCCATCTTTTTTTGGCGAAATCACGCGTTCTTCTAGTGTTTGACGCATGTTTATAATATAATTCCCAGAAATATCGATATTGTAAAACAATAATGTAAATTAATTTTATTAAATGACAATGTCACAAAATATATACCAATTGATTTAAATAAAAATTACCATAATAACGTTATTTTATGTAATGTGAAATATTTAATTTGTTAACAAGGTACTTTTACAATATTTTTTATTTATTTTTATCTTTGGCGTAATTAAATATACGTTTTCAAATATAATGGGAGGGTATTTATCATAAGTTTTAGTATACTAAGTATATTGAGAATCAGTAGCACAAGCTATTTTAATCAGTAGCACTAATTTATATATATATCGTCTCAAAAACATTCATTCAGTTCGTCAAGTGGGTTTCATCGTCACTTGTCGATATTACATTTACTACAGCCGCCGTCAGAATTCAAGAAACGGAATAAGTTATTGTAGCCCTTTAGGGCGTGAGGTTTAGTTATTTACTATTTGATATTTTTATCTGATCTTTTATATCAACACTTAATTTGGGTATTTCACCATTACGGTATACAAAAATACACGGTGAATAATAGAAATAAAACCGTTACATACTAAAGTATAAATCTTAATCCTATTTTATTCTCAGTTAGCGGTTGCCGGTTGGTATAATTTATCAGATCAGTCGAACTATCGATACATTTTTTTATTTATCGACTTTTGCCTCATCTCTCCAGTGAAGTCCACGTGACCGCGCTGCAACCCGCCCACCCCCCGCGCAGGTCCCTTCGTTGGCGTTTTCGGTTCAAAACAAAACTATCGTAATGCGGTATCTATTGGAAGTGATCTGTGCCTGTTGGTAAACGGACCAGACGCGGCTACCAACATGTTCACGGTGGTCGCGGGATCGAATCTCAGGGCACACTTCTGACTTTTCGTAGTCATGTGTGTATTTCTATGGTATGTAAGTCCAACAACCCGCATTAGGCCAGCGTGGTGGACTATATGGCCTAACCACTCTCAATCGTACTCTCAATTGTAGAGGAGGCCCGTGCCCTGCAGTAGGACGTAAATGGGCTGATAAACTTAAAATAATTATATCAACTTAGTAGCGAAGTGTCGGACGTCCGCCTATAAAGTGGATGAACGTCTTAGTTAAGGTTGCAGAAAGTCTTTGGATGCAGGCCGTTTCTAACAGGTCGATGTGGAGATCCTTGAGGGAGGCCTATGTTCAGTAGTGGACCTTTGTGGTTAAAGAGAGAGAGAGAAGGAGAGACTGCAATTTTTGAAACAACCTGACTGCTTTTCATTTTAAAATATCTAAACCCAGGCCTATTTGTCAAGCTCTTCAATATATGAAGGAATTTAAGATTAAGCCATGATCTTGTTGAGCCTTATCCAAGTTCCGCATCTATGTTACATGTGTAACCAAAATGAGTTCAAGCAATTTGACTACGTGACCCTATGTAGTTATTTGTAACATTTGAATTAACAGGTGCAAATGCAAGCCTTAGAAGTTTAGCGCCGACCTACGTGACTCATGTCGCGTCGTAGAATCCTAATAGAAACCGTTGCACTACTTGTTAATGGTGAACACGTCATTGGAACTTTGTGGTGACCAGTGTTTTAATATCATTTTGAAATTAACGATTGGGATATAAACATAGAAAATATGTGCTAAACCAGGGTACATTTTGCATAAGGTATATACATAAGTTTAAAGATGGAGGTAGCTTATAAATATTAATTCCATAAAGCAAATTGATTGGTAGTTGCTCAGCCACTGCTGGTTGGATAAATACGATAATATCGCAATAATTGGTCGTTGCAACACGCTATTTCATTTAAATTTATGAGTTTAAAATCAAAAATGTTAGTAAATATATTGGGTAATTGGTTATCGAATATTCGATCCCGCTTGGAGTACGACTCTGATAGAAAGCGGTGTAAAACCCGTCATAATGACCTGGATACAGCGGTATCCAGCAGGCCGACATAATTATGTCGACTTGTGTTCAGATAACTTTATCACACTCGCCTCTGCGTACTTCATTGGGATTGCATTGAACCATCAGGAAACGTTGTAGGCACTTTGTCAGTATTTTAATTATTGCAACGAATGGCAAGGCGAGCATGCCGTTCGCCTGATGGTTAGCGATAAGAACGCTCATGGACAGCAGCAAAACCAAACAAAATCATGATTTACAAAGCAAGATTGGCATTCCACTACGGCCGCTATCCTGAGACATAAGATGTTAAGTCTTATTATGACCCGTAGTTGTTCAGGCTACAATGTCCTTAAAAACGAAACACAACAGTACATTTACACTGCTATATGGCGGGAGAAACATACATAGCGCCGGTACTTACGCAGGTGAGTTGTCACATATGAAATGTACCAGTATGTCAAAATACATTTTTATCAAGGCTTCCACAAATTTATTTTGAAAATTAAAAGTGTACCGGGTGTATTCAGACTGCGGCGAAAATGAGAGCCAGGTGTTAGTTTGAATGATTACAGACAACTAAAATCTTTTGCTAAAATAATAATTTTATCCTTTGCGGCTTTAAATAATATTTGCCACCCAAACTTGACGATATATTGAAAATTACCAAATAAAATAATTTAATTAAAAATTAAAAGACCGACTTCAATGTGCACTACAAAGTAATAAATAATATATATTTCATTGTGCTAGCACACATTGATTAATTTTCTTATTGACTAGACTAGCCAACAAATCTTAAATACGTAATATTTTGAAGGCGGGTCGCCAAGTGCCAATCGAGAACAAATTTAAGTAATGTAACACAGTTGAATATTACCTACTTGTAGATGTATCGTTGGCGCTCAGTTAGGTCCATATACAGGGTATATCAAGACTGCTACCGAAAACGAAGCCGGGTGGTAGTTTTAGTGGCTACAAACACAATGCAACTAAAATTTTCGCATAGAAACACGACAATTATTTTTTATGATTTTTTAAATATCGTCATTTTTGGGTGGTGAATCCATAGTTTTTGCTAAAATAATAATTTAAACACTTTTATAACTTAGATTATTTATAAATAAAAGGGTATACACTATTATTTTAGGAAAAAATGTATTTACCACCAAATATGGTCATAGGAAAAAATAACAAAAAAAAATTGTCGCTTTTTTTTGCAACTTTTTCTGTTGCATTGTGTCTGAAGTCGCTTAAACTACCACCCGGCTTCGTTTTCGGTAGCAGTCTTGATATACCCTGTATATACTAGAAACAAATTAATTTAACATATTGATCCTACGTATACATTTGTTGAAATTTTAATAGAATTAATATGTGTCATATGTGTGGTCTAATTTTAACTTATTGCATATGATCAAAGATATAGTGGTCAAGGGTTTCAACTCCAGGGTACACCATTGACTTATTGGAGTCACTTGCATATTTATATGTGTATACAATTACTTTAACAGTGATAGGAATCATAGTGAGGAATGTATAAGAAAGGGAAGGGTTGTTAAGTTTGTATGTTTCGCTCGATTGTAGATAAGTCCGATGCTCAACAATGTTAATTAAGAGCTGATATATTAGGACGGGCGATTTTTCTATTATGTAGTTATCAGGACAGGTACTAGAATTTGCACCAGATATGACTATAGACTCTCGCCCCCAATCACACCGAGGGACAAAACACGCAAGGCGTAACGTGGGTGTCCTGGTTGATACCAGGAGAATCTCTGCATACCCCTTCTGGGAAAATGGCGTGAGTTTATATAGATTAAGGTAAATTAATATTGCGTGTAAAATTGCGTATTTTTCGCTAGGATGTTTTACACAAATTAAATTTAAGTGTAGGACGTCGTGTTCGTCATTTGGCGACCCGCCTTCAAAATATTACGTATTTAAGATTTGTTGGCTAGTCTAGTCAATAAGAAAATTAATCAATGTGTGCTAGCACAATGAAATATATATTATTTATTACTTTGTAGTGCACATTGAAGTCGGTCTTTTAATTTTTAATTAAATTATTGTATTTATTACTTTTTAGTTTTCATAAGCATTGCAATAATGCCAAAGGTAATCATATAATGAAAAACTGGAATCAATGTATACAAAAAATGAACCACTGTGATCCTTTATGATTTCAAAAACGAAAATTAATATTTTATGATTTTTAAGGAGGCTACACTGTCATTTCGTTTTTATGATAAAGAAAATACTAAAATCGGCTCAACCTGCTAGAGATATTGAGTACACTTATGCGTGGTAATCATTCGTTACCCGTTATAAAACACATATACTTAACCTAATGGACGAAAAATCATTGCGTTTCTGCAAAGTTTTGTGGAGGTCTGCTCTCCAGATATGTACCTATTCATCAGATCATCACCATATTTTATGTAACCAACATTATGTTAATTATATAATTCGTTTCGATTGTATAATTCGTTCCGAAGAAAAGTTATTTAAAATCATTTATTCCCCCTTCCCACGCCCCTTTCCATCCCCTCCCCCCTTGTAGTAGTAATAAACGTATACTGAACCTAATGTAAAAAGAATTATTGCTGTACTGTTAAATTTTGAGGAGTTCTGCCCTTCAGGTCCAAAGATATTCATCAGGCCTTCACAATATTTTTTTTGGTCTAACCTATCATATAATACTTTTTGACAAAAAAGTTATTTTTAAGTCGGTTAAGAACTGCCGGAGATATTGAGTATTAACAATTGTACCTATTTTCTATTATACACAATTGCGGGCGTAATCGCGTAACAAATATACAAAAAAAAAATTCTGTCGAATTGATTACCTCCTCTTTTGAAGTCGGTCAAAAATCGTTTTCGTTTTGCGAATTTTTTAGTTGCCTTGGGTCTGAAGTAACTAAAACTACCACATCGCTTCGGTCGCAGTCTGGATATACCCGATATGACGTAAGGTGTTAATGTAATATATAAGGTGGTAATCCCAGAAATATATTTGTAGTGGTAACGGTGTAAAGTGTGACTTGGCCGGTAACGGCCGACACGGTAACCAACATGTTCACGGTTATCACGGATTCAAATCCTAGGGCTCTTCTCTAATGTTTCGGAGTCAAGTGTATTAAAAGCAATCACTGCGCACTATAACGGTGAAGGAAATAGATACAGATGAAACCTGCATACCATAGTGATTTGTTTTAGTTTCTATGGTATGTAAAGTCCGCCAACTATATGGCCTAAGCCCAACTAAACGTGCTACTCTGGATTGTAGACAGACCCGACCAATGGGACGTATATAGATAAATATGGTGTAAAGTGTATGTGAGTGGAAATTTTTCGCGATGCTTTTATATGAACTGGAAAAATCCTAGTGTTAAATTTAAATTTTAAAATGATCGGGCACTTTTTTACCTTTATTTATTAACGGTATAAATAATAAATAAACTCCTGGAAATTGTTGTGGACAAGTTTCTCACACTCTTCTTTACACTTTATTGCCATTTGCTTGGTGGTTTGTAGCTGTTTTTGGTAAACACATAAAATGCTAAAGGCAAACAATGTTTCACACATTTTTATCGCATTGCCCTTACGTCCATCACGGTTTAAATTCACGTTTTAACATTTTCAACAATGAGCCACCGTGGACATTTAAACGGAGCCGTTACGTGACCGGAGTAGTGTTGTGCGCTTATCGACGACCATCGATATCGATTTCTAATGAAATTGCATTTCAACGTTCACGATCGATTTAACTCGCCGCTCGGCCGGCCAAGTGCGTTCCAAATTCGAAATTTAAAATTCAGATCGCGACGCAACGGCGGGAACTGAGCTTTATGCGTACGACATGTTGTGTTTTGCGTCTTATACGAAGCCAAATTGGTCTCTATTTCATACATATTAAAGTATTTGAGACATTTTTTCGGTGATAGAAAGTATTGTGGCAATCTTTTTACAATTCATTTGGCGCGCTCGATAACTGTCAATCGTTGTTGAGTCGGCCATAAGAAATAAATATATTTATTTACTAAAAGGGTCCGTTTTATGGCTCATTCGTGGAAAATGCACGATTGCACATGTAATGGTGTATATTTTTGCGTTTTTCTAATGGATACGTGTTGAAACAGTCAAATTTTGCCACATCCAGGAGTACTGCTGTTTTTGAAGGTATAATGAAGATTTATTTTCCACGAATACTTTAAGCAAGATTTAGAAAGGCAAATTTACATTATTGGTTTAAATAAATGGTACCTAATTTTGGATAACAGGAAAAAATAATGTTATAAAAAATATATTATATTTTACGACGAGTGTGATGATATTTGCAGCACATGTGTCTTTGTAATAGAAAATAATAGGCATTCATATAAAAACAAATTTTGTATATATATCATTTACTATTTTCAACTTAGATTTACTTTTTATACGAAGTCTATTTTATTTATTGTACATATTCGATGGTGAATCTGATCATCTTTTGTATTCGTTTTTACGAAGAAATAATAATCATATTAAGTTATTTGGCAGTCACGCAATCGTGTAAGCTGAATATAGTGTGGCGGACATAAGTATTAAACGGATGTGAACAGAATTACTAATACAATACACAAGTGATTTTATCTGTTAAATTACGAGTAAATATGGGAGAGCCTGCGACAAAATGAATTTTAATTTATCGTCATGTGATGCACCCGATCTTTTGTAATTGCCACAATATAATGGTATACATACATACGTAATTGACTAGTTTTTATGAATGAATCATTCTGATTATGATATTTAATTTTGATTTACTTAATTGAAACTATTCAAAGAACCTATGAATTTAGTTAAAAAGGCCCCACTTGTTACAGAAAAAGTCTGCTTTCAAACAGATTAGGGGTGCATACTGTAAGTTTTTAGTGTAGGGCTTACTCTGTATATTACTGTACCTTATCAAGCCATAATGAGACCCAGGAAAGGAACCTTCTACAACCAAAAGTTCAGCGGCGCTTTGGCCATAGTCCACTTCACTGAGATTACTCGCTTCAATATAAATAATATGATTAGTTTTTATTCCATAATTAGACATAAAGTTAAGCTCTTTATATTTCAGGAATAGTTCGATTTTACTAACATGTTTCCTGCTTTGGCGGAAAAATATTGCATAGATATTTCTGCTATTTTATCCGAAAACGAAAAAAACTTCAACCATGAATAGACCGATCAGCAATAACGTGAAGTGACAATAATTCGTCCCAAACTCGTGTCCTCCAGCGACCCTCGCAAACAGAATCTCCGAGAGTACGACGTCATTAAATTAGTTGATATAGAGCGACAACCGCAAGGCGTGGTGCTGACGCGGCGGCCATCGTTTTTTATCGACCATTGACGGACCGCGGCGCATCACTACCACTATTTGTCTTTATATCAAATGAATCTGGGGACTTTTTTTGCCTATTTGTGGATTTTGGAAGGCTATATGGAAGGAAACTTAACTGTTTTCGTACAAGAGATTTCTTGGGATTTGTGCGTAAAGTCTATTTACTTTTTTTGGTATCTGAAAGTTATTTTCTATTGTTCTAGTCTAATTTTATTTGGAAGTCCTTTTCCCTGTTCAGACTTTATTTTATCACTTATTTCCCTATCATTTACAATATATCCACTATCCGTTCAGGTTCTTTAGCACTTATTTCAATAGTTTGACTGACTTTTGATGGTTCAAAAGTCAGTCAAACTATTGAAATATTGAGCTGGTGCTCAACACCGTATAAATGAATGTAGGTACAATTTGTGGCTTAATAACCTAAGAAATAACAACTGTTTCATTGTAATTGCAGTAAGATATTATCTTGTATAGGTGATGAAATGATTACCTTTTGTAATTTCAGAATTATGTGTCTTCATCTAGGAACGCATATGCCAGACATTAGATCAGCGAACACGATCTTTATATATAGATACCGTACACATACCATATTATCTTAATCTCCAAATCCTTATGCTAAGCCTATATCCATAAGCGAACAACCTGTAAACCCAATAAATAACAAACTCCTCTGTCCCCCAGGAAACGACTCAGAGCAGGACCAAGAAGACTCCAGCACGGATAACCCTCGCGAGAACAAGGCGAGACGACGACGCACTGCCTTCACATCTGAACAACTCCTCGAGCTGGAGAGGGAGTTCCACGCCAAGAAGTACTTGAGCCTCACGGAGAGGTCGCAGATTGCAGCTGCGCTCAAGCTTAGCGAAGTACAGGTAATGATAATGGTATTTTATTGGATAGGAATGCCAGGCCGTTAAATGGAAGGATGGAAAGTGAGCATGAGGCTGTAGCCATAGAACTTCAGAGGGTATAGAACTCTGTAGTTGCTCCTGTGAGCACCCGTAGATGCTTTATCGTCTTTTGGAAATGTAGGACGTAATGGTTCGGAAAGGAGGAGATACGGATTACTGAGCCTCCGATGATCAGTTTAAATATTATTAGCGTACTTAGGCTTTGGCAAATTTTGATTACACACAATTCGATAGGGATGTTAAAGGGAATAGTCGTATCGTTACAAGTTTGCTTTTGGTGGAGATTTGATTTTAGTTAGATAAATTTTAAAATTGAAATCAGCTAAAGATATGTATTAGACAACACTGTTTGTTCGCAGGTCAAAATATGGTTTCAAAATCGTCGAGCGAAATGGAAGCGTGTAAAAGCTGGTCTCGCGTCTGGCAGTCACTCCAGCGGCAAAAACAGCTCTGGGACGAAGATCGTGGTTCCAATACCGGTCCATGTCAACAGATTCGCAGTTAGAACCCAACACCACCAGATGGAGAAGCAAAACGGCCTGCAGTACAGATTAGACAGAGCCACTCAACCTCTCCCAGGAAGCCTACTACAATCACAAACGTCAGCATTCCTCAGTGCTTCAAAACTCGCCGAAAACCGACTAAATCTGCCAGATAATCGACTAAACGTAACAGAAAACAGACAAGATTCGATGATATTGAATCCAGTTTTGGGTAGAGGAGTGTATGACGCAAGCATGTCTGCGAGGTTGGCAACCATGAGTCAGGCAGCCAACCTAAGATATCCAAATCAAAATGGCCGACCAAGCTAATTATTATTGTTTTGTATTACTCTTGGAAATGTAAGATACAATAAATATGGAAGCTTGTTTAATTATTTCGCGGCGAACACATATTTTTTTAACTGTAATGACAAAAATAGAGAAGAAGTTATCAGAACCATACCAGATCCCCCTGAAACATTTGATGTCAAGGCTTTTGATTCCTTGAAATATCATTTCCTACGATGTCCTACAATCCAGAATAAAACAAAATATATAAATACGTGGCTCTATTTGACGGCAGAAATAGATAATAAACTCTCGTATACTATGAAAAACCCACTCAACTATCGTCAATACCACAGATGGCATTTTGATAGTTCATTCATTTAATTCATCCGCTACTTGGAGCGACATAAGCCAATTAATATTCCGGAATACGTACGTACGTCTACACATCGCATCTAATATACTTTTTTTCTCGGATATCTGCCCACATTTTCCTTTTCGAAAGTACTTTTTGGGTCCACTCAGTTCTTTTAATCTATGCCTAAAACAAGAGTGCTTAATTATGTTTTCATTTATACCTACCCTAAATTTTCAAATTGCGTTTTCCAAAACATTAAAGCTTTGATATAATTCAACAAGCTTTGAAAAGTTGCCGAATAATTGTGTGTAAAGATTTTCATATAAATTGTATATTGTAATGTAATTAATATAAGTTTACATCTGACTATGTATATTTATATAAACTATTAAACGATGTGTGATAAGAAAGGTCTCTTTAATTTCAAATTATTGTCAAGGTCATTTAAATAAAATAAATAAATATAATAGTGTCAAATCTATGAAAACGAAGGGAGAGCAAAAATTTTTTTTTTGGCAATGTTAGCGCATTGTTTAAAATGACGATACGTTTTTACAAGTGTATTACTTGACAAAAAAAGAATATTAAATGGTAATCTTACTCTATTACAAATATACAAGTGAGTATGTTAGAGTTAGGTAGAGTTAGGTAGAGTTAGTTAGTACTAGCAATACGTTATGATATGGTGTTTTCAAATTCTTGATCAGAAAATACTATAGCCAAAATACAAGAGTTTTTTTGTTAAAAACATTATCTGGACAAAGGTTTTTATCCGATAAAATGCTTTTACCGCCTAGATTAAAACAGAAATTAATTCTTGAATATTTATTTAAAATCTAAATGTAACTGTTTATTTGCCATGTTATTTTAAACATCAGTATCGTGGTGTGTTAGTTGCGTGTTTAAATTGTCAATAGATACTGGCTGTATCAATAATACAAATTAATGAGTACAAGAAATTAAAAAGAATAAAATCGTGATAAAAACCGAATAATAGTTTCATGAACAATTTTCATGATTTTAAGAAGCGCAAAGTTTGATGTGTAGTAAATAACGCTTTATTGAGTACAGGCCAAAAAATAATTATAATAAATTGCCCTATTAGTAAACGAAATACAACTAACTGCCGTACTCAGAGACATTTAATGTCAATTAAATCAATACTTAGTGTAGATTTTACATACAAAATCTTTACTAAGGAACCGTTTAATTGACATTAACTGTCTCTGAGTACGGCCGTAAGTCTTTGTGAAAATGGTGTGGCGAATAGAGACATAAAAAGAAACCACTGCTAGTAGTAATGGATGACATTTTAGGCCGATATCAATTTTATTCCAGTACAAATTTCGGAATGTATTCTTTGGATACTTGGGTTAGAGATATGGACCTATCTTGTTATATCAAACCGTCATTAGACCATATCTGTATCAGCCCATATACGTCCCACTGCAGGGCACGGGCCTACTCTACAATCGTAAGTACGATTGAGAGTGGTTAGGCCATATAGTCCACCACGCTGGCCTACTGCGGGTTGGACCATTAGACCATATAAACGAACCTAAACGTCACTATAACATTACAAACTTAAGGATTCTCTGTTGCACTTCTATTAATAAGTATTACTGTGGTTTTTATTCTATTTATACGGACGGTTCCAAAATTGAAAGTCAGTCTGGTGCTGCCTTTTTAGATTTTGAAACAGGTACTTTTCGTAAATTTAAGGTATGTTCAAATTGTCCATCATGCACGTAGAGTTAATTGCCATCGCTGAAGCTTTAGGATATACTGAGTCATTGAAAAGTGATAAAATTGTTATTTTTACTGAATCCAAAAGCGCTCTTCTTCATATTCTAAAATGTACTGAATCATTCAGAGGCCTTCCTATAGCTAACACTATCATAAGAAGCATTTATGAAATAATCGCGAAAAACAAATCTATTGTGTTGCATTGGATCCCATCCCATATTGGACTCGAGGGAAATGACATGGTTGACAGACTTGCACAGGAAGCGTCATCGGAAGGAATACCTTTTAATGGTTTACCTTGGCATTCGGAACTTTTGCCTATCTGTATCTGTATCAGCCCATATACGTCCCACTGCAGGGCACGGGCCTACTCTACAATCGAGAATACGATTGAGAGTGGTTAGGCCATATAGTCCAGCACGCTGGCCTAGTGCGGGTTGGCGGACTTACATACTAAAGAAATTCTTATGAATTGCTATGGTATGCAGGTTTCCTCACGATGTTTTCCTTCACCGTTTTAGTGCGTGGTGATTGACTATCAATACACACATGACTCCGAAAAGTCAGAGGTGTGCCCTGGGATTCGAACCCGCGACCACCGTGAACATGTTGGCAGTCGCGTCTAGACCGTTTACCAACAGGCCACCACGCACTTTTGCCTATGCTTAGAAATAAATGTTAGGAATTGTGGTCTAAATTTTTCGACAAAAGGTCATTAACCAAAGGTATCTGGTACAAAGTTATTCAGCCCTCACTACCTCGTTCTCTCCGGTTCGATGTGGGTGGAATAAATCGTCAAGAAGTTGTAACGGCTCTGAGGCTTCGATCAGGTCATGCTCCCCTTAACAAATTCGCTTTTATGATGCGAAAAGTTAATACACCTAATTGTTCCGTATGCTGTGTAATAGAGGACGGTCATCATATTTTATGCGAATGCAGTCTAACTGAGGCACAAAGACGTACCGCTTTTGGTGAAAATAAATATATACTAGGTTATTATATCCCCATTTTGGCATCTCCGTTATCGGACGAAGCTAAAATGCTTTATCAAGTAATTATTAAAGGTTTAAGACTGCGTGTTGGGTGATTACTTTATTTTTTTTGGTTTGTTTGTTTTCCTATAATATTAGTGATATATGAACTATTTAAATATAGTTGTAATGTATGTTTGATATCGGGGGTGATGTTTTCATAATTGAAAAAATCCCTTAAATAAAGAGAAAAAAAAAATGGTGTGGCGATCTTTGCTCACGTATTACATTTTAATTATACTAAAGGGAACAAGAAAAAAATGGCTTACTATGAAAAAAGTTCAATGTTGGCTTCATAATGCAGCTTACATTGTAGATATACGCCATGCTCGAAACTCTATCAATAATCTACGTCGTCTACTTACTTTATGTATGTGTGTATTAAAAAGAAACCTCGATTCTGTTGGTGGTATATCAACTTTAACAACTGGCACAGAGGGAAATCATATCCTAAGAGATGAATTTAAAATGTACAATGACAGTTATTCTTTACATAAATTAGGCATTACATTTTAACAAGTAATAATTCTAACTTCGCTTTTACACATAAAGGTAAAACATACATAAACGACTTAAATCACATAGACGGTTGTAATTTGTAACGTATACTTTTTATTGGTTCCTCTACAAAGCGATAAATATCTGCTTTGTTCAAATAACAAGGTCAATTTAAAGTTAAAAGATTATCTTATGTGTAGCTCAAACCACCACAGACATATTAACTAAATTCGGTTTTTACGTTCTAAAACTATTCATTTACAAATGCTAAGGATTAGTTATACGTCTGCTAAATCTATTTAATGCCTTGTACAATGCTCGTTGCTACTACCATGCTGCAGGGCGTGTCGTACGAATGTTTTTCTTTTTGGCGCAACGGTACAATTTCCCGCCTTATTTTGTGACGTTTAAGATCACTTTTTCTACATGGCGTACCACCTTTCAAAAGGTATTCCGGATTTAGTCTGGCCAGTTAGTACTGCATTTTATTCCTTGAAAACTAGGACTTACAGTTCAAATTGCCTTGGATGTGCGACGAGATGGGATGCTGTTACAAATTGAATTTTGTAGCGTAAGTGTTAAAGTCCGTATTACAAGGTTATATACAAGTTGAGATTGTTAAATGCGCTGTCAAAAGCACAACTATTAATTCGATTGCCCTTTGACATCCAACACAAAAGATTATGAATGATAGCCGCTATTTTTAGGTTATATTAGGGTAACTGCATTTTTCTACAAATAGAAATGGATTTGCTATAAGTTCTGTTCAATATTGTTGCATTTATAAACTATTTTTTTGGAATAATGGTATGGATTTCTGCAAACTATAATGGCCATAATATATATGCGGCATAATAATCAAGATTACTGAATAATATTTGTATCAAATTCGCATCTACATTATTAATAGGCACTAACTAGGTCTATAAAATAAAAATGTATGTGTCCACCCTAGAAAATAAAAATGTTTCTTTATTCTTTAAAAATTAAGAAGCTATTATTTCGGGGCTTCCGTACCTAGGCTTTATGTTTAAGTTTCTACGCCGACTTTTGGCCTGAATTTGAAAAGCGACTCTATGGGTTCACTGCAATCTGTGTTACAAACACATTTGCTGACTTTTTTCTTGAAACTTTTTTCTTGAAACTTTTTATAACATACTGTTAATTAATTTAAAAGCTAAACGCTCAGTGTCATACAGAAGCATAGTCACTGTGGCAATCACACGGACAGATGTGCAACTAATAGTATAATAGTGGCGCTAATCTGTGGGCGGCGACGAGTGATGTGCCGAGCTTTGGGTGTGATATGGGCTATTGTATATGCGACAATTGTTTGGTAGCCGTTTTGTAATATTTTATTTTGTAATTGGTAATTTGTAGGGAAAAGAACTAATCGTCAATAAATCAAAAGGATTTCTTCTTAGCATTTTTTTAAAGCTGAAACGTAATTCTTAAATATAAAGAAAGAACATAATGACGATTCAAAAATTATACGTTAAATACTGAAAAAAGCATGTCTAAATACAAATTTCAAATCTCAATATTTTGTAAGCACCAAAATAAATATAAGACTGCAAGTAATTGAACTAGGAGACCATCAGGTCCAAGCAAAGTGTTGGCTGTTCTAGTTTCTAAGAATAGTTGCATAAAATTAGTAGTACTCGTATTTGGCTGATGAAGGAGTATATCTATATCTCGTATTAAAATGATTTGCCTATAAATTTTATGTAACTTATTAAGCATTATACAAGTTTTCATAGCTTTAAATTATAGTTTTATTTTGAATAAAAAATTATAAGGACACAGTTTTAATCGATCGATTGTCTACAATCTAAATCTAAACAAAAACGAGTGTGAAATAATAAACAACGACAACAAAAGATTAAATCGATGAGTTAGGACCCAGCAGTTAATTCTTACAAAAAATATTTTTTATTGACCGAACGCAGTGACGCATTCAGTGTCTCGGACATGGGCCCCGCCCCCGGGGGACAAAGCGTCGAGCCCACCCCGAAGGGGCTTTGTTTTGTTACACTTTTAATTGTGCCGTCCGTAGGGAGATTTAAAAAAATAAGCAGCTGAGATGCTGACTTATAAAGTTATTGAAACGCTTGTGGCTTTACCGTTTGATAGAATGGTATCTTATACTGTTCTGGCTCACAATTAAATGATTATGGTGTTAAGAAACTATCGAGCGACTACGAATATCGTCATTTAGTGGGTATATACGATTTAAAAGATATAGTGGTGATTGACACAGTTTTCATATTATGCCAAGAAGTGTTTAGGTATAGTTGAGAAATAAATATTACTTGTTATCAATTCCCACTATATGTATTGGGATCATGTTATTTAACTCAGTTTTATGTAGGTATTATAATCAATCAAGTCATGAACCGTTCGGGTGTGTAGGTACTAAGGATTTTTAAGATGATGAAAGGCAAAGAAACTATGAATCACCTTATAAACGTTATCATCTCCACGATCCGTCTATGCACATCCATGCTACTTCGTTTCCCGGTAATCTCATAAATATGTCAACATAGCTAAACGGATGTTTTGCTTAATTTAAGAATTCTTTAAGTAAGTACTGTTGGTTAAAGCGTCCCATTGAATTAGCCACTGACTTATTTAAAATTGGCTAAAGTTAAGGTCCCTTCAGTACGTCTATGAACTGTGATATACATTGAAGGCTTTGCATTCATCTTTTTTACATCGTGCATGCCTCTGTAAATATATATTTAATATATGCTATTATGTAGACACAGAAAAATATTAATTGTAGAAACACTTATTAATCTTAGTAGGATTGGGCCAATAAAGTTACCAACTTTAATCGTTGCACAAGTTAGTGGTAGATTTATCTAAGTTCATTCAAATACGGCTGCCAACGTAATCACGGTGCAGTGGTCGTGGGTTCAGAACCCTGGGCACATCTTTGAGTTTTTGGAGTCAAGTGTTTTGATGGTCAATCACCACGCAATATATACAGGGTATATCAAGACTGCTACCGAAAACGAAGCCGGGTGGTAGTTTAAACGACTTCAGACACAATCCAACAGAAAAAGTTGCAAAAAAAAGCGACAATTTTTTTTTGTTATTTTTTTCCTATTGCCATATTTGGGTGGTAAATACATTTTTTCCTAAAATAATAGTGTATACCCTTTTATTTATAAGTAATCTAAGGTATAAAAGAGTTTAAATTATTATTTTAGCAAAAACTATGGATTTACCCCCCAAAAATTAGGATATTTAAAAAAAATAAAAAATAATTGTCGCGTTTCTATACGAAATTTTTAATTGCATTGTGTTTGTAGCCACTAAAACTACAACCCGGCCTCGTTTTCGGTAGCAGTCTTGAGATACCCAGTATAGGTCAATGTGGTGGACTATATGGTCTAATCGCTCTCAATCGTACTCTGGATGTAGAGGAGCCCCGTGCCATGCAGTGAAACATAAAAGGGCTGATACAGTACAGTTACCTAAATTATAGTGTTAAGTACGAACATTAACTAACATAATATGTGCAATAAATCCAGCAGCAATTTGTCCAGAAGTGAGATTACAGGAAATAAACGTACGCCGCAAAACTGCCGCAAATCAGATGTAAATGGCGAACAACAATGCGCCGCCGCTCCACCCCACAACACGATTATTGGGCCGCGTGTCATTTTAAATCCATTTTCATGTTTCATTTGCAATGCTAATGGCGCGCCGTTCTGTAAACTGTGCTGCGGAGAGCTTCCGCCATCTAGGGACGGGGTGGAATCCATCGACATCCGCGTACATTTGAACGAATTGGAAATGGTATTTTTGTATAAAGTTCTGTTTTTGAATGGATTTGTAGGAATGATGAGATGATTCAGAGCAATCAGATTTTGAAAGCTAGTTTTACATTTGCAATTCATTTCTTTATTTTTTTTAGTACTCCAAATAAATCTTAAACTAAACTTATATTGAACATAAATAATCCAAATGGTCGTATCGCACGAGGCAATTTATAACCGGCATATGAATCATGGGATGGACATAGGAGAAGGAAAAAAAGGGCAGTCTAAAGTGTACTTTTAGGCCATTCAGCTGTGGCAATTCTTTTGAAGGACTACTTAACAATTATATTTCGGATTTCGGAACTTTAAGTCATTCGTAACGTCCGTAAATGTAACGTTATTCAACTCAAATACCTAGGGCATACTAGACCTAGACTAATGTCTTGGTGACATAAATGGATTTATGAGCAAATAATTTCTTAATTATGCGTGGATGCGTTCTTAATTATTCGACCCCTTGCCGTGACTTTATGACAGAAACACGGAAATAAAGAATGATTAAGGATTTTTTCCTGACTGACCTGATGGTAAGTAAAATAGAACAGCTGAAAATGGTAAATAGAGTACTGTTGAGCTAGGGCCCCGAATGGTGAATGTCTGTTCCCAGCTGATGCCTACCTATGTACAATCAACAGATTATACACGCCGCGCTCTTATGATCAAAGATTAAAAGAAGGAATTATCATTAAATCATTTTATTTTCCAAAAAATCACATTGTAATGAAATAAATAAATGCAATAGTCACCGATAAACCCCCTTCACTAAACAACAAAGAAGAGCAATCGGTGCATAAAATTCATACGCCAGTACTGAGTAGCCGTCAGCGGCTCCCGCGAGGACTTCGCAGCTCCCCTCGACGCAGCTTGCCACTCAGCCGTGATTGACAACTCGTGACGGATCATGAAACGAAACATGGATCTATTATGTCCTCCCTGAGTTATGTTATGATATCAAAATTTTGCAGAAGGGTATGATTTTAAGTGGTCGAGTCTTGCTGTTGGGATGAGAGTTAAGTCTAGATATGGGCCGGTTAGATCAGGGTGTAGGTAGCTCCATGTTATTTTGCTTTATGGAATATCAATGTGAAGTCACACTTTTACGAAAATAGGTATAAATGGCTTTTTAATTACACTTATTTGTCGATCATAAATACCCGCTACGCCGTCATAATCTACAACAGTTTGTTTGCAAGAGGTGATATATTTGTCTTAATATATTCTTGGCAACTGTCAACCTCTGATAAAATTTAGAAATTAAACCGTGGGCTCGAATCCGCACCGAGAGAAATGTTAGTGCGGCCCACAAATATTTCTTTCGATTCTGGGTGTTTGTGAGACCGAAAAGTCTTCCGTAGTTCCTAATACCCACAATACTAGACTCGATCTTAATGTGGGGTCAGGACTATGTATGTGACTGTTGGGTATTATTTATTTATTTAATATATTTATGTGAATGGGTGGCCCTATACTGAGTAATATTAAATAACAAATACTGTTATAAGTTAGGACTTACGTTAATATTTGTATCTTTAGGTAAAAATAATTATTTCTGCAACAAGGAATAAGGATTAAGTACAGACTTTTCCAATTACAGTCCCTTGCCATATTATTAGACCCACGCAGCAAACAGGTTACTTTTTTATCGCAAGAGTTGATATAGGTCAAAATTACGTGCTATTTACTGTTTTGAGTTTTTGATGCTATAATTTAATCAAATGCTAATAAAATTAAATAACTTTGACTAAATATTTTATATACACAAATTATTGTACAAATTATAACACCGGTTTCCTTCTAATTTAGTATTTCGTTAGTATTTTGTTGACCCTCATTTAGCCGCCAAGAGTGCCTTAATTCTGCGAGGCATGCTTTTTATACATTCCTGTATAGATTTTTTAAGCTGAGGATTGTAATTCCACTCCAAAATTAATTTGTCTAAGAGTTATCTTTTAGTTTTAACTGTATATTTTGATATTTTCCTCTTCAGAAGCTGCCAGACATTCTCGATAGTGTTCATATCTAGCAAATTTCCAGGCCATTCCAAAACTTTAATATGTTGCTTTTGTAAAAAGCTAATAATGCTATTTGCTTTACGGCAATTGGCCCCATCGTGCATAAAAATTGGTTCTTCTTCTTCAGAGAACCAGTCTTTAAGTTGGGGTATTCATTTTGTTATAAAAACTTTTTTGTACTGATCCTGGCGCATTGTCTTCTCTACGATATACAGGCGACCTGTCCCTTTGCCTGATATAACAGAATAAACTATAACAGAAGGTGGATGTTTTACTTAAGGTACAATGTAGTCGGGTTTGTATTTCTTGTGTGGTCTTCACCGTACAAACATTGATTTTTCCATCGAAACTTGAAAGACGGCCTCGTCAGAGAAACAAGCCTGTTATGATCAATTTTTTTTATTAAATGTAGTTCGTTGATTGAATATATTCACTTCTCATAGTGAAAAATATTTTATCACCTTTTCCCCATCTTCTATGGTAAAGTTTTTATATTTACGGGCTCAATCAAGTCGTTTCTTTATCATAGTCAAAGCCAACTTTCGTTTTCGCGCAGGTTTACGCGCCTTCAATTTATTTTCAGCAAGACGTCGCTGCACAGCTCCATGAGAAATAAGTATTCCGTCATCCCTAATGTTCTACGTTAATAAACGGACCGGTAATTTTCTATTTTGGATACAAATATCTCGGATTTTTCTGTCTGTTCTTAGAGTTGTAATACGTTTCCGTCCACACGCACCTTTTCGTTTTGGCAAGAAAGTTATCCCGCGATTACATTTTTTTTTAAACATTCTTCACCGAACTTCTCGATATGCCCGTCGCTTTAGCAATTTGGTATTGGGATAATTCAGTAGCCTTTAAAAGCCCCCGTACTTGCCCAACTGTCTTGGCAGAAAGATTACGATTTTTTCCCATCATTCCCATTAAAATATTTAAAAAGGTCATATTTTGGGTAATTTTCTCACTATACATGCTATATGATTACAAAAAAACAACAAATATAATAATATTCTATCATAATGAAACTAAAATTTCATCACATACTTACCGTTATTTGTAAAAACAACCCTTTTTAATTTCAACAGATTTTTAGGTTGTGAGGCACTAAATTCACTCGCGAGCCTTTAATAATATTTATTTATTTTTATTGTATTGCAAGCATTAATATATTCAGCTAAATTTTGTAAGAATAAGGGATTTCACAAACTAACATATGTTACGCCTCTATAATGGCGCTAATGTCTTATAAAGTGAGAAAATCGATTTTTTTTTGTTTGGGTCTAATAATATGGCAAGGTACCGTAAAAGTGAATTTAGTATTGTTTCCCTTAACACAAAAATGAATTAAATATGAGTCAATAGCAACATTTAAATTAATAGTTACATCCGTTAAAAGAATAGTGGATATAACCTTTTTGTCGTTGTATCTAAATCACATTTTTTTAAACTAGCGCCATCTCTTATACTTTAGGAATATTAATTAACTTCAGAATAAATCGATAAATCATTATCAAATTCACATTGTTCGTGTTTTTATAACGAGTGGCGCCTGGATATGTTTTTTGTTAAGTATTAATATTAAAACATTATTGTTGACATTTTTTTTACAAATTCCGCCGGGGTTCGTATTGTTTCTCGAATATTTTCGGCGCCACCTTTACGTGACTGGAAATTATTGTTTTAAAGCATTGCACTTTATATAAATATGCATTGTAAATGAAATTATTAAACAATAAATCTTATTGCATCAGTCTGATTGTAATTTAAATATGATTCAAATAAAAAAATCCTTAATTTGAGGGATTTGGGTATTGTCATGGGTGAAAAAAGATTAACCAATCTTCGATTCGCCAATGATATTGTCCTTTTCTCTTCAACAGTAGATGATTTACAGACAATGCTTCAAAGCTTAGTCGAGCAAGCGTCGAGGTTGGCCTCAAAATGAACATGACCAAAACAAAATTAATGACCAATAACATGCAGAAGAAAATTGAAGTAGAAAGTGTGGAAATTGCATATGTCCATGAGTTACTTGGGCCAAATAGTCCTCTTTCAGGCGATATAATATAAATAAATCACTCGCCGCACTGAAAACGCCTGGAAAAGCTATTGGTCCCTAAAAGATCTAAAGGAACGTTGCCCCTCTCCTTGAAACGCAAACTCATGGACATGTGCATTCTTCCCATTCTCATGTACGATGCCCAGACATGGTCATTTACAAACATCTAAAAATCCAGCCTTGGCGTTTGCCAACAAGCAATGGACCGCAGCATTTAGGGTACTAATCTCTCAGACCGCCGAAATACGCTCTAGAACCAAATTAACCGACGTTGGTCAAGAAGCCGCCAGACTAAAGGGGGACTGGGCCGGACATGTGTGTCGCATGCCAGATAAGATGTGGGCGAAGTTCACTACGGAATGGGTCCCAAAGGGCCATCGACCACGTGGAATACCTAGACGCAGCTGGCGAGACGAATTGAATGTGTTAACATAGATTATATACTTAGATTGATTATAATATTTGTAAATATATATTCCACACTGTAAATTATGTATTGCAGTGATTTTTTGTGAAATAAATTCATTAGGATAATATAAAAACATAAATTGTAAATGTAAGCCTGAAGTGGCGGTAGTACCTATTAAGTTGTTGTGACATTCGGATTGGTACAAATACCAGTCTCTGGCGGATAGGAGACACATTTCGATCGTGAGGCCTCACGCTGAGCGGATGCTCTGAGAGTGATCAGTGAGGAGTACCAGGATTGGCAAGTTAAGTATATAAAGCAAGTTAAGTTAAGTATATATATTATGTTTGGATGCTTATTGTTCAGAATAATTAGATATTATTCTGTAACATTGTAATTGTCGATTGTGGTAGAATTAATATAAACTCATTTGCAAAAAAAACGGGCACCTAAGCAATGAACCATTTCAAATGTTACTATTGGTTTGTTTGATAACACTGGTCAACAAAAAAAATGAAATCGTTTGTTTCCTTTAATTTTTTGTTTGTTTCTATCTCAAACTAACGTGTATTTTTTAAATATGGTAACAATTTTTCTCTCACAGCTTTTGTTTTTGAGTTACAGCTAACTACCCTCCATTACTATTTTTACTTATATTTGCGATTTTTATTGGACATTGAAATATATTTTGTTGTTGTTTTCGATATGGCTTCGTCAAGAAGGTGTTGTGTACTTAATCCTGATTCTTTTTGCTACATTTGTGGTGAATATGTATTTGCAAAATATCGAAAACCTATATCGGACTTTGTAAAAACTGCGTATCATCAATACTTTAAAATAAAATTGTGTAATCAGGACAAGCCATGGGTTCCTCATATTGTATGCCAGAAATGTGTGGTATGTCTACGGTTATGGCCCAGTGGAAAAATAGATGCAGTAATGTTCGTAACGATACACGAAGTTCCCTTGTTTCGTGTGTCTCTGGGACAGTCGTGACAAACATCACCATTGGTCACAAAAAGTTTGGCCAGTGCGGGAAGAGCTAAAAGTTGGTACAAAAAATGCTATAAATATGCCTTTAGTTAGCCGAGATCGCATCGTACTTCCACCACTTCATATTAAACTCGGCATAATGAAACAGTTTGTGAAGACGCTTGACAAAAGTGGCGATTGTTTCAATTTTCTTTCACGCAAGTTTCCAGGATTAAGTACAGAAAAATTAAAAGCTGGTATTTTTGATGGGCCACAGATCAGGCAACTCGTGAAAAATCCTAATTTTGTCAAATCAATGACTGAAGTCGAATCCAAAGCTTGGAAGTCATTCGTTTTGGTTATGAGTAATTTCCTAGGCAAAAAGAAATCTGACGACCACGTCGAGCTTGTTGAGTCCATGCTATCGAACTTGCAAGAGTTAGGATGCAACATGAGCATAAAAATCCACCTCCTGCACTCACATTTAGACCGATTTCCACAAAATCTAGGTGATTTTAGTGAGGAGCAGGGTGAAAGATTCCATCAGGATCTTCGAACAATGGAAGAGCGGTATCAGGGGCGGTGGGACTCACATATGATGGCAGACTACTGCTGGAGTTTGCAACGTGATCTACCTAAAGTCGTTCATTCAAGAAAATCGTATAAAAGATCATATTTTGATAGAGTTCAATAGAAATTTTGTTAACATCATTTATTAATTTTCTGTACTTTTTTATCAAAATAATAAAACTCTATATTTCAAAAACTGAAGCTGTTAGCAATCTTCCAGTATTTTTTTCATACTCAGGGCCATAGAAATACCCAAAAACAGAAAAAAATTTAAAGGAAACAAGACTTGCGTTGACCAGTGTAATTATAGGTAGTTTTACTTTCACAATTTTGTAAATTAATAAGCAAATAATCGTTTTCGTCAGTATTATCATAAAATTTTGATAAAATTTATGGGTTTTAATGCTAAAGTTCACTAGTAGTGTATGCTCGCTAGTAGTGCATATGCTCGTGAAGTAAAAGTTAACAAAGATTTTTGTTTGTTTTTTCTTTATTAAAGTAAAAGCAGATAAATGTTTAGTATCGAGTGTGACCCCTTCTAGCTGAAATCACAGCTTGAATTCGTCTGGGTATGCTAGCGAGGATATCCCGGATACTTGCTTGCGGAATACGTTCCCACTCCGCGGTAATCACATTCTTCAGCTCTCTGATGGTCTGCGGAGCCGGTTGTACTGATCTCACGCATCGTTTCAGAACGTCTTAGACATGCTAAAGAGTTTAAAGTATTATTTTAGCAAAAACCATGGATTCACCACCCAAAATTTACGATACTTAAAAAATCATAAAAAATAATTGTCGAGTTTCTTTGCGAATTTTTAGTTGCATTATGTTTGTAGTCACTAAAACTACCACCCGGCTTCGTTTTCGGTAGCAGTCTTGAGATACCCAGTATACCTCTACCCAAAAAATTCTAACAAATGCCTATTTGAAGGATTGGTCATACAATCCAAAAGCCCTTGACCGGGATGCATGGAAGGCGGAAAGAGAGGCCTTTGCCCTGCAGTGGGACGTTACATATGAATAATGAAATTATTACCATAATCAATAACCACCGTAATCTAAAGATTATATTTTCTGATAGCCTTACGAAATATCTTCCGAATATTTAATTAACACCCACTGAGGAATATATTACAGGCCACAGCTGCTAAGAAGAAACAGAGCAACTTCACCAGGAGTAGAAATGTATTAAAGTAAATCTTAATAAGAAAATGTATGGTCTATATGTATAGCTTGGATTAGGTCATGTCACAAGCTTAATTTATATACAAAACGTTTTTGATGTTTGATAAAAACTATCTGACTTCATTAATGATTAAGTGCCTTTTCTTATATTGGTCTTAACCCCTTACGTCACATTTCAATTATGCATATTTCACATTAAACCGGTATTGCAGCAATTATTCCGTATTACAAGCACGCGTAGAAATTTATTGTAAACATCGATCGGTTCCGCGAAGCGCCGCGGCAAGGAAAAGAAATTAAAAAGAAATAGGGCCATAGACAACGCTGCGGTGCATGTCTATGAGCGGCGGCACAAAGGAGTTTTTATTGTCATCGTGAATTTTTAATCGCTGTGAATTGATTAATTTGTTCGTGATGCGATGGCGGCAATATGTGCCATCCGATTGTGAACGTTGGTCAATTTTTAAATGCGCATCGGTATTGAGGTTGATTTCGTGATTGATATTGCCAGGATGGGAATTAAAATTCCACTGTATACGGGCTTGCTGTTTTGTAGAAAAGTAAGCGAGTAAAGGATAGCACACATTTGTTTTTATTTCAATGAATTACGCGACGAGCATTATTAACTAATAGACAGTAGCAAAATAAAATAACACCATGAATTACAAAGCATTGCTTGGTATTTGGAGCTGATCATCCTGGGAAAAAAGATGTTAAGTCACAATACATACCGGGTATCTCAAGACTGCTACCGAAAACGAAGCCGGGTGGTAGTTTTAGTGGCTACAAACACAATGCAATTAAAAATTTCGCATAGAAACGCGACAATTATTTTTTATGATTTTTTAAATATCGTCATTTTTGGGTGGTAGATCCATAGTTTTTGCTAAAATAATAATTTAAACTCTTTTATACCTTAGAGTATTTATAAATAAAAGGGTATACACTATTATTTTAGGAAAAAATGTATTTACCACCCAAATATGGCCATAGGAAAAAAATAACAAAAAAAAATTGTCGCTTTTTTTTGCAACTTTTTCTGTTGCATTGTGTCTGAAGTCGCTTAGACTACCACCCGGCTTCGTTTTCGGTAGCAGTCTTGATATACCCTGTATATCCAGTAGTTACTCTGGCAATAATGTCCTTCAAACCGGAACACTGTGTGCATTCACACAGCTATTGCCGGGAGAAATAGACATTGCGGTGTTGCATATGCTATAAGAGATCTACCAGATATGCTTGATAATATATCTATTCTAACCATAAAACTTAGCCCGGAGGTGATGTGAATATATCGAACGGATGTTGTAAATTACATATTGACAGCCTGCCTGGCGCAGTTGGTTAGACGCCGCCTGTGAAACGAGAGGCCGCGGGTTCGATCCCCGCACCGAGAGAAATATTTGGCCCACAAATATTTATTTCGGGTCTGGGTGTTTGTGAGACCGAAAAGTCTCTCGTAGTTCTTGATACCCACGACACAAGACTCGATCTTAGTGTGGGGTCAGGACTATGTATGTGACTGTTGGGTGTTATTTATTTATTTATATTTGTTTACCATACTTGATCCCCACTCCTTCTAAATAGATTTAGAATACGCAGCGATATTAGACAGTAAAACTTGTAACACAAACAAAACACATGTCTTGTAAGCATAAAGAATCCAGTTTTCTGAAATCTGAAGTAAAAGAAACAATGACAGATAATTAATTAACGTTATCAACGAACAGGTCAAGGGAAACCGTGGGAACCTTATAAAAGAATATATTTTTATTTACAACCATCAAGTATTTCATCACATTTCAAATAATTTAACAGTGATTTAAAAAACAAATAAAGATATTTAAAAGACTGCTGTACCTATTAATATGTATCGCGCGTTTGTGTTATTATATCCGTTTGATTCGGCTAAATTTAATATTCTTTCAAACATGTCACTATAACCCGATAGGAATAAAGGGCCTAATTCCTATGCATATTATTTTTTTCAAATACTTATGTGTATGGAATCTCAGAACAGTGACTAAAGCAATGGGATTAGGAACAAAAATTGCTCATGTTAATTTTATTCAAATTCGTTATCAAATTATTTTGTACGGATTAATTAATATCTACTTATATATTAATCCCATGGTTGAAAGTTACATATCACATTACCCGCGAAGAATCTAACTTAATTACTTATAACAGTAAAATTAAATAAATGCCCCCATTACTTTTTTTTTTGGTTTAATTTACACCTTTTACTAACAATAGCATTTTATCATAAGCAATAATGTACATACTAACACTATGGGCTATTTGGTCTGCAATAAAAGCTTTTTATTTTATTTTTTATTTTTATTAATAATCTTGAGATTTGCGGACGATATCGTCATAATGGCTGAATCCGTGCAGGATTTGCACCATATGTTGACCAGCTTAGCTGATTCTTCAGCTCGCATCGGTCTCCGGATGAATCTGGATAAAACCAAAATAATGTTTAATAAACATATTGATCCAGAACCGATCGTTGTGCACGGAGCTCCTCTTGAGGTTGTTTCGGAATATATCTACCTCGGGCAGAAACTGCAATTAGGTAGAAACAACTTTGAGAGTGAGGCTCGAAGAAGAATCCAGGTGGGCTGGGCAGCATTTGGGAAACTTCGTCGGGTCTTCTCGTCGCCAATACCGCAAAGCCTGAAGACGAAAGTCTTCAATGAGTGCGTCCTACCCGTAATGACATACGGTGCCGAGACGTGGACACTGACGGTGGGACTGGTTCACCAATTCAAAGTCGCTCAACGAGCAATGGAGCGGGCTATGCTCGGTGTTTCCCTGAAGGATAGAATCAGGAATGAGGTTATCCGACAGAGAACCAAGGTGACCGACATAGCCCAGCGTATCAGCAAGTTGAAGTGGCAGTGGGCTGGTCACATTTGTCGGAGAACCGACAACCGTTGGGGTAGACGTGTTCTCGAGTGGAGACCGCGCCTCGGTAAGCGTAGTGTAGGACGCCCTCCAACGAGGTGGAGCGATGATATCCGAAAAATGGCTGGCAGCGGTTGGAGACGTTGGGCTGAAGATCGAGCCCAGTGGCGTGCCATAGGAGAGGCCTATGTCCAGCAGTGGACGCGAATAGGCTGATGATGATTAATAATCTGCCTCGGTGGCGTAGTTTTGCTACGGTTCGGTTACAAAGCTGAGGTTTCGGGTTCGAAACCCAGGTCGGGCAGTGATATTGGATTTTTCTATAGTGATAGGGTCGTGATCACATTTTGCGACACTGGAACGGAACAAGCAAGTTAAAATGTAGGTATCCTGGCACCTTTACCTACACCTTCTGGGAAAAAGGTGTGAGTTTATGTATTTCAGTAAATGATTAAATTCAACAGCAGCCATATATTGTCCACTGTTGGACATATGCTCCCTTGAAATTGCGCCATTTAACTCTGTCTTTGGCTTGTCGCATCCATGGGCCCTACTATATTAATCCGAAACGAATTTCGAAATTTCGGACGATCGAAGTTTATATACCTATTAGTGATGTAACGAATGTTAGTTTTCTCACATTCGCGAATGCGAATGCGGATGCGAATATTCATTTCTAACATTCGCGAATACGAATGCGAATGCGAATGTTGTTTTTCAAATTAGGCGCGCAACATTTCAGGCCAGCCATGTTTAATACGAACATAGTCGAGCATGTCGAGCCGGCCCGTGCTTTGACAGGTTGAATGAACAAATTTAGTCGTTAGAAATTATTTGTTTATTTTGTATGAAGTTAATTTAGTATTACTGTGTTTGTCTTTTATAATGGCAATGGCAATGGCCTTTATATGGCAATTATTCAGATAAATCTGTATCGTTAAGAGAAACGATGAAAATGATGTTGGATTCCAGTGAAAGCGAAGAAGAAACAGAAATTGATCCAATTCCAAAGCCTATAGAAGTTTTAATAAAAAAAATTGATGAATATGTGATGGACGCATTGAAAATGAAGAAGATCCTCTTCTATGGTGGAAGAGTAATATAAAAAAATATGGTTTTCTCTCTCCGTTAGGTAGAGAATATTTAGCAACTCCACCCACATATGTGCCCAGTGAAAGAGTTTTCAGTGGATCTGGATTACTTTATACACCACAACGAAACAAGTTGCATGGAGAAAGAGCCTCAAAATTATTATTTTTGAAATGTAATATTCCTTTACTTAGATTTACTTACTAAGAATTAGAGTTAGGAGAGTTTAAGTTTAGGAAGCCAGAAATAGTCAACTGTGTTAATAACATATTGCCATTTAATTATCTTTAAAGTTTTAATTTTATTTACAAGTAGGCATTTATTATTTTGTTTTCTTGAGTATGTTTATTAATTGCATTGAAAAATAATTGAAGATGAAGATTTTAAAAATATAACATTTTGGATATTAAATGTTTAATTTTGGTTGATTATTTTTTATAACTGTAAATAGCATTTGGTTTTATTAAAAAAAATAGAAGTTATAACTTCATAAGTACAATCAAAAGACTATCAATATAATAATAATTAAAAAATACGCTAATTATAATAGTTGTATAATTTATCCAGTACCATCAAAATTTGTATAAATTTCCTTTTTATTTGTCAAAAACATTCACCTTACATTCGCTTCGTTTCTTGCGAATACGAATGCGAATGCGAATGCCAAAAAATATGTGAATATTCGCGATTCGCGAATGCGAATGCGAACATTCGTTACATCACTAATACCTACGATACGAATGTATCTACTCTGTAAAAGTTCGAATTTGTATAATGTACATCCTAATCATAAGTCTATGGTTACGACCATAAGTCAATAACGACCATAAGTATATATAGCTACATTCGTATCGTATATAAACCTCGATCATCTGAAGTTTCGAACTTCGTTTCGGATTAATATAGTAGGGCACCAGCATCTGCCGAAGACCTTCAGCCAATAGCTCCAGCTCCAGGAGTGACGAAATCATCAGCCGGAGTCAATTAATAAATTGTTATCTTTCGATCAACAATAAAACTAATGGAAATTGTTACCACTATTTTTTTAAAGGAACGTTTTTAATTGGACAATCATTCAAGGATACACATGTTAGAAGTATTCAGCTGTGATTCAGCTCAATAATGTCGGTATAAAATTATGCATTAACGTCCAAGCTACTGTATCTATGAGAAGGCTCAACTTACGCTGGTCTATATATAAAAATGACCGGCACGTCTCGTCGCGTTTGTTTATGGTAATTGAATAATTGGAAGTGACCATCGGCACTACAAAGTGCGGTTTCGCTTCGACAAAACGATAAAGGTATATGCTGTAGAAATATATTTTATTCATTGATTGTAATAAAAAGCGAGATTTGTGAAACCATCTTTAAATGTTATCTACGGAATATAATTTTAACTACGTATGTTCACAACCGAAATCAGAATAAACAATACTAAGGCCCAATTGCACAAACTAACTTCGTCCATAACTTCGAATTCGAAAACGTCGATTCCATACATTAGCAATGTCAAAAAGTCTCAAATGTATGGCGATGACATTGCCAAAGTAAAAGTTATCTTCAAAGTTAGTTTATGCAAATGAATCTAAACTGATGCAGAACTTTTTATAAAACTTAATGCAATAAGGCGTTGATTTTACGTAGTGACACGGTTTGTAGACGACCTTAAGGTCAACAATATTTTCCTCTCTATACAATATAGTGTTGCTACTAGTGTACACAGTAATCTTAAAACTACAATGGCAACAAAAATATCGATTTTATTAAATTATCGGTATTTTATATATGTCAGCCAATATACGTCCCACTGCTGGGCACGGGCCTTCTCTACAATCGAGAATACGATTGAAGGGTTAGGCCGTATACGGCTATATTCGATATTTTTATGTGTTAGTATTTTGTTACAGTCATTACGTGAACTGGTAGAGCCTTGCTACATCGTAAAGATTCAGTACTGTGGATCGGCTGAAGTGATTACAATGTTTTACAAAAACCTGACTATGAATAAAAAGTATTGCCGAAAAACCTTTTAAAGCTCTAAGGAAATTGACAGCGACCAACTTATATTATGGTCTCTAATAGGACTACACTAAAATAAACATCAAAACCAACCCGTACTAGGACAGCATGGTGGTCTATTTGTCTTCTGTATCAGCCCATATACGTCCCACTGCAGGGCACGGGCCTACTCTACAATCGTAATCGATTGAGAGTGGTTAGACCATAAAGTCCACCACGCTGGCCTAGTGCGGGTTGGCGGACTTACATACCATAGAAATTTTTATAAATAATGGTATGCAGGTTTCCTCACGATGTTTTCCTTCACCGTTTTAGTGCGTGGTGATTGACTGTTTGTCTTAACCTCTCTCAATTGTACTCTCGATTGTAGAGGAGGCTCGTGCTCGTGCACAATGAATTTGACGACATAGTATAGAACCAACTTACATTCCGAACTAAATGTGATTATTGTAATGCTACATTTGTTTGTGCATTGTTGTTGCAATTCTGTTTGTTCCATGCATACTGAAAGGTTTACCACCAGTCAGCTAATATAACTTTATACCATCGACCTATCATCGTCCACCACTGGACCTTAACAAATCAAATAACTTACGTCGGGAACTAAAACAATGACTATCTTTGTAGCAAAAGTTGCGAGAAAAAAGAACAATTGATAGTTTTGGTAATACCTTATTTCACACACAACCTACAACTTCCATAAAGTATGAGTTTCTGTGAATTTGGAGCTTGGGAACGGTAGTTTTTTTATTTGACACCCTTGAAATAAAATTGCCAATTTATATACAATAGGAGTAGGTCGTTGTCACATTGTCTTACTCTTCTGCAGTAGTAGACAAACTTATTAGTCAACAAGGCCAGAATCGGAAATACGACTATTGAATGTCATAGGAATCGTTAAGATTAGTAATCATTAGTAAAATATGCAGGATGGCTCTAAATGCAGTCTTTTCCCACCGTGGATAATAGAAATTCTGGAAGCACATAGTCACCAAATGGACTTCCAATAACTGAGAATAATTATAATTAAATTAACACAATCTTTTACTTGTCAAAAACTATAACAGTTGTACTTTGTTTAAACGTTTCAGTGGGATAGGTTGCAGAAAATGCATATTTTTGTGGAATTGTGCTCTTCTCTCTAAAAATTTTCCTCACAACATTCTTGATGCTTATGAATAGAGGTGATCTCTTATCTTCAGATGGGCCACTCAGCACCAAATTGTGAAAAAGAAAACCAAAACGCAGATACCATAATATTTCGTTTAAACATAAAAACAGCAGGGTTGATCACAAAAAAAATATCTAATTTACCATACATACTTTTTTATAGAAATGACATCAACATTAAACTTTCGAAGTAGCAACCAACAAATCAATTAAAAGTGCGTACAGGCTGCATTACGGATGCACCGCGCATTTGCCGCGCTCTTTCATACCCACCGCCGCACGCAGGCCGCATAATGACGATGCCTTCGTCTTTAAAGGGCCCGCAATTAAAAATAAAATGGAAAAGTTACGCGTTCAGGATGTGGATCGTAAATTCGGTTTGTCTACTTGTTTATTGTACAGGTGGCTAGATGTGTCATGACGAATATTTTCCGATTATAGATTCTTCAATTGTCTATCGGTGTTATGTGAAAGGTTATTTTCTTTTATTCATGTCACAGTTGGTAAACCTATATTTATGATCGCTTTGGTACAAATACTTTTCGTAAAAAGGCATTCACTGAGCTATAAAATTCTAAATGTTGTGGTTTAGTACCTAATGAATTTCGGCAGAGGTCAATGTTTATGAACAGGTTGATATTGAAATATTTTGAGATTACGTCTTAGGCGAGTTTAAATATGATATTTACCGAATTCTCTGTATTTTATATTTAGCCATTTTCATTTACATATAAAATCTACGTCTGTTTTGTTTGTAGAAAAAAGTAACAGTGGCAATACAACCAAAAAAATCCATCCGCAACAATAAAACTAATTAGTATGCATTAGTAATAGGCTTTGTCATCGCTGATTTTATAAATAAATTTTTATTATCTTTTTATAGCTTTCCCGAAGATAAAACATTTTTTGTGTGTACGTGCGACATTAAAACAACATTAAACACGTGTCTTCTAGGCTGTTTAGTTTTATGTCCTTTTGTTTTGCTTGGAATTATAACTATTAGTAAGTGCCAGTAGCCGGTACACGTGGCTTTCACAATCCTTGTTAGAGAAAAGTAAAAGGGAAGGAAGTTAAAGAAACGACGGGAAGTCGGACTGATCTAAGTGCAGATTAAATTCTCTTTAATTATTAATTATAAGGGAATTTGAAGTTACAAATATTGCAAAAAACTAATGTGATTTACTAAATAAATCAATGGCTTAGACATAGACGAACACAATGACTAATAGTTGCCTAAAGGTACACAAAGCATAACATTAGTGCTTGAACTATATTGTAATTCTGTAGATGCTCGATCTGACTACTCAACATAGTAACTAAGGTATATTTATAGACATTTGTAAAATATTGCCTAAAATACTTATGAAATAAAAATATCTTTATAGTCGGTACAATATGTCTTCATCACTAGCAGCTATCGGCCTCATTGTCATTCGATTTTCAAAATCAATAAGTTTAGCGATGACATCATTACCAATCAAATGCCCATATATCATCGATCAATCGATGAGTTCCTAACCTGATTGGCGCGAGTAAACTCCGCCTTCAGTAGTGGTACGAGGCTGAAGTGATCGTTAAAAGCAATTAAGGTGCGTGGTCACAGAAGCTGCGCACGCCGGTGACAAACGGACACATTGTGTTATTGCTACAGTATATCGTAATTGATTTTATAAGGCCGCGCCGGTTGCGTTCTTGCACGGGTTGGTAGCGTCAGCAGAAGAAACAAAAAAGTCGTAGCCAGGATAAGCGATTGCATAGATCTCGGAGTTACTATAAGTCTGTGTATATATCTGGTAAGCTCTGGACACTAAATCGTCATCACATAAAATGTTATGAGGAAACCACTAACCTGAACCCGTAGAAAATTCTTGATGATGATGTCCGGCGCATTAACTCACAATACCACATCATAACTGAAACTTCAACTATATAAATATATCACGAAAATATCACACGCAATATCACAAATAATTCTTGTAGTACCGAGTGCAAATATGTCGGTCGAATGTAAAATTATCGTAGTCTACCCACATATAAAATAATAAAAAATGTCCCAACACTTCAGTCGCATATTACTTGCCATACATAATTTAACATGTATTAAGTTTATATTAAATCTTCTGGATCTACTGGCCGTTTTCTAAGTATTATAAAATACTAGAAATTTAATCAAAAAGGTTAATTTTAAATTAAACTATTATTATATTGTTTAAATAAATACTGGTAGGTCTCTCATATGTGAGAGGCCATCTGGGTAGGTACCACCGCAATGTCTATTTCTCCCGTGAAACAACACTGCGTAAATGCACTGTTGTGTTTCGGATTGAAGGACATTGTAGCCAGAGTAACTACTGGACATATTGAGACTTAACATCTTATGTCTCAGGATGGCGAGCGCAGTGGAATTTTGCTACTGTTTATGAGCGGTTGTATCTCTTACCATCAGGCGAACGGCTTGCTCGTCTCGTCATGCAATGCAATAAAAAAAAATGATTTCGGCATTCATTTTTCTGTCGGTACACATCGTAGTGGGCGCCAGCGTCCGGTGCGTTCGGTCCAACGGTGAACAAATCTCTTTATTATGTTAATACCACAAACACACTCATTGTTTTGGATAAAACGGAAATTATCTACTTCAAATTAAACGAATTATTGATTAGTTCTACAGTTACACGTAGATTTATTTTCCAAAATTTGCATCTAGTCTAAGAGATGTTACGTTTTTTATTGAAACTAATAGTACGGACTTATAGGGAAATGGGTAATGGGAACCTAAATTAAAAAAAAACCTTGTTAACGAGTCAATTCAATGATTTTTATCTGCCTTCTGGCATCACTTGTAAATATGATATAGTTACGTACTATTTACAGCGATAAATAATTAAATCGTGCATAAAACATTAATTGTTTGGTTTATTTCCACCACTATTATGAATTATGATGGACTGGTAGCTAAACATGGGCAGACAAACTGGCAGATAGAGATGTTAAAAAATAATCGATTTTTAATTTAATCGATTATTATTTTCTTATAATCGATTTTTAAAATAATATCAATCGATTTTTTATATATCGATTATATAAATTATCCATAAAAAATCGATTTTTATTAACAGTGCCATCTATGCAACATATCTACTCACATCTCTACTGGCAGACGACTTCGTAACAATTATAGATAGGAGCTTTATGACCACAGTGACTTCGATTTGCAAAGGGCTTAGCAAGAAGACGATTACAATCAAATGATCTTCGCAATTAAAGCATTAAAAATCCATTAATATTATTTACGACAATTTTAATAGGTGATAAAAAGGGTACACGACCATATGTGTAATCTATGTCACGGAAACATAAAGGACATCCTGCGTCACAAAAAAATAATTGTCTATACCGGTGACCTAACTACAGGACGAACCACTCCAAAACAATAATAAACGCAAACTTACCAAAACTGTATAAATGCTAATCAATATTAAATTAATTGAGCAATCAATGGCCATTGTTATGACGGATTGGCCCATAGACAACGACAATAAAGGCGCGAAACCGTCCAGTATGGCGGAACAATTACGAATCGAATGCGCACCGAATACAATCGAGGAACGATTGTATGCAAAACAAAACATTGTGTGCTGTAGTTGATTGATTAGCTTGTAAGGCTCTCAAACTTTGTAAATTTGATATTGATTGATATGAAGCTGGTGAAATCAATATTAGTTAAGTGAGGACCGTGGTGTTATTAAACGTTTTGGCGGAACAAAGCGTTTACCGCCGCGCCACGCCGCTGAAATAGATATTTTATAAATTTTGGACAAATTTTTACAGATGTGAAGGGGTTCCTAGCAATAGTTATCAATTAGGAATAATATACATTTTGCACTAGCGTCAAATTTTTATCTATCTTACAAATACGATGACTAGGAGACTGTCCCACCCTCACACCCACCACTGTAACTCCTGTGAGCCAGGATCAACAGTGGCACGCAATGTAATGACACCGAGCATTGAAGCTCGGCGAGTCTCCGGGAATGTCTAACTTGTCTTTAACCCGCAACGAAATTAATCAGAAAGTGAAATTAATAGGAGGAGTTGGAAATAAATTATTGTCCACTTCCCTCCGTGCAAAGCGGGCGACAAAACAATGAACTAAACAGGTAAATAACCTCGTAAAAAGACTTTTACAGCCGGAGAAGCCAGCTGTAAAGCACCACGGATCACATCATCACTACATTTAAATGGGACCTATTATGTGAGCTTTTAGACTTGATTCCAATAATAAGTATGGCAAAAACGCCGGAAAAAATACGATGACTAATGAGATAATGGATCCTAACTTAACTAAGTATTTTTTGATATCTTCATATACATTCGACTTGAGTATCTATAATATAGAGGGAGCGCTGGTAGGTACTTCAAAAACGTAGATGAAAAGGGTGGTGCCGGGCCACCTTTTTCTGCCCTCCTATTGGCTAATATTTGAACAGGTTGTGCAACATACACAAATTCTGTATCAGCCCATATACGTCCCACTGCAGGGCACGGGCCTCCTCTACAATCGACAGTACAATTGAGAGTGGTTAGGCCATATAGTCCACCACGCTGGCCTAGTGCGGGTTGGCGGACTTACATACCATAGATTTTTCTATAAATCGCTATGGTATGCAGGTTACCTCACGATGTTTTCCTTCACCGTTTTAGTGCGTGGTGATTGACTATCAATACACACATGACTCCGAAAAGTCAGAGGTGTGCCCTGGGATTCAAACCCGCGACCACCGTGAACATGTTGGCAGTCGCGTCTAGTCCGTTTACCAACAGGCCACCACGCACGTACACAAATAACACAAACTACTTGGAAAAAAATTTAAATAAATGGTTTAGGGCTATTTAATTTCACTCAAACTCGTTTTAAAAGGATAATAGCTAAATATAATTTCGGCTATCAAAGGAATTTATAGCAATTTATTGCTAAATAATTAATTCCATTTTCACTAATATAGGAGCGCTACCAACATTACGAACAAGAAAATATCTACGTTTTTCAAAACGCGAATGTATGACAGCGCTCCCTCTATATTATAAATACTCTAAGACATTCAAATTATTATAGACAGCCTCCGTGGCGCAGTTGGTTAGACGCAGCCTGTGAAACGAGAGGCCGCGGGTTCGATCCCCGCACCGAGAGAAATGTTTGTGCGGCCCACAAATATTTCTTCCGGGTCTGGGTGTTTGTGAGACCGAATAGTCTCTCGTAGTTCCTGATACCCACGACACAAGACTCGATCTTAGGGTGGGGTCAGGACTATGTATGTGACTGTTGGGTGTTATTTATTTATTTATTTATTTATTTATTTATGATATTCTCGGATTATATATTACTGATTGTAACCGTTACAAGGTGACGTCATTTATTAGGGGTTTCACAGTTTGAAAAACATTTGCAACCGACGCGATCGATCGAATACGGCAAGCGTTCGATTTCAAGAAAATATTTTACGATTTAAGGATATTGGTTTTTTGTTGCATTTAGTATCTAAATGTGTGCACTGACAGGATGCTGAGCAAAAAATTTGCATTGTGTCTAACATTACAATCAAACGATTACTTCTAAGGAATCGATTTTATTGGTTTGAATTTGAATGATTGAGGATAATGTATGTTCACGCCTACATGACGTCTGACGACGGACAAGGCTAAACTTGCAAGAACAAATATGAACTCCTTTACATATCTAGATACTCGTATATTGTATATTTCTGTGGGAACTAAAATTAAGTGGTTGTTAATAGCAAGTGATATATTGGTTGCATTATTGTTATACCTATTGTGTTTGTATTAGTCCTTGCTCTTAACATTCAGTTGAATAACATGATTGTGACGACAAAATGTAGCTAATTTGTCATCCTAACTTTAAAGAAAAACAAATTTGATGTATTTAAAAATTATAATAACACAAAAATACTAATTAAAAATATCAGGAGCATCATAAGTTTGGTACAAACTACATTGAATCTTTCACCATTTCAAACTTCAATAGAATCGATTAATTCGAAGTATACTCAGACACATTCTGATTCTAATTAATAGGTGACAACTGGCTGACAACAAATCCTCCATCAATTCGCCAGAAACAAGCCTCGACACGTGATGTGGTTGTTTGAACAATAGTCACGATTCGGCCTCTATCAAAAATATTACAGACTAATTAGCTATTCTGTCGACTGAGTATGGTGCTTGCAAATAATTGTCCAGCTGCTAGAATTATTGTATATTTATTTAAAAAAAAAGATAATGGCAGAACCTGGAAAAGTCTTTACTTTAAAAAATCATTAAATAGAAAAACCAATATTTTAAAATTACCTCACCAATTATATCAAACTTATCAATATCAATAGATCAAACTTGTTCAATTGCCATTTACAAAATTGCGCTATCCATTTCTCAATAATGATTAAAAAGATATGATTAAGAAAATATGAATGCATAAGTAGATAATCTATCCTAACCGAACTTCCTTCAATTGCTACACTGTCCTTACATTTACTCGGCAAAATTCATCGAAACCAATAAGCAAACAAATATGGCGTATACAACTATATCCTAAATTACATATCCTGATAATTAAAGGGTGACTCATAAGGCTTAATTTCATCATCGAATCGTTTAGAAGCGGTTAGCAGTAATAACTCGGACAGTTTCCGACCAGGCGCGTGTGTGGAATGACAACCAACCTAAATTGTTCCTTTACCATGACGTAGTGGAACAGGTATGCATGGAGGAGCAATGAATGAGCTATTGTTATAGTCTAAGGTTCGAATTATTTTTAGATTAGGAATTGAGAGATTTTATGCGCGTATGCATACCATAGAAATGCCCAATATGCCAGACTGTAAAGGAGTTCCGTGCTTGGGACTGGGGGATTTGGGTTGCTATCGTGGTTCTGTGTGGAGCAACCGTATTGGTACATGATTGGCCTATGATCATCCACAGGTTTATACGTCAGTTAGTGTAGGTAAGATATTATATTGGACATATTTTTATGATGAGTGAGTAGAGCATCGATTATTATCCGAACTATTGGGGCACATGGATGTTCGGAAAACCGGTTTGCTCGGATAATCGAACTGGTCGGATAATCGATATTGGTGCTACGTATTTATCCACAGGGAATGGAAGTCATATTTACATACCTACATATTTATTTATATCCTTAATGACAAATAGGATTAAACAAAAAAGTGCAATCTTTGCAACACAACATATTGTAGGTAGGTACAACATTGACGAAAATTGAAAAAAAGTAAGTGTTAAATACAAATGCTTGAAAAAATCTTCAATTTTCGTCTGCCGAACCTATTCGGATAGGCGGTCGTTCGGTTGATAGAAGTTCGGATCGACGCTCTACTATGTCTATATTCTATGTATATGGATGTATACCTATGTGTGTTATATTGCAGCTGGGATTGCTGGCAATTACTGGGAATTCAAGTAAGGCTCTCGTGGAATATTTTCCAATAAATGGAAATATTCTGGCAATAAAGGAGAGTGCCCATTTTACTATATAAAGTATCAATGCCAAGATTTGTGTGCCTCGATGATACCTACTTTTTTGTGTAGGGAAGAATATATATGTTCAATAAATATACACATAGATGCCACCCAGGCCTGGAGTTCTTGGAGAAATAAACTTGAAGTCCAATAAAAAATATTTGTTGTCTTCGGCGCTGTGAACAAAATGTAAAAGGTGATGATAATCAGTTTATTTTATATAAATCTGTCGCCCGTGATAAAATAGGAAAACGTTTAAGGACAAACCATAAAAATGCTTTAATGAATTTTAACCAGTATCGGTATCTTGATCAACGATATTTTTGCTGATATGGATGATCATTCTCCCTTCTGGCAATATTGGATTCTTCTCTTCACGCATCTATGTTTGTCAAACAATTTAAAAATGTATCGGACATTATGCTGGTTTAAAATGGTCAAACATCCGCTGCTCCGCCCAGACCACCGAATGAAGTGAACCTTAATATTAATTTCATTTTCCTCAACGATGTCCATTTAGGTTAACATTGTCTAGAAGTAATCAATCAACGTTAGCACTCTACCGGTTTGAATACTAATATCCGCTCTCGTGACTTACGAAAAAGGAATAAGTACCACACGGAATAAAATGATTACCATATTAATATAAGTTATAACTATAAACCCATTTAAGTCCAGGTTTCAGGCTCTTCTACAATCGACAGTTCGATTTGACTTGTTAGAGCTTCGGACATATTTCATCACGTTGCTCTATTGCAGTTAGACGGATTTCAACTAACAATTCTTGTAAAATCTATGCATGTAAATATCGTTATGATCAAGAACTAGTATAAATAAATAAATATCTACAAGTCTTGTGTTGCAGGTATCAGAATCTAGAAGATATTCCAGTTTAACGACACCCACACTTAGATGTAAAATACTTTCAGATTTAACAAAATATCTGCTATGGTGTCGCGAATGACCCCAGGCCACGGTCTCTAATTTTGCTAGTTGGGAACACAAACAACTTCGCCAATAAGATATGACATCCTGTTAGAGTACTGGCTGCAGTAATTGATACTATTGACTTTAGGGGCAACAGAGGTTCATCGAAACTACACTGTAGACTATTTAAACTAACACTTTGCAAAGACTGCGAAACAGATATCGTCATAAAGAAAATCCCACATTGAAAAAGAAAACGAAATAGGTGACCTTTACGTTAAACCTCAGAGGCACTATGATTATTTTTTATTTTATGTTTATTTGGAAAATAAAGCGTTAATAATAATAGTACTATTACCAATACGAATTATTATTTAAGAATCGGTTGTTAACATATTGCATGTTTTTGCAAGACGTATGTAACTAACAGAAAGCTTGCTTATGAAAAAATATAAAACAAAAACAATAAAACTATAAGTTTCAATGTAGCCGTAGTAGAACTTTAAATAGCAATAATAAAGTGTGAACACATTCATTTCGACAATGAATGAATACCCAATCAGTTGAGAATGACTTGGCGGGAAAAAAAACAATGGCCGACGCTCCATAGACAATCGCCAAATTTCCAAACAAACGCACCATAGGTAAGATATTATCTCTGAAAAAATAATATTAATATACTCCGCTATGACCGCAGGTACGCTTATATTTAATATTTTGTTCCTTGTATTTTTTTCAAGTGGTAGGGCAAAGTCGTGCCAACTTTGACTAAAGCGCGAATAGGCGGTTTTGTATGCAGCAGTTCCCTTTTCCAAAGCTTTGCTGACATAACGGTGATGCCACCAAGAATAAAACTATAAAAAAGATTGCCAGGCGTTAAAATATCTCTACGACTCCTTCCTTCTCCATCCTCATATATGGACGACGTATTTGAATGTCCAATGTAATTAAATTTAAAACATACAATTAAATTAGAATTTATAATATGTACAAGGTATACTTTTCTTTATTCAATCTGCATACAAATAAAAATTGTTGAATACAATTTGGACATTTCTAATTATTTACATGAGGTGTGGCTGGGAATCTAACTTGACTTAATAGAAATAAACACCGCAGTTCTTTGACCAGTTGTTTGTAAATACTAGACTGGACGTAATTGACAGCCTCCGTGACGCAGTTGGTTAGACGCCGCCTGTGAAACGAGAGGCCACGGGTTCGATCCCCGCACCGAGACAAATGTTTGTAAGGCCCACAAGTATTTGTCTCGGGTCTGGATGTTTGTGAGACCGAAAAGTCTCTCGTAGTTCCCGATACCCACGACACAACACTTAATTGATCTTAATGTGGGGTAAGGACTATGTATGTGATTGTTTATTTATTAATTTAAATGCTTTATATACAAAGTATAAAGGCGGACTTAATACCTGAGGCATTCTCTTCCAGTCAACCTTTGGGTGGTGCAGAGAAATCAAAGTATATCTAAATAATAATAAAATAAAAATTCAGGTGTAAACTAATATCAGAAGAATATATTATATATACATAAATGAATATGATTATAGTCTGTATATTATATAAATAAATATAAATACATACATAAATATACAAAATTACATATATTTTATACTTATAGATACATATACTACATAAAACATACTAAGATTATTCTGCCAATTTATCAATTAAATGTTGTATGACTTTTCAGATTGTTGAGTGTATTTATTTATAAATATAAAGATAACGGAGTAATTTTTTATACAATCAAATATTAAGTTATTGATGTTAAAATTTCAAAATACATGCGCTGTTTTAGGAATTATAATAGGAAAAAGTTTACTTTGTTATTTGTCTTCAGGTAGTCTCTTTTTTGTTTTCTTTTAAAATGACACTGGTAGTAGAAATATATAAAAAAAACACAACAAGAACAAGACGTGTGCTCGAAACACGATCTTGCCTACTTTGGAATTCACAGTATACATTGTTTCTGAAAAGGCCGTTATTTCTTTCATTGAGGTTTATTTGGCCATGAAGTATAGAATTTAAGCAAAAATATTTGCAACATTGCTTGTTTTTATCTTGCAATGATAAAATATAATCTTAAAATTAATTTAGCATTAATTTAACGCACAAACAACCCATGCTTATGACTACGACGATACATACTAGAATTGAAAGTGACAAAACAATATGTAAATAACATTATTTAGTGGTTGTTTCGCCTAGTCATCGAACCAATTTGCCGCGGGAACCGCCGCCATGTCCGCTTATTGATTGTTCAGCGACACAGAATCTATGCAGCCGCTATTGTACTTATTACAAACCTTTGCCTTTTAGAAATGATCTCTTTTTTCGATAAACTACTGGATTAAAATGAATAGTTGTGATAATTTAAAAAAAAAGTTATTTTCTACTAATATTTTAAAGGCGAAAGTTTATGTGTTCGTTACAGCGCGGCAGTCATGTTGAATTGGAATATGAAACAGTACGCGAAATAATATGTGCCAGATTGTGGACTGGATTTAAAAAATCTGTGAAGCCGAGTCGGATTTATAATAATTCAGTATTACATATGTAAGTAGAGTTTCCGGTGTTGCGGTGATTATCTTCTTTCATTTTATAATGTTCTGTAACATAAAAACATGGTTACGCTCTTAAAATCTGTAGATTATGTGTCAAACTTGAAGCCTACAACATTGTCGGTACATCAATCAATAAAAATCAGAAAGTAATAAAAGCTGACGACAAGTTCAAAATATTTAATTTGATCCAAACAAAACAGTATTCTAGAAATCAAGTTTATTTTTTAGGAAAGATAAGAGGATAAGAAGAACTTATAAATTCACTCTCGAATCGTACAAACCTTAGTTCTTTTAATTATACCTACTCGTTATATCAGTCAGTTAAAAGTCTCCTGAATCCTGACCAACACTACTAAATATTTGTTATATAACCGCTCCACAGTCGTGTTCGGGATCTGCATTTTGAAATTGAAACTGTCTGAGGCGTTCACAATAATGATGGTATCATTGGCCGTTTAGCATAGAACACGCTTAGTTTGGCAACGAGAGTGGAACACTCAGCTTTTGTTATAGGCTGACCGGTTAGGACCAAATTGGTAAAGCGTTTTGTACCAGGGGAATTGTATATTTTTTCTAGCATGAGGAAGTAACCACAATGAGAATGATGGTGAGTAGAAAAAAATATATATTCTGAGCGATATGTTCACTTCTCGTTGGTCAACACAAGTAGAACCTGAGTCTATTCGAATATACACAGAATAACCCGAAACCCGGTTTGAATCGTAGCCAGAGTAAATACTCGACATATTGAGATTTAACATCTTATGTCTCAGGATGGTGAGCGCATTGAAATGCCAAGCATTGTTTCGAAATTCAAGGTGATATTTGGTTTTGCTACTGTTTTTGAGCGGTCGTATCGCTTACCACCAGATGAACGGCATGCCCGCCTTGCCATTTTATGCAATTTGCACGTACTTAATCGGAATTTTCACCACCAGCACATATGAATTTGAATATATTCCTGTATAATATAAAATAATATAAGGTAGATAGGTGTTATGGTAAATTTTATTCTGTTTATCCGCATACAATTTATAGGACTTTAATAAATAATGTTATAGGTAATACTTTTTAGATAACTAAATGCAACACATAACGGCTTATTAGTCATAGTTTGTTGTACTAAAACACCTTTTTAAATCGATGACATAAGCCTAGAATTATATTATTCTCACAAACGAAACGCGACAAAAAAATATTTTATGGTTTATTTAGGAGAAAGATACAACCTAACTCATATTACATTTTATTTTGTTAAACAGTGACTCTACCAATCGAAATACAATAAAATAAATTAATTCAACTAATCTTCTGTGTGAGAGGCGTTGAGGTATTATATTAGAGCGGACATCAGGAACAAAATCTCTGCATATGGTGCTTGCACACGGGTACACATTGAAGCGAGAGGGAAGATATGTTACTTCGTAGGCGTGACAGAGACAGAAATATAATGTACCCTTCATTTTGTTACAAACATTTTGTTTGCAGTGTCCCCCCTAGTATATTATCTCAATGGTGAGAGGCCATCTGGGTAAGTACCACCGCAATGTCTATTTCTCCCGTGAAACAACACTGCGTAAATGCACTGTTGTGTTTCGGATTGAAGGACATTGTAGCCAGAGTAACTACTGGACATATTGAGACTTAACATCTTATGTCTCAGGATGACGAGCGCAGTGGAATGTTGCTACTGTATATGAGCGGTCGTATCGCTTACCATCAGGCGAACGGCTTGCTCGTCTCGTCATTCATTGCAATAAAAAAAAAAAAAAAAAACTAGAGCTACCTACCTACACATAATGCGTATGATATAAATAGCATAAATGCATCGTAATGATCTCATGTTGAACTTAGCATATAATTATGCATAATATTATGTGATTGTATTTACACGCATAAGGAAGTTGTGCGGAAATCACAACATGGCCGCCGGGCGTGTAATTTACATCCATAATGCCTTTATATCGGAGACAATATCGATTTTTTTTATAAGGACGTTGTCTTTATAATTGGTCAATTAATACTATATTCGTTAATGTACAATTATGCACATTCATGAATTTATAAACTCACGCCTTTTCCCAGAAGGGGTAGGCATACGTGCTACAAGGAAGACCCAAGGCTAGCTCTGTGTGTTCCGTCCCAATATGTGATAGGAGGCGAGCCTTTCGCCATATCGAAAGCTAATTTCTGACTCCGGGACTAAATAGAAAAACCCAACATCCACTTTTATTAAATTTAATTTAATTGTTTGTTAAAATTAAGTAATCAAAATGATAAAGGTAAAATTAAACTATTACTAAGGTAGTTTGGTATATACTGTACTACATACCCTTATCTTAAGATTCACAATATAATTTTCTCCCTGTAAATAAATAATTTAGCTTTTCATTATGCAACAGTAATGCCGCCCTGAAGTCAGCGTTTTTTAAAGTAAAAGTTTTAGTCCATTTTATTTATCCGCTTTCCGTTGAAGTAAAATATAACTTGTATCTAACTGTACTGCGTACACAATATTTCGGAAAGTTAAGAGCTAGAAACCGCAACTCTCGTCTAGACAGTCTGAGGCCCGACTATATTCATCCGAAACGAAGTTCGAAACTTCGGATGATCGAAGTTTATATACGATAAGAATGTACCTACATATACTTATGGTCGTAACAATAGACTTATAGTTACGATGCACGTTATACAAATTCGACCTTTACAGAGTAGATACATTCGAATCGTATAAAAAACTTCGATCGTCCGAAGTTTCGAACTTCGTTTCGGATTTATAGAGTAGGGCCCCTGGTTTGATATCTTGAAGGCGTATTTTGTTAGACGCTGGTTGTGAAACGAGAGGTCGCGGATTTGATATCCACACCGAGACAAGGGTTTGTTAGCTCCACAAATATTTTTCTCGGGTCTGAGTGTTTTTGAGACCGAAAAGTCTGTCGTAATTTCTGATACCCACGACACATGAATTAATTTATCATTATGTGGTATCAGGGCTAAGAGGTTTTTGAGTGTATTTCGTCATTTTATTTATTATACAATACCTTATATATAGAATAAGAAGTATTTACCTGCGTGTGTTAGGATTAAAAATGAAGACCCAGCAACAGGCAAATTTTCAAAGCCTTGAATGCTACTGTTCTGCAACTGAATCAAAAGGCTAGATAAGTTTTTTATATGAGTACTATCTGAAGATAAGCTACATAAGAAATACCAGCTGTAGAAAAGTTTTCAATCAATGACTATAAAAATCTGAATACATATTTGTAGTCTCACGAAGTTTTTTAATTGCTATGAATAGCGATACGAGAATAGCCGTTCGCCTAATGGAAAGCGATACGACCGCTCACGAACAGTAGCAAAATCAAACTACACCTTAAATTTCAAAGCAATATTGACATTCCACTGCGCTCGCCATCATGTCCAGTAGTTACTCTGACTACAATGTCCTTCAATCCGAAACACAAGAGTGTATTTATACAGCTGTTTGGGGGGCGAAACAGATTAGTTTATCAGTATAAGTATCTGTCGCAATAACTATTACGACGGTACAATTTTGTAAATATATAAGAAGCTATATAAACTAGTAGTGTGACGAAGAGAACAATATTATGCTACAATTTCCAAATTTAGAATACATGATCATCCCCCGAGGATAAAATTAGCGTAATAAAATTGTTATATCATACTTACTTATTGGCTTAGCCCCTATTGGCTCACATAAGAAAGCAATGATCCTATCGTGTCTGCGTCTCATCACGATTTATGTTCAATGAATGAGGTACTAAAATAGTTAGACCATTTAAAAGTCGTAAAAGCCTCAATAAACTACTAACTCACGTCAGCAATTAATGCTAACAATGTGTCTACAAAAACTTTATTCAATACATATTAATTAAATAAACTGTGTTAAATTTATAGTACCTGTAGATATTCATTTATTTATTTACTTGTTATAATTATAATGCCAACTAAAAATATTACGATAATATAATCATTGTCCATCTAGTGACCGATAGTGGAACTATGCAAAAATATAAAAATCGTTACCAGTGCCATCTATTGTCCAATAGTTATTTACAAGGTCACATGTAAGTACCCATAGACTAATACATTAATCATTTGTATAATCTTATCAAATTGCATTGTTATAATTAGTTACCGAAGTCAACAAAAGTAATGGTAGTTTTATTAAGCAGCGTAATAATAACAGGAGAATATGGTGTTCGAAATAACTTTAAATTCGAGTTTTACTGTAGAATGCACAAATTATGTGGTACATTATACAATATATTATTATTGTAAAAATATCGAAGCAAGTATATGTTTTTAACATTTTAAACGGTTTTTGATTAATTGTCATCTGTCAGCAATAAAACATCATGATTTGGCGGGGATTTCAATCCAAGATTTGGACATGATTTGGATGATGCACTTAATTTAAAAAATGTCCAAATAATTATTTTTGAAGGACAAGCAATTTTAAGTTTAATTATTTACACAAGTTCAATATTTTTATAACTTCCACGGCATGCCAATTTTTATATACATATGTTTTTTTAAACTACTGAATAGAAAGTGTTTACTGCCGGAAACTAGTTAAATCTTCATTTAACTAGAGGATATTAAATTATGTAGAATCATTTAGTAAATAACATAATCTGAAATATACTTTTTCTGCACACTCTTTATCTTTCTCTTACTTTGTCTTTGTCTTGAATCTCGATCTTTATTTTACTTAATTTATTTCATAACAAATAATATTCTACAATTTATTCGAATATAATATTCGGCGAATTCACACAATTACACTCGCGTTAGATAACCTAGCGATCTGAAGAAATACCTAGCCCTTAGCCCTTAACTATATTAAATATAAATCTTTAACTTGTAAAAGGTGCCGACACCTGTATCTTCGAAGAAGTGGGTAAATGCGTCATTATTTTTACTCGTCTAGTTATGCCCAAGCGAACCATACGATATTTCTTAATCGAAACTGAATAACTCATAGAATCGAATTGTCGGACTTGGAAACTAAACCTAGGACATCACAGTTCATAGACCATCGTTGTATGTGGATTATGCGATGAAAATTAACAACTTGCATTTTTATAAGTTATAAAATATTATTATAAAAGTAGTCTGTGTATTCACCTGAGAATTATTTTTCATCTAAGGCAAAGAATAGACCACTAATCTAAGATGATCTAAGATAAAAGATTGCTCATTGTGTGATGCAAGTGCGGTCCTCGTTGTGCCAACATAACGTTTCATATCACTCGACTACTCAGTATGTTATGACGTATGTGAAGTAGATTGTTTTACGACTGGTGGAAGTTAAATAATATATTTGTAATTAGCTGGTGTTTATGTTTAATTACTAGAAATTAAAAATGTAGTTTATTTAAGCAAAGATATTTTTGCACAATGTGTGTTTGAAGCGGTATGCTGTTGATTCCATTGCCTATTCCTACAACCGTAATAAATTGAAAGAAAAAGAAAAAACGAAAATAAACACGTCAGCTGTCAAAATCTGATGTGTCATGTAGCCGAAATATTTTTGTTGGAAATAAAATTGTGTTTTGTCCATAATACAATAAAATAAAACAGGATAGTTTGTAACTGATCAAGAAAAATTCACCTACATCACTGAGAAGATGCATTGGTACGGCGGCAGTATTGCTGAGGCGGTGTCTCTATCTAAACAAAAAAATGCAATTTTCGTCGTATTTGTCGAAGGTAATTTTTTAAAAACGTTTGTAGTTCTATATCTATGATGGATTTACGTAGTTTTATTGATTAAACACAATTTTCTTTACATAATTTGTTTTTAATATTGATTTGAGCAGACAGCGAGTTGCGTTTTTCCGATTGTGCATTTTCTGTACTTATTTGCCTATTTGGATGCTATTAAGCATGGCTCCAGATTGCAACAGCGTTGTTATGCTTGTCTATTGATCATAACTTAGGTCGCAACCAAAGCGAGTGCAAATTATTAGTAAACTTAATTACACAATTTGACAAACTCGACCTTGACCTACTGAATGCACCTGATTACCATTTTTCCGATGGTTAACTTCCATTTTCATTTAATACCCCATAAAAACCTGCCTGACTTTCTACCCAAAATACATAAAGAATTTTACAATTTAATTAATATCCAAAGTACAAGTCTGGAATTCCTCTATTGTTTTCAAAAAAATCAATTTGATGATCCATCACCAAATAATTGTATTGATTGTAAACAAGTGATAAAAATAAATATTTTGAATAATTGTTTGAATGCTGACAATTCCATTACTTAAGTTCTTAAGTGCGTGGTGGCCTGTTGGTAAGTGCGTGGTGGCCTGTTGGTAAACGGACTAGACGCCAACATGTTCACGGTGGTCGCGGGTTCGAATCCCAGGGCACACCTCTGACTTTTTGGAGTCAAGTGTGTATTGATAGTCAATCACCACACACTAAAACGGTGAAGGAAAACATCATGAGGAAACCTGCATACCATAGCGATTTATAAAAAAAAAAACTATGGTATGTAAGTCCGCCAACCCGCACTAGGCCAGCGTGGTGGACTATATGGCCTAACCACTCTCAATCGTACTCGCGATTGTAGAGGAGGCCTGTGCCCTGCAGTGGGATGTATATGGGCTGATACAGAAGTTCTTAATTAATTTTCTGTCATTTTTTTTCTTTCAATTTGTATTGACTCTGCAATATGAAATATTTGTTTCCATGGTTAAATAATTTATATTAAACCTTATTTTATGTAGTCAAATTAAGTTTGTAAATGCAACAAAATTACAGTAAGAACACCATAATTGATATTACCTATTTTTTATATACTACTAAATGTCACTCAGTAATAACTGATAACTGAATGTTATTTAATTTTAGTACATGTCATGTCATGCCACGTTATTAAATGTTACCTAACTTTTGAAAAAAGGACATTTGTCTACAACTTATTACATTTTAAGATAATCTTGTTGCTCTTTGTATATTTTTTCTTTCTTGTTATTTCTATTATTGATGAAACATGCATTCCATTTGTCTGATAGTAATCATTACGACAGATAATGGCCAGTAGCAAAACCAAACAGCACCATTAAATAAAACGCAATGCTTGGCATTCCACCACACTTGCCATTCTGTGACATAAGATGTCAATATGTCCAGTAGTTGTTACTCTGGCAACAATGTCAACAAATAATATCAAGAAGTAACAAAAGTTATAGATTATTGCTGATTGTTATAGTGTTGTATAATGAATAATGATAATATATCACAAAAATATGGTACTTGTGTTACAGTAGGTTTTTTTTTTTTTTTTTTTTTTTTTTTTATTGCAGTGAATGGCGAGACGAGCAAGCCGTTCGCCTGATGGTAAGCGATACGACCGCTCATAAACAGTAGCAACATTCCACTGCGCTCGCCATCCTGAGACATAAGATGTTAAGTCTCAATATGTCCAGTAGTTACTCTGGCTACAATGTCCTTCAATCCGAAACACAACAGTGCATTTAAGCAGTGTTGTTTGACGGGAGAAATAGACATTGCGGTGGTACCTACCCAGATGGCCTCTCACATATGAGAGACCTACCACCAGTAACAATATAAATAATATAACACAGGTCAACCTGCTCCCATTTAGCTTATCTGTATCAATTGAATTTTAGGATTGGTCCTTGGATTAGGTTTACTTATTAATTTTGCCGCAAGGTAAACCCATCCTTTTTTCTGAGAAGGCCTCTACCTTCTGTGGAACTTAACAAGGGTTGCTATTTTAAATTCATATATATTCTGTGAAACGAGATACTGCAGATTCGATCCCCGCACCGTGACTAATATATGTGTGAACCGCAGGTTTTGAGTTTGGGTGTTTGTGAGACCGAAAAGTCTGTCGTAGTTTCTGATACCCATGGCACAAGACTCAATCTTAGTGTGGGGTCAGAACTATGTATGTGACTGTTGGGTGTATTTATTTACATAATAATATTTATTCTAATAAATGTATTTGGGATTTCAATTGCAGGAGAAAATGACTTATCCCAGGAGATGGCGCAGACCATAGATGACACGGCGGTGGTCTCTCGCCTCTCTGACCAGGGGAACTTCCTAGCTATCAAGCTTAAGAGCGGATCCACTAACTACACACACTTCGCGCAAATATGTATCCTTTTAAATTATACATTTGTTATTTTTTTAGAAAATGAAATTAGAGTTGTCAACTTGCAAATCTAATTAATATAAATTATATAATGTTCGCTTCATTTATGTTAATCGGGCAATGGAGACACAATGCTGAGCTACTATTATTTAAGATATAATATGTTGTATTTGTTCCAATAATCACTTAAAAATGCATCAGATCAATTTGTTCCTGTCCCTTCCCTGTTCTTCATAGGCAGAAACGGAACACCCCTGGAGGTAGTCTGTGCCGGTGTGCAGGCCAGCAACTTAGCAACTAGAATAGATAGAATATTAGAAGAACACCGTAAGTAGTAATGGACTCTAGTTTTAAACATCAGCCATCATTGTAATGAAATCTTGGGAGACCTCTTCATGTATTTTGGATTACAATTTAGATGTACTATTTTTTGATTATGTAATGTTAAAAGGATGAAAATTATGTCAATATTCTTTGATTTGATGATTTAATTATGTATAATCTTGATAAATACTTTGCATCTTTTAGTTTCTTTTCCCATATTTTTTATAACAATCAATTTTGCTTAATTTGCCTACATTCTTTGTAGTCTCAAAATGTATTGCCTTTATTTATGAATAATATCTGATCTATGCCATTTTTATAATGTTCTGCCAAAATTTTCTGCCTTACTGGCGAGTTTACGCAACAACTTCCAAATCTCCTTCTATTTACAATACTTTCCAATACTTTTTGGTAAAACTACGTCCATTTATATTTTTATTCATATTATTACACCAGGTAAGGAAAAGTCACCGCTAGTGCAGCCGTCGACGTCATCTCAGAACCTCAAGGAGCAAACCGTGAACCTACTTCAGTCGGAGGCGGCTTCCAGCGCGCCCGCCAAGCCTGAGCGGGTCAAGACATCCACTGCTGAACCAGGTGAGCCTTATAGTTATTATAATAAGTGTGATAGTCGCTTGCACAGTCGTTAATTTTTAACATTTTGGATTTGTTAATTAGGTCAATTAAAGGCGGGGAATTAGTTGTCACATCTGGTGCTTGACTTAAAGGTACTTTTCATTCCCCATATAGCGAACGATAAATACAAAAACAATTAAATCCTAATGTTAAAAACAAATCTTCGCATGGAAATGTGGCGTACGAACATATATTTTATTTAATTTACATATATACTATTTATATATTTACACAATATTTATTTACAATTTACACCTGGGGGCGCGGCCGAGCCCCCTCCAAGTCGAGCTAAAAAGTGGCATGGCCGTAACATCCTTTTCTCGAAGCAATTCAGACCATTTTCAACCCCCTATAACTTCGTTGTGGCTAAAGCATGAAGCCTGAATTTTCAGTTACTAAGCAGGCATTGTGTAAACACGGTATATTTAAAATTTCATTCAATTTGAACCAGTAGTTTAAGAATTATAACTTATCAAACTTTCGTAATTTTGTCACACACTGACTGACTGACCGATCATCAAAAGTCTAAGGCACTTCTAGCAGACATAGAAACTTCAAATTTATAATATCATTAGTATTTAGTGTCTAAATTAAGGGAAAATTTACACATTTCATAATTTCTGTCTAGTTTTCTAGATAGACCAACTGCGTGAATAACTTTGTAATCCCATATAAATGTATAGGATTACAAAGTTACATTTGCAGTTAATGAATCATTGTACCCGTATATAATGGAATAATAGTTGTAGATAGATATCTATATATATGAGGCATAACAGGAGGGGATATAGAGAGGGAAATGGTGTATTCAGCCCATGAAACTGTACAACATTCCTCTAGAAAAACATAACGAAGAGAAACTTGCAAATAAATAGACTAAATAGCTCGAAAATATCAATTACAATGAAAGAAAGAACATTAATAATCAAATCCGTTATATTTGTGATAAATTGATACCTACAAAAATAAGAAAAATCCATAAGACAGAGGCTTTAAGAAAATTCGTTAGTGATTCTAGAAGTAAGAACTAAGAAGTACCGAAAAGGAAAAAAGTAGGACTCTACAAAAAGACGTGAGATCCCATCAAAAACATCCTGTAAAAAAATCCAAGTCTCGCAGCTCAGGTTCTCTACCGCAAAAAGTTGTGAGATGCATGTAATACCAAGTCGATTAATTTATTTAGTCCTTAAGGGACCTTCTATATAAAGTTATTACGTTAGTTATTACCATATCAATATTAAAAATTCTTTACGTTTTAAATAAATAGATCGACTTGGCCAGCAGCATTATGTATTATAAATTGTACGATACATTATGTTTTCATGCGATGGCCAAGTCGATCCATTTATTTAAAACTTAAAGAATTTTTAATATTGATATGGTAATAACTAACGTAATAACTTTATATAGAAGGTCCCTTAAGGACTAAATAAATTAACCGACTTGGTATTACATGCATCTTACAACTTTTTGCGGTAGAAAACCTGAGCTGCGAGACTTGGATTTTTTTTACAGGATGTTTTTGATAGGATTTACATTTTAATACATCAATTAAAACTATGTACAAAATTACAACAAATTAATAATCTACATTACGGAACCAATATTCCTTATCTTGCATGTAACATATATTTATACGTTTATATCGAGCGTATTGTTCACGCCCGGCCCGGCGAGCCGTCAGGTGATCGCTTAATGTGAGAGAGACTTGCGGTCGCGCGGGGGGGACAAACGGACCGTTACTACCTGCCGAGACCCACCAGTCGGAACATAGATTCGCCCGCGAAGCCCGTGTTACCTGCTAGCTTGCGTTTATTATCTAACTGCGTTTAATGTCGCTCGATCAGCTGTTTCTTACTGTGCTTTGCTTTCTCTCGTACTATTCTATTGACTGTCTCTTCCACTCCTTCTATCTTTATGTATAGTGTGTACACTACGAGAGAGAGAATACTACATAGAGAGAGAGAATACTACACTATTCTCTTGTGTATCGTGTGAACTATTCTTCTGTGTATTGTGAACTGTATGTGAAAAATAAACTGTTGCTTGCTTGTGCTCGTTTTGTTGCGCTTGCGCACCCCTCGCAATACCATCACAAGTGCCTACCTCAACAACTGGCACTCATACACACCATCGCACCAAACACCTACACCCCCCTATAGAAAATTAATTAGGAGTAACATTTTGAAAGGCTCATTTTTAAATGACAAGTCAAGTGCTAGTAACATAAATAAATAAAAATCTATAAAAACTAATAGGACTACGTCACGGATACGTAACGTGTGTTCTGTAGGTATAACTTTAAATTGGATTAAACGGAAGTTCTATGGTTTTCATTGCAGAACCCTCTGAACCAGCGGCAAAGGTCGCGAAGACCGACAATGAACCGAAGTCCAGCGACGATTACGAAGTGGTGTGCGACGGCGACGTGTGCGTGCGCCGGCCTAAAACCAATGACGGGCCTGGCACCAGCAAACAGACTGAACCAGTGCCGGTGAGTTATTTATTGTACACTGTAACAAACATATATACCGGGTATCTCAAGACTGCCACCGAAAACGAAGCCGGGTGGTAGTTTTAGTGGCTACAAACACAATGCAATTAAAAATTTCGCATAGAAACGCGACAATTATTTTTTATGATTTTTTAAATATCGTCATTTTTGGGTGGTAAATCCATAGTTTTTGCTAAAATAATAATTTAACCTCTTTTATACCTTAGAGTATTTATAAATAAAAGGGTATACACTATTATTTTAGGAAAAAATGTATTTACCACCCAAATATGGCCATAGGAAAAAAATAACAAAAAAAAATTGTCGCTTTTTTTTGCAACTTTTTCTGTTGCATTGTGTCTGAAGTCGCTTAGACTACCACCCGGCTTCGTTTTCGGTAGCAGTCTTGATATACCCTGTATAATACAGGACAATTTTTTTTTTGTTATTTTTTCCTATGGCCATATTTGGGTGGTAAATACATTTTTCCTAAAATAATGGAGTTCATGACCTTACCCATGTGTAAACAACGGTTAAAGCGATGTCTAAGAAAGTTTTGATGCTGTTAAAAATGGTTTTCGTGGTATATTTCGTTAACCGTTCAATTAATGACGAAACGAAAAAATACGTATGTGTTTAAATTTTGTTCTTCATCTATTCCAACTGGTTTTATGCGAAAAAGTGGTGATTAAACTGAAAACTTTAAACGGTCATAACTTCAAAACGGATAGGTATTTTCCAAATATTATTTTTTTATTACGATATTAATATTATGCCCTTGTACCCGACTGAGCAAGTGCGCCATTTTTTTGCGCTCCCTGTATATAGTATATGTACAAGAATAAAACTTTTAGAGACAATACAAAACAACAGAGTACAAATGGCGGTCTTATCGCTACAAATGTCATTACTACTATTGGATTTTTAACATAAGGAAATCTAAATTATTAGTGAGGTGTGAAAGATTTTTTTTTAAAATGTGGAAGTTTGTTCAATACAGGTTAACTTATTCCTCCATACAACTTCTTTCTATTCCGGACTTACTTCAGCATTCATAAATTCTTGTCATTCCTATTTAATATATTTTTTCTTTCCATTTTCATAGGCATATTACCCCTTCACTCAATTTTAATAAACTTATTTTACGTTACGTTTCATTCGATTACCACTTTTACGTACTTACGTATCAATTACGTTTTGTATCTGTCACATATTACTGTTACAGTCCGTTCCAGTCATCGTAATTGAGTTCTGATACAATTTTTCTACCAGATGGACACTCAGCCAGAGGCGAGCACGCCAGTAGTCCCTGATGTTTCCGAAGCACAAGAGTCAAAGACTACCAACCAGGCAGCTGAGGCACCCGAAGCTTCCGGGGCAAGTGTTGTGCCCGAGAGTAGCCTGCCTACTTCTGAGAGCACCGAGGATATTGAAGATAAACTTGAACGCGCCAAAGAACTGATCGAAGCTAGGCGTAGAGAGAAAGCTGAGAAGGAGAAAGAGGTATTTATATACTTATGGACTTTTTATATAGACTCTATCCTTAAATTCTCATTGAGTTATTAAATAAAACGCAATCCTCAAATAGCAGATGATTCAAAGAAATTCTCTTCATTAAAAATTAATATTATTTGTCTCTCTCCCTCAGCTTGAGAAGCAAAAGGAGATGGAGAGGCGAGCCACAGGCAAGGGCGTCGCTGAATTAAAGAAGTGGCAAGCCGATCAGGAATTGAAGCAGATACAGGTACGAATGTCGAGCATATTGCTTTAGAAAGTCGAGCAAAGAATTTTATTTTTTATTATGTACTTGTATTACTATTTTCTGAAATTTTATCTTCTCATTTCTTTTGCATTTTTCTTCCTACGTTTCGTTTATTGTTTATTTTTAGTGGCTATGTATTTTTTGTTATCGAGTATAATTACTTGAACGTCCACCTGTCAACGGGCCAAATGTAATTTTTTTTTTCAATATCCCCTATTTATATCACATTATATTATTATTATTTCTATTGCACGATAGTATCGCCATTAATTGAAATAAAAATAACAGCTTTCATTATATTGACATTGACAAGCCACTAAGGAGGTTGGGACGTTAGAGTATATAAACGTATGTGTGTAGGAGGAGCGCAAGCGCGAGAAGCTGGAGAACAACCTTGGCCCGCCAGCGCATCCTGGAGCAGATCGCGCAGGACCGCGCCGAGAGACGCGCGCGCGACGCACCCGCCGCGCCCGCACCGCAACCCGCACCCCTCGCGCCCGCGCCTGCGCACGCGCCTGCGCACGCGCCTGCGCCCGCCAGTCAGTACCACACCACCCATAAATTACGTCACGAATTTCATGATTTGGGTACCTCCCTCCTCCTTGTCACAGCTGGTCACATTTGGACCCCTACTTAGTGTGATGTCACATTTTTTACAATTTTCGACAGAGTTGAAATTATTTTATTTAATTTAAAATGTAGTGTTGTAATTTATGGATGGCCCCAAATTGATGCAAAATAAAAATTTATTAAAAAACATCATGTCAGAATATTGTGCAAGTTCATAAGGAATCATCATATACGTGTATAACTTCTATATTGCTGAATATTGTGTATGGTGAATAGATGTGTCATGTGAGTAATACTAATCACTGAAAATTTCATCTCACAACTCACAATGTTATAACACCAAATAAATAAATAATAACAGCCAACAGTTGCACATATAGTTCCGACCCCACTCTAAGATCGAGTCTTGTGTCGGGGGTATCAGGAATTACGTGAGACTTTTCGGACATCCAAACCTAACAAACACCCGTGTTTAATATATAATAAATATTTTTTTTCGTAAAAAGTGTTACTAATTATATTTAATTTAATAAGTTTGTGTGTATACAGCGTCAGGCGACGGCGGCAATCGCGCTCGCATCCAGTTCAAGTTGCCGGACGGCTCGTCGCACACCGCGCACTTCGACGCGACCGACACGCTCGCAGACGTGCAGCGATACGTCGCCGACAACCTGCAGGTAACACACATACTGAACTTGAACCACTCGGGGTCATACTCGACACCAGCTGTTATTGTTACTTAGTGCCATGTTAACAAAACGCGAGGTCATATTAAAAGCTATATTAACAATGCGTGAGTTCATATTAGATTCCTCGAGGGTTACGCTTATGTTTGATAAAAGCATGTATTGTAAACTTGACCTTTAACTGCGCTTAGTCTATCCATTGATAAATTAAAATTTACCATTCCGTCGTAAAATAGTGATAAGCTTCTGTCTCATGTCCAGTATAGCCCTGTCTAATAATAGTTTACAAGTCCAAATCCGGTGTATTGCGGTATTGCTTAATACATCTTCCCTCATTTTTCTCCCGCCCTCTATTGGATTTGATGGTCCGGTAACACACCTATAATGTAAGCTTTATTGATGACCATGGGCGGCTGTGATCACTAACCAGCAGCTGATCTGTTTGCTCGTTTGGGTTACCAATGCAATAAAAAATAAACTTGTCAAAAGGGGCCAAAATTGGAGGGTTACTCTATGAAACGATCCTAACTTCGCATGTTCGGATGTTCGACGTCCGAAGTAAGTTTTTTATTATTATTTCCATGATTGGCAAGACGAGCATACCATTCGCGTGATGGTAAGCGATACGACCACTCGTGAACAGTAGCAACACCAAACAACACCTTCAATTAAAATGCATTGCTTGGCAGTTGGCAATTTGGCACTTCCACTGCGCTCGCCATCCTGAGACATAACATGTTAGTCTCGGTATGTCCAGTAGTTACTCTGGCTACAATGTCCTTCAATCCGAAACATAACAGTGCATTTACACTGTTGTTTGGCGGTAGAAATGGACATTGCGGTGGTACCTACTCAGGCGGCCTCTCATAGACCTACCATCAGTAGAGTAGGTTTAAAGAGTGGTAATTTCAAAGAGGTAAATAACGTGTGATAAAGCTTTGTACAATCTCTCTCAATCGTACTCTCGATTGTAGAGTAGGCCCTGCAGTGGGACGTATATGGGCTGATACATACATACATGTTAAAGATTCTATGTTGTAGGTATTCCAAGAAACTTACCTGTAGGGTATGATCACTTTTATTATTTTATCAGTATTCACTCCTTGAAACATAAAAACTGCGGATATTACCTCCAGTTCGGCTATTTATACAACACAAACCGGAAGCAGTATTTGTACAAAGTATAATAGTCTGATCATAACAAACATTTTAATTAAATAAATAAATCAACAACATTAAAAAAAAAAATATTTATTATAAATGCAATAATTACTTTAAAACAATACAAAGGAAGTTATACAAATCGATTGTAAAAATGCCGCTATGATACATACATACGTTGGCTTGTACGTTGCGCAGTTGTCGTCGTCGTCGTTCTCTCTATGGACTGCGTTCCCCCGGCGCGAGCTGGAGGACAGCGCTGCGACGCTGCGCGCGCTGCAGCTGGCGCCGTCCGCCGCGCTGCTCGTGATGCCGCGCCGCGCCGCCGCCGCCGTCGCCACGCCCTCCGCGCTCGCCAACCTCATCTGTACGTACACGATACATGATATACGACACACGTTGCACGGTACACGTTGCATGCTACATGATACATGATACACGCTACACGATACATGATACATGCTACACGATACATGATACACGCTACACGATACATGATACATGCTACATGATACACGCTACACGATACACGATACACATAAACTCACACCTTTTTACCAGAAGGGGTAGGCAGAGGTGCCAGTACACCCATGATACACGATACACACAGTACATGATACACGATACACACTAATACCATACAATTTCATATTTTTTTAAGCTCTGTGGCGTACCTAGGCCTATATCCAGTAGAGGACTGAAACGGGCTGATGTTGTACATTTTTACGACGCGCGCTTACACCGACAGATAAAAGCGACATGACAGGCAATTGTAAAATGTGACAAAATACACTTTTATAATTTCTCGGTACGTACAAAATTACAGACACACATTTTTCACCACAATATTTGATATTCACATTCACCGATTCATACAATATCAATTAAACCACTCATTTGTCGGCAGCATTCTTCACGCAACTGTTCACTTCGCTGATCCTGGAGCCGTCGCAGCAAGTGTTGCAGTGGATCCGCTCGCGCTTGTTCCCCGCGGCGCCGCCCCGCGACCCTCCCCCCGGCCCCCGCGGCTCGCCCCCACCCCCGCCGGCGCCCTCCACCGCGCGCCGCCGCGGCAACATCCACCGGCTGCCCGGCGACCGCGCCGCGGACGACGACAACAACACGTGGAACGGAAACTCTACGCAACAGATGTAGAATATTAAATGTGTAATGTAAGTTATTTTTTGACACTCTATTAGCTTCACTTGTGTGTTTGTATGTATGTTTGCAACCGACTCCTTTGAGCGTGATTTTGACCCACTTTAAATGGTCGGATTTCATTCAAACTTTGTATATTTGACGAGGACCGATGACAATACAATAATTTAAAAAGTAAAGGACATTACCTTTTTCAAAACACTCCGAATTTTATTATCTTTTGAAAAACAATATGACTGGTCAATTTACGCGAAGCTATTTTCCATTGATAAGACAGCCATATAGAGATGTTTTTAGTCAAAACAATTAAATATTACTATCAATGTCGAGACGACTTCGATCAAATACACATTCCCCCGAGACTACTGGACATATTGAGACTTAACATCTTATATCTCAGAATGGCGAGTGCAGGGGAATGTCAAGCATTGCTTTGCAATTCATGGTGTTGTTTGGTTTTGCTACTATCCATGAGCGGTTGTTTTTTTTTTATCATTAGGCGAATGGTATACTGATCTCGCAATTCACTGGCGTTTTTCGTCATAAAAAAAGAATACAACAGTCGGAGAGAGACAGTTCATGCATATTGATGACTCTCAAAGAGGTCGCACCAGTACCAATTAGCTAAATAGCAAAGAAAAAATGCTCCACCATTTTATACTTAAATCGAATAATAATAAAGTTCTTTGTTCACTGGCACGAATAAGAGTTAATTTTTCCGTTTAGTTAAACCTAAAACAAAATAGCAGCATAATTATTTATATTTTTTGTAGTTTTTAGGTTAATTACAGTAATTATAAGTTTTGTTTGCTTTTGAAAGTAATGGTGTTACATTTTTGAAGGTTTGGACCGTTATTTTTAAGAAGACCGTGGTTTAGATTTTACCTTAGTTTAACCTTAACCTTAATTGTACCTTAAATGAGGCCCTTAAAGATGATAATAGTAAAATTACACTAATTGACATGAATACTTACTATAGTAAGTACAAAATAAATAAACATATGAATGCATATACTATGAAACGACATATTATAGCAAAATTGCTATATTTTAATTTATTAGACAAAGCCAAAAGTTTTTACTACTCCCCCTGCTTCTATTGAGCAGTTGACATATTTGAAGACAAGGAATGATACACTTGTATCTATTCCAAATAGTAATTATATAAATAATTTAAATTAAATAATGAGACAATAATGAATAATAATAGTAGTAATAACATTAGCATGAATAATAATAAGAATATTTCAAATGCCATTCCAATGAGTACTTCTCCACCCATTAGACAGAATAGTAAATAAAATAAATAAATAACACCCAACAGTCACATACATAGTCCTGACCCCACACTAAGATCGAGTCTTGTGTCGTGGGTATCAGGAACTACGAGAGACTTTTCGGTCTCACAAACACCCAGACCCGGAAGAAATATTTGTGGGCCGCACAAACATTTATCTCGGTCCGGGGATCGAACCCGCGGCCTCTCGATTCACAGGCGGCGTCTTACCGCCTGCGCCACGGAGGCTGTCATAGTGTTTGCAATATGGGTGATAATAATATATTAAACCTAGTTCATCAAAATAGTCAGGGCATGCTAGGTAAGGAACTACAAATGGAATTGTTCATGAGTTGTCAGAATATTGGTATACTTTGTGTCACAGAACATTGGCTGAGAACTGAACAGCTCATTTTCAATTTCAAGAATCATGTAGTTGGTAGCAACTTTTGCAGGAAAAACGTTATACATGGTGGCTCACTAATATTAATGAATAAGAATATTAAATTCAAAGAACGTAAGGATATAGTGAGTCTGTCTGTGGAGCAAACAGTAGAAATCTCATGTATAGAGTCAGAGCAGTTCATAGTTGTAAGTGTATACAGACCACCTTCCTTTTTGTATGATACTTTTGAAATAATACTTGAAGTTGCATTGAGGAAATTAAGTAAAACAAATAAAAGATTGTTGGTGTGTGGAGATTTCAACGTTAATCTGTTAGATATGTCTGCTATAAATGGAAAATTAAGAAATCTTTTTTTATCATTCGACTTAGTCAATCTATTTTTGGAGCCAACTAGGATAACCAACACTAGTGCTACCTGTATAGATAATGTGTTCACTGATTTAGTACCAATGAATAAATCTATTATTAATAAGTTAGACTCTGACCATTGTGGACAACTAGTCACTTTTTGAAGCGAATTCCAGCAAACTTCCATTGGAAAACTTAATGTTGTTCCGGTAACAAAGATCCGGTTAGAGAAATTAAGGAATAATTTGTTGAAAAAATTCAATGTACTAGTACAGGGTAACGACCCCAATACTCTGTATAATTCTGTATTTGACATATTTTGTAAGAAATTTGAATCAATCTTTACATCCAGGTCTGTTCCCACAAGCAAAAAAACTTGCTTCAATAATTGGGCCACTGTTGGCATACACAGAAGTAGGAAGAAACTATATGATATTTATTCTGAAAGAACATATAATCATAGTGAGCATTTTAAAAATTATGTTAAAAATTATTCGAAATTGTTTAAACAAGTCTGCTATAAAACAAAGTCATTATACTTAAAGGAAAAAATAAAAAACTCCAAAAATAAAATTAAAATGACATGGAGTATAATTAATAAGGAAACTGGGAAAGCTAAACCTCTTGACCCCGAGCTTAGCTTAAATATTAATAATAAATTAATTAACTCTAATATAGAAGTAGCTAGGGCTTTTGAAAACTTCTTCACAGATATACCAGTATTCATAACTAAAAACTTAAATTCGTCTCCTTCTATAGCCCATACGTTATTACAGGAAAGTGTGCCAGGGTGTGGCGATTCATTTGAATTCCAATCCGTTGACAGTGATGACATTGTAAAAACATTTAAATTCATAAACATTAAAAATACTTGTGACCTCTGGGGAATCTCTACAAAAATCCTCAACTGTGTACTACCTATGATAGCTCCTCAGCTAGCTATAATTTTTAACACATGTATAATAATGTATAATAATAGTGGCATATTTCCTGATAAAATGAAACTCAGCAAGATTATACCTCTTTTTAAATCTGGTAGTACAGATGACCCCTCTAATTTTAGACCTATATCAGTACTGCCTTCATTAAGCAAAATTTTTAAAATACTGGTGCTCATACAGTTGCAAAGTTATTTTAAAAATAATATTTTACTTCATGGTAAACAATTTGGTTTTACTCGGGGTCGCTCCACCACTGATGCTGGTGTGAAGCTCATACATATTTGATGCTTAGGAGGATTCTTATGATGCTTTAGGTGTATACTGTGACCTATCCAAAGCATTTAATTGTGTTTATCATGATATTCTCATCAGGAAATTGAGCCAATATGGAATAAATGGACTTGCGCTTGAACTATGTAAATCATATTTAAACAATAGGGTTCAGAGGGTTGATGTCAACGGACAAAAATCACATGGATCTGTTGTTACTATGGGGGTTCCGCAGGGCTCAATTCTTGGACCCTTTCTCTTTTTGATTTATATTAATGACTTGCCTTATATTTTATAAGGGATAAATGTGAGGTAGTGTTGTTTGCTGATGATACTTCATTGATATTTAAAGTTAAACGACATCAATCAATTCTTGACGAAGTAAACCACACTCTCTCAAAAATAGTACATTAGTTTGGCGTTAACAATTTACTGTTGAATAGCCAAAAAACTAATAGTATTCGGTTTGTAACACCTAATGTAAAAAAAGTGAATGCCAACATTTTTATGAACGGAGATATGTTGAGCCTTGTGGATAGTAGTCTCCAGTCAGTTTTTGGGAATCACATTGGATCCTAAACTTCAATGGGGTCCCCACATAACAGCGTTAGCTAAATAGCTGAGTGCTGCAGTTTTTGCAGTGGGCAAGATTCGCTAATTGACTGACATTGATACGGCTCGATTTGTCTATTTTGCTTACTTTCATAGCCTAATGAGTTACGGAATTTTGCTGTGGGGTGGTGCTGCTGATATTAATACCATCTTTGTTCTTCAAAAGCGAGCCATAAGATCTATTTATTCGCTAGGCTACAGACAATCTCTGAGAGACAAATTTAAAGAAATAAATATAATGACAGTAGCATCAGAATTTATATTCGCTAATCTAATGTATGTCCATAAGAACATAGAACAATTTCAAAAAGGTTAGCGATATTTATGACAGAAATACTAGAAATATTAATAATCTAGTCAGTCATAAGGCCAGGCTATAGAAAATTAGCAAATCTTTTAAGGGTTACTGTATACATTTCTATAATAAAGTTCCCACTCACATAAAAGCCTTGACTATAAATAAATTTAAATCTAATATTGAAGGACAGTTGTTTAATAAAGCATACTATAAAATTTCAGAATACTTAGAATATAGTAAGGCTTGGGAATAAAACATAATATAAGTCCCCGAACCGGATGTGTGTGTACTCTGTTTAATATAAATAAGATAATTATCCCACTTGTTTCACCATAATTGTAGGCAATTTGAGACTTGAGTACGTCATGCTCGCTTAAAGGTATGTGCTTGCGGCGGCGTCGTGTGCCGGGTCGGTCACTTCCCTATAACACGGTTGAGGAGACCGATGGCTGGCACATGCGTCTTACTCGTGAACGGGTGCTGCTTGTGTAGACTGGTCTGCTCAATTTGATTATAATGATAATATTAAATTACTTTGTTTTTTTATTGCCTTTCATTGCTTTTGCTGAACAGTGTATACCGATTCCGCGGTCTGGGCGACACTTAACTCAGCCGTACAATATAATTATTATTATGAATAATTTATGAACTGCTCTGAATTTCAACTCCTGTATGATCACTGTATTGTAAACTTATTTTGAAAAGAGCAACGCTAGAGTTTCTTGCCCGTTCTTCTCTGGCGAAAACAGCCTTGTGAACCGGGTGGTAGTGGAAAAAAAAAACGTGACTGAATCTAAATAGTGTATGACATTTTATGGATTCAATAAATATTTTCATTTCATTTATTTATCTGACTCTCCTAAAACATGTGCCTACACCATATTATAAATATCATGAAAATAGTTTTTTTGTTGCCCTGAATGGCGAGACGAGCATGCCGTTCGCCTGATGGTAAGCGATACCACCTCTCATGAACAGTAGTAAAATCAAACAACACCTTGAATTACAAAGCAATGCTTGGCATTCGACACCGCTCGCCATCCTGAGACATAAGATGTTAAGTCTCAAATTCTTAATATATCCTGTAGTTAGTCTGGCCACAATGTCCTTCAATCCGAAACACAACAGTGCATTTACACTGCTATTTGGCGAAAAAATAAACATTGCGGTGGTAGCTACCGAGGCGGTCTCTCACATAGGAGAGACCTACCACCAGTTAATTAATTAATAATTATTTATGGTCTCAATTATTCTCTGTTAATTTATTTAAGCTTAAGTGCCTGCTGGTGTCCTGAAGTACTCGGTAATAGATAATGGACTAAACGCGGCTGCTGGCACGATGGTCGCGGGTTCAAATAGCATGGCACACTTCTGGCTTCTCGGAGTAATTTGTGTACAGCTAGCAAGTCAATTACACCGCACTTAAATAGTAAATTTAAAAAAATTAAAGGGACCACCTAAAAAATTCAAGAACTTTAATGGTGTGCAAAGTCCGTGAACCCACACTAGGCAAATATGGTAGACTATGGTCAAACTACTCTCAATCGAATATATGGTTGGAGTAGAGCCCCGTGCTCCGCTGTGGGGCGTATAGATGTGGGGTGATTCCGATACAGAGTATACGGTCGAATATACATAATCATTCCAAAGCCTTTAGCGTCCCATTGCTGGGTAAAAGCCTTCTTCATACTATGCCCTTTTAATCGGTCTTCTTTTAGTTGCATCCAGGCTGCGACTTTAACAATGTCGGCCTTTTTTGCTGTCGCACGGCCGACGCTGAGCTTACCCATTTTTGGCCACCATTATTTTAGCGCCTTTTACCATGTGCCATCGAAATAAAAATATTATTTTATCCGGATTCGGTTTAATTTTTACATTTTTGAATTCCCGACCTTTTGATTAAGTATATACTTTACAGCTTTCGTGGTCACGGTGCGGACTGAGGTATTAGTCATATGCTCAGTGACTGTTACAATTTAACTACCTTTACTCATAATTTATGATTATTAAATAAAATAACTGCGATAAAATTCGTAAATAATAGTTTTATCTCAATGTGTAACATTCGCGTAAATTTAAGAAACCATTATCCACGTGCCATCATTTGTTCATTTGCGTCCCATGACGAACTATCTGACATCTCGAACTTTCTTTTGTCGTCGGATTTCGACATTTGAGTCGATCTTGCAGCTTAATTCAGAGCATAAATCGCTCCATAGCGCTCTGTGCTACATTATTTTTGTGCAGAACATAACGCTTGAGCGTCCATGTCTCTGTACCTTGGGTCATGGTAGGCAAGACACATTTTATAGTCTCCGTGGCGCAGTTGGTTCGATCCCCACACCGAAACAAATATTTGTGTCAACCACAGGTATTTGTTTCGGGTCTGGGTGATTGTGAGACCATAAAGTCTCTCGTAGTTCCTAATATCCATGACACAAGACTCGATCTTAGTGTGGGGTCAGGACTAAGTATGTGACTGTTGGGTGTATTTATTTATTGATTGGTCATAAGGCGAGTTATAATTTTTTGTGGAATCTGGCGTGATTATCGCACGTCTTTTAGCCGCTTGAAAGCTGCCCAGGCTAATTGTATAATTGTACTTACCTGCAGATCTTACATACATAATATAGCTAATTAAAACCAGATAAAAATAAAAATGGATTACCAAGCAAGCATGAAAAAAATTGTTAGTTTACGTTTCTGCTTGACCCAAAATTACTGGCATGTAAAATTTTAAATTAAATCAACATGAAATACGGCGGACCCTTCGTTTAACAACCACTGCTATAAGATTTATATTAGACCTACTTCCCTACATTTTCTTTGTTACTTTATCTGGTTTGTCTATACATTAATTTAAAAAACATCTTACATATATTTTTACTATAAAATTTATTTTTTAGTCTCGTCTCTAGATAGTAGTTGAAATAAATGATAAATCAGAGACCAGTGATTATAACTAAGGCTGTCGGAGTAATCTGTGTATTCGGAAAAATAATCGCGCTGAGGCACACTATATGTTGAGGTATGTGAAAGACCGCCTGGGTAGGTATCACCACAATGTCTGTTTCTCTCGCCAAAAGCAGTGTAAATGCACTGTTGTGTTTCGGATTGATGAACATTGTAGCCAAAGCAACTACAGGACATATTGAGACTTAACATCTTGTGAGGCTGGCGAGCGCAGTGGAATGCGAAGCATTGCTTTGTAATTCAAGGTGTTATTTGGTTTTGCTACTGTTCATGAGTGGTCGTATCGCTTACCATCTTTCGAACGGCATGCTCGTCAGTCGTCAGCATATGATGCCCGCTCTGTTACCCGGCGACACTCAACAAGTTCATAAAAACATTCCTCATGTCGAGCCGAAAATTTTTTCCGACTTGTAATGAGTGAAGCCACCAACCATCCTGCCGAAAAACAAATTGCCGACGAAGGTCGCGGGTCGGCAGCTTTGGTGTGTAGTGCGCTTAACAGTGAATGAAAACATCTAGAGAAAAGCTATATACCCAAAAGTTATCCAAGAGTATTGCCAAAGCATGTCACGTTGTGAACCTAATAAAACGTTATGGAGGCTAGTAAGCAGCAGCAGTTCGTATATGGACTGTGTGATGTTTATTAATATTATATGTATGTAATATGTAGGTAACATATTACATACATACATAAACTCAAGCCTTTTTCCAAGAAACGGTAGGCAAAGATGCTAGTAGCAATCAGTTCACCCACGTTTCGCCTTGTGTGTACAGTCCCACGATGTGACATCGGGCACAAATTATTGACTTCGTTCAGATAATTTAAAAATCCGTACATACAATAACAATACAATCAATTGAACCCTTAGAGTATTTATAATATAGAGGGAGCGCTGTCATACATTCGCGTTTTGAAAAACGTAGATATTTTCTTATTCGTGTTGGCATGTTGGCAGCGCTCCTATATTAGTGAAAATTGAATAAATTATTTAGAAATAAATTGTTATAAATTCCTTTCAAAACCGAATTATATTTAGCTATTATCCTTTTAAAACGAGTTTGACTGAAATTAAATAGCCCTAAACTGTTTATTTTTATTTATTTCTTCATTTTTATGTATTTTTATTTTTATGTATGTTGCACAACCTGTACAAATATTAGCCAATAGGAGGGGCAGAAAAAGGTGGCCCGGCACAACCATTTTTATCTACGTTTTTGAAGTACCAGCGCTCCCTCTATATACTGGGTATATCAAGACTGCTACCGAAAACGAAGCCGGGTGGTAGTTTTAGTGAGTACAAACACAATGCAACTAAAATTTTTGCAAAAAAAACGCGACAATTTTTTTTTATGATTTTTTAAATATCGTAATTTTTGGGTGGTAAATCCGTAGATTTTGCTAAAATAATAATTTAAACTCTTTTATACCTTAGAGTCCTTATAAATAAAAGAGTATACACTATTATATTAGGAAAATAATGAATTTACCATCCAAATATGACCATAGGAAAAAAATAACAAAAAAAATATCGTCGCTTTTTTTTTCAACATTTTCTGTTGCTATGTGTCTGAAGTCACTAAAACTACCACCCGGCTTCGTTTTCGGTAGCAGTCTTGAGATACCCTGTATATATACTCTAAGATTGAACCCGAGTCCTCAGCTTAGAAATCATACCCCAGTAAAAATATATCACCGAGGCAGTTAATACTATTACCACAGAATACTAAACTAACAGAAGTCAAGCTCCATACAAAGCGCGCTAAACCAACGCTCACATAGACAGCGTTCACCGACACGATATTTCAAACCAGTCGAAACCACTGCGAGCGCGAGTGTCACCCGCTTCGGGCACGCAAATAGTGAGATGTTTTGTGCAAGGATGGAGCAAATTAATAAAAGTTATTACTAAGTTATTATACTTGTATATAAATCACCATATTATAATAATTGAATATAAATTTCATTTGAAAAAACGTATATTATACAAAAACAATAAAAAAATACTTAGAATAATGACATACACATTCTCAGCGATTTCATAAATAAAATTAAAATTTATTTATTTTATTATTGTGTTTTATATATTTTATTTAAAAATTCATTCAAACTATACGAGTGCTATTAACACGATACGTGTTTTCGCATAAGCCAGAGTTAACAACCCTTGCGCGAACGCCGAGCGTAGTGTGCGTGTGGCAACAAAAGTGAAGTACATACACAAGCTTGACTTCTGTTAGTATTCTGTGCTATTACCTTTTATTATTACTATTATCTTACGTAAGCACTTACTGTCGACATAACACCGCTAACCTATGATTTTATTTGCAGGTAATCGACCATACATTATAATAATGGGAAGCCGTCACGTGACTGCGGTTTGCTCTATGGTACAGACCGAATATGGCGTGTTCTCTTTAGTCTCTGGTCACTAACCCTTTCACGCATATGGGTCATATTTGACCACACACTATTTTATGCTAATAATCGTATTTTACTAGAAGTATTTATAATCTAGTTGGGAGACCCCGGTATGTCTTTGATCTTGAGTCGCCTGTACCCATATCTTTAGGCCTGCATAGCGATTGTGATTAAGCTACTCTCGCTCGATGTCGAATTTGGATCACAGGCGCAATATAGTATTGAAGAGCTACGTGAAATTAAATGAATATATTTCAATGCGTGAAGGGGTTAACTAATTATAATATTTAATATTGAACTTTTCTGGACTAGTTATAAACTATCTACATTTGATACACAATGTAAATTATTAGGGATGTACGAAATAAATATTTGTTAATATCGATTGTATTGTTATATATCCTCGTTGCTAACCTGTGAAAATAACTGTAGTTAAAGGATAGAAGTAAATTATCCTTAAAAATGGTAATCCCTGAAAATAGAAGCCACATAAAACTACAACATATTATGTTTTTATGCATTATTTAAATAATTAAAAACTATAAATTTGATAGAAAAATAAGTGAAATAAGTTATTTATTATGTAATATGGGGGAACTCCTTGGGAATTCCTGGACTGCCGACCATGAATACGTTAAGAATACAATTCTATAAGGACCTGTACAAATCGCCCTGCCTTATAATCTTTTGCAGTTGAGTTCCTTGAGTTTCGTTGGCATTTGGCAGTCCATAGTCGCCACAATAGTCGCAAACTAATCGCGGCAGCATAAATAACATACCTAATCTTTAAGTCAACGACCAAATGGGGTGAAAAGAATGCAAAAGTGTTGCGTGGAAATTTTTAGTTGTCTATACCTTTGAAGTTACAGAAGTCAAACTTAGCACTATAGTTACTCAGATATGATATTTATAATAAAAAATCCGTCGAATCATTTTAGTTACATCATTTAAGGTGACGCTACCGATTTGTAGACTTGTTGAGTCATGCCGCAATGTTCTCCATTTTAGCTCACACGGTATACCGTATACAGGAAACATGATGTGTGAGCATGTACAATTAAATTCAAATATTTATAGGAATTCCTAAACTGCATCGAGTTGTTGAATACATTCCGTACTTAATAGGTTATTGCGGAAATCTCTGTGGGGTGCCTATGTTCAGCAGTGGATTTGCTGTGGCTGAATAAAATCATGACTTTTAGAAGTATAATCTGGGGGCACGGCAGTGCCCCCTCCAAGTCGAGCTAAAAAGCGGCACAGTCGTTCCATCCTTTTCTCGAAGCAATTCAGACCATTTCCAACCCCCCATAACTTCGTTGTGGTTAAAGCAAGAAGCCTGAATTTTCAGTTGCTAAGTAGGCATTGTGTAAACATGGTATATTTAAAATTTCATTCAATTTGAACCAGTAGTTTAAGAATTATAACTTGTCAAACTTTCGTAATTTTGTCACTCACTGACTGACTGACCGATCATCAAAAGTCTAAGGCACTTCTAGCAGACATAGAAACTTCAAATTTATAATATCATTAGTATTTAGTGTCTAAATTAAGGGAAAATTTACACATTTCGTAATTTCTGTCTAGTTTTCTAGAAACACTAATTGCGTGAATAACTTTGTAATCTATATACAGGTATATCAAGACTGCTACCGAAAACGAAGCCGGGTGGTACTTTAAGCGACTTCAGACACAATGCAACAGAAAAAGTGGCAATAAAAAGCGACAATTTTTTTTTTTGTTATTTTTTTTCTATGGCCATATTTGGGTGGTAAATACGTTTTTTTCTAAAATAATAGTGTATACCCTTTTATTAATAAATACTCTAAGGTATAAAAGAGTTTAAATTATTATTTTAGCAAAAACTAAGGATTTACCACCCAAAAATGACGATATTTAAAAAATCATAAAAAAAAATTGTCGCGTTTCTATGCGAAATTTTTAATTGCATTGTGTTTGTAGCCACTAAAACTGCCACCCGGCTTCGTTTTCGGTAGCAGTCTTGAGATACCCGGTATATATAAAAGAGGAACCTGACTGACTGACTGACGTATCAACGCACAGCCGAAACTACTGGAGCCAGGAACCTGAAATTTTACAAAAGGATTTCTATTGTAACGTAGGGTAGCACTAAGAAGGGATTTTTGGAAATTCAACCCCTAAGAGGGTGAAATGGGTAAAAAACGGTTGTATGGAAAATCTAAACCGTTGAAGCTAGAATTTTTAAACTTTGCAAGTTAGACAATCAGAGACAAATATAACTGCATACTTAGTTTTTCTAAAATTAACCCTAAATGAATATAAATAAGGGTTGAATTTTTGTAGAACCGAACTATCGGATCAACGCACAGCCGGAACTACTGGAACTAAAAGGTGAAATTTTGCACAAGGGTTCCTATTATGATGTAGAATAGCACCAAGAAAGATTTTTTGGAAATTCAACCCCTAAGGGAGTGAAAAGGGTTAGAACTGTTGTATGGAAAATTGTAACCGTTTTAATTGCAAATATTAAACTTGACACTTAGGTTACTCATCTAGGAACAAGAGTAACTACATATATTTTTTTCCTATAATTAACCCTAAATGAGTTAAAATAGGGGTTGAAGTGTTGTATGCCAAATCGAAACACTGAAGTTATTGATATCAAAATTCGTATTTCACGACTTATTTTATACGAAAAATAATGGCGTGAACTACTTTAAGAAAAATAGCACTAAGGGGGTGAAATAAGGGATGACATTTTCATATAATGTATTGCTTTTACGTCCGTATTATGATAACATAAACACGCAGACGAAGTCGCGGGAAAAAGCTAGTCCTATATAAATGTATAGGATTACAATGTTACATTTGCAGTTAATGATTAGTTGTACCCGTAAATAATGGAGTAATAGTTGTAGATAGGTATCTATATATATTATATATATGAGGCATAACAAGAGGGGGTGTAGAGAGGGAAAGGGTGTATTCAGCCCATGAAACTGAACAACATTCCTCTAGAAAAACATGACGAAGATAAACTTGCAAATAAATAGACTAAATAGCTCGAAAATATCAATTATCATGAAAGAAAGAACACTAATAATTAAATCCGTTATATTTGTGATAAATTGATACCTACAAAAATAAGAAAAAACCATAAGACAGAAGCTTTAAGAAAAATCGTTATATACAGGGAGCGCAAATAAATGGCGCACTTGCTCAGTGGGATACAAGGGCATAATATTAATATCATAATAAAATAATAATATTTGAAAAATACCTATCCGTTTTGAAGTTATGACCGTTTAAAGTTTTAAGTTTAATCACCACTTTTTCGCATTAAACCAGTTGGAATGTATAAAGAACAAGATTTAAACACATACGTATTTTTTCGTTTCGTCGTTAATTGAACGGTTAACGAAATATACCACGATAACCATTTTTAACAGCATCAAAACTTTCTTAAACTTCGCTTTAACCGTTGTTTACATATGGGCAAGGTCGTGAACTCTCAGCGGTATAATTTATCCTTCTCTAACTTAAAAAAAGGATATTTTTTGTTTCATTTCAAATAAACAAATCAGTTAAACAGGGACGTACTTAGATTAAAGCGTCAATAAATTAACAACATAATAACTTTAGGTGCAGTTGCATCGTGTATGGATTGACTATTTTGTTTGTCACTATTTTCCTTAGTGTCACAAATCCAAACTGAAAGATACTAAGAAATCACACTGGTCATCGCTTAAATACTGCTTAAATCATGTAAGATTGCGAATTTAATTATAATTAGAAAAGTTTTGGTAATACCTACATAACATTTAAATTATCTAAATAATTAATATTCATTGAAAAAATAATCTGATGACACTGATTACCTACTTAAAAATAAGATTTTTAAAATGATGGCCCAATTCGGCCCTATTAGTCAAAGGAAGCCGCCGGTCATAGTGTAGTTCGTCGGATCCAACGCGGCTCGATTATTCTTCCTTTGAGGTTGCTGCCGCCGATTGTGAGTGCGAGCCGAAAGGCGGCAATTTCTTTGTCGGTAACTTTTAGCATTTTGCAAAAGAATCCCAACATCTTGAGGTGTGCTCACACTACACACTTGATATAACTAAATATGATTAAGTACTCCGACATAAAAGTAACGTTAAAACAAAAAAGATCTTATTGGACTGATAGAATGGTCCTTATTTGCTCAAGAGATTATAATCTATATATTTGTCGTGGAAAAACAATAATATCTCATTTTTTTAATAAAGTTGCTGATTTGCATAATTAAAGTGGTAACGGGTAAACGCGGTGACGTCATTTGTTTTTGAAGTCACATGGACAGAGTCGTTTTGGAAAGTGGGGGACTGTGTAACGAGCACTTTCGTTTAAGAAACCGACCAGTCCACACCTCCAAGGCGAAACTGTCGGTTTACCTACCTAGTACATACGTATACCTAATTGCAGTGGATTGTAATTTGTTATAATAAATCTTTGGTTATACCTACACCAAGTTTATTTTGATAACTATTACCTACAATTTTGTGATGGATCCTGTACCACCGAACGTGGACAAAGGCACCTCTACCGCTCAGCCATCTCTGTCGCCGACATCAGAAGTGAGATCTGAATCCCACTGGCGCACAATGTTTGAGATTCAGCAGAGAAATATGATGCAATTGATTCGAACACCAGTATCGTCACCCAATATTTCTCTGCCGGAGTTCAACCCAGAGCAACCAGATGCTGATCCACGTGCTTGGTGTGCTACGATTGATATCTGCGTTAATGAATGTCCACTGGAAGGAGCATCGCTCATAATAGCTCTCAGTAAAGCACTGAAGGGTAGCGCCTCGTCATGGCTGACACAGATCTCCCATGCAGGTATGACTTGGCTACACTTTCGTGACCTGTTTCTCGCACGTTACGATTCCACGGAAACACTTGCTGCGATGCTTATTAGTGTGAATAATGGCAAGCCGAAGGATGGTGAATGTCTCGCAGCATATGCAAGCCGTGTGATGACGTCGCTGTTGACTAGATGGAAGGATTTAAGTCACGAAGAAATCGCTACGTCATATGTGCTGGCTCATATTGCCCAGTTCGATTCGTGTCTGTATCGCTTAGCATTTACAAGTGAAATTACAACACGGAATAAATTACTGCAAGAAGTAAAGGCAAGTGCAAGTTTGAAACGAAAATACGATCGGAGCAATGGATCTGTTGGACGAACGGACGTATCGGATGTGAAACGCTTCAAATCACAAAATGCTAGTACTACATTCAAGTGTCATAATTGCGGTAAACCAGGACATAAAGCGGTTGACTGTCGTTCCAAATTCATCAAACCAACTATGCCTTCCGCCAATAAGGGACAATCAACATCGACGGTCACACCTGGAACCAGTAGACAGGTGATTTGTTTTCGTTGCGGCGAAAGCGGGCACATAGCGTCCAACTGTCATCATGGCAACGCGGGCGCGGGCAGCTCGACCTCAGTGGGACGTGCTGGCCATAGCAGTGGAGGCGGCACTGTAACGGAGCGACGCGTGGATGGCTGGTGTTTGTGGGAAATTACAACAGTCTGGTGAGTCGTACTATTTTTTATTTTGATTCCGGTGCCGAATGCTCTCGCGTTAAACAAACTGTTAGCCGTAACTTCATAGGGGAACGTACATTCGCGATTATTCGTTTACAGGGTATAGGTCATGCTAATGTAGATTGTACTGAACAAATTCTTTGTGACGTGTTGATTAGTGGTAGTCGTTTATCGATTTTATTTCATGTGTTGCCCGATGATTTTCTGAAATATGACGTAATGATTGGCCGAGAAATTTTAAAACAAGGGTTTACAATTAGCATGTCTGAGTCGTCTCTTATTATCTCAAGACATAGATCTGTTGCTACCTGTACTTACGAACCGGAATCCGTGTCCAATCTTGACGATATCGACACAGATATTCAAAATAAAGAACTTCTGTTGTCCTTGCTTAAGGAATTTTCTCACGCTTTTATTGACGGTTTACCCCGCACGCGTGTCACATCTGGTGAACTAATAATCAGACTTGAAGACCCGAATCGTACTGTTTATCGTAGGCCTTACAGACTCAGTCCAGATGAAAAGCAGATAGTGCGTTCTAAGGTTAGAGAGCTATTGGAGGCTAACATTATCCGACCCATTCGGTCTCCGTTTGCGAGTCCTATACTACTTGTGAAGAAGCGTGACGGTTCTGATCGTATGGTGGTGGACTATCGTGAACTGAACTCTAACACGGTGCCAGATAGATTCCCTTTGCCTCTCATAGCAGACCAGGTGGCTCAATTGTCTGGAGCGAGCTTTTATACGTGCTTAGACTGCGCTAGTGGCTTTAATCAAATACCCATCACGGACCCTGATAGTATTGAGCGTACCGCTTTCATAACACCTGATGGGCAGTTCGAATACCTTGCAATGCCTTTTGGTTTACGAAATGCGCCTAGTGTTTTTCAAAGAGCGGTATCCAGTGCCTTGGGAGACCTAGTCTTCTCATATGTAGTGCTGTACCTTGATGATATCTTGATACCATCAGTCTCTGAGGATCAGGGTCTCTGTAGGCTACGTGAGGTGTTAGAGGCTTTAACTAAAGCTGGATTTTCTTTGAACATTTCGAAGTGTTCTTTTCTAAAGCGTCATGTTGAATTCTTGGGCTATAATATCACTGCAGGTGAGCTTAGACCGAACCCTAGAAAGATAGAAGCTTTGACTAAATTACATCCCCCTCAGAATATTCACGAGTTACGACAGTTCATTGGCCTTGCCTCATACTTTCGCAAGTTTATAAAAAGTTTTTCTAAAATTATGATACCATTGTTTTTGCTAGTCACCAATAAGCAATTCACTTGGAAGCCCGAACACGAGCATATAAGACAGCAAATAATCTCAATCTTGACTATTAAACCCGTGTTGACTATCTTTAACCCAGACCTGCCAACTGAATTACATACCGACGAAAGTGCCAGTGGATATGGTGCCATTTTGTTCCAGAAGATAGATGAACAGTTACTTGTTGTTGAGTACTTTAGTAAGCGAACTACGAAAGCAGAGTCAAAGTACCACTCTTATGAGTTGGAGACTCTAGCTGTAGTAAACGCTGTGAAGCACTTTAGACACTATTTACAGGGTAGGAATTTTGAGGTTGTTACCGACTGTAATTCATTGAAGGTGTACGAGCAAGTCGCACATTTGCAAACTCAACGCTTACGCCAAAATATAAATTTGTGCGTTTCATTATATCAGTTAGTTCTCGCTCACGTTCGACCTATTAAACTGTTAACATTCAAGAATAAATAATTACTCAAGATTATCAAGTTTTTCTTGCCTTTACTATCAACATTCATCTTATGTACGTGGTTATCAAGTTCCCGTACATATAGTGGTCCTTCGAGCGGTAGTTTTCTGCTGTATTTGTGTATTTGCGTGTGGCTGCATATCGGTTCCTCTGGCCTCCCAGAAGCGGGTCTCCCCAGTGGAATTGAGAAGGTGCATAAGGTTACACGTGGAGATACGAGTATAGTGGAAAATCAAGGACAAGGCGATCAAGGCAGCAAGTTCATTACAAGAAGGAGAAAGTTCTTAACAAGTAGAACTAACTACATATCAAGAAGTATTTAATCAAGTAAAACTTCAGTTTCATGTTTTCAAGCATTATATCAAGATCAACAAGGATCTCACAATAAAAGCGCGCATCAAGCAACAATTTTATCAAAACATATTAAAGGTACCTAAATATCAAGTAAGCAAGTCAGCAAGTTTTGGCGAACGGGAGAACTCATTATACAAGGCACGATTTTATACAAGTTTTGAAATAATCAAGATATTTCTTTTACCAAGATAGAAACATGCATGAAGGACAAGGCGATCAAGGCAGCAAGTTCATTTCAAGAAGGCGAAAGTTCTTAACAAGTAGAACTAACTACATATCAAGAAATATCCAATCAAGTAAAACTTCAGTTTCAAGTTTTCAAGCATTACATCAAGATCATTAAGGATCTCGAAATAAAAGCGCGCATCAAGCAACAATTTTATCAAAACATATTAAAGGTACCTAAATATCAAGTAAGCAATATCAGCAAGTTTTGGCGAACAAGAGAACTCATTATACAAGGCAAGATTTTTTATACAAGTTTTGAAATAATCAAGATATTTCTTTTACCAAGATAGAAACATGCATGAAGGTCAAGACATGGAAGCGTTGCTTCAAAACCAAAATCAACTTATGTCCGGCCTGCAGACAATCTGGTCCAATTTTAAGAAAAACGGTCCACAGCGCAGGACTCCAGACTACATCAAGAGAAGATTAGAAGCCATAGACTTATATTGGGAAGATTTTAACCGAACTCATAGTTTATTAATGAAATTTGAAGATCAGTCAAGCGAATATTTTGTCCAAAAGGATTATGACAGTACGAAGATTTTTTATGACGAGATTAGAGCAAAAATTGCGTCGTCAGCCACAATATATGCGCAAAACGCTTTACATCTAAACAACAAGAATCTAAGACGCCGCAGGGTAACAAGACCAAGAAACAACAACAGGAATTAGACCAGCAAGATGTACAAAGCAAGAACGAAGGGACACTGTTCACCCCTTCTCAATTCACAAATACAAAATTAGAGGAGATGTATCGCCGACAGAACACAAATTTCAAGGCATTATCTTATACTTTTGGCAACTGCAAAGGTCAAGATTTGGGGCGCAGACGGAGTACATAGAATCATGCGTGCTCTCATTGACCAAGGGTTTCAAGTCTTATTAATCACTGAGCATGCGGCGCAACAACTTAAGCTGCCTTAACAAAAATGCAAAGGTGTAATAACCGGCATTGGTACATAAAAAAAACACGTGCAAAGGCATGACTAGCTTAAATTGCATGTCGTTAAGTGGAAGTTATTCTTTTAATTCTGAAGTCTACATCATGAGAAGTTTATCAAGAAACCTACCAAGTCGCTCATTTCCGAAACCATCCTGGGAAATTTTGGAAAACCTCGAATTAGCGGATCCAGAATTTTATCGAAGCGATAAGATAGACATATTATTTGGTGCCGATGTGTACTCAAACATAATATTGGAGGGTCTTTACAAAGTAGAGCCCTCAATTGGGTTGCAAAAAACAAGACTCGGATGGATATTGTGTGGCGAAATTCGAAGCCTACAATGCAATGTTACACTCAACAATATGGAAGAGATCACAAGATTTTGGGAGATAGAAGACATAAATGAAAATATATCATTAACTGAAGAAGAACAAGAATGCGTAACATTTTATAAGTTTACAACAACAAGATTAGATGACGGCAAATATCAAGTACGACTTACCCTTAAATCAATAAGTGGCAATGAACTGGGTCAATCGAAAAGCAAAGCAGTTGCACAATTTTACCAGTTGGAGCGAAAATTTATTAATAACAAAGATATTGCTTACTATTTAAAATACAAGGAATTTATCGACGAATTCCTATCGTTTGGTCATATGAAACTAACTCACGATTATACAAAACCGGAACAACTATCAGAGGTAGTGAGTGTGATATCCAGTAAACTACAGACAGATGTATCGCTGCCGATTGACAACATACATACAGATTTACGCATGATATATAATTTAATGAAAGATAAGACCAGGGTGTTGGAAGATATGTTGATTTTTGAATACAGATCCCTCTGGTCAGTCGAGATGTTTATGATATCATGCAAATATACGCGATTCCCAGGAAGGTTAAAGAGGACATGATCTACATAACTCCTGTGGCAGATTATATTTCTATCAATATTAAAAAGGACATTTAATACTAATGACAGAGTATGACATCAGAACATGTTTAATTACATCCGAAGATTATTTTTGCTCAGTAACACAACCCTTATTTCATACAGGGTATATCAAGACTGCTACCGAAAACGAAGCCGGGTGGTAGTCTAAGCGACTTCAGACACAATGCAACAGAAAAAGTTGCAAAAAAAAGCGACAATTTTTTTTTTGTTATTTTTTTCCTATGGCCATATTTGGGTGGTAAATACATTTTTTTCCTAAAATAATAGTGTATACCCTTTTACTTATAAATACTCTAAGGTATAAAAGAGTTTAAATTATTATTTTAGCAAAAACTATGGATTTACCACCCAAAAAGACGATATTTAAAAAATCATAAAAAATAATTGTCGCGTTTCTATGCGAAATTTTTAATTGCATTGTGTTTGTAGCCACTAAAACTACCACCCGGCTTCGTTTTCGGTAGCAGTCTTGAGATACCCGGTATAAGAAGTGACAAGAACTTCTGTGAAATGAAAATATCGGAATGTGAGACTACCACGAAGTTGTGTAAAAATTATTGGAAACAAATGAACACAGTCAATACTTATTTATATTTCTGTTGTGAGCCGTGTCAAATTCGCGCCATATGTCACGATCAAGTTTCTGCTCATCAGCTGACTCACGCGGATCTTATAAATATAGGTCAAGACTGCCTGATTAAGACTGACCAATTTACGATATTTGCTCAAAATCTTCATGTGAGTGAAATCAAGACGCATCCAGAGGTCTATGCACCGACAATGGCGCCAATCAATCATATCATAAACTTAACCATACCATACACCATTTTAAAAAAAAATACTTCCAATGAATCTGAGACAGAGGTGATGCAAATGCATGAGAGACTTAAGCAATTGAAAGAGGATAACATCATATCAGAGAAGATATCCTAACATGACGTGCATCATTACGCCATGATCTACGTGATAGTCGGCGTGGTTGGCATCATTACGTTGATGGTTCTCATCAAGCGCTACAAGAGTGCAGTGTCGCTGGCGTGTAGCCCGCGTGTCACCGACGGAGCCGTCCAGTTCCTGCGCAGCCCGCATCGAGCTCGCCGAAATAGCAACATCTACGCGCGCAACGCCGGCTCTACCACCCCGCCGAACATTATTTCATTTATAAACTTGTTAATTACTATTTGTTAATTTTTTCAAATTTCATTTATAAAGTTTACAAAGGTGCGATAACTATTATGTTTCGTTTGTTCACCAATCTTTCTTTCTATTATCCTGCCCTTGTCGGGCTGGGAATATGTACGAGCAAGTCGCACATTTGCAAACTCAGCGCTTACGCCAAAATATAAATTTGTGCGTTTCATTATATCAGTTAGTTCTCGCTCACGTTCGACCTATTAAACTGTTAACATTCAAGAATACATAATTACTCAAGATTATCAAGTTATTCTTGCCTTTACTATCAACATTCATCTTATGTACGTGGTTATCAAGTACCCGTACAGAAGTCTTCACGAAACAAAGTCGATATAACACCACGGGTGCATCGTTGGTGGGCTTTTCTCCAAGCATTTGATTTTCAAATTAGTTATCGCGAGGGACGTCGTATGGCTCATGTCGATTTCCTTTCGCGAAATGCTTTATCATCTTCTGTTTCTCCCAGTTTTTCAAAAGTGGAACAAAAACGCGTTGATCTTGCAACCTTATCAGATAACTGGCTATTGGCAGAACAGCTGCGTGATCAAGAGATTCAGTCGCTGGTAACTAAACTCAAAGAGGGTCAATTCCCACCCGATATTGCTAAGACTTACGAGATGCGTTCGGGTATTTTGCATCGCAAAGTGCAGAGAAACAACCGTACCCGGTGTCTCCCAATAGTTCCTAGAGCCTTCCGTTGGTCTGTTATAAACCACGTTCACGAATCGCTTATGCACCTTGGATGGGAGAAAACTCTCGAAAGGATATACGAACATTATTGGTTCGAACATATAGCTAAGTATGTGCGTAAGTTTGTCGATGGGTGTATGACCTGTAAAGTATCAAAATCTCATTCGGGTCGTGTGCAGGCTGAACTTCATCCAATCCCCAAGATAAGTGTCCCATGGCATACGGTGCATGTGGACATAACTGGCAAGCTAAGTGGTAAAAAGGATTCTAAAGAATACGTCATAGTTTTAATAGATGCCTTTACTAAGTTTGTTCTCATGTACCATACTCTCCGTATTGATGCAGCTAGCGCGATTAATGCGATAAAATCTAGTGTATCCTTATTTGGAGCTCCAACACGACTTATTGCAGATCAAGGTCGATGTTTTGCCAGTAAAGATTTTAAAGATTTCTGTGAGAGTCACGTTATTTCCTTACACTTAATCGCCACGGGATCAAGTCGTGCCAATGGCCAAGTTGAAAGGGTGATGAGCACATTGAAAGGTATGCTAACTTCGGTAGAGGCATCTGATAGGTCTTGGCAGGAGGCATTAGAGGATGTGCAACTAGCTTTAAATTGTTCTGTTCATCGTGTGACCGGTGCTAGTCCACTCGAGCTTATGATAGGGCGTGTGGCTAGACCATTAAATCTTTTAACTATTGATGATATGGAACCGGAAATAGACCTTAACAAAACTAGAGAGCAAGCGGCTAGGAACATAGAAAAGAGTGCGAGTTACGACAAACTTAGATTTGATAAAAATAAGGCTAAAATTGTAAGGTTTGACATTGGTGACATGGTTTTAATTCAGAAAGAGGAGAGAAATCAAACTAAGCTAGATCCTAAATACAAGGGACCGTTTAAAGTTGTCGAATTGCTTGAAGGCGATCGCTATCTCTTAAAACCTTTGTCTGGTAATAGAACCTATAAGTATGCCCACGATCGCATACGAAAGATTCCTCTTACTGACGTACCTGCTGAGATAGATTTGTTTGATGTGGATGATGGTGATGAGGGCGCCTCCACCAGTAAATAGAGCACATACCATGGCTATTTGGTCGCACTGCACGCACTAGTCTGTAGTCGTAACTGCAACTCGCTTGAGTTGTTCAGGGCGCGATGGGCAGCTAGTGGTGTGGCGGGGACCTGGGTCTCATACGAGACTATTGTTGTGTCGGTCATTTATTGACCTGGGACTCGTGGAGTCTAGATGAAGTGTTGGTCGTATCATATCAGGTGATGACGATATCGGTGACAATAGTAGCTGTCACTAGCTGTTGAGCCAGCCGAGCCATGAGCGTTGTATGTGATTTTATTGTGTCAATAATAAAAAATGATTTTTTAAATGACGGATAGAGGAACCATACGTCTATGAACGAATAAGATAAATTGGTATTTTTTTTATGTGTTAAGAGCGTTTATACCCTGCACGCGCTTTTTGGCTTAAAAACAGGACTTTTCAAATGAGTTAATAGCCACCAATAAACAATTTAAAGGAAAAATAATTATTACTAATTTTAGAAAAGGTTGTCATCTAGGGATTTTGGTGGAAAACATTATAGATTGATGGATAATTTGTGAGTACTATACGGATTACTGAACACAAGTTTCGTTATTTAGGCTTTAAATGGCAATTTAGAAGCTTAAGATATCCTTAACCACTAAATATAAGATGAAAATAAAAATATTATCAGACTAATAAGACCCTTATGGAGGGATTTTGCTGAGAAAAATAATCTTTTTGTGTTTAGTTCCTGAAAAATAAAAATTTAAACAATGCGAAATTATTCAGGAACTCTCGTCAAGAACATATTTTTTTTCACCAACTTATCATACATAATTTTTTATAACAATTGCATATTATAATAGAAGAACATCTTATCAATAAATTACCATTTTTATATTTCAACAAAATTAGTTTTCATGTTTTCTACAAATATTTTAAAAACCACTATAAAACACGCTGTCCGACGTGGATCAAATCAGACCGCCGCAAGGCCTTCTAGAGGGAGGACGTATCGCTCGTCGCTCCGGCCTGGCTGCAGTCGATTATGCCGCGCGTAGTAAAAATAGCCACGCGCGGAATGCGATTACCACATCTTAGTACTTTGGTAGTAAAATATTTAATTATTTTTATTACCTACAATGATTTTGTAGTGAGTATAAATTATGTTTCAGGTAATATAATGGGATGTAATTCCGAGGCTAAATTATGTTATGTATTGTAATATAAAATTAAATATATTTCGTAATTGTAAGGGGTTGTAAGGCCCCTAACACTATTTATGTGTTCGAACACAAAATGATTAATAAAACGTCCGTAGTGTATACTGATTGAACACTGATTTGAATGCAACTTAACAATGTAATAATAACGAAAATATGATTAGTATCCAAAATTTGTATTATTCTTTGCTTGCACAGTAATATTTGTCTACTTATAATGCAAATAAAATATTTTTATGATATTATATTACAGTTACATTTCAATTGAATATTTGAAGCGCACGGATCAAAGTTGTTTGAGCCGATTGTATAGCGAGCCGACGCGGCAGCTCTACGCACACAGCTTTAGTCGCTTATGTGTGCGTGAAATTAACGAAGAAATACCTATAGTTGACTTTGCGCGCAAGGTGTATACGCTCTTAACTGATGAGTAAACAATGTAATTTTACGTTACGGTCAGGTTGGCCGAGCTTTTAAAGATGCTTCAAATTTGATTGTCTTCCTACAGATAAACACGAGGACGTGTAAGTCGTCAGGCTGGCCGTGTCGTGGAAAAACAATAATATCTCATTTTTTTAATAAAGTTGCTGATTTGAATAGTCAAAGTGGTAACGGGTAAACGCGGTGACGTCATTTGTTTTTGAAGTCACATGGACAGAGTCGTTTTGGAAAGTGGGGGACTGTGTAACGAGCACTTTCGTTTAAGAAACCGACCAGTCCACACCTCCAAGGCGAAACTGTCGGTTTACCTACCTAGTACATACGTATACCTAATTGCAGTGGATTGTAATTTGTTATAATAAATCTTTGGTTATACCTACACCAAGTTTATATTGATAACTATTACCTACAATTTTGTGATGGATCCTGTACCACCGAACGTGGACAAAGACACCTCTACCGCTCAGCCATCTCTGTCGCCGACATATTAATACGTGATGCAAAAACTTTGGACCCCTTTTTACGAAAATTGCGCGGACGCAGGAGCATAAAATTTGGCACACTTATAGTTTATGTGTAGGAGATGTGCAGAACGCTAATATTTTTCGATAATAATGCTTATAAAGTACATTAAATAAAAAAATAAAACATTACACACACTACAATGCATTTCACACACACATACATACACAAGTATTTGTATACGCATACATACTCTGGTGTCAAATAGTTTCATTTCTTTTTCATTTTGTTCTTCTGACATAGACATATCAAAAAAAGGTTTTATTTGCCTCATTTAATATAAAAAAAAAGATTTTAATAATAATGCATAAAAAGTACATTAAATCAATAAATAAAACATTACACAAACCAGCATGCATTTGACACACGCATTTGTACACGTATACATACTCTTGCTCAAATTGTTTCTTTTGTTTATTATAGACATAGTTGAATGTTAAACAGAAAAGTTTTATTTGACGAATACTACGTGAAATACTAAGCGCTTATACAAATTGTGTAGCAGTAAGATACATTGAAGTGGATACGGGCTATCATTATATGCATAAAGAAAGTTCTGTAGCAGCAATCTGCAATAACAACTATTCAGGTACAAAAAAATATAATTTGCTATTGCTGGTTCAAAGCAATTATTGTAGTTTACGATTTCAGTTCAATTGCATATACTTCAGAATAAATATGTGATTTTGAGAGATACGTACATTTAAATGTGCACGAATTATCAGAATAACAACATCATTATACAGGTAAAAACTTTTTCTCTTCTTGATTTGGTCGAATTTCGACCACTAGGCGACCACTAGTATTATGTAAATATGTCATCAACTGATCCAGTCAGTTACAAATTGTCTATTTACTTTGCTTATTATTGTATTTAACTTTACTTAATGTATTTTGAAAATAATGTTACTTTAAAGTGGTAAAAGTTCTTTTAAATTCCTATACCTAGAGAAATGTCGTCTACCATTATAGCATAGAATTTGCATATGAGACGTCTGTGAGATAAAATCAGTGAAATCAATAAACAATAACTACTAATTTACTACACTGGAGACCCCGTGCCCTGCAGTGGCACGTATATGGGTTGATACAGTACTAATACTAATTGTTCAGATGAATTATTATGAACTCAAATAGGCGATTGCGATAGCGTGTGCATGTATTAGTCGTGTGCATATTATTGTAAATTCGTTTTCAGTTATTTTGAGTAAATTTTATTAATTTCACTATGCTTTGAACATTACCCAATTTGATAGCTTTTGATGTAACTTGTGTTATGTGAAATGTAAAAGAAAAAGTGATTTGTGCTACCAAATTGTGACAGTGTTTTCGTGCGGGGTTTGACGGGTCCTGCGCTTCTATCCTTGCCTATCAAGGTCATTACAGTTTACATTACAAGGTCAGTTAACTATTTTTGTGGTCATTAATGACAACTAACCAGCCCATATGAGTCACCGACGGCCTCCGTGGCGCAGTTGGTAAGAAACGCCTGTGAAATGAGAACCACGGGTTCGGTTCCTGCACAGATCACTCCCAATAGATACCTAATGCAAGGCAGCGGTTGCGCCCAACACATATAAGTTATCAGATAGATATAACCGATGCCAAATGTCGCGTCATCAGTATCGTCCAAGTAGTGGACCCGCACATGTCTTCGCACGTTAGCGAAAATCACATTTTGGAGACATAATATTACAGTTAATAATGATTTTTTCAATAAAATGGTGTGCAAAAAACTCAAAAAAAATAAAGTATCTAAAAAAACGCAATAAGTTTTCATCGATAACTAATATTCTTTAAATTAATTTGGTCCCGAGCGAGCTCAATTTATACTGGTTAATGTATCAATGTCAAACAGTCAAGTTCGGATGGAGAATCAGCCGTCTCTTTTTCGCATAGCAATAACCGTAATAAGCCATCTCTTTTGGCGAAATCACGCGTTCTTCTAGTGTTTGACGCATGTTTGTAATATAATTCCCAGAAATATCGATATTGTAAAACAATAATGTAAATTAATTTATTAAATGACAATGTCACAAAATATATATTGATTTAAATAAATATTGCAAATTACCATAATTACGTTATTTTATATAATTTGAAATAGTTAAATTTGTTAACAAGGTACTTTTACAATATTTTTTTATTTATTTTATCCTTGGCGTAATTAAATTTCCTTTTTTCCCTCTAGTTGTATACGTTTTCAAATATAATGGGAGGGTATTTATCATAAGTTTTAGTATACTAAGTTTATTGAGAATCAGTAGCACAAGCTATTGCACTAATTTTAACATACGTTGTATATATCGTCTCAAAAACATTCATAGTTCGTCAAGTGGGTTTCATCGTCACTTGTCGATATTACATATACTACAGCCGCCGTCAGAACTCAAGAAACGGAATAAGTTATTGAAGCCCTTTAGGGCGTGAGGTTTAGTTATTTACTATTTCATATTTTTATCTGATCTTTTATATCAACACTTAATTTGGGTATTCGCTATTATGGTATACAAAAATACACGGTGAATAATAGAAATAAAACCGTTACATACTAAAGTATAAATCTTAATCCTATTTTATTCGTAGTTAGCGGTTGCCGGTTGGTATAATTTATCAGATCAGGCCGATGAAAAAATAATATCAAACATTTAACAAGTTGGTAATTAAGTTATAGAAGCGATCATAACACATGAACTTACTGGCAAATCGAACTATCGATACATTTTTTTATTTATCGACTTATGCCTCATCTCTCCAGTGCAGTCCACGTGACCGCGCTGCAACCCGCCCACCCCCCGCGCAGTTCCCTTCGTTGGCGTTTTCGGTTCAAAACAAAACTATCGTAATGCGGTATCTATTGGAAGTGATCTGTGGGTTCCTGCCGATAATTATTTTTCAAATACCGCGACACAAGATTTGTATCTTAGTTTGGGGTTAGTACCCATGTATGTGACTGTTGACAGTATTAATTTAATATCTTTTTTATGTACCCTGAGCGTGATGTAAACAATCGCACGACTTATAAGTAAATAATGAGCTCTGCTTATTTATTTTTGGGTGTCTACCGTTCAGTTGTAAGGTTCAATCACTTTAGCGTAATGTGTTAAGGGGTAGCATATGTAACGTTACTTTTTATTTCTCGGCATCTGTCTTAATATTCGCTAGCGCCATGCAAATCCGTCTTAATTAAGATGCCTTCACCATATACTATAATGTATATTGGCAGGTGCGCCGTTTTCTTGTACACCCTGTATATTCTAGAAATAAAAAGTACCGAAAAGGAGAAAAGTAGTCTCTACAAAAAGACGTGACATCCCAACAAAAACATCCTGTAAAAAAAACCAAGTCTAGCAGCTCAGTTTTTCTTCCGCAAAAAGTGCGTGGTGGCCTGTTGGTAAACGGACCAGACGCGGCTGCCAACATGTTCACGGTGGTCGCGGGTTCAAATCCCAGGGCACACCTCTGACTTTCCGGAGTCATGTGTGTATTGATAGTCAATCACCACGCACTAAAACGGTGAAGGAAAACATCGTGAGGAAACCTGCATACCATAGCGATTTATAAAAATTTCTATGGTATGTAAGTCCGCCAACCTGCACTAGGCCAGCGTGGTGGACTATATGGCCTAACCACTCTCAATCGTACTCTCGATTGTAGAGTAGGCCCGTGCCCTGCAGTGGGAATCCATCCAGAAAAAGTTGTGAGATCCATGTAATACCAAGTCAATTAATTTATTTAGTCCTTGCTTAAGGGACCTTCTGTATAAAGTTATTACGTAAAGTTATTATCATATCAATATTAAAAAATCTTTACGTTTCAATTAAATAGATCGACTTGGCCAGTAGCATTATGTATAAATTGTACGAAACATTATGTTTTCATGCGATGGCCAAGTCGATCTATTTATTTAAAACGCAAAGAACATCGATATCAATGTTACACTAGATAAGACGTTCTTTGTAACAAACGTGTCCCACCCAGGTGCGGTGCATGCACCGCACACGAATCAGTCTGCCACGTGACAGCTGCGCGGCAGTACGCTTCTTTGTATAAGCTTTAATGTAATTTATTTTGATGTTTCCCCGTCAAACCGACAGCAAATTTTTCTGAAGTCACAATATAATTAAGAATACAACGTAAGAGATATAATATTGCAGAATAATGCCGATAATACAGATATTTTATTTATTAATGGATTAAATATATTTTAGAGCTCGTTAAAATACAAGGTGAGCTCCTTAAAGCTCAAAACACATTATAGGTTTTCGTCATACGCATAGAGTAAAGAGCTGGTAAGTACGGGGCCAACTGACCAATCAGGACAATGGAACGTACAAGGTCTTCTATGTAGTCTGTGGTCACGTCTTAAGCGTATGACCTATAATGTGCACACAACAAAAGAATCCATTGTTCAGATCGCTCTAAGACGCGTTGCTCTAGTATTTATGGCCGCTTCTTTACTCTATGCGTAAGACGAAAACCTGCAATGTGTTTTCACCTTTATCGTATATCTCATTTCCATGCGTAAAAATTGCCCGTCGAGTGAGAGAGACGAACTGTATAAGATGTAGATTATTCAAGAGACATTCATATCAGTCGACCAAATAGGCAAAAAATATTCGAATACATTACAAATACAAATATGTAGGAAGAATGTAGTTGCATATTGATTTCTGTATTTTATTTTAAATTTATGTTGTTAATTAATAATACAAAATATGTGTATTATATGTATGTTTTGAAACAGTGGATAGTATTTAGACCCCATTTCTTAATATGAACTACTTAATGGACTATCCACGTACAGGCAAGCGAAGTGTCGGACGCCCGCCTACAAGGTGGACGGACGATCTGACTAAGGTCGCAGGAAGTCGCTGGATGCAGGCCGCTTCCAACAGGTCATTGTGGAGATCATTGGGGGAGGCATATGTTCAGCAGTGGACTTCCTGTGGCTGATATGATGATGATGATGATGAATGGACTATTCGAACCCATTGATTGTTATTGAAGACTAATATCATTTAAAATTGTTTTATATTCTTACGCGTCGGTTACGAAAAAAGGAGATCTGTATAATATTTGTCCAGAATTATTGGAACGGATATATGTGGCTACCATGAGAACATACCTATTGTTCAAATTAAACTCATTTGCAAAAAAAACGGGCACCTAAGCAATGAACCATTTCAAATGTTACTATTGGTTTGATTGATAATTATAGGTAGTTTTACTTTCACAATTTAGTAAATTAATAAGCAAATAATCGTTTTCGTCAGTATTATCATAAAATTTTGATAAAATTTATGGGTTTTAATGCTAAAGTTCACTGGTAGTGTATGCTCGCTAGTAGTGCATATGCTCGTGAAGTAAAAGTTAACAAAGATTTTTGTTTGTTTTTTCTTTAATAAAGTAAAAGCAGATAAATGTTTAGTATCGAGTGTGACCCCCTCTAGCTGAAATCACAGCTTGAATTCGTCTGGGTATGCTAGCGAGGATATCCCGGATACTTGCTTGCGGAATACGTTCCCACTCCGCGGTAATCACATTCTTCAGCTTTCTGATGGTCTGCGGAGTCGGTTGTACTGATCTCACGCGTCGTTTCAGAAAGTCCTAGACATGCTTTATAGGACTGAGCCTGGTTCTGGAAGAAAACCATGTACCCAACCACGGGATGATCGTTTTCTTGTGAGTCGTGCATTGAGAAATCGCAAGTCTTCGTATGTGGACCTTAAGAACAACCTCGAAGAAGTAAGAAATGTGCATATTAGTCTATGGACGGTCAGGAGGAGGCTTCTCGCGGCCAATATACGCAGTCATCGCCCGGCCCGCGGCCCTAAGTTACTCCGTGAGCACAGAGTTGCCAGGCTTAGGTTTGCTCGAAATTGTGAGTCATGGACTCAAGAAGACTGGAATAGGGTATTGTTCTCCGATGAAGCCAGGATATCTCTGTTCGGTGAAGATCGACGTCGGCGAGTGCTACGAAGACGAGGAGAACGCTTTGCAGAGGCTTGTTTTGAAGAAATCACACCTTATGGTGGGGGCTCTGTTATGTTTTGGGCAGGAATAAATTCAATGGATCGTACAGAGTTAGTCTTCATTGAAAACGGCTCACTGACTGGACATCGATACATAACGGAAGTTCTAATTCCTCATGCACAACCCGCATTGGCCGCTTTAGGCGAAGACTCAATTTTTATGGACGACAACGCTCGCGCCCACCGGTCTGGCGATGTGGAAGCGTATGTGCAAGAGGTCGGCATTCGTCGTTTGGATTGGCCAGCTCGAAGTTCCGACCTCAATCCTATAGAGCATGTCTGGGACGTTCTGAAACGACGCGTGAGATCTGTACAACCGGCTCCGCAGACCATCAGAGAGCTGAAGAATGTCATTACCGCGGAGTGGGAACGTATTCCGCAAGCAAGTATCCGGGATATCCTCGCTAGCATACCCAGACGAATTCAAGCTGTGATTTCAGCTAGAGGGGGTCACACTCGATACTAAACATTTATCTGCTTTTACTTTATTAAAGAAAAAACAAACAAAAATCTTTGTTAACTTTTACTTCACGAGCATATGCACTACTAGCGAGCATACACTACTAGTGAACTTTAGCATTAAAACCCATAAATTTTATTAAATTTTTATGATAATACTGACGAAAACGATTATTTGCTTATTAATTTACAAAATTGTGAAAGTAAAACTACCTATAATTATCAAACAAACCAATAGTAACATTTGAAAGGGTTCATTGCTTAGGTGCCCGTTTTTTTTGCAAATGAGTTTATTTTCGAAACGAAGATTTCAGATATTTCAAATGCGGTAGTCATTTTTGAAAACTTCTGTTGTACCTTTCCTTCTGTCTAGTAGTCTCGAAAAAAAATTATCAGCTTGTTGATAATTTATAAATGTTATTATAATAAATGTCAGACTGATTGTACACTGATTGACTGATTGTCAGAGTTACACTTGTAAGAGTATATAATTTCATTTACATCATTTCTATGTATTCACGCAAATAAAACAAAAAATATTGCTATGCCGGTATTAATACTTAGGCAGTATCTTAGGAAAAACTATTATTGACATGAACTGTCATGTCTGTCTAATAACCTTTGATCATAATTTGTAATATTCAAGTAAACGTACTAGATGTCGCTACTGAGTTTTTGATAAATACGGGACAAATAGTTTCTATGACGCGCCTCGTCTATCGGTAGAATATAAGTCAATGGTAAAGAATTTTTAATATTGATATGATAATAACTTACGTAATAACTTTATACAGAACGTCCCTTAAGCAAGGACTAAATAAATTAATCGACTTGGTATTACAGGGATCTTACAATTTTTTTGCGGTAGAAAAACTGAGCTGCGAGACTTGGATTTTTTTACAGGATATTTTTGATGGGATCATATTTTACCATTCCCATCTTTCTTAATCTATATTAATATTTATAGCTTTATTGCTAAAGAGTTTTTTTATTTGTGCTCGCTAATCTCTAATTTAATAACCGCTTAATTTTATGCGAAAACAAGGATCGCCAGTATACAGGGTATATCAAGACTGCTACCGAAAACGAAGCCTGGTGGTAGTTTAAGTGACTTCAGACACAATGTAACAGAAAATGTTGCAAAAAAAAAAGCGTCAATTTTTTTGTTATTTTTTTCCTATGGTCGTATTTGGGTGGTAAATAAATTTTTTAACCTAAAATAATAGTGTATACCCTTTTATTTATAAATACTCTAAGGTATAAAAGAGTTTAAATTATTATTTTAGCAAAAAATATGGATTTACCAACCAAAAATGATGATATTTAAAAAAATCATTAAAAATAATTGTCGCGTTTCTTTGCGAAATTAGTTGCATTGTGTTTGTAGTCACTAAAACTACCACCCGGCTTCGTTTTCGGTAGCAGTCTCGATATACCCGATATAGTTGTATTCAAGAGAGTTTACTTACTATAAGTACTATTATTGCTCGGCTGCGGTTTACACGACTCACAATAATTACATTTCTGAAGTTTCCTCAGTAATAAGCATCGATATCAATGACATAAGTCAATGGTAATAAGGGAATAAAATAGTTATCCTTAATGTATTTAGTCTGATTCAATCAGCTTGAATAAACAGCCGTGTCCAACACTGAGGTGAAGCAACTCGTCTTCGTCGCGAAAATTAACGGAATTACTGATCAAGTGAGTACTATCATTTAAATTATTAAATGATGTTCAACGCTACAGCCATATGAGTAGAGAAATGGATTCTTCACTCATTTGGAACAGCTATTGAATATTATTTTGAAACATCCCGTTTAGTTTGAATATTACTGACGGAAGGTCTCTCGAATGTGGGTCGCCGCTTAGGTAGGTACCACCGCAATGTCTATTTCTCCCGACAAAGAGCAGTGTAAATGCATTGTTGTGTTCTGGTTTGGAGGACATTGGAGCCAGAATAACTACTGGACATACCTATTTGTGGTTTTGTTTGGTTTTCTTCTGCCCATGAGCGGTCGTATCGCTTACCATCAGGCGAATAACAGGCGCGTCTCGCCATTCATCGCGATAAAAAAAAAATCATTTTCTACAGTTCTATTTGTTTTCTTTAACTCGTTTTGCATACTTAGGTACTTGTTATATTATCAACTTTCATAATATTTTGAACTAGGTGTTTGTTTTAAAGGTTTAAAGCCATTTATAGCTAATAACTGTAGTAAATAATGTGTTAATTATAAGTCTAAATGACGTCACTCGACCTGCAGTATAATAGACGTCATAATTGTTGTGTACGTACAGGCGCGATGAAGCCGGCGTGTGCGTTGTTGTTGGCGGCGGCGTGCGTGTGCGCGGCGGCGGGTGCGGGGCGCGCGTCGGAGCCGCAGCTCGCCGCGGACGCGCTGCTCGCCTTCCTGGACCATCTGCTCGCGCCAGCCATGCTGCCCAACCCCAACGATATCGGCACTGGAATACTTGGCTCAACACAATGTCCAAATGGAACGAATAAATTTCAAGGAAAATGCCCGCAAAACGTAGACTAACCAACACCACAGTAATGTAGAAAATATGTGTTTTAATTTGTCAATATTTTTTGTGTATTACGTACCTATATGCATTTTTTTTTTATTGTATTGAAATTATATTATTCAATCGTTGATTTGCTTATCATTTCGCCTTTCCGAAATCAACCTTTTCAGGAATATTGTTTTTAGTCCGACACTGGCGCAATATGGGTGAATAGAAAAGATATACGAGTACTGTTTTTTTTTATATATTACAACTCTATGACATTTTGTTCATTCTGCGATATTTTACACCATCGTTAAAGCACAGAATACTAACAGAAGTCAAGCTTGTGTATGTACTTCACTTTTGTTGCCACACTCACACTACGCTCGGCGTTCGGGCAAAAGTTGAAACTCGCTCTCGCAGTGGTCTCGACTGGTTTCGAATATCGTGTCGGTGAACGCTGTCTATGTGTGCGTTGATTTAGCGCGCTTTGTATGAAGCTTGACTTCTGTTGACTGTTAGTTTAGTATTCTGTGGTTAAAGTAAATTAAAAAATAGCAGGCGGGTTATCAAATGAAATAATGCGCCTTGGAATCAAACCAGCGACCTCCGACTTTGTGGTCCGATCTGCTTTCAACTAAACTATCGTTTTTCGTTAGGAATACAACACAATTATTAATTTGTGGCAAAAAATACTTGCAATATTTCCTTATAGCTTATATAATAACAAAGTAAATTGATGAGCAGTGAATGAGCGATAAAATTAGTTTTTAGTGATTGCAGCAAGAAGTGAAAATAAGGAAATTAACACTAGTAAATATATTGTTCTTAACCGACACAAAGCTAACATGGATTTGCTTGCCTTTTATTTATAACAAATTCTTATTAAAGGATCGTGAAAACAAAGATACACCCGTCCATGGTTAATCGTTAGGTTTGACATTATTAGAAAAGAAATGAATGAATGCACTGATAGAAATGTGTGATCTACAATTTTTTTTTGCTTATTATTGTACGACCGATGCTTTAATTATTTTTGTGTGAGTATGTGTTTTTTTTAATAGTTCCTTTCATTCTTCACTCCATTGGTAATCTTACTAATAGATCGACTATACAAATGATTCGAAATCGATAAATAATCTCGACAAATATAAGTCCTATACGGCAAGATTGAAAAAAATAATAAGCAAATCTATCTAGTTGGTATCTAGGGCTCGATCGTTGACCAAGATAAGCAAAATACAGGGTAGATCAAGACTGCTACCGAAAACGAAGCCGGGTGGTAGTTTAAGCGACTTCAGACACAATGCAACAGAAAAAGTTGCAAAAAAAAGCGACAAATTTTTTTTTGTTATTTTTTTCCTATGGCCATATTTGGGTGGTAAATACATTTTTTCCTAAAATAATAGTATATACCCTTTTATTTATAAATACTCTAAGGTATAAAAGAGTTTAAATTATTATTTTAGCAAAAACTATGGATTTACCACCCAAAAATGACGATATTTAAAAAATCATAAAAAAAAATTGTCGCGTTTCTAGGCGAAATTTTTAATTGCATTGTGTTTGTAGCCACTAAAACTACCACCCAGCTTCGTTTTCGGTAGCAGTCTTGAGATACCCGGTATGTCTATAAATCTTAGTGTCATTTTCAACATCAAATCTTAGATCGGGCTCTAGATATATTCATTTTGGTCATATTAATAACCAGAAAGAAAAATAGGAAGAGTAGGAAAACAATATGACTGAAAAATCTGACAAATAATGTGTATGAGTGTGTATACAGACAGACTTTCGATGATACAGTGTAAAGAAACAGTTGCATCATGCTATAACGGTACATTGTTCGGGGAAATCGGAACCACGTTGTGTAACCACGCACGCGATTAATGCTCAACTGTACTCAACTAGTTTATACACTACTACGTCACCACTCTGGAGGGTAAGTAGAGATTTAATAGTAAATAAAGAGATCACTGTAATCTTTCCAAAATTCAATGATTGATGCAATTTAAGTCGCTCATTTTAGTTAATTACACTTCTGTTTATTACACACAAACATACATACATAAACTCACGCCTTTCTCCCAGAAGAGGTAGGCAGAGGTGCCAGGACACCCACGTTTGGTCTTGTATGTTCCGTCAGACGATGTGATGGGGGCGAGTCTATCGCCATATAGGGCACAAATTCCTGACCCGGGCTACTAAAAATGCTTTATTCGATTATTTTCGTTAAATACACTTGTATGACATGAAAATTCTAATTAGGTAAGTACCATATTTACCAAATTCTTATCTTATATATAAATAATTGTATATATATTGATGAGCAAATTTAACTTTTCTCGGAAAAGATAATTTTGAAAATCTCTTCAGCCATCGTAATATAGTAGCCAGAGTATAGTCATTAAGTAAGTCGCTATCAAGCTTTTTTTATACAATAGGTCGGGCATGCGAGCAAACAGGTCACCTGATGGTAAGTGATAACCGTCGGCCATGGACATCTTCGACATTTGGATTATGGATATGTTGCCGGACCATCAAGTAGAGAGGAGAGCAGGAAGAAAAAAGGATAACGAAGAGGAAAAGGATATTGGATAGCTATCTTTTTTTTTATTGTTATGAATGGCGAGACCAGCATATCATTCGCCTGCTGGTAAGCGATACGACCGCTCATAAACAGTAGCCAAACCAACAGTGTAAATACACTGTTGTGTTTCGGTTTAGAGGACATTGTAGCCAGAGTACCAGTACTTACCACCAGGCGAGCGGCATGCTCGTCTCGCCATTCGTAGCAATAAAAAAAAACTCTCGATGTGATCCTGCACCAAATAAATCATGTTTGCTATAAGTCACTTCTTCTGTTGCTATCTGTCGCGCCTACGCAGATGTATCATCTTTGTTCTACCTTCACCGGATTCGCGTGCACACGGGAACCACGGGTACCAGCACAATGCGCAGAGATTTTGTTCCCGATGTCCGCTCTAGTATAATATTTTAATTCTATGAGCATTAAGAATACAATGGATCTAATGTTTAAAACAAGGACTGCTGTTGAAAAGTTGGTCAAATCAAAGCGTTTGAATAGTAATGAATAAAACATCAACGAGTAAGTTTGTTAGTTTCTAATAGTTAAATTATACTGTTGTAAAGGTACGGTTTGTATATTTAATTAGAATTTAATTATTTCTATATGCCTTATTCATGTTTTTCTGGGACTAGAGTTGTATTTTACTAAGAATTCTTTGGATATTTATAAAATATTTCTTCTTTCTATAATGACAGATAGCTTCGACAGCCTCCGAGGGTCACTTGGTTAGACGCCGGCTGTGAATGTGTGAGGCTGCGGGTTCGATCCCCGCACCGATACAGAATTATTTTTTTGATCCATGCGTATTTGTGACAGGTCTGGATGTATACGAAACCGAAAAGTCGTAGTTTCTATTTCCTACGCCCTAAGACTCAATCTAAGTGCGGGGTTAGGACTACGTATACCGGGAGTGCAGAAAAATGGAGCACTTGCTAAATTATTTTATACAAGGGCATAATATAAATTTGATAATGTCTGCATCAGCCCATATACGTCCCACTGCAGGGCACGGGCCTCCTCTACAATCGACAGTACCATTGAGAGTGGTTAGGCCATATAGTCCACCACGCTGGCCTAGTGCGGGTTGGTGGACTTACATACCATAGAAATTTTTATAAATCGTTATGGTATGCAGGTTTCCTCACGATGTTTTCCTTCACCGTTTTAGTGCGTGGTGATTGACTATCAATACACACATGACTCCGAAAAGTCAGAGGTGTGCCCTGGGATTCGAACCCGCGACCACCGTGAACATGTTGGCAGTCGCGTCTAGTCCGTTTACCAACAGACCACCACGCACTCACACTCACGCACGCAAATTTGATAATAAAGAAATAATATTTAGAAAATATCTGTCCGTTTGGCATTAATGACCATTTAAAGTTTTAAGTATTATTCACCACTTTTTGGCATAAAGCCAATTGGAATAACTAAAGAACAAAATTACAACATATACGTATTTTTTCGTTTCGTCGTTAATTAAATGGTTATCGGAATATACCATGAAAACCATTTTTAACAGGAACAAAACTTTCATAGGCTTCGCCTTAACACATTTTACAAATAAGCGATGTCATGAACTCTTAGAACTTTGGCGTAATATGCTAAGGGCAAGGATGTGTAATGTTAATCCTTGAGTTGTGGACATCCTTGTTATAATCAAAGTAAGCTACGAAAATTATCTTAATACAGACGCAAAGACGATTTACTGAAATGTATATCAGCAGGTGCGCCATTTCGCCATTGTATAACTGTTGGGTGTAAGTATTTATTTATTGCAATTTTCAAATAGATAAAGTGCATATTTGAAAATTGCAATTTTCTTTTTCATTTTTTGATGACCGTGGATCACTGGCTCTTCCTACTGTGGTAATGTATGTAGGGTAAACACTGACGATCAGAAGATCACCTTTATGTCAATGTAACCATATAAAACTCTCTTTCTGTCTGTTTTCAGTTAAAATCTTCAGCTAAACAAATGCTTTCTGTAAGGATCTCTATAGCGACCTGCTGTATGTGATATGCATCCAGCGACTTTCCCATCTTTTATTAAACTACCAACTATCAATTAAAACATGTCGTAGCATTTTAGATTAACTGTCATACTCAAACATTTAATGTCAATTAAATTATTACTTAGGGCGTTTCATTTAACAATCGGGGCACCCAAAACACTCACTCCACCGTTCCACATAGCGATCACGACAGTTGCGGTCGCGGCGAAACCATTGGCCGAAACCGTCATTAATGAATTAATGTTTACCAAGGAACAATTTATTTGATATTAAAAGTCTATGACTACTGCCGTAAGATGCTAACGCAGTGTTATACCTCTCAAGTATATATAGTGTATTATCTATGCTTATACCATACATGCATAAACTGACGCCTTTTTCCCAGAAGGGGTGGGCAGAGGTATCAGCACACTGATATTTTGCCTTGTATGTTGCGTAACAAGTATGTTTAGCTATTGATAGTGCAAAAAAGCTTTCTGTAGGCGTGCGGAGGTCGGGAACCCGGTGACGGGCACCAACGTTCCGCCGCGACTTCACTGGGCGAGAATCCGAGTCCTTAACTCGGGCGCCGGAGCCCAGCGTATGCACCCTCTGGTGCGTGTTCGGGCACTCTATTTGACGTCTAGTCTCTAGGAATGTCGCTCCGAAAGGTGCGGTTTGTATAGGATGGGCAACGTAATGAAACACACGATATAAAATATACGCGGAATCGACCACGCCCCGCCCTATGGTAGCCCCGAGTACGCGATCTTAGTGACGCCGGCAAGCAATGTCGCAGTCCGGATCGCTTCGTACTTCAGGCTTCTCTTCAGGGTTTTTTCCAGGCTTCTTCTGGTTTCTTGTAGCTTCGAGTGTCTTCAGGTTTCTTCGTTTCTTCCTCGGAGAGCTCTTCTGGATCCAGTCATTTCTCATTTTTGCTTGCCGGCTTAAGTACTCCGAGGCGCTACCATAGGGAGACCCCCGTAAAATGTTCCTAATTTTGGGTCCATTTTTACTTCGGGGCGCGGTCATTTTCCTTTTTATTTTCATAAGTATCTTATTTCTAACCACTTATCATACACCGCTAATTAGGTCTCGTCACGCCCTTTAAAATGACATAATATGAATCATTAATGTGTGAGCGGTGGGTGCGAAGCTATTCAATAAAACATGTCAAAAAACAATAAAAATGCACCCAATCCGCCCACACATACTACGATCGTGGCGTGACGAGACCTTACAAAATGTGTTCCCATGTACTACGCGGGGTGATGTGCGCGTGCGTCGTCAACACTTTCTTTAAACAAAATATCAACATACAACCAAACCGACAAGACCCAAAAACACTATGGAAAAATTTGAAATCTAAAGTTCTGCCACCCAGGATAAATGGACTTCCATCACAATTTGACGACCCTAATGAAATTAATAAACATTTTCTTAATATCCCCGGTAATTTAGTTGTTAACATTTCTGATTTAACTTTTTTCGAATTTAATAGATACAGTTCATATTCATTTTCCCTTACACCTGTTAGTTCCTGTGATATTTTAAAGATACTAGGGAAAATCAATTCAAATGCGTTAGGCATGGATAACATATCCATTGATATGATTAAACTGACACTTCCTCAAAGCTTAGACGCAATTACCGCTATCATAAATAAATCATTGACATCCTCCGTTTATCCCTTATCCTGGAAAATTTCATTAGTGAAGCCGATACCAAAAATACCTAGTCCTCTAGAAATTAAAGGTTTGCGTCCGATTAGTTTATTACCATGTCTGTCCAAAGTTCTAGAAAAAGTAGTTTCCTCACAAATAACAGAATATCTAGAAAAAAATAAGATCTTACCCGATATGCAATCAGGCTTCCGTAAAGGGAGAGGTACAAATACTGCTTTACTAGATGTAACGGATAATATAATTGCAGTTCAGGACAAAGGGATGGCTACTATTTTGGTGTTACTAGATTTCTCCCGTTCCATTAATATATGTCTAGTTATTTCCAAATTAAGTTATTATGGCTTCCATCACTATACAATAAGGTGGTTCAATTCATACCTAACTAATCGAACACAACTTGTAGAAATAAAAAAACATAATGGTGACTCTCTGCGCTCGGACATATTTATGTAAAGTGACTCGAGGAGTACCGCAAGGGTCAATACTTGGGCCATAACTATTTATTCTTTACAGTGCAGATATAATTAAGACCATTCGTTATTGCAAATTTCATATGTATGCTGACGACATCCAGTTATATTTATCTTTTCATCCGAAGGATACATGTTCAGCAATCGCCAATATAAATGATGACCTGGAAAGAGTTCAGGCCTGGGCGATATCAAATTCGTTACTTTTGAATGCGAAAAAGACAAAATATATGATTTTAGGCTCTAAGCATTAAATTGATAACATGTAATAATGATAACATGTAGTATTCAATCCTTCATTGGTAATCGGTGGTGAAAGAATTCAGAGGGTCTGTGAAACGCGAAATCTTGGTCTCATTTTTGATGAACAACTAAGATTTCATCAACATATATCGGAATGCGCCAGAAATTGCCTTTATCGCCTAAAGGTTTTGTACAAAATAAGGAATTATTTAAGTATCAAACTTCGAATCCTTCTAACGGATACACTTGTTCTCTCGAAGTTTAATTATGCAGATTCTGTTTATGGTCCCCGCATTTTATCCAATACGTCACGACTCGTACAGAGAGTGCAAAATGCCTGTGCGCGTTTCTGCTTCCAAGTGCCACCTAAGTCATATCACGCCTTTTCTAAACCAACACAGCATATTAAATATGAAACATCGTAGACATTTGCATCTTGCAGCCCTAATGTTTGGTTTAATCAAATTACAGAAGCCACACTACCTGTTTGTAAAGTTAGTGTGGGTTCATGAACGCCACGCCTATAAAACTCGAGCATCCACATACCTGCTGAGTACTCCGCGACATCACTCTGCTGCATTTCGTGGTAGTTTTCGCTTCGCTGTCACGAAGTGCTGGAACTCCTTACCACCACCGTTACATAAACTCCAATGTAAGTTTGGTTTTAAAAGCCATGTGAAGAAATATCTACTCGAGTTGCAGAAGACTGGCTATTAGGAGCCGATGTCAGGAGTATTAAGCGAACTATGTGGTCTACGCTAGACTTATCTGTTATTGCAAACGTTATCAGCATGCATTTCTTTTTTTTGCCCCTACTTACGAAACTACTTTGAGTAAATAATAAATGAAATGGAATTGAATTGAATTATATATATTTACTTTTTTTAAGTTTTTATTTTATTTTATTTTTAAAATATTAATCGTGTACTTTAGTTTTGTTATTATTTGTAATATTATGTTTTGTTCTAGTGTTTTCATATATTTTTTATTGACTTACGAGTTACAACTGTGCGTCTCCGAGGTTTGAGTTGAAAATCAGCGTTGTGGATACTTCCACAGCATTATGCTTAACTCTAACCTTTTTATGACAGCACTGGAATATTGGCTGCAATCTTTAAAGTTATTAATATAGTTTCTAATTAGATGTGTTATATTAGTTCCATAATTGAATAATCTTTAATCCAATATGTGTTCTGTCCTGCATTGTGTTGTATACTGTGCTGTCATGAATAAAATAGTTCTTTCTTTCTTCTTCCTCATCATCTCATCATCATCTCAGCCACAGGAAGTCCACTATTTAACACAGGCCTCCCCCAAGGATCTCCACATCGACCGACATTTCGCTTGCCTGTACGTGGCCTCCATTCTAAAACCTTTCGGCCCCAACGGCCATCGGTTCTGCGAGCTATTTGCCTAGCCCACTGCCACTTCAACTTGCTAAACCTATGGGCTATGTCGGTAACCTTTGTTCTCCTACGGATCTCCTCATTTCTGAGTCGCTCTCGTAGGGAAATGCCGAGCATAGCCCTCTCCATCGCTTGTTGAGCGACTTTGAGCCTTCTAATGAGGCCCACAGTGAGAGGCCACGTCTCGGTGCCGTATGTCATCAATGGTAACACAGAACTATCGAAGACTTTCGATTTTAGGCACTGAGGTATTTTGGACGAAAAGACGTCGCGAATTTTCCCGAACGCTGCCCAACCGAGTTGGATTCGACGATTGACCCCTCTCTCGAAGTTGGACCTGCCTAACCGGACCACTTGTCCTAAATAGACATATTCGTCAACAACTTCAATAGCCGAGCCCCCAACACCGATGGGGGTGGGCCACAGATCACCTCCAATAGATACCGCATTACGATAGTTTTGTTTTGAACCGAAAACGCCAACGAAGGGAACTGCGCGGGGGGTGGGCGGGTTGCAGCGCGGTCACGTGGACTTCACTGGAGAGATGAGGCATAAGTCGATAAATAAAAAAATGTATCGATAGTTCGATTTGCCAGTAAGTTCATGTGTTATGATCGCTTCTATAACTTAATTACCAACTTGTTAAATGTTTGATAATATTTTTTCACGGGCCTGATCTGATAAATTATACCAACCGGCAACTGCTAACTACAAATAAAATAGGATTAAGATTTATACTTTAGTATGGAACGGTTTTATTTCTATTATTCACCGTGTATTTTTGTATACCATAATGGCGAAATACCCAAATTAAGTGTTGATATAAAAGATCAGATAAAAATATGAAATAGTAAATAACTAAACCTCACGCCCTAAAGGGTTACAATAACTTATTCCGTTTCTTGAATTCTGACGGCGGCTGTAGTAAATGTAATATCGACAAGTGACGATGAAACCCACTTGATGAACTATGAATGTTTTTGAGACGATATATACAACGTATGATAAAATTAGTGCAATAGCTTGTGCTACTGATTCTCAATAAACTTAGTATACTAAAACTTATGATAAATACCCTCCCATTATATTTGAAAACGTATACAACTAGAGGGAAAAAAGGAAATTTAATTATGCCAAAGAAAAAATAAATAAAAAAATATTGTAAAAGTACCTTGTTAACAAATTTAACTATTTCAAATTACATAAACTAACGTAATTATGGTAATTTGTAATTTTTATTTAAACCAATATATATTTTGTGACATTCTCATTTAATAAAATTAATTTACATTATTGTTTTACAATATCGATATTTCTGGGAATTATATTATAAACATGCGTCAAACACTAGAAGAACGCGTGATTTCGCCAAAAAAAGATGGCTTATTACGGTTATTGCTATGCGAAAAAGAGACGGCTGATTCTCCATCCGAACTCGACTGTTTGACATTGATACATTAACCAGTATAAATTGAGCTCGCTCGGGACCAAATTAATTTAAAGAATATTAGTTATCGATGAAAACTTATTGCGTTTTTTTTAGATACTTTATTTTTTTGAGTTTTTTGCACACCATTTTATTGAACAAATCATTATTAACTGTAATATTATGTTCCCAAGATGTAATTTTCGCTAACGTACGACGACATGTGCGGGTCCACTACTTGGACGACACTGATGTCGCGACATTTGGCATTATATCTATCTGATAGCTTATATGTGTTGGGCGCAACCGCTGCCTTGCATTAGGTATCTATTGGGAGTGATCTGTGGGGTGGGCACAACATGGACATTCGACATGATCTTCGTTTTGTCCATGTTCATTTTAAGACCCATCTGTTGGGAGACTCGATTGAGGTCTTCGAGCATAGTGCTAAGGTCTTACAGCGATTCTGCCAAGACTACAATATCCTCGGCAAACCGAAGGTGAGTGATATACTCGTCGTTGATGTTGATGCCGAATCCTTTCCACTACAACAGTGTAGTGGAATACCCTTCCGTCCATTTTGTCATATCGGGCACAAATTCCTGACTCTGTGCTGACAATTACTAGAAAAATTCAATATCAATTAACCCAACCTGGGATTCGAACCCGACACCTCAGCACGACACCACGACTACAGCTTTGTAACTGTACTCTAGTACAACTACGCCACCGAGGCATATGATTAAACCTTTAACGATTAATATTGCAATCGACGATAAAACTAACAAAACCTAAATAAGAATTAAGAGAAATAAGCCACTCACTCGAGATCTCTGTTTTAATTTTGGACATTCAGCAACATAACACGACAGTACTCTAAGGCTTTTCTAAAATAACAAAAGGCGAAATTACATGGCGTGATTGAAACATATAAATGTCGGCAGCTTTTTCACGCTACTTTCTCCAACATGTGTCATTTGTAATGACATGTTGGAATAGTAAATTCTGTGAGTAAATTTCAGTGAATATATTCTATATGTAAACAGTTACAAATGAATCATAATAAATAAAATAAAAATCATACAGTCGAATTAAGACCCCCTCCATTCTTTGAAAGTCGGTAATAATTTCTAATATACTTTCCTAAAATATGTTAACGGATTTTCTATCGCCAATGTAATTAAAAAAATATGTTTATCAATGTTTTAATATGATTTTAGATTTGTGCAAAATTGGAGAAGCACATTGAGTCATATTCGAAACATTTAAAATGTCTCACTAGAATTCAAGAGTAGAGGACGGAAAGGTTTAATATGAAAATGGGTACAAATTTATGGGCTTTTGGCTACTTCACTGTTCTGATAAAATAGGACAACTCTATACCGTTACTGCACACCGGTTTTCCGTGAGGCAGTGACGGTACTACTTCAATAGAACTTTTATAATTACGTTTATAGCATAATCAAGAAGAAAATGGAGCTTTGCCACTATAAAAAGGCTTAATAAAACATTCAAGTTCAGTGGCTTACGCCCGAATACTGGAACGCCATTCAAATAATAAGTTGCTCTTAACAGCGCACGGCCCGCTTAGCCAGTACATTTAAGCGGGATTAACGTAGTTAAGCGCAACTTATATTTAAGTTGCATACATACTACATAAACTCACGCCTTTTTCCCAAGAAGGGGTAGGCAGAGGTGTCAGGACACCCACATTTCGCCTTGTATGTTCCGTCCCACGATGTGATAGGTGGCGAGCCTATCGCCATATCGGGCACAAATTCCTGACTCTGGGCTGATAATGAATAGAAAAATCCAATATCACTTTGCCCAACCCGGGATTCGAACCCGAGACCTCAGGTTTGCAACCGTACCTTAGTACAACTACGCCACCGAGGCAGTCAGTATTTAAGTTGCGTTACAGTAGGTATTTGGTCGTTATACTATTACATTATTATAATTTTCGGTACAGAACACACCGAAGGTATAGTTCTCTCGCGCTTGACATTTTTTTTTGTTTACAAAAACAATGAATTTTAAATTATGTATAGCTATGGACCGAAGCTTACCCTTTTGGCTTTGTGTAACAAATACGTTAACTTTCACTCTTCACAACCTTCAAAAAATGAAAATGCATAGAATATTAGTAATTTTGTTATTTAAGGCAAAATCGGCCAGGATGTGAATATCAATGGATGTAGCGAAAGTTTTGACCAAAATACGAGACGTGACGTCTGCAGGTTAGAGATGGGACAATGACTGCAGGTTACAATCGATGAAGTGAAATGGATATTGCGATATAAGGGATCAAGAATACAAGGTTGTTCATATAACAATTGCAAAGTCAGATATTGGTATGAGTAATTACTTATTAGCATGAAAATTTTATTGCATTTTCACAAGTAAATATATCTTTATATTCACTTAATGGTCAAAAATATTTTCTTTTTATATTATTCAGCTTATGGATATGACGTATAGTGGGTGTTTATTTTGTAGTACCTACGCTGCAGTGAAATCAGGTCATTGACTTTGAAAGTTGCAGTGCAGTATACTGCGTCTAGAAGCACTAGACGCAGTCTCACAATTACTTGCTAATTTAGTAGTCATCGTGGATTCAACATTGGATTTTAATCGATTTTGCTGCCAAAATTTATCGATGAGAATGTGACTAATACATCTCTACAAACAAGTGAAAGAAGAAATGGCCCGCGCATGCACAGTTAACTGTCAGTGACGCCGCCACGTTTGGTGTGAAATGATGTGTCTAAGAAGCGTTTCAACGTCGCGTGTACAATAATACGAAAAATTCACTACAACAAATAATAACAATGATGGATCTAAAAGAGATAATTAAATGGTTCATACCGTGTTTTCATATACTGCTACAGAGAATAATAAGACATACCCGTTTAATTTTCGTTTGTATTTTACTTTTAAATTTTGCTGCTGGAGACTGTGCTATGGTGAGAAGTGATGAAATGAAAAATAAAACCAAAAACGTAGATTTAAGTGTAATATATAATGTTAAGAACAACCAAAGTGATTATGTTACTAATGTTTATGAAGAAGAAACGACACCGGATGAGAGATCTGTCGGTGAGCGCTCCTCTTTTTATTTTACTATTGCATTGTCTTGATGACTTGTTTTCATTTTGTGGCTAAATAAACTAAACAATCCACTTTCGCTTCTCTCACTAATTGCTGTGTATATCTAATGTAAGTCCGCCAATCCGCACTAGGCCAGCGGGGTGGACTATATGGCCTAACCATTCTCAATCGTACTCTCGATTGTAGAGGAGGCCCGTGCCCTGCAGTGGGACGTATATGGGCTGGTAATGATGATGATGATGATGAATAATTGCTGTACGTCAGATGTTATTAAATAATTATATCACTATCAGCTTAAACAACAAAACGAAATAGCTTATTGTGCTGTTGCATCTTGTAGATAGCTTTCATAGATGTGATCTTACGAGGTTAATAAAAAAACTTTTTATTTTAACTATGAATTCATAGGAATTCAAGATGTTTATTAACTCTAAACTTCTATCAACATTTTATAATGATTAATGTTTTGATTCCGTAATTTAAAAGAATTTGAAGGTCGTTGAGACATCAACAAAAAAGATCGAGCTAAAGTCCGTGAGAGTCAAATTTACGTTATTTTATAAATACATAATGATTGTCTTCCCAACATAGCCCATAGACATTACACGATAACGTTTGGATCTTGATGGCTTTGGTAGGTAATAATAAATATCGTCTTCAACGTGTGTGACAACTTGAAAGAACCCTTAAAACCTTCGATCATATAATATGTACTAGATACAGGGTCCGGAACAAAATAAAAAATCACCCGCCAAAAGTTGCCGAGGTTACTTATAGTACATAATATGAATTTCGAACTACGCGGACTACGGTCTACGCGACAGAAAAACTTAGGAAATATTACAAATATATAAAAAGTACAGAACGAGGTCTCATCGCTCTAGGCTATTTTTTATAGACAACCTTGGGATTGATATAATAAAAGAAAAACGAATACTTTATATTGATTTAAAGATATTTTTTGGACAACGTTCACTTTGTCTAAAGTCAGTTTTAAAATCTTGTCTTATCGGTTTAATTAACACCGTTATAACACATACTCCGTTCAGTATAAACATTACACAACATTCAATGTATGTTAGGCTGAATTTTGTTCTATAGAAGTCGTTTGAAAGGAAAATATTCTGAGTAATTGAAGATGCTTTTATCGTATTTTTATTATCAAGCTCCATAGAATATTAACAAGTGCACACATTACAATTCAAAAAATGATCAAAACAAAGCCTCGTTATGACGTGTGTTTTATCCTAATTAATAATTAATTGGCGTCAAGGCCACTTGGCTAATGACGGGAAAAAATACAAGAAGCTGACTCCCAACTTTCAACACTGAAAAGGTACTCAAAGAAGAAGAATAGGAATAAAAAGCGAAATGCGCAGTGTTTGTTAGTCATCTAAATCCTTAATCCAGAGATAGCGATAAGACCACAATGGTAAATGAAATTTAACCAATATAGAGCGTTCGCATTCCCTTAACCGGTACACAGGCTGAAGTGGATCGCAATATTGCAGTGGTACGGTACAACCATCTATCCATATACATACATGTGTGTGTATCATGTGGATATGTACAGGGTTTATCCAGGTTGCGACCGAAAACGAAGCCGAGTGGTAGTTTAACTAACTACAGTCATAAGGCAACTTTTTTTTGTGATATTTTAAATATCATCGTGTTTGAGTGGTAAATCTATAGTTTAGCTAAAATAATAATTTTAATTCTTGCGTGCCATAGAATCTTCAAAAATAATAGGGTGTATATTATTATTTTACGACAAACTATGTATTTTCCACTCAAACACGAAGATAGGAAAAAAAACACAAAAAAACAAGGTTCTAATATAGGGAATGCCCTTATAACAAATAAAAAACAAATATTTCAAAACACATGTGACAAAAAAAGATACTTATAATTGACATCATAATTGGAATATTTTTTGGTTTGTATATATTATGTATGCTCAACGAATAAACAGAAACTGGACAGATATTGATAATACTTAAGCACCCGCCTGTAATCCTAAAGGAAGAAAGGTAGTACCAGGTGCTAGAGCTTTCAGGGAACTGACAGCATTACTACTTCGAAAAAAATGCAATTAATGGCGAAACTAGCATGCACTCTGCATTATGGTAAGCGATACGACCGCTCATGAACAGTAGCAAAACCAAACAACACGTTGAACTACAAAACACTGCGCTTACCATCCTGAGACATAATATGTTAAGCTGGCTACAATGTTATTCAAACTGAAAACGTTACATATCGTAGATTGCTTGAATTTTGCCTTCAGTTCAATCCATAGTCGCTGATCTAGGCAAATTTTGTTATAACAAGAAATTGATACAAACTCAAAGAAAACCAAATGACATAGATCCCGGAAAACAATGTAATTTCACTTTGTGTTCGAATTATAAAACAAATATGCGGTCAAAGTGGTCGTCAATCTCTTGGCTGTTTACGTGTGGACGTCTTTTGCCCTATACTTGGTAAAAATAATTGTCTCTTAGCACATTTTCTGTGATACAGGTATTGAGATCATACATTGTACATTTTATATGTTGACAGATACAAGGTTCCGTCGTCTTCGTATATAAATATTTAGATTTATGTTTCTATATGTACTACGTTTTATAGTCCTCGAGGATCTCGTAACCTTGTTGGTAGAATACATTATTTTGCTGATTATATGGAAGCTTGACGAACGTTGTTTGCAATTCGCAATGATGAGAATTTTTCGCGAGGCTTCAGTCTTCGTGATTGAGATAGCTGTTTTAATGGTTTCATTACCATTTCAGAGATACCGTTGCTACAATAAGATAATGACGCACCACAGTCAGCCCTAGTAAACAGGGCGAGTCGATTATAAATGCAAGGCAAAAAGTGTCAATTATATACTTATTGTTCCAGGCAATGATAATCTTCTATTACAAATATTTCCTGATTGAGATAATTCGTTTAGGAAGACGATGTGGGTCATAACATCGATTTATAAACACGATGGACCGTGAAAATAACGATTCACATAGGCATGCCGCGTGAAATGGAAAGTGTAGTGTTTACTAATCAAGTTACGAGTATATAGATATACATACACACGCACACATACGCGCACACACACACACACACACACGTGCAGCTTCGTAACGGTGAATGACTCGCCGACGCATCTCGTCACAGCATGGCGTGATCTACAAAATTACTTTTCTTTTTAAACATGATTATGATACGGATGTTTAAGCCCCAGGAAAGTTCCTACCTAAATTAAAAACCAATTAAGTACGTGCACAAGATACAAGGAGTAATAATTGCAAAACCGTTTTATTAGATACTTTAAGGCTGCAGAAGGTTTTCGTGGCTACAAGTTTCCGGATTTTTACGCTCAATGATGGTTAACTTTCCATTTTATCGAGGTGTTGCTTGCGTTTCTTGACAATTCTAAGCCTAATTTCTGAACGGTCGTCCTCTCTACTAGCTACGGAAGATCATAGCTGTATTGTATCTCCCCACCTACTTGGCAACGACCCTGAAGTAATATCTTTGTGGATAGGTTCGTCAAATTAATCTTCCTTGTTTGAAACGTCTTGGCATCATATACATAGATAGACAGACTTCGGTTTGGCAGACCACATCGAATCAGTAATGACTTCGATAAACTTCCATAATTTTGATGAACTCGCTTAAAGCCTTCAAAGTCCTATTTGTACGCGTCATAACAATCTTAGCATTTTTAAATCAAGCCCGTTCTATTTCATATTGTCGTAAGCGAATATTATGGGATTAACTTGTATAGGGCATTCCAAAGAAATGGTCGAAGTCAAATTACGGAAAGAATCTATGTATGTACTTATGTAAACCTAAATGTAATTAAGCTGCTCTTATTTTAGCTTTTTGTTTAATTTCTCCTCGTCGGAGTTATCCATAAAGAAGATTTTGCACGGTATGGCAAACGAGTCAGACAATCAATACCAGCGATTAAGGTCACTTGGCGGCTTTTGCAATTTCTACATAATGAACAGCATTACGAGAAAAGTGCAAGGGCGCCGTGCGAGAGAGACAAGTAATATTATATATTAGCGCTCTTGTGTGAAGAAGATACAGAGTATTGCGAAACAATGAAGACGGAGTAAAGAAGAATTATTTAATGGTTTCAAGGTCGTATTCACCGGCGAAATATGGTTATCCTTCGCAGGTTGTCACATAGATATTTTAATCAACCACGCTAAATGTTAATGTAGGTTGGCGAAGTTCATTATTCATAAGGTATACCTGAGAGCTTTGCACATTTTGAACAGATCTTCCCGCAATATTCTCCTCCATCACTATCTGTCTGTCTGTATCAGCCCATATACGTCCCACTGCAGGGCACGGGCCTACTCTACAATCGTAAGTACGATTGAGAGTGGTTAGGCCATATAGTCCACCACGCTGGCCTAGTGCGGGTTGGCCAGACTATCTTTCGTATCTTTTACTATAGTGACTCCATCACTATAGTAAAAGATAATTAAATACGAAAGCACACGTTACTTGTGAAATTCGGTTTTTTGGTTTCATACCTGCGACGTTGTGTAGATGTATTAAGTTTCGCCTTAGAAAATATCACTTTTTAACTTACACTTTGCACATTAAGTTTCGGCGATCCGGTCTTCTACCAGCACTGGGTTCTTGTGTACCTGTGTGTGTGGAAGTCCTACATTAACATCTACTACGGTTGTTTAAATATAAATAAATACACCCAACAGTCACATGCATAGTCCTGAACCCACACTAAGATCGAGTCTTGTGCCGTGGGTATCAGGAACTACGAGAGACGTTTCGGTCTGACCAACACCCAGACCCGAAACAAATACCTGTGGTTCACATAAAAATTTGTTTCGGTGCATGGATCGAAACCGCGGCCTCAGGTTTCACAGTCGGTATCCAGCCAACTCCGCCTCGGAGGCAGTCAAATAAGGTAAACGATTCGAAAAGTGTGGGAAAACAGCTGAAGATGTTGGCAATATAGATTATATTATTTTTAAGAGATGAATACTGAGTGCTAGTATGTACACACAAACATTCAATTTGTCGAAATATTTACTATATAAACACTTTGAAACAAAGATCCGTTTCCTCTTATGTGAGGAAAACATATTTGTTTTAATGACTGACGTGGCCATTTTTCATGTGTACGTAAATGACGTCTCCGAAAATCTGTTTTAATTGTACATACATACATAACCTCACGTTTTTTCCCCGAAGGGGTAGGCCCACATTTTGACCCACATTTTGTCTTGTATGTTCTGTCCCACGCTGTGATAGGTGAGCCTATCGCCATATCGGGCACAAATTGCTGACACTGGGCTGATAATGAATTGAAAAATCCAATATCACATTGCCCAACCCGGTATACGAACCTGAGACCTCAGCTTTGTAACCGTACCCTAGTACAACTACGCTACCGAGGTAGTCTTAATTATTACCTGTAAAAATATTATTTATTTACCTTGACCGGGTTGTCACGTGTGGAGACTTTATTTTTAGAAGGGATCACGCCCACCTTTATTAAAGATTGCATCGATCTCAATGCTGTTCATTAAATGAAATAAATATTATTATATTTTATCTTTTTATTTATATATCTACCCTTTTTGATTACATATAGACAATGGCGTGGTTTATATGTGTGTAAACTCATTTAGACAAAAGAAAATCATGTTTGTTACTATCATAGAACCGTTTCTTGTCCCTATTTAATAAATAAATAAACACTGAAAGTATGAATACTAGCTAACAAGCCAATGGAAACAATATATTCAGAAAATATATATTTGAAAACGTAAATTATATTACATTAAAAAAGAATTCACGATTTAAAAATAGAGCAATCTTACGTTTTATAATTAGGAAGCATGTTTTGAAACTTGATAAGGTTGTTTTTCGATGAACTAATTATTAAAAAAATACATTTTCATTTTTTGTTCCGCTTTTTATTACTTAGAATAAACTAACAATTATTACTTGAAAAGCCAAAATTTTTTTTTCGTCCATCTAAAACAGATTAGCATTAATAAATTGTTTTAAGGTCAGAATTTACTCATTGCTTTAAGTATGTTTACTCTATTTTACGGATTGTTTAAATACAAAGGGTTAATTAAATACATAATACAAATAGCTATTGTTATTTAAAAGGCTATTTAGTGGGGTTCTATTATTTTTTATTAATCGAATATTGAATAATTCACTCTTTCATAAACCAATTTATCTCTCATTTAAGGCGAGCCTGAGCTTAGTTCAAGAGATCTACAATTACATGTTGACAGAACAAATACTTGTAGAAGACAGAGCGATCTCTATAGAAATTGGGATGATAAACGTGAAGGCACGCGAGAAAGTAGCGAGTTCACTGTCCCGATTTATTATTATAACCGGTTACTAATGACTGAGTATTATCACATGAAAAATGCTAGACACTTATCATCATTTCATACCATAATTATATTAGTCCATGTTGCATTACATTGAGAATCTTACATTGAGAACTAAGTTCTACCATTGGTCTCTAAGATACAGGCTCTGCCTAGTTCGGGCCCTCTGTGAAATTAGAGCTTATACCGAATTGTGTATGCACTAACATGATTGTCACTTTTTGCATTAAAAATGTAGTTTGTGTAATGTGTCAAATAAAGTTTTATAATTATTATTAAGTTATTTTAACATTTCAATTGTTAGGATTTCTTATGATTATGAAAAAGTTACATATTGAAATAAAGTAGATTGAGAAGTGACCTTAAGCTATGTAGAGTTTTCGAAGCGTAGGGAAGTAAAGAAATAAACTTAAGTCAATATAAAATCTGAAAAATAGTTTTATACCCTATTAAAATTACAACAATCAAATAAAATATAATTTATATATAAACAGTATTTAAAGTAGAGTATAACTATATAATAAATTATGTATTCTCGTCATACTGGCTTGTCATCGTAAACTGTAAATTTTATTTGCCTACACGGCCATTAAAGGATATTCACTACATTTCAGTTTCAATATAAGTATATTACAATTAGCCTGTACCCAAGAGGAAAAATAATCATTATTATGTTGACAATGATGACTAATTGCAGTACAGCATTGTATGCGTAAAACTTTACGTACCTACAGACATATATGGATTAGTTCATGAATATTTTTAAAAGCTAATTATCTTTTGTAATTTTTAACTGTTAATGCAACTGGAAATGTTTTTTTGTCAACCTGACACCGGTAGGATACAGTATAGGAATTTATACCTATGCAACGAACCATAGATTTGCTTTTAGTGTTTCCTACCAAAAAAATAATGAAGGAACACTTATGTGATCACTTTGCTGTCCTTCTATTTGTCAGTCAAGTACAACCCACAGGGTACATTTAATTGACCTACTTAGAATCATGTTTGGCATTTAGCAAGGTTTCATAGTACAGAAATAAGGGCGAAATATGCAAATAACAGAAAAATATCAAGTTTTTTTTTAATATTTATGTAATTACACCAGTACTCTAAGGGAACGTAGGGAGGGCAAATCCAGCTTGTATTGATTTTTTTTAACCAATTTCTGTGCTGAAAATTTCCATGGTCCAATTAACTTTTTCACTGGACTATATGGCCTAACTACTCTCAATACATTTACATATATAAATACAAATATATATATTTGATCGAAGACAAAAACATAATGACAAATGCGACTATGTGACGTTCCGGACTCAGCTTGAGTAATTCTGACTCTAGCTTTGTCGGGATAATTGTTTTGCGAAATTTGCGAAACTTTTAGTTACACTGTATCTGTAGTTACTAAAACTACGACCCGACTTCATTATATTGAATACACTGAAAATTTCATCAGAATTCTGATGCAATGCATTCGCTTTTGTCGAGACATTAAAAAAACTGTAGATTTTCCTTAAACAAAGTAGACGGTGCTTACTGGTGGTAGGTCTCTCATATGTCTCTCATGAGGCCGCTTGGGTAGGTACCACCGCAATGTCTATTTCTCCCGCCAAACAGCAGAGTAAATGCACTGTTGTGTTTCGGATTGAAGGACATAGTAGCCAGAGTAATAACTGGACATATTGAGACTTAACATCTTATGTCTCAGGATGCCGAACGCTGTGGAATGCCAAGCATTGCTTTGTGCAAGGTGTTGTGTGGTTTTGCTACTGTTTATGAGCGGTCGTATCGCTTACCATCAGGCGAACGGCATCAGGCAACGCTCTCTGAGAATAAGCATCGCGTGCTATAAACATCTGCAGGCGACTGTAATTACATGCAATCAGATGATTCGACCACTTGTTTTCGTTTTATAATGAAGAAAAGATCTGCGGTAATAACTAATATCCGACAACTTTCATTCTTTTAATATCTAAGTTAGTACATGTCCAATTGTTAACAGCTATAAGCCTTTAGTAATGAGGATTTAGTAGCTGTAATAGTGCCGCAATTGAAATTCACATATTTTTGAACGTTTTGCATAGATTGTAATGACAAAAAGAGAAAACTACGATATCTAATTTGAAAGTTATATTTGTGTACCCTTGACATATTTGACCTCACACTAGTCTTCTCCTTACTAAACTATGGTCTATATCTTATATCTATAACCTTAATTGCACAGCATAAAAACAAATGACACACAACAAAAAACAACACAACAAAAATGGTAATAAACCGAATAAAGCAAAAAACAAAAAAACTACTAGCAACTTATAACTCAAAAACTGTTCAAAAGTGGTTTATACGTATATATCACAATCGCTATACATTTTTCCTTAAGCACAATGGACTTTTCCAGGGAGGACGTTCGGGCGTCCGTTCAAGAAGATGGCTCAGGCGCTCATCCCGCTGGTGTTCCAAGTAGGCGCGGCGTCCACGTGGGCGGTGGTGGCTGCCCTTGTCGGAGTTAAGACGCTCGTAGTCACCCTCATTATACTGAAGCTGCTGCTAGTAGCAGGCGCTGCTAAGGTAACTAGATATACCTAATAAAATCTGACTATGTATCGGGTAGGTATATCTAGACTGCTACCGAAAACGAAGCCAGGTTGGTAGCTTTACAGATACAAAAAAGTGTCATCGTGTTTGAGTGGCAAATACATAGTATTTTCTAATAAAACAAATAAAGCCATTGTCTACCAATGCGTCTTAAAAAAACTCTGTACTTATTATTGGGAAGGAATATGTAAAAAATTACAAAATACTTTCGTTCTGTTCTTGCGAAATTTTTATTTGCATTGTGTTAATTGCCACTGAACTACTGACCTGACTTTGTTTTCTGGAATTTATTTGACCATATTTTACTGCTTACCGCGTTATGAGGGAAGGAAACAAATATGCATTATGATAAATATCCACTCTGCCACGTATGTGTTTTTATTTTAGTTTATTGCGGGAGTAAGTTAGGGATATATATCACAAACACCCTCTGGGCTATTCATATGTTTCATAATTCCATGAAAATTATTAAACATCCTTATTAAAGCTATTGTAGGTACTCAGTTAATTTTATTACGGTATGGGACAAAAATTACTGAGTAGCTTCTTAAACAAAAAGTGCCAGGAGGCTATTTATTTGGCCTCTATAGATATATGTTTGTCTGATGCTCACTGAGATAAGTAAATGTCAGGAAAAAATTTTGCAAAATAAATGTTTACTTACTGCATGAACTGTGGTAACCACAGAGTTCTTTGTTATATAGTGGTAATGTTAAGGAACAAAGGAAATATAATATAAATAACACTATATATGGATAGATCACACTTTATTGTACACCACTTATTATATTAAGACTTAACATCTTATGTGTTAGGATGGCGAGCGCAGTGTAATGCCGAGCAGTGCTTAGTATTTCAAGGTGTTGCTTGGTTTTTCTCTGTCCATGAGCTTTTATATTGCTTACCATCAGGCGACTAGCATGCTCGTCCAAAAAAAAACTTAATACATTCAACAATACAGTTAACGTATATAGAACATGGTGCACATAAATTCTTCATTTTTAATGTGAAATGTACAAAATTGTAATATTATTTTAATGTATAAAATGAATCTAGGGCGAAATTATACGTTTTCACGCCCTGATACTGTCAACAATTTAAATATTTTGAACGTGTTTTTTTTTTGTGCGTAGTGAAAGTACAATGTCATTAGATAGGGGGAAGAAATCAATATGCATGTGAAAGATAGGTGTGATTATTGCCGACCAAAAAACGATGTCGGCAATCCTTTGATTATTTGATATCAGATAACTGACTGACGATTTCACATTTTTGCACTTTGATACGAAAATAAAGTTGTGATTTTAATAATTAAGATGTTACTTTTCTTAGGTACAAGCTATTATTATCAATGTTGCTTGAATCTAATTTAGATGAATGGTGCAAACGGTCAACAGGATTTAAGACGATTCAGATACGGAAATGTCCCTTCAACATTGACATGGTTTTCAAATCATTGCTTTAGAAAGATACTGAACCATCTGAAGATATTATGTTAGTACTGCAAGGCTCCATAGTGCAAAGAAAAGCAATTTATTGGAATAAATGATTACTAAACATTTCACAGAACTTATTATAATATATGCTGACCATTTGGATTATTCCGCGTCGTCTATTAAGTGATAGATCTAATACACAAATATAAATAATTTATGTTTATTTAGATACCCGCGCCATCGATTAACGAATAGTTGTACTATTATTTCAGTTCGGCGCGCTCTTTGGCGCTCACAAAGGTCATTACAGCGGGGGCTGGGAAGTGCCACACATGCAACCACATCAAAAGAAATACATCTACACATTCACAACGGTCATCACGAAGCACATGAGGAGCCAGCGATAAGTAAGATTACTGCTAAGTTCTTTCTTTAAAATTAGTATCAAATTTCTGAGCTGAGATTAGTTCACTCGAGTTTTTTGTAGATGGCGGTATAGCAACATTTTCGAAAATGCTTGAAAGGGCGTGAGCAGCCAATAAAGTAGAAGAATATTTACATAATAATATGGATATTTATGTATGTATGTACTATGTATTATTTATATTTTCTATATGTGCACATTATTTATTTTAATTAATACCGAATTATTTTACTCTATATCTTTATAATATATTACATACTAGACATACTAGATGCCGTTAAAATAAAATATTTTATGTTCCAGGCACATGGAACAGAGATGGCGTTCCAGACTCTATCGCTGGCAACAATATCAACGTTATGTATGAACCTTACGGTGCTGGACCTCAAACTATAAGTACGCCTTATGGGAACTATGTTAAAGTTGAGCCTTCTAATGGACAGACCACAGCGTTTTATTAACATTTATAATTAGTAAAATGTGTGAACGCTTTAATATATTGTGGAAGCAAATGCACATCTCCAAACAATGAGAATGACTTTGCAGTCTGTGCATAATTGATTTTAGTGTATTCAAGCTGTATAATGGGAGATACTATTCATTTGTTTCATATTTGTGGGTTATAATGTTTTCAGTAGGTGTGGAACCAAGTAATTCATAATTGTATGGTCCCGAAAAGTTGCTTTGGGGTCAGGGGCTATACAATTATACACATATTATGAGTCGGTCTAATAATATTAAAACTATTGTACATTTATTTATGTAGTTAATTTTATTATTTATTTAGTTGAAATCATTTTCTTGTTGTTTTAAGTTAGTAACGCCATCTATTGACAAGTAGTTGTACCAACCATAAATAGTGTGAGGCTATGTTACCGAAAACATAATTTATAATTGTAAATTAAATTGCTTGCACTTAGATTTTAACATTATTTGTTTTAACTTATAAGAACAAATAAGATTCCTGTCTTTGTTAAGGTATTTAATAAAATAATTAAATTAAATTAAATTAAAATATGCTTTATTGTACACCAAGATAACACACAATTTACAGGATAATCTTACATAATTATGTACAATGGGCGGCATTATCACTGCAATAGCGATTTCTACCAGGCAACCTTTGGATGGACAGGAATTACAAGAATAACTTTCGGTGTGCAGTTAAAGCATAAAAACGATATAATAGAATATAATTGTACGATAAATTAACACAATATAATATTATATTGTATGAACATACCACAAATATAATATATGTATATGTACACACAGTACGCATATTATACACATATAGTGGCATTATATATAAATAAATACATACATATTCATATATACATAGAAACATACATATATATATATATATATATATATATATATATACATACATAACATATAAACAACAATAGGTAATCTAATTAATTAACGACAGATAATTTTAGCAGTTTTTTTAAAAGAACCTATGGTCTGTGCACTTTTTATTTCAACGGGAAGAGCATTCCATAATCTAACAGCCTGCACTGTAAAAGATTTGTCCAAGAAATTAGTGGTATGCTTCGGAGTACGAAGCTTTAAATTCTCCGAGGACCTCAGTGACACCGAATGCGACACACTTAGGAACTCAAAACGTTCTTTAAGATAGCGTGGAGAGGATGGGTTAAATAGAATATTATAGAGCAAAGAAAGAAGATGAGCATTTCGACGAAGTCGAATTGGTAACCACTTGAGCTTAGCACGAAATGCGGAGACATGATCATATTTGCGCAGGCCAAATATAAATCTTATACAGAAATTTTGAAGTCGCTCGAGCTTATCTAGTTGGTCTTCTCTGAGATCAAGATAGCTGGAATCGGCATAATCGAGAACTGACAGAAGTAGGGATTGTGCCAGCGCAATTTTGGTATTAATCGGCAAAAAGTATTAAACATAACATATATAATTATATGTTATGTTACCTATTTTTATTTTGAAATCTAATTCGTGAGAGGTTTCCGTTTTTCCATGCCGATTATAATATTAGAAATAATATAGTAAGACAGTTTTGAAGTATTTAATCCAGTAAGTATATTATTTACAGTGTCCTGAATATTTCAGTCAGAACACTCAAAGTAAACCTGAAGGAGCTTCTAGCTTTGAGTAGCTATCTCTAATCTCTTAAGTCTTTATGCGAGGTTATTTACGAGGTTAGTTCATTGTTTTGTCACTCGCTTTGTCACGGAGGGAAGTGGACAGTAATTTATTTCCAACTCCTCCTATTAATTCAACTTTGTGATTAGTTTCGTTCCGGGTTAAAGAGAAGTTAGACATTCCCGGAGACTCGTCGAGCTTCAATGCTTGGTGTACAATGCGTGCCACTGTTGATCCTGGCTTACAGGAGGTGCAGTGGCGAGTGTGAGGGCGGGACAGTCTCTCATATGGCTATATCTTCTCTAAACACTTTTACACATTGATCGTAACCGTTATCTTAATAATCAGAAATGTAAATAATAAAGGTATGATAGTGTAGGTATTTATAGATTTTAATTTATTTAAATGAATATAGTAACTAGATGAATAATTAAAGAAATAAAGTTAAATTTACAACAGCTCGTCACCTGAAGAACATTTCATTTTCCGTACCAGCATGCAGAATTTCTGAAATGTTCAAACCTGATATATATGTTTTTATTAGTGACAACTGTATACCACAAGGAATCATATACAAAATATAAGAATGCTGATTTCTTTAAACAAACACACCACATGCTTCACTCTTCTTGGGTTGTAGAAACAAGAACAATCGGTCCAATTTTCTTCAAAAAAGTTTTGTGTGAAGTCTCATTGCCTCCGTAATATATTATTATGTTAAACAAAATATATATCAATAAGGATGAAAAAATCTGAAGACAGGGACAAAATGGAGGAGGCTATGTCCAGTAGTGGACAATTATAGGATGATGGTGATCTTTTTACACTTTTGTAATTGGATCGAAAAAGAAAACGAATGTATGTTTAATAGAAATAAAATCAAATTGTAGATTTAGCAGGCCGAGCAAATAGTGTGGAGAATTGTTGGCCAATGGTTTATGTAAGGACGGTTATAATACTTGGTAAAATATACTCGTTACTCTACTACGACATGTCACGAATAGAGTACAGCCGGTGCAAAATAAATACCCAAGGTTCCTAAGGTCACCAAAAAATGTTATGATACGAGACAAAGATATGGTTATCTTATTTCTTGTACTATAGCAGAGAATTGTAGATGCATACTCACGCGATGTCTAATATTATACTTATATTTAAAAAGACAACTAAATATAACAAACACTTTATCAATTAAAAACAGTCGATTTCGTTTCAAGTGTCATATTTTCAACCTTGTATTATAATAAAAATATTATCAAGTGGAGGGTAGTTACTGTACTCGTAGTTGTCTTGTGTCATCTAGCTCGACTAATAGTTCAGTTTCTCGTGAACGCTTGCAAAAGCAAGATGCGTGCTCCGTTGCTACGCTAGATTTCTTGAGTAATTTAGAGTTTTAGATTGGTTTGAGGACAATGTAGTGCAAGTGATGTTGAGTGATTCATCGCCGTTTTTGTCGCCATCATCCAACCGGCTTCAGGAAAGATATTCTGGTGAGTGATAGAAATGTACTATATTTTTAAGCTATTGTATAGCTTCTATCGCGGGCCTTGAGCGTGGAGACCGAATCCAGAAATTCCGTAACGAAAATAACCTAAGTCCGACCGAAATTTAAATTTAACATTTTTATTTTGATTCAAATAAATGCCAGTACTTTTAAATGCGAATTGCAAAGCTATTGCGTGATTAATTGTAATCTAACCTCTTTCGGTATTTAGTTTTGCCATCTATCGATGAATAGCACAACTTTTAATGACTTTTTGAAATATCACGCTTGTCTCTTTAGTTCAGCAACTCGCCTCTAGGTGGCATTGGTTGTATTGGCGTTACTGCGCATGCGTAATCCCCCTCTTCGCCCCGCAATCTGGTGACTCATGCCTGCTTAGAGTTTCGGCGTTAGGGCACCTCCTCTTTATATTTACTTCATGGTACGACTCTACGAAGCCTCTGTAAGCCATGTAAGCGATACGACCATTCATGGACAGTAGGAAAACGAAGCAACACCTTGAATTGAAAAGCAATGCTTAGCATTTAACTGAGTCATAAGATGTTAAGTCTGTTAACATAAGATGATAAGTGATGATTAATTTTATCTCCAGTAGTTACTCTGACTACAATGTCCTTTAAGCTGGAACACAGCAGTGTTTACATTGCTGTTTGGCGAGACAAATAGACGTTGCGGTATTACTATCCAAGCCACTGTACTTATCGCTTGAAAGCTCATTGATGCCATAAGAAATGTTGCTGTGACACTATCATGTACCAATATCATGGAATCTGTATAGTATTTACCTTTACCTGTATATTTTTACTTATTGCTCGGTCTCAAGTTCGAATCCTGGGGCGGGCAAAGTGACATTGGATTTTCTATTGTCAATTGCGATAGACTCATTATGCCTACCCCTTCTGGGAAAAAGACGTGAGTTTATGTATGTACCTATGTTTACTTTGGAACACTGCGCGCTTTCCGCCCTGTTCACATATTTATGTCAGAGTAAGATATAGTAATAAGTAGTAGTTACGGACATAACTCTTGACATTGATCGATATATGCCGTCAAGTGGTAGATTTTAAGTTTCTATTAATTTTAGCCTACTGAGATATGAAAATTGTGCGAGTCTCCGGCTCATGACTAATTGATTCTTATTTGGGTATATTTTATGCATGAGGTTAAAAATAGCGGGTCAGGCTTTAGAATATTATAGCACGAAATGGGGGTTGGGGGGAAGGGGGGAGGAGGGGGAGGGTGTACCCTGTCCCGTGGTACCACTCCCATGAAAAGATAAGGCATAATTCTGAGAACCTAATTAAAGTAACCTAACCTCAAAATGTCAAAACAAAAGTTGCTTCTGCAACGTCTCCGGCGCTGCGGGAAGTACAGCCCCTTCGCCCTTGCGTAACAAAGGATAGGCACCCAAGCTTGCCTCCGCAGCTTCGGCTTACTGGTCGCCTCCGGCGACCAGCCTCAGCCGCTACGGCTCGCACGGTTACCTATCCTTCGTTACAGCGGGCGGGGGCTGCTCTCCCTCCGCGCCTCCGGCTTTTTATATACACTCTAGGGGTGGTAGCCAAAAGTCTACGTGAAGTCGGGATGGCCCGTGTCGGTTTTGGGGTACAGTCGACCTAACTGGTCCATAAAGTGGGTACACTAACTTCCTTCTGAACATCTAGGACGTTATAAAACAACAAAACATAAGCAAAATCAATTCAATTTTCGTAATTTATGGGTCTATCGCATGCGACAACTCCACCAAAAAACAACAAAAACATCAATGACGTTTTACAAATAGACACGTCATACACTAACATAATGGCACAAAAAAATGGCGCGATGCGTAGTGTAATTTCAAATTGGTTCGAAGAAAGAGTAAAAAAGCAAGATACATAAGTTAGAAGAAGATGAATAGACATCGCTAGTTACGTAACAATAAGTGCCGCACGGTTATTGGCCAAAGCGCGTGTGACGTAGCACCAAGCATGGAGTACGGGGTGACGTGGCGAGAGCTGTCAAACGTCGCCATGAGAGCGAATTTATTAATTTTATATAATAAAAAATTACATTAGTGTGTACTTGCGCACTAAATAATATATTTTTTTTGTTTCACAGTTTCAGAATCATTTGTACAATATTTTAAATCACTCTAATCTATTTTTCCGCATTTGGTTTTGAGAATACAAATAGTCAGAGAAACGTGTATCCGCGACACTGGTTGAAGCGTGACTAATTGCATGGGAGGCAAATACCTTCCAAACGTCTTGCCATTATAAAGCTCGGACAACGCATCTATGCTTTATAAACATCTTAGAAAAACATACACAACACTTTCCTAAAATTTTTTGTTGACACATGACTGAAACGCGTAGTTTTTACGTTCCATTTCACCGATTTCTCTCGACATTTTACACCATAGACTATTTATTTGAAATATTACTAACGATTTGTTTGTCAATCGCTCATAATAACGTTCCGTTTTGCCTAATATGTGATTTGAGGTTAGTAACTATTATAATTATTTTTTCGAAAACTATGCATTATCTTTTAATAAGAGTGATAAACATATAATCTGGGACCCAATCCCTACCACCTCTAATAATTTTACCCCTCAAATCGTGCTATAATAAACTAGACCCCGACCAAAATAGCCTCGCAATAGTTAGTTACGGAGGTCAGTCAGGTATGGAATGAAGATAAAAATTATGTATGAATGAATTATCATAGGTATTACAGAAGAGTATTGTTTAGGCAAATATTATAGTAGGCATATTTTTTCACCTCTAGAAAGAAGTATTGAAGTAATATCCATACAGACATAATCTTTTACTAGGATGTCGATTTTTATTTAGAGCAATGAATGAAACGAACATTCCTTCCGCATAAAAACCAAACAAAATAATGAATTGCGAAGCAATGCATGGAATTCCTCTGTTCTTTGCGACACTTTTCAACACTGTTGAATCGTTCAACCGGGTTATTTACATCCCTTATTTACCTAGATATCTACTCCGATGGGCAACATATTCTCTCTTTAAATTGCACATTATTTACCGTCTAATTTCTAATCAAATTAATTTAGCAAAAGGGTCACTTGATGGCAAGCAACGCGATAGCAAAGATTCACGTCAATTTCCTTTGAGACAGTGGTACTGTCCGGACGAGCAGCATGACTGGCAACAGCGTGGCTCTACCACTTCTCGATGAAATAAAATGCTGAATACGAGACTCGTTCTATTATTACTACGATCATACTTTGGGAGTGGCATGCAGCATGCCTGAATATATCCGTATATCATAAAAGCTGAAAAACATTAATTAGCATAAATCTATTTTAAGACACATTAATTTGAAGTTATTGCATTTATTATTATCTTCTTTTGTATTTTATTTGTAGTTATTGCTGGCCTTGGTGTATTTAATAATATAAGGAAGCAACTGATTTGACAGTACCAAGTTGACCGGTTATATTATAAAATGTGCTATTATTTTTATATTATTTGAAATAATACTCAGACGAAAAGCGAAAGGAAGAACCAATAAAATACTAAACAATTAAAAATCCGATTTGCCTAAAACATTTATTTAAATGATCGTATAAATTTGACCTCCGACTTAATGTGTAGACAAGTTACAAGGTTAAGTTGGAGCGTGGGCAGAAGCTAACTTGGCAGTGACGTCATAACTTACTTATTGTTGCTTCACGCGTAAGCCGTGGTATGCGATCGCTTCAATATTGTTCTTTACAATTAAGACATTGTTGGCAAGTGTGCATATTTTTTCTCTAAATATGTAACTTAATCCAAAATATAAATAAGTATAAGTATTATGTTAGTTCTTTAGGTAATATTTATGATGTTGATATGTTTTTAAAAATATAATGAATAAATACATCCAACAGTCACTTACATAGTCCTGACCCCACACTACGATCGATTCTTGAGTCGTGGGAATCAGAAACTTCAAGAGACTTTTCGGTCTCACAAATACCCAGACCTGAAACAAATACATGTGCTTCACACAAACATTTGTCTTCGATCGAACCCGCGGCCTCCCGTTTCACAGCGGGGTCGTAATCAACTGCGCCACCAAGTCTGTCTTAACAAAGCTGTTTTAACTGTACAGGATCAATTTAGTAATTTATGTTGTAAAGTCGGTGCTGATTTTGCAATCCTCTGACTCGATTGGTTTGTCTAAAAAATTACCCGAAGTCAGCTGATATTGACGATTGATTTTTCAATTACCCTCCGTCTAAATGTCAAATACTTTTCCGGCTAGATAATCGCAATCCGGTTTTTGCTATGAATAACAAACGTTTCGGAGAACTTCTGACTTCACGCGGTGACGAAACGTAGAGGCCGGCCATCTTAAACAGAAATTAATATTAATGTTATTACCTTATAACCCTTGAATTGTGGAATAATTAGGTGACATAGATTGCCTTGAGATTTTGGATACGAAACCAGTTTTGTTACCTTTATAGTAGATTTGTCCGTGTTTGTTTAAATTCAACTGGGCTACAAATTGAGTTAATATTTATTTGACGTGAATAGCTATTTATGGGCGTTTAAAATTAATGGAAATAATACTAAGTATAGAAAATCTATTGTATATAGAGATTAAGTTCTATGTTTATTGACTTAGTTGTCATAAGAGCTATTTAGTTGCTTAACAACAAATAAATACATTTCACTTCATAGGTATTGATATCTGACTTATTTTGTAGCCTCGTTGCTTTAGTGGTAGTTTTAACTCGAAATATTCGACTTAGAGGGATATTTTCAGTGCATAATCTCATATGAATTGCTTGATCTGGAACTTCGTGGACATGACCTCGGAGAATTGTGAACGACGTCAGAAGCACCTCTGACAGCCTCTTTGAGGATACACATGTTAACTTAGGTATATACATGACTATGCTCGTTTTTTTCAAGTAATTTAAGTATCAAATGCTTACATACATACTGCATACATAAACTCACGCCTTCTTCCCAGAGGTGCAGAGGTGATACCAGGACACCCAGATTTCGCTTTGTATGTACCGTCCCACGATGTGATAGGGGACGATTCTATCACCAAATCAGGAGCAAATTCCAAAAATTATCATGATATATTTATGCTGGATATAATATAACAAAAACACAGTAAATAAGTGAACATATGATCTCTGTCACTCATGGAGAATCGCTTGTGCGTTGATACAGTAGGATTAAGACTGACAAGAAAGGTCATTGTTTTGTTTTATTATTATTAGTCTGCACACAAAAAATAACAAAAAAGGATACAATATTTTACAAATAAAATTAAAGAGTTCATAATGGTTTCTTAGATGTACGCACATCATGTTACACATTGAAATAAAACTATTATTTACTGAATGATCCGTCAGCCCCGTGACCACGAAAGCTGCAAAGTAATCGAAACATCAGGAAGTTAAAAAATGTAAAAATTTTACCAAATCCGTGATAAAATCCGTAAATAATAGTTTTATTTTAAAGAGTACAGTTGGTGATCTTATCACCCTAGGCGATTTCTTATAGACAATGGGCATGTGTCTATGTACTTAAATTGTATCTTAAGTTAGAGAGAATGCATGAACGTGCATTTGCCATTTTAAGCAATAATGCGACGTCCTTGGCATACTAATCGTTCTTCCTTATATCTTATTCCGAAGAGGTTTTGCCGTACGACCAACGGTAGCATTAGCCAAGTAGCCCATTATCAAAGCAGTAAAGTTTGTCATATTCAAATTCATTCATTTTATTATTCTTATTTCTAACAATATGCTCAATTATTTTTATTGTCATGGCAGAAAAATATTAGGTAATGTCTGTCTGTCTGTCTGTATCAGCCCATATACGACCCACTGCAGGGTATAAGGTAGGGTAGGCATTAGGTAATGTACCATTTTGAAAATGACATATGTAATTGGCATTAAAATGCGTGGTGGCCTGTTGGTAAACGGACCAGACGCTGCTGCCAACATGTTCACGGTGGTCGCAGGGTCGAATCCTAGGGCACACCTCTGACTTTTCGGAAGTCATGTGTGTATTGACAGTCAATAACCAGGTACTGAAATTTGTGAAGGAAAAAAACGTGAGGAAACCTGCACACCATAGCGATTTACAAGCACTTCTATGGTATGTAAAGTCCACCAATCCGCATTAGGCCAACGTGGTGGACTATATGGCTTAATCACTTTCAATCGTACTGTCGATTGTAGAGGAGGCCCGTGCCCTGCAGTGGGACGTATATGGGCTGATACAGAATTGGCATTAAGCAGTAGGTCTAAATTGTCTACGATCTTTGGGCCGAATGCGTTATTATGCTGATGTCAAAATATTACGAACAGTTAGTATGTCTTCACATTTCATTATACGAGTATTTGACTTATTACTTTTAGATACATACATACATAAACTCACGCCTATATCCCAGAAGGGGTAGGCAGAGGTGCCAGGGCACCCACATTTCGCCTAGTATGTTCCATCCCACGATGTGATAGGTGGCGAGCCTATCGCCATATTGGGCACAAATTCCTGACTCTGGGCTGATAATGAATAGAAAAATCCAATATCACTTTGCCCAACCCGGGATTCGAACCCGAGACCTCAGCTTTGTAACCGTATCTTAGTACAACTACGCCACCGATGCAGTCGAGAGTACTTTTAGATTACAATTGTAAATATTTTGAAAATATATCTCAATGAATGCGTTAGATATTTTTAAATTGTATTTGAATTAACATTCTGATTTCAACCAATAATATAAGAAAAATCGATCTAATTTTTGATACTGACGTGGCATAATACCGCATGACAACAATCTCGACTGACTACTCGATAGCATAAAATTATAATTGACTCGAATTAGTATGTATTTCCAAAAGCGTTTGGATTCAGGTTTCAAAGTAAAAAGAATCCGATTATTTATAATAAGAATTATTGTTTTGTCCTTGATTTCGATCACGTGGATCGTTTATTCAAATAAGCTTCAAATTCGACATGGATATTTAAACTTTATTAACTTTAAGATTTGGAAGTTTTGGTTTATTGGTTGGAGCCTATGGCCGTATATTTGAACTAAATTTTAATTTTATTTTTTTCCAAACATATTCTACTGTTTAAATTGTGAAAACTTTTGAATAATTTAGATGGAATTACATCTAGCCAATCATCAAGCACTAAAGCCGTGAAGGAAAACATCGTGAGGAAACCTGCATACCATAGCGATTCACAAGAACTTCTATGGTATGTAAAGCCCGCCAACCCGCATTATGCCAGCGTGGGGGACTATATGGCGTAACCACTCTCATTCGTACTCTCGATTGTAGAGGAGGCCCGTGCCCTGCAGTGGGACGTATATGGGCTGATACTGATTACATCTAGTCATCTGAATGAAACTTTCAGTTCTAGAAGATTCTCGTTCTTTATAGTCAGCGATTATAGGCTATTACTGTCTATTTACATGTAGCTGCAAAGCATCATAGGAAGTCTTGGCAAGCTGCTTCCAGTAGATCACCGGTGGTAGGTCTCTCATATGTGAGATGCCGCCTGGGTGGGTATCACCGCTTTGTCTTTTTCTCCCGTCAAACAGCAGCGTAGAAGCACTGTTATGTTTCGGATTGAAGGACATTGTAGCCAGAGTAACTACTGGACATATTGAGACTTCATCTTATGTCTCAGGATGGCGAGCGCAGTGAAATGCCAAACATTGCTTTGTGATTTGAGGTGTTGTTTGGTTCTGCTACTGTTTATGAGCTGTCGTATTGCTTTCCATCAGGCGAACGGCATGCTCGTCTCGCCATTCATTGGAATAAAAAAAAAGATCACTATGTTATGTTAGGTATAACACTATGTTGTAATTATCAAGTGTATAACTGTACTGTACCAGCCCATATACGTCCCACTACAATCAAGTTTTATTGAGAGTGGTTAGGCCATATAGTCCACCACGCTGGCCTAGTGCGGGTTGGCTGACTTTACACACTATAGAAATTTTCCAAATAGTAAGGAGGTTTCCTCATGATGTTTTCCTTCACCGTTATAGTGCGTGGTGATTTACTATCAATACACACGACTCCGAAAAGTCAGAGTTGTGCCCTGGGATTTGAACCCGCGAACACCGTGAACATGTTGGCAGCCTCTTTCGGCGCATTACCAACAGGGGCCCTACTATATGAATCCGAAATTCGAATCTTCGTGACGTTTTTCGTTTCGAAACCTACTCTGTAACATGAAATTCGAATCTTCGGATCGAAGAATGAATGATTCGAACATATCGGCAATCCGAACATTCACATTTTTATTTACTACTAGCGGCCCGGCCCGGCTTCGCCTGGGTGCAAATACAGATTCCAGTCCATATTTTATTTAAATTCAACATGACAGCCGTTGTCTAAACTGCTTATCCAATCCCATCCTGTACCTATTCTTCTGTCCCATTTTATCCACCTTATATTCTATTCTATCCCATCTCTCCAGATTTAAATCATTGTTTTGCTACGGAGATATAACAACACTGTTACTACTCCGACGACATTCATTGAAATCAATTTAAAGATACCATAGCTGACCCGACCACGCTTCGCTATGGCTTAGTTATTATATGATTAATATTATATTCAATTATTTAGCATAGCAAAAAAGCCCGACCCACCTTTGCCTGGATGCAGATATTTTTTTATTTTACTTCACACCAAATACATGTTATTTTTCGTATAAGCTCTTGTATACCTTAACATGACGTAGCTATCCTACTGTCCTGCTCAATTCCATCCCATCCTCTCTCCCGTCCTTTCTCTTCATTATCCATCCAATCCCATTACTTTTTGTTAGTAATAAAGAGATGAAATAGTAATTTTCATAGAAATAACTTTAGTGGTTTCGATTTTCTTCGACATAACATTTCAAATGTATAATATTTCTATCAGTGAATTATAGCGAAGGAAAAGCCACTGTAAAAATTCGTGATAAAAGTAAACATAATAACACATAACACACACACACACAAACATACACTATTAGCACTTTCTCACACTGACACCCACAATTAATGTAATAACAATTATATTTAACTGGTTTCTCAAGACACAGGCAACGCCTAATTTGAGAGCCCCTGCAATATTCGCCATATGTAAAATTGTTATTTTAATAAAGATTTTTGATTTTCAAATGACATTATATCTTGAAAAGAATTAAGTATTCTTACGTGTGAATATTATTTATTTAATTGTCATTTTAATTGTCAATTAATTTCTAAACGCATGCATAAATATTTGACAAGCCAATTTAAATGTCAATCACTTTTTATTAACGTCATTAATTTACATCTTTAAAACCTAAAATACGCCATTAATCGAATATTATGGATATACATATGTTGTCGATTCGAAACCTTTATTTAAATACGTTATTTCATTTGAGGGAAGAGTTTACCGTATCGACGGGATGAACATTAAATGTTTGACAGTTACGAACTCGTGAACATTTTGTATGAGAAAATGTTAATAAGCTAATAGAAACTCGGGAAACCGGGAACGTGATAAAAATTATCCTATGTCCTTCTCCTGGTTCTAAGCTACCTCCCCACCAATTTTCAGCCAAGTCAGTTCAGCCGTTCTTGAGTTATAAGTGGAGTAACTAACACGACTTTCTTTTATATATATAGATATTCATCCGAAACGAAGTCTGCAAACTTCGGACGAACGAAGTTTGTGACGATACGAATGTACCTACTCTGTAAATGTTCGTATTGCCGATATATTGGAATAATTCATTCTTTCGAATTTCGTGTTACAGAGTAGGTTTCGAAACGAAAAACGTCACGAAGTTTCGAACTTCGTTTCGGATTATATAGTAGGGCCCCAGGCCACCCTTACCACGTATAACCGCATATTGAGCAATTGATATATGGCTCTATTTACTTTTAGGAATGTTATATAGGTAGTTTGACATCGTTTTTTATAGAATATAATACGCACATATTTGTTGCATACCTGGTCCTATGCAACACCTTTATTAAATTATTTCTACACCTTGGACCTAAATGGTATAGTCATCAAAATGATCCTAAATTTCGATACATAATACATAGATGGCACCACACTAGGCCAGCGTGGGGGATTATATGACCTTTCTCAATCGTACTCTCAATTGTAAAGGAGGCCCGTAGCCCGCAGTGGGAAGTAGGTATATGACCTAATACAGTACATATTTAGCACTATTTTTCCTTAAAATAAACTTGCGATATTGCGTAATTACAAATACCTATCTTTGAATGTCCTCTTCAGCCTCTAGCACTTATACTTTACCTGCTTTACCAATCATTGCAATAGCAAAAACCCTGACCAAATACATCATAATAGAACGCTAAAATGTTTTAGACAGGATTATCAGACGAGAATAACCTTTGTCCATCTAAAGGACAGACATTAGATTCTACGGGCTGCGCGGCCGTCACGGCTGGTAAAAAAGGACGGCGAATGATTTGACTTACAAATGACACGGGTGGGACGCGCGGCGGCAAGGGCGACTGGTAGTGACGTTTCGCCTCTAAACTTGACTGATTGGCACCGCGACTGCGCTCGCGACTGACCTCTCTATTTTACCTACATATACAGTGTATATCAAGACTGCTACCGAAAACGAAGCCGGGTGGTAGTTTAAGCGACTTCAGACACAATGCAACAGAAAAAATTGCAAAAAAAATTTTTTTTGTAATTTTTTTCCTATGAGCATATTGGAGTGGTAAATACATTTTTTTTCCTAAAATAATAGTGTACACCCTTTTATTTATAAATAATCTAAGGTATAAAAGAGTTTAAATTATTATTTTAGCAAAAACTATGGATATACCACCCAAAAATGACTATGATGATGAATATTTAAAAAATCATAAAAAATAATTGTCGCGTTTCTTTGCGAAATTTTTAGTTGCATTGTCTTTGTAGTCACTAAAACTACCACCCGGCTTCATTTTCAGTAGCAGTCTTGAGATACCCAGTATAGTGTATTATCTATGTCTCTATTACTCGACTAGTTGGCTTGATGATAGATTCAAAGGGATTATTTGAGAAGAAAAGGGTTTGAGATCTAAGTTATTAGTGTTGCCCAATCTAAGGTCTTCTTTTGTAAATCGCTGTATATTTATAGGAGATACCTATACCTAGACGTTAATTTTTACCAATTATGCATTATTTTAATAATGTTGTGTATTCTATATTTTTTGATTACCAAGGGTTACCAGTATTCGATAAGGAATGTGGTAAGGAAAACTGATTACACACCGTAAGGAAACACGATTGGGAATTCTATACAATATATGAATCCCACCAACCCACACCAGGTTTATGTGCCGCAGTAGTTAAACCTTCACAATTGTAAATAAGGGTTGTCTTTAGCGGAGCAGAATATATGAGCTGATGTAATATTACATATTAAAATTAATTGACGACTTTGCACAAATAAAAATTATTGCGATTCTTAATGATTTTGATTCAATGGATATTATGACTCCTGCGCTTTTTCGTTGAAACTTGGATATAACTACAGCAATTGCCTGATAGTGAGTGATTAACGTCACCCACAAACACTTGTAGCATTTGGGTTTAAAAGACTCACGCCATTGGAAGAAGGAGTAGGAAAGAAGGAGGAGATAAAGATTGCTTTAGCCAAGATTCTTTTAGAAATGTTTGTTATCGTGAAATATGTAGTATATGAGTATATATTAAAGATGTTATTGCATTCTACAAAAAAATGTCGTCGGCCACATTTATTGCTCATACTGAAGTTATAGAAAACATTTAATATTGCAACTTTTCAATTAGTCATTGATATTTCGAAGACGATGCGACCACAATTGGAATAATCTTTTATTTTGAAGACAGGAGAATTATTGCATATTGGTATGCAACTAAAGAATCTCAAAGCATTTTAAAATTAAAAGTACTTACTGTTTGTCTGTAGACTATAACATTAATACATTTCGACATCCAAACTGGAAGAACATATAAAATATTAGTTAGAAGATATTTCAGTTGCTTGCGGAGTCATCAATGATATAGTTTAGTGTTAGGTCAATATGATTTAGCTGAAAAGGTATTCGAGTAAATATTGGACATATTATTATTTATATTATTGTATTTACTACTTGCCCAAAATAATTACGTGCATGACGACAGGTATGCAGTTTCAGCGCCCGCACACCGCCAATATCCCTTTGCGTCCCATAGTTATACGCACTGCGCAGTCGGCAATCATGTTATGGATGTCGATAGTGATAATGGCAATCGGGGTATGAGGTGAAGCGTGGGGGAGGAGACGCCGTTCACACTCAAACTCAAACTAATTAGGAATAGTTGATAGTAGTCGGTACAAACGTTTCCTTACATAACTTCACGGATTTCTTTCAGTAAAGTCATTGATTCGATTCGACAGCCTCCGTGGCGCTATTGGTTAGACGCCCGCTGTGAAACGGGAGTCCGCGGGTTCCCGAACAGATAAACATGTTTGTGAGGCCACCAAGTATTTGGCTCGGGTCTGGGTGTTTGTGAGACTGAAATGTCTCTCATAGCTTGCGATACGACGACATAAGATTTAATTGATCTTAGTATGTCAGGGCTATGTATGTAGCTGTTGAGTACTTTTTTTTATTGATATTGAGTAAGAGTATATTCAAATCATTAAAAAAGCGTTATAGGAATCTAGAAAATCACAGTATTATATATTACTAGCGGCCCGGCCCAGCTTTGCCCGGGTGCATATAGATTTCTCTACAATAATATGCACGTTTTATACATAAACCTTCCTCTTGAATCACTCTATCTATTAAAAAAAACGCATTAAAATCCGTTGCGTAGTTTTAAAGATTTAAGCATACAAAGGGACATAAGGACAGCGAAAGTGACTTTGTTTTATACTATATAGTGATATCATCAATATAACATTATACGGTACAGAATATCATCAATATAAAAAAAAAACACATTGAAACATATTTGATACCTAAAACTGAAATAATAACTGAAAATATGACAACCTAACACATGTTAAAAAGCAAAAGTACAATTATGGGAAAAATATACATTTAAGTATATTAAAGAAGATGAATTGATTTTATATAATCTTTTCATTTGTCTAGTGGCAGTGTTACTTAGAACCGTGAGAATGTCTAAGTAATAATTGTAGTAACAGTGTAATCTTAAAGTATTTAATGTACAGACAAGATTTTTAACATTATGTAAATGTGTATGTAATAAACTTCAACTCTACAACTGGTATATGCTAAGGATATAAAATTAAAGGTCGACCGGCGAGCCATTGAAAGCATTAAGCAACGCTCAGTTTTTATGTGATTAAATCTTAAAGCATTACATGTGTTAAATATTATTTTTGGTTATTTTTATAAAGGACTAGTGCTCTGCGGCTGCAGATACACTTTTCAAAATGGCGGCCAAAATGTTCAATTCCGACTCAATTTTGTTTTTTATTTCTTGTAAAAAATATTTGTTACCATAAAAAGTATGCTATGTTACTTCTAATTCCTCCAATAATATGCGTAAAAAGTTTAAAGGTTAAGTAGTTGTCGCGTGAAAGCGTAACAAACAAAACATTCACATTTATAATATTAGTAGGGATAGAATGGGACTTACGGCCTTATCATAGACAGTCTAAAACCTATTTTAACTATTGCATGTTTTGTCCTCTTTGCTAAACTGAATACAAAAGTGGTTAAAAAGAGACATAACATTGGATACACAAACATTAGAGACAAAAATAGGTTTAAAGACTGTCTATCTTTTTATCAGAAAGGGTAGGCTGAGGAGCTGCAAGTACACGTAATAAAATAATGATAATAATTATCGGACTTAAGTATTATTGTATCAGCCCATATACGTCCCACTGCAGGGCACGGGCCTCCTCTACAATCGACAGTACGATTGAAAGTGATTAAGCCATATAGTCCACCACGTTGGCCTAGTGCGGGTTCGCGGACTTACATACCATAGAAATTCTTATAAATCGCTATGGTATGCAGGTTTCCTAACGATGTTTTCCTTCACCGTTTTAGTGCGTGGTGATTGACTGTCAATACACACATGACTCCGAAAAGTCAGCGGTGTGCCCTGGGATTTGAACCCGCGACCACCGTGAACATGTTGGCAGCCGCGTCTAGTCCGTTTACCAACAGGCCACCACGCACTATAACAACACTAAGTATTAACAACATCTAAAAAAAGAGTTGCCGTAGAATATAACTCACAGAAACATAATTAAAAGAGTGTTTTGCGTTTAACTTACAACTAAATAATAATGGTAAAATACAATGTTTGTTAGTAATATCATTGTATTTAATAACTATATAATACATCAAATAAATTTCAAAAAAATAATTAGCTCTTTGTTATGTTCACAAAATGATCTGACAAATAACAAAATAATTAAAGGGCAGTTCGTTAATAAATTAACCATTAAAATGTTACAATTAATTTTGCACGCACTACAGAGATCTCTGCTTTGTATGATCTACAAGACTGTCCCGCTGTCACCCCACCACTGTTACTCCTGTAAGGCAGGATCAACAGTGGCACGCAATGTAATGACACCAAGCATTGAAACTCGGCAAGTCTCCGGGAATGCTAACCTAATTTTAATTATATACGCCCGAATACTGGAACGCCATTCAAATAACAAGTTGCTCTTAACAGTGCACGGTCCACTTAGCCAGTACATTTAATCGGGATCAACGTAGTTAAGCGCCATTATTATTTAAGTTGCGTTCCAGTATTTGGGCGTAAGTCTTCCAATTTAAAATCTTCTCTTCTGTCCTTCTTGTTCGTATCCAACGTTGGTAAAAAGGGACAAAACGTAACCTCTATCAGGCTATGTCTGAAATATCTCTAAGACACAGACAAAGCCAAGGAGAGGCTAGGTCAACATCCCCGTGGAGGTCAAGGACACCCCCAATGTCATCTTCGAATCTTCCTTGAGCACCAAAGCCTTTAACTTCTTGTTACACACTTCTTAAACTTAATAGTCACACACGTTACCCAGGCTCTTCAGTTGTATCAAAATACATTTTTTCGTTCGCTCGGTTACCAGAAACTAGAAATATCTACACTTTTTGGTCACAATACTCCAAAAAAAATGTATACATAAATATATATGAATCGTATAAAATTTATTTGGAATGGGATCGAACCCTTAGCCTTCCATCTCGCTTCTGGCTTCTTATATAATTATGCTGCGGTTGCGAGAGTATTGGTATAGAAACAGTGACAAAGTCGAGTAAATGACCATACAAATCAACATTACCCGAATTTCTACACCATCATCATCACAATCAAGCTTTTATCCCCCACTGCTGGACATACGCCTTCTCCAAATTGTGCCATTTCAGCCTGTCTTTGGCTTTTTGTAGCCAGCATCATGTTACAAGGGTAAATAGTGTACGGGTAAATGATGAATACATATAATATACCAGGTATATCAAGACTGCTACCGAAAATGAAGCCGGGTGGTAGTTTTAGTGATTACAAACACAATGCAACTAAACATTTCGAAAAGAAACCTGATTTTCATGATTTTTCACATATCATCCGTATTTGGTTGGTATGTTCATAGTTTTTGCTAAAATATTAATGTGAACGCTTGCGAACTATATCGTCTTTAAAAATAAAAAGGTCCACACTATTATTTTAGAAAAATCTATTTATTTACCACGCGACTAGGACGACAGGAAAAAAAATTACAAAAAAAATCGTCGTTTTGTTTTGCAATATCTTTAGTTACATAGAATCTGAAGTCACAAATACTATCACCCGGCTTCGTTTTCAGTAGCAGTCTTGATATACCCTGTATAAATAAAATAATAAAAAAATATTTGTACGTTCTAAATTAAATAGGCCGTGCGCGTTGATGTCTTTGCAAGGGAGAATTGAATGTTACAGTGAAAGCTCTCTACTGACATACTCAAAACCAAACTTCGAAATGCATCTTTATTTTTTTCAATTGAATTTGATTTTTAATATAATAATTATACTATGAAGACTATAAATAAACGTAAAACCTAGGTAATTGACTAGTTAACGTTACAAATAAATGAATATTTATGTGTTCTTAAATTTATGCTAATATCATATACATTGTATAGAAAGTGCCCTATTTTAACTAAATTAAACTAAATGCAGGTTTATGTTCATCGAACGGAAAAATGCCGGAAGTTACATGTGGAAATGGTCGCCCTCGCACAAAAAAAATAATATTTAAACTCTTTAAATACGTGACGTAATTTTAAATTTATATCCTTTACATACCCATTAAGCCACAAACCATAAAATATACAACGAATAACCTTAAAATATCTCTATAAGTGAAATTTGCTTCCTTATTGACAACCTCCGTGGCGCAGTTAGTTAGACGCCGGCTGTAAAACGTGCGGCCGCGGGTTTGAATCCCGGACAGAGAGAAATGTTTATGTAATTCACAGGTATTTATGTCGAGTCTGGGTGTATGTGAGACCGAAAAGCCTCTCTTAGTTCCTAATACCCGCGACACATGATTTGATCTTAGTCTGGGGCTAGGACTATGTATGTGACTGTGGGGTGACTTTAGTTACATAATATCTGTACTGTACTGTATCAGCCCATATACGTCCCACTGCAGGGCACGGGCCTCCTCTACAATCGAGAGTACGATTGAGAGTGGTTAGGCCACATAGTCCACCACGCTGGCCTAGTGCGGGTTGGCGGACTTACATACCATAATTTTCGCTATGGTATGCAGGTTTCCTCACGATGTTTTCCTTCACCGTTTTAGTGCGTGATGATTGACTTTCAATACACACATGACTCCGAAAAGTCAGAGGTGTGCCCTGGGAATCGAACCCGCGACCACCATGAACATGTTGGCAGTCGCGTCTAGTCCGTTTACCAACAGGCCACCACGCACTTATATAATATCTACTTGTTTGTAATTAAAATCAATATAAATAAATAATAAATAACATCCAACAGTCACATACATAGTCCTGACCTCACCCTAAGATCGAGTCTTGTTTCGTGGGTATCAGGAACTACGAGAGACTTTTCGGTCTCACGAACACCCAGACCCGGAAGAAATATTTGTGGGCCGCACAAACATTTCTCTCGGTGCGGGGATTGAACCCGCGGCCTCTCGTTTCACAGGCGGCGTCTAACCAACTGCGCAACGGAGGCTGTCTTATATAATATAATCAATCTATATATTTTTTCATACCATATTTTGATGGTAGATACATTGATTCTTATCGAAACTCAGTTACAATTACATTCCAAAGCGTAGTCGTATTTCGTTGCCATATTTGGCATAAATCCAAAACTCATCCGAACCAGGGGTACCTATTGGATATACCTTGCGATTCTTAGTATTGAAATCCACTTTTAGTGAAGTCGATGAATATTCTCTATGCGACACTTGTCAATACTGTTAAATCAGCAATCGATATGTGCGAAAATGAAGGTACTAGAAGGTTATACGCCGAAACATGATATGACATGCACAATATGACGAATATTGTTTTTTGTAGTAGCCCCCGAGCCTTGCAGAATAAATGTTAACTTTTATTTTATTGCCTGATTATAAACGATAGAACCGCTCGTAGACAGCAGCAAAGCCAAACAATACCAGGAATCACAAAGCTTGAAATTGAAATCCTAAGACATCCTAAGACATATATATGAATTCACGTCTACAAGCGGAATGCCGTCCAGACAGTGTCGAATGGCATCAGACGGCAGTTCCATGCTATTAGACACAATAAGGATATTGGCTCATATCACAAATTCGCGTAAATTTATATCTTACTATTTAAAAACAATATTTTTAAACTTAATATAATATTTTGAGAACCTAATTTATCGTAATAAATTAAATAAACATATTTTATTCAATACTCATTTTCACCTGACTGCAAACAGCGATCGCAGTGTGCTGACGTCACTGAACGGGCAGCAAGATGAAAAGTTGATTTTGATAGAACGCGAGACTGTTAGCGATCGTTGATGTGGATTATAACAACATGGCAGGATGGAGCGTTTAAGCGCGAATTTGTTAAACTATTTTTGTTTAAAATTTGATCCATATTTTAATATAATTATTATTTTCATGTTTATATAGGGCCTATCCTCTAATTAAAAGCGTTTCCAAAAAGTAACATCCCTATTATTTCGGCCTGCAAAGCAGCTTCTTCTATATACATATTTTTTTTGTAATCCTTGTTTGCCCTGTACAGAAATACTATAAAGATATTACACAATAAAAATAATAGTACAAGTGGCGGCCTTATCGCACTAGGTAATCTTTTACAGGCAACCATGGGATGGATATATTAACAGGAGATAGAAAGGGCAGTCTAAGGCGTATATGTTAGCTCTGTTTATTACATTTACACGTATAAAAAATGAAAATGACATCAAAGAGACCATTACTAACTAACGCAGAATCATAAATCCGTCGCTAGATTATCCGGGTAAATTATTCCTTCATGCATTTATCAATGAGTGTACGTATAGTTTATTAAATAAACCTTGATTGTGGTTATTTATCACGTTTATTTCCCATGTTTACTGATGTAAGCATATTATATACCAGACATACCTACTCAGTTATACAAGTCATACATCATACAATAATTATAATTCTCTAGATATAACTTATTGATTACAAATATTTGTGGGACAAATGATCCTTAAGGAATGCCCGTGTTAAACAGTGAACTCCCTCCGACTGATCATGACTGATGTATGCAATGCAAGGAATCTCAATCAGTCCATATACGTCTCACTACAGAGCTCGGGACTCCTCTATAATCAAGAGTACGATTGAGAGGGGATAGGCCTATTACTAAGTACTACACATATGTAGATAATATTTAAGTACATTCGAGTAACATACACACATATGAAAAAAGATGGGGAAATCTACTATGGCTAGATTGACTCAGATGACGGATCAACTACTCGTAATTACTAATGACCACCACCGCCTATATACACATCTATAACCTAGGACTTATCAATCTGTCGCTGAATTTAGAAAATAAACACGTAAAAGTGTATGGATAGAAATGAATAAGGTAAATAAATACTTTCAGTAATTCCTCCTCATGGGATTAAACCGCAGTCTATAACATCTCGGCTATCTTAAGCCGAAGGTCAACAAAGAGGCTACAGAACAGGTTTCGTCAGAACTAAACCGATATATAAAACATATGTATTAAGTAATAATTAAATCCGGGTCAAGATCGGAACAACCTTTGCTATTAATTAAATGATCACGAACAAAAGATTTTTAGACAGCTGTTTATTAAAATACATAAGAAACTTAATATTTATATTACATACTAATTATAAGCTCACGCCTTTTTCTCAGAAGGAGTAGACAGAAGTGCTACTTGGACACCCACTTTTTACCTTGTATCTACGGAACATGATGTGATAGGAGGCGAGTCTATCGCCATATCGAGCACAAATTCCTGACTCCGGTATGATAATGAATAGAAAAATCTAATATCACTACCTGACCGGGGATTCGAACCCGAGACGTCAGGTTTGCAATCGTAATCAGCATTGTAATGTTTATATTGGTTTTGGTTAAAGTAGATAGATTAATTTCAAAATGTATATTGTCATAATACAAGGCCAGTGTGGTAGACTAAATGGCGTAAACTTGAAAGTGTTGACGCCAAGCATACATCATGCAAAGTAATAGGCCAAGTCATGGCTGAAAAGTTATTTTTTGCCAATATAAATGGGGTATACAGACGGTCGGAAGAGACCGGTCTTATCATGTCTTTTTACATTAGAGGCAGTTGTAGTATGCCTCGCCGGTATAAGGTAATGTTTTGGACATTTTAAATTATTAATATATCATTTTTCCCGGAGACTCGACGAGCTTCAATGCTCGGTGTCATTACATTGCGTGCCACTGTTGATCCTGGCTTACAGGAGTTGCTGTGGTGGGTGAGAGGACGGGACTGCCTCCAATATAATTTTAGCAACTTAATATAAATAGGAAAAAAATGGTGGGAGCTTCACCAAGTTGCAGATAGGCAATCAGTGCAGGTTGGATAAAAAAAACTCTAGTGACATTCAATAACTGAGTAATACAGTGGGTTAGCAGTTGGCGTTCAGCAGATTTGGGTTTGTTCCTCACATCTGTCAGATTTTATAGACATTTACTTTGGCTCTAGGTGATTTTGGATGTATGAGTGTCTAATAATAAGGGCAAAAACGGTCATCCATCAACATCATATGATCACATCATAAGATTGATCCTACAGATGCATGTATAGCTTCTCAGACTTGTATACCAATCATGATGCATTGTATGTCTAAGGATATATACTTGAAATGAAATAAAAGCCGGTTTCATGCGGGAATGCTAGTATTCAAGAAAGGAAATTCAATAAAAACCATACGGAAAGAAGGCCGCTAAGAATTTTAGAGAGGAAACCACACGGCACAGTCTAAACCCACACACAAGTACAAACGCACACATCAATAACATCACAACACGTTTTTTAAACACACCAAGTCGTCTGATTTCAAATCGTCGGCATTAGCATATTTTAATAATAACCAGTGTATCGTGACATTTGCCTGGAACTACTTTCGCTTGTGTTAGAGGTCTCGCTAACTGGAACTGCCCGTTTGCCAGGCAGTTAGCGACGAATCAAGGTTCTCGTGTTATTTTCCATTCTTAATATGTTTATATACATATATTCAGTTTTTTTATGTGTATGAAATACCTGATTTGTGTTTTTGATTAAAATATTTTAAGTTGAAGGGTCTCAGTTGGTCATGTAAAGGTTGTGAGGCCTCTTGGCCGATGGGGTAAAAAATCGTATGGATAACTCATAACTACCACATATTGCTACGTTCTGCCTAGCTCCAGTTGTCTCCTCTTATTTATGATATCAGTAGGGTTAAGATTAGTTGCTTATGTCTTTTATTTACGCGAATGTTACACCTTGAAATAAAATTATTATTTATGGATTTTATCGCGGATTTGGCTAAATTTTTATACTATATATAACTTTGTCCGTCCCGTGGCCATGAAAGCTGTAAAATAATCGAAACGGCAGGAAGTTAAAAATATAAAAATTAAACCAAATCCGCGATAAAATCTGTAACTATAGTTTTATTTAAATGTCTTTAATTTTCATAATATTATGCAATATTAGTGTTCTTCTTTCATTTGCTTTTATTAATCGCACTACACACCGAAGCCGGCACATGTCGACAACTTTTTGTTGGCTGGCTAGTCGGTGGCTTCACTCATTCTTAGTCGAAAAACATTGTTTGCAAAATGTCGGCGGCTCGACATGAAAAGAACATTTTTAAGACGTTGTTGAGTGTCGCCGGGCAACTGCGCTGTTATCAGAGCTCATGACATGCCGTTAATATGTCGTCTAAGTCACGCTTTGCCAGTGGACAATGTTTTATTTCCAACTCCTCCTATTAATTTGTCACGTGCGGGCGCTTGTTGCCCACATTTTGCAGAGATTTTGGTGTGGAGTACGCTTTATATTACAATTTAGAAACAATGGGACATTATTCTGATCGTACTCCATAATTATTTACCTTCTGCATATTGTGAAGTTATTAAATCCCAAACAACTCATTTTATCTTTTTCTGCCTACTCCTATACTTATATTATCGCTTGGAGATGACTTTTCAGCCATGTTGTGTTAACTTAAAATTTTATGATCAGTGCCCCAAGCAGGAACATTTGACTCTATAGTATAGTAATCGTAATAGTAAAATTTTGTATGGGAATTTGAACAGCGCCATTGTGAGCGTATTTGGAACTAAATTATGGCAGCGGGAAACGTTTACGACACTATAGTATGGTAATCGTATAGTCTAGCGATAGTTGAATGTATGAAAAGTGGTAGCAGGAATAATTTTTGACGTATTGTATCGCCGATTTACTATCGAGAAATACGATTGTTTTGTCACCGTAATTTTTACCGTGAGAACATTATCGGGAGTATATTTTTGCATTTCTACACATCGAATTAAGGAAAAATGTGTTAATTACGGTCATGCTTAGTGTCTCCCGATGCCGTAGTGTTATTGTGTGTAATTATCTACTCCGTATTTCGCTAATTATATGAAATTCAATGCTGCGATATGAAGTTACAATTATTGTGATACCTAACTCAAATATGAAGATTATTTCTTAGACTGTGGACTGTTTGCAATCGGAGAAACGAACTTGGGAATCTTGTGAACAAGTATGAGGATATAGAAAGTCTGGAATTTATTGTAGTTAAAAACATACCTAACCTAAAACTGTAAAAAACTTATAAATGAAATATTTACATGGAACTTTGATTTTAGTTTTGCGTACCTAATTAATCATTTTATGTCATAAGCTTATTTCAATGTATAGTCGAGCAAGCTCTTAGGGCGGAGAAGTGTGAGCATTTAATATGTGAAAATAGTTGCCGAGGAACTTAACGAGCAAAAATATAGAGAATACTTTCATGAAGCTCTCCTCCTTAAAAATGTAGAGGGATTTTATAAAACATATATACGTATCTTTATCTATAACCTATATAATATGAGAGTTATTAATTTGCATTAAACTAAAAGTGAAAACCGCTAATGTGTGACAACTAACCAAAAAAAAAAAATGCTACGTTCGGAAATCTAAATGCAAAATTAATTGGAGTCATTTTTGTATATTGCGGAATATAAGCAATAAATATTTATTTGCTTAATAATTTATTTCCATAACCTTTCTACGCGACATTAATGCATGTTTTATATTTTTTTGTTATTCTATAATAATAATTTATTAATTTACCCACGTAGTGAATGACAATTCCGCACGAATCATTCAATAATATTCGTTCATTACCTTAGGTTATCTGTCACTATCGTAACGTAATAGTATCGAGTTCACGAGAGTATGGTTAAACGATTCATGCTACCGATATGGAGTAGTAATAGTATAGTAATCGTTGTCACGATACTATTACTATACGATATTTCAAAATATTCCTGCTTGGGGTACAGTTCGCTAAAACACATTTATGACAACATAAATTATAGTGGATAATTGTCCGAGAATTACTTGCAAGATATTTGGATTATAATTTATTCATTCGTCACTAGACCCTATCTAAAAAAGCTATAAATCTAAATTCAGCAATGATTTCATAAAGTGATGTAAAAATCATACACAAATAATTCTCAGAAATGTTACCGCAGGTATGACATGACGCGAATCTGCTAAATTACAGCAAAATAAATTCGAACTGAAGTGTTATTTACGCGGTTCGGTGTAATTATCGTGTGTATGATAAAAGCAAAAACAATGTATTGACGAGGACACGGTAGAGTCAATGGAGTTGTCTCTCGAATCTCAAATATGAAACTATTGCCGGATGCCCAATGCCCTTCCTTCTTTCCATCCTTTTTTCCTTCCTGCTCCCCTCATGATTGGATGGGCAACGTATACATGATGTACGCGTTTTTGATGTTCATGGGCGGCAGTGATCCCTTACCATATGGTGACATATTTGCTCGTTTGCTGGATCAGTGCAATAAAAAAAAATACCTTTTTATTGCAATGAATGTCAAGACAAGCATGCGGTTCGCCTGATGGTAAGTGATACGACGGCTCATGAACAGTAGTAAAACCAAACAACACCTTGAATTACAAAGCAATGCTTGGCATTCCACTGCGCTCACCATGCTGAGACATACGATAACTAGTATCAAAATACGTAACAAAATCATTATTTTTCTGGTTAAATAAATTACTATTTATAGTAAACTAACTATTTAATTGTAATTAAAATTTACAATGTATGTATCTGAGAATAGACGCGGGAGAGAAGTGACATCCGACACAGCGTCATCTATGTGTAGCTTGTCCAGGTGGCGCCACTGCTCGCGTTCACTCAAGAGTTGCTTCCCACATTTTCATACAAATTCTAGACGCTTATGGAAAGGTATACGTATCCACATGGTTAGAGACCATACACGATGGTAAAAAAAAAGCTATCGTAATCTCTAAAATTGAAGAAAATATGTGTCCCATTTCGGGTGAAATTCAGTTTCAATGAAACCTTCTTTTTTCACCAATTGTGTAGCCAAACGTGAAATTATTATTTCTCGTATCTGAATTACACTGGTATTTCAAGAAAAAGATAGGTGACCAAAAACAGCCCGAATATAACTTTTACAACACAGCGCGACTTTTTAAAGCATTCAAGACTATTTTAGTTTGTTCATTGATAAAACTATAATTGTCAATATTATGTATTAAGAATAAACGTGGGTAGAAATCTTTTATAGCGATATCTTTATAATCAATTTTATGAGTTAGAAATATTATCTAAATAAATACATTAGGACACGACGAAATGGTTAGACTGGCCATATAGGTTATTAAAATATCTGATTTCTATAATAATAATAATAACTGAATGTATTCAAGTCTAGTACAGGTTTTAATTATTCAGCTGAGATGACCGTGGCGCCATATTGGTCGTCTAAACCCATTAGGATAAAATAAAAATTAGATCTTTAGCGTTTTTTCTGTCCTGACGCTTTGGGTGGTGCTCAATCGCGACGTAAAATGAAACCTATCTGATTAACAGCAGCTGCCAATAAACAATCCCAATCCTATATTTGCCGTTTTAGATTGACAGCTCAATCTTTTTTCTGTTACTATATTGCGAATAATCAATCTCAGTAGTAAAAAAACTATGGCAACATGACAAGAGACTAATCGGAAAGTAGAAGACAATCGAGATTGACTTCAATCTAATTTTTTCGATTGATTATTGGCATCGTCCGTTAGTCGAAAGTAAGGAACATACTTTTGTTTTCACATATTCATTAAATAATTTTATCAAGTATAATTATTAAGGGTTATAAGCGAATGAGTATAATAAGTATAACTCCCAGATTATAATATCCCATCAAAAACATCCTGTAAAAAAATTCCAAGTCTCGCAGCTCAGGTTTTCTACCGCAAAAAGTTGTGAGATGCATGTAATACCAAGTCGATTAATTTATTTACTCCTTAAGGGACCTTCTATAGAAAGTTATTACGTTAGTTATTTCCATATCAATATTAAAATTCTTTACGTTTTAAATAAATGGATCGACTTGGCCATCGCATGAAAACATAATGTATCGTACAATTTATACATAATGCTACTGGCTTATGGTCTTATGGATTTTTCTTATTTTTGTAGGTATCAATTTATCACAAATATAGCGGATTTGATTATTAATGTTCTTTCCTTCATTGTAATTGATATTTTCGAGTTATTTAATCTATTTATTTGCAAGTTTTCCTTCGTCATGTTTTTCTAGAGAAATGTTGTACAGTTTCATGGGCTGAATACACCATTTCACTCTCTATATCCCCTCCTATTATGCCTCATGTATATGGATATATCTACAACTATTACTCCACTATATACGGGTACAATGATTCATTAACTGCAAATGTAACTTTGTAATCCTATACATTTATATGGGTTTACAAAGTTATTCACGCAGTTGGTCTATCTAGAAAACTAGATACAAATTATGAAATGTTTGAATTTTCCCTTACTTTAGACACTAATCACTAATTATATTCTAAATTTGAAGGTTCTATGTCTGCTAGAAGTGCCTTAGACTTTTGATGATCGGTCAGTCAGTCAGCGAGTGACAAAATTACGAAAGTTTGACACATTATAATTCTTAAACTACTAGTTCAAATTGAATGAAATTTTAAATATACCGTGTTTACGCAATGCCTACTTAGTAACTGATTGAAATTCAGGCTTCTTGCTTTAACCACAACGAAGTTATAGGGGGTTGAAAATGGTCTGAATTGCTTCCAGAAAAGGATGTTACGGCCTATAGCTCGACTTGGAGGGGGCTCGGCCGCGCCCCCAGATTAGAAACGAATTAGGTTGAGAATTTGAGGCAGTTGGTTCGAACATAGGGTTCATTTATTTGACCTCCCTAAGTTATGTTTTTTTATAAATCATACATACCTATTAAAATATTAGTCCTCAAATCATATCGGTACTAAAATACCGGAGATGAAAGCTGATTTCATAATGCAATGTGGAAAAAATCCTGGTAAAAGAGATTGCCAACCAAAGAGGTGTTATATAAGGACGTAACCGCATGCAAAGCCTATGTTAATACAACTATGAGATCATAGGGTGGGCGGTTAGGTGCGGTATCACGACTCACGAACTGGTCAAATTTCGACATTAACACGAAAAAAATGACGGAAGTTGCCAATCGGTTATAAAGGAAATATCTACCAAAGAACCTTAATATTAGTGATTTTGGTTAGCAGTTAAAAATTAATATCGTCCCTCATTCAGCCTCGTGTTATTATCATTTTTTTATTGCTATAAAGGGCTGGACCATGCCGTTTGCCTGATGGTAAGCGAAAAGACTGCTCATGAACAGTAGCAAAACAAAACGACACCTTGAATTACAAAGCAATGCTTGGCATTCCACTGCTCTCGCCATCCTGAGACATAAGAACTGAAGTCTCAATATGTCCAGTAGTTGCTCTGGCTACAATACCCTTTAATCCGAAATGCAACAGTGCATTCACACTGTTGTTTAGTAGGAGAAATAGACATAAGAGATGTATTTAAAAAAGTATTGTATTATGATTATATTAAGATTATATCGGGAATTTAGGAGATTTTGTCTTGATTTAAGACCTAAAGTAGCCAGTAGTCTCAAGTCTTAAGTCTAAAGTCTTAAAAACTATGGAAAAACTAATCTTAAAAAATTAAAATAAGTTTAATTTCAATACTCAGACAGCCTCCGTGGCGCAGTTGGTTCCCCACACCGAGAGAAATGTTTGTGCGGCTCACAAATATTTCTTCCACAAGATTCGATCTTAGTGTGGGGTCAGGACTATGTATGTGACTTGGCTAAATTTAAATTCAGCCTGTGAAATTTAAAAATAATTAAATATGTTGTTCTCCTTCTTTCCTTGTAAGATAATAATTATTACTATTTAGCAAGAATATTTGTAGGTCCCGTTGACCTGGTAGTAATGTCCAGCATTCACAACTTTTTATCGATAAATCTTAAACATTCTACCTTTCCAGTAACGATCATCATCGATAAATTTATAAAACAAAAGATGTTTGAACCAAGGATATTCTAAAGCAATATAAGTGTCTATAATAATTAATTCACAACTGTAATTACGAGTTACGTCAGCCAGTCAGCTCCGCTACCGAGGTAAACGGCCTTATACTTGGCACGACTGATTGTCCCTGCGATTTATACGTGGACACTTATGTGGGTCAATTTTAGTAATAGCATCTTTATTCATGAATTTAACATGTATATCCTTATCTAGGTCCTTATCTAGATCTTGAGCCCGAGAGCCAGTGAAGATTAAACTTGAAGGGATGGCTAAAATACCTCACAGGATCCGTTAATAAATCAGTGCTTAAACACAGTTTAAAACACAGGAAAAGGTCCTCAATATTTATGGCTTTTCTACGTGATAGTCTTTCCTAATAATGATTACAATTTTAATTGAAATGGTCTTATTAATAATAAAGTTTAGAGATAAACGTAGAGGTCAAATATAAGAACAATAAATACCATATATCTTTTTTAATTTCGTTCCCCGCACCGAGACAATTATGTTTGTGTGGACCACAAGTATTTGTGTCGGGTCTGTGTGTTTGTGAGACTGAAAAGTCTCTCCTAATTTCTGATTCCCACGACACAAGACTCGATCTTAGTTTGGGGTCACTAAGTATGCGACTGTTGGGTGTATTTATTAATATTTATTCTGAGTAGCAACACAAAAAATGACTCAATTAAATTAAATAACATATTGCTAATTTTATAGTTTCCAACTTTAAAATAAAAAGTATACATCACAGTTTAAAATAAGGAAGCTGAGCAATAAAGACATGTCTAACGGCCAGCACAGGTAGACACGGACGTGTGGCGAATTTTAATATTTGTATGCACTGAGGTATTATACTAGAGCGGACATCGGGAACAAAATCTTAGCGTATTGTGCATGCACACGGGAATCCAGTGAAGCGAGAGAGAAAATGTATTACTGCGTAGGTGTGACAGAGATAGAAATAGATGGAGCGGTACGGTACCCCCTCTATGTGCCCCCTCTAGTACAATATCTCAATGTTGGTACCTAACATACTTCTTATTCCGTAAGGTCATATTATTCCATAAGATCGTGACTTGTAGTATTGTGATTAGTAACGTCACTATAATTATTTAATATATAGAGTTATGATTATAAGAATATCTAGAAGGAATATATTACGGATTGAACAAATATGCATATTTGCAAATTTGCATCATGATAATAAAACAAAATCTTTTTGTATTTAGAAAATAAATTCGCAATACTTAAGCTCTTTTTAAATATCTAACGTTGAAGGAGAATATCGTGAGGAAACCTGCATACTATAGTGATTTGTGAGAATTTATACAGTATGTATAGTCCGCCAACCCGCACTATGCCAGCGTGGTGTACTGTACAGCCTAACCCCTCTTAATCGTACTCTCAAGTGTAAAGGAGGCTCGTGCCTTGCAGTGGGACGTATATTGGCTGATATAGTAAGTTATATTATGTTCTAAGTAAATAGGAATGGTAAATATCTTCAAAAATAGATAAGCTGCCGAGCAAGTCTCTATAATTTAACTATCTTCTGTGAGCCCTTATCCCATATTAACATAAGGCAGATGTAACACAATTTGTATGCGCGTTGCAGATCTGTCTAATGATTTTGCAACCGGTTCTAACTGACATCATCTCTTGAGTAAGAGTTTGATCAGGGAAAATCGTGTTTTCCGGTTCAAAAGCACACACACATTGACTTAGAATTCTATAATGGCTTCTTAGGTTAAAGCGAATGTTACACATTGAAATAAAAAAATATAAGTCTTCACCCCGTGACTACGAAAGCTGTAAAGTAATCGATACATCGGGAAGTAAAAAACTAAACCGAACCTACGACAAAAACCCGTAAAAAATCTTATTCAGGAACTTATTAATCACAATATTTACAAATAGCTAGACTAAGAATGAAGATACCTACTGTGTAAAGGAATATCAAACGACTTTGTGCGTGTATAGGGTAATATGTACTCATCTTCTTCTATTTAAAAATACATTAATATGGATTCAATAGACGGTTATTGCAGGAACTTAAAAGGAATATACTTAATATTCCTACTGAAAAATATTTCGATGTTCATGATGTTTGAAATGAATGTGATTTTCTTATTTTATTAAATTTATTGCGATGTAAACTAGACAATGGCGGAGACTCGCTATCTAACTAAATAAATATCATCCAACAGTCACATACATAGTCTTGACTCTACACTAAGATCGAATCTTGTAATATCGGCATCAGGAACTACGAGAGACTTTTCGGTCTGAAAAACACCCAGACCCGAAAAAAAATCTTGTGGATCACACAAATATTTCTCTCGGTGCGGGGATCGAACTCAGCGTCGCGAGGCTTAAAATAATGCTTGCTAATGTTTATCTAAGGTTTCAAGAGTTGTTTCAAGCGGGTGGGAGAGCGGGATAGACTGCTAAAAACTAATTAACCTATATTTAAGATAACTTTTTTTAAAATTAAGTTTAATTCTGAGTCTTTCATTTCCTGTTATAGGCGTAGTCTTCATACACTCTCTAGTCTCTACATATAAGATCTCTGATTCGATGGCGCAGTTGTTCTACAAATGTTGTTCTTGCAAAGTTGTGGTTTTGGGTTTCAATTCCAAGTCGGGCAGAGTGAAATTGGATTGTTCAGTTAATTATCAGCCCGGAGTCAAGAATTCGATATGGCGATAGGCTCGCTCTCTATCGCATCGTAGGACGGAAAATACAAGGTGAAACGAAGGTGTCCTGGTTTCACCTTTGCCTACCCCTTCTGGGAAATAGCGTGAGTTTATGTATGTATTTATAAGATGTCATCTGGGAAGAAGGCGTGAGTTTAGTGTACATATGTATGTATAAGATGTCTAATATACATAATATATGATGTTTTCTTCTTCTTCTTTTCAAATGTAGTTTGGCTCCACCGTTTCATCGGTGATTTTGCCAATTTCATGTAGTGTGTGGAGGGTATATGATGTTTTACTTGACTATTGTAATTTTTATACCTATCATTTATATGTTACAAATAAGTTCGCTACAATTTTCAAGATTACATCATATGTATATCATAGATGTTTCTAGAACTATTTAGAACTGAAAATAGAACGGCAATTACAACTCAAAAACCTTTCTAAAACGACTACGTGGCATCATTATGCCTTGATTCAAGGTCTGAATAGATAAAAGAAATCTTATACATAAGGAAAAGTAAAGATATTAAACAATAGTATAATATAAACGCAAAATATTTATCTATAGAGTTATTTTTATTTATTTTTCATTCAAGCTTTATGCTACAAGTTTACTTTAGACTACCCTCTCTTTTCCTTCTCTTATGTCCATCCTATGGTAGTCGGTAGGAGATTGCCTCGAGCGATACGACCGCCGTTTGTACTCTTATGTCAAATATTTATTGAGTTATACAGATTTATTTAGAGCAATAAAAAATACATACAAAATAACGTCTCTAACTCCTTATAATATTATGATTTATCACCAGCAGTTTCATTGAAAAAGTCTATAAATCTATGTCGCATCATCGCAGATTTGTCGCAGATAGATTCAAGGTGCGAATAATTTTAAATAAAATATGTAATTTTCATAAAAGGTTTTAAAGGTTGCGAAAGCAAATGATACAAAAAATATTGCACAACTTTTAAATGTCATATCAAATTGGATTTGTATCTTAAGGTTATATATAATCTTGATTTATCTAGAATATTCTTAACATTAAACGTAAATAAGGAATTTTGAAACTGTATAATGACAAAAAATATTTTTTTTGCTAAAAGTTTACCAAGGTCATCGAAACCTCCGCAGACCCTAAAGTTGCCTAAACTACAATTTTTGGCACCGCGACATTCACCAAAAAAATGTCAAGCTCAATTCCACACAAATTAAGCCAAATTTACTTTAAATCACATTTCTAACATAAGTGTCCGTCAACACATCATTTCGTCTAAAAACTATCGAAATTCAAAAGGAACTTACCGGAAAAATTCACACAAGAGCGCACGTCCGGCAGACACTAGCACAGTGTTCAAACTGACGTACAACACGGGCCAAATGTGTGACAGAATACAATGTCCTCGGAAAATGTTTAAAATCTTTGAAACTGGTTGGAATAATTAAAACGTGGCGCCGTGGATGCGCCCGCGGAGTTAGTCCGTTGGCGGATTTAAAAATAAATGCTGAAAAAAAAGCTGCTTATGATGATTTGATGTCGCGATCTTGCAGGGTTCTGTAGACTTTTGTAGAGGCTAGACTTAGGATTGATAGGAATTTCGCTGTTTTACCCACGTATCGTGAAGGTTTAGGCAGAAGCATTATTTTTCTTCTTCTAATTTTTTTTTTCTTGTATTACCTATTTAAATTAATCAATTTAATCAACACTCGACCGTTGTAAATAACTATGAGAATGATATTTTGCAGCAAAAACGGTTACTGAAATACTTAATGAATTGGTATACCTACATTGTATGGCATTGATACACCCCTATGTAAATTCAGACAATTTACTCAAAGGAATGCCATTTCGTAAATCACTTCACATTAACTGAATTGTCGTATTGATGAAACTCCCATATAAGGAAACTGAAATTTATGTTGCAATATCTCCTTCATTTTTTTTCTAAAAATAGCGTAGGTATTGTTTGCTTAGAAACTCGTAGATTGTACATGCTATGTGGGAAACACATATTTAAATGCGTTAGGCATGCTTGGTAACCGCATGACGCTTCATGGAATAGAAACATCATGCAATCAGAATGCATTCACGATTTAAAAGTTGCTGAATATATTTTCCGAATATACCCATAATAGTTAAATAGACCTTAGAGTATTTATAATATAGAGGGAGCGCTGGTACTTCAAAAACGTAGATAAAAATGGTGGTGCCGGGCCACTTTTTCTGCCCTACCAAGTGTAATGAGTATTGAAAAAACCCTCAATTAAGATGATTCCTTAGCGGAGGCTTTTGTCCAACATAAGATTGTAGTTGAAGATATAATGAAAAAAGCTTATCAGTTGTAGTTAAAGGAAGCTTAAGGAAGTATCAGTATTATTGTTCCCATTGTCTCGTTCTGATTGAAAACGTTTGAGTAGGACAAAACCGTTAACTTACACATTATTTAGTTAATTAAATAATCAAAAAAAATTTGCTCTGTATCCACAATTGGCATTGGGCCGGGCACATAGCGCGTAGAGGAAGATTCTAGAGTGGAGGATACGTACAGGTAAGCGAAATATCGGACGACCGCCTACCAGGTGGACGGACAAGAGGAAAGGACGGAGAAAGTCACTGGATGCAGGCCGCTTCAAACAGGTCGATGAGGAGATCCTTGAGAGAGGCCTATGTTCAGGAGTCATGATGATATCTACACGAGAAAAAAAATACAAAATATTAAGTGGCTAGCCAACCCAACATATTGACATGTTAAGTGATCAATGACTAACTAATGTGGCTTATTTGTCATTAAGATATGTCTAACCTAGACTTTGTATCGTAATAGTAGCAAGCTTCGCCTTGTTCCTGGATGTCGCAATCTTGCATGTAATTGTGGGGCTTGATAGGTTACTTGTTAGTCACTTGGACAGCAATGATTCACGCTTTTGACACATCATGGACGTTTCTATATCTTGTTAGAGACTCGGTGGGTCTACCGTGACGTATTTGCAACTTTACGGTAAATACATGCTCCTATCAAAATTAAAAAAAAAACATACATACATATACTCATGTCTTTTTCCCCGAAGGGGTAGGCAGAAGTGCCAGGACACCTAAATTTCACTTTGTTTGTTCCGTCAGATGATGTGATAGGTAGCGAACCTATCGCCGTATCGGACACAAATTCCAGACTCTGGGCTGATTATGAATAGAAAATCCAATATCACTTCCCAACCCCGGTTTCGAACCCGAGACCTCAGCTTTGTAACCTTACCCTAGTACAACTACACCACTGAGGCAGTCGTGAGATAAAAAACATATGTATTTTGTAATACGTGAAAATGCAGGTCAGAACAAAAGGCATCAATTATTATTTGATTCGCAAAAGATTCTACTATTAGAATGGCAAGAAGATGAACATTGTTGTACTAATTTATTGATATAAATTGCTGAATATACTTTCCCAAGTATTCGCCAAAAACCTGAAAAAAATCATTGGTTCTTTATCTGGAAAGCCCGTAAATGCCCCAATGATACTTATAAGGATCCCTAAATAGCTTACATATAGAATACGAAAGTATACCAATTGGTCTCATATCGACTGAAGGGTCGCTAAGGTGTCTAATCAATAAAAAAAAAGTATACGAGCTATACTATAATCATTATGTAACTAGGAGACCTCAATGGCATTCTAACTTCTATGATTTATACAGGGTATATCAAGACTGCTACCGAAAACGAAGCCGGGTGGTAGTCTAAGCGACTTCAGACACAATGCAACAGAAAAAGTTGCAAAAAAAAGCGACAATTTTTTTTTTGTTATTTTTTTCCTATGGCCATATTTGGGTGGTAAATACATTTTTTCCTAAAATAATAGTATATACCCTTTTATTTATAAATACTCTAAGGTATAAAAGAGTTTAAATTATTATTTTAGCAAAAACTATGGATTTACCACCCAAAAATGACGATATTTAAAAAATCATAAAAAAAAATTGTCGCGTTTCTAGGCGAAATTTTTAATTGCATTGTGTTTGTAGCCACTAAAACTACCACCCGGCTTCGTTTTCGGTAGCAGTCTTGAGATACCCGGTATTGATATTTTTTTGTTTTACTCAACGTTGATGAGTACAGGCCGTATTTGATGTATAGTGCAATCATTTATGGATACCTAAATTCATCAGTAAACTTCCTATAACTAGACACCCTCCATGGTGCATTAAGATATTTGGCGTTACATCAGAGACCACAGGTTCCATCCTCGCCCAGTGACACATTTTTGTGTGATGTACAGGTATTTATTTCGGATCGGATCGGAGTGTTTGTAAAACCGAAAAGACTCTCGTAGCTACTGATCCCGAGGACAAAAGACTCAATCTTACAGTGAGGTCAGGTAAGTGACTGTTGAATGTGGATATTTAAATATCTTATTTTTTATTTATTTATTTATCACACAGTCATTACAGTTATATACCCAATTCGAACTGGCAGGACTTAACACAGCATGATAATAAAAAGGGTATAAATCCAATAGTGCGAACTCAGAAGCACACGCACAACAAGAAGCAAATGCATGGTTTTACACACACGTTTTACACAACTCCAAATCCCGTCTCTAAAATGTCAATGTTCAAGGTTATTAAGTACATATGACAAGACGAAATGTCAAACGGTTATTACTATGAATAGATACAGGCGCACATAATTGAATACCAGAAAGTGATACTTAGATATGAGTTTGTTCTCTTTTAAGGTGCTTTAGAATTCATAATAAATTGTAATTGATAATTGTTGGAAAATAATTAACTCGAGATTATAATTTCAACACGTTTCTTTATCGCACTGATTGCTGAGACGAACATGACTGCTCATGGACAGTAAGAAAACCAAAATCAACATGAATTACAAAGCCATGGTTGGCATTCCGCCACGCACGCTATCCTGAGACATAAGATGTTAAGTCTCAATATGTCCACTAGTTACTCTGGCTAGAATGCCCTTCAAAATGTACCACAAGAGTGCATTTTGCACAGCCGTTTGGCGGGAGAAATATATATTGCTTTGGTTCCTACCCAGGCGGCCTCTCACATATGGGAGACAACCAGTGAATATGGCAGCTATGATCTTTGGTTTAAGACATTTCATACATCATAACATTTTTCATTTTATTTTATAAGAATGACATTCACTTAACTAGATAAATACAACGTATCTACTTACTGTTTCGAACATTATACTGATTGTCAATCACCACGCACTATAACGGTGTTAGATTTTAGATGTTAAAGCTACGGTCCTATTGATTTGTCTCGGCAGATGTAGGGTCAGTGTTTCATAGGGACGGGTGTCATTTAATTGCTTAAGGTGTTAGGTTTCTTAGAGTGAGTGAGATTATCGGAGACACCATAGCTAATTGTTCTTGTTAAATTTGTGTTCGCATAAAATGTAGCAATTATTTTACTATGATGAATTTACCTTTCATGGAGACTTAAGCAAGTGTGCTACATTTTGGGTTCAGCTGGATTCTTCCATCGTACTGTTAAGAAGCATCTCAGCAGCTCGGCATTGCACCGCCCACTTGATCTTCTGTATCTGATATATCTTCAAATCGAAAAATATATAATAAAATTGCCTGATCTTTGTTAGGACTATGCCTATGAGGCGTATTTAGTAGTGATAACAATAATTTAAATTTTATTTATACAGGGTATCTCAAGACTGCTACCGAAAACGAAGCCGAGTGATAGTTTTAGTGACTTCAGACACATTGCAATAGAAAATGTTGAAAAAAAAAAGCGACGAATTTTTTTTTGTTATATTTTCCTATGATCGTATTTGGATGGTAATTTATTTTTTCCTAAAATAATAGTGTATACCCTCTTATTTATAAGGACTCTAAGGTATAAAAGAGTTTAAATTATTATTTTAGCAAAAACTATGGATTTACCACATAAAATTTACGATAATTAAAAATTGTTAAAAACAATTTGTCGCGTTTTTTTGCGAAAATTTTAGTTGCATTGTGTTTGTAGTCACTAAAACTACCACCCGGCTTCGTTTTCGGTAGCAATCTTGATATACCCGGTATTATTTGGAATCTATATTTTTCTAATCAAACAGCAGTAGCATATATAGGCGGTTTTATTAAGATATTAATATGTTATATAAATTACATAACGTCTAACAACCCACACGAAGTGATCTAGACAGACAAGTAACCTTTAAGTCTAAAAATCTAGACATTTGTTCTCGCGCTCAGCTGGTATTTGAGGAGCTTGATGCAATTGTAATTGCGAATGGAAGCTGAAGCAAAATATTTTTTATTCCACTGGTTTATCACTTATAGATCATGTTTCTTGTTTTATTGGCACGACACGAGACTACACTTGTCACTTACTAAAAGAGTACTGCAGTATACTGTATCCCAAAATTCGTTCACGGTAGCTCTCATATATAAAATAAACTATCATTATGTTTGTAATTTGCACGAAGATTAATCAGTCTTTTGTAGTTTTCAAGACTGTATGAGACTACTTTAGGTTTTGAATTTTAACATATTTTATAATAGCTTTTTGATAATGCTACTGGATCAAAATAAAATGTTTTAGATTCGAAATAATCATGATTACAACACTATTTTAAATGCATCTTTTATGTCTATTTCTCCCGCCAAACAGAAACAAATGTTGTATTTTGATTTGAAGGAAATTGTAGCCAGATTAATTATAATTGCAAATATTGAGATTCAAGTCATTCAACACTTTATGTGTCAGTATGACGAGCGCAGTGGAACGTCAATCATTGCTTTGTAATTCATGGTGTTGTTTGGTTTTGCTACTGTTTATGAGTGGTCGTATCGCTTACCATCACGCGAACGGCATGCTCGTCTCACCATTCATTGCAATAAAAATAAAACAAACGAGAGAACACTGAGAGCCATTTACAATCGCAATTATTATGTCGTCCCGCAAAAGCAAATCCGCGTGTAACCTCCAGTGTTACATAAAGGTTACAGACACACACCACTCGAATGATTCCATACATAAACAAATTCAATGTACAGACAGATTTATTAATATTTTATTGCATACACGCCTGGGTTTACGGTTATGCTTGCGAAAAATGGTTTTATAAGATTTTTACGCCCGATTACTGGAACGCCATTCAAATAATAAGTTGCTCTTAACAGCACACGGCCTACTTAGCCAGTACATTTAATCGGGATTAACGTAGTTAAGCGCCATTTATATTTAAGTTGCGTTCCAGTATTTGGGCGTTAAGCAATTGGACCTACTTCGTCTCTTTGGCCTTAGATACGCACTCACTATTTCGTATATAGTTTGTTAGCTTGCAGATACTTGATTCGAGTCTCAGGGCAAGCAGTTCACGTTCTGCAAGCTTTACGGTTTTAAATTTTCCTACAGCAAGAGTTGGCTGAATTAAGGAAAATGATACAAATAGGAGGAGTTGGAAAGATATAATTGTCCACTTCCCTCCGCAGCAAAGCGGGTGAGAAAATATTGAGTTGATATATTGGTTCGTGGTATCTAAAGAAAATAGACTTGATTGAACCGTTTTACTGTTGCTAGGCTAGTAAAGCCACATATACTGTTTTAACTGTCGTGTATTCAAATTCGGGTTACGTAATAAGCAGTAGCGACATGCTGCATTCATGCATACATATATACATCTTTTAATAAATAACGTATTATCTCGTAAGAAATATTTGCATAAAAACAGAAAACAGCAATGTAAATGGACTGTTGTGTTTCTGTTTGAAGGATATTGTAGCTAGAGTAACTACTGGATATATGTCTCAGGGTGGTTAGCGCAGTGAAATTCAAACATTGTTTTGTAATTCAAGATGTTTGGTTTTGCTACTGTTAATGAGCAGTCGTAACGCTTACCATCAGGTAAAAGGCATCTCTCATAATTAACTTGTAATGAAAAAAGAACTATGCACAAGCTGATGGTACACCTCCCACATCCCTACAATTCTTACAAAGATACCATATTTAAAATAGCCAACGTACAGACAAACGGCTTATCAATACATAGCGGAATATAGAACGTGTACGCCGAGACTTGTTCAACCTTGCATTCCTCGTGTGCTAAGAAAAAAAAAACATCAAATATGGCGCGCCGGCGATTTCTAACATTATACTCCATATATAGATAATATACGGGAATGCTAGTTAATTGTACATTGCCTATACTGCTTGTGGTATGCCTTGACGATTGAGTATCAAAAAGTGTTATTAATTCATGGGTTTTTAATTACCAATGTTATCTCTCCTGTAATTACATCCAATATTCTAAAAGCAGATTCATTAGTATCCTCACTGTAACATACATACCAGGATACCCACGTTTTTCCACATGTTCCGTCCCACGATGTTATACGCGGGCATATAGCCATATCGGATACAAATTCCTGAATCCGGGCTGATATTGAATAGAAAAATCCAATATCACGACCCGGGATTCAAACCCGAGATCTCAATACAGTAGAATTGCGCCACCGAGGTAATCTATACCGAATTTCAATCATTATTAAAGGTTTTTAAAACAAAATGCATTTAACTCCTCTAATTAAAAATATTTTTAAGTCGTCCAGAACTTATATTAAATTAATGAAATCCAAGTAAAGAGATCTAATTATCCATAATCCCAGTTAAGAGAACAGCAGTTACTAAGCTAAAATCTAATAAAATTATATAAGACCATTATATAGACTATAGATAGCGATCTATGCATTTACTAATAAGACAAATCAGGTTCGTTTGCAGCATAAATATTACTTATCTTTTTCTCGTAATATGTCAACTTTGTTACATGTGTTTCTGATTTCAGTTCCAAAATGACTAGCTAGGTTTTTTTGTACTTTAACAGATTTTTGTCACTATTAGTATGTAAAGCTATCGTTAAGAGGCATCCCAAGATCCAATCATAATTTTACTGGTTAGTTGCCTAATGACATATGTATAACTATTCGTTCTTTCCTTCCATTTCACTGCAATAGGTAAAAACTAGTTTATTAGACGTGTTACAAGTCATATTCGGTGATTTATAAACAGGGGATGAAGGTCACATTAATTAATAAAATGATTTATTTATTTATTTTATTTATTTTAATGCTTTATTGTACACTAAGTTAACTTAATTACAGAACATTATATTACATAGTGGTACAAAAGGCGGTCGTATCGCTCGAGGCAATCTCTTACCGACTACCTTGGGATGGACAGTAAGAGATGGAAAAAAAGAGAGGGCAGTCAATAGTGTACCAAGTAAGATAAAGATTGACTAAAGAAAAAAGAAATTAAATAAAATCATATATGCAAAAAACGTGACATACGAATATAATTAAAAATTAACAAACATAACATATACTAGATACATAAATAAATATATAAATACATGTATATACATATACAAGTGGACAGATATCATAATAATATATACAAATACATACATAATATACAAACAATCAATCACTTGAGTAATGTAGTAGTTAATATGTAGTTAGTATATAGTTGATATGTAGTTGCTATTCATTTCACTAATTGATTAATTTTGTTTCGAGTTGAAAACACTTAGAAATTCTTAGACGAGCTTCTTTGCTCAGTATTAGTAGAATGTATGCCACTACCGATCCTGGCCTATAGAACAGATACATTGAAAAAGTATATGAAAGCATCCTGGCCCAGCGGTTTAGCCTCTCGGAACCGAATATGAAGATATATCTAGGATCGATGACGAATATGAGGGCAAGATGCACCACAGTTTCTATATGAAGGTTGATGCAAATATAGTCCTAAACTTCTGTAACATCGCTTTCCGAATGTTTTAAAAGAAAATAAAATATTAAAAGTTAGAGCGGATATGGGATTTTCAAAGGACAATACTGGTCGGTGTTAGTGATAATAAAACGACCATAGCTTATTTAATTTTAAGCGGAATGATACCGGTATAAGCCGCGTCGGGTGTGTTACAAGATGATATTCAAAATTCTCAGCGCAGCCGCCACAGGATGTGATCGAATGCCATGTCGACGAGACTTTTTGGCTTTTGGGGTTCGTTGGATTTTTATACAAAACACATTTTTCAGATAGTTCTGTCGATTGGCCAAGTCGATCAATTTATTTTAAACGTAAAGGATTTTTAATATTAATATGACAATAACTTTATACAGAAGGTCCCTGCAAGGAATAAATAAATTAATCGACTTGGTATTAAATGGATCTCACAACTTTTTGCGGTAGAAAAACTGAGCTGCTTGACGTGGTATTTTTTTAAAAGAATGTTTTTGATGGAATTGTTTTATTATATGTCACATAATGTCCTTGAGGTCGTCTGAGAACCTGAAGTTGAGAATGCCCGTCCACACCACGACATTTATGGATAAATCATTCAGTGTTCAAGCTGTTCGTTTGTGGAACGCACTTCCTGTTGTGGTGAGGCAGGCTCAAACACTGTCATCATTTAAAAAACGATTAAAAGAACACTACCTTTCTCTATAAACAGATAAACCGATTAGGACTATTTCCTCTTATTGATTATATTGGTAATATATATATATGTATGTACGTATGTTTATTCAGCTATAAATTTATATAAGTATGTATATGTATAATACTTATGTATGTATATATAATATGTATGTATAATTGGTATGTATTTATATATAATGTATTTATATGTTTTTTTTTATTTAATGTTTTTATTTATGTCTCCATGCTTTCGTTATCTTTATTTTACACTGCCCTATATTTTTTCCTGCTCATATATCCATCCCATGGTTGTCTGGTAGAAATTGCCTTAAGAGCGATAAGACCGCCATTTGTACTTTGTTGTTTTGTATTATGTCTAAACTGTTATTCCTTTTATTGTGTACAATAAAGAATTAAATAAATAAATAAATAAATAATATTTTCAAGATAGGGATATAATAATTGGCACTAAATATTTCGTCCAATAAAGTGTACAACTATTTACAAACTATTTTAATGTTCCTTGAAAATATTTTGATCTCTTTCGGAACTATTAAAAATAAAATACAATAAGAATTCATTATATCTATAATTTGCTATATTGTTGATACATTTTTATGTCCATGCATTTACAATATATAGAGAACCATCGTATTACTTACAATACACACTTGCCATCAAGTTTTTTTGCTTATCGTCAAACAACGTGGCATTTTAATGGGCTAACAATATTTAGCTAAAATAAACCAGCAAAAAGTTAGGTCTAAAATATGAGCGTACCGCGCTTTTTGGACCTTTTGCGCGTCTTGATTACCTGGGAATGTGGACCTAGCCCTTTTGTGCTATATACGCGGTTTTCTTATGTTTTTGAGCTTCAGGTCTTGTAAGAGAAGATAGTATGTATGGCTTCCATACAACTCCGGCATTAGACGATTAAGCCTCATGATTGGTAACACTTTGCTTTTGTTTTCAATTGAATTTTCGCTCACCAATTACTGGTTATTAAGAAACTTAACATATTATGGCTAGACGTGACGGTTACCATCAGGAAAGAGATTTGCTTGTCTCGTTATGTTTTCGACAAAAACGTTATACTTAGTTAATTCATTTGTAGTGTTTTCATATGTATTCATATTCAATTATTTTATCTTTCTTGAGTGTTAATTTTATGAGGTATCATTGTATAAATGTATACTGGTTCCCGAACCATTATGTTTTCCGATCCTATTTAAATGGGTCATGTTGCGTGTAATTCAGGTTCGTATCAATCGCGTAGTTTAGTCAGCTGATAAATTACGTACAAGTTGTGAGACGCAGCCGGTTGTCGGATGGTCTCGGAGCATGAACCTGTGTCTGCAACATTGTCTTGTTCTTATTTAAATTGTTATGCGTTTGAAATCGATATATATTGATCGATATATATTAATCGATATAAATTACGAATCAGTTAAAGTGAGCTAAGTATTAATAGTGATGTAAGTTATGTTTGTAGTTTAAACCTAAAAAATCACCGTTTGTTATTGATTAGGTACCCGATTACAAACGCTGATTTTTGTGCCTTGTTGTGATATTAAAAGAAAAGATAGTAAGAAAATGCTTTAGCTATCGCGAAAATAATAAATACATATAAAACAAAATAAAAAAAGGACAAATTCGCATTGTATCTGAAGCCACTAAAACTACCATCTGGCCTCGTCTTCAGTCGCAGTCCCGATGTACCCTGTATATCTGAACTTCCTAGTTAGTCTGTTTCCAATCACTCAGAACATTAACAATTTTTGTCTATCTCATAATTAATAGTACAAAACAGCCTGGCTGTTTGTGTTCGCGTGTGCAACGGTTATTCGCTCGAGGTGGACAAAAAGCGGCCGGCATCGACATGATGTCATCACCGCGGCCTCTACTCAACTTAACGGATTCAACTGCGCCTTGAGATTCTATAATTGATTTAATAGATCAATCTGTTATTTTGCTTAGATATAAAGTTCAATAGATCACGTGGTTTCTGTGTATCATGGCATTTTTATTTTATTTTATTTTATTTGGTACACCAACAGCACAGTATACATAATATTCTTAAGTAAATATAACTATTGGATTTAGAGGTTAAATCGTGGAATACTCCGCAATGTTTATTTGTAGTTGTATTCCGGTTTCAAATACATTGTAGCCAGAGTAAATACTGGATGTAGTGAGACTCACATTACATCTTATGTCTTAACATGGCGAGCGCAGTGGAGTGCCAAGCAATGCTTTGTAATTCACGGTGTTGTTTGGTTCTGCTAGTGCCCATGAGCGGTCGTATCGCTTACCATCAGGTGAATGACAAACTCATCTCACTATTCAACGAATTAAAAAATATAGGATATACAAACGAAAGTTAATAGTTGGATTGGCGTTACGTATTTTCAAGACTCAATGTTTTAGCGATACTTCGGTGAATAGCTAGATCAGATCAAATATATTTTTGTAGATGATAGATAAGTTTGTATAGGATGTTTGGTAACGATTAGCTTCTCAGCTGATACTAGAACGACATTAACGCCCGAATACTGGAACGCCATTCAAATAATAAGTTGCTCTTAACAGCGCACGGCCCACTTACCCAGTACATTTAATCGGGATTAACGTAGTTAAGCGCCATTTATATTTAAGTTGCGTTCCAGTATTTGGGCGTTAGACACATTCAATTTACCATGAGAAAGTGCAATTATGTTCAAAATGTCGCCTATTGTAATTGTTTAGTTTGCCATCAAACGCCGTGAAGTCACGCCATTGTAAAAGTCATTTACTACTTTGCAATTACATGGGAAACAATTACCGAAGATAAATATTCGTTGTAACTTCTATTGTAGTGGATATGAATTGGCATAGTAGAGATTCATAAATAAATACGAGTACACCTAACAGTCACAAACATAGTCCTGACCCCAGGCTAAGATTGAGTCTTTTGTCGTGATATCAGAAGGTACGAGAGACTTTTCGATTTCACAAATATTAATGATTGAATATGAAATTAATGGTTATTAGAGACCAAAGTAGTTAATACATTTCCTGGGCGCTATGACCTGTCCTTCTTCAAACGAGGTTTCAAGAGAGTATTGTCCTTAAGGTAGACAGCGACTTTATTATGCTGGCCCCCTGGCACTGCTGAGGTCCATGAGCAGCGGTAGCCGCTTACCATCAGGCAGGCCGCTAGCCCGTCTGCCTATAATAGCAATAAAAAAAAACATAATTGAGATACGTAGGATAAATAAAAACTTTTATCATTACATTACACACCAAAACAGTTATAATTAAGTATTGTTACAGGGAAACCAGCCTTAAGTCGCTTCATAAAATTGACACATATTAATAAGAGATATTATTACTTAATTTACTTATCCATCGAGAGACATTTTACAACACAAATCCTAACAGAAAATGATTTTGAAAACCATTACTATGGAGTTGTTCTGTGCAGCCTGATATTTATTTAAATTTGTATTAAATTTTATTGTACACTACGAAAAGCCAAAAATTATAACTACATTTTAAGTAAATAGGTAAAATCAGCCATATTACACCAGAAAATTATTTTAGGCAAGCCTTCGAACAAACTTTGTGGCCTACCTTAGGAGAGACCTGTGTCCAGCAGTGAACTGCAACGGACTGGTGATGATGATGATAAAGCTTTTGATGGACAAGAAAGGAAACAATTTACTGCGTGTTTGCCTTATTCCTTGGTGCCAAGCAGTCGACCGCTGTATTTCTGCGCTATCGCAAGTCCTTGATAGATTCAGTTAGCCTCGATCTTCTACGGCCTGCGTTAGACAATATTTATAGCGTGTTTAGCATTCGGCAATGCGGGCGCTGACGTCACGCGTACCTGGCCAAGCGGATTCCTAGAAGGTTTTAGTTAGACTCGCCCGACCTCGTCGAGCTACGAATTTGGCATTCTAACTTTTTTATCTTGAAGGACGAAGATTGTGGATAGCTATTTGGCGGGAATTAACAATATTATGGAAGGTTATGCTTATGTTTATAAAAATAATAAAGAATGAGTTCAAACAATCAATTACAAGTGTTCTTTGTTCTCACCATTGTTATATAACATTACAAAAAATATTTTTGATGCTCTATGCTATGTTCCAATGGTCAAATTAGCAGTTTTGGCTCTATCATTAAAATATTCACTATGCAACGTCTATTCATTCATAACTCGACGTAACAACGACCACACATAGTTGGATCATTCGTATTTTTGGGACTAACACGCGACATTTGAGTCGACATTGTGACAGCTAGAGTCATGGCTGAGTTGCATCACCGATTTCTAACTCTTGAATTAAGACGATGCACAGATTTTTTGATAATGTAGTAATTTGTCAAAAGTAGTGTCAAGTTGTTAATTTTTATTGTTTCTAATTAAAATTACTCAACGACTCTACCATTCAAAATACGAATATTGTTATTGAAAACAGCGCCACCTTTTATGGAGTAGCATATTTATTTACAAACCAAGGCTATAAGTAAACAAAATTTCGCTGAAAATACACAATAGATGGCGTTACCGACTCCATAATGGAGTGCGCATGTCAAAAATACATGTCAATTGTCATTCACACATCATTTTAATTTGTGATATCGTAAAAACGAGGTGATTTTGTTGAAAATACACGTACCTTATTGCATCGGGCATGTGTCCATCCTTTGTACGGACCATTGTGTTGTTATATACCAGTCGGACATTCGTTTAGTGGAAGAAAATTCATTGTGTTTAGCACTGGTTGAAAATTGAAGGAAAAATTTCGTACGTTTTTTTCGCAGTTTCCCTTTAGTTTCCAACTGGAGTGTTGTGTGCTAGCGTATCTCGTGTTTTGATATACACTATGAACATAATGTGACTTACACATAACATCGGTATTGGGTGAAATATAAGTCTATTTTTGACTGCATTTCATGCTATAATTAACATTAAGAATCTGTTTTGATGAATTACACACGGACTTATACTCGGAAATTGCGTAAGTAAACTTTTGATTATATCTATTTTGCTTAAATTTTACTATAATATAGGTTCCCGCCACTGATAATAACTTGTCGATATTTTATGCGTAGCAAATTCGAACATTTTAACCTCCTTTGTAAATATCGAGATTACATATTTTTGATAACAAATAACTAGTTGGTTTTGATAATAAGTCATCGAAATATTTAAATTTTCAGAATATCTCTATACCTACATTAACCATTTCGTTAAAATTAAAATGAAAGGGCAGCCTTCTAAAACGTCAGTCGAAACAGAAGTTGAATTGACTATTAGATTTCATTAGGCGCCAATATTTGCGCGTTCAAAACTGATTAGTCAAAATATTTCTATAATTCGAATTGGATTATAATTTTTTTATTACTATTAGAAGCTACATAATAAAACATTTTTTTTATTTTGTTAATCCACTACCAACACAAAAACAATATTGCAATCCACCTGAATACCCTTAGCATAGTATATAATTTTTATCTCTTCTTAAAGACTGAAGAAACTATTCTCTGAAACTTTTATAGTTTTATACTTTTGTGTATTCTAAAAATCTGCCTCATTTATTTAATAAAAGCATTATAATATATATATTTTTATAAAAGTATTTTACTTTTTAATATTTTATGCAAAAATATCTAATTATTATTATTGCTGCTACTTTTATTGGGTCTTAATACAAGAGGAAGACACACAAATTGTATGTCTAGTGTCTCCACTTTTGTTTACTTTTAAAATATACCTATTTGCCATGAAAAATTTTGAACAGTCTTATAACAGTAAATGCTAGTGTTTAAAAATGATTATATTCAGTTTCTTGATTTGCAAATCTTTGCTAATGTGTTCCTGACATAGTCTTTTGGATTTTAATTACCAGAAAACAATGTTCAATAATCAACCAAAATGGACATCATTTTTTTATTTAATAATATTTTACAATCATAATCATAGCTAACAGGAAAATTCTATACAATGAAATATTTGCATACCGTGACTATTTGTAAAGTGTGATTTAATTATACACTGCAACTAATATTATTTTAATTATTTTAATTGTACAAAGCTTAACAGGAAAAACTGAACATACAAAATACATATTTTTGTTTTTGCTATTACTGTATTCCATATATCCATCATCATTTAAAATTTGATCAGAATTTTGGTCATCACATATTGACGGACAATTTAAAAACTTGTGTTATTTTCAAATTCCTTAGTTTAATATTTTTAATAATTCAGAAACTATTATTTTCTTCTTTTTTGCAGTATTGCAATGTAAAGGCAAGTATAACTTCAAATTAAAACTCAAATATTATTGGAATCGTAGCAGACTCACAAGCATTTAAAATCATTGTGTAAATGCATGAAAAATGCATATTTCCTCACCATGTTTTTTGTTTAAATAAATAAATAAACCATCCAACAGTCCCATATATGCGGGTATATGTAACGGGTGAAAATAATACACAGTGCGGGGTTTGAAATTGTGGCCAATCATTTCACAGCCGGTGTCTAACCAACTGCACCACGGAGGCTGTCTATCCCTTATTAATTTTATCTCACAGTTACTTCTTGGGAACTAATTGTATTATTTAATATGTATCTGAAGCAACAAATTTTTTTGTCATCTGTATCTGTATTATATGTTTGTTGTTTTACTTTTTTTCTTTCCTTTTCCAAGGTTTTATTCTATTGAGTACTCATAATTTTGATCTGATAAACATCTCTTGATTTTTAATCTACTATTGGTATTTGTATCAACTTTGAATATTGCTTGGTTTTTTTTTTTATATATATTATGTACTAAATATTTAATACATCGCTTTAATAACAATCTAGTCTTATGACTAATGAGTTATTTAAATTTAACCTAAATTTCTAAAGAGACTATGACTAAGAATATGTCCGATAACACTTTTCTTATTGTCTCTATTAAGGGGAAGACACAATGTTCGCATGTTCTTTTTCAATAGCACTCACTGCACTACATTGCACTAATTATTCATTGCACTAACTCAAAAGGTTTTGTCCTTTTTAGTCTTCTCACTAGGTCCGTGTTGTCGAGGAGCTGGATTGCCTCGACGTTCACATGATGATGAAGTCTATGGTCATGAGCTTCGGCATATTTTTTCACAACATTTCTGACGAAGTCCACTTTAAGGTCCCGATGGAGATCTTCGTTTCTTACGTACCATGGAGCGTTTACTATACCCCTCAGTACTTTGTTCTGGAATCGTTGTATTATTAGTATATTGCTTGGTTTGGTACATCCCCACAACTGTATACCATAAGTCCATACTGGCATCAGGACTTGTTTGTACAAAAGTACTTTGTTGTATATCGACAACGAGGAGTATTTGCCCAGTAACCAATACATTTTCCTGTAGCGAATCTCCAGCTCTTCTCGTTTTTTTTTGACGTGTGCTTTCCAGCGAAGTTTTGCGTCCAGAGTCATGCCTAGGTATTTGGCTGTATTTTCATATGGTATGGTTGTACCGTTTATGAACACAGGCTCATAATTTGGTCTTTTGTTGGTGAAATCCACATGAACAGATTTTGTTTCATTTATTTTCAGCCGCCATTTTTCACTCCAGTTAGAGATGATGTTAACAGCTGTTTGGACTTTTTCCACTGCTTCTTTATGAGTCGAACCTGTAGCTATAATTGCTGTATCGTCTGCAAAAGTTGCAATGGCATTGTTTTCAAGTTTAGGCATATCACAGGTGTATAATAAGTACAGGACCGGACCTAATACACTTCCTTGTGGTACTCCAGCTTCTATACACTTTATTTCTGAGTAAGAATCTTCATGTTTTATACGAAACATTCTTTCAGAAATATAAGATTCCAGGATTTCTGAAAATTGCTTGGGCAGCATTTGCTTTAGTTTGTAAATGAGGCCGTGGTGCCATACTTTGTCAAATGCTTGTGCCACATCTAGGAAAACCGTCGAACAAACTTTTTTCTCTTCTAGACCTTTTTCGATTAAATTAGTAATCCGGTGGACTTGGTCTATTGTTGAGTGTTTCTCTCTGAAGCCGAATTGGTAGTCGGGGATTAACTTCCGCTCTTCTATAACAGGTTTAAGCCTTTTTAAAAGTAATTTTTCATATAACTTGGCTATTATTGGAAGCAAGGAGATTGGCCTATAGGATTTTAAATTGCTTGGTGTCATTAAAAAATGCGCTGCTGATGATCCTAGCTTACAGAAGTTGCAGTAGGAGGTGTGTGAGTGGGATAGTCCTCTATATTTATGTTATCATTGCTTTTTCAGTATTATCATAGATAATTAGTTTTACAAAACAAATCAGCGTTATCAGATTTCCAATATACAGTCAAAACCTGATATAACGACATCGAAGGGACCGTATAGTTGCCGACGTTATATCCGATAGTCGTTATAAGCAATACAGCCATATACACAAGTACAGTAGTTATATTATCATAGTTATCTAGTATAAGTATAGGTTAAGTACGTAAACGAGTTAGAAAAGAAATAAAAATATTTATTACGAAATAATTAGAATACAAAATTTATTTAACTGCTTAAAGTTACGAGTTATAAAACTACACTAGTTTTTAAAGTAATCAGTCATTTTGGTCTGTCTTTTTTTTAGCCCAGTCACAAATATTTTTTGCATTTTACGTGCGTAGGTAATATGCTCAAATATTCCTTCAATGCTTATCAATAAGATTTAAAATCGTTTGTATTGTTTTGTTTTGCTGAGACAAGGAGCCGTTGGTCGTTATAGCCCATGAATATCGATAAAATTTCGTCGTTGTAAGCGATATGTCGCTGTATCCGATGTTGTTATAAGCGATTTGTTTACTGAATAGTTTACTAGGGATTCGGACGGGACCATACAATCTAGCTGTAATAACCGATAGGTCGTTGTAAACGATGTCGTTATAAACGGTTTTGACTGTAATAGATAGATAAGATATTAGCTAAGCAATTAATAAAAAAACCTAGCTAGATTTAGTATTTGAGATTTTTGTTTTATGAACACAGGGAAATAGGCAATCAATTAGGAAATCCCCCAAATAGTTGTTACTTTAAAATATTCAGGTTGCCCAGGCTAAAAGTTGGTTTTTCATAAAATGAATAAATATAATTATGTGCATTGGCTCCTTGCCTGTTATTTCATTGATCCAATAGCAGTGTGTATGATCTGTGAAACTTAAGGCTTCTGATTTGATTACCACATTGGAAAAAGGACTTTATATGATTTTCGGTATAAACAAATATCACTGGAATATGCCCTTGGTATGATTTTCAAGGTCAGGGATGCTCCTATCTAGTGGTCATGGCCTGTCCTAGAATAGGTGCTACGAGTACGCGACCTCAGCCCCCGAGCTACTGCAGTCACTACAAACATTCCCTTCCATGACTGCAGTATCCACTCCTACAGGCCATACTCTCCTTTCCCATTATATCCTCTACTCACAAACCCTATTTCCTTTCCCCCGTTGATGATGGGCAGCAGCGTCATCAGCGCGAGTCCCCTCCTGCGCTCGCCAACCCGCCTGCCAAGCGTGGCAAATACCCCTCAATGGCGACACAAATATTGACCAGGCCCCCAGTCCCCGGCAGCCCCACTATTCCTGGCGATGGTAGCAGCCATGGTTACGGTGGGGCAGGGGGTGCTAAGAATCCCCGGGTTGGCCCCGGCTACCACCCCCGACGACGACTGGTCCTGGTAACACACAACATACGCACTTTGAGGACAGATGAGAAGATTGTCGAACTGGAAGAAGAATTGAGCGGGTTACACTGGGATATTCTGGGGTTATCGGAAGTCCGAAGAATCGGGGAGGATACGATAACCCTGAAGTCTGGTAACCTGCTCTTCTACCGGGGGGACGACCAACAGTCCCGAGGAGGTGTCGGATTTCTCGTCCACAGGTCTCTCATCAACCACATCGTATCCATCGAAAGTGTGTTGAGCAGGGTAGTATACCTTATACTCAGAATATCAAAAAGATATTCGTTGAAGGTCATACAGGTATACGCGCCGACTTCGACACACCCAGATGAAGAAGTAGAGGAGATGTATGAGGACATAAGTCGGGCCATACGTACTTCCAAAACCTACTTCAATGTTGTTATGGGGGACTTCAACGCAAAGTTGGGCAAGAGAAGCGATGCAGAGTTGAAAGTGGGGCAATTTGGACATGGGCAACGGAACCTCAGGGGTCAGAGGCTGGCCGACTTTCTGGAAAAAGAGGGACTCTTCGCGATGAACTCTTTTTTCCAGAAGCCGCCTCACAAGAAATGGACCTGGCTGAGTCCTGACGGTTCCACGAGAAATGAGATAGATTTCATCTTGACGACGAATAGACGGATGTTCAGTGATGTCTCTGTGATCAACAGGGTGAAAACCGGTAGTGATCACCGAATGGTTAGGGGCTTGATGAAGTCGACGCTCCGACCTACTCGCGCCCATATCCAAAACCCTGAGAGCTTTCAACTCGAGTTGACAAATCGCTTTGATTGGTTCAAAGAAAACCTTGCAGTGGACGAGTTAAACAGCGGTTTGGTAGAAGCTGTCCATACGGTGGGATCTAAGTATTTTAGACCTCGCCGTAGAGATAGACCACAAAAACTCTCGATCCACACTCTTGACCTCATGGCCGAACATCGATCTTTGACGCTGCAGTCTTCCGTTGACGCCGAAGCATATCGGCGGCTCAATAGACGGATCTGGAAGTCCTTGCGACACGATGTCCGTGCTCACAATACTGTGAGCATTAAGGAGACAATTGAGCGGAACGGAGGCTCCAAAGTGTTTGCAAGAGACTTGTCTATTGGGCAAAGCCAGTTGTCTAGGCTGAAAACGGACGATGGCCGCGTGGTATCGACGAGGGCAGAGGTATTAAGAGAGATCGAGAGGTTCTACGGACAGCTTTACACCTCGGTTGCCGAACCTACTGTTAGCTCGGCCGAAGACCCGAGAGCCGAGTTAATCCGACACTTTAGCGATGATATCCCGGACATCAGCCTGTTTGAGATTGAGATGGCCCTCAAACAACTTAAAAACAACAAGGCGCCGGGTGAGGATGGAATCACTTCAGGGCTTCTGAAAGCGGGCGGAACGCCGATACTGAAAGTCCTTCAGAGGCTCTTCAATTCCGTTCTCCTCGAGGGCTCAACGCCGGAGGCATGGAGCAGGAGCGTGGTGGTACTGTTCTTCAAAAAAGGTGATAACACTTTGCTGAAGAACTACAGGCCCATCTCGCTCCTGAGCCATGTCTATAAGTTGTTTTCGAGGGTCATCACAAATCGTCTCGAAGGCAGGTTTGATGACTTCCAGCCTCCCGAACAAGCCGGTTTCCGAAAAGGCTTTAGTACCATAGACCATATTCATACGCTACGGCAGGTTATACAAAAAACCGAGGAGTATAACTTGCCGCTTTGTTTAGCGTTTGTGGACTATGAGAAAGCCTTTGATTCGATCGAGACTTGGGCTGTGCTACAGTCTCTTCAGCGGTGCCACATAGACTACATCGAAGTGTTGAGGTGTATATACAACAACGCCACCATGTCGGTACAGGATCAGAGCACGAAGGCTATTTCACTACAGAGAGGCGTGAGACAGGGAGATGTCATATCTCCGAAACTGTTCACTGCCGCGCTGGAAAATGCCTTCAAGCTCTTGCAGTGGAAAGGATTCGGCATCAACATCAACGGCGAGTATATTACTCACCTTCGATTTGCCGACGATATTGTAGTCTTGGCAGAATCTCTGGAAGACCTTAGCACTATGCTCGAAGACCTTAATCGAGTCTCCCAACAGGTGGGTCTTAAAATGAACATGGATAAAACGAAGATCATGTCGAATATCCATGATGTGCCCACCCCTATTAGAGTTGGGGGCTCGACTCTCGAAGTTGTAGACGAATATGTCTATTTAGGACAAGTGGTCCGGTTAGGCAGGTCCAACTTCGAGAGAGAGGTCAATCGGCGAATCCAACTCGGTTGGGCAGCGTTCGGGAAACTTCGCAACGTCTTCTCGTCAAAAATACCTCAGTGCCTAAAATCGAAAGTCTTCGATAGTTGTGTGTTACCAGTGATGACATACGGCACCGAGACGTGGCCTCTCACTGTGGGCCTCATTAAAAGGCTCAAAGTCACTCAACGAGCCATGGAGCGGGCTATGCTCGGTGTTTCCCTACGAGATCGAATCAGAAATGAGGAGATCCGTAGGAGAACCAAGGTTACCGACATAGCCCATAAGATTGGCAAGTTGAAGTGGCAGTGGGCCGGGTACATAGCTCGTAGAACCGATGGCCGTTGGGGCCGAAAGGTTCTTGAGTGGAGGCCACGTACAGGCAAGCGAAAAGTTGGACGCCCGCCTACAAGGTGGACGGACGATCTGACTAAGGTTGCAGGAAGTCGCTGGATGCAGGCCGCTTCCAACAGGTCATTGTGGAGATCTTTGGGGGAGGCCTATGTTCAGCAGTGGACTTCCTGTGGCTGATATGATGATGATGATGATGATGATTTTGGGCTCGCCTATCATATTTTTTATTCATATTTTTATAAGTTCATATATTACTATCATATTTTTATAGGTACGTGGTGGCCTGTTGGTAAACGGTGCGGCTGCCAACATGTTCACGGTGGTCGCGGGTTCAAATCCCAGGGCACACCTCTGACTTTTCGGAGACATGTGTGTATTGACAGTCAATCACCACGCACTAAAACGGTGAAGGAAAACATCGTGAGGAAACCTGCATACCATAGCGATTTATAAGAATTTCTATGGTATGTAAGTCCGCCAACCCGCACTAGGCCAGCGTAGTGGACTATATGGCCTAACTACTCTCAATCGTACTTTCGATTGTAGAGTAGGCCCGTGCCCTGCAGTGGGACGTATATGGGCTGATACAATAATAATTAAGATTCTTCTGCTGAAGCGTATTTTTAGGCCCAAGAAAAATCGTTATATATGAAAGGCATCAAAAGCTTGCGGAAATTTTGTAATCATTGTATCGCCATGGATCATGACTAAGTTAAATAACTAACTAAATATAATTTTTCAATAAAATATTTGTTGGTCTCCTTACTAGATGACCCGCGTTTTAGTTGACTATATTTGTAGAGTATTACTATTAAATAAGTCTTCAAACATGTTAAAAAGCAATTCCCACGATAGATACATATTAACCACTATTACCTAGACCCTGTCTTTGAAAAGAGGTTTTTATATTCATGTATTTTTCCCCACCTATATACACCCAACACCCTTTGTCGTGAATAACGCGTGTTACCAAATAAAGTAATGTATATAATCGGCCCGCCTCGCTGGGCGTGGGGTGTCTGCAACCGCCGAGTCGATACTGCCCTTTGACATTTGGATGCATTTCAACTGAAGGGCGGAGGCTGCCGTGCGCAATGCGAATTTTACAAACCATTTTTGTTTTATGATAATTTAGTATTATGCATGTTGACACAATAATGTGTGATAATGAGTAATGTTGATGATGCGATGTGATATATGATAAAGGGAGATGTGGTTCATAAACTCAGGTTTTTAGTCCCAGTTAGGGAGATTTGGGTCGGTGACGTAGGTCCTTCAATTCTGAACATACGATTTGCTTGGGATTTGATGAGTCGAAATGGTTGATTTCATAAGTTTAAAATTTCTGCAACAAATATATAAGATATTAATGTCAATGAGAACAGGTAGGAAGAAACAATATTATATAGTTAGAATATTTGCAACAAAGGATTTGGTTCGAATAAATATATAATGTGTAATAACAATGACAATTTTCAAAAAACCAAGGTAAGTAAAATAGCTCGGTGACAAATTGCCTCGATGGCCTAGGTGTACCACGGTACAGTTATAACGCTGAGTAATCGGATTTCAATCTCGGGTTGGGCAAAGTGATATTAGAGTTTTCTATTCACAATCAGCTCAGAGTAAGGATTTTCTGCCGATATGACGGTAGGCTCGCTCCCTATCACAACGTGGGACGGTACACTAAAAGTGAAACGTGGGTGTCCTGGTAGCGCCTTTGCTTACCCGTTCTAAAATGCGGAGAATTTATGTATGGTTGTATGTATGTATAATGGCCTCACTCAAGGCTCGCAAACTATAAATAATAAAAATAAATAAATAACACCCAACAGTCACATACATAGTCCTGACCCCACACTAAGATCGAGTCTTGTGTCGTGGGTATCAGGAACTACGAGAGACTTTTCGGTCTCACAAACACCCAGACCCGGAAGAAATATTTGTGGGCCACACAAACATTTCTCTCGGTGCGGGGATCGAACCCGCGGCCTCTCGTTTCACAGGCGGCGTCTAACCAACTGCGCCACGGAGGCTGTCACTATAACAGTTCTATATAAAGAAATGTCGGTGCAAGGGTTAAGGTCTGTTTGTATTAAATGAATAGCTTAGCATCTCACTAGCCTTCAAGCGAAAACCATTCAGTCGGTGTTATTGTTTCAAGCGTATAGAAGCATTAAGCATTTTACTGGTGGTAGGTCTCTCATATGCGATAGGCCACCTGCGTGGGTACCACCAATGTTTACTTCTCCCGCCAAAAAGCAGTTTAAATGCACTGTTGTGTTTCGGATTGACGGCCTTTGTAGTCAGAGTAACTGCTGGACATATTGAGACTTTACATCTTATTTCTCAGGATGGCGAGCGCAGTGGAATGTCAAGCATTGCTTTGTAATTCAAAGTGTTGTTTGGTTCTGCTACTGTTTATGAGCGGTCGTATCGCTTATCATCAGGCGAACGGCATGGTCGTCTCGCCATTCATTGCAATAAAAAAAGCCCTTATAAGCGTGCTGTGCTCGAAGGCTGTGGAACTGGCACACCCCTTATGATCTCCCCAGGGTGCAGGAAAGGGACGTATGCTTTATTCTTTTTTGCACCATACATAGAACCAATTACAAGAGAAATAACATAAAAAACAGTACAAAAGGCGGCCTTTCTGCATTTAACAGAAACAGATTGTAACCACCGAGCGATTGTTCTGATTTCAAGAATATTGGTATTGTAGTTTAAATTGCATCGTAAGCTGTATGAAAATATAAGAAATTGCTTTTTATAATTATTTTATTTATGTTATCACGCACTTGAGTTTCATCTAGTGTATTGCGCTTTTGAAGCTTATATTTTAAAACGCCACGAAGGCCCTAGACACGTAGAATACGGAATCGAACCTTCAACCCTTAGCGTTTGCCACCTCAAGTAAGCACCAACCATCCCCGTCTTATGCGGCACGTACCCAAACACAAAACAAACATTTTATTTTAATTTATTGCATCCAGAAAATCCTACGAAAAAAAAAACTAAAATTTCTGGCAATGCCACGTTATATTTCATAATAAGTAAGATAATATGAAAATAATAAAATAAATGTAAAACAGCAATTTAGCAGTAACAAACTATTGTAAAAGATGAAAACTCTACGCATATAATACACTAACAAAATGCAAATTAAACGATGCATAAGTCTATTTTCCTAATCAATATTCATGAGTCTCCCAACGATGTACTAGTTAATCGATTAGAAAATCGCAATGTTTAATCGAAACACTCGATTCGATAGATTAAGTATTTTTAATTGAATTCTAAAAAATATCTGCGTGCCTTACTGTCCAGCTATCGATTTTGTCTTTTAATACTGTAAAACGATAAATATCGTGAATTTCATTGTATTTTGCTTAAAGTTAAATCTAAAGTAATGTATTTCTATTTAGTTTAAGAAATGAATTGTTTTAAATTTATTTTACTACGATTAAGTTATCTCTGATATAAGTTTAGGTTAATGAGCTAAAGATGTGATATATCATTACTTATTGATTCAATTGCTTTGCTTCGTATTCAACTCCAAAAGGTCAGCAGGCCGTTTCCTACAGGTCTATGCGGCGATCCGTGGGGGAGGCATTGTTCAGCAGTGGCCTTCCTTTGGCTGAAGAGAGAGAGAGTATTCAGCCCCTATAAATGAAAACCTCATCAAATCTCAATGCATTTTATGTATTTTTTCTCCTTCGCTACCAAACGATACTAGTTACCGTCTATGATATTTCCAAACCTACCTATTATGATAAAATTAATATGATTCAAACCCTAAAAGGTATAGAAGTTATGTAGAGCGACTATTTGAAGCATCAATTTAAATTCATATTTAGTTTTTAGACATAGCTAATTATTGAACCTGTTTTTTCTGGAGCAAAACAGCATTGTTACGAAAAGAAGCAATAATTGATATACATTTCTTCCTGGTACCAGTTTAAATCACTTGAAGTACTTAGTCATTGTTTCAGCCGAAATTAGATATAAATTACTAGATATAAATCTATGCCGTCATCACTGTAACCATTAAAGGGCCCAAACAATGAGTCAAATGTCAAGGTTAGCTGAGTCACCGTGCATCGGGGTCGCAGCTACCCCCACAGGGTGACCACCTAACCTGACCATTACTGTCATTCTAATGGTGTGTGCTTATGTGGAGATTGCCGCTAATTGGTTATTTTGTTAATAAGATTGTTATTTACCCCTCATGTAAACTTGGCTAGGAATTCGAGTATTTTCAAGCATTTTTTTCCTTGTGAAATACGAAAATGTGAAACGCAAATATTTTTGCGCTTAATATGAGTCTTTATTGTGAAGCTTTAGTGTAGGGCCTAGGAACGCCTCCTATGGGATTGAGCAATACATACATTTATACACAGTCAGGTCATAAGTATTGTCACACAGTAACAACTTTTCTTTTAGAATGCTGGCCACAAAAAAGTTAATTGAATTCGAATTTCGAATTGTTCATAAAAATAAAAATGTATACTTTTTAGAATTTTACTCATTTTTAAATATGGAGTGGACGCTAAAGAAGACCGTGTTCCAGTTCATCGTTGCGGTTACGCGCCAATTCAAATTGATTGATTTTGACATACTGAAAAATTTGAACATAACCAAAAGATTCGTTTACCTATCGTACCATCAAACGATACAATGAAGACTCTAGTGTAGATGACAGGTCAAGAAGTGGTCGCCCTCGGTCTGTTAGGACTCCAGCAGTGATAAAAGCTGTGAAGGCGCGAATTCGAAGAAATCCCAAACGTAAGCAGAAACTGTTGGCCCTTCAGATGGGGTTAAGCAGAACCACGGTGAAAAGGGTGTTAAATGAAGACTTAGGGCTTCGGGCATATCGAAGAAAAACAGGACATCGTTTGAATGCTCGTCTAATGGACCTGAGACTGAAGAAATGCCGCGCTTTGTTGAAGCGGTACGCGGGAAAAAAATATCGGGAAATTATTTTTAAGATGAACAAATTTTAGCGTAGATGACAGCTACAACAAACAAAATGATAAGGTGTACGCACACAGTAGTGAAGAAGCGAGCAACCGTATTCCGCGTGTCCAACGAGGTCATTTTCCATCCTCACTCATGGTATGGTTGGGAGTTTCTTATTGGGGCTTAACAGAGGTACATTTTTGTGAGAAAGGTGTAAAAACGAATGCAGTTGTGTATCAAAATACAGTCCTGACGAACCTTGTGGAACCTGTTTCTCATACCATGTTCAATAACAGACACTGGGTATTCCAACAAGATTCCGCGCCAGCTCATAGAGCGAAGAGCACACAAGACTGGCTGGCGGCGCGTGAAATCGACTTCATCCGGCACGAAGACTGGCCCTCCTCCAGTCCAGATTTGAATCCGTTAGATTACAAAATATGGCAACACTTGGAGGAAAAGGCGTGCTCAAAGCCTCATCCCAATTTGGAGTCACTCAAGACATTCTGGATTGAGGCAGCCGCCGATATTGAAATGGACCTCGTTCGTGCTGCGATAGACAACTGGCCGCGCAGATTGAAGGCCTATATTCAAAATCACGGAGGTCATTTTGAATAAACTTTAGTGTCATAAGAATCTATGTTTTGTTAAGTTCATTTTGGTATATAAATGGTTTCATAATGAATAAACTTGTTTAAATTATTTTATATTAAACATGTGACAGAATTTATGACCTGACTAGGTAGTATTTAGTAGAGCAAGATGCTACCAGTGCACACAAACAACAAAACATCAATCGAAGACTATAAGGAAATGCCATAAAGCCAGAACAAATTATATTTATAAAATAATCAATATAAACTTAAACATTTATATTGTAACTTTATGCTATTATACCGGGTATCTCAAGACCGCTACCGAAAACGAAGCCGGGTGGTAGTTTTAGTGACTACAAACACAATGCAACTAAAAATTTCGCAAAGAAACGCGACAATTATTTTTTATGATTTTTTAAATATCGTCATTTTTGGGTGGTAAATCCATAGTTTTTGCTAAAATAATAATTTAAACACTTTTATACCTTAGATTATTTATAAATAAAAGGGTATACACTATTATTTTAGGAATAAATGTATTTACCACCTAAATATGGTCATAGGAAAAAAATAACAAAAAGAAAATTGTCGCTTTTTTTTGCAACTTTTTCTGTTGCATTGTGTCTGAAGTCGCTTAAACTACCACCCGGCTTCGTTTTCGGTAGCAGTCTTGATATACCCTGTATGTATATGTGGCGCTGTCGGTGAGCCTAATAAATAAATATAGTACATTTCCATAAGCACAAATTTGATTCCAATACAGAACGGTTCGTAGGTTATGTATAAAGCGTTCCAGCTAATTATATGCGACAGTTCATTTTTAAAGCTAAATCGCAATTGGCGTCTTCAAAAGAGACATCTTATTACCTCCGAAACCATAGGCGATTCTATACAATTTTTCACAAGTACCTAAACTTATAAAAATATGTAAAATAGCTAATATTTTTTATAAAAGATTTTTCTGCTAAAGAAACCTGTAAAAGTATTTCTCCAACAGGTAAATGAGTCAGTTTGTAACTTTGTTTTAATTTGGAATTTCTTTGAAAAATAAAACACTGAATGAGTAAGTTAAAAAGGACGTAGGGTTTCGTACAAAAGTTTTTAACATTTAAAAAGTCCATTTATGCGTGTAATAACGACACCAGCTAAGAATTTCCTTTACAGTGGTGAAAGTTGGTATTTGAAATGCCATTACGCACAAATATTTATATCAGGCTTATTCATAGACAGTTTAAAAACCTATTTTAGCTATAGAATGTTTGGCCTTCTTCACACAAACTGAATTCAAAAATAGTTCGATAGGGACAAAACATTCGAGAACTAAAATAGGTTTTAAAACTGTCTATGAATAAGGCCAGTGTTTATTAAAGTTTATACGTGTGTAGATGTTTTAAGTCGGTATACTAGTGTACGATTTGGTTAGGGTCGAGCCCGGCCGAAACATCCCCGAGCGGGCTGAATTGAAATCTGGTGACATAGGCATGTATCTTTCGACTTCCCCTTGGGTATCAAAGCAGCTCTTAACAATTTTCCTTTTATTTAAATAAAAGAAAAATCACCAATAAGGTAGATTGTAGAAGTAATAAAAGAGTGGATGAATAGTTTTTTAATTTGTAACAATCTGCATCAACAAACATCAATGAGCATGCGTTGATAAAAGATTTGCCGGCTCTGTGCATGAAACAAGATGATTATTAAACCGAAAATATACGAGGAACACACGCCAAGTTTAACTCATTGTATATGTGTACGTTACGGCCTGTTTAGACATGATCTAAAGCTATACAAAATACACCAAGCAAATTCCAGAATAGATTTATCGAGCGTCTGTTTGTCTACAAAAAGGTGGACTATATTTAACACTGAACTCGGCTTGATAAACACAGTTTGGGTTTTTTGCACGATTATAAATTAATTTACCCGTACACTGGTTGTAAAGATCGATAAGGGTAAACCCTGCCATGAGAACGTTAATCTGATTTATGTAGGAATTGTGGCCGCTTTATAATATCCAAATAGTAAAAATAGCCCAGAGTATTGTACAGTGGTGCCTGATTGAGGTCATGTCATGGCGAGTGTTGATAGCATAAATCTATTCAGATAACCTAGAGTATAATTCTTCCACCCGATAGCCAAGGGGCGTCAGAATTCCACCACGGTATCCCCTGCCTGTCATAAGAGGCGACTAATGGGGATTATCGGGGTCGCTGGGGGCACACAGCCGGGGTTGTGCGCTCGTGTTAGGAACGACTCGACGCGTGACCTCGTATCTGTCGCGGACGCTTTATCACCATGGGCGTCCGAAGTAGGGAAAGTGAGGGCATTTACGCCATCCTAAGTTGCGAAGAACCATAATTGCCAGTGCGCTGGGTGGCATGGCGAGTCCACTTGGCGCTACTCGCCCGTCCTAATACCATGTGGTCCATAAGGCGCACGATGCCCACCGAGAGATTTTAGTCGGCATCGGATCTTAGATCTCGGTTGGGAACCAGCCTGGCTGCAACATCTGCGCATTGCGGAGAATTGTCCCTGCGCAAGTGCCCAGTCTGGAAGGCCAGAGACCCCGACATGCCCCTTCCGACCTCCCCTGAGTTATTAGAAAGAAGGCTAAAGGACATCTTTGATAAAAAAGACACTATAACTCTTACATTTGATCTTCACTGTGCATTTCAAACTATTGTTTTTTTCTGCAGTCTTCACTGTTCCTCAGTCTTAGTCGACCAAGTAATTTAAACGATATACAAACTTATAAACTCATTTGCAAAAAAAACGGGCACCTAAGCAATGAACCATTTCAAATGTTACTATTGGTTTGTTTGATAATTATAGGTAGTTTTACTTTCACAATTTTGTAAATTAATAAGCAAATCATCGTTTTCGTCAGTATTATCATAAAATTTTGATAAAATTTATAGGTTTTAATGCTAAAGTTCACTAGTAGTGTATGCTCGCTAGTAGTGCATATGCTCGTGAAGTAAAAGTTAACAAAGATTTTTGTTTGTTTTTTCTTTAATAAAGTAAAAGCAGATAAATGTTTAGTATCGAGTGTGACCCCCTCTAGCTGAAATCACAGCTTTAATTCGTCTGGGTATGCTAGCGAGGATATCCTGGATACTTGCTTGCGGAATACGTTCCCACTCCGCGGTAATCACATTCTTCAGCTCTCTGATGGTCTGCGGAGCCGATTGTACTGATCTCACGCGTCGTTTCAGAACGTCCCAGACATGCTCTATAGGATTGAGGTCGGGACTTCGAGCTGGCCAATCCAAACGACGAATGCCGACCTCTTGCACATACGCTTCCATAAAAATTGAGTCTTCGCCTAAAGCGGCCAATGCGGGTTGTGCATGAGGAATTAGAACTTCCGTTATGTATTGATGTCCAGTAAGTGAGCCGTTTTCAATGAAGACTAACTCTGTACGATCCATTGAATTTGTTCCTGCCCAAAACATAACAGAGCCCCCACCATAAGGTGTGATTTCTTCAAAACAAGCCTCTGCAAAGCGTTCTCCTCGTCTTCGTAGCACTCGCCGACGTCGATCTTCACCGAACAGAGATATCCTGGCTTCATCGGAGAACAATACCCTATTCCAGTCTTCTTGAGTCCATGACTCACAATTTCGAGCAAACCTAAGCCTGGCAACTCTGTGCTCACGGAGTAACTTAGGGCCGCGGGCCGGGCGATGACTGCGTATATTGGCCGCGAGAAGCCTCCTCCTGACCGTCCATAGACTAATATGCACATTTCTTACTTCTTCGAGGTTGTTCTTAAGGTCCACATACGAAGACTTGCGATTTCTCAATGCGCGACTCACAAGAAAACGATCATCCCGTGGTTGGGTACATGGTTTTCTTCCAGAACCAGGCTCAATCCCATAGAGCATGTCTGGGACGTTCTAAAACGACGCGTAAGATCAGTACAACCGGCTCCGCATACCATCAGAGAGCTGAAGAATGTGATTACCGCGGAGTGGGAACGTATTCCGCAAGCAAGTATCCAGGATATCCTCGCTAGCATACCCGACGAATTAAAGCTGTGATTTCAGTTAGAGGGGGTCACACTCGATACTAAACATTTATCTGCTTTTACTTTATTAAAGAAAAAACAAACAAAAATCTTTGTTAACTTTTACTTCACGAGCATATGCACTACTAGCGAGCATACACTACTAGTGAACTTTAGCATTAAAACCCATAAATTTTATCAAAATTTTATGATAATACTGACGAAAACGATTATTTGCTTATTAATTTACAAAATTGTGAAAGTAAAACTACCTATAATTATCAAACAAACAAATAGTAACTTTTAAAATGGTTCATTGCTTAGGTGCCCGTTTTTTTTGCAAATGAGTTTATATTCGTATAGATTGTTACTAAATACTACATTTACAGCTACATTTCATTCCGTTATCCCCGAAGGTTTAGGAGACACAGGTGTAACGACATTTACCCAATATCTCCGTTCAGTGATTTTGAAGCTTCAAATATTTTATAGGCATTGATTTTATTAGATTCGTTTCAAATTCAGGTACGGTTACGTAAGACTACAGTGATAAATAGTGCATATTTAACTCCACGTTCATCCCTCATTTATTTTGCATTGCACTTTTTTACTAAAAAGTTAATGTAAAATTAGGAAAAACAATACAATAACAGAGGACTAATTGATGAGATGAACTAACCAAACTACGAAAACATTTAGGTATACAAAAATGCAAGCCTAAATATTATATCGAGATTTTTATAAAAATCATTAAGTTAAAAATGTACCTCCGTACAGCAAATTATGTTATCACACCGAATCTTTTTCATAATTATGATCATCCTTAGATAGCTCCTACTTCTGGACGTAGACATCCAAAGAACATATACCAATAGAAAGAAAGCGACCTGCCAAAACCGACCATAAACCAGCCACTTACAATATTTCATATTAATGATGGAGTTTTTAATAAAACAAATATGCCGGCAGAGTGTCCGACTGCCACCTCCTATTACTCATCTATTTATTCGCCATCCGACAACCGCGCTGCAGAGTTCATGAGAACAAATGTATATAATGTAGGCAAGGTAGTAGTTAGGTTAAGTTTAAATATACAAAAGCTAGTACGGGTTAAAACATGTTTTGTTGGAGTGGAGACAAAAAATATCCTCATTCAAGCGACGCCGGGCCGCCTTGCAAGTAGTTAATATTGTTTATGAGAGATTATTGCACGCGCCGCCAGACTGGCATCTGTCGATGGACATCGTTTTACGCGTTATTTCCGGCGTTTACGGCTAGTGACGCGCCGCGAATGTCGATGTATCGATAATTTGTTTCAATTAGGAGTGCGATGATCCCGAGGTTGCTGGCCTCTGACCGCTGTGAATGGATGTATTGCAAGGGATTTTCTCTTGATTAATGTTTATGTGTTATTTGGACTACATAATGTTTATTGTAATTTTGAAAAACAGTATAAGTTATGTCTAGATGTACAAGTCTACAAAGCTTTCGGTGGAGTTCTGACACCTTTATGTGTAGGTGGTTCCTAGATGGCAATTACGGATTTCCTATAATCATTAACTATTTAAATAATATCACAACATAGCGTCATACTTTTATGATTCATTTTTGCGGTAGTTTGATTTACTGCAGTTTAGTCAACCTTATAAAGCCAATTCAAAGCTATTCAAATTTAGTTAAAGGAAATCATTAACTAAATAGTAATAACGAGTAAAGTATCTTTATTGACCACTTTACGCCTAAAATTATTAACTCGTATATGTTCCATATTCAACCAACGCTCATGTAGCTATAATGTAAAATAGAATTTCCCATTACTCTCCAATGTATTTATCATACACTGACATTTCTATCGATAATAAGCCCACGAAGTTGGCGCATCGTTCGACATTGACCGTCAGCATCGCTCGAGCGAACACTGATGTAACTCGCTAAATATTTCCTTCACATCGACGCATTATGTCCGAAATGTCTATTATGTTTCATTTTATTTTAATAAATTGAGCTTCGAGCAACTATACTATTGATAGTTCAAATTCATAACGAAGAATGCTTATGTGGATTTTTTCAACAAATAGTGCGAGTATGTTGCATAAAGTGTACTGTACACCAAAGCCGTTGGCTCAGCGACAGTCCGCCAGTCCTCAACCCGGCGGCCTATGAGAAAAGAATTATGTCGGTGATAAGCGCCTGCAAGTATTGCCTGCCGACATGACATTTTGACAACGCATGAGCTCTGCTCGTCATAAGTTCAACAACGACACATAAATGATCCTCATTATTTCGAGTCACTGACAAGTCGGCGACAAAGTTTTCTGACTTTCAATGAGTAAAGACGCCAGCCTATGTCGCCAACAAAAATTGTCGACATAGGCTTATCTAGAATCATGTAGGCCATTAGGTGAAATGCCATATGTATAACATCACCGTACTTGAATATCAGGGGTCACAGGTTTCAATAGTGTCAGCAACCATATCTGATGCTAAGACAATCCCGTGAATTTTCATAAGAAGACTAATTGTTACCGTTTGGAAATGGCAGCAGTCGTTCTTAATCCGCGTCAGAAACCCTATGGGTGGCTTTAAAATTCTGTGACTGAACTGACCAGTAATCTAATAAGATGTATGTTCATTAACCTGCTTTGATATGACGTCTGAGTTAATACCCGAGAACAATCCCCGTCTCCACAATAATACATCACAGAAAGATCCTATCTATCATATCCTCTTATCGCTGGTTAATTCATAAATTTCCATCCGTCACTGCGACTACGATTGATTGTAATATTGAGGTAGGTACCTAGATTCTAGGTGAGTGTAAATATATAACTTGCTTTGAAGTGCACAACGAAATTTAATCAGAAAGTAAATAATAATCTAAATGAAGCACTTCTCGGTATTGAGAACTAATAGTAAATGCACTGATATTGCGACACAGCCAATGATGATGAGTTTGACGTCACAGTAATCTCATGCATTCTATGTTTCGCTTCTGCGACGCGCCGATTGCGTTGCACTCACCACAATATACGTAAAAGTATCTAAAAATATCGCCGCAAGTTAGCTTCAACTGCTCACAATAGTACGGAAAAGGTTAGAGGCTAATTCGTCGGTGTTTAACTCAGATTGATTACAGCTGTCGGTCGGTGGTACTCTAAAAATATCTTGCTCAAATATATGTGTACTAGGAAGTAACCTTTTCCTAACGCTCCAAAATGTTATGCCCGGCCAGATCGTCGCAAGACACTGATTTAACTATTCAATTGTCTATCGCCAGTAGCTCAATCTCTACCACTGGATTTACCATACATTCCAGTGAAGGCACATTGCCCGGCCAATATAAGAAAGATCTAACCATACATTTACCCTAGCAATGAGAAGTCCGCTGTTGAACATAGGTTTCCTTCAAATATTTCTGCAAAAAACGATTAAAGTAATCTGATTGCAGAAACATTCTGCAACTATGTATGTTACTACCGAATATTCGTCCACCTTTTTGGATAAAAAGATCCATTAAACTAGAACTGTAGTTGCCATCCACATCGCGTGCGTTTTTGTGTTTGTGACGAAAAAATTCGATATACAAATGAATTTATGGACAAGGTATCAATCATGTGGGCGCATCGTTCGACATTGACCGCCGCGCCGCCGCCGCCCGCCCGAACACATGTAACTCATTAAATATTTGTATCTAACTTTGTTCGCCCATGAATTTTATTGTCTTCATATAATTTCACTTCATAATATTTCGACATTGTGTACCCTATTCCCAGTTGAAAACGGCAAAGGCAAATCATCGTGAAGAAATCTGCAGAGTGCATCATAGTGCATACCATAGCGATTTGTAACATAATCTATGGTATGCTAAGTCTGCTAAACCCGCACTAGGCCAGCGTGGTGGACTATATGGCCTAACCCTCTCGATTGTAGAAGAGACCCGTGCCCTGCAGTGGGACATTTTGCGGGCAAATAGAGTACCAAATTCTGGAGGTGTTAGAATATTTTTAGAATAAATATTTTTGGGAATTAGGAATACAATTCTGAATATAATCTATACTAATATTATAAAGCTGCAGAGTTTGTTTGTTTGAACGCGCTAATCTCTGAAACTACTGGTCCGATTTGAATGATTCTTTCAGTGTTGGGTAGTCCATTTATCGAGGAAGGCTATAGGCTATATATCATCACGCTTTGACGTATAGGAGGAAAGCAGTAGTGATATTTCCAGCAAATACGAGGAAATTTTGTTCGTTTTTCGTGGTCTGATTGGTCGATATTCTAAACTGATAGTCAGAATTAAACATTTTGACCGCCATTTTAAAACGTGTATGCACCCGGGCGGAGCCGGGCCCGACCGCTAGTATTCGATAAAGTTGTATTATTATTTTTATGTAGAGTAAATATATTATTAAAAAATCTTGACCTCTACATGCTATTACATGCTATAAAGTCTCTTTTGGTCAAGTATCCATTCCTTTTCTGTCGTAAATTTGACCACTTGTAAATGTCTTACTAAACGGTTATTTTTATAGCTACATACATACATACATAAACTCACGCCTTTTTCCGAAGGGGTAGGCAGAGGTGCCAGGACACCCACATTTCGCCTTGTATGTTCCGTCCCACGATGTGCTAGGTGGCGAGCCTATCGCCATATCGGGCACAAATTCCTGACTCTGGGCTGATAATGAATAGAAAAATCCAATATCGCTTTGCCCAACCCGGGATTCGAACCCGAGACCTCAGCATTGTAAGCCGTATCGTAGTACAACTACGCCACCGAGGCAGTCTTTTTATAGCTATTACCTAAAATTTCATAGATAGATTGCAATCAATTACAATCAGTATCAATGCATGGTGTGCATGAAGTTTAGTGTGAACGAGAAGAAATTACATTTGCCATTCCTTTTAATAGATTAAACAGTGTTTTAACAGGTTTAATATTTACAAACACTCCTAGTAAATAACCACGGGGACCGAAATTACCCTCTAATATCATAAAATATTCAATCATCAATCAAGTATTTAAAGTTATTCAGTGGTCAGGGCGCGCGGGGTGGCAGCGAGCAAGCACGGGGCGCGGGGCGGGGGCGTGTGACGTCACACTATCTGTTTAAAAATAGCAGGTGATCCATTGAGAGATGGAGTGGTGTGTGCCAACACTTGCGGTGCACGTCAGGACGTTTCACAAACGCTCGTCGATGGCACTAGTGTGCATTGCAAACTACATTTGTACCATACATACATAATAATATGTACATAAGCGTCACTCCTGAAGTGGACTATTATTTGTTTCCAACTCCTCCTATTTGTTTTTCTTATTAATTTCGATGCGGGTTAAAGACAAGCTAGTGTCCCTCAGAGACTCGTCGGGCTCCGGAGCTCGGTGTCAATTCTTTGTGTGTCACAGTTGATCCTGGCTGACAGGAGTTGCAGTGGTGGTAGGCTGAGACTATGGGTCTTCACTTCGCTCCATCGTGACATACCATACCATACATTCGTTTCATACACTTTCATTTATTTCTTCATGCATTCTCGTTGGTTAAGGGTACGTCAAACCTGACCCTTGCCTGGGGTGCCATTAGTCTGGATGCAGAATCACAACCAAATTGATGGCACTATACGCACTCATTTGTACCGGCATCGGCACACAATTTAATAATATTTTTTGTGGATCTTGATAGAAAATTTGAGCGCTTTAAATAACTTCATTCAATTTTGACCAAAATTTTTGGTTTTATTAAAAACCACTTATTATATTTTATCAATTTCAACAGTTCGCAATTTGTACTTAGTAATGATTTTATGAATAAAGTATAAGTTAAAATGATGGCATCATCAACATAAATACGTTTGGTTCAGCGATCACACTAGCGACTAATTAAAACACCTTCCGAAGGTTTCCTTCGTTTTTCGTTTATTGCAGTCATAATTGCAACTATTACTCATTCGACGCTCAACTAGTATGAAATCCGGGTATAGTTGTGAATATTACGGGTATCCAAATTTACTTTTATTAAGTTTATATTTTTATTAAGTTTATATTTTATATATTTTTTAAGTTACGCCACCGAAGTTATACGTGCAGCTACAGCGGAGATATGACTGGAAACTTGAAAGTAAAAATAAGCGATAAAATCTTGCTATCGATACATTCGAATATTGAGTCTTATAAAACCGACAATGCACTTATTTTTCCCAATTCAATGTTTATGGATGGCACTGACCATTGTCAGCGTGTAAACTGCTTATTTGCACACATGAAAAATAAAAATATATTTGTAGATACTTTTCTGTTTTGTAGAACTTATATTCGGTGACAGTTGTATATTTAGTAAAAAAGGACACTTTTCATTTCAACCCTGTCTTCCAAACTTGACGGATCGTAGGTATTTACCTTTTACCTACATTAATACTAAAATATTTCACGATAGATGCTTAACCTTTTCTATATCGATAATGGATGAAATATATTTCAAATCCCTCGCACAAAGATGTGCTCGTACCGAGTATGTAATTCATTACAAAAAACTAGAACAAAAGAATTTATATTGAGGGTAGAATATCGAAAGTATAGGATAATTAAATTACATAGTTGACGCGCGATGTAGCATAGTCGGTCACCGTGACGTCATAATGCGTTCCATTTTGTTTTGCTTGCAGGCGATTTGATTAATGCGCTGTCGGATTTGTCGCCACAGCCCTAGGCCTAGGTCACGGTCAAGGTGTCTGATTTATCCAAGGACGAGCAAGAAAGTTCAGGCGGTGGTTATACTTCTTCAGCCTATGGTATGCCTGATCGATATGGTATGTCCCGTTGTAATAATTGTACACATAAAGATATTTGCCCTCTAATGTTCTATGAAAAGTTTGTTATTAACATGTAATGAATCTGTAGACATAATCGAAAAATATCGTTCTTTCTGTAACTTAAACAAGTTTATAAAAATCTGAAATACACAAAACATTAACAGAAACATCATGCAAACATAAATAAATAAGAAATTGCATGTCTGAGTTATTTCACACGAAGCATTTTTATTTTCGCTGTCGCGTCTAGACGGGTCGGTCTCGTTTCAGCACTCTATAAATTGGTCAACTAAAAATAATGCAGTTGGTAATGAAAATCGATGTGGAGTCACGTTTTAGTGCCATTTTCGCTGAATCAAAGATATACGCTAGTGACGGCTGTTGTATTGAAAACGCCTTAATTATATCAAATACGCCTGTTACCTAAGGATTTTTGTGGTATTTTACTAATTTACTCTCCGTCTTCAGCCATAGGAAATCCATTGCTGTACAAAGAATTCCGTCAAGCATAAATGTTGAAATTAACTTACATCTTTGTGTCTCTGTAATTAGTTTTATTGAATTCTCTCTCTCTCTATCTCTCTCTCTCTCTCTCTCTCAACTACTAATATGATACTCGAATAAAAAATATGTTCTGTAAAATCTGCCGCATTTCTGAATTAGTCAGCTTATTATGTTTGTGCACTGTGCAATTATTTAACACACCTATTCAATGTTATGTGTGAGAAAAAAAAACTTGATTTTAGTATAATTATCGTAGTTTCTCAGGCAGCATCATTTCGGGATCAGTGTCAATTTTGTAGCGAATTAAGTGATCTTTTTACTTCAATCAGCCAACATTCCCATTAATGGTATTACATATCAGTGTCGTCGATGAATTGGTCATTCCTGCAAGTGAAAGAGAGAGAGAGAGAGAGTGGCGCAGTATACATTCACTAGGTAGGTGCACAGGCGACCGAAGATCGGTCTGTCGATGCAAGCTTCCTACAGGTCGCTGGGGTAATGTTATTGCATGCCTATAGTCAGCTAAAGGTATTCTCTAGCTGATGTTTATGAAATGAAATGTAATTATGAATGATTCCCAATCTATGGCGAGGATTTGATAAAATTCTCATCTATTCTACTAAATGAATAATTCTAATTAGGCTATTTTGAGCATTAGTTTTAATTGTGCCAAGATGAAGTTACTAGAAGATATTGTGCTGTAAATTCCAGTGTTGAAAATATAAAATCAAAAAGTAATGAAGCGCTGTCGTTCGAACGAGGAAAATCCTGCATAATAAGCGATACCGGGCTTTCTTAAAGATCCGTTAATTATAAATTCAACGCTAAATATTTCGCTCGGTTTCCCCCGGGTTCAAGTTTCCTTATGGTGCTTCTCCCATTGTGTTTCCCGTCCATTTCGGAATTAATCAAAATGACTCACTTACTTTGATGATAGATTAGACAAAATATGCCATAAAGTTTATGAATATTCACAAATTCGAGGGTAATGAGAATCGTATCGTAATCCGTCTAGGCCGCAAAGTCTGCACGTAGCAATATTGAAGAATCAAAGTATTTATGAATAGCTCATAAATTTCTTAAATCTCTTTGAACTTGATTAAACTGTTTCAACTTCAATTGTTTTTAGACTGCATCTGAAACGAAATACCGCACAATAATGTTGTGCCAACATAAAATCGTTTGATGAGATCAAGCGAGCGTGCTACAACGTTGCGTATTACAAACACATAAATCTCAATAGAAAGTTCCCGTTTAAAATGTATGGAGAAATAAACATTGGCAGAATTAGGCGCTCACCTACGCGCTATTTCATTCACTGTTGCCGCGTGACGTGTGTAGGCACACCACGTGCATTTATATAACACATGATGGTATTTCCTGTGTGTAGATTTTGTTGGAGATCACATTTTGTATACACGGCGCTACAATAAGCACTTGAATAACCAAAGAATAGACTCTTCGTGATTGACGCTTGCATGGCTATTGCATTCTATAGGAAGACTGGCAAGCAATCGTTGCAAGCGCTACGAGCGGTTTTAAGCGCGATTATTAGCTGTATCGCATTCTAAAGTGAGCGATCGCCTTATTGGCTTCGTATCATACTGAAAAAACGAAGGTCGTAAGTACGGAACCAAGGTTTACACTTCCTATTTTCCGGAGTTACGTGTATAATTATGTCTTGTTTTAATGATGTAGCTGTGGTGTTTAGATCCGCCCGAATAACGCTACACTATTAACCTGTCATAGTCTAATCCGCGGGAATTTGTCGGGTTTCGGCTAAAGTTTAAATACGATTTGATTTTCGAACAGGCCAACACAATTGTATCGGAGATATTTTTATGGAATAGGCGACGAATAAGCAAATGAACTACCGAATGATATAGTTATCGGCGCTCATAAGCATCCACAACACTAAGAGATTATTGTGTTTCACAGGCCTTTCGGGTATAGGATATGATGTCATTGTATTATAATTATTATAAGTGGTACTCCTCTGTGTCACACTGTCCTTACCTTTGTAATCACTTGGTCTTGCCTGTACAAAAAGAGGCTCGCAAGATGAAAATATTACAACACCAACTTTAAACATCCAAGAAAATCGCAAATGCCTTCGCAGTATAAATTAATGGAGTAAAAAAGGGGGAAGTTATTTTTGGCTTAATTTAGTAAATTGTTTTAAAATCATTATACTATCTTTTTTTTATTGCAATGAATGGCAAGACGAGCATGCCGTTCGCCGGATAGTAAGCGATACGACCGCTCATAGACAGTAGCAAAACCAAACAACACCTTGAAAAACAAAGCAATGCTTTGCATTCCACTGCACTCGCCATCCTGAGATATAAGATGTAAAGTCTCAATATGTCCAGTAGTTACTCCGGCTACAATGTCCTTCAATCCGAAACACAACAGTGCATTTACACTGCTGTTTGGCGGGAGAAGACATTGCGGTAGTACCCACCCAGGCGGCCTCTCACCTGATAGACCTACCACCAGTAAAATATCTGGACATTTTCCCACGACAGTAATGAAGATGATGCATTCTTGTTTGACAGTTTTCAGCTGTCCGATTTCAAGGGCGCGTGGCTTTATTTTTAACCCGCGACGTCGGTCAACCCGTCTAAATGCCGTGGAAAGTGACCGTTAGTCTAAATTTAACCGTTGAATCAAACCGGTTCAATCTTAACAGCCGGTTTAACTGACTATCTAGATTTAAATCGCGCCCATATACCCAAGGCAAAGAAGATAAGTGGGATTGGATGGATGCGGTGTAAATCTACAGTAAATATAATTAAATACGACTCATTTGTTACTAAGAAATTGGATTAGAGACTCAAACTTTATCCATACATATAAATAAAATTGAAGTGTCTGTTTGTAAAGTGAAAATAAAATAAAAATTTCCAACTACATATCGTTATATACACGATACCTATAACGAAAATGTCCTTAGAATTTTTCTTCGTCTGTCTGTCTGTTTGTTCCGGCTAATCTTTGAAATGGCTGGACCGATTTTGACGGGACTTTTATTGTCAGGTAGCTGATATAATAAGGAGTAACTCAGGCTACATTTATTTCAGAAAAAAATCTTTTATTTTAGAAAAATAAAGTAATGTTGCCCAAGTACTGTCCAGAACCGCGCGCAGCTTACGCGCATGCCACCACTGGGCTGTCACGTCGGGCGCTTCCCACCACTTCTCCCACCAACGATTCAATATCACAATTACAAAATATTGTATATAAAGAAATTTTTCAATAAAGCTAATACAAAAAAAATGAAAATAAATGATAATTAAAATAAAAATGCAAAAAACCAAAACAAAAACTAAATAAACGAATTAACTTTTTTGTTACATTCCACGCGGACGAAGTCGCGGGTACAGCTAGCATGAAATATATTTTGAAGCCTGAATAATTAGATACATGTAACAGATGATTGCGTTGACCACATATTATCAGTTGTCCCATCTGATCGTTTGCTTCTATTCCATAAAAAGATTGACCTTTTCAGCGGCGTAGTAAATAAAAAATATAGCAATCGTTAATATAGTCATGGATTTATAAAAAGGTATGATGTCACGATAAGCTATGAGCCATAAAGTTAAAGTAATATTTCTTTCCTGTAACTTTACTAAATGTCACACTGACACGTTCCCCTTTCATGAAATTATTAGTATTGTGAAACTTCCGGGGTGTGTAATGTGAATATTTCCGTTTCTTTTCTATTTCATTTAACTTCACACGCATATGAAAGCTACATGCTTTCAGGTAATTTTATTCGATTTCTTTGTTTTGTTGTTCTTTTCAGCGGTCGTGTTTCTATTCACTCTCCTTCATTCCGCTGAATCTTCAGCGTCTTCAATTTAAGACCAATTTCAATTTTGACTCGAATATTTTCGTTGACATGGAGCCAGCGCTTTTTAATTGACCTATAAGGTATTGGCCCGTCTATTATAAGATTTATGCATGTGATGCCGAAATCTCCTTCATCAATGATCTAGTTGATGTTTTGTATTACATTTTATTTACTCAAAATACATTTTAGGTGTTCTATAGGTGTATGCCATCATATAATTTAGTTCTTAGTACGAACACAACTATAAAATTAACTTATTAAAAATAATATACTGAGCACACTAACTGCGCTCAAATAACCAAATCCGAACCTCAACAAATTTATACGAGGTCACCCTACCTAACTAAACGTAACGTGCCATATAGTACTAAAAATAAAAATTCACCCATCCACGCTGTATATAAAGCCACCTTATGTATATACGCACCTGCGTTTTAGATTTTTTCGCATATATAATATTGGTACCGGTTCTATGTAGGTACATATACGCAGCTTTAGATTATATGAAAGGGATCGAAAGTGGACCTCAATGGATTAGCAGACATTTTTGTATCTCATTAAGTGACTGCTCCTTGATGAGTGCAGTCGAATTATAGTAATAGTGAATTGCAGTCATTAAGTGTTATCAAAAAATCTTATTTATTTCCAAAGAAAAACCTCTCCAATTTCTTATAACGGTACACAATGGTGTTGTAGTTATTGCAAATATTGTATGCTAGATATAAAATAATTTAATTAAAAAAATGAAAAGTGGGTAACAAACAAAAAGAAAAAATGCAACACAACACACAGGGTATCTCAAGACTGCTACCGAAAACGAAGCCGGGTTGTAGTTTAAGCGACTTCAGACACAAAGCAATAGAAAATATTGCAAAAAATATCGACAAAATTTTTTTGGTTATTTTTTTCCTATGGTCGTATTTGGGTGGTAAATACATTATTCATTAAAATAATTGTGAATACCCTTTTATTTATAAATACTCTAATGTATAAAAGAGTTTAAATTATTATTTTAGCAAAAACTATGGATTTACCACCCAAAAATGATGATATTTAAAAAATCATTAAAAATATTTGTCGCGTTTCTTTGCGAAATTTTTAGTTGCATTGTGTTTGTAGTCACTAAAACTACATCCCGGCTTCGTTTTCGGTAGCAGTCTTGATATACCCAGTATAATTATGGCTGTGCTACATACCATCAAAAGATAAGGTAAGTGAAATGTAGATGAAGCCTTACTGTCATACTAAACGGCTAGTTGTTTTTAATACTCGCTTCACAAAATAATGATTTATAGTGATTGGACGCATGCAAATGCGAAATCAAAATTACCTCGAGTGTTTTATGCCGTTCATCTGCGTAACGAAAGATATCAAGTATATAAAATAAATAATGCAACCCATCTGCTTCCTTCTGAAAGCCATGAGAGTTCCCACTAAAATTAGAACTCAAGTCCTATTCCACCACGCTGGCCTAGAGAGAGTTTTTCGAGATTTCACATAGTTTTTTTTTTTGTTCAGACTACCTCGGTGGCGTAGGTGTACCGTTGTACAACCGCAACCGTACCGTAGTACGGTTACAAATCTGAGGTCTCGGGTTCGAATCCCGAGTCGGGCAAAGTGATATTGGATTTTCCTATTCATTATCAGCCCGGAGTCACGTATTTGTGCCCGATATGGTGATAGGCTCGCTCCTTATCACATCGTAGGACGGAACATTCATGACGAAATGTGGGTGTCCTGGAACCTCTGCCTACACATTCTGGTAAAAACGCGTGAGTTTATGTATGTATATTTTTTGTAAAATCTCCTTGGTATGCAGTTTTCCAGTTTCTTACGCTATGTAATTCCATAGTATAGTTATACGATGGATTATTAGATTGGTTCTTGAACTCGCATCCACCGTCTCGATATTCCATCATTATCCAACAAGTCACCACAAAAAATTTTAGTATTTTCCTTCTTCAGAATGCATTTACCTTTTTTCTATTTTCATGACTAAACTGTGCTTAAAAATATGAACCGCATTAATGAAATTTTATTGTCATGTTTATGTGTAAACTTGTCATTTTGTAGCTAGACAAATCAATCAATATCCGATAACCTTAACTTTATAACGAAGGTGTTACCTTTGTGTTCAATACTTAAAATTATATTAAGCATTAATTTATCGAATTTTTATTTGTCATTATTTAAGATTGATATAAAATTTAAATAATGCATATTTAGCATGAGTGCATTTTGAAAATCGATGCGAGCTTTAAGAAGGTGATGCGTTTCAAAAAGTGTCGTGAAAACCTCCAATTGCTTATAAAAATCGATTACTCTGTAACATTTTTCACAAACGGCTGCACTACTTCAATACCATTCCTCTCAAATAGAGACGCGAATAAATTCGATTTCCATATGCTCAGAACCCATCGAATTCGTCTGCCACTCAATGATAAAAATGATCGTACCTTCGGCAACTTCCGCCGACGCTCGTGCAGCCCCGGCGTGGAGATCCATCGCGCCGGTCACCAGGTCAACGGGGCACCGCACACGCGCCCCGCAACCCCCACCCCTCACCCTATATAGTTGCAAAAATTCTACGGCTTTATTAACGATCCTTTGTGATAAAAATGTAAATTGTCTCTGCTCTAGCACAAAAAAATCTGTTGAAATATTAATTTGAATTTGGAAAGCCGCCGCGCGCTCAGAATTTACAGCTAATCAAACAATTGCAGTTTAATTTCAATAATTACTAATAATACAATCTGAAATACAGGGCGGACGAAAAACTTAAAGAGATTTAAATATATGATTTACGGACACTTTCTGAAAGCGCTATCGGTTCAATCGTTATGAAGGCTAGGATGTATTTCAGAAAACTTCGGAGCGATACATTACCGTAGAGCTAGCTGCTACAATTCTTTGTTCTACTCGTGTGTTTTTATTTTCATCCTATTTTCATGCACCTAATTTTTCTGTTGTATCGATAGTAGACGTTAGCGAGAATGCAACATACTTTTATAATAATAATAAAATTCTTTATTCAAGTAACCAATGACTCATTTTTTAGGGTTAGTATCAGTACATGTATTATACAGGGTATATCAAGACTGCTACCGAAAACGAAGCCGGGTGGTAGTTTAAGCGACTTCAGACACAATGCAACAGAAAAAGTTGCAAAAAAAAGCGACAATTTTTTTTTTGTTATTTTTTTCCTATGGCCATATTTGGGTGGTAAATACATTTTTTCCTAAAATAATAGTATATACCCTTTTATTTATAAATACTCTAAGGTATAAAAGAGTTTAAATTATTATTTAAGCAAAAACTATGGATTTACCACCCAAAAATAACGATATTTAAAAAATCATAAAAAAAAAATTGTCGCGTTTCTAGGCGAAATTTTTAATTGCATTGTGTTTGTAGCCTCTAAAACTACCACCCGGCTTCGTTTTCGGTAGCAGTCTTGAGATACCCGGTATAATAAGTAAGTTATATTACAGAGGTTTTTTTTTTGTACTTTTGAACTTCCTCAACAAAGAAACGATAATTTGTAAGAATTGCCGAAAATATACTTATAATGTGAACTTCGATGAAATATATAATTTAACATAATATGAAATCAGATTCTCAAAAATTGTCTAAAAAACCTATTTATGCTGGTGACACCATCACTTGTCTTCGTTAAGGTCCCTATGTGATGCCAGGGGTGCTAAAACATATTAAAGAACTATGGGTAGTAAACTGTAACAATTTATACACATCCCTTAGATATTAAAATTAATTAACTCAGTGACAAGTGAATTTCAGCTTTATTAATTACCATGTAACATACACAGTATGTTCCGTAAACGTCTGTCTAATGAGGCATTGAATAAATTAGCGCCGCAGATTAGATTAGCAAGGGGTGCCACGTGGACTGCACCGTGTGGTACGGAAACCTCAAGGTCAAGGTCGCAGCCGAGGTCACTGCGAACAACTGGATTTATAGGCAACGTAATGACTGCCCACAGATGGGCCACCTTACTGATTACCCCCAATTTGTGCTTGAGAAAATTAATGGGTCAATGTTTGCCATAAGTTTGGAGGTCGTTTGATTAGGGCCGCAATTTAGAGGAAAACTGCGGCCTTGGCAGTCACCTGTGTTTTATATTGTTAGTCATCAATTCTTGGTAAAGGTTAGTAATATGGCAAAGGTAGAATTAATTAGATATAAAAGCAATTTGCATAACAGTAAAGCTTCATGTGATGCATTCAACTGTTAGAAATTATGCATACATATTATGGTGTATGCAACTTGGCGAAGTCAGTCATGTCTTTTTCTGCCCTCACGGCGAACGAGACAAAGGACCTACACCCCGAGACGCGCCGTATACAAAGTAGGCAGTTCTATTCTGCCTTTGCGAGTGATTGGAGAAGAAACTTGGGATTTTACGCGTTAAAAATTTGGAGGTGGTGCATTTTATATTTACGTAAACTATAAAACTTTTTTTAAAACTTTTTCATAAGTCTGGCATTTGAATAAAAACAAGGAACAATATTTATTTATTATGCAACATCAACATTATGCTTACAATTATTCAGGTATATTACTTAGGTATATATTAATATACGAATATATTATGTATATTCATGTAGAAAAATTACTAATAATACCATTCTTTCGGATGGGACACCCTATACTTCCTTATTTTTCTCCGTAAGTGAAGGGAAGAATAGTGTGGAAATCTGCGAAGCTCACAAATATTTACAGTATTATGCTCATAATACGCCACCGTAGTAAAGTAGTCCCTAAGCTCTCTTAACCTTAGCTCAGCCCATGCACTGGAACATAATGGACCCAATTTATTATTCGGGTTTGGGTGTTTGTGAGACCGAAAAGTCTCTCGTATTTCTTGTTACCCACGATACAAGACTCGATCTTAGTGTGGGGTTAGGGCTATATATATGACTGTCGGGTGTTATTTATTACCAATTATTATTATGGTTAACTAATTAAGTCATCCAGCCTACTAAACCACAACAAACGAAATATCTAACTCCTAACAATGCAAAGCGTAACACATCAAAATCAATCGTTAAGCGCGGCAGATAGTGAATTGGTTCAGTAGGTCACACAGAGGGATCCTAACCTGCGGAATCCTGGGCACTCCCGGGTGGGGTTGACGACCCGCCGTATTTAGGTCACCCCGATGCATTCCCCCGGCACATGCACGCTAGAAAGAGACAGATGCATGACCCACTTCTACAGAAATTATTTAATTTGTAACAGGACTCTATTGAGAGTAAATCTGATTGCGGTGATTGTGGCATTGTTTTAGTGATATGAATACGTGATAACTGAAGTGTGATGTGTGATACGAGTGACCACGCCCTCTTTATTGGCTGTTTGATCTAACCCCATCTCTTATGCTAAGATGGAACTGAACTCACAACCCTTTGTTCACAGTATTGACATTTTAAAAGCTGAAATTCTGTTACGATTACAATGTGACTTTCACTTCCGTGAATTTTCAGATTAGTTACTAATTTTACTCGCTTATAAATTACCTTAGGATTTGATTAATGGTTTATTTTCCATTTTCCTTTTTTATACGTAACACATAATTGACTATAATACACACGTGTTATGTCAATACGTAATACGCCCAATCCGTGCTGGTAGTTAGCTAATTATTTTGGCGCCGTAATCAAATCTCGCCATAAAATGCACGAATTAATGTACGACCCAACCCATATTATTGAAGGATCCGTAATTTGTAATCCCATGCGTCCCATCCCAATATGCGTGATAAAACCCGATCCGTGAGTAAGTTTATGTATATGTACATACTATGTATTATTGACCGTGAGGGTAATAATACATAGTATGTACATATACATAAACTTACGTTTTTTTCCAGAAAGGGTAGGCAGATGTGATACCACGACACTCATGTTTCACTTTATGTGTTCCGTCACATAATGCGATAGGGGGTAGCCCATCGCCATATCGGACACTTTCTGACTCCGGGCTAATAATGAATAGAAAAATCCAATATCACTTTGTTTGGCGCGGTATTCGAGTCGTCAGCGTGGTAATCGTACCGCAGTACAACTGTCCTACCGAGGCAGTCAGGTGATACTACCAATCCCACAAAAAAGACAGATTATTTGAAGATCTATTTCAGTATTTCGTATATAATATGTACCTTCCTGCATCTCAACATTATCGCACACCGTTGAACATGGGATTACGCTACAATTGGAAATCCCTTTGACAGGGCTTAGGCCCTAGTCCACCACCGTCGCCTATTGCGGGTTGGTGGTTTTCACATACTACCACCATTGAAATAAAGATATGGACAGGGCGGAGCATAAAGTGTTCCGACGTAAGCGGTGCGGCGCGGCGCGGCGCTCCAGTGCATCTTTAGTAGAATTTTACTGAAATTAATCAAATTAAAATTTTGAAAATGCCTGCTTATCTTAAAACAAAAATCTTAGTAGAAAAAAAGCGAATTCTTAATTCGATATTTATTTTAATTTTTATTTCGACCTAGGTACGAAAAAAATTAATAGATGGTTTAATTTCACGGCCATCTTATTTATACTCCCAATGTACTGAAGGGCCTTAGTTTTTAAATTATTGCATGGCACAGAACATCTTGTTGATATCTCTGTGGTATGCAGGTTTCCTCACAATGTTTTCCTTTACCTTTAGAATGTTAAAATGCGTGTTAATGGATAATTATATGTTTTGTATACTTTTATTGAAGGTTTATTAAAGTTCATTGTAGCCAAAGTAACTACTGGAGATAATCAGACTTAACATCTTATGTCTCAGCATGGCCAGCACAGTGGAATGCTAAGCATTGCTTTATTTCATGGTGTTGTTTGGTTTTGTTACTGTCCATGAGCGGTCGTATCGCATAACATCAGGCGATTGGCATGCTCGTATCGTCATACGTTGCAATAAAAAAAGTTCAATAAATATACTTGTGACGTTCAACACCTAGACCCATCCACTTTGAGTATATTCATGGATAGCGGTAATCATTTGACCTCTAGGGACTCCCTAGCTCGTTGACCGATCCAAAATACAAGTTGTATACATATATAATACTTACTAGTATGGGAATATTAGATACGCAGTGAAAATTTTTTGCTTATAAATACGATTTGCACCTAACGGATATATTATTATTTACCACTATCTCTTCTCGGGCAATCATTGCGACCCATACTCAACAAAATACTATTCTTTCATCATCATTACATCAACAAGCAGTCCACTACATAGGCCTCCCCATAGATCTCCACATCGACCTTTTGGAAGTGGCCTGCATCCAGCGACTTCGTGCAACTAGCCAGGTCGTCCGTCCACCTTGTAGGCGGTTGTCTGATATTTTGCTTGTCTGTACGTGGCCTCCAATCTAGAACATTTCGGCCCCAACAGCCATCACTTCTACGCGCTATGTGCTTGGCCCACTGCCACTTCATCTACTATTACTACTTCTACTATGCTACACTTTAATTAATCATAGTAAAATTATGAGCGAAAGTAGTATGTCAGGATCGAGCAAAGTGGAGATCCATAGTCTCTGCCTACCTCTATGGGAAACAGGCGTTTATGTATGTATGTAATATGTATGTAAATTAATAAGTGACGGAAGTGTAGCGTCATAGAAAGCTGCGCTTAGCATTTATGCTCTTTGATTAAACACCAATAAGTTACTCGTTGCATGCTGATAAATGTGTCAGAGTTTATAGTAATAATACTTATGGACTCGTTAAAGTACGTCCTCACTGTCAATTAAACAGGTTCTGGATTGAAATGTCTGCAAGGCTCATAAGCATTTGGTACTATGTAGACATTCTCCCCTGTCCAAGATTTACGCCAAAATTTATGAATGTATCACAATTTTTTTTCTACAAATATCCGGCACTTCATTAAAAATAAGAAATTAGACATCTTCATTGAAAACTGTTGTTTTAGTTTTATAAAACTTTGAACTCTTTTCTCTTGCCAAGGAGAAGTTGTAAATATATGTACATACATAGAAAAAATCAAAGTAAATGGATAGTTATTCACAGTAATAGCCACTCATTTTCCCATTTATATATCCAGAAGTTAGTGTGATGCCTTTCGTACTATTTTATTATTATATAATTGATTTACTGTAATTGTTTCTTCATATTGCAAATAGGATAATCTCCGGCTAATATTAAGACTAATGTAAAGTCGGTTTCCAGCATAAAGCAATTAATTTCCTGAGCCTCGTAGCTTGGTGCAACTCGGAGTAGGCTCGCTTTGAACTTGCCCCACTCACAAGGGTAACAGGTCAGGGCTAAACTTGACATGAACATCGTTTCCATTTACGGCCGACAATTGTTTCTTTTTTCTTATAAGGCTAAACACGCTTTACGAGCCTTTAAGTCTGCCTTGATATAAGAAAATATGTTTAAAAAGATTAATTTAATTCGGAAATGACAGACAGCACATCAAAGTTTTCCCTGTGTCCAAAAACATGAACATCGTTTCCATTTACGTCCGACAATTGTTTCTTTTTTCTTATAAGGCTAAACACGCTTTACGAGCCTTTAAGTCTGCCTTGATATAAGAAAATATGTTTAAAAAGATTAATTTAATTCGGAAATGACAGACAGCACATCAAAGTTTTCCCTGTGTCCAAATCATCCACCCATCCTTGTAATAAAACTATTATTTACGGATTTTATCGCGGATTTGGTTTAATGTTTACATTTTTTGAATTCCCGACGTTTCGATTACTTTACAGCTTTCGTGGTCACGGGACGGACCGCCCGGCGCGCGCCCCCGTAAATAATAGTTTTATTTCAACATCCATCCATCCATCAATCCAAATTCATGTTTTTTTTTTTTCATTCGTATATTGATTGCAGTAGTATCTTGAAGAGGCATACTTTTTTTTTGCAATAGTCTTGAATTTTTATCAAAAACGAATGCAGCATATATTGTTTAGAATCATTATTTTGAAGCTATAAAAGTACATTCAGAGCATTAATAACTACAGATAATGACAATGTCGCGTCGTTTCGAACAATGGACATGGAGTGCAGATTTCCTCGATAAAAGCAAAGCGATTACTTTACTGCCATACCATCCATACATTATGCGATACTGTTCCGCCCTACGCCTTTGTAGACTTTTATTTCACTTACTTAGTTATACGCGCGGCTTCCTTTGACACGTGTCTAACTAAAGGCGATGAATTATAAAACCAACAAGTTTAGTCAAAATGAGTCTTTGGTGACCATTATTTTCCTACAATATCCCCAAAATTGTAAGAAACTTTCAAATCTAAAGCAATTTGTCTTCAATTATTGATCGCTAATTTAATTATACGAGCTGTATTGTATATTCATTACGCGGTATGATTGTCTGTCGTACTATGGAGTTGTAATACTGATGATTAATGTTTAATTTCTATTGTTCTAGATTGATGGCGTCCGACAACCTGAAAAAACGAGTCGGCGTCCCTGAGCACCCCCCGTCACCGTGTTCCGCCATACTGTTTTAAATAAATATCTCAAAGAAAAATGCACTCCGTCAGCGACCGTCCACGAACGCAAAGAACGAAAAGGAACATTTTGAAAAGTTTAAAAATTAAAAAGAAAAACATCGAGCTTAACACTCCCATGTGTTCCAAATGTAAATTTTAAAAGAAATCGATCGTTACCGGTTTTCGGAACAGTTGCCGATAATCCAACGCGCGATTGCTTTTTTTAATTTCTGGTTTTATAAAAAAGGCTTTAATAGATTTTTCAGAAATTAGGTTTATTAGTGGAAAAAAAATAGTTGCCTTCTAAAGTAGATTGTTGGTCCAATCTGTTCTTTAATATTTAATAGTTAGTATATTTTCCCCTTGTGAATTAAATTTAAGAAGTGTTTTAGAAGTGATTTTTTTCCGTGTGGATAAGTGAAGGTTTGTACACTTTTTATTTAATAAATATATCTATTTATTATTCACTAATTATAGATAGTGTTTTTTCACTTGTAAACTTGATCGACGGTGCTTACTAATCCAGTCATAAGAAACAAATATGTGACGATCTCACACCTCCAGAGTAACTTAATAATGAGTTTTTAGATCCTCCATCTTTGTAGACTTTTTTGCTTTCGCTAGTTTAAGTAGCATTAGAACAAATATGAAAATTCCGCAGTGAAAATATGTATCACATTTATTTGTACCCTTGGAATCGCAAATATTTTTAACACAAAAAATTAAAAACATTAATGACTAGATTCTAGATTATGGTCAAATTAAACAGTAGCATCATTATCACAATCTGTAGTTACTAAGCTATCACCTCATTGTAAGCTAAGTTGTGCTAACAAAATTCCTCATCATCTTTGCAGTGTATCATAAGCAATGGAGAAAACAGATATAGAGAAGTCTACGTCGATCGAGGAGAACAGCTCCTTGACCAGGAATAGGGTGAGTCTTATTAAACGCTTAAAACAGAGCCAATAGCTTTCATCGTACAAGTAAATTATTTGTTTATTTATTTAAATATTTATTGGACACAAACTTGAAATAAAATTAACATAGGTACAATCATTTTTAAAAAGTACAAATGGAGGTTTCATCGCTCTATAGCAATATCTTACAGACAACTATGGGATGGATTTAAAAGATTTTGGATGTTCGGACTGTTTAGGTCTAGTTAAAGAAATAGATCAAGCCATTCGAATATATCTCAATATTAAAGAAATAGATTTACTGTTAATCAAGCTAGTTTCTTGGCAAATATGTACCTAATATTGAAAAGGTTAGGTTCTATATTTAAACCCAAAGTATAAACAAGAAATATCAGACAATATCAAATACAAAGACGTGCCCTCTAAGCATCAACAAGTGTTCCCTTGCAGAGTTTTAAATCCAAACAACTGGTCCGAAGCCAAGCAATAAGAGAGACCCATTCACCCCCGCGCACGTCGTCGCCAGCCTTCAACGATACAAACATTGACTACGTAAACAACGTGAACAACGAGAAACGTGACGACGAACCGATCGACTCGGAGCTGTGCGCGGACAAAAACTACATAGATAACGGTGATAGGACAATAGATGGAGCTGATAATTCTAGTCAAACAGAACTGTACGACGGTGCGGCGTTCGTGATGAGTGATACCGATAGTAAGAAGCAGCAGCCGGTTGAGATACAGGTAAGGTTGCTATTTGTTAATATAGTAGTGTATGTAGTACGATTAACAGAGATGGAAGAATTAAACAAAAATCCTAACGGAGAAGATCGTTTCATAGAACAGGTAAGGTTGACGAAAAGGTATGATTGGATAAGGAGATAGCGTTGACATCGATAAGTCGTAGCAATGCAGCTACTCAGAACCTTTCAATATCAGATGATTGAGGAACGAGCAAGAAGTATCCTCATTAACTAATCACCATAAAACTATAATCTCAGACTCATTCTGAATCCAACGCTTATAAAGATTGTTGAATCTTCAAAAGTGTTACAGCTAAATAGATCTCGCCTGCCACAACACAACTGTAACTCTTAGTTTTCGATGCCAGTGTTACCACCACCTCATACTATAATAATTAAGCTACCAACCCTATGGTAAAATGAGGGTGATCAGGTGGTAATGCCTGTAGATCACCCCCGGCGCGGCCGGTAGCTGGGAGCTGGAGTCTTCGCAGCTGGAGCAGCGGCTTCGCACCAAGCGCTGGCTCGTGAACAAGCACAGCTCGGAGTCCTCGCGCGACCTGCTCTCGTACAACCCGCGCGTCGCATGCGTCTGCGGACAATGCGCCGCGTGCCCGCAGTGCAAGTAAGATACAACACTCATTGTAAACAATATGACCAACATTAGCATTTCTAGTACTAACGCCCGAATACTGGAACGCAACTTAATTATTGCACTTAACTACGTAAATCCCGCTTAAATGTACTGGATAAGTGGGATGTGCGATGTTAATAGAAACTTATTATTTGAATGGCGTTCCAGTATTCGGGCGTAAGTCTGGTGTCGTAATATAAAATATTTTACTCTTTTTGACGTCTCATCACAACCAGGCTTGTGTCGACCAGTGTCTTGGATTACATGTAGAATTTATCTGGGCAGAGGTAATATAATAGCTGTCGATATCCAATAGCAATTATTACACTATCATGTTTCAACAGAAGGAATCCTTACCCGGCAATGATATTCCTTACTATATGTACTTCCAGGTTCTAAAATTAAAAAAGAATAGCGTGTGTGTGAAATGTGTGTCAAATGTCATTCGCGTTTTGTTGTTGACAGAGGCCGTAGACGAAGGAAAGTATGTCCAATAAAGCAAGACTCGGGGATCGCCTGTTCGGACGACTGTCCGGACTGCCAGGAAAATGAGCACGCAGGTAGATTTTTATTCCTGTGTGTCGTTGATTTTATCGAATTAGAATAATAATATACCTCATCTATTAAAATGGTTTTCCATAAAATTCATCGATTGTTGCCACTCACAGCCAGTGCTGACCGAGCATTATACGCCAATGTGAAAATTAAATTAAGGTTGGCTTTTTGAACAGTCAAATTAGGGTTGACATGAACGCGCTATTTTTGAAACATGGAAAATAATTTAGGTGTCCGATAGCACAACAAGGGATGACAACCCTAATTGTTGATGCTGCTAATTAGTTTAATGTACCTAAAATTTATTCTTTGCAGTCAACGATCGAGCATCGGGCCACATCGACGGGGATGACCAAGGGTACTATTGCAGGTGAGTTTTGTCTTAGCGTATTGAGTTTTATTTACCTATCCTTGAATTTTTTAAAGGGGGTCTTAACCCTAGCCAATATTCAGCCAGCTAGAATACTGTCAAATTTATATGTATTTTTACAGCATAGGTTACGCAAACGAATAAACATTTTTCAATGTTACAAATTGCTTACATTTTTTTTTTTTTGGACAGCTGCAGGACCTTTGCAATATGACGGACATTCGGTAATCTTATGAAGAATTCTAATGTATCTGCATTAGCCCATATACGTCCTTTTGCAAGGCACTGACCTATACCATCGAGATTACTATAATATTTTACAGGGTATAGGCCGTATAATCCACCACGCTAGCCTAGTATGGGTTGAATCTCAGAACAAGAACTAAGCATAGAAGGAGTCTGAAACATACTCATATACTTATCCTGTTTTTTCCAATGGGCCAAATCATGGGAGAGAATGAGACAAATAGTATGTGCTAAGGAAGGCTCATGTTCACTCATGAAACGTCAAATTGCTATGTTGGGTATGATTACGCGACCGAATTAAAAAGTGCAGTTATGTCAAATGTTACAAACGGCCAAAGCGCCGACACAATTTAGTTACGACATATTCAATAGTGATCTGCTGCAAATTTTGTCGATAATATAAATAATGTATATTTTAGTTTACTAGCCATGTTACATAAATTGGCTTGTACTTTAAAATACCTACCCGGTAGTGTAGTGGTAAAAAGCGCTCGGCCACTGCGCGAGGGCTGTGGTCTAGGATACTCTTCATAATTTTCGATATCATCATGTCCATTACAAAAATTTTCTCTTTAGAGGCTTTGCGTACTAGCAGAGTAACGCAATCACACATGTCATGTTTTTTTACATTTACATGCGGAAGTTTCAACTGCTAATTCAAAATGGGTTTTCATGGGAGTTATCTTATATTTTTGCTAGTTTTTTTATCTTAGTAACAATTGAGGACACCAGAGAACACCTTTTCAAAAAAAGTAGATCATCGTATTATATTTTTTGTTCTGTAGCTACAAAGATAAGACACAATTTTTTAATAAATAAAAAAATAAGTAATAATTTATTTTTTTATTTGAAATAAATAATAATGATTCATGTATGAATATCTACCACTGTGTCTACAAATTTGCTATAAATAAAGTTCATGTATCGATATCGATAAACTATCAGAAGAGATCACAGCACAATTATTTCTTGTTGTCAAAATTAGAGTGTACGTTGAAATGTCAATAGCGCTACTTCTATGTTATTCATTGTTCTGAGGGTTGAATACTATAGAAATTCTTCCGAATCGCTATCGGCTATGGTATGCAGGATTCCGTACGACGTTTTCTTTCGCCGTTATAGTGCGCGGTGATTGACTATCAATATATACATGACTCCCATAAGTCAGAGCTGTGCCCTGGGATTTAAACCTGCGACCACCGGTTGGATGCCGCGTTAAGTCCGTCACCAACAGGCCACCACGCACTCATATAAAATAATTCCAATGTAACCAGGTTTTATCTCGATATATTCCTTCACTTTTTAAAGTGATCAATAATATTGTCATTAAAAAACCAATATAAGGCTTAATGCTAAAAAAATTTTTGTTTCCAGGTGTCCGGAGCGTAAAGAAAAGCCAAAAAATATATCCTTGATAAGAAGCGACTCAGGTAACTAGAATAATATAATTTGATTCTATGTTACTGCTAATTTTTGTTTCATGGTCTCATAATTATATGAACTCGAACTTACAGTTAATGCTATGCGGTTAAAGAGGTTTTTTGGAATAAAATAAACATATCATAACAAAAAAATATCTTGGTTGTTGTGATGTGATTGCATTTTTTGCTCTTTATTAGTATTGAAATTGCCACACTTGATTGAATACGAGATTGATATGAAATCAGTCTAAATGAACATCATAGCAAAATTTGTACTGAATATTTTGAACATAACGAAATACTAAATAATCAAAGCTGCTTTTTTATAAAGTTAACCCATAAAATATTAACCACGTACTAAAATTCATCTTAAGCTAAAAATACCATTATATTTGTACAGATGACAAAACAGAGCCAACTGGTACTGAACTAGTGGAGTTCCTCAAAGAGACTCTCAACAAGAACCCCAGGGATCGCATGACACTCCTGAAAATCGAGAAGGAACTGAATGCCCTTGTCAACGACTCCGGGTGAGCAAAGATATTTATTAATTTTAAAAGACTATTATTATAATAATAAAGTACAGAGTAAAAGTAGTAATAAAGTATTATTATAGTTGTAAAGTACTAGTTTTAGACATTTTGGGGAGCTTTTAACTTAGATAAACGAAAAACCAACATTTCTTAAGTGGAGACCACGCAAAGCCAACGAAGCGTAGTTCGAACTTCTATAAAGTTGTCATACGATCCAGCTGAAGTTGTAGAAAGCCGTTGCATACATGCCGCTCCCAACAGCTGTCAATGGAAATACTTGGGAGACGTCTGTGTTCAGCAGTAGACATTTTTTTTATAAACACCACACAAAAGAGAAACAAATACAGTAATTGGAAATCTCATATATGAAAAGTACAATTGGTAGTCTTATCGATCAAAGGCAATGTCTTAAACTGTGAGACAATCTAAAGTGGAAAAGATAGAAGCTAAGAAGGAAAATTATAGTAAATACAAGTAATTCAGTACTTATATATACATATACTTACATACACTAGAGTAATTGATAATGAAATCTTGTGAGTAAAGAAGGATTCCTCTGTGGAAAGTGTAGGGCATTAATTGGCTTTTGTGGATTAAATGTTCTCTTGATCCTTAAATTTTATCTTTACGTTACAGGCGATGCATCGTCCGTTTTCCAGTGATGACATCTTACGGCAGGATGCTGGTGCATCGTTGCGCGACGCTGTTCCAACTGTCGCATCATGTGGACCAGTCTAATAAGACCTCTGTAATGGTGTCCAAAAGTGGTGAGTAACGATCCTATGTGAAACATCCGGCTCGAAGGACTAAATTAATTCCATTCACAATCATTTCGTCCATTCTTGTTAACTAATGATTAGATGGAGAGAGGCGATACACTGATAACATTGAGGTAAAAAATATACATTTTAAAATAAAAGAAAGATTTGACAGCCTCCGTGGCGCAGTTGGTCAGACGCCGCCTGTGAAACGAGAGGCCGCGGGTTCGATCCCCGCACCGAGAGAAATGTTTGTGAAGCCCACAAATATTTCTTCCGGGTCTGGGTGTTTGTGAGACCGAAAAGTCTCTCGTAGATCCTGATACCCACGACACAAGACTCGATCTTAGTGTGGGGTCAAGACTTTAAGTATGTGACTGTTGGGTGTTATTTATTAAATTACGTTATATTATCTATGTTTTATGTACATTGCGACTGTGACTAATAATCAGTTTTTATTTCTTTATTATATATGGCACAAAATATTATCACCTAAAAAATAAATTAAAATTTTACATGTATGTGTATGTGACTGTTGGGTGTTATATTATATTATATATCTAATAGATGGCGCGATTTTCACGGCCATCTATTTAATATTGCCAAAATACTGAAGTGCCCATCATTAGTTTTAAATAGATGAATAAAATAAATGTGTAAGTTAAATTACTTCTGGGCATGCATACGTAACTTTATATTGTAATTATTTTGTAAATTAATAAACGGCACTACAATAGCACAAGTACGGCGCCGTGTTTAACTTCGCGGCCAGAAATTATTATTAATACATTCATGTTATGTTTTTGTGTGTGCATGTGATTTTTTGATTCATCATGAGCCCTGAAAGGAAGCTAAGGAATATCTGAAAAACACTACGATTACTGTCTACGCAAGCATAATGTTTTGAAATCTCATCACATATTATGTACATGACGCATAAAAAGGTTTCTATACGCGGTTTACCGGAATTATGAAAATATATTAATGCATTCACATGTTTCTGTCAATTACTATAAAAGAACCAGTTAAATTATTTAAATCACTATAGCCGGAACAATTCCAAAAATTTAAGTACATCGTTCGTAAAAAATATACAACACCGACAGTATAACTTATTAGTATAAGAACATCCAGCAATCTATATAGTTATGTGCACTGATCTATAAAATTGTATTCTATAGTTTTCACTACTTTCGAGAAATACACAACAAATCAGGCGTAGGTTTTCGACCAGATACGAGTAGTTGTTTGTCTACGAAATGTAATGAATTTACCTTTTCCTCGCCGATCAACACTTGCACACACTTCAAACCATCACAAGGCACATTTTCACCCATTATTATACGTAATAAACGTAAAATACTATAATTAAACGAAAACTAAACGTAGATGTTCAGTGGTTACTGGTTAATCGTCCGCTCGAAAGACATAATATTATTATTATGTCTTTGCGTACTTTGCGTGAAGCTAGCCACAGGTCCTAAATTATGGACAATTCTAAATTAAGTATTCTAATTATATATTAATACAAATATTTAAAACATCATAATATAATACGGTCTCAAAAAATATCAATTTATTTTATATATTATCCAATATAACTTGTAGCAAAATTTAAATATTTTTCGATAAATTTGGATCATATGACATGTCAAGTGCACAACTTCACTCCGTGAAGCCGGGCATTTTGCTTGGTACAAATTGCATTAAAAAATAGCTATATGTATAGGTACGTAGTGTCATGGTAGTAGCATTTCACCCAAAGGTGCGACTGAGAGGGCAATATACGCCAGAAGCCAGGTAAAAGCACACGAGAGAGAAAAAGATAGATAATACTTTGATGTGTTCCATCTTTTAAGATATTGCGTCACGCGTGGACCAGCGTTGATTTTGAATGAAATAATTTTATATTAGTTTTTGACCGCGGCGCTCGCTCAGGCGAGTTGCCGGGCGCGGCGCTGCGGGCGGGGGTGCTCCGTCGCAGGCGCGGGCTCCATTATGGCACGCCGCGACGCGGTAAATTTAAAAATGATAGACGTTTTGCATTAAACGAATGTATTTTATTTAAGGTACTAATTTGTCTTTAGGATTGAATATATGCGTATTAAGTAAGGCAAGCCGGGCTTTTGGGCTTGTATGGAAGTACCGCCACTGATTTGTAGTTAAGGAGACTAAATTTAAAAAAAGTTTTATTTCAGTGGCCTAAGGTTACGAATTTCTGCATAATACCTGTTGCATAAAATATTTTTGTACAATTTTTTTCACATACTTAAAAAAGAAGTTGAAATTGTAGTTTATGTAAATATTATACCAAAAAATTTTTAATTTGGTTTTGTTTTATACTTATTTAACGAATGAGAATATTTCCAACCTATTTTTTAACGGTTGTGAACAAACTACCATGACAAATTATTTTATTGTAGTGGTAACACTTTTGTTTACATTTTAATCTCGGATTCCATTTCCGAGTATAGGTTTACATACATATTCCTAGAATTGTTTATGTTAAATTAAAATAGTGTAAGAAAATAATACTTTTTCAGTATTTTTTCACTAAAATTTACTGAACGTTTGCCCTGCATTGAAACTTCCATATTATTGGATAATCTGTATGTGTCATACCAAACATCCCATTGCAAGGCACGGGCCACATCTACGTGCAAGAGTACTCTTGAGATTGGTTAGGCCACTAAGTCGACCACGCTGCCTTGTGCGGGTTGGCGAACTAAATAAATTGTTATTATTAAATTGATATTGAGTGGAGTAAATTTGATATATCTGTTAATAGGTCTCTGCTCAAAGTGGTCTCACGTACGAAGTTGTGAGTGATGCACAATATTACTTGTATATTATATTTCACTCAACGACGCAGGACTTAACTTGCTTTTGGCCATCTGCGTCGATGTTTACGGGTTCGATCCCCGCGCATTGTTATCGGATAATATTTGAATGACGTATATTTGTCGATAGTTAGGTGTTTGTGCATGTGGAATTTGTTTGTAAACGCTATACGTGTAATCATAGTAGGAGGCAGTATTATTCATATACATTTTATATATTTATATCTACAATAATAATGCTTATTGTGTGGATTCACACTAGCGCAGTAAAACATCAATCTAAATTGTGGTACAGCAAATTCACTCTTATCTTTACTACATAACGTACATATTTCTATAGAATTAAAATATTCCCATGTATTCTGTAAAAAGCGCGAATTCACGAGATTTTTTATCTCTGTAGAAAAATGTGCTATACATGGCTGAGTTAAGAGTGATTTTGCCATAACTTTTAGATTAAAACTCGCTGGTACGAATCGACCTCTTGACTTAATATTTAACACGCAACCTATCTCAGCTTTAGTCAACGGATGCTACAAGTGGTAGACATTTCGAAGCATGGTTCACGTGGTTCTTGTATTAAATTGTTATTAGTACCAATCATTCACATGGGCGAATATAAATGCCTTTAGAGTCCAAATGTAAGAGTTTTACTGGAAAAAAAAGTCGATAAGACAACTAGTAATAATTAAGAGTATTAAATATGTAAAGTGATAGTGTTATTGTTATGTTTGCAGGTACGAGTGGTGGTCGGATCCCGTGCATGAAGTTTCGCGACTGGTGCACAGTCACGTTCCCGCCCAGCCCGCAGAGACATCCGCCCGACCTCACCAATGCCAAGTACGTCACACCGCGTATATCTCATAAGAACATTCTATTACATAAAAGTTTCTAGTATGACACTTTACAGATAGAAAATCAACATTGGCTATGTTGATTTTTTAAAGACAAAACAATATACCTATTTTGTGTTGTCCTGAGTAAGGTATAATCGAACGTTTACACTGGGCACTGTAGGATTTGAATAGTATTACAGTTTGAAGTACATTTCTAGTAGTTCATTATCATTATTCACAGACTGTATGGTATAAGGTATAAGCTGCTAGGTATAAGCCTCCCTCATATTATGCCATTTTCTTTGTCCCTTGCCAATCGCATCCGTGTTCGGCGTGTGACCTTTAGAATGTTGTCGACCCATCTTTCCGCCACGCCGGAAGACCGACTCTGAGCTTACCCAGTTTTGGCATTATGTTAACGCCTTACTCCACCCGTGATCAGTTCGTCTAGCTGCGTGCCCAGTCCAACTCCATTTGAGTCCAATGACGAACTGTTCGATATCTCGAATTTTTGTTCAGCGTTGGACATTTGGGACAATGAAAATCTCATCATTTTTAGTATTAAATAATCACATGACTGAGAATTCGGAACGGTGCTATATCTATCGTAGTATCTTCCCTCTCGGTCATTAGTTTCCTAAGGCCCTAATGAGTAGATGTTTACTGAACAATATCCGTACCAGTATAGCACATACTGTTCGAGACAGGTTGACAAGACAATTTTCTAGTGATGTATTATCACGTTCCAAGCAACGTGTCGCAATGACAAGAATAAAAAAAATAAGTTAAGTTTATTACATGCAATATGACTAAATATTTTATCGAAAAATTGTAATTGAACGATGTCTGCACATGGAAGATATGTTAGAAAACTAGGTTTGGAGGATTACATGAAAGTAATAAAACTGTAAGAATGAGAACTTTAGCTTTTAAAGTTACTGCAGTCAATACAATATAGGTAAAACAATATTATAATACACAAAGAACAACGTGAGCGGGATTGAAATCGATAAACGCGGTCGATGCGGCATGTGGCGACTTGTGTAGCACTAAGTTTAGGAGGGCACAGGCGATGTGTTGGGGTGCGGGGCGTTCCTGCCCCTCGCCTCATCTCGTACCCCGATTGCCATCTCGAGCTGTCGTAGGCTATACGTAAAGGGTGTATATATGTATGTGTGTGCGTGCAGGTCGATCCTGAAGCGCGAGGCGTGCGCGCTGGAGGAGTGCGGCGGCGGCGCGGGCGGCGCGCGCAGCAAGTCGCTGGAGCAGCGCGAGCGCGACTACGAGCGCGTGCGCAGGCGCATCTTCAGCTCCGTACGTACATTACTTTATTATGATTTTACTTTTTATTACTTATTTATTTTCTTTCTTATTACTTAGTAATTATTACAAGCTAGGAACCGGTTTCAAGGAGTTCATTATACGCCTACATGATATATTGTAGTTATTAATTTATTTAACCGTTTTTGTATTTCATCGTGAAACAATTACAGTATAAAATGACAAAGTAATTAAAGTACAGAAAGCGGCCTTATCACACTAAGTAATTTCTTCTTCGAGGCAACCTTTTTGGACTAAATCCATCCAAAGGTAAAAATATGATAATTGAGTGAGCAGTCACCATAGTTGTTAGGTATCACAGAATTTCACACACAGTACCATTTCAAGAGAGTGCAACGCTTGTAGTTATTATCTACACGCCAGACATCTGACTTTCTGACTATCATACAGCATACAACTTACTATAGAATCGAATTTATCCACTCGATAACAGTATAAAATAAGAAGAGTTTGTGTTTCTAATTCGATGAAATCAAACTTAAATATACTGAATATAATTCATATTAATATTAATATGGCTACCTAGGTGTGTTGAAACTATACAATACTAGACAATATTTAGCTTACAGTCTCTTGTTATTATATCGATTATAGTAATAGTAAATAACATAATGTATTTTATGAGATATGTTATGATAACAGGACAACTGCACACAGGGCGAACCTCAGTGGCCGTGGTCTTCGACGGGGCCGGTCAAACTCCTCACACCGGAGACTGGCAGGAACAAACTGTTAAAAGTAAGTTTCTATAATATATTAACAGTCTCGCAACGGAAGTAGCTAACTATAAAATATTAATTCCCATATTACCTCTTACATTGTACTTTAAAATTGTTACTGAAAATATGTTCCCAAATATATGTATCTATCTATACTTCGTTCAAATGTCGATTATATAGTTCTCTACGAAGTTTAAAACTAGAGAAGTGAGACAACTATATTGAAGAATAACCAGTATACGTGTGTTAAGCGCCTTTACACAGTATTGTATATAAATCATAAATAAATATATTATATACGTTTTACGGTTCTAATCAATTCGAATGATGAATACCACCAGTATGTTATATAATAACGGCCTTATTCATTAGTCAGCCTTACACCTATTTTAGCTATCAATTTATTTGTCCCTTTCACACGTCTTTAGAATTCAATTTGAACGAAGAAAACAAAACATCCTTATTAAATAAATTTTAAAACCGTATCAGTAAGGCGGTAAAAGTAGTTGTAAGCTGTATTCTTCTGTAATTGAAGATGCATGCAGAAGGATAAATATGTATTTTAATATAAATGTTATGTGCTATCTTTGTTGGAGATTCAAATAAATAAAAGTATAACACTCATAATGAAAATAAAAAAGAAAAGTAAAGAAAAAGAAGACAGTTCGTGTTGCCGAGGGAGTTTCTTGCGCCGCTTGTTCTTCACATATACAACACGTGCCGAAGCGGTGGTAGCAGAAATGAAAGATTCAAAAGATCTTGTGAAAGACTATTTGAATAAAGAATATTTTGATTTAAACCTGCGACTGTTTCGGAAGCCGTATTGTGGCTTTTCGAATTTCAAGCAATAAAGCAGCCTAATGTCATTGAAATAGGGTCTATTTTAAATGAAGACCACAATATAGCGCTTATGACAGTCGAGGGCTTAATTTGATTTGACTGTCCAGGTGCAGTCGCTGGAGAGTTCGGCCCCGAGTCCGCAGTGGTGGCGCAGCCGCGGCGCCGTGTCCAAGAGCCACAGCTTCAGCGGATCCGCGCCGGAGCATCACACGCCACGACTACTCAGCAGGCAGGGTACGTACTGTCTGTCTGTCTGTCTGTGACACACGTTGATGTACCAACATTGAGATTGATAAGAAAATAGGGACGTACCACTACTGGTGGTAGGTCTCTCATATGTGTGAAGCCGCAATCGCAAAAAAATGTGTGAAGGTATCACTGCAATGTCTATTTCTCCCGCCAAATATCAGTTTAAACGCACTGTTGTGTTTCGGATTGAATTATATTTTCGGGCCTATGTATGTGACTATTGAGTATATTATATCCGTTATTCATGTCAGGAGACCTGGCGTCGAGTAGCTGGCGGCTGTCTCCGTCGAGCTCGGGGTACAAGACGCTCAGTCTACGCAGCACCGACTCCGTCACGCCGTCGCCTACAGGTTCCTTTGTACCTTTTTTTTTGTAAATACAGAAAAAGGCTCCACTGATGTAGGTATTGCAAGTCTTGTAAGCCAGGATCAACAGTGGCTTACATGGTAAAGACACCGAGCATTGGAGCTCGGCAAGTCTACGGGAATGTCTTTAACCCCCAACGAAATCGATCCGAAAGTTAAATTAATAGGATGAGTTGGAAATAAATTATTGTCCACTTCCCTCCGCGCAAAGAGGTTGACAAAACAACGAACTAAAGAGGTGGATTACCTCGCAAAAAGACTCGAAGGTACTCCTTAATGAAGCCTGTTTCAGGATAATAGTTCAATATATAGTGGTTTTGTAATATATTTTGTTCTACAGGGGGTGCGAGTCCAGAGCCCGCGGTTTCTTTAGGCACGGAGGGCGTGGTGTGGGCCGTCACCGACATGGCCGCCGTGCCGCCCGGAGCCATCGTCATACACCCGCAGGTAAACACACTGCAGAAAAATCTATCATATTTAATAGTATACCATATGTATGCCTAATTCTCCCACCAAACAGCTGTGTAAGGAGACTGTCCCACCCTCACACCCACCACTGTAACTCCTGTGAGCCAGGATTAACAGGGGCACGCAATGTAATGACACCGAGCATTGAAGCTCGGCGAGTCTCCGGGAATGTCTAACTTGTCTTTAACCCGCAACGAAATTAATCAGAAAGTGAAATTAATAAGAGGAGTTGGAAATAAATTATTGTCCACTTCCCTCCGTGCAAAGCGGGCGACAAAACAATGAACTAAACAGGTAAATAACCTCGTAAAAAGACTTTTACAGCCGGAGAAGCCAGCTGTAAAGCACCACGGATCATATCATTATTACATTTAAATGGAACCTATTATGTGAGCTTTTAGACTTGATTCCAATAAAAAGTATGGCAAAAACGCCGGAAAGCACGGAAGTTCTTCCTAGGCTCTACAAGGTCCATGTACAGCAGTGTAAATGTACTATTGTGTTTCGGTTAGAAGGGTATTGTAGCCAAAGAAACTACTGGATATTGAGACTTTACATCTTATGTGTCAGGATGGCGAGCTCAGTGGAATGCCAAGCGTTGCTTTGTAATTCATGGTGTTGTTTGGTTTTGCTTCTGTTCATGAGCAGTCGTAAAGCTTACCACCAGGTGAACGGCAAGCTCGTCTCGCCATACATTGTAAAAAAAACGTGTTGGCAGCGGCGTCTCATCCGTTTATCAACAGGCCGCAACACACAACATTATCCACTTATAACTCATTCAAGCTGTTAATATCTTGGCAAAGAGATAGATACTAACGCTCTTTAATATTTCCAAAATAAAAATCTGTTAACAAGAGCTATCCCCTTATATCTCAATCTAATATACATATGTCGGGTAAATAATATTTATGATACATTTATTTATGAAAATATAGACAGTTTCATTGTATTTCAGACTGGCCGTCCTTTAACCAACCCCGACGGCAGTATATACCACTTCGATCCCGCGAATCCACCTGTACTGTACCATCATCATGCCTACAAACAGGAAGAGCAAAAGGTCAGTAGAGACATTTAAAAAAACATATTGAACCGAAAGCATATATCAGCTTGGCACTGTGACCCATAAACAAATAGGTGAAAAACTTACTGATGGTAGGTATATATCAGTGTGATTCTTTGACCCATAAACAGTTGTTTTTGTATTTTTATACAAATGGGTAAAAAAAATACAATATTTTTTTTTACTGGTGGTGTCTTTTATATGTGAGAGATCGCCTGGGTAGGTACAATCGCAATGTCCATTTCTCCTGCCAAAAAACAGTGTAAATGCACTGTTCTGTGCCGTTTTAAAAGACATTGTAGCCAAGGTAACTACTGGACATATTGAGACTTAACATCTTATGGATGGCGAGTGCAATCGAATACCAAGCATTGCTATGTTATTCAAGGTTTCGCTCGTCTCGATATTCATTGGAACAAAAAAATACTTGCATTGATAATAGTAATATGATATTAAAGATATTTCTATTTTAAATACGAATTTGTTTCAGGCTGACAATTCGGAGAAGAAACGAGGTAGATTGGAGAAACAACACTCGTTTATAGATAACGGTTAGTGATAAAACAGTAACGGATGGTTTATATAAAGACGTCAATTATCCATTGGAGTAGGAATCATTTCACTCAATCTTCTTCGCCCAGAACCTACTCGATACCCTATGGAGTCTACTTAATTTATTTCTTGAACGTGATATATTTAACTGGAAAAAATTCCCAATGTGGTTAAAAAGATATAACTTCAATTTTTTTTTGTTGCTACTTGATCTTACTTTTATATCGATTTATACAGCATCAATATCTATTTAATTTATTGTGTTATGCATAGAATGCGAGTGCCCGCCTTCGGAGGAGTGCCGCAACACTTGCTGCTCGGAGTGCCGCCGACACGAGGTCTACCCACACAAGACCACTTCGGATAAGGTCAGGCACCATGGACCCTACTATATTCATCCGAAACGAAGTTCGAAACTTCGGACGATCGAAGTTTATATACGATACGAATGTATCTACTCTGTAAAAGTTCGAATTTGTATAACGTACATCGTAACCATAAGTCTATGGTTAAGACCATAAGTCAACAACGACCATAAGTATATGTAGGTACATTCGAATCGTATATAAACTTCGAACTTCGTTTCGGATTAATATAGTCGGGCCCTATGCTTACTAAAAAACATTGAATTGTAACTCATCCAACATGAAAGATTCTACGATAGGTTGAATCCAGATTATCTTCATATCATTCTACTCTATGCCTCTTCTAACCTTCTTATTCTATTTCTTGATTATTACTTAAGCTATTAATTCGTGGGTCTAGGTAAAATAAACCTTAAGAATTCACGACTAGGCTGCTTACTTAAAGTCAACCTTTTCGAAAGTAGTGTTCTGAACACTTGTCCAATTATTAGTAAATATTATACAGACATCGTCAACTATAATTTTATATGCATATGTAATGTATCTAATTATACGATCAATATTTACAATAATTTGAATACCAATAAGTAAACAATCAAAGAAACAAATATATTTTCAGGAAACAAATACAAAACCAATGACACCGACAAAAGCTCGTTACGAGGCGGGCCCCAATCACACAGAAGACAATAATGAACGCAAGCCCGTGTATGAGGAGCCAGCCAATCAGGAGGCGTCCGCGGAATCGCACCCCTACGAGCCAGCCAATCAGCAACAAGTATACGATGCGCCGACCAATCAGAATGCAGAAGCAAATAGAAATTATGAAGTTCAAAAAGGTATGAAGTTCCGCGGAAATAAAACAATAAAGGATATGATAGCAATTCTTTAACGCATTTTGTATAAAAAGATCACCGATCTAGTAACATTCTGACAATGGAATATGCTGGCTACTTCATAAATGTGATTCTGTAAATCATTGGAAAGGTTTATCTATGCTCGTTGATATACTGTGAGGAAACATTGAATGAGCCCAGACCATCATAACAATTGAAAGCTGACAGTTTCCATTTACCCAATGACACACAATTACTTGATTTTTGAACACATTGTATTTTAATAAAAAAAATATTTATCCTAGTTGCGGAACCGGCCAATAGCCAGCGTCAAGTGAATGACGTCAGCAATCGACAGCATAAACTGGCCAATCAGGAGAGTCAGGAGATGCCTGCGTATGCGCAGCAATATCAACAAACTTATGCCACGGAAGAGGTAATAGAAACAAACTATGTTTTACTATTTAGCATCGAGTCTCCAGGAAACCTCCTTTCTAAATTGTTTAACTAAATCCAAAATTTTAAAAAAATACATTCGCTTGGTGGTAAGCGATACGAGCACTCGTGGACAATGGCTAAACCAAATAACACCACGAATTAAAAAGCAATGCTTGGCATTCCAATGCGCTCGCCATCCTGAGACAAAATTTTAAGTCTCAATATTTCCAATAGTTACTCTGCCTATATATATTTTTCATGTATTTGATATTTGTAGGTGACAACGCCGCCGCATCCCAATCCGTATATGCAGCCAGACATGTCCAACATGGCGGGCGCCATCACACAGGCCAAGGTCGCGCCGATGCACGTGCCCGACCCTAACATCCGTACGTATTTATATACCTTCACTTTATACAAAATACCTATTTGTATCTGCATCAGCCCATATACGTCCCGCTGCAGGGCACGGACTTCCTCTACAATCGAGTGTACGATTGAGAGTGGTTAGGCCATGTAGTCGACCACGCATTACATTCATAAAAGCATATGTACAAAATTACAAATTGAAGCAGATATGCAAAATATAGGCCAACCATGTGTTTAAAAAATAAAAACAATATAAGAAAAAATTATAAATGTTAATTATGTGCACTTTAGAATTTTGTTCAATAATTACTAAGCTGAGTGTATATTTTACAGGACCAGTCTCTCTCACAAACGTGGTGTATCCCACACCCATACCGCCTGGATTCCCTTACGTTGGACAGTGCAGAATGGTAAGCAAATATATAATTTTTATCAATTAATAATTAGACGATTGATTGATTGGAATGAGCGAATGATTAGAACTAAATGAATGAATGATATAACGTGTTATAGGACGGTGGGATGCAGCCGGCGATGTACCAGGCGGTTCACGAGGAACACAAGCAGCTCGCCGACCACAACGACAACACCTTCCGGATTGGTACGTAGGCATACTATTATGGCGTGAATAGCTGTACCAATAAACAAAAAAAAATAGGTAATAAAAGAAGAAGTGCAGGCAGCCATTGGTTACAGGTCGATATGGAGATCCTTGGGGGAGGCCTATGTTCAGCAGTGCACCTCCTGTGGCTGAGATAATAATGATGGTGATAAAAAAAATGGTTTATCTCTGAACATTGGAAATTATTTAAATCAATAAAACAGCTTAGAAACAAAAAATAATACACGTCTTCAGATAAGATAATTTGAAATAAAAATCTCTTTAATTTTCAACTTGTATTACCTTTTCTATAACCACATCAAAAAAATTGTATTGTAGAAAATTAAATTTAGAGATAACGATGCGTATTTATATTACTTTTTTTAATTTTGATAAAAGTTAGTTTGAAACCAATAAATAAAAACATGTTAAACTAAGTCTGCATGGTTTTTTCTAGATCCGAGTTATCCATACGCAGCTGTGGATTACACCGCGGCGTACGGATCATGCGTCGATACTTCGGCGTTGCAACACCAGCATAGAAGGTAATTGTTGCAGTTACAATCAATTTCAATCCCTACGAAATCTATAGCATTTTCAAGAGTAAAAGCTGTTGAGCTCGCCTTTCGGTACCCCTCAAACCGTGCTTATTATTTTGTGAAACTAATAAGCACGGTTTGAGGAAGCCTGCATAATTTTGATTAAGCCATTATTTATTGCAATGAATGGCGAGACGAGCATGCCGTTCGCCTGATAGTAAGCGATACGATAGCTTACGAACAGTAGCAAAACCAAACAACACCTTCAATTACAAATTAATGCTTGGCATTCCACACATAAGATGTAAAGTCACAATATGTCCAGTAGTTGCTCCATGTTATTAAATATTAAAATTTATTATATTTTACCATTAAGTAATATTCCGACAACGTTACCTCGAGACGTAATTCTTGTTAATACTGAAAATTGTCGAAGTTAAATAATATATATTATTCACAGTTACAGCGTGCCGTACAACCAGGTGGAAGTCCCGCAGGCGGTGCTGCCCCCTACGTATCCCGTGGGAAACATGCTGGTGCCGCAACCTCACCTCACTCCATACCCGGTAAGGATATTCAAAGAGTAGTAGCTTAATAGTGCAGGTTTATGAATGAGGCTTAAATTACTAGCGGTCCGGCCCGGCTCCGCCCGGGTGTAGATAAACTTTTCAAAATGGCGCCGATATTTTCAATTCCGACTAAATATTTTTTTAGAGTAGGCAAAAAAACTTAAAAGTATCCTATGTTACTTCTAATACCTCCAAGAATATGTGTACAAAGTTTCATGATGATCGGTTGAATAGTTTTCACGTGAAAGCGTAACAAACAAACTGACATTCACATTTATAATATTAGTAGGGATTTATTGTAAATTTACAACAAATCAGTAATGTACTGCTCTGATTTAAACCAAATTCAATGTAATAATCAGTACATTGTAAACTGATTTTGAAAACAGCAACACTAGAGTTTCATGCCCGTTCTTCTCTAGTGAAAACCGCTTTCCGAACTGGGTGGTAGATAAAAAATGACTGAATCTAAACGATGTCGAACATTATAATGGATTCTATAAATTATTTTCGTTTTAAATTATTATAGAAAAAGCTGCTGAATGTAGAAAGAAAGAATTAAAATGCTTTATTATCACAAAATAAACCGCATATGGCCAATACATTATTACAAAAAAATACAAAAAATTATAGGGAGAATAACAGGTAGGGTATGTTGCGCGACTACTTGTGACAACAGGTCATCATCTCAACATGGTGCTGTGGGGCAGAAGCAACCAGTATTGATATCATATTTTATTGTTTAATTTTGTATTCATTTAATTGTTGATTAAAATGTGTACAATATTCAACACATAGATATTTAAAATAAATTACAAAGACAATAACGATGACTATTCAAACATCCTTCTATTAAGCTTTTATCAGAGAGAGAAGTTTTTTCTGTAAATAAAAAAAAATAACATATCAAAAATAGAATACCATAAAGTCGTATAAACGAATAGATTTTTTATATCAGTACCAGGACGCCATCCAGTGGGCGGGCGTGGGCGGCGTGCCGGCCGTGACGGGCGCGCCCGCACACAAGCTCGTGGTGCCCGACATCTACCCGCTCATACAGTACCCGCAGCCGCTGCATTACAACTTCATGTACCCGCAGGTGTGCACCAATACTACATATAGATACATATCTATTTAGTATTTTAATACTCGCACGCATTATACTGATAAAGTTACAAACTTGTAAATTTTTTAAATCTTAAAATATACTTACCCCATATACTTTCTATTGGAAGGCATGGGCATCATCTGCAATCGAAAATACGATTGAGAGTAATTAGGCCATATAGTCCACCCGGGGGCCTATTGCGGGTTGACGGACTCTACTAGTCAGGCAAAATAGCCAGACTAAAATCAAGAAATTGTGTTGATGTACAGGGATAGAAAACAAGCCCTGATTTTTAGCAAGGCTTTTAAAAAACAGTCGATCGCCACAGGGTCTCAAAATCTCAAATATACAGAGTATATCAAGACTGCTACCGAAAATGTAAGCCGGGTTCTAGTTTTAGTGACTTCAGAGACAATGCAACTAAATTTTTTTGCAGTCACTAAAACCCGGCGTTGTTTTCGGTGGCAGTCATATACCCTGTATGAATACTGCCAAACGATAATAATTGGGCAGGACACATCCTACTATACAACAACCCTCAAAATACTCTCAGTAACCTATCACAACTATATAATTTCAGATGCTTCCGCAACCGTATCCACTATGCGCTCCCATGTATCCGACAGTCGAGAAACAACCCGACATAAACCGCCGCAACAGCGTCACGCGCAAGAACACGTTCGCGAACACATTCCCGAACTCCATCCCGAACTCGTGTCGCAACACGCCACCTGACGACAGGAAGACTTACGACCCGCGCCGCGATCCCAACGACATTTCCAACAAGATACAACAGATTAAAGAACAGATGGCGCAACTCAACACCAAGGATAAGGATAAGGATCGGAAACGGGATGACTGGAAGCGCAGGAACAGCGGTAACGGGATATTAGGCAGTTATCCCAGTAATAATTATGGCGGACGGGTTATGAAGTGAGTTTTAAAATTTCCACATGCTTTTTTCATACACTGTATCATATTTTATTTAGCATCAGGTATTTTTAAACAATAATATGTATTGTAATAAAAATATACATAAGGTAAAATAATTTAGATCAAGTTGTTTACATGTGTTTTGTTCTATTCAGCAACCGACCCACAAACGACGAGTCGCAGCTAAGCAACGAGGCGCGCGTCATCGTCAACTCTATAAGAAACATGCAGGCCAAGAATTCATGTGAGTACCGCTACTGGACATTAATTAATTAACTCCAATATTTAAAACTTATTAACATTTATTTCAACATGAATTTTACATACATTTTATTTCTGTTATATATTTTCAGAAATACAACTTCTTTTAATTTATATTTTCCAAAATTGGCATCCTTTATGAAGTAAGAAAAGGAAGCTCTGACTTACTGGTGTCATGAATAAAATTAGTTTAGTTGATTGGATATAGTTTTCCTACGGATCTCCTCATTTCTGATTCGATCTCGTGGGGAAACTCCGAGCGTAGCCTACTAAAATAACCGATATAGCCCAGCGGATTAGTAAGTTGAAGTGGCAATGGACGGGGCACATAGCGTGGAGAACTGATGGCCGATGGGGCCGGATAGTTCTCAAATGGAGGCCACATAGCGGAAAGCGCAAGGTAGGACGTCCACCCACAAGGTGGTCAGATCTGGCAAAGGTCGCGGGACGTCGCTGGATGCAGTCTGCCTCCAACAGGTCTCTGTGGAAATCATTGGGGGAGGCCTATGTTCAGCTGTGGACTTCCTTTGGCTGATGGATGGATTTGATATAAATCATGTTGTACACCGCGTGTTACAGTGGAGGGCGACATGCGTCGCGAGTTCCGGCGCGCGCGGCCCGAGCGCGACGAGCGCGCCCCGCGACACCACGCGCCGCTGCTGCGCGCGCCCTGTCTGCTGCGACAGGTACTCGCGCACGCGCACGCACACACAAACACACGCACGCGCACGCACGCATGGACGTACTCACGTACCCATGTACTGTGACATATCCACCACCTCGATCTCCCACTCATACAAGCAACGATCATAGCCTCAAAAATACATATGTTCACTATCATGATCATACGGACGTCCACTAGCATGATTCTCTTATACAAATTCCGTTAGTACATCTGTCCGGATGTTAATGCAAACGTTCTTTGAAATAATTAATAATGAACTATCGTGTAAAGGCACCATTATTGTACTCTTTGTGTATTCAGATGTCTCCCGGGACGTGGTGCAGGCGCTCTCCCGGACCTGTACATCCAGGTAACTCACTTTACTTACATGCAAATACTGAAACATAATACAGGGTGTTTACCAACTTATATGCGAATACTGATACTTTATACAGCATGTTAAACAAGTATATTTTTTATGAAATCGTCATCATTTTAAATCTTATCCTATTTACGTTCAGTTACATTTTACGACGTTCTAAAATATTTTGCAATCACACATCACATCACTGATCTGATGTTCATGAGCAGCAAAGATCACTTACCATCAGGTCACCTGTGTGCTCGTATACTAGACCTATAAAAAAATACAGTATTGCAAACTATTTCTTTAACAACATGCATATTGTGTACAGTACTAAATCACCCGAGGCGGCCGCACCCAGACTCTCGAAACGGGCCGCGCCGCTGAACAGCGCTGCGTAACTTATTATCTTATTTATACACTATTTATGTTGTTATGTAAACCACGCGCGACATGTCTGCTAGTCTAATGCTAACATTAGTACATAGAATTCTCAAAAAAATACAAAATCTAGTCTAAAAAATAACTCTCACTATATATATTTTCATGCTGGCAACTTTAAACAGCTAATGTTGTCAGTGAATAACCTGGTTCTGTATTGGATGATTCTAGACAAATATTATAACTGGCTTTCTGTATGAGTGCACAAAAACTCACTAAAATTCTATACTTCCAACTTCATCTATATAAAGTCTCGACACAAGCCAAATAAGTATCTCAAAATCAACTAATAATTAAGCAACTAATAAAAAGACGTCCTCTCTCTTTAAAATATGTAACGATTTAAAAATTCATCCCAATTAAAGACATACTAACCAGCTTTATTTCCTAATCAATAAAGTTCAATTTGATCTAATTATATTATTTCCCCAATAGACGAGCAGACTTGTCACGTCAAGTAGGGGGAAGTGTGTAGTCTCGCTAAGATCTCAACCGCTAACTCACACTAGTCATTTGTATGTATTTTTTTTATTCAAAGTTTAGATTTTTAGTTGATATACTGAGCGTTTGCTGCGTTTTACGGTACGATATTTTTATCATAAATACATCACTGTCAATATATCAAAAATTACTATGAAAATAAGATTGCAGTTTGAGATATATTTTTACATCTAATATCAATAGCGTGAAATTATTATCAACTATCCTACATACACAAAAAAACGACTAGTGTAATTTTCAGATCAAATCATTTATAAGGTTTGATCAAGTATCTTCTCTCTTCCTTGTTGTCAATATCGTATGTTGAAGATACAATCTAGACACATAAGAAAATAGTTAACCATTATAAATTGAATGTTATTGATTAAGGCCAGAGTATTTTTAACGTGGCAAAAGTAGGTCTACTATTAATATTAATAGTCTACTAAATAATATTAATAGTAGACTATTAATATTAATAGTAGTATTAATATTATTAATCTTTAATAATTCATACAAGTCAAGTTTCAAGCAAAAACAATTGCATCAAAATCGGTTTATCCCTTTGAACCTACGATACGACAGAGACACACGTCAAAGACATAAAACTCCTATTTATTTTAAGGTAAAAAACAAAATGCCGTAAGTAAAACGCCAGCGAGGCTTTTAAAATAATATTTTGTTTAGGTATTGCGTTAGACGCGTCGCGCGACCCCGCCTTCCCCCGACTTCCTCTCGCACGCGCGGAGACCATCGCACTTGGGGACACTACTTGTTACTTAACTGTGTATATCTTTACTCTCTTACCTACCCCTTATAAACTTATGTATCCATAATTATTTGAAAATATATTTCGCTTCCAAACTTTTTACTCTTTCGAATGTTTTTCATGCGTTTCGTTTGATATAAAGTTGTATGTAAGTAAACTTTTTATTTCAAATAATTTCTATCCCATTTATATTTAAATGCAAAGTGACAACAATTGCCATGATCTCCGCGTGTGTCCGAACGTTGAGTGATACTTACTTACGTATAAGTTTATATATTTAAGATTTATTTTTAATACGAACTTAGTTTGTAAACGACACGACAAACCTGCATAAGGTCCCTCATATAAAGTGTTTTCGATGATACTACTAACAAAAAAGATTATTAATATCCATTAAATAATTCATTCTTTTTGCAAGTTACCAATACAAATAACGCAATGTATGTCGAAACCGCATTATATGAGGAATCCACGCCTAGAATTTCGACGCGTACATTTCGATAAAACTTAATACATGTCGTTGAATGTACGCGACGGAATCCACTCGATACATATACATTTATTTTTAATTCGAAACAAAAACGACAAACGTACGAAATGATTGAGAACTATGTTTGTGGTTTGTCGGGTAAGGAGTAAACTCCTAATGGTAGAATATTGGGCGATGCCTGCCGTATACGAAAGATAGTCTCCATAATTGTAGGATATATATAGTAAACATTACAAACAATTTACCAATTCAGCATACATAGCATGAGATTCCTGATTAGAAACTCTTAATTTTTCTTTAAAAGTTATTACTTGTCCTTTGTATGTATAAATGTTTGCACTTCCTTTTTAACTAGTCTGCGTTTGTATTCTCCATTTTAATTATGCTGTAATTTATTCCTGATTTTACTATGAAGAATCTAAATTAAGAATTAAAGAGGCTATCATCTAAATAACTTCCTACCCGACAAATCACTTGCAAATGTGAATTCGACATCTATTCCATCTAATGCCTTGGCGTTTTTCTCTTCATATAGTTAAGATTTAATAGATAAAATATATTTTTCTTAATCATTAAAAATAACAAGACGGATACAATTGCGAATTCTCTATGAGGTCACTAACGATATGTCCCGATCTCCTCTTTCTGATCTTAAAAATCGCCTATTGCCCTATTTAAAACGGTTATAAAAGGTATGAATGGAAATAGGAAGTTAATTTATTGTATGACCTATTAAGAACCGCTAGTGACCTCCTAAAGATGTTGGCTTCTAAAATAAATAACATAGACTCTTCACCACCGGAGTAAATGTACCGCCTACATAAAAACATTGCAAGCTCTAACTAACATACCTATTAATAAATATAAAATAATAGTGAAATATTTTGTCAAACAAACTAAACTCTGGATCTTCCAAAATAAACTTTCAGCATTTTAAATCACCATAAAAACAAATCTAATGCCTGCAAATGTAACGCTTCAGTCATTATTTGGTTAACTTGTTTTCTTAAATCTACATATCATATAATAACTTTCTTAATTCACACTCATTTTATTTTAATATTTCATCTTGACAATTAGTATGTAAGTTACAAAATATATTACCAAATTAGAAATTGGAGAAAAACGCCACCTCTCGGCAATTGTAATAACTATCTGAATTAATTTAATGAATCTGACAGATTTATATTTTACGAGAAAACTAACTAAAAGCTATGTTAATTGAATTTCTGAAATAAAATATGTTTTGTTTTATTACTCAATATATTCTTCAAATCACAACAATTAAAAACAATTTCCACTATTTTACTGCCTACCCTACATAGGGAAGTTAGTGAACATGCAAAACTATTGCTACATGCCGTTAACCTATACCACAATTTCAGTAAGAATAAACATCAAACTGCAATAATATAATAACAAAATAAAATTTAACACAATATTTCAGAAATCGTAAATTTAAATCTGTCAGTGTCAAAGTGACGTGTGAGTTGGATGAGTGTAATGGCGATCGGCCCGTAGACCGATATTTATATGTGAAAAGTTTATTGTAACGTGTAGAGTATATCACTGTTAATATTAAAGATTTTAGCCTATATGAATGCTGTTTTATTGTATTACACACCATTACATACAGTGCCCTCCAAAAGTTAGTTGAAATTAATTCACCTTTACAATGATGTCACGTAATTTCTAAAATACGCAGTTTCAATAAAATAACTGTTTACTATTTATGTTCGGATACTCTATTCTAATACATACAGTATCGAATTTCTCGAAATTCCATTTGCTTTCTTTCTTAATCAATGTTTATATTCTCAGCACTTGAATTGTGTCCGTCAAAAGTCAGTTGAAATGGAAAACTTTTAACGATTTCCGATAATCTCGTGGTTTTAAACTCATTTACCAATATTGTTAGGGCAGTTTGGGTAGTTTATATTTATTAATAAGATATTGTGAGGTGATATGACTGTTTTAGAATAAATAATGGCTCCAAAGTGAAAATAACACATAGAAGATAGAACAAAGATGATCGGTAAATAGAAAATAAATGAAAAACTTTAGTGCTGAGGGAAAATTATTTAAAGTTAGTGAAGAAGATAAGCGAATAATAATGCCGAAGAGTTTGGAATGTCCTAGTCTTGCAGATAGGCCACGGTAGAGGCGTCCTAGGTCTACTAATTCTGTTGATGATCGACGAATTGTGCGGCAGTGTAAAATTAATCCCAAGATTGTGATACGAGTGATCAAAAAATAGTAATAGAAAGCAGGAACCACGGTTTCTATAACTACTACCAGGCGATGTTTGCATGATGCTAATTTACGAGGTCACATTGCCAGATAAAAACCTCATAGCATTGATCCATAAAAAAGACGGTTGGAGTTCGCCCGCAATTATTTAGATAAACTAATAGACTTTTGGAATAAAGTATTTTTTCGCGATGAATTAAAGTTCGAACCGTTTGGATAAAGAGGTTGGCAAACTGTATGTCGTAGGAGCAATGATAACTCTTACGACGACAAGCACTTGCAGCCGACTGTAAAACACGGCGTTGACAGTATGATGGTTAGGGCGTGTTTTTCTTGGAATGGTGTGGGCTGACTGCAAATAATTGAAGGCAGATGACATCACAGATCTATTGTAATATTTTCCATGACAATTTATAATAATCTGCTGAACATATGGGGTAAAGTCAAATTTTTAAGTTCCAGCAAGACAACAATCTGTAGCATACAGCAAGGATAACTGAATAATATTTTGAAGATAACGAAGTAGACTTACTGGGATGGCCTTCAATATTACTCGACCTTAACTCTATTTAACATTTGTGGGATTAATTGACCCGAGAATCCTTGTTTCCATAAAAGGCAACAGGAATTTGTTGAAAAATAGAATTCATGAAACGCGGTCGACTATACCGGTCAAAACTTTACAAAATCTTGTAGAATCTACACCTGGACGATTTAAAGCAATTCTACAGAATAATGGCGGCCATACAAAATATTAAAAGTTAAGACAGTGGCAAATATAACAATCCCTAAAATATTTTTTCATCAATTTCAACTAACTTTTGGCACCGCAATTTAAAGTTTCTGTATATCAATTATTATTAATAACGTTATTATGCACCTTTCATTGATAGACATATTCAAAATATATTAAATTTTAATAAACAGTTTAAAAAACAATGATTTGAATTGGTTTATCATAATTTCCTCACATTTATTACATTTTTTATCATTTCAACTAACTTTTGGAGGGCACTGTATATACAGGGTATATCAAGACTGCTACCGAAAACGAAGCCGGGTGGTAAGAAAATTTTGCAAAAAAAGCAAGGAATTTTTTTTGTTGCTATTTTTTTTCATATGATCGTATTTGGGTGGTAAATACATTTTTTCCTAAAATTATAGTGTATTATACCCTTTTATTTATAAATACTCTAAAGTATAAAAGAGTTTAAATCATTATTTTAGCAAAAACTATGGATTTACCACCCAAAAATGACGATATTTAAAAAATCATAAAAATTAATTGTCGCGTTTCTATGCGAAATTTTTAGTTGCATAGTGTTTGTAGCCACTAAAACTACCACCCGGCTTCGTTTTCGGTAGCAGTCTTGAGATACCCGGTATATATATATAATTAGCATGAAAAAATAAGAGGAATAAATGTTTTTAAAAGTCAAGTCCACGTATAGTTAACAATGTTTAAACTGCATCACACTACGCAAAACTGATTAGTTCTTTTATCCATTACACCTTAGAACAATTACCAAGAATTATTCTGTTCAAAAGTGGATTTATATATTTTAATCTTTAAGTTCTACAGTACTATTTCAGAACTTTTACTTCCATTTGACAAAATTAGATGAACTCCAAAATAAAATTGGAAAATAAACCAGCACTAACCAAATAAGGAGAAAGGACGCGCGAGAAATTAGACAATCATAATATAATTTCTTTAAATTAACGCCATCTATTCATTATCAGAAGAACTATTTAGTGAGCAGACCATTCATTAAAATGATTTGATTTGTTTTTATGTCGCTAGGTAGCAATACTACACAATTATTTAACTCACAAACTTGCGAAATCTATACATATAAATAAAATTGAAGTGTCTGTTTGTAAAGTGAAAATAAAAAATTACCACGTACATATCGTTATATACACGATACCTATAACGAAAATGACCTTAGAATTTTTTTGTCTGTCTATTTGTCTGTCTGTCTGTTTGTTCCGGCTAATCTCTGAAATGGCTGGACCGATTTTGACGAGACTTTTTTGTCAGGTAGCTGAAATAATAAGGAGTAACTTAGGCTACATTTATTTTAGAAAAATAAAGTAGTACAGTCCAGTACCGCGCGCAGCTCACGCGCATGCCATCACTGAGCCGTCACGTCAGGCGCCTCCCACCCGTTCTCCCACCAACGAATCAATATCATATTTACTAAATATTGTATATAAAGAAATTTTTCAATAAAGATAATACAAAAAACTGAAAATAAATGTGTAACGGGAGTTTACCGCCGCTCGCTAAGAGATGGCGCCTCCGTAGAATTAGATCGCGGTATGGTTACAAAGGTTGATAATTAAAATAAAAAAGGGAAAAACCAAGAAAATAAAAACTAAATAAACCAATAAACTTTTTTGTTAAAGTCCACGCGGATGAAGTTGCGGGTACAGCTAGTATTAAATAAAAATTGAAAAACCTTGCAGCACGGAGTACTTTGTACTTGCAATTAAATTGACATTTTAGAGAACTTGTAAACCAAAACTAAAATTACTATGTCAAGACAACTTACAAAATTCATAAATATTTCACGTCAAAACTAATCGATAAAGATATTATAAACTCATTTGCAAAAAAAACGGGCACCTAAGCAATGAACCATTTCAAATGTTACTATTGGTTTGTTTGATAATTATAGGTAGTTTTACTTTCACAACTTTGTAAATTAATAAGCAAATAATCATTTTCGTCAGTATTATCATAAAATTTTGATAAAATTTATGGGTTTTAATGCCAAAGTTCACTAGTAGTGTATGCTCGCTAGTAGTGCATATGCTCGTGAAGTAAAAGTTAACAAAGATTTTTATTTGTTTTTTCTTTAATAAAGTAAAAGCAGATAAATGTTTAGTATCGAGTGTGACCCCCTCTAGCTGAAATCACAGCTTGAATTCGTCTGGGTATGCTAGCGAGGATATCCCGGATACTTTCTTGCGGAATACGTTCCCACTCCGCGGTAATCACATTCTTCAGCTCTCTGATGGTCTGCGGAGCCGGTTGTACTGATCTCACGCGTCGTTTCAGATAGTCCCAGACATGCTCTATAGGATTGAGCCTGGTTCTGGAAGAAAACCATGTACCCAACCACGGGATGATCGTTTTCTTGTGAGTCGCGAATTGACAAATCGCAAGTCTTCGTATGTGGACCTTAAGAACAACCTCGAAGAAGTAAGAAATGTGCATATTAGTATATGGACGGTCAGGAGGAGGCTTAAAAATTAGTGACAATTTTTTTTGGTATTTGTTTTTCTATCGTCGTATTAGGGTGATGAATACATCGTTTTTTCTTTAATAATAGTGTACACCCTTTTATTTTTAAAGAAGCTATGGTACGCAAGGCTTTTAAATTATTAATTTAGCAAAATCTATGGATTTACCAGCCAAACTCGACGATATTCAAAAAATTATAAAAAAAATGTCGCGTTTTTTTTGCGAAATTCTTAGTTACATTGTGTTTGTAGTCACTAAAACTACCACCCGGCTACGTTTTCGGTAGCAGTCTTGATATACCCGGTATGTATATATATATGAATACATGCGTAATCTATGTTTCACTACGGGGTTAGCCTCTTATACATACATACACTCACGTCTTTTCCCAGAAGTGGTAGGCAGAGATGTTATTTTGTGTACGCGTGTCTTCGGCGAATATTTATTTCCTTCATTGTGGTGCAAGTACCGAAATGTCCCTTGCAGATTCTGATGTGTACGAAAAGGTAAATCACACGATATTATCCATTGTGGTTTTGGAACCAAAAGTAATAATGACGATTATATCACTTGATCATAACACACCTTCGCGCCTCCACACAGGCAGGTGTAGGCAGATAAACATTAACTCTGCCAGAGATTATCCATCAAACGATGTGACAAATAGTGAATCTTTTATTGTTTTATCTATCGCTTAAAACTAAAACATAATGTTCCTTTAATCGAAAATCTAGAATACAACAGATTCATAACAATGGGTATTGAATGTACATAAATATAGTTGTAGACAGACATCTTGTCAATATTCATATTTAAAAAAAAATACATAAAATTACAAAATATATTGAGAGCGTTTACACCTTGCGCGCAAAGTCAACTATAGGTATTTCTTCGTTAATTTCACGCACACATAAGCGACCAAAGCTGTGTGCATAGAGCTGCCGCGTCGGCTCGCTATACAGTCAGCTCAATCAACTTTGATCCGTGCACTTCAAAATTCTATTATTCAATTGAAATGTAACTTATGATTTATATATTGGTAATATAATATCATAAAAGTATTTTATTTACATTATAAGTAGACAAATATTACTGTGCAAGCAATGAACATTACAATCATATTTTCGTTATTATTACATTGTTAAATGTTGTTAATTGTTCAATTAGTAGACACTATAACGTTTTATTAATCATTTCGTGGTCAAACACATGAATAGAGTTAGGGGCCTTACAACCCCTTAAAATTACGAAATATATTACAATACATAACATAATTTCGCCTCGGAATTACATCCCATTATATTATCTGAAACATAATTTATACTCACTACAAAATCATTGTAGGTAATAAAAAAAAATTAATATTTTATTACCAAAGTACTAAGATGTGGCAATCGCAGTCTGCGCGTGGCTATTTTTACTACGCACGGCAAAAATCACCTGCAGCCAGGCCGGAGCGACGAGCGATACGTCCGCCCTCTAGAAGGCCTTGCGGCGGTCGGATTTGATGTACGGCGGACAGCGTGTTTTATAGTGGTTTTTAAAATATATGTAGAAAACATGAAAACAAATTTTATTGAAATATAAAAATCGCAATTTATTGATAAGATGTTCTTCTATTATAATATGCAATTGCTAAAAAATATGTAAAAAATTATGTACGATAAGTTGGTGAAAAAAAATATGTTCTTGACGAGAGTTTCTGAATAATTTCGCATTGTTTAAATTTTTATTTTTCAGGAACTAAACACAAAAATATTGTTTTTCTCAGCAAAATCCCTCCATAAGGGTCTTATTAGTCTGATAATATTTTTATTTTCATCTTATATTTAGTGATTTCGGATATTTTAAGCTTCTAAATTGCCATTTAACGCCTAAATAACGAAACTTGTGTTCAGTAATCCTTATAGTACTCACAAATTATCCATCAATCTATAATGTTTTCCACCAAAATCCCTAGATGACAACCTTTTCTAAATTAGTACTAATTATTTTTTCTTTAAATTGTTTATGGTGTCTATTAACTCGTTTGAAATGTCCTGTTTTTAAGCCAAGAAGCGCGCGGAAGGTATAACGCTCTTAAGAAATCTGTGTGACCGAATCATTATGTCTACATTCTGAAAAGTCTGTGCTACGAGTTACGACAGCTTAAGTGCAAACCAAGACATACAAATTTCGTAGCACTATCGCATCAAAACTGCGTCCCTTCTATTCAATAACATAGCATGATGGTTCTTTAAGTTAAGAGAGGAAAAAAGTAACTGAGAATACTAGTAAAATAATCTCAAAGGGCGAGAGATAATAATATGTGAATACGCCTAGAGAAGAATAACAATACAGAAGTCTATACATAATTGAGAATTCCATTTGCAAACAGATGCAATTTAGTAATAGCTAAGTATATAATATAAATAAATATCGTTCAGAGTCCGTCCCACAAGGCCGGCGCGGAGAACACAAGTTGATTAAGGTTTTTCTTTGTCCTTGTCCCGCGCGCTCGCCGCACCGCTGTCTCTGTCAGAATGGGAGCTTCACTCCGACATACTACGACTACTACTTAAACACTCGTTATAAGCAAACTGAATACTGCAAGTTAGTTATATGGGCCATATCAGATTGGCAATAAAATAGACTGCCTAGAATCAAGATGACTAAAGCTATGTCTGAACAAAATATTCTGTGTGAAAATATTTTTACTGTGCAAGAGAAACGAGCGTAAGATCATAAACCGAATAAAAGTCGACTTCAAATCTGTCATAGCATGATGATTATTTATTTTAAGATGTACCTATCACCAATTTAATTGAAATTCACACCGATAGTCTAGTAGAGATCTGGTTTCTACACTCCGATGTACACATAACAAGCTTGAAAAAAATATTTTATTTAAAATACTTGTTACTTATGGAAGGTTGCATAGAAATTGCCTAGGTAGGTACCAGTGCCGTGGATATTTCTCCTACTAAAGAGCAATGCTCTGTTGTGTTTCGAAGATATACTGTAGCTAGAGTCACTACTAGACATAATTATAGGGACTTAAGATTTACATAGATATGTTTATAAGGTTTGACATTAATAATTTAATAGAGCAGCGTAAAAGTAAGGTTTGTTTATAAAAATAGTCCGACCACTATCGCGTCTATTTTGCGAAGTTTCCACTGTCAACTTTATATTTTAGTTTCCATCGTACAATTATCAGAGATAAAGTTCGCATTGTACCCTTAGCGGCGCAATTGGATCAATATTTCAGAAATTACTGCGAAAACAAAGGAAAACACTCATGAAATGTTCTAAAAATCGACTAACAACAAGAAAGTGACGTCACTCTAAATGCAACCAATGGCGTGCGTTTTTAGTCACGTGGTCAAGCTCGAAATTTTATTTAATTTTAAAATGATTTCTTAAAGCAATCCAACATTGTTTTAAATATTTTATTAGTTAATATGGTTTAAAAAAATATTTATAGTTAGTCTAGTAACAATATGTTTCATATTTTCATCATAGTCAAATACCCTATTATGTAGGATCTGTAGGTCTCAGGATGGCGAGCGCAGTGGAATGCCAATTATCGCTTTGTAATTCATGGTTTTATTTGGTTATGCTACTGCCCATGAGCGGTCGTATCACTTACCATCAGGCAAATGGCAAGATCGTCTCGCTATTCATAGCAATAAAAAATACTAACCAAACAGGCATTTTTTGCAAGAGTAGGCAAATTATTTACTTTCGTCACATAGCTTAGTGGTGACTGGTAGTATCGCTAACTTCGCTGCCAGGTATGCTTCTTGTCTTTTATTTCATTTTTAATTTTCACATTATACTAAGACCTGGAAGTGCGTGCCCTGTTGGTAACCGGACTAGACGCGGCTGCCAACATGTTCACGGTGGTCGCGGGTTCGAATCCCAGGGCACACCTCTGACTTTTCAGAGTCATGTGTGTATTGAGAGTCAATCACCACGCACTAAACGGTGAAGGAAAACATCGTGAGGAAACCTGCATACCATAGCGATTTCTAAAAATTTCTATGGTATGTAAGTCTGCCAACCCGCACTAGGCCAGCGTGGTAGACTATATGGACTAACCACTCTCAATCGTACTTATGATTGTAGACTAGGCCCGTGCCCTGCAGTGGGACGTATATGGGCTGATACAGACTAAGACCTGGGTTGACCTGCACTATTCACTCATTAAATCCCCTAATTTAAATAAATAAAAAATGTTAAACTTAAAAATTAACCAATATACAATTAAATTAATCAATTAAATTATAACGAAATATACCGGGTATCTCAAGACTGCTACCGAAAACGAAGCCGGGTGGTAGTTTTAGTGGCTACAAACACAATGCAATTAAAAATTTCGCCTAGAAACGCGACAATTTTTTTTTATGATTTTTTAAATATCGTCATTTTTGGGTGGTAAATCCATAGTTTTTGCTAAAATAAATATTTAAACTCTTTTATACCTTAGAGTATTTATAAATAAAAGGGTATATACTATTATTTTAGGAAAAAATGTATTTACCACCCAAATATGGCCATAGGAAAAAAATAACAAAAAAAAAATTGTCGCTTTTTTTTGCAACTTTTTCTGTTCCATTGTGTCTGAAGTCGCTTAAACTACCACCCGGCTTCGTTTTCGGTAGCAGTCTTGATATACCCTGTATAATGATTAATTAATGCAAATTTAAATCATATGACGACCGATCGAGAAAACAAATAAAAATAATAATATGGCAAATCTTTGTAAGACAAGTCACAAATATTTATTTTAGTAAATTGACCAAAACCAAGCCCACTGAGTTTGACTCGCTGGATCTACTCAGAAATGGGTCGCGCCGCGTAGTATCCAGTGGTAAAGTATAGCCCGCTGAGTTTGTTCGCCGGGTCTTCTCAGTCAGGGCCGCGTTGGATCCGGCAGTAAGCCTAAACATACGGGACGTTTCGGAAATACTTATGGTCGTTGTCTTAAGTTGGACCCAAAACAAGCCCACTGAGTCTTATTCGCTGGATATACTCAGGACTGGGTCGCGTCGCGTAGTTCCAGTGGTAGTGTAAGCCCACTGAGTTTGTTTCGCCGGGTCTTCTCAGGAAGGGCCGCGTTGGATCCGGTGGTAACAATAAACCGCTACGCACCGTTGTAATAATATTCATGGTCCACTAATTAATTTATTTTAATTTGACTAACGTACATATTGTAATTCTTTGAAAAATAAACTACCATAAAGTCATAACTAATACTTTAAATAAAATAAGAATAAAAACTAAACAAATAAATAAAACTAATTCTAAATAAAAATAAAAATAATTTAAAATAAATAAATAACATAAATAAATTAATTCAACCAAGAAATTAAAATAAGTAATACTAAGTATAAGAAATATATTGTTTTTAGAGATTAAGTTCTATGTGTATTGACTTGTCATAAGAGCTTTTAAATTGCCTATGTGACCAATAAATACATTTCATTTCATTAAATACATTTCATTTCATTAAATACATTTCATTTCAAATACATTTTATTTTATTTCGTTGTTTGAACTTTGAACATTAAAATTATGTTTATTTATTTTGAATACCTATTGAACGAAAATTACAAAAAAAATATATCGTTTACTAATTTTGAGTGTTGAACAAAAATGATTAATTACATTTTTACCTACTTATTGTTTTATTGCTCCATATGTATATTAGAGGCTATTACGATATGCCATAGCCCATATACCAATATAGTAAAGTCGGAATTTGAAGTCCACTGACCCGCACTATGCCAGTCTGGTGAACTATGGCCTAAGCCTTTTCAATCAAACTATCGTTTGAATACCGTGCTGCAAAGTTGACAATTAAGGGCTGATTCAGTATTGTGTAGTATGACAAAATAGTTGTATAGTATAACAGTGACATAATGTTTTTCAACGGATAATCCGCCGCGTATATTTTTGTTGTCTGGAAGACATCGTTTATGACCTGTAGTAAAATTTAACGTAACTCTATTCTTATATGTATTAAGTGATGTTCAATACAATGTTACATATCTTTAATTCATATATGTTACGATAGACATAATCATAATAAAAATAAATAATTAAACACCCCCCATAGTCCTGACCCCACACTGAGATGGCACAAACACCCAAACCCGAAGCAAATAAATACCTGTGGAAGCTGGGACCTCTGATTTCACAGCCGGTGTCTAACCAACTGCGCCACGGAGGCTGTCAAAAGCAAGTATTCTGTGATTCGTGAAACCACGAGTCTAATGCTTGCGTAAAGGTTAAAGTTGTGACCATTCACAGCGTCTCGTAAGGAATATCAGCGGAAAATTACTGAGCACCTAGCTCCCGAGCAATATTTCAACATTTAAATAAAACAGAGATAGCTTAATTGCGACAATTAACGAAAATACGCTCTTACAGCGCTCACAACTGTGCGTTAATGGTTAATTTTGCAGCGGTGAGGGATTTGGGAGGGATTTCGACCTGTCACTCGTGAAATTAACAGTTTAAATATATTAATTGTTATGAGTAAGCCACTTGTGAAATTAAAAATTAAAATATATTTATTGGTGTGACTCAAATAATTGCTTATATTTTACACGTTTATTTTTGTTGATATGTTGAAAATTGATAATTGCATAAATGCGCGTGAACTTATAATTCTTTTTTTCATAAAATATCAATTAATTCACACCTATCTAAAAACTATTCGAAAAATGTGTCATTGTTATAAGGTGGTTGTTTATAAAAAATATTCCCGTTGACTCAAATGTAAATAAATAAATATACTGTTCATGTGAGAGTATTTAAAATGTAAATTGGAGTTTATCGCGTGTATAATTTTCAGCTACGTTATCAAAAACTGTTTAGAGATCACTTACAAGTGACAGGTTGACAATATTCCCATATCATTATACATTTTACGATAACCTACAAATGCACCGTGGGATCCAATCGATTCTTACATCGCAAATATAAGAGATTAGGCAAAATATATGTTGTAAGAATATTTATATCTATTCAACAAAAATATTTACAAGCAAAATAACAAGATAACATGATTGCTATTAATATGTTTTTTTTTATTTTAATGATAGGCTATATAAATTTCAAAATTATTTATCTATTTATTGTCTTACGTTTGGGCCTCCCATTTATTTTATTATAATTAGTATATAAACAATAGATTAAATTAAAAGATTATAATGGAGCTTCAATACGTATCAGCTTACAAAATAATATCAATCTTAATTCGAAATTACCTTTAAACCCTAACATGGCCAAGAACCAGTATAAAATATCCAGAGCTGTAAATAAAATAAAACAAAAAAGAGTATTGTTGTGCCAAGTTCCTCCCTGCATCCCATCCAATTAGCGATCAGATTAAAGATATGCCCGGGGAGCTATTACTCGGCGAATTAGCCGCCTGGGGGGCGGGGCGGCCCGCGCCTCCCCTACACCGCTCAAGCCTTGGACGATAGCGGGTAAAAGATATTCAAAGACTTTTTATAAGTATATTTATTTATTTTACACTTTATACTATTTGCAATAGTACAAACGGAGTTAATGCCTAATGGTATTTTCTACCATTCGACCTTAAGGTATAAGTTCAAAAAGCCAAAAAGATATCAGAAATGGTAAATCCTTGATCTTAAACGCCTACAAGAGTTAGAGATAGCAGTGACAACTTTGACCTTTTAAGATTCAAGTATGAACTCGTTTAAATTACGCACCTAGCTAGTATACCAAATAGTTGAAAGCGACGGAAATCTAAAATGCTTATGTTTTCTAATTTGCATGATCTTATTTTGTGTTTCACGAAAGCGCATTTACTGCACATTACCTAAATCTACGTCGTTCAAAACCGCAGTTATATCGTATATTATAATATTATAGCATTTAAACATACCTATAAAAAAAACATGAAGAAATATTCGACGTAAACAACATAAATAACTTTCTCCGCTGCCTCTCCCCTCTCGGGCCACACCCAAACGTTTCCCGTTTCATTCAGAGCTAATTGTTTTAATCGCGCTTTACCTATCGTTATATACCTCCAGTGACTGCCGCTGGGCCGCCGCGCCCCACTCTCCCCGCGTCTCGCCGTCGACGCATCTATACGTCTGATTTTACTTTTTTAGTGCCTAAAGCGTAGTTACTTCTTGAGAATAGCGGATTTTGGTTAAATAAAATTGCACATGGAATGAGTAGCATAGGGCTCATAAAACATACTGTATCAAAACTTGGGTGACGCACTGACAAAATAAGAATATTAAAATGAAGAGGGTAAAAAAATATTGCAGTATACGAAGTCAAAAGATTGAAATTCAAAAACTAGTATTATGACATGAACTTCCTTTTATAGATTTTCCTTCTCTAATTTAATTAATGATTAATTAATAATATATTCGCCTACCTTATAATGACGCGTGTCTGATCCAGAATGTTCTGCAACAATACTTGCTAGACGGCTTACAAACGCAATAATACTTTGCACTTACACACACCACAGTTCCGATATACAACAATACATATATCACTCTTTACAAAACTAACAGGCTATGGTCCATTACACTTGCATTAATTTATCTTCAATTAAGAAGAAAATAATGCGCACAGCCTATTTAAAGCGATATCTCGACATGACTGTTCAGCTACCAAGAAGTCAAGTATTTGCCAACTACCCTCCCTTGCTTGTATGATTAGCTACAAAACTAAATATTTTCATTGAGATAATATACTAGATGCTAGAGGGGACACTGCAAACAAAATGAAGGGTACCGTACCGTTCCTTCTATTTCTGTCTCTGTCAGGCCAACGAAGTAACTTCGCTATCTTCTCTCTCGCTTCACTGAGTACCCGTGTGCACGCAAAATAAGCAGAGATTTTGTTCCCGATGTCCGCTCTAGTATAATACGTCAATGATATTGTATGTCCCTGTCACGATGGACCATTGGAATGGTCCACTATAGCGGCCGATCTTGTAGAGGGCGTAGTGTTTAATTGTTTATGGCGCGTGCGATGGTCTTTGAATGTCGCCATCGTGTAGTTGCATGTCCATCATTCACATGGCCATTGATTACTAACTCGCTTGTCCAGCGTTTTATTTAATCTTTATTGTACACAAACAATAGGAACATAACAATAAAAAGAAAGAGGGGAGGACTATATTCAACTATGGACTTCCTGCGGCTGAGATAATGATTGTGATGAATAAAAAAAAATAACATCTATTAAAATTACAAAAGGCGGTCTTATCGCTAATTAGCTCTCTACCAGACAACCTTTGGATGGATATAAAAGAAGGAGAAAGAAAGGTAGTAAGTAGTAGACGTAAGTGCGTCGTTTCCTAATAACTGAATAGACGAGTCTGCCAATATGTTCATGGTCTTTACGAGTTCAAATCACAAGGAACACACGGATTTTGTATTGCTAGTCAATCATTTTGCATTATAAAGATGAGAGAGGTCTTATCCCTAAATCATACTCTTGATTGTAAATATGTGTCTTGCAGTAGGTCCGATATGGGCTGATACAGATAATATTTTAGGTTGATGTAGGATAGTCTGTTACGCCCGGTCAGCGAACTTCCGCGATGGTGGAAAACCGGTTGCAATGTTTTAAGCCATTGTGTTGCAAGTGATTACAGAAGTTCATAGTGAAAATTGTGTAATTTGCACTATGAAGAATCTTAGTATGTGGTTAGGAACAAGTAAGTGAATGTTGGGTATTTATTTATTATCTGATTATATTTATAAATTATCTTTTTAAGTAGCACTGAATTTGAAACCTTTATATGCCTTATAAATTCCTGTTTTGGGTGTCCTGGTTGCGCGTTGGGAAAATGCATGAGTTTATGTATGTAAATTCCTATTTCCTATTTTTGCTACATATTCATGTCCATTATTTAGCATTCACTACAATAACAACCATAGTAATTTAACGGTTTTAAATCCGAAAAACATATGTAGCATTCACCCCTTTATCTAAACATTAAGGCAAACAATATTTATCGCGCGCGATACAGTAGCACTCTATGTCCATTAAATGATAACGCTGGATATTGCCGAACGGAATTGAACCCGGGACGCCGCTCTGTTTACACTCACTTAACGTCGCTTACTGTCAATTAGCGTGTGTAGATAACTCTACTGATAACAGATAGTAAAGCTACGCGTTTTGAAACTTCCTGTTGTTTTCGACTATGTACCTACTCCTATCACTGTGATTGGTTCAATATAATTTCATGTTTTTTGTACATTAAATAAATAAATAAACCCAACAGTTACATGCATAGTCCTGTAGGGCGATTCACGTATATAATAAGTTCAGCTGCAGTGCAGTTGCGGTTAAGTTTCGATCAAAACAGCCCTTTTCGTATTATCGTAATACGCTCGCGTCAAGTTCGCGTCACGCGAGCGCTTTAGTGTATTCTACTGCTGCGCGTATATGTCAATGTCAAACAAATTTCATAGGTCTGACGTACAGTTGACGCGCAGCTCACGCGCAGTTCACGCGCAGCTAAACACTTACAAGAATACCATTTTGTACCAAAGCGTAAACTTAATTGTAACCTGCACCGCAACTTGATCGGCGCGTCAAAAAGTTACGTGAATCGCACTACTGGCCCCACACTAAGATCGAGTCTTGTGTCGTGGGTATCAGGAACTACGTGAGACTTTTCAATCACAAAAATACCCAGAACCGAGACAAATACCTGTCGATCCCACAAATATTTGTCTTGATGTAGGGACCGAACCCGCGGCCTCGCGTTTCACAGCCGGCGTCTAACCAACTGCGCCAGGAAGGCTGTCACTCATATTGGTTCGACAAATTGGCTACAATTCTTATGTTAAGCGCAGTGCACTCGTGAATAATCATTCAGGAGTGCACTGCGACTCGATAATCATCGAGCGGCGAAAATTGTTGTCTGTTACCGGTAGAAATAACTAAACATCGAATATATATATCCAATATGCAATATGCATGAATGCAACTTAGTTGCTTACGTAACTTAAAGGAGTTTTCCACCAATGTGTACGGAATATTATTTGTTTGTTAGATATATTTGTAGTAAATAATGCATCTTCCTTTGGTTACTCTAAAATAAATAAATATTGATTGTGAATCAGTTTTGCTATGGTCACCTGATTACGATTTTCCTTTTTCGGTCGATGACGCTCACTGTTTACATTAAATACTCCTAAGCGATCACACTTGTACCGACTTTTTGTATTATGTCTGTCTCACTCTACTATTATTGTCCCAAAAGTATTTTTATGTACATAACAAAACTCTATACAGGGCATATCCAGAGTGCCACCAAAAATGAAGCTGGGTGGTAGTTTTAGTACCACCCAGCTGGTGTACCCAGTAGGTGATACTTAAGAAACAATGCAACTTAATTTTGTACAAAAATTTGTGACGACTCTTGTTATTTTCTTCTATCGTCCTATTAGGATGGTAAACACATATCTTTTTCTTAAATAATAGTGTACACCCTTTTATTTTTAAATACTTTATGGTACGCAAGGCTTTAAATTATTATTTTTGCAAAAACTATGGATTTACCAATATTGACGAATTCAAAAAAATATATAACTGTCACGTTTCTTTGCCAAATTTTTATTTGCATTGTGTTTGTAGTCACTTAAACTACCAGCCGGCTTCGTTTTCGGTGCCACTCCTGATATACCGGGTATATGAATGAACAAAAATTGGTGCCGTGGTATTGTACACAATTTAACAATGGTGCGTCAAATCTGCATCGAAAACACACAACACACAATATTTGTCCACTAAATCTTCACGTCTGCAGTTTGTTACTATATTATACCTATTTATATGCGCTTATCAAATCTAAAAACTCCAGAGCATAATATATTATAAAAATCAATAATCAATTACGCGCACTTAAAAACTGTCGTGTATAATATTGCGATGTTTGAGTGCGGACGGCCGCGCGCCGCAGTATCTACATACAAGATCAACAAACAAATTAACGCCACAAACCACCGCGGCAGTATTAATAGCTTTAACATTCTAGTGCGACCGAGCGCTAATTTCAAAATGGCCGTGGTTAATTTTTGATACAACCTGTTTTACGCGTTGAATGTTTAAGAATCGATTTCACTTTTCTGGAAGTCTTTATTTGGCAATAATTTAATTTACATGGAAAATATATCTAAGAGCTTTTTAAACACCTATTATATTTCTGTAAATACTAACGCTAATTGCTTTGTCTGTTTGCTAACGCTAATTGCTGTGAATCCGCGTTTTTTACCGGTCTGCAGATTACTGTATTTACTTGTTGACTGCGTGTAATATTACAAATATTAATAATTGAAAAGCTGTGATTGAGCTCTTTAAGGAGAATTAGGTATGAATCTCCTACTGCCATTTCTTTGGAGCAAAACTTCGTAACTTTTTCCAACTGCTATTTTCATCATTCATTGATTGTCATTTTCTATTATGACTGTTGTGCCTACCAACAATTCCAGGACCTGCATATCACATCAGCATGACCGATGGATATTTATCCACAGTATCATAAATCGCCATTAGAAATGCTATCAAACATGGCGAACAGGGATCTTCTCATGGCGATAAACCGCGGTATGCAAACACATTTGTGTGTAAATCAAACAGTCGTGTTGTTAAAAAGCAAATAATTCATGCTTAACGCGACACTATCTCGACAGGTGACACCATTCACACTTCGACGGGTAGGCTGCGAGCTACAAACCGTGCTTGTTTATTTATCAATTATTTTAGGACTTTACATCGGAATTCTTATATTGTTATAATAAATTCTCGTGTTTTCCTCTCCCTCTAGGGAAAATGTTTTTCAAAAATCATCCGTTAGTCTAAAATAATTGTTTGTTATTTCCCATTTTCTGACCAGATGCATAACTAACCATCAAATGTCAAGATATCACTGCTAGGTGCCGATAAATAAAATAATTCCTAGTCTTAGGTTACTTGTCGTCCTGTGAAAATGAGTAAGAAAATAAAGGCTAAGATTTGTGTGTATATATTATCAGTACTTCCACAATTCAATAGCTGTGAGTTGTGAGGAAATTAAGAAATATCAAAATAACTCAATCATTTAGACATATGTAAAGAGGTGAGGGAAACGTACAGTCAGCAACATAAGTCGCTACGCAATCACGAGATTTGGAATTTTCTTATCATACAAAATAATAATTATTTTCAATATCGTATGGCACTCCTCGGCAACGATGACTTTACTTGGTTATATTTTACGACTACAGAGTAGTACGTACAAAATTTAATTCATAAACAGGTTATCTAAAAATGTGAAGTGTTATGTTGCTGACTATACGTAGACCTACCATGTGAATTGTGATTGGTCTAGTGCAGCTCCTGTACTATAAATATTGTTCAAATGATTTGGAAATTACAGCGTGATTCAGACGTGGCACGACGAGATGACTTATCGACATTATCGATTGTCGACAACCGATAACAGATTACGAAATGCTCCTTCGCTCCACATCACACCTCCACATTCTAAAAATATTTTTGGTGACAGACCGGTCGACGCACTTTGGTAAGTATTTGAAGTACTGACAGTTGAAAACTAATGATAAAATAGATTTGACTGGAACTGAATTGTTGCAAATCAACTTTCTCAAAGTTTGTTTCTTATTCCTAAAAACGCAATATAAATCTGCTTATTCCTTACTAATGCAAGTCCAATCAAAATAAAACGTTTTTTTACCTAAACTCACGCGTTGGAAAACGCTGAAGAATCGGTTAACACATAACATAACATTATATAACAAATTAATAGAGACTTCAGACAAAGTCGTACAACAACAAATACAGTTAATATTAATCTCATACAAAATTAACAATTATAAGATACATCTCTAAGCTAACAACGCTTACAAATCTCAAGACGTCTTAATTCGATAGCATAATACGTAATTAAGGGCGAGTATACGCGCGGTGACAACGTGGCGGGCAAGTGGCCAGGCCAGCGGCTGTACAATCGCTGTCTCACTCGCGCAAGCAACCATTGGCTCGTGGATCCAGCTCCGCCCTGTAAAACAATAGTGAGTAGAAAAAACGACCGTCTCACTCAGTAACGTGCTTCCTTGAGATTTAATATGTGAACATTTTTATGTTGTGTTCCATTGATTGTAATGCTGAGTTAAGCTGGCATTAAGATTTTTACTTTTTCATAAATATGCTGAAGTGAATTTTCTTCTTTCAGATAAATAACGGCCGCTGCTGAATACAGAATGTCTGGAAACAGAATCGATAAAAATAGGTAAATGCTTGTGAATGCCTGAAATATTAGTTTTTGTAATTTTGTCGACATCCTAGTAAATATTCCCTAACATTATAATTATGGGAACTCGTTTTATCATAAATAATTGATAATACATGTACTTATGAACCAAGAGATATATCTCTTTGCATTATGATACACTATCATTTTGTATACGTAAAAATAATTTGGGCTAGGTAAGGTCTAAATTCAAGTCTTTCTTGGTGAATTTTAAATAGTAGTTTAATATGGCAAACAATATGTAGTTAAAAAAAAGTTAACAGTTTATATATTAATTATACGTCGTAGTTAATTCAACTTTCATATAAAATAAGGTAATTAAAGCAAATCTGTTTTTTATTATTACACAATAGATAAGCACGTATCAGAACTTCTAATAAATTTAGAGTAAACCAATTACATTTTGCGGTTACGGTGCAGACTACGCATCTTTGCTTAAAGCTCCGCACATAAATGCATTAGGACAGAACTTGTTGACGTTACTTAGCGCTCATACATACTGAACGAGCTGTGTCCAAGAATAAAATAATTTTAAGCACGCCAGTACTAACAGAATAAAACGAAAAAAGCAACTTTAAATGGAAAAATAATTTAAATACAGCCATAAGCAACTACTGTGCAAACACGAGTAGCATTGTGGTCGGCAGAGAAAATACAAGTGACGCATAAATCTCCATATGTGCGAACGAAACAGCTTATGTTAGAGCAAGACAAAATATAATCAGGGTGGAGCAAGGCATATTCCAAAATAACGTGAACTGTGCGTATCTTACTACACATACACAGAGAGGGGTCAATATATTGTGGTTATCGAGTACCGCCCAGTCGTTTTGTCCCATACACATTGCAGTATGGGACGATAATTGGTGATAGCCGAGCCTTAAATAATTCAGTTACAAAACTACCGTTAGGGCGGTTACGCGCGCGATTCTATTTTCAAGAATTTGAATTTTGACATTTCGATTTTTAAGTGACGTGAGTGATTGTCAGTGGTGTGTTTTCAGCCAGTGATTATTTTATAGGTGAGTTTGTGTTACGACTGTAATATAATTTTAAAAAAAGTTACGCACTTTGTTTAAAATAATAATTATTTGTTTATGTGTATTTATCGGTGAATAGTCGTCTATAAGTAGTAGGTAACCGTAACGCAGCTTTTCTGCATATTTGTTTAATAATGAAGTTTAACAATATAAATATAATTGATTACTCATATAAACTTCTTCGGTAAAAAAACGACTGTTCATGTATGATTCATATTAACAAATATAACAATGAAAGTGATGACAAGAATGTTACGTAATCTCACTGCTTAAATAGTGTCTTCTATTTTGAAATAATTTGACATGATTATTTTTTTCTGGAGTGAATCAATGATGTGGCTCGTGGTGGTCACGGGTCCGAATCTCAAGACAGGCCGCTGACTTTCTTAGTCATGTGTGTATTGGTAAACAATTATAACGCAGTTTTTCGGAGAAGGAAAAATATTGTAAAAGAACCTGCAGACCATAATAATCTATAAGTACTAAAATTTATATACTGTGCGAATTCCAATAACTACAATAACACAGTAGAAGGATAATGGTTTAGGGTTTACACCCTCCCATTGAAAGTCCAGGCTGTAGAGACTAGAGTCCCGTGCTTACCAGTGAATATTTATTGATACACGAAAGTCGTTAAATAATAAATTTAAAATAAAAAAATATATTTCATAATGTAACGTAAGACTGGTTTTTATTCGAATTCATCGGAATGTACGAAATATACCTAGAGTTTTAAATAAAAAGAGTAGAACAGTAATGCTTTTTGTGATGTTTATATCTTACGAAGAAATATTTATATTTTTTATATTTAATATTATATAAAATATCATTTTACTTTTGATATTATCTACGACGACGTGACAACTCGAAACATTAATCGGATGTCTTAATGTTTCTCTTGTTTTGTTTTATAAAATAAAATTACATGTTGTTGGTAGTATAATAACATAGTAAACATTTTACTCAATGTTAATAAGAAAAGTTTACATTAAATCATATCATATATGATTTCGTTTTCAAATGTCTACATGAAAGTATACTTCTTTAGTGCAGTACACTTTATTCTTGAAGTAAATTATATTATATACAATGTTGGAATAAATTGGGCGTTCCTGGGGCTTTTAAATGAATTGGTACTATGTACTTATATTTATACAGCACTGGAATCACGCGGGTTCGAATCAAAGGTAGGGAGCGACTGTTTTCAATAGCCAGAATATCGAGGCCTTTGGGTCTTCGCATAACACGTTACCCCGTCGGTCATTATGTTTGGACAATGGCAGCAGATTTACAGACCCTTCAAAAGCCATGTAGACAACTCGAAGGTTGTGGAAATGGACGTTCTATAAAAGAAAAGCTAAGATGTCTCACAGTTGGAAAAAAATATAATGAGCCTTGTTTTTCAAAATCTAAATCAGGGAAGAATCAATTAGTTTTCTTAAAAGCCTGTAATGTGCCGATCATTCCTTGATTGTGTCTTGTTTTCAATTTCCAATCTTAAATACCTAGAATGCAATCCAAACGACTCTATTATTTCTGTATCATTTTCTTCCATCGCCGAGAGAAAGTTATGTCTCGGGGCGAATAAGGTTGTATTTTCTAATTCAGTTTTTTTCAAACGTACTGTTTTTTTTTAAATTATGCCACATAATTTCAAATTGTTGATTGAGTGGTCGTTACCTTTCTGTATGATATCTACTCAAACTGGGGTTGGAATCTTTTTTTTATTCGTGAAATATTTAAGAGATTTTGTTTTATGGGCTTTAAAATTTAGAGAATATAGAAATTATAAACCAATTATGTTCCTACTTAATACCATCGACCAACGCATCAGCAAAAAACATGATATTATCTTCATATATTATAAAAGTTTATTTAATACTTACATTAAACCAAACCATACCAGTCATCAAGTTAATTAAGTCTTCACTACCATCGCAATAATACAAAACCCTATCTCATTAAAAATATCATCGATAAGTGATATTTACACAGCGCACTTATTATAATTCGATACACATTATTCAGTAGAAATCCAATAAATAACTTAATAAAGTTACAATTAATAAGCACTTATCAGTCGCTATGAGAACGTTGGTGTGCTATGGATAAGGCGCAGTGATATTTTTGCTTACTTATTGCATAAAGTTGTTGCTAATACGTTAAATAAAATACTATTAAGAAATTAAGTAAATAAATAAAATTAAAAATCATAAAATAAACAGTGTAATAAATTAATTAAAGTAAGAAATGAACATAAATAATATTAAGTACAGAAAATATTTTGTTTAAAGAGTTTAAGTGCTATATGTATTGACTTGTCATAAGAGCTGTTTAATTGCCTACATAACCAATAAATATTCATTTCATAAGTTCGGCAAATTAGTAAATATACTGTACCAGCCCATAGTCTCCCACTAATAACGGGACCTTTTATCAACGAGAATTGGAGGACTAAGGCCTAGTCCACCACGCTGGGCTAGTCCAGGTTTGCGAACTTCACATACCATACAAAATATTTTCAGGATCTCTATATTATAAAGGTTTCTTTACGATGTTTCCTTCACCATTAATTTACGTGGTAATTGATTGGAAACACATGACTCCGCAAAGTTCGCCTTTTGGTTTGGCATTCGAACCCGCGACCACGCACAAACGAACAAGTGGCCCATCGAATGGTAAGTACCAGTAATTACCGCTACCCATGAATATCTAAAATAGCAACTGACAGCCTCCGTAGCGCAGTCGGTTAGATGCCGCCTGTGAAACAAAAGGCCGCGGGTTCGATCCCCGCACCGACAGAAATGTCTGTGCAGCCTACATATATTTCTTTCGGGTCTGAGTGTTTGTGAGACCGAAAAATCTCTCGTAGTTCCTGATACCCACGACACAAGACTCGATCTTAGTGTGGGGTCAGGACTATGTATGTGACTGTTGGGTGTGAATTATTTATTAATCTAAAACGCTTGCATCGCAGGGCCCTTATAACTAATTGATCGCAATATTGTTCACGCATCACAATGAAAATCGAAGTTACTGGTGGTAGGTCTCTTTCTTATGTGAGAGGCCGCCTGCGTAGGAACCATCGCAATTTCTTCCGCCAAACAGCAGAGTAAATTCACGGTTGTGTTTCAGTATTAAGGACATTGATGCCAAAGTAACTACCGGTAATTCAAGGTTTTGTTTGGTTTTGCTACTGTTCATGAGCGGTCGTGTCGCTTACCATCAGGAGAACAGCATGCTCCTCTCGCCATTTATTTCAAAAATAATAGAACCAACAATGGGACGAGTCCGCGAATATTCTAAACTGTACAATCATTTGATTTCAAACATAACTGATTTGTAATTTGACAATCCTTTGAGGGTAAAACTTTAGTGTATCTGTCCAAGATATCAGGGTTGGGAGGGAGTGGGGGGAGGGGGAAGGTGTCCCGTGTCCCCTGGTACCACTCCCATGAAAAGGTGACGCACCATTCCCGAGAAAAACCAGGTTGCCTATCCTTCGTTACAGCGGGCGGGGGCTGCTCTCCCTCCGCGCCTCCGGCTTTTATATACACTCTTGGGGTGGTAACCAAAAGTCTACGTGAAGTCGGGGTGCCCTAAGTGGGTTTTGAGACAAAGTCGACCTATTTTTCCCACAAAGTGGGTACACTAACTACCATCGGAACATGATTTCCAAGTTGTTTAAAAAACAAATAAAACAACAAACATGATATAAAGTTCATTTATTGAAACTAAAATTTATCACATAATTTCTCGGAAATTATACACCACCTTTTAATAAGAGTGGTATTGTTTTAATCAGGGACTCAATCCCTACCACCTGTGATCACTTTCGTCGCTCTCTTCGTGGCCAAATAAACTAAAGTCTAAACTAAAGTTAGGTTACATTAATTGGTTTTTCTCGGGAATGGTGCGTCACTTTTTCATGGGAGTGGTACCAGGGCACATGGGACACCTTCCCCCTCCCCCCCCCACTCCCTCCCAACCCTGATATCTTGGACAGATACACTAAAGTCCATCCCCTTTGAGTATTAATTCAGCCCATATACATCCTACAGCAGGGTGCGAACCTTCTCTTCAATCGAGAGTATTATTAAGTGGGATTATGTCATAATTTACGCTGGCCCAGTACGGCTTTACCGACCAGACAAACTTAAGAATCCTTACAATATATAATGTAGGTGTATCAACCACTTAAAACATTAGTTCTAGTACAGATGTATTAATAATAAATTTTATCTTGCGTTTCACACTTCGAAATGTTCCCCTTAACTCGGCATTTAACGCGTTCAAAATAAGATTATTTACAGAGCACCATATCTGGCATCGATACGATATCTGACAACGCCCAGACGGCGGATTCTGGGTCAACAAGATCCAAATTTTAAAATGTTTCTGATGTGTTCGTTAGATTGCGATAGTTATTATGGCTTATACGGTAGTAAAACCTGTTAAAGAGTTTCTCATTTTTAGGTAATTTAATTTATTTTATGTAATTTATTATTGTATACTATAATTCCAGATATACAGGGTAAATCAAGACTGCTACCGAAAACGAAGCCGGGTGGTAGTTTAAGCGACTTCAGACACAATGCAACAGAAAAAGTTGCAAAAAAAAGCGACAATTTTTTTTTGTAATTTTTTTCCTATTGCCATATTTTGGTGGTAAATACATTTTTTCCTAAAATAATAGTGTATACCCTTTAATTTATAAATACTCTAAGATATAAGAGAGTTTAAATTATTATTTTAGCAAAAACTATGGATTTACCACCCAAAAATGACGATATTTAAAAAATCATAAAAAATAATTGTCGCGTTTCTATGCGAAAATTTTAATTGCATTGTGTTTGTAGCCACTAAAACTACCACCCGGCTTCGTTTTCGGTAGCAGTCTTGAGATACCCGGTATAAAATATTTAAATGAATAATTTCTTTAAGCTACCTTTAAAATCTGAGCACAAAATAGATTGAAAGCAAATATTTCTATTTTATTAGATATGTTGCTTCACGAGCAACATTACGTGACAAATGGTATGGAAGATGTTGTGTGTAAAATATGAAGAACCTAGAAGATATATCAGTACGTTTTGAGAATGTAATAGTGGCCAGAAAGTGAAATAAATCGCAGATTTAAGGTCAATGAGAGTTCAAATTTCTATATGCGCTTAACAAGGTGCGGCAACGGTATTTAAAAACAAATATTGTATTTTATTGTAAATTTCATATTAATGCTCTGTACAGCGGCTGATTACATTAAATCTTTGATTTACAATTTACTATTAATTACATAGAATAAATAAGCCTATAACACAAGCAAGCAGCAAGTCTATTTAAAGTTTTGATATTAGTCTCTTAAGTGTAATCTTAAATATAGTACAAAGTTATTTCTTTTATCACTTTTACAGAAAAGTAAAAACTGGTAAGAAACATAATTACGTTTTCCACATCATCCAACAACTCAACACTTTAATAGCTACAAATTATAAAAAATAGCCCTGTAATATCAGAATTAAAAACAAATTTCCCTGTCTACTAATTATGCCGGAACTCCATGAAATCCGGACAAAACACACATATCCACACCAAACTTACTAGAACGTGATTTATATGAAAACTGAGCGCAGTGCGAGCCATATCAATTTAATTAGCCGCGCGTGGCGAACACGCTCCGCGCCGATAAACTGCCGGCTGCCAAATGGAATTAATACCTGGTTTAATAGACAGGTAGAATACTTGAATTTCGGGGCAATTGAGTTTGTAGTTTTTATTACCAATGGGGATAAAGGTTCGTCGTCATCATGACTCAGTTAGATCTCCAATTATGCTTTAATTTATATTATCTTTGGCTTTTCTCATCCTTCACACTTAACTACTCTTAAGCCCCATTTATACGAGCGTTTTGAACCTCGAAGATAATAAGAAGAAGAAGATTAAGATAATTGTAAGAATATAAAAAAGTTGCATCGTCTAAATATTTGTCAGAGTACGATAATCTATGGCGGTTATATCATGCGATAATGTTTCGCATGATGAAAGACTGAATGATGAAAGTTGTATCGGAATTCTCGTCATGAGAAACGCTCTCCGTGTAAGTGGGCTAATAAGAGAGTAAGGAGTTCGACTGAAATAAATGATCAGCCCAATGAAGATTCAAATAGGAAGTAGATATTTTTACATTAACGAGAGTCAATTAGAGTAGTCAAGTAAGTAAGTAGAGTAGTCAAGTAAATCATATCGGTATGTGAAAGACAGTCTAATCTAAGCCAGGACTGCCTATAGTACGACCGTTTAAGGGCTACAAAACAGAATAATTATTCTGTTTACTCGGTATTGGCGCTGTAACAAACCCGATATTTAACAAAATTCAAAAAAAGTTGGAGGTTCACAATTCGACTGTATGTTGTTTTTATGTTCACGGTGGTCGCAGGTTCGAATCCCAGGGCACACCTCTGACTTTTCGGAGTTATATGTGTGTATTGATAGTGAAGGAAAACATCGTGAGGAAACCTGCATACCGTAGCGATTTATAAGAATTTCTATGGTATGTAAGTCCGCCAACCCGCATTAGGCCAGCGTGGTGGACTATATGGCCTAACCACTCTCAATCGTACTCTCGATTGTAAAGTAGGCCCGTGCCCTGCAGTGGGACGTATATGGGCTGATACAGATATATGTTGAAAGTGCCGTCGGTAAAACGGTTTATAAAAATGCGCTTACTTTTACCTATCTAAATATAAATAGCACTAATAGGATCGTTATGACGAGGCACATTGTAACACAAGGAGTGAAAGTAACCAAGAAACGTGACGTCGTGATAGTCATGTTAATTCTTCACGATTTTTATACAACATCCGGATGACTAAAAAAATAAAATATTCCTCTTTAAGATTTCTTATTGTTTTCATGCTGTATATACATAAATACCAAAATACTTGTGAACATTTTGGACGTAATTAAAAACGCATTTTCCCTTTCAGATAATGTAAGCATGTCCTCTCAAATCCTGCACACGATGTACAGAAGGGACTCGAACGAGAAAGACAAACCGCTTGAGATAGACCAGGACTCAAACCCGGAGCACAGCCGTTCCTGCTCGCCCAAAAACATGAAGTACTACGAAGACAAAACGGTACTGAACCAGGCGAAGAAATCCTTCTGCATCGACGCTTTACTATCGCGACAGCTGGAACCGAAGACAAATCAAGAACTTACCCATGAGAAATATCTATCCTTAATCCAGAATAAGAGTTACATGAACACGTATCAGGAGAACTATGACACACAGATTGAGCAGAACACCATAAACAAGTACGACAGATTAGAGGGGAGCCCTAGGTCAGGTCACAGCAGCCCTAGGAGTGCTAGTCCTGTTTCTGAAGAAGGCAACCGATCTGAGAGCTACAGTCCACCGATATCGCCAGGAGTTGAAGGCAGTAATGAGAGCTATGAAGGATATAGACCAGGTAAGGATATTTTCATAGATAGATATTAGTGTGTTACTACTACGTGACTTTGAACTGAAAAAAGTGTTTGTGATTTTCATTAATTTCAAGTCAAAGGCAATATAATTATTGGTTGTTACGTTTGAACATAACAAATAGAATGCCAGTAAAACCATTTTTTTTTTGTGTTCAAATATAGTAGGATATCCAATGGTAAGATATTTCATAAAACAGCCTACTACCTCGCTTAAGTCGTTAAGAAGATGCAGTTCATAATTCACAAATTCGTCAAACAACAAAACTTAAATGTGAAGTTAAAGAAATTACTTTGTTTATTTTATTGCATACTAGCGGCCCGGCCCGGCTTCGCCTGGGTGCAAATACAGATTCTAGTCCATATTTTATTTAAAATCAATATGACAGCCGTTGTCTAAACTGCTTATCCTATTCCAATCCCATCCTGTACCTATTCTTATGTCCCATTTTATCCACCTTATATTCTATTCTATCCCATCTCTCCAGATTCAAATCATTATTTTGCTACGGAGATATTATAACACTGTTACTACTCCGACGACATTCATTGAAATCAATTAAAAGATACCATAGCTGACCCGACCACGCTTCGCTATGGCTTAGTTATTAAATGATTAATATTTTATATTCAATTATTTAGTATAGAAAAAAGCCCGACCCACGTTTGCCTGGATGCAGATATTTTTTTATTTTACTCCACACCAAATACATGTTATTTTTCCTATAAGCTCTTGTATACCTAAACATGAATTAGCTATTCTACTGTCCTGCTCAATTCCGTCCCATCCCGTCTGTTCAGTCACTTCCCGATACGTCCCGTCCTTTCTCTACATGAACCATCCCGTCTTATATCGTGCATTTACATTTCGTCCTATCAAATCTGTCAGCTATTCCAGTCCTATCCCCTACCTCCTCTACCATATCCCGTTTCTCCATATCCAAATAGTGTGCCTTATAAATGTTTGTCATTAAACACTTTAGCGATTTTTAATATGCATGCAATATTCCATCCCTTGTTTCACCCGCACTATGCTGTTTTCCAAAAATATTACGCCATTACTTTTTGTTAGTAATAAAGAGATGAAATATAATTTTTCATAGAAAATACACTCACACTCACACACAATTATATTTAACAATTATATTTAACTGGTTTCTCAAGACACAGGCAACGCCTAATTTGAAAATCCCTGCAAAGTCTCCATAATTATATAAAATTGTTATTTTATTCAGTTCAGTTCAGTTTTTATTTTCATGTGTTATTTTATTAAAGATTTCTCATTTTCAAGTGACATTCTATCTTGAAAAGAAGTAAAACTTCTTACGTGTGAATATTATTCATTTTAGTGTCCTATACCGGGTATCTCAAGACTGCTACCGAAAACGAAGCCGGGTGGTAGTTTTAGTGGCTACAAACACTATGCAATTAAAAATTTTGCATAGAAACGCGACAATTATTTTTTATGATTTTTTAAATATCGTCATTTTTGGGTGGTAAATCCTTAGTTTTTGCTAAAATAATAATTTAAACTCTTTTATACCTTAGAGTATTTATAAATAAAAGGGTATACACTATTATTTTAGGAAACAATGTATTTACCACCGAAATATGGCCACAGAAAAAAATAACAAAAAAAAATTGTCGCTTTTTATTGCCACTTTTTCTGTTGCATTGTGTCTGAAGTCGCTTAAACTACCACCCGGCTTCGTTTTCGGTAGCAGTCTTGATATACCCTGTATTTATATAGCTTCATAATATATTCTCTTTAGGTTACACAAAATAAATTTCTGAACGCATGCATAAATATTTGACAACCAATTTAAATGTCAATCGCTTTTCATTACTGTCATTAATTTACATCTTTAAAATCTAAAATACGCCATTAATCGAATATTGTGGCTATATGTTGTCGATTCGAAACCTTTATTTAAATACGTTATTAATTTTAGGGAAGAGTTTACCGTATCGACGCTATGAACATTAAATGTTTGACAGTTACAAACCCATGAACATTTTGTATGGCAAAATGTTTTTTCCTTTTTTTTATACTTTCGTATATTCAATTGAGATAAAAACTATCCCACCGTTAAGTTGGAACAAATAACACATATCTACAAAATTTCATTATAATCAGTTGAGTGGTTTAGGAGTCCATCGCGGACAAACAACGTGACACGCGAATTATATATATTAAGATTTGAACGAAATCGAAGTATTTTTCTTAATTTAAATTCATTGACAATATCTATTGAAAACCTTTTTAATTAAAAATAAAACTACCATCACTTTGTAACGTGTAGCTTAGAAAAGAATCGCCGCAAGAATGTTCATGGGCAAAACTGTTTTCTTTTGTTCCCATTCTTTCTTTTCCCATTTGTATATCAGTCTGCTTACCCCTAATTCCTCCCACAGGAATCATCCCTAAACCAGGTCTACTCCCGCAAAATCCGGCACTAGTGGCAGCGCAGTCAGCAGCGCTATTCAACTACCCTCAACTGCAGCCGGGGTCTGTGCCCCCCGGGGCTCCAATGCCATCCGCCTTCCACCACCCTGGAGACAGGGTGCTCCACCACATGCAGCTGGAGTGGCTCGCCAGGACCGGCATGTTCTACCATCGAATACCGGAGTTGGGCGGTGAGTTCACAAAGATATTTAGATAATACGAAAGCCATGAACGGTCGCATCGCTTACCATCAGGCGCTTACTCATCTCGCCATTCACAGAAATAAAAAAAACATGTTAAGTGATGTTGAAAAACTAAATAAGAGGATGTTGCTTCGGTAATTAGCAATAATCTGAAGGTACAATCAAAGTCTTAATATACAAAGTCGTCGGTCCGCTTGACACACTTTGGGAATACTTAAAGTTGATAAGTTGTATCCTACAGCCTTGTAAATATTTATGCTAAACTGGACAATGGTTGAAATTCTAGCAAAAAAAGTCTAACCCTAGTAGCTCACACTATGTTCCACATGAGCTATTTTCCACGTTACATACTGCTACAGTTCATTTATGTAAAATTAATTGTGATGAAACACGGCTTCGTAATATTAAGAAACCATCTACCGTTGTTTACCGTCGCGACGGACATCGGTGTCTGTAGGCCCAAATTAAATAATACTTTCTAAGTAAAATAAGATTTCAATAATAATTAGGTACTAACAAAATTTTATTTTACAACTTACATTATTCGCTAATCACAAAAATAAAGATTTTTGTCACTAGAATAACAAGTGTTCACAGCAAACAGTGTTATAAATCCGAGCAACCCTTTGATTGATCAACCCCCGAACTGAATGTGTGTCAACACGATCACCTGCCGCGCCCCTCGTTGGCACCTTCCCTTAACAATAATCCCGTGTTAGTAGTTTACTCAATAGTCAACCTTGCGCTACCAACCCTTGTTGAGGTTCTATCTGCTTTTTAGGAACGATTGATCAAATTATTGGCAGTTCCTCTTGAAATATTGAGGTTACAACGGAATTTAGTAGATCATTCATATAATAATAGGTAATTCACTATTTCAATAAAATAAATAAAATATAATTAATTCTAAAATTTCGTGAGAGCTGCTTTTGCTACTAAGAAATATAATATTTATATACCACTCTTACTTGTTAGCTATATCAACCTGTATGTGTTAAGACACACAACAGTAAGCTGTTGAGCATAGTTATTTTATAATACATATATATATATATATATATATATATATAAACTATAAAATGAATGTGTAACAGGCCATTAATTTGATTACGTAGTCAAGGTTTCAAACCGACAAACTAAATGAAATATCTCCATCAGGAACATTAGATCCATTAGAATCAAAATTATCATCAACGAATGTTTTTAATAGATCTATATCTAAAACTTCCCCAATACGTTTATCTTCAAACCTATTGAAGCTATTCACTCATCGCCTCTATTAGCAAGTGTAACCGCGTGCCAAAGCTAGTGCGGTGTAATTGGCTAATGCAGTTGCATCGCCACCCTCGTGTTTATGTATTATTTTATTAGCGTGGGGTGCGCGGGGGTGAGACCGGGCGAGGGGTGCTCGCGGATAATCATGTTTAACGCACATGTCACTTTTACTTCATCACAATTGGGCGAATATTTTCATAAAAAATCATTTGTGGTACAAGTTTAACAAATGTTGGATATTGCTGTTCCGTCGGGTTAAGTTAGATTGCATCGAAATAAAACTATTATTTACGAATTTATCGTGGATTCGGTTTAATTACCTGCCATATTACGAAAGCTGTAATCGAAACGTCGGGAAGTCAAAAACGTAAAAACTAAACCAAATCCGCGATAAAATCAATCGTAAATAAGAGTTTTATTCCAATGTGTAACATTCGCGTTTATCTAAGAAACCATTAATTAGATTGCATCGTTTTTGTTGTAAAAAAATACATGTTATGTGCTAATTTAAGTGTTCATTGTAATGTTGTAATTTCATATTAATATGCCTAAGACATTCATATAATACTCGTAGTTTTCAAGAATTAATTCATTCTGTAGTTTTTTTTCGTTTTTGGTCCAACAATAAAAAATGATAAGGAAAAGAGTGAATTGAATAAGGAAGATAAAGATTTTATTCAATATTTTGCTGTAATCTCATTCATCACTTATAAAAAGGCAAGCTGTTATTTTACATAAGTTTTCTATGAAAGTAGTCATAGGTAGCATAATAGGTTACAAATTTTTGCCACTGTCATATGCGATAGTGGACTCGTCATAGTGACCCACGCTGGTCGTGATTAGAGTTATTTTTTGAGTTACGCATATGTATGTCCGATTTTCAGTATGCTGACATAATTATGTGTACACAAAACCATTGAAGAAAGCGTCGGAGAACATTATATTTAGACCGCACTGGGTTTATCGCTACATAAATTTTAACCACGATGACAACTATGAAAAATAGGTCGTCATCTAATTTTAACCAATATCGAAACGGATAAGTAAGCCGGTCTAAAAACCCAAGATTAGCTAGCAGAGAAAAAAAACTCTCGAAAAATTACGTGTCATGCTAGCAGTGACATCATAATAAGTTTGTCATGCAAATCGTTGATAAAGTATCCAATTTTATGAACACATAATTCATAAATACACGAAAACATATCAGAGAACTCAGCATCGGCAACGCTCATCTTATTGAAGCAAGAGATAAAAAAACGAATTGAGAAAAATAACAACGTGAATTAATCATAATTTTTCAAATGCTATCTTATCCGCTACATTTTTAAGATAAAAGCGACGAGATGTCAGACGAACGCTGAACTTATCCAGATAACATCAATCATTTGATATTAATACATCATCAAAATTGTATTTCCTTTTGGTTTTTCCTAAGCTTTTCAGATAGGTGTGACTACAGTATGAGTGAGCTGGGTCTGCTGTCTGAAGACCCATTTATACGTGGAAAGATAGTATTTCTGTTCAGGAATAGGTTTCACAACCATTTATAGAACACATATTATTAGATTGATTTTTAAAATTCAAAGCCATTATTCGTCGTAAGATAAGCATACTAGTTGTATTATGTTAGTACTAGCGGCCCGGCCCAACTTCGCCCGGGTGCATATAGATTTCTCTACGATAATATTATACACATAAACCTTCCTCTGGAATCACTTTATCTATTTAAAAAAAACGCATCAAAATCCGTTGCGAAGTTTTAAAGATTTAAGCATACAAAGGGACATAGGGACATAGGGAAAGAGAAAGCGACTTTGTTTTATACTATGTAGTGATTAAGAGCTGTCGATTAGCAATAAAGAAATAAAAAACAAAAAGTTCGACGTGCGCCTACAAGGTGGACGGACAACCTTGTTAAGGTCATAGTCGCTGGATACAGGCCATTTCCAACAGGTCGATGTGGAGATCCTTGAGGAACGCCTATGGTCAGTAATCGATTTCCTATGGCTGAAGAGAAAAAGAGAGAACAATTTTAATACGCGGATTATAGAATTGCCCGACTCACATCATATTTTATTTTTACTTGATTGTGTTCACACAAACATTAGCTTTGATGCAAGAATAAGATATGTAGATATTAGATTATTATTAAGTCTATTTTAATTGAGAAATATTCCGTTTCAAAAATATTTATGTAAATTATAACTTTATCACATTTCTGTAATGTTGGATTAACTTCGGACTTACTATTTCCATTGTTTGGCCAATACGAGGCTTGCGTTGTGACAAAGAAAAACCACTTATTTGTTAGTCATATCAATATTGTTGATAACTTTTCTTTAAAAAAAAGTAAGTACTCAGTTCATTCGATTTATATGCAAAAGTTAAAGATAATATAATATGCGGCGATGACCGACAATTTGGTATCGTACAAATGAATGATTTTACCATAAAAATACATAATAAAGTCAGAAAAATTTGCAAAATCTTATTACAACAAACAAAGTTTTCACGATGTTTGAACAAATATGTTTTAATATGTATATCGCTCAGTTTATTCACCCGTAGAATTAATGATTTAACAGGGAAATCCATAAATCATTACTATAAAGAGTCAATTACAAGACATATTAAATACACACAAGTTCATTGCCCTCCTGAAAAAAAATATTCATAAACGATGTTTAGCTATTACCAGCGATATAATAATGAATGACAAAACAGCGTAAATTAACATTATACCTTTCTATGGATACATTCCCTTCCACAAAAATAAGAACTACTAAAAAAAACACAGCTCAACTCACGGATATCCTTCACAAAATGACAAATTTTGATTGTATGCGTAAAGCTAATGCAGGGTCGTTATATGCCAAATGGTCTATTTTATGTTCCGCCCATATGTCAAGAGGCACCTGACAGACCATAAATATTGTCTTTATTGGTGGGGTGTAGCATTCGAGCGGACAATTTCACTAATAGTCGCAAATTGATATTGCTATTTGATTTTTAAATGACCCTAATTTAGAGAAAATGTTTTGTGTTTATGTCGTTTAAGATTTAATTTGAAATGTATTGAATTAAGGAAAGAAGGGAATATAATTAATGGATATTTTTAATTCAAATATATTAGAAAGTGAGTAAGGAATAAGCATTTAGCATGCACTCATATTTAGATGCAATCATGGCGAAGCATAGCGCTCATAATTACTATGTATGGTAATGTTCTTAGAAGTTATCAGATGTACAGCCGTGAATAAGTGTATGATATGTACCTACATTAAATTAAATACCGACATTCCATTTTATTACTGAAAAAAAATTATTTTTTGTTTGTCTATTAAACTGAATTTTAAAATATTTTGTAAATTGGGTAAAATATAATTATAGCGGACAATTTATATTATATTAAACAAAGCAAAAATTAATAAAAGTCTAAAACTACTCTAGATGTTGGTCCCACATTACATCAAATTTCTAAAATATTTATGAATTGAGTAGGGTTTTATTAAATAAGTCTCCACATAATCAGTAGAGGAATCTTAACACACCCTGAAACTCAATTTAAAAATTAAACGCATGAGTAATTAAATTCCCTGTCCGGATAAAGGCGCGACGCGTTTTACAGCGGTGCGAGAGTTTCGCAAATTTGACGCGTTGAAATCGAATACAACAAATAGGGAAGCTTGATAATGTGAAATTCATACATCGTGTTAATTACATTGACTTGGTTAATTGTAGGAACTTGATCCTTCCTCTTATTAAATTCTTGTGAGAAAATTTGATAATATATTGTATTTACTTTGCATAAGCTACTGTTAATATCTCTATCTCTATAAAATCTATAGATTTACAATAAGCTATTTGTATGTTACCCATTTCGAAGATTCATTTAAGCCAAAGAAAACTCTCAAATTAATACCTTTACACTAAGTGAAAATACCAGACAACCCTGGTCTCTATGGAGGTAAAAATCGAACTTAAAACCTCACGCACCACTGTATTAAGGCAAAACTGATATAGAGATTACAATTAATACATTGATATGATGAATATAAGTAAAAATTGACTTACATTAAACACTTGCCTCACTTATGATTTCGTAAAGCAATGCTTTACAAGTTGATTAGCGGCAGTTTTTGGCTTGTCGCTGTAAGTGGCACCGCACGCCCCCGTGAGGGATTTAAACCAATTATCAGGCAGCAATTTGTTCTCGCAAACAAAGGGTCTACGAGGCCCTTAGCAAATTAGATCCACGTGTAGGGCCGCGCAGAGGGACGCCCTGTACCGATAGTGGCTTGTCGATAGTTTTTTTTTAATTTAAATTTAAAATATAAATAAAATATGATTTTGTTAAGGGGTTAATTAAGTTTTGAAATAGAATTAAATTCAATATTTTTATGTCTGTATTCAGTGATTAATCATACTTTGGTTTGATTTGGTTAAAAGCTCTATACTAACTTTTATGATATAATTAGTAACTACTTAGTTTTAATCTCTGCTGTAAGCTCTGATTAATAATTCGTCTTTTTAGCAGGCCGGCATAATTGTTTCCATTGGCATGGGACTGCCGTCCGATGCCAATGGATACTCTGCCTGGGCGGCATTGGCACTTTCCATCAGGTGCAATGCCGCCACTATGCAAGGCCAGTATAAAAAAAAATTACAATGAAATATAACATTAATTCTCATTTTAATTATTTTTTTAAGTTTATAATTCCTATTTATTTAATAAATTTAATCTATGATTTCAACAGTCCAGAAAAAATATTTTGCTTTAAAATTCTCGATTCTGTTCTATCGACAGCGATACACGGTGCATCACTAAAGGCAAACGAGATGTGTGCGGAAAAGGGACATTCTGTAGTGGATTTTTAGTAAAGAATCTATTTAATTTTGGCTCGTTAAACATGCAGAGATACTTAAATACACAAAAATAGCTACAAGGAAAATTTACTTGCAATCCAAAACCTAAAATAATCCATGAAAACAACTTTGATCTTGATTTCAAAACATTATAGATAAATTGAAGTGGAAGTTGGCAGAATACATAGTGCGGGGAAATAATGAATCAAACAACAAATCGCTCTGTTATGCAGATTATCTCACGATGTTTTCCTTCGCCAGTATAGAATGACAGAATTAATATTATAAAAATACTGGAAACCATGTACAGGCATACCCAGCGTCGTTCTTCTAAAGTGGACGATTGGTTTTAGTGCAAAATATAATGGTACCTATTTTAAAGGAAGGAACTAACAAAAATGAAATAAAAATAAAAATAATCATAATCGAGAATGTAACATGTTGCTTATTGAATTTAAATATATTTTTCTGCGATAAAATCCGTAAAAATAGTTTTATTTCCATGTAATACTTGTAACAATATGGTGTCTGATGTGATGCTATTAGAGATTTCAACAGAGAGTTTTGTATCCGACGCTTACAGTTAAGCCTATATTTTCTCCAATCAAACTGAAATTCGTTACTCTAGTCTACAAAAAGATTAAAACTAAATCAAACCTAATAGGTTTCTTCTATCCTAGTGGGCGGGGCTTGTTCACACATGCGCAGACCCATACTCTTACATACCTACTAAGTAGCTAGTACTTACCGATTCTTCATTGTAGGGGACCGGATTAAGAAGACAATATGTCTAGACTTTAGATATTTAAAAAAAATCACTAGCTCGAATTGCTCTTGGAATAATTACAACAAATAGTTGCTTGACAATGTTTTCTTTCAATCATAAAGTGAGCAATTATAAACTGTATTATAAAGCTTTGGTATTTTTAAGAGCAAATTAAACCTGTCCATAACTTCTGTTTTTTTTTTATTGCTGTGAATGGCGAGACGAGCAAGCCGTTCGCCTGATGGTAAGCAATACTCACAGAGCTCATAAACAGTAGCAACATTCCACTGCGCTCGCCATCCTGAGACATAAGAAGTTAAGTCTCAATATGTCCAGTAGTTGCTCTGGCTACAATGTCCTTCAATCCGAAACACAACAGTGCATTTAAGCAGTGTTGTTTCACGGGAGAAATAGACATTGCGGTGGTACCTACCCAGATGGCCTCTCACATATGAGAGACCTACCACCAGTAAGTATTTTTATGGGCTTTAAGAAACTTACTAATGCCGTGAACCCGACGAACAGGTCCATATTTTTTTGTAGACAATACAGCTATCGTGACTCTACCAATTCCTCAAAAGCAACACTTAACTATATTGTTTATAATCATTACATTACAAAAGAGGTTCTAAATTCACCCTAACGTTTAGCTCACTTGTCACCCCAGCCTGGTGGTTAAGCGGAAAGGTCAATAAATGGCCGTAGGTTCGATTTTCGCGTGGATCCCGGGGGTGGCATTGTCAAAGTAGGGGACTGGCAATTAGTTTTATTGTTCGCTAATTTGTTTATGTAAACAAATATACCCTAATAAGGAACGTTTGGATTTTAATTCAAGTTAATTCTTACTTTCATTTGTACGTGATTGTAATTAGCAATTATAATATTGTAGGTATAATGTTTAAATTTAAAGTATTTTCAACTGTCTTAATAGTCTGGTGAAGTGTATATGAGCTATGAATCAGTAAGTCTTGTGTTTGTTTTCCAAGTAAACTTGATATGAAACTATAAATTAGTAATTACCGATAAGTCATGTAAATTTTAATTGCGGCTATACCAAAATCTTTAAGTCTCTGTCCTTGCCATCCTGTACATCGATGAAAGAGAAGGTGCTATCGTCGTATATAAATGTGTATGCTTATGTATATTACACGGTAGCACCACACAATGATGTTAGGCGCTCGGCTGGTCGCAAGATGTCGACAATCAGCGTAATCTCGTTTGTGCCCCCCCTCGGTGATCTGGCCGTCTAACAACGAGTTATGGCTTCCCTGGTTGAAACTTTTTGATATATATTTTTTCTCTTCCTTTACACTTTTATAATAAAGAAAGAAATATAAATATATACCATTAAAGTCTTTAAAAAATTGTGGCATGTAAAGTCCACAGCTCGGAAAGTGCAAACCTGGACTATTGTCTAGACGAGAATAAACTAGACCATATAGTGTGATAGTGATTACGTAAAGTTGTTTTTTTATTTCGATTTATTTTTTAAAAATCTCGTTTCACACAGGCTGAAACAATAGTGTTCAACTGTATTTTTTTTAATCGCACTGCGGTCACTTTTACGTTATTTATCCGAATGAAATAATCAATTTAAAAATCATCAGCTCATATAAATATATCATCAGTAATCACTCAGCAAAATAACAGCGTAAATAACAGCGTAAAATAAACAGCGTAAAATGCACATTTAAATAACGCATTAATATAATTTATTTTTATTGGTACACGCAAACATTCTGTCGTGCAATCATCCCCGATAACTAGGGGTGTTGATGGCGCATTTGTTAAGCATGTCGTTTAATTTGGTTTCGCGCTGATCCCATTATATTCGCCGAGGGACCCGCGGCTTACTGTAGCTTTAAATAATGCTCTAGGTATGGTATGGTATGGTCAATTTCGTTTTTTTTTATAGCATATTAAACTAATTAACTAATGTTGTCAGCCTCCGTGGCGCAGTTTTTAGACACCGGCTGTAACAGGGCTATTTGGAAAGTTTTAGAGCCATGCTGTTGTCAGTCATGACTCAGCATGAATGGGCAGGCTCGTCCGGGGCGGTACCACAATTTCATAGGAAATCGAATTGAATCGAATGCTTCGCTGTCGCGTTTCCGGATGCTCAACACCCATTTCATCTTCCCAGCGTTTTACCTTCCCGCTCCCCTCCCGGTTTGACAGGCCGGCAACACATCTATGATCCAAACGTTGTGGGCTTCAATGACCATACACTACATCAGGAAACCTGTTCACAAGATTGTTGGTAATGCAATTAAAAAGTGGAATTATTGCATTCGTTGAGCTTTTAGTATTTTATGAGTTCCCTGAGACTAAAATTTGTATTCGGCATGAAAAATTTCGTGAACATTGTGTTATCATATCTAAAAATAGCCGATGAATCCAGAATTGTACATAATGTAATTAACCATTATTGTATTTATTTCCTGTCCAATAACAAATCTAATTCGAGTGTCAAAATCCCAGATAAAACAATACGGATCATATATTAACACAATCGGAACCACAAAAAGCGCCGCGGCACGCCACTTATCCAATTATCATAATAATTATCAATATTCACTATTAGTTGCGACATTTGGCCAATGTTTGCACAAACCGATAACGCCCATCACCAAACATCTGTCAATTTTTGACACGGCGAAACGTCACCGTGACAGCCAGACACCCCAATGTAGCTAATTTGACGGTGTGTTTAACATTCATATTATTAATCGGGGCTTGGAGTTGTACATTGATTTAATTGTTCTCTCCGAATATTAAATGTTTATAAACTCCGATCTTGTTCGATTGAGTATATTCATAATTAGTACAAGACGTCATTTGAAAACATTTTAAATATTGGTTTTATTTACACAAAACAGTTTGCAATCTTGTAGCCGTTACAATAGTTTCAAATAAGGTTTCCATCTTAACTACTCGTATAACCCAAAACTTGTACAAAACAAAAAAAAAAGATATCCTTTAAACCCTCAAAGAACATTTTAATATAGTGTCTAGTTTTACTAATACATTACAAAAGTTTATAAAACATTCGGTACCTATTTTACTAGTCAGATCTTACTTGTTGCTTTAATATTTGAAGCTATATCCGATAGCAATAGAAACCTTCTACCAAATTTCACCCCATATTTGCGTGGGGTTGGTGCCACATGATTTCCTATCAATTTTGCAATTACACATTTTTTGGCTTTCATATACAATATATGCATGAGTGCGAAGATTGTACCAATGGCTTTTATTTCACAATCGGTCTCTCAACCATATTATCCTCTTTAGACACTATCTAGCCACATATTTAGTCTAGGCTATAGCGTTTGTGTTAGGGCTTGAAAAGTTAAAAAATGAAGAGTAAGATCTCTATATGAGATCTGATAACTATTAACTATCAGTGCGAATCATGGTCTCGTCTGCGCAACAATTTACATGGTTCTTTTGGTGTAACCATATAATTACGAATCACTCCTAATAATTATTCCAATATCATTTTATCCAAGCTCAAAATGCTCCAAGCAAAATTACACCCAAAACCAGTACGATTGGCTTTATAAAAATAGGTTTGAATGTCTCGAGTATTGAGCACACATCATTACAACTGCTGTACCTGCTCACATCCTGAGGCTCCCACGGCGTGTCACGTATGGTCAACAACACTGTTGATTCTCCACACAGACCCTTAAGCACGATTTATTTGGCCAGCGGCCGCGCGCAACGTAATGCATTTTTAAATAATTTTAAAATGTTTTTCAATGACTCAGGACTTAAGCGGATATGCGATGTGGCTTTTTTTGTTTTGTTGTATATTTTTTACTCATTTTTTATATTAATAATTAAGTGATGTGCTCAACAGCCATATAAGAATGATCAATGTGATTCATAAATAGTAATCCCATCAAAAACATCCTGTAAAAAAAATCCAAGTCTCGCAGCTCAGGTTTTCTACCGCAAAAAGTTGTGGGATGCATGTAATACCAAGTCGATTAATTTATTTAGTCCTTGCTTAAGGGACCTTCTGTATAAAGTTATTACATAAGTTATTATCATAACAATATTAAAAATTATTTACGGTTTAAATAAATAGATTGACTTGGCCAGCAGAAATGTGTCTTGTAACATTTTGCTGAGTGATCACCGAATTCAGACTTACCGCATCCACGACGTGGATTATTTTCTTTCTTTTTTAATTTTCTTTATTATATATGTTTTGCACCTGTTATGTACGTCATTTTGGTCCTTAGTGGCAAATTAAACTGGTTTATTATTCTTTTTTTTATCGGGAACTAAAATGTATTTTAGGTCCCATCCACCAAGACTTGAACTAAATATTTGATGATTACAATAGTATTTCTCTCAGTGCGGGACTCAAATTATTGCGTTTCACTGCCGACCAATTAGATCACAGAAACTATTAGAATTATTGCGATAGCTAGTAATGAGTATTTTTCCTGACCTCCTTCTCAAAAGAGAAAGAAAGTCGTGATTAAATCAATAAAAGCAATAAACAAACCGACGGAGCAGCTATATATAAAGATTTCTATTACCGACTGCTTGTATTCCGCGGTGGGGCCATTTGTCTTCCACTGGTTACGGTGGGAAAACTGCTCTACTTACCACATATATTTCTGTATATAAAGTTGTGAAATACATTCCAGTTTTTATTCTTAACAAGGGTAATGGACTAGGTCATAATTTGGATTCTTGACAAAATGAGGCTTAAATGAAAGCCGTTTAAGTTACATATAATGCCACTTTCGCTTTCTTCTTTAACTCTAGGCTCGAAATGGTATGGTATTCAAAAATTAAATCATTTCGAGAAACTTTTAAGTCATAATATTGTATGCTGATGCAATAATATTTTCTACCACGAACGACTTCGGTTTAGTTCCTTTTGAACTAGGTAGCGTAATAACGATGTTACCAAACAATATCAATTTAACATGAGTAGTTACAATCCAATAAACTTTAAATCAATATCGAAAGTAGAGCAACGCCCTGGCCGTTGCCCGAATAAGGAAGATCACGATGTAAAAGAACTGAAGTTATAAATTAGATACATTGACATTTAGGGGAGTAACGCAGATTATGTGGAATAAATTCTGTGATAGAAAAGGATTCTATAATATTATATTATACAGATATGTGTTTAGACCATAATAAGATTTAATTTTATAATAATTCTCTATTTTAAATACAACTTCCGCACTGCATCTAATATTAACTGAAAAAAAATGCAGATCAGAAAACGGCTTTGTTTAATGAAAGAATATTATAATATCTAGACTGTAGATTAAAATACGTAATTATATTTAAATGCCTCTTGGCTTATAGAAATATTTTTAGGAAGGGGATCAATTGCGAATACATTGTTACTCTATGCAGCTATATTACATTAATTAGATAACCCTCACAACCAATTCAAATATAATGACGTTTACCGAAATTCTTTACGCAACACTTTTTAAAGTATCACGCTGTTTATTCCTTACTAGCAACACATAAACCTTCCTCTTGAATCACTCTTTCTCTTAAAGAAAATCGCATCAAAATCCGTTGAGTAATTTTAAAGATTTAAGCATACATATGGACAGACTGGAGAAAGCTATACTATGTAGTGAGTAAATTGTCAGTGACTGGCAATCTATCAGTTCAAGAACCCAAAACCAAGTTTTCTCCCACAGGAGCTCCTCACGCGCTCCTGGGTAAGACTCGGAGGCCGCGCACCGCATTCACCTCGCAACAGCTGTTGGAGCTGGAAAAGCAGTTCAGGATGAACAAGTACCTATCTAGGCCGAAGAGATTCGAAGTCGCTACCAGTCTGATGCTCACTGAGACGCAGGTTAGACATATATATTTTAATAATCAGCTTTAAATATGTTGGCATAAGAATTAAGCCTGGTGGTCTGTAATAGTATCCAAATTAACTATCCGACTGCGTGAGATGGTTTTGCCTATTGAGTATTGAATAAGCATTAATTTATGTATAACATAAAGCTGAAAGAGAAATCACCCAAGTTAGATTTTGGTATAAATGATCAGATAAAAATATACGAAAGTAAATAAAGGAATTCACTATGTTATACCTACATGATTAAGTTAATGTTTGAAAATTTCCATCCAGACGAAGATCTGGCCGTAATTATAGTCCCACAAACTTATCTGACCCGGTGGGAGAGTCGCTGTAATCGAATTTGGTGTTGCCATTAAAAATAGATATTGCAATAAAGTGGGTAAAGTAAGATTTTTCAATCCGATCAATAGTGTCGGGAAAATGTGTGGACCAGTTTCATCTGCATGTTTTTTTCCTTCACAAGATTTTTAACAAATCGCTCCCCCTTAAAGAAGTCAATACCCTTAAACAAGTGTATCTGTATCAGCCCATACACGTCCCACTGGAGGGCACGGGCCTCCTCTGCAATCGAGAGTACTATTTAGGGTGGTGAGCCATATCACAGGCCATATAGTCCGCCACGCTGGCCTAATGCGGGTTGGTGGACTTACACAGGTACCATAGAAATTTTTATAAATCGCTTTGGTATGCAGGTTTCCTCACGATGTTTTCCTTCACTGTTTTAGTGCGTGTTTATTCACTATCAATACACGCATGACTCCGAAAAGTCAGAGAGGTGCCTTGAGATTCGAACCCACGGCCACCGTAAAATGTGGTTGTGAAATCTGGTCCATTTACCAACAGGCCACCACGCACGTAATGATAAATTTTAGTTTATGATATGAACTTACATATATTGTACTAGTACGTACAAAATTCTGTTTTGGAATTTATTTTGTAAAGCTGACAACACAAACCTGTGTCGGCAGTTAGCCATGATCCAATTTCTCGAAGAGTATTATTGGTATCTGAAGACGCTTTTCTTCCTACGTAAAATTTAATACCTGAAGTTTAACATTCCTAGCATCACTTTTTAAAGTTTTCGGTAATTTTCACTAGCTTTAAATAATGCAGGAAAAATAAATAAAGTTGGATAAACAACCAATTGCCGATATGTCAGCGACTGGCAGGTGATTGACAATTGCAAATGACATCGTTGTTTCCACTTTTGGCCACCGGGCCAGATAACTTTGTGGCTCTATTTAAATAGCACAATTATACTGTTTCCATTCGTTTATTTTATTTTTGACAGTTCACGCCTATAAAGTACGACATTACAGTAGAACAATATTTTGAAATAAAAGTAGATACTTTCTTGACGGGTAACGCCCACTTAGAGTTGTGCCATTCGTAACGAATGACCACAGATAACAAAAACGATTTTGAATAGAATCAATCAATCGGAATCATTTGAAATAAAATTACATTAAAATGCTAATGAAACAGTTAAACGTAATATAGTACCCAATATTAGGATCGAATGTATTTGCTGCAAATTAATTAATATGAATAAAGGTATACGTATTGAAGTGACTTTTAATAAGAGTTTAATTTAAAATAATTACAATGATTACAACGAAAATAAATGTTTAGTACCTACTTGTAATAAACAGTTAAACCATGTTGGAATTCATAGTACTTTAAGGATTAAATAATTAAAACAACTAAAAGGTAATTTGTTAATATTTTTATTTATAAACAATCGTCTGTTTCGTCGGAATCGACGTCGTCGTCACTCGTATCCCCAGTAACACTAATTATTAATGAGTGCATGGGTAAGTTGTCAAATGCGACATCGCGATCCCAATCAGACATTATTTCTTTCTTCGTCTTATCTACGACACTCGCCCAGTTATGAGGCGTCACATTTTCACACGCATTTTTAAGCAACTCCAGCATTTTGTTTGCGGTGAAAGGAGGAGTTGTATTTATTCTCGCAGCATATCCTTTCACTTGCGCCCATATTAGCTCTATGGCATTATACTGGCAATGATATGGAGGAATTCTAAGGACGGTGTGCCCATGTTCTGCAGCCATTTCATCTATAACGTATCGTTTAGGCTGCTTCCTCATTTTTAATATTTTAAGTAACTCTACTTTTAATAGGGACTCGTCCACCTCCTCGCCATTGTTACGGAGCCAGTTTATTATTTCATTTTTTTTACTGGCTTGCGTTGGCATTTTGTTAATTTGCCGAGAGTGATAGGACGCATTATCTATAAATATTGTTGATGGCTGTTCGAGTGACAATAACATTTCCCGAAACCATTTTTCATATACTTCGGAATTCATTTCTTCGTGGTAATCCCCTGTTTTCTTTGATTTAAAAACTAACATAGCATCTTGCACAAATCCTTTTGCGGTTCCTGCATGACAAATTATAATTCTTTCACCTTTTCCCATTGGCACTGCGGTCGAGGAGCTAGCAGTGTTGTCAGTCCAAGTTTTTGATACCGTGTGATTCGCATTGAGCCAAGTTTCATCGGTGAAAACAACATTCGACCAGTCTTCTATTTTTTTAGCTTGTCTTAAAAATTCGCATCGATACAAAGCAACATCATTGCGTTCCATCAATATTTTTCTTTTGTCACATTTTTTGTATTGGAATCCAATCCTATTCAATACCTTCGCCAAAGAAGACTTTTGACCACGGAACAAGCCACTAGTTTTCAGAGATTGTACTAGGTTATGTAAAGTAGGAATCTCTTTTCTTTGGTAATAATCGTATATATGACGACGAATAGCATCACCATCAAAACTGTCAATTGCTGTCACTTTAAAGGGCTGACGTTTTTTCTTAGGTGTAGATGGCTTGTTTTGTTCCATGCCACTACTGCCGTAGCCTTCTTTAATTATTTTTGAAACTGTTGGAGCAGTAATACCTAATGCTGCTGAAACACGGTCTCTGATTTGAGTCACTGGTATAAGAGGTCCACCATTACGGCTTTCCCTTTCAAAGTACTCATGAAGTCGCAACACAAACTCCCTTGTTTGTCCTTTAAGCACCTTTCCTTTAGGCATTTTGAAAGTGATGAAGGCAGGTACGATGTTCTCAATTCAACCAAATGTAGGAATTCACGGGTAAAACAATACGGAGGAATATAAATACTCAACTCGACGTATGAAAAATGTGAATTAAAATTCAGCGAACGGAAAACACTAGCACGGGCGCGGGCGTCTCGTTGTGAGTGACCACAAAATGGCGGCGCGCGTCACCTGTCTGCCCAGTGTTGCCGTTTCACAATTTGTTTTTAACAACATTACTATTGCCGACGGAAGTGATAAGAATATTAACTTAACATGAGTAAATGGTTTATTTTAATATAATTATTAAATCAAGTAACATAAATATCCCTGAAGTTTTATAAAACAATGCATGGAGCAAAAAATAAAATATGTATTAAATCGATTAAAACTTGTTCAAAAATAAAATCGTTTGTTATAAAAAATTGATTCGATAACGCATCAGGCCATCGCTATTTGATTCAGTACTCGATGTGTCAAAATAAAATAAACGAATGGAAACAGTATAATAGCTAAAAACGTTATGCATACTTATTTAATGACACACAATGTAAAATTTTGCTTCGCCATCTATAAATCGTGTGTATGAACTAAAAAGGTTGACACTTGCGGCGCGCAGCTGTCAGTTTGAGCGATGCAGGATTTGAGTAACAGATGTAAGGGCCCGAGATTAGAGCCGTAAATGTTATCGCGGGGTTTGCGGCACCAAGATTAATGGGGGCTCTTACCTTTGTTATACGTTGTTTTTTTGAGTTAAAAGCATTATAGACTTTGGATCCTAAATATATGTTGTTATACATGTGCTTGCATGAATCAAAGGTATAGATATTTTCACATGACCTGAAATTACATTTATTCTACGTATTTTATTGTTAGAATTGTATTCGTTTTTTTGCGTTGATTCATAAAAAAAATGGCACGTCTAGTGTCTGTCGAAAAGCGAATACTTTTATCAATAGTTAATACTGTTTGAACCTGCTTCTTGGGCTATTTGAGACCTATTTATTAATCTGGATAGACATTACAAGTTACTACAATAAAACATATTAAATCATAGGCACACCGATTCGCTGAACATACTAAGAGCATATTAGCAAGATGTATGAAGTAGGAATATATCTTAAACTTCTCAATTAAAATAATGAGCGTAAGTATACCAAAATCCAATACAAAATATTAAGATAACCACTATTTTGTCCGCAGGTAAAAATATGGTTTCAAAATAGAAGAATGAAATGGAAAAGATCAAAAAAGGCACAACAAGACTCGAAGAAGGAACCGTCACAAGACGAAAAACACAAACCAAAAGACCTTCCCCCGTCCGAAACCGAAAAGCCTCAACTCGCAGCCGACCTGACGTCTGTCAAACAACCCCCTCTGCTCGACAGAGAAAGAATTATAGCGCTAGAAAGAGAGAGGGCAATAGCCGCCGCCAACTTTAATTCTAATTTGGAAAACAATAGACGCGGATTGGTCGTTATGTCGCAAGATGGCGGAAGGCCAAACATGGACATGTTTAGGCCGTACGTGGTATGAAAGTAGATGTTTTTATTTATTTTTACTTTCACGCATTGTATACTACGTAGTTGTAATTGTAGTTCGTGTACTCGATTTACAGATACTATGTCACGTTCAAAATTGTTGGCTTAATGAGTTTTAATACGGCTTACAATATTTTACATTATAGATAATATAAACCAATAACTTTGTGAACGATGTTATATATATCATTAATTTCATAAAATATCAGCAATAATATTAAATTTTGTTAACAATTCTCTTTCTTTGGCGCCAATTCTAACAATGATTTCTCTTGTTACGGCCTTAGAGTATATATATATACAGCACTGGTACTTCAAAACGTAGATAAAAATGGTGGTGCCGGGCCACCTTTTTCTGCCCTCCTATTGGCTAATATTTGAACAGATTGTGCAACATACATAAATTACTTGGAAAAAAAATCGTCTTAAAGAAAAAAAACTCGTTTTAAAGCGATAATAGCTAAATATAATTTCGGCTATCAAAGGAATTTATAGCAATTAATTGCTAAATAATTAATTCAATTTTTAGTAATATAGGAGCGCTACCAACATTACGAACAAGAAAATATCTACGTTTTTCAAAACCCGAATGTATGACAGCGCTCCCTCTATATATAAATACTCTAAGGTTACGGCACAAGGAAGTAACAATAAATGCTAGCCTTGGATTTTATTATGACAGAACTTTACACTTTTTACTTTACAGAATAAACAAGAACTTCAATTTTGTAAACCGCGTTTATTTTAATATATTCCGTTTCGAGTACACGAATGGAAACTAGTCCCTTAATTATATGTATAGACATAACTTTATTGTAATATACGAGTAGTAATAATTAAAGTATTGTAACAAATCCCCCCACCTATTTCAGCCAGGAGACGCTACAATGCTAGAATAACTGAGTTGCCCCGTCCTAATTGCGTATTTTGCGTCCCATAAGTACGGGCAAATCCGTTATCCATAGACGAGCCATAACCATAACTAAAATAGGTTTTAAAAACTGTCTAGGAATACGACCGGCAAAGTACACATGACTATAAAGTTCTAAGATATTCATGCGGAAGCGTGATAGACAAAATGAAGGGTTGACATTACTCTATAACTTTAAGTTCCTTGAGGGTTGGTCAGAACTAAATGGTTCTCTCAACTAGATTGTCTCTCCTTCCATAGAGTCATCAGTTTTCTGTGGCTATCCCCCGTCCACTCATGACGTCTATGGGTAATTCCGTCTTCTGGTGCATCCAATTATTTATAGTTTTTAATTTTCGAAAATTGAATGTTCATTTGAAAATTAATCATACACAATAGAGTACAAATCTGTATTATAAATAATTGTTGCAAATTATATAACTTTTGGAATAAGGCAGTTTAATTTTATTACGTTTTGCTGATTGTATTATTTGGAAAAATAATATTTTATCACAAATACGTATAGTATTGGAGCATTTAAAAACAATAATATCCTTTTCTTTACTCTATTGCCAGCATTTTGGTATGAAACTATACTCGAATAAATGATTTCTTTTGTTTGTTATATTTATTGTTTACAGCATTTAATTTTATTCGAAAAAGACATCTTACATAAAGTATTATTCGGTTAAGACATTGTATAAAATAGCGGATAACTGTAAAAAATACTTTATACGGTTGAAGTTAGTGTGTAAAATGCGTGGTTGGTTCTGTATAGTTGTTTATTTTTCTTTGAAATTGTCGTTTTATATTACCTACAAATTAATTATAAAACAGGTATAAACACTATGTAGCCCAATCAGGAAAAACGACTAAAGTCCTACAATTTATATGAAATTAGCAATCCATAAGTATGCATACCGTTTTTTATTATCATTTAATTTTAGTTTTGACGTACATAAAACAAAAATATGAGAACGCGGAATGAATCACGAGATATGTAGGTATGTGATGTTATACGTTTTTTTCTGCATTGACTTTCGAGTTTTTGTATGAATATATTTTAGTGCTTAGAGTATTTATATATAGAGGGAGCGCTGGTACTTCAAAAACGTAGACAAAAATGGTGGTCCCAGGCCACCTTTTTCTGCCCTCCTATTGGCTAATATTTGAACAGGTTGTGCAACATACATAAATTACTTGAAAAAAAAATTAAAAATAAATAGTTTATGTCTATTTAATTTCACTCAAACTCGTTTTAAAAGGATAATAGCTTAATATAATTTCGGCCATCAAAGGAATTTATAGCAATTTATTGCTAAATAATTAATTCAAGTTTTACTAATATAGGAACGCTACCAACATTACGAACAAGAAAATATCTACGTTTTTTAAAACGCGAATGTATGACAGCGCTCCCTCTATATATAAATACTCTAAGTTTTAGTGCTAATAAAACGTGAAATAGTTCCTAATTTGAAGTAATATTTGATTTTTTGCTATTTCATTTTTTCCTTGGTTATGCAAGATAGAATGCTGGTGTAAACTATAAGTTTTTAAATTACAATACACAAAGCACCGTGGAACATAGTATAATATATTCCTCATTTATCGGAAATTGTCCACTAACCGTCAAGACTCGAATACAACGTACTTGGCTACGGCCTATTCTTATTTTCTTAGGGTCCTCTATCATTAATGATGAGGCTGTACAGGCTAGAACCCTTTGCCCTCATATTAAAAGTAAGAATGAAGTCAATAATAAATGAATTCAACGTTTTATATTTATTTTTAAACAGCCAAAATTTGTTTATGGACTTTTTGAGGTATTTTATTGTTCTTTTATTGTTGTATCGAACGTCGAATGTATAATATTAGTAAGTAAATAATATAAAAAATATGTGGAAAATTATGAATAAATATTTAGTAAATATTGCGTTACTCTGTGTTTTCTTTCTCTCTCTCTCTTCAGCCGCAAGGAAGTCCAAGATTTTCTTCTATCTTATAGTTTCTCGATTAGATTGCAACCTTAGAGTATATACATATAGAGCGCTGTCATACATTTGTGTTTTAAAAAACGTAGATATTTTCTTGGTCGTAATGTTGGTAGCATTGCTGCATTAGGGTTGCCGGTTAACATATTTTCCCCAACTGTATCAAAATTTAATTACTTTTTTGGTCCCAATAACAATTTCGATACATAAAATTTTTAAGGAATTAAAAATCTTGGCGACTATTTTAACACGTTTATCTATAATTCAGAATACGTTTTCACTGCGAATACGAAGTAATTTTACCTGTGCGTTATTATACAATAGCATTGCCATATTGAAAATGCCTGGTGGTGAAATGGTAAATGTTTTAGTCCCTATGCTTCGATAGCCGAGCTTCGTTTGTATTCGGTATTGAAAATCGTGGCCGCCATTTGGAAGTTTTTACTTATTGTACCGATTTATCTCAGAATCAGTATCTAAGAGTATCTCGGCACCAATATGCCAAATTTATAGTAAGGTTTAAAAAAACTGTGGCCGCCATTTTGAACTTATTATTTATTGAACCAATTGCTCTAAAATCAAAATCTGACGTTATGTCAACACCAATAAGCCAAGTACATAGACAGATTAAAAAAAACTGGCCGCAATTTTCAACTTTTTATTCATTGAATCGATTGCTCTCAAAATCAACATCTGAGGATATTTCGGCAGTCGGCACCAATAAACCAAACTTATAAGTAGATTAAAAAACTGTGGCCGACATTTGGAACTTTTTATTGATTAAACCGATTGCTCTCGAAATTAATATCTGAGGGTTTCTCGGTACCAATAAGCCACATTTATAGGTAAAGTATTGTGGCTGCCATTGCTCTCAGAATTAAAATCTAAGGTTCTCTCTCTGTCTCCCTCTCCCTCTCTCTCTCTCTCTCTCTCTCTCTTCAGCCATAAAAAGCCATAGGAAGTCCACTGCTGAACATAGGCCTCCCTAAGGATCTCCACACCTGTTGGAAGTGGCCTGCATCCAGCGACTTCCTGAAACCTTAACCAGGTCAACCGTCTAAATTGTTGGTTCACTACGATTTAAAAATTAAAAATGTATTCTCATCATATTAATTATAATAAAAATATTTTGTAGCTATCCAACAGTCTTCTAAACGACTCCTTCTTATAATATTAACGCTTTGGCGTATTATTTTTCGATCCAGGGGTATCCTAAAAAACATTATATAGATTTGGCTGTTGTTGTTGTACATATCTTTAACAGATAGATATTGATTTTGAGAGCAATCGGGTTAAAAGCAAAAAAGTTCAAAATGGTGGCCAAAATATGCAATTCCGTCTATGAATTTAAGTTACCGGTACACGGGGACGGCTGTTAAATATCAAATATATACCTCCTACCAGAAGACGCGATAAGGCTCTAAAATTTAGCTGGCGGCCAATATTCTACAATCCGGATTAAATTCAGACAGATTTAAAAATTATATCCAATTATACCGGGTATCTCAAGACTGCTACCGAAAACGAAGCCGGGTGGTAGTTTTAGTGGCTACAAACACAATGCAATTAAAAATTTCGCCTAGAAACGCGACAATTTTTTTTATGATTTTTTAATATCGTCATTTTTGGGTGGTAAATCCATAGTTTTTGCTAAAATAATAATTTAAACTCTTTTATACCTTAGAGTATTTATAAATAAAAGGGTATATACTATTATTTTAGGAAAAAATGTATTTACCACCCAAATATGGCCATAGGAAAAAAATAACAAAAAAAAAATTGTCGCTTTTTTTTGCAACTTTTTCTGTTGCATTGTGTCTGAATTCGCTTAAACTACCACCCGGCTTCGTTTTCGGTAGCAGTCTTGATATACCCTGTATAAGATCAGAGAATTACAAAATATTTATATTACAAGTCACAAATTTAGTCACAAACTTAGTAAATTTTAACTCATTGTCATATTAAATAAATGGTGGCAATAATTTTATTTTGTCGGCTTAATATAACTTCAAATTGTTTTTTTCATATAAATGTATTTATATTAAAAAACAGTGTAAACAATTTACCAGGATAACGAGTTAATATTTTTTTTATAAATTTGCAACACTGAAAAATATGTCTATAGAAAGCGCGCTAATTCTAATTTTTTTTTTTAGTAAAATTCCGTCGATTATTTCTCCCGATATATATATTAATAAATATGCAATGTTACCTATGGTAGCTAATTATATACTTATTAATTATGCGTTTAGTAGAATTTGGGCACAATTTAATGACGCTAAATTGCATTTTAAAATTTTTCTTTCTAGAAGATTTCATGTGTACCCCACGCTGTCTGAATCCATACTGATTGGCGGGAAAAAAAAGGTGGCCCCGGCACCACCATTTTTATCTACGTTTTTCAAGTACCAGCGCTCCCTCTATATGTATATACCCTAAGATTGCAACTTTTCAAACTTATTCCGATCAACGCCCATTTTGTAATTTAATAACACGTATCTATTAAGCAGGCACCCAAATAACTTTTTTATACATTTTTAAAATCTGTTTAGTATTTTTACAGCAATAATAAAGAATAAAATAAATAATGGATGACTAATTTATCTGTTTTTTTGCCCGTTTCTCTTTCTACACAACGCGTATTGCTTTAAACCAAATCGTTTTCTTTGAGCCTACTGCCCCTAAAAGCTTCCAGCGCAAACATAGAGACTTTAATGACAAGAAATAGAAAAAAGTTGGATTAAAGTATTATTCATCTATTTTCTAATAGCGTGTGGCGGAATTCGGAACTACAAATAAAATTTAAAAAATATCTATTAAACGCTTCGTTTGAGATATATTTTCCTAATACAAACAACAAGCTTAAAAACTCGTAATCTAATAGTAGGTATATTTTTTATTGCAATGAATGGCGAGACGAGCATGCCGTTCGTCTGACGGTATGCTATACGACCCCTCATGAACAGTAGCAAAATCAAACAACACCTTGAATTACAAAGCAATGCTTGGCATTCCACTGCGCTCGCCATCATGAGGCATAAGATGTAAAGTCTCAATATGTTCAGTATTACTCTGGCTACAATGTTTCAATCCGAAACACAACAGTTCATTTACACCGTCGTTTGGCGGGAGAAATAGACATTTCGGTGGTACCTACCCAGGCGGCCTCTCACATATGAGAGACCTACCATCATTAGTATAAACATATCCAATATATTAAAATGTGAAAAAGAACGACTACTGTTCCTAATATTTTGACAACAGCAGTCAGCATCACAACATCGTTTCAGATGCCAAAATATCGTAGACTATCTCTAAATGACAATCAGTCAGCAGACCAACTCATGAAAGCTATAATAATTCAATTGCTATAAAAATATATTGATCTTAACTGTCTAATGATCGTCCATATACAGGGTATATCAAGACTGCTACCGAAAACGAAGCCGGGTGGTAGTTTAAACGACTTCAGACACAATGCAACAGAAAAAGTTGCAAAAAAAAGCGACAACTTTTTTTTGTTATTTTTTTCCTATGGCCATATTTGGGTGGTAAATACATTTTTTCCTAAAATAATAGTGTATACCCTTTTATTTATAAGTAATCTAAGGTATAAAACAGTTTAAATTATTATTTTAGCAAAAACTATGGATTTACCACCCAAAAATTACGATATTTAAAAAATCATAAAAAATAATTGTCGCGTTTCTATGCGAAATTTTTAATTGCATTGTATTTGCAGCCACTAAAACTACAACCCGGCTTCGTTTTCGGTAGCAGTCTTGAGATACCCAGTATAGGTCGTCGGTAGGAATATAACTTGCCGCTTTGTTTAGCGTTTGTGGACTATGAGAAAGCCTTTGATTCGATCGAGACTTGGGCTCTGTTACAGTCTCTCCAGCGGTACCATATCGACTATCGGTACATCGAAGTGTTGAAGTGTATATACAACAACGCTGAACGCCACCATGTCGGTCCGAGTACAAGATCAGAGTACGAAGGCTATTCCACTACAGAGAGACGTGAGACAGGGAGATGTCATATCTCCGAAACTGTTCACTGCCGCGCTGGAAAATGCCTTCAAGCTCTTGCAGTGGAAAGGATTCGGCATCAACATCAACGGCGAGTATATCACTCACCTTCGGTTTGCCGACGATATTGTAGTCTTGGCAGAATCGCTAGAAGACCTTAGCACTATGCTCAAAGACCTCAATCGAGTCTCCCAACAGGTGGGTCTTAAAATGAACATGGACAAAACGAAGATCATGTCGAATGTCCATGTTGTGCCCACCCCCATCGGTGTTGGGGCTCGACTCTTGAAGTTGTTGACGAATATGTCTATTTAGGACAAGTGGTCCGGTTAGGCAGGTCCAACTTCGATAGAGAGGTCAATCGTCGAATCCAACTCGGTCGGGCAGCGCTCGGGAAACTACGCGACGTCTTCTCGTCCAAAATACCTCAGTGCCTTAAATCGAAAGTCTTCGATAGTTGTGTGTTGCCAGTGATGACTTACGGCACCGAGACGTGGCCTCTCACTATAGGCCTTATTAGGAAGCTCAAAGTCACTCAACGAGCTATGGAGAGGGCTATGCTCGGGGTTTCCCTACGAGATCGAATCAGAAATGAGGAGATCCGATGGATTAGATAGAACTAAAATAACCGACATAGCCCACCGGATTAGCAAGTTGAAGTGGCAATGAGTAGGGCACATAGCGCGGAGATCTGATGACCGATGGGGTCGGAAAGTGCTTGAATGGAGGCCACGTAGCGGAAAGCGCAGCGTAGGACGTCCACCCACAAGATGGTCCGACGACCTGGTAAAGGTCGCGGGACGTCGCTGGATGCAGGCTGCCTCCAACAGGTCTCTGTGGAAATCATTGGGGGAGGCCTATGTTCAGCAGTGGACTTCCTTTGGCTGATGGATGGATGGATGGATGGATCGTCGATAAACACAAAAAATTTAAATAATGCATCATTGTACTCGACATCTCTGAATTAATAAAAAAAATCAAGTAGGTGTCATTTAGACACCTACTTGGTTTTTTTTATCGATAGAGACAACACGAAGAGTCCGACAGTTCTCGCACTATTGGAAAATAAACACCAGAGAACCAACAGAGAACAAACAAGACATTGAAGTTAAGTTTATACAAAAGTGACTAGACAATTACACATTTACACAAAAGTGGTCAGTGACACAGACTAGACATGTATTTTGAAGTAATCAATCCAAATCCGTCTTTGGTAAGTGAAATGCGCGCTCATGGACACTAGCAAAACCAAACAACATAAATTACAAAACAATACTTGGAATTCCACTGCGCTCGCCTTCCTGAGACATATGATGTTGATATATATGTTGACATAATGAGTCTCATTAAGTCATTGTTGTTTTGCTACTCTTCATGTTCATTCGTTTCGCTTACCATCAGGCAAATGGCATGCACGTGTCGCCAATTATAGTAATAAAAATATGTACTATGGGGTGCCATTTCATCACGAATCGCGTCACAAAATACACCAGGCCTATATACTGGTCCCAAATAAGTCATCACAGCTTGGTCACTCACTCCTCTCTCCAAGGAACGTCATTACAAAAGAATCCCTCCTTGCAAAAGACGTAACGAACCGTAAGAGCGGAAGGAACACGGGACTTGATGCCAGTCGAGTTACCTTATTGTTGGCACAAATGTAGAACTACTACATCAGCAATTAGGATGGGGGAAGATATTATAAAAAATACACCAGTAAAACTCAATACAGTTATATTATGAAGTCTAGGACTTAGGACTACCTAAACATAAGATACGTCTGCTACAATACTGGAGCAAACCCATGTTAGGACAAAGGTATTGTAGTGAAAAAAAATTCAAATTGTAGCACAATATAGCATTTAACATTTTATGACGACAATATAATGAGCGAGCAAGACAAAATTACGACGGTTTCGTTGCTAAAAATTGAAAAATAAACACTCAACTGAAAAGCGCCAATATTACGAACATAATTAAAAATCAGAAATCGATTTAATAATCGTCAAATGTAGACACAATTTATATTAAATCTATAGAAAAATCAATTCGTGATGTATCGGAAATTAAGGCCTAACAAAATTGTTCCCCCAAAAGGGCCTTTTTTTAGACATAATTTGCCTTATATTAGAGTTTTCTCCTAATGGCAATAGGCTCAAATATTTGTTTTAATGATTTGATTTATGAAAATTTTAGCGAAACGCTACCGCTATTTTCACGATTTTTCACATATCCATCAAACCATCAATTATACGTATCGAAACCAATTCATTAAAATATATTTACAATATCACATAACCTTAATTAAATGTATTAATTAGACATTATCTATATTTTCCCGGAGGCCATTTGAGAAGCAATAAGTTTCCCATACAGTACAAGCGTAGCATACTGGGAAATTCCCATAAATTCCACTCACCCTTCTCGAGTATAAGTTGCCGTGGAAAAGTTTCCTATTTCACATTCATGTCTCGTTTGTTAGAGGGAGACGACCGATCGTTCCGTCCCTCTTTTCGACTTCTGTTGTGCGGGCTGCGAAATGTGTAGTCTGGCAAGGAGATAAGAATATATTTTTTAACGTTAGAATCCTTCCTAGTTGCTGAGAATTCGTAAATAATTACGTGAAAAGCTCTCGACTATACAAAGTATTCTTTACCATGAAAGCATTGCAATTTTGTCCGCGGCTAAGAAGTATCATAACATCCAATGAAGTTTAAAGAACACGCACTTTAACTTTCACCTGATATCAGGGAGCATTCTAGTTAATCTGGGGGCACGGCAGTGCCCCCTCCAAGTCGAGCTAAAAAGCGGCACAGTCGTACCATCCTTTTCTCGAAGCAATTAATACTATTTTCAACCCCCCATAACTTCGTTGTGGTTCAAACAAAAAGCCTGAATTTTCAGTTATTAAGCAGGCATTGTGTAAACATGGTATATTTAAAATTTCAGTCAATTTGAACCAGTAGTTTAAGAATTATAACATGTCAAATTTTCTTAATTTTGTCACTCATTGACTGATTGACCGATCATCAAAAGTCTAAGACACTTCTAGCAGACATAAAACATTATGTATAAATTGTACGATACATTATGTTTTCATGCGATGGCCAAGTCGATCTATTTATTAACAACGTAAAGAATTTAATATTGATATGATAATAACTTACGTAATAACTTTATACAGAAGGTCTCTTAAGCAAGGACTAAATAAATTAAGCGACTTGGTATTACATGCATTTTTGATGGGATAGAAGTTATCAATCTGGGTTCTGATAAACTCCTTATATGCAAAAAAAATGGATGGAATCGGAATCAGAGTTGCAGCCAGGAACTTTTGACGTATTGGTGCTATTAAAATGACACTATTTTTTTACGGATTTTATCGCAGATTTGGTAATATTTTTTTTTTAAAGCCTTTATTGCTGCAATTTATAATATTTTCTGTCGGCCGTTTCAAATTCAGGACGGACTAGCTGAATTCGAATTACAATAATTCGTTAATCGCACACCAAACTCATTGCAACTAGCAAATAATACCAAAACCAATATGTGTTTTATTATTATCACAAAATAAAAATAGAATAGATAGAATTTAGGGCCGCTAAAACAATAGAAATAAAAACACGCTCCTACTATAGATAGGATGGCGGGGCGGTGCCGCGGTGTGATTGATGTCTTTTGTTTAAACGAGTTGGCGGGTGTTTGCGCTGCGTCGATACCGAGCAGACGCCACCACCAAGAACACCAGCACCACGATTCTGGGCAATGACGATTAAATTATATATAATAGTATCTTATTCTTTGGGATTTGTTATGTTTTTTTTTTACTGATGGGTAAGAAACACCGTAAAACCTAATTCTCCCGCCAAACAGCTGTGACGCAGTGGAATCCCACTGCTGTATAATTTATGGTGTTATTTGCTTTTACTACCGCCCACGAGTGGTTGTGTCGCTTACAATCAGGCGAATGGCATGCTAGTTTCACCATTCATACCTTAGAGTATATATATATATAGAGGGAGCGCTGGTACATCAAAAACGTAGATAAAAATGGTGGTGCTGGGGCCACCTTTTTCTTCTCCACATCCAGTATGAATTGTGACAGCTTGGAATACGCATGAATTACGTGAAAAATAAAAATCAAAAATGTAGTTTAGCGCTATCGAATACCATCCAAATTTATTTAAGGGGTTAATTATTTACAGTGTATTCGTTTATCATCGACAATAAATCCAATTTCGTATTAATTAACAAGAAATAATTAAAATCATTTTACAGAAAAACATTCATATTTTTGAATTTTCGAACGCCTTTTTATTCAATGTTGCAAGTAATTAAATTGTTGAAATTCCGAAAATGTTCCGGAATAATTATAGGTTAGGTTAGGTTAGAAAATACAAAATATTTGAATTTGGAGCGAAATAAATTATAATAAGCCAAGGGTGAGTTTTATTTTTCATTTATTATTAATATTCTGTATTATGGTAGCTAAAAACAATGTAACGTGAATATGTTAATTTCCGTTTATTTATTTATTTATATATTTTTCCTGGAAAAGTCATTTCTCGGTAACATTAATATAGCAGTGCTACCAACATTACGAACAAGAAAATATCTACGTTTTTGAAGTTGCAAATGTATGACAGCGCTCCCTCTATATACAGGGCTTAGAGTATATACATATAGAGGGAGCGCTGGTACTTGAAAAACGTAGATAAAAATGGTGGTGCCGGGGCCACCTTTTTTTTCCCGCCAATCAGTATGGATTCAGACAGCGTGGGGTACACATGAAATCTTCTAGAAAGAAAAATTTTGAAATGCAATTTAGCGTCATTAAATTGTGCCCAAACTCTACTAAACGCATATTTAATAAGTATATAATTAGCTACCATAGGTAACATTGCATATTTATTAATATATCGGGAGAAATAATCGACGGAATTTAAATAAAAAAAAAATTGAATTAGCGCGCTTTCTATAGATATATTTTTCAGTGTTGCAAATTTATAAAAAAAATATTAACTCGTTATCCTGGTAAATTGTTTACACTGTTTTTTAATATAAATAAATTTATATGAAAAAAACAATTTGAAGTTATATTAAGCCGACAAAATAAAATTATTGCCACCATTTATTTAATATGACAATGAGTTAAAATTTACTAAGTTTGTGACTAAATTTGTGACTTGTAATATAAATATTTTGTAATTCTCTGATCTTATATAATTGGATATAATTTTTAAATCTGTCTGAATTTAATCCGGATTGTAGAATATTGGCCGCCAGCTAAATTTTAGAGCCTTATCGCGTCTTCTGGTAGGAGGTATATATTTGATATTTAACAGCCGTCCCCGTGTACCGGTAACTTAAATTCATAGACGGAATTGCATATTTTGGCCACCATTTTGAACTTTTTTGTTTTTAACCCGATTGCTCTCAAAATCAATATCTATCTGTTAAAGATATGTACAACAACAACAGCCAAATCTATATAATGTTTTTTAGGATACCCCTGGATCGAAAAATAATACGCCAAAGCGTTAATATTATAAGAAGGAGTCGTTTAGAAGACTGTTGGATAGCTACAAAATATTTTTATTATAATTAATATGATGAGAATACATTTTTAATTTTTAAATAGTAGTGAACCAACAATTTAGACGGTCGACCTGGTTAAGGTTTCAGGAAGTCGCTGGATGCAGGCCACTTCCAACAGGTGTGGAGATCCTTGGGGAGGCCTATGTTCAGCAGTGGACTTCCTATGGCTTTTTATGGCTGAAGAGAGAGAGAGAGAGAGAGGGAGAGGGAGACAGAGAGAGAACCTTAGATTTTAATTCTGAGAGCAATGGCAGCCACAATACTTTACCTATAAATGTGGCTTATTGGTACCGAGAAACCCTCAGATATTAATTTTGAGAGCAATCGGTTTAATCAATAAAGTGTTCCAAATGTCGGCCACAGTTTTTTAATCTACTTATAAGTTTGGTTTATTGGTGCCGACTGCTGAAATATCCTCAGATGTTGATTTGTCAGATGTTGAGTTGATTCAGATGTTGAGAGCAATCGATTCAATGACTAAAAAGTTGAAAATTGCGGCCAGTTTTTTTTAAATCTGTCTATGTACATCTGACGTTATGTCAACACCAATAAGGTGTTGACATAACGTCAGATGTTGATTTTGAGAGCAATCGGTTCAATAAATAAAAAGTTCAAAATGGCGGCCACAGTTTTTTTAAACCTTACTATAAATTTGGCATATTGGTGCCGAGATACTCTTAGATACTGATTCTGAGATAAATCGGTACAATAAGTAAAAACTTCCAAATGGCGGCCACGATTTTCAATACCGAATACGAACGAAGCTCGGCTATCGAAGCATAGGGACTAAAACATTTACCATTTCACCACCAAGCATTTTCAATATTTCAATGCTATTGTATAATAACGCACAGGTAAAATTACTTCGTATTCGCAGTGAAAACGTATTCGGAATTATAGATAAACGTGTTAAAATAGTCGCCACAATTTTTAATTCCTTAAAAATTTTATGTATCGATATTGTTATTGGGACCAAAAAAAGTAATTAAATTTTGATACAGTTGGGGAAAATATGTTAACCGGCAACCCTAATGCAGCAATGCTACCAACATTACGACCAAGAAAATATCTACGTTTTTTAAAACACAAATGTATGACAGCGCTCCCTCTATATGTATATACTCTAAGATACAGGGTATATCAAGACTGCTACCGAATACGAAGCCGGGTGGTAGTTAAAGCGACTTCAGACACATTGCAATAGAAAATTTGTAAAACAAAGCGATTTTTTTTTGTTATTGTTTTCCTATGAGCATATTTGGGTGGTAAATGCATATTTTCCTAAAATAATAGTGTATACCCTTTTATTTATAAATAATCTAAGTTATAAAAGAGTTTAAATTATTATTTTAGCAAAAACTATGGATTTACCACCGTAAAATGACGATATTTAACAAATCATAAAAAATAAATGTCGCGTTTCTTTGCGAAATTTTTATTTGCATTGTGTTTGTAGTCACTAAAACTATCACCCGGCTTCGTTTTCGGAAGCAGTCTTGAGATTCCCAGTATAAATACTCTAAGATTCATACCAATAAAAAAAGAAGACCGTACTCAAACACTTCGCTCACCAGCACTTCGATATTACTTGTATTAGCGATTAACTGATACAAAAATAGTATAATCCTTTGAAATTTCATGAGGTTTGATTGGAATTGCAAGTATTATCTCGGGTAAAGATTGGCTTAATAACAGGAGATTCGAGGCCGAAATAAGACAGCCGACTTACACCTACATTACAGGCTTCACAATTTCCTTGATTAGCTGATAAAATAATACTGGTCAACTAATAGCTTATTAATTATGGTTAATATAAAAAATAACTTATGTACATATGAATTTTCAAAAATATCTGCCATATAATTCTTGATTCTTGCCATATAATGCCATATAATACATAAAAATCTTGTAATAATGTCTTGGCTTGTCCCCCCTATCCGTCCCGGCCCCTCGTCAAACTCTACATAAATATCAAACAGCATCATCTGAAAACTGAAACGCTAAAGCGGAACAACGCAAATAGTATCTCGCACCTCAAACAGAATACAAAATCGAGGAGCGAATATCAATATTTGATATTTGGCTTTGTAACGAAACCCCGCGGCCGTCCATAGCTCCGTTTACCGCTATGACGGATTGATTTTTTATATTTCATTATTTGATGGCAATGATGAATGTTATATATGAATGTTATATAAAGCCATTTCAAATAGTGTTGTTATAAATTACTTAGGAATGCACAGGTTTATGAGTATAGCACAGTATTAGAAAATCTATATAGAACTGTTAATGTAAATGTAGAGAAAATGAATAATTGCAACTAAACAAAGAATAACAACCCTCATATAAGAAAAATGAGTTGCAAATGAATATGAATTATAATATCATTAAATTGCAAAACTATCTGAACTGTTATTTTATGGAGAAGTGAATTAAAAACTAAAAACACTAACGGAATCATTTTCAAGAAAAATTAAAAATGTCTTTTCCAATTATTTTTCACGAAACAACTGTACATTGTCTATTACCGATAAAAAAGGCACAAGAGCAAGAGAGATCGAAATTTAAAAAACAACACGAACGCGCAATTCGTCACGTCCGGCGGCTGCCCAACAACGCAGAAGGCGGGAAGACGGCGCCCGTTGATTGGTGCAAATTCAATTTGGAATCAAGGATTGGCGACGGCGGGGGTGCAGTGTGGTGCGCGGGAGAGCGTGGAGGGGGGGTCTGGAGAGACGCGGGTGCTTGTGAGGGGCGCGCGGGGGCATTGTCGTGTCGGCGATCGCTCGCTGATTGCTCGTTTGTGGTGCGACTAGATTACTATGGATCAGGCTATTGTTTTATTCGATAAAACATTATTAGAGCAAGATCGTTAGCCAATAGCCTGGATAGCTTCGTTTTCACGTTGACTTGTTTACCGAGTTAGTCACGATTGTCTAGGATTAATGAAAATTAGTGTATTTCACGTTTAAGTCGCCATTTTTCGATCGAGGCATTAAAAACCCTCTTCCTCTATAATAATAATCTGATCAATATGACAAAAAAATAAAATTCATTACTAGTCATCATAGGATTGCCAAAATAACTTACTTAATTCAATAACTAACATGTTAAGTACCTACCAAAACAATTGGCATGAAATAAAGCTACTTAAAAAGTAAGTAGCTGTTCTACAAGCAATAAGCAAGTTTTTTGATGTAGGAAAAAATCTAAAAAATTACTCTAGTCGTATCTTGTACAAACAGTCGTCAGTGGAGGCAGTTGGACAACAATTCACGCGGGTGGCTCACTGTGCGCTACTGCCGCGGGTTCATACCGAGCACTCACGACTAGCTTACAGTCATTAGCTACATTTAGCTCATCTGGATCATGGCGCCTGATGCACTCTTTTTGAGTCACTTCTAGCTAGCAGTATCTTTTCTATACTACAATATTTTAGTGTTAGAGTATTTATAATATAGAGGTAGCGCTGGTACTTCAATAACCGTAGATAAAAGTGGTCTCTGGTTGGGCCCGGCCAACTTTTCCTGACCTACTTCGGAAAGAAATATAAAAATAAATAGTTTAGGCCTATTAAATTCTACTCAAATTTGTTTTAAAGGGATAATGATGATCCGATGATCGACAATAACTCGCATTAGGGATTAAGTATTGGATTTAACAATAATTTATTGTACTTATCAATTTTTTCAATAATATAATATACACATTATGTCTGTCTGGTGCGAGACCAGGGTAATCATGACCCCTATGCCATCCCCCCGGATCCGTCATTGCTTGTAGTCAGTACTTAATATAGACTTCCCACCACAATTTCCACAGACGCCTGTACGAAGCGGCCTTTTTCAATCGACTTTTGATAATCTACACTAGGTCTATCCACAGAATACTAACAGAAGTCAAGCTTGTGTATGTACTTCACTTTTGTTGCCACACGCACACTACGCTCGGCGTTCGCGCAAGGGTTGTTAACTCTGGCTTATGCGAAAACACGAATCGTGTTAATAGCACTCGTATTGTTTGTGTAATTTTTAAAATAAAATATATAACACACAATAACACAATAAATAAATTTTAATTTTATTTATGAACTCGCTGAGAATGTTTATGCCATTATTCTAAGTTTTTTAAAACTGCATTTGTATAATATACGTTTTTTTTTATGAAATTTATATTCAATTATTATAATCTGGTGTTTTATATACAAGTGTAATAACTTTTATCAATTTGCTCCATCTTTGCACAAAACATCTCACTATTTGCATGCTCGAAGCGGGTGACACTCGCGCTCGCAGTGGTCTCGACTGGTTTGAAATATCGTGTCGGTGAACGCTGTCAATGTGTGCGTTGATTTAGCGCGCTTTGTATGGAGCTTGACTTCTGTTAGTTTAGTATTCTGTGGTCTATCTTGTGGATGTCCGAGGCTATGACGGTACGTGATTTCCGCTCTATAACGTTCAACTCTGGTCGTCACTTTCTATGCTATGAGGGTTGCCCTCTGAGACTTGAATATCCCAATCAGGTAGGCCGTGTCGATTTTGTTCTCCTATGAATCTTCTCATCCTTAATTTAATCTCCAATACTTACATTTGATACTAAGTAATAGTGGCACAAATATTACGTAACTAGGCGAAAGTATTCATAGACAAATACTTTACTACTGCCCTATTCTACACGATAGGCTATCTTTGTATGAAGATTATTATTTATTTATTTATTTTTATACCCTATTTATCTGTAGTTGTAAAAACAGCACAAAAACTAACATTACATGAGCTTAATGAGTGTTGAACTTATTAAGCTCATGTAATGAAAGTAGAACATACTCGTAATTTGGCTCGTAAATAAATTTATTATTAGATATTGATTTGAGTTTATGAAAATAACTCGTTGTTATTTTTATTCTAAACTGAAATGCTTCAAAATTTAATTTATAGGTACTCGTATGATAATGTGACAACCGTATACTGGAACTTACTGGACTTAAATATTATGTTGCACTTAACTACTTAAATCCCGCTTAAATGTACTGGCTAAATGGGCCGCGCGCTGATAAGAGCAACTTATTATATGAATTTCATGGTTAAATTAATCACACAGGCCGTAGTACCATCATTTTACAATGAGACAATGTTTAATATTCTCCAATTTATCATGTCATTTATCATGTATATCACTACATAGTATTATAAAAGATACGGCGTCTGTATGCCAGAATAATGCGTCGTTTTGAGACTGCAGCTCAAAACACATTATAGGTTTTCGTCTTACGCATAGAGTAAAGAGCGGTAAGTACGGGGCCAACTGACCAATCAGGATACTGGAACGTACAAGGTTCTTTCTATGTAGTCTGTGGTCACGTCTTAAACGTATGACCTTTAATGTGCACACAACAAAAGAATCTATTGTTCAGATCGCTGTAAGACGCGTTACTCTAGTATTTATGGCCGCTTCTTTACTCTATGCGTAAGACAAAAACCTACAATATATTTTCAGCTTAAAGCTGAAAACACACTGTCGGTCGAAATTCGAGGGCATGACCTTCAAAAACAAAAAACGTCTGAGACATACAGCGCAACTAACATAAATTGACAAGTGGTGAAATTAGGAACTAGAAGTGAAAGTAAAAAATATCTTCAACGCTTTCATTAAAATATTCTTTCATAATTTATACAATGTACATTTATACTAGTAGTCCAATAGTAGTAATGATAATAATGTCCAATGTAATTAAATTTGAAGAGAGAAAAAAATAATGGTTTCTCCGTGCACCACAGCGCTTTTGAGTGATTTGCGATTGTGGACAAACTTGAGTTTACACAACAATAGGTTTTGTAAATATGGCTACCAGCTTTTTAAGCCAAACTAATATAACTTTTCTTAAAACTTACAATTAAATTAGAATTTATAATACGTACAAGGTACAATTTTCTTTATTCAATCTGCATGCAAATTAAAATTGTTGAATACAATTTGGACATTTCTAATTATTTACATGAGGTGTGGCTGGGAATCTAACTTGACTTAATAGAATTTTTATTTATTTATTTTTATTTATTTATTTGACCAGTTGTTTGTAAATACTAGACTGGACGTAATTGACAGCCTCCGTGACGCAGTTGGTTAGACACCGCCTGTGAAACGAGAGGCCACGGGTTCGATCCCCGCACCGAGACAAATGTTTGTGAGGCCCACAAGTATTTGTCTCGGGTCTGGATGTTTGTGAGACCGAAAAGTCTCTCGTAGTTCCCGATACCCACGACACAACACTTAATTGATCTTAATGTGGGGTCAGGACTATGTATGTGATTGTTGAGTGTATTTATCTATTTAATTATCAGTAATTAGCCAAAAGTTCGTCTGTGCGTTCATTTAAAAAATGGAAGAAAAACGATTAGAGTATGTGCGTAATAGAGAAATTATTTATAATATTAAATGTAAAGAATACAAATATGCTTACTTAAAGTAAGAAGTATGGGAACAAATAGTTAGTACCTATTTGTACTAAAGATAATAAAGTATCATACTAAAGATGAGGGAGTAATTTTTTATACAATCAAATATTAAGTTATTGATGTTAAAATTTCAAAATACACGCGCTGTTTTAGGAATTATAATAGGAAAAAGTTTACTTTGTTATTTGTCTTCAGGTATTCTCTTTTTTGTTTTCTTTTAAAATGACACTGGTAGTAGAAATATATAAAAAAAAGACAACAAGAACAAGACGTGTGCTCGAAATACGATCTTGCCTACTTTGGAATTCACACATTTTATACATAAGTATTTCTAATATGTGTACACGGCATTGTTGCTTAACATTTTTCCACAGTAAATTTATTCTCAATGTGTAATCTATGTTTGCGTACAGAATCTAATAAATCATAGTATTATATAATTGATTGATGTGTGATTTAGTATTAATTGAATCATTGATTTTGACAATAAAACAGTTATTTTTTCTCTTTATTTTTTTAAGAGGGGTTTTAAACACACATATTTATGTCACCCTCATTGGGGCACGTCATACACAACTATTCACCGCTACGTCTCTTAATTCCTGACATAACATATTTATATACAGATTTAGCTTGATCCGACAAGGGATCAGATAATATCGCATTAACAATTCCTGTAAACTTTAAATTTATATTAAATTTTGTGTAAAAAGATAATCTTTCGGCTTCGTTTCGAACACATTCCTTTAATACATGCATAACATCCTCAATAACCCCACACTCGTCACAGTTAGGTGAATTTATTTTACCCAATAAAACAGTTGCAAACTCTAATGTTCTAGTACCACAGGTTATCACTGACTTAGGACTGTTTATAATAAGCGCCAACTAGGATTAATTTCGTTTTTAAAAATATATTATTTATTTATTTAAATAGAGATGAGATAAAGAGTACATTAAAATCGACTCTTTCATCCCTAAAAGCTTAGTCATTGGCAGACGAGAAAACCGTCCTTTGTCAATGAAATTTAAAAAAATAAAAACGTACGCGGGCCCTCTGACGACCCGTACGAACCATATCAGTCGCGCTCTTTACCATAGTTTTGTACTCTTTACTCTATGCGTAAGACAAAAACCTACAATGTGTTTTCAGCTTTACTCCTAGTTAGATAAGACATTTAGATTTTGGCCGCAATCCAAAATTCCATGTTTGTACAACCTAATTTCTGTATTAACGTAACAAATACGAGAAAATTATACGGAATGCCAAACCGAACAACTAATTACAAGAATTTAAAAATAGTGATAAATAATTATAAGAAAATAAAATACTTCATGGAATAGCGAAGTAAACTACAAGTGTCCAAAAATTAAGTGCAGCCTAGGTTTAAAAACTAACGGCTAAAAATTGTTATCGTTAATCACGGCTCGACAAAATGATGTCTCATATCGGCCTGATTATAGCCAAACATAGGCAGTCTGATCTTGAACGTCGAAGACTTACGTAGAAAAGTTAAAGGTATGAGAGATTTTCCTACTTCCATTTTCGTTCATCATTTGCGATCATGTATCTAGCAGACACGAATATTCCGCCGCCAGCTTTTAGACCTCTGACAATAGGCACATACTTACATGATATAATGTAGTAATTGCAAATCAGAAGCCTATGTCCAGCTGTGGACTTCCAATAACTGACGATGGTGATGATTTTCTATGAAATACAGTGCGGCTACGGGAAACTTCTTTATTTTACAAACCGCATAAGGCTCTTTAATTCTTAAAATCATTCCGCTTAAATTCCCCCGCTTTTCCTTCCCATTTGTCGGCTAAAAATAATCGGCTAATACCCACTTAACCAATGCAACGACCAATTCAAGCGTGAAAGTATTACGGAATTACATCACCACTATCGCCATCTTGTGTCGGATTTCATGAATACTACATGAACATGCGTCCTGTAGATGGCGCTGTAGTCGATTTATTGCCACTTCCATTGTAACGAGCAGTTTGCGCTGCTCTCGAGCTTTTAGCTAAATTAGACGCATTTATCACTTAGTAAAACATATTGCTTTTTGGCTTACGATACAGCCACTTTAAGCAAATATTTTATAGCTGAATTGGAGTTTATAAAGTATGTAAGTATTTAGGATGTAATAATTATTAGCAGGTAGTATCTACGGTAAGTGCGTGGTGGCCTGTTGGTAAAACGGACTAGACGCGACTGCCAACATGTTCATGGTGGTCGCGGGTTCGAATCCCAGGGCACACCTCTGACTTTTCGGAGTCATGTGTGTATTGATAGTCAATCACCACGCACTAAAACGGTGAAGGAAAACATCGTGAGGAAACCTGCATACCATAGCGATTTATAAAAATAAAAAAATCTATGGTATGTAAGTCCGCCAACCCGCACTAGGCCAGCGTGGTGGACTATATGGCCTAACCACTCTCAATCGTACTCTCGATTGTAGAGGAGGCCCGTGCCCTGTAGTGGGACGTATATGGGCTGATACAGTACAGTATCTACGGTATTAGATATGAAATTGTGACAATTGTGTTTTGTGTATTCGAAGTTAAGTGCAAATCGAACTCGTGCACCGAATGTCCCATGCCATAGGTACTGCATACAATCGCCTACATTTTTACAGTATAGTTCGCCTAAATATAATATATTCGAGATGATATGTGGTTCTTGAGACAGATAGGGTACTAAGAATTCCATAGATTGCGGAGCGCTCCAATGCATCAATCTTATCCTAACTCCAATTTAAAACTCTCTTATCCACCACATAATAACTAATACTTTCGTATTTCGGGCACACACTGCGCAGAGACGATGAAAATTTGGAAAGTTTGATTGTGGTGGGAAACACCGGAAGCAATAGATCACGCGGACGTAGTCTCTTCGTCCGCAAAGTTGAACACATCTGTAAGAGACGCGCTGGGTAGAAACCAGTGGAGGCAGATTATCCACTCTATATGCAACACTGATGCTGATCACCATACTTGGACACGAGAGAGTTACCAGAGAGAAAGATGATGCTAGCCTAGTACGGGTTGTTACACAGACCATCTAGGGCAGAAAAAGATGGACCGGCTCCACTTTTATCTATGTGTTTGAAGTAACAGTGCTCCCTATATATTATAAATACTCTTAGGGATTGCTACATAAAAAGCATTTCTGTAAAGCGCAGTATTCGCTGAAAGTGCTTATCGCTGCCAAATCGCTCGCATTACATTGAATGTTGGTATTTTACTAATTTATTGTGATATCTGTAATTATTGTTTCGGCTTCAATAGATACCAGCGATTGGCAGAGAAAGTATTGGTTTATGTAGCATGATTGCATACTGGGGCGTAATGGGTGATATCTTACGGGACATTACTTCCTTTTATTATGATTACAAAATAAATTGATATTGATGTCATATTTTAGCGACAAAAGTAATTTTAAGAGACTTTTTAATTAATAAATTTTCCTTATTAACATTTTTTTACATATTACACTTAAATATTACACTTAACAATATTACACTTAACAATCTTTGGCATATCAGTGTTGAACATAACAAAAATTATCAGGGGTCCCCAAACTAGGTCATGCCTGTATCTTGGGGTACCTTAATAAGGGAGTTGTACAAGTAGCCGTGAGTTCATAAAATCAGGGAAATAAATGTAGACAAAAATAAAAACTACGTTATTTCTTTTATAATTGCATTGACTATGCACAATAAGATTTGTTCAAGTATTAAACTAATGTATAATTAAAACATATATAAAAGAGATATAATACAAAGTTTCTGAATTTCAGGAGAGAACTGAATAATATACCTATACAAAGAAACTATGGTAATGTGTAAAAATAAAAAATAAAATTAAAATGAAACAAGTGAATAAACTAAATGCAAAAAAAACAAAAAAAAAAAAAAAATTAAAACTTATTCTGCAGTAATACTAAATTATCAATAAAACTAATGAGATCATATTATAAGTTTAGATTGTGGCCCTTCCAGGGATAAACAGTCATTTATGCTCGAGAAATCACCAGAGACCAATAAGTTAATACAGTACAGATTCTGTGTCGTTGTAGTCTAGTGTTTTTAGCCAGTTAGTCAATTTAATTTTAGCTTCGTGCACTGAACAGTGTTTAATGTTGCAGAGTTTGACTACTGCGTTGTATGTGTGAGCTCTACTGAATCGGCCGAATCTGCGTGCGAAAGAAGTGTGAACGAACGGTAATTTGAACTTGAAGACTCTTTCTTGAAGCATAGTATTGTAAATGTCGGAGCCGATGAGTTTTTTGTGAGTGGATAGAGTTAGCCTAAGTATGAACAGTTGTCTGACTGTGAGGATCTGAGCTTGTTTGTAAAGGTCAAAAGTTGGGAATCTAAAAGGCTTTTTGAGCATTGTCTTTAGTACTGACCTCTGTGCTCTTTCAACATCTAGTAGGAGCGTTTTTGCTGCACAACCCCAAATTGATATGCAGTAGGTTAGTAATGGTTGACACAGGGCAAGGTAAATGCGTATTAGTAGTTCTTCACTAGCGGAATCTCTAAGTTTTCTGAGAATCGCCGTTGTTTTCCTAATGCGTTTAGAAATGTATTGTATGTGGGCTTTGAAGTTGCAGTTCTGATCTAGCATTATTCCCAGGTATTTAAATATTTCTACACGTTCTACGCTGTAACATTTGCAGTTGTCTCGGTTTTCATTGTTGCAGGTGTGATGTTTGATTTGTTTCGAAGGATTGGGTCTAGAGGCAGAGGTTTTGTGAAAACATGTGTATTTAGTTTTCTTGAGATTAAGGGTGAGTAGGTTATGTTCTAACCATTCTATAATATTGGTTAGCCCCGTTTCAGCCTGATCGAAAGTTTGGTCCCAGTCGTTGCCATTGAAAAGAACAACAGTGTCGTCAGCATAGCAGATCATTTCAGCACCTTGTAGTTTTAGATGGAGAATGTCATTCATGTATATTAAGAATAGGGTGGGACCCAGTATGCTCCCTTGAGGGACACCAAATTTGATTGGGAGTTGTTGACTTCTGTATCCACCTGATCCAACTAATTGAGTTCTGTTTGATAGATAACTTTCAAACCAGCGCAGAGCTAAGCCCCGAACACCAAATTGTTCTAGTTTCTTTAGCAGGATTTTGGAAGAGACCGTATCGAAGGCTTTTGCCAGATCAAGAAATACGCCTATGCAACATTTCCCTTTATCGAGATAGTCTGAGATTAAATCTAGTAGCTGGGTGACGGCATCTTCAGTGGACTTTTTTTGTCTGAAGCCAAATTGCCGAGGAGACAAAATACCGAGTTTTTCTATGAAATTGGTAAGGCGCTTGTTGACTAGTTTTTCAAGAATTTTTGAGAGAATGCTGAGTAGGGATATGGGTCTATAATTTCCTGGGTCGTCTTTCGGACCGTCTTTATGAACTGGTGTAACAGAGGAAATTTTCCAGGCTGTCGGAAAGATGCCAGAGGACAGGCTTAGATTATAAATGTGGACAAGAGGTTCCACAATTTGCCGCTGGGTACATTTTATTAAGCGACTATTGATGCTATCAATCCCGGGAGCGCTATCAGACTTTAGATTATTGATAACAGAGAGTACTTCCTCTTTATTGGTTGGTTCTAGGAATAAGGAATCAACTGGAGAATTGTCAGTTTTTGCGTCTTGTGCTAGAGTATCCTCAGTTTGGTATTGGGTTATCGTTTGTTTTATTTTATGTAGGCCTCTAAATATATTTTTATCAGATGATGGTAGATGGTCAGGAAAGTCGGCTCTTGCTTTCCTCTATAACTAAAAGTATTTCATTCTTGCATTGGCTGTAAGAAATATGTCATGATTTTCAAAAACAGAAATAATATTTGTTTTGTAACGTCAAATTAACCTCTACAGCACGGACAGCAATGTCTTCGTAAATACATATAAACAAAGTAAAGTTTTATACATGCAATGGCAACTAATTTAGTTATCCTATTCTGAAATGATAGATATATTGTTATTTGGCCCCACCATGGGAAAACTACAGTCGTAAACCGTCCGAGACACGAGGACAACGGATTTGAACCTACACTATGTTAATGCAATATATTTCGTATGTAAAAGAGCCACTTTTATGTATGTAGAGATTTGTACTGGGGTGAATAATGGGGGTGGGTTTGTGTATATCGCATAGAGCTGTTACTTAAAACTCATCAACAAGGATGTTAAAGTCACATAGATAACAGTTTATAATTACAAATTTAAAATTTGTTGTAGGACTCTAAGAGATTTTGTTGTTTAAACGACGTCCATAATTTTAATTAGTAAACGCAATATTGATCTTGCACGCCAGTAGATTAAAAGTTCTTGCCGCTCTCCTCCTGATTTGATGAGCTGCCAACACATGATCTAAGCGTTGTGGACATTCATGGGTGGCAGTGATCACTCACAATCCCGGTGAACTGTTAATGAAAAAAAAAATACATTTCTCTAGATTTTTATTTTTTCCTATTCAGAATAAAATTATTGGCCCATTTCATCAAATACATACAAAGATAATTTCAGTAAATAGTCTGTTATCAACTCTGTAGATATCGTCCGAATTTAATCTGTATAATGTTTTCAATTTGCAACTTGACTTGTGGCAAACAGTTAGGGTCCGCAAAGTTTAATGTACAATTATGTATTGGAAAGTAGTTCTTAAAGCTTTCGAAATACGTAACATCCAAAAAGCTTTTATAAGTTTGCAAAATAAATTCTCGAAACGTTTTAATGGCGGACGAAAAATCGCGCGCAAATTGCGGCCATATTGGAATGATCTTTCCCGCCTCGCTTTGTTTGCGGGTGGCGCCACATTTAGGCTATTTGGCAGTAGCTGACTACTTTGAGTAATAGCAGCACAATACGTTCCTTTATTTGATTTTATATCAAATCTATCTTTAGTATACCTAGGTATACCGTATTCCAAATCCAACTAAGCAGGCAGTTCAAGACAGTGCGAGATGTAGAGATACTGTGAACGCTCTTTGCCCCATCCAGAACATAGCACGCGAATGATGATTATGAAATCCAAGACCACAATAATATATACATAAACTCACGCCTTTTCCCCACACTTCCCTTACCCTTGTATACTTCGTCTCACGATTTGATAGGGGACGAGCCTAAATCGGGACAAATTCCTGACTCCGACAGAAATATCTAATACCATTTTGCCCGACTAGGGATTCAAACCCGAGTGGTGCGTTTTACGCCACAGAGGCAGTGAATATAACAATTTTTATTTCTTTACATAAATTATGAAATAATTGAATAAAGTTCCAGGAATTCTCTCCATGCCGGCCACGAAAACGAATTGCGTTAAAAAAGAGAGGCCAGTTTAGATTTAGCGTGGCTGACGATGGGGGATATTTTTCAGTATTTGGAAAGAAGCCTTACTCCAAACTGCTACCACTGTCATCTTAAAAATATGTGCGTAATATTCATCACTAATTTTGAAGCTTTAAACCTGCATAAGTTAAAGCTCTTCATGAAGTCATGAATCATCAGGCTACATAAAATCTCAGGTTAATTTAAAGAAAAGTTAGTTTATTTGATAATCTTAGAGTATTTGATTTTTATTGTGACTCCTAAGTAATTATCTCACAGAACATTTTGATAACATCATTGATATTTATGATATCATGTTGTTGGTAGTATCATGACTCTACCTAGTGTTAGTATATTCAATAAAAAATTGTGTCGATAATTTTCCTTTTAAGAATACCGTATTGATTCGAAAATTATTTAATACCTTGGATCACGAGTAATTAAATGTGCCACAATAACTGAGTTTTCGATGGCCATATACAATTATGATAAAGATATTATCCACACTATAATAAAGATATTAGTGGCTAATTTTTATGATTCCAATATAGTCCGCCCATCTAACAGCAATCACTATAAAATGGCACTCATAAATCGCAAACTATAGCCATCTCCGCCGTAAATCTTTATCCCAGGTCATTAAACGCTCAATCATCGACTTTATTGTTACTTCATAGCTAATATTTTAGTTATAAAGCTACACTTGAAGTATTTTTGAAGACTACATTCAAGCTTATAAGCATTGAGCAACTCTAAGCATGTACTCAAACGCCGGAAAATGTGTAAAAAAATTATAAGTACAGAAAGAAACGCATGAAAATTTTGTAATATCATGCGAGCTGTTTTGAATCACGTCAAGTTATAACGTTGTAACTTATACCGTAAAATTTTCAAGCCCCAAAAAGAGCCTGTAAATATAATCATAGTCTTTATTTAAACATAAGCCTAATATTTGACCTTTTTATTGCGTTGTTAACATTTTCAGGATATCCATTATATTATATCCATATTTTTTTTTTTTTTTTTATTTTTTTTATTAATGGCAACTAGTTCTCTAAGACTATTACTGCCAGTGTCAAGTGACGCATTCATGTCATATTTGAAAAAAATAAAAAAGTAAATAAAACATTTAAAATTTTAATCATAAAATAATATAATTTCAAATCGTATCAAAAGCATTGTTAATTGATAACTGACTGTGTAATTGACGCAAAATGACGTTACCGATACTGATGACAATTGTGATGATAATAAATAGAAATAAACATGCAGGTTAGTACCTAAATGTAATTATAATTTTATATTATGTATTATTAAAAATGAAATTAGTGCTTTTAGGCTGGGTTTGTTTTTCAGGCTGAGGATGGTTGCAATATTACAAGGAAGAGGAGCTTTATTTTTAATTAGCAAGTCATATAACGAAGGAGATGAATAACGGGTACAGTCGAAAACAATATGACTCACGGATCCCTCACCAAGACCACACTCACACAAAGAAGAATCCCTCACGTGCAACTTTGCTAAATGTACCGGCGCTGAACAATGACCAATTCTTAATCGAGAGATGGTGGCTGAAATATGCTTGCTGAGATGCAATTTGGTGAACCATGGTCTCATAGAAATTTCTGATTGTATATTGAAGAGATGAGCACCTTTAAAATTACTTGAATGGCTCCAATTTGCATTCCATGCTGTCTCCAAGTGATTTTTTGCTAGGGGAACCAAGTCATGTGAATAAACAGAAAAACAATCCTCATTACCATAGTTAACAGCATATTTAGCTAATTGATCTACATACTCATTACCAGTTATTCCTCTATGGCTAGGTATCCAGACGATTGTAATTTGAAGGTGTTCCTCATTACATAATTTAATTTGATGTTTTATTTGTAGTATAATTGGAGATATACAGTTTTTGTTAAAAGGATTAGTTAAAAGAGCCTGGATACTACTTTTACAGTCTGAAAATATGATAGATTTTGTAATTTTGTGCTGGCTAATGTACATGATACATTTCAAAATTGCTAAACATTCTCCTGTAAATACTGTGCAATAATGTGGGATCTTATGAGTACTTGATATGTTGGCATCTTGGTGAAAAAAAGCGACACCTACACAGCTATCCTCGTTCAATTTAGAGGCATTGGTGTAAAACACTTCAGCATTAGGCCAACGTTCATCAATAATGCTTTTTAACTTCGTATCGGGGTTAGGGGTATGTTTATCAATTCCAAGAGATAATTCTACTTTAGGGAGTAAAATTAAAGATGAGTAATCTAAACAATACATGGGGTGAATTTGGAATTTCTTAATAGCAACAGAAAGTGTCATTTGTCTTTTATAGCTTTCAATTAGGCAAGGTAAAGATTTATGTGCCCAGTATGGTTTAGTATCAATATAGCTGTTAAGTAAACTAAGTTTAGACATAAGAGGGTGTGTTGCATATTGGCAAATTTTGTAGATATATCTGTCAGACAGATATTGTCGTCTCATATTAAGGGGTGGATCAGCACATTCCACCTGTAAGGCGTTTGTAGGTGAGCTCTTCATTGCACCAACCACTATTCTTAGAGCCTTATTTTGCATCAACTCCAACTTTTTTAATGCACCCTTATTGCATGGCACAAGTAAATAGGAGCCAAAGTCTAAATGACTTCTTACAATGGCATTATAAATTAACCTTAAAGTGTATGGGTGAGCACCCCACCAGACCCCTCTCAGGCACCGCATGATATTAACATTTCTCTCACATTTATTTAAGGTGTGTGCTATATGTGCTTTACCATTCATTCTACTATCAAATATTTTCCCAAGAAATTTAACCTCCTTCTTTACAGGTATCATCAATCCATTGCATTCAATTTGTATATTAGGGACATTACGTTTTCTAGAAAAAATAACTACTACACTCTTAGAGGGTGATAAGCAAAGGGAATAATCAGTAAGCCATGAGGACAAAACAGCCATGCTATTCTCTATTTGATCTTTTGCTTGACTAATAGACTGATGAGTTGAATAAATAAGAAGGTCATCAGCATACTGCAAGACATTGCACACATTTGATATGTTACAATCCATATCAGCAGTGTACACGTCGTACAGCAATGGGCTGAAAACCGATCCTTGAGGCAGACCCTTCCATACAGTTCTTGTAGTCACCTGGATGCCTGGATGTCTCAATGATATAGTTCTACCAGATAAAAGGTTGAAAATGAAATCTGTCATCTTTTTAGGAATCCTTAGCTGAACCAATTTGTTCCTAAGGACCAAAAGATTGACATTATCATATGCCACTGAAACATCAAGGAAACCAGCCACAACTGATTCATTGTTACTAAATGCTAATTGGATATCAGTCGTAAAAATAGCGTGGCTGTCAGCTATACTTCGTCCTTTCCTAAAGCCAAACTGAGTGTCAGCTAACAAAGAGTGATGCTCGAGAAACCATTCCATTCTATTTTTAATCAGGTGTTCAACCACTTTTGGAATAGTAGAGGAAAGTGCAATAGGCCGATATGCATTTGAATCAGTGGGCTCCTTGCCTGATTTAAGTAAGGGAATAATAATTTGATGTTTCCAGTCTGCTGGTATGTTACCCGAATCAATAACCAAATTAATTATTTTTAAGAAGTAGATTAATGAATTTACTTTTAATTTTACCAAAAAAGAATAGGGTATACCATCAGATCCAGGGGCAGAGTCCCCACAACGATCTAGCACTAACAATAGCTCTTGCAAATTAAAAGGTGAATCTAACGATGAAGGATGATCCTGAACTTCAAAACTATATTGATAGGGTATTTGGGAATGGTTAGGAACTGAAGGGGGCGCTAATCTATTCAGAAAGTCGTCCACCCACTCAGTGGAGTAGGAAGTAACCAATTGCACCTTTTGCGACATCCTATAACACTTAATCTTATTCCACATTAGTGATGATGGGGTTTCAGGGGATATGGAAGCGCAGAATTTACGCCACCCTTGAATTTTTTTCTTTTTTAAAAATCTTTTTGGTAGAAGCATCTACATTACGATAGTTTAGGAAGTTCTCTAAGGTAACGATAGTGTGACATCTTTTCTCAGCCCTATTTCTTCTCTTTATCATCTCTGTGCATTCTGAATCCCACCAAGGGGGAGACGGAATTTTACCTAAGGAAGTATTCTTCTTCTTAAATGATGCCTCTGCTGAAGAAATAATTAGTTCTTTAAAATAATTACAACAATCTTTGAGATTTATTTGGTTGGGTTCTGGAAGGAGACAGATTTTTTGATCTACCAGAGTGGCATATGCTTCCCATTTAGTTTTATCTAAGATGTATGGCAGCAATGGGGGAAGAATATTTGATTTTATATTTTGGGAAGGGAATGTAACTAGGATGGGAAAATGGTCAGAACCATGGGTGTATGGGAGACGGGACCAGGATAACTGGCTGGCTAGGCAGGGGGAACAGAAAGACAAATCAACAAAACTAGGTTGTATATTAGGGGAGGTATGACGAGTCGGGGAGCCATCATTTAGTACACACAGATCAAATTCATCCAGGATGTCTAAGATTCTTACACTGAAGGCATCATTATTATGAGCACCCCAGATTTGATTGTGGCAATTAAAATCTCCCATTAGCACCACGGGAGGGGGGACGGAAGACAAAACATTATGCAATATGGGAATAACAGAGTTATCCCTCTTAGAAATATATACAGAAAGGAAAGAAATATTATTAAAACGAATACCTACACACTGAATGAGATTATTATTGTATCTAATAGGAATTAAGTGAAAACTTAAATTATTTTTAATTATGAGAGCAGTACCACCCCAGCCATCAATTCTGTCATGACGTAGTACAGTATAACCTGACATTCGAAAAATCTGGTTGGGTTTTAACCAGGTCTCGGAAATAGCACTAATAAAGGGTTTATGTTTATTTAAAAGGAAAGATAAATAGGTTTTGTTTTTATTTATGCTTCTACAATTCCACTGAAGTACTAGATCCATTTTTTAGAATATTAAAAATTGAGAGAGTTAGAGTCTGTATAATATTGCAGGCGACGTTGTTCGGTAGTTTGGAATCGGTAATAACTTTAATTAAGGATGATATTAAATTATGAATTGCGTCTGGTGATATAATTTCTGACGGGACTTGCTTTTTATCATTGTCTGAAATATTTTGAGTATTTCTAATAGCACAGCCATTTTCTGGGGAAGGTATTTCAAATGACTGTATCAATGCTCTGTGGGCTTTTTGATGATCTAAATGTGGGGTAGGAGGTCTTGACGGAGGTTTAAGAGAAACCGTTTTACGATAAGATGAAGAAACTGCTTGTTGGGTAAAAGTTCCATGAGATACAGCAGAGGGATGTTGGAGGGGTAAATGCGGAGTGGTCGATACTACCTCAGCAAACGACTTTTTTACTAGTGGGAATTTTAAACTAGCCTCTTGATAAGACACATTGTGAGTAGACATAAAGTGTTTTATGTTGGCTTGCCTAGCGTGTTCCGGACAATTTCTATTGGTAGAAAAATGCTGCCCAGAACAAAAAATGCAGACAGCCTGGGATTCCTCCACCGTGCATGATTCCCCTGAGTGACTGTCTGTACATTTGTAACACCTTAATTTGGATCTGCATTGTTGGCGTGTATGTCCAAATCTACAGCAGGCAAAGCATTGTATTGTTGGGAATATGTAATTTTCTACCGGTAATAAGGTGAAACAGCAGTAAACTTCTTTGGGTAGTATTTGCCCATCAAAAGTAAGAACAACGGTTTGTGTTGGAATCCATTTTTGACCGTCTGAAGAAGATGTTTTCCTACTTAGTCTACGCGTTTTAATAATTTTACCTGTGTTGGAAGGAAGTTTAACCAGTTCAACAATTTCCTCATGTGTCATCTCAACCGGTATTCCCCTAACCAAGCCCATTCGCGAGATGTTATGGGAGGGGATATAAACTTTATAATTATTTTGGGAAAAAATTACGTTCTGGATGAATTGATTGGCCAACTCTCCAGTTTGGAATGACACTGAGAGTCTATTACGTCCGATTTTTTTGATGCCATCCTGTAAAACATTGGTGAGTTTATGTTTATATAGAAAAGCACCAAATTTGATAGGATGTAAAGTGGTACCATCTGCTGGAGAAACCTCATTTAATTCGACATAGACGATGAAGGGTCCAGTATCCTCTCTGGAGTATAAGGTCCTTATTAATGTATTGGGTTGCGCTGGCGAAGAATCCATGACGGAAGAGCTCGACATTGGTAAATTAGATGGGGGCTTATCTACGACCGACAGTGTGGTTGAGGTATTGTCCGTGCGATTAGGTAGAATGTTTTGCATATTATGCAATACTTTGTTCAAAGGTATTTTTTTATTCTTTAAAATGGGTCTTATTCTTTTGTTTCGTAGTAAACTAGCTTTTGGTGATTTAGTATTCAAAAAGTTGGGGGCTGCAGAGCTATCAGAGGGTACAGGAGACGTAATAGGGGTAAATGCTGGTGTAGTCGAGCTAGCATTTTGAATAGTGCTCGTCATTGTTTGTACATCATTATAACCAATGTCTGGTGGCGGGTCGGGATCCGGGCTAATATCATGTACATCCATCTCCATCTTTTTGTTTTTTATTTATTATTTTTTATATAAAAAAAGATTATTAGTAAATAAATAAATATGTTTTTTTTTTTCAATTTTAACACTAAACAAACAGTGGACAAACACGTACCAATCAACAGAACACCACACAAACAAAACTTACCACCTTATGAGAAGAAAAAAGAAAAAAGAGAAAATACAATACACACTAATGAAAACTTATAATTATTTATTTATTATTTACACAAATAAAACACAATCACCACAAATTAGAATCAGTAACGGGATAAATATATTTTATATTGATTTTAGTATCGACATAACCTCAAAAACATGAATGTCACACCGACCGCAGCCTATCGAATCTTCCAGTTCTATATCCATATTTTATTTTAAGTAAAAAACAAGTTTCTTAGTAAAAAGTTGTATTTTATATCATTTATGGTATGCTGTCCATGTAAGTAGTGCCCTCTATTGGTTCAGTTTGTAAGTTCTTATAAAACTATGAACAGATTTGTAACATCTAATAAAATCACCATAGATGTCACTTTTGGGCAAAAAAGATACTAGCCGACGTAATTCTTGAAAATGTTCACGAGATTAATAAAATTGGGCGCATAATACTTCAGTTGCGTTTACTTTGGCATGAGGAAATGTCATGCACCTGTGGCCCGTTCTTTGTTTATACAGTTTTACATAAATAACTCGGCATAAAACCATGTAAAGTAAGTGATATAACGTTTGTGAAGTACTTTTAGAGTGATAAAAGTGTGCAAAATGAAGGTGATCGAGGCGAAAATCGTCGTTTTGGGTTCACAAGGTAAATTATTGCTTCAGTACATTAATTCGGCAAAAAAGTAATAAATATCGTATTTATAAAACCTTTATGCAACGGTAATAAATTGCGGCCTCAAGAAATCGGGCTTAGATAACTATTTTTACTTGTCTGCACGAGTTTAATCCGTGCAAATAAGCGATTTACACTGTTACCAAACTATTTTATCAACTTTTGACACATTGTTGTTATTGAAAGATAATTTAAAATTGTAACAATCCTATTGTATTAAAATGAAGCCTTAGTGATAATTGTAGCATCATTAGGTTGTTATTTTACAGCGAAAACTATTCTGACAAAAGAACCAACTGCACGAATTTTAGAAGTTTTAAATGTATATGACATAATACTATGTGACCTTGAAGAGCTTAAACATGTTAAACAAGTTCTTAGACACAAGTTCTGGTTTCAAGAAAGTGATTAAAAACAAAAATAGTTTTATAATTAGTTTTCTTAAAATAGGCTAAAAATATAGGACTCAAAAACTATTATTGCTTATTACAAAAACTGCATATTTTGTCTAGCCTTTAGCTAAAGCGGTCGGGCCCGGCACCGCCCGGGTGCATGCACGTTTTAAAATGACAGTCAAAATGTTTAATTCTGACTATCAGTTTAGAATATCGACCAATCGGACTACGAAAAATTTCCTCGTATTTGCTAGAAATATCACTACTGCTTTCCTCCTATAGGTCATAGCGTGATGATATATAGCCTATAGCCTTCCTCAATAAATGGACTACCCAACACTGAAAGAATCATTCAAATCGGACCAGTAGTTCCAGAGATTAGCGCGTTCAAACAAACAAACTCTGCAGCTTTATAATATTAGTATAGATTATCAAAATTTACGTTTGTAAGTAGTTATTTTGATTTTTTACTATTTCAACCATAACCCTCATATTCATATATTCATTTTGATATCCATACCAATAGCATTTATATAATTTGACAAATAGTGAAATTTTCAAAGCTATCTGCTCTATCGTGAAAAAATAATTTGACTTTGGTACTGTAAAAAAGAAGTTATATTGAAACGCTATCTGAATCTTTTATTTCAGTTACCAATTACGAGTACTACACCTGATTCAAAATTTGGCACAGTTATAATACTTGCTTAGTGGATTACACAGAATTATTATTTATTTATTATTTATTATCTGCAATGAGAAGACTTATACGTATGCGAATTCTTGGGATGGGTTTTAATTATAGTTGCGGCCACCGTTACTTGATGTAATTGGGCTACCGTAGAATACCGTAAGTGTGGATATCAGAAAATAATTTTACGTTTCAAAATCACTATAATTGATTTCTTGAAAGAATAAGATCATAAATCAATCAGTTTGATAAGCCATAGTCGGATTATCGATTACACGTTTTATTTTCCGTATAGGTAAAGAAGTTGGTCATTATTTTTTATGTGATTTGATGCAACGTGACGCCAATCTTGGAAATTTAAAAGATATACTATTAAGAAATGACATAAATCCATCTATACATGGAGGGTAGAGCCACGCTATGGTGAATGGTATAGTGAAACTGTCACTATATTATGTCTCATAATCATAAACATAAACAATATGTGATGTATCAGTATTCACAGTGGCATAACTACGAGTATACCATCTGAGGCACTTGGTTGATTGTCTTGTCCCTTTCGTACTCTGTTATCAGGTGTTTTCAAATTAATAAAATAATAATAATAAATAACACCCAACAGTCACATACATAGTCCTGACCCCACACTAAGATCGAGTCTTGTGTCGTGGGTATCAGGAACTACGAGAGACTTTTCGGTCTCACAAACACCCAGACCCGGAAGAAATATTTGTGGGCCGCACAAACATTTCTCTCGGTGCGGGGATCGAACCCGCGGCCTCTCGTTTCACAGGCGGCGTCTAACCAACTGCGCCACGGAGGCTGTCAAATTAATAATTAAATGTAGATATGTCTAATGTTCTTCTAGTTTGAGGTGTTACAACAATATTTGTTACTTGAACTAGTAGGGCATCTTGGCTGGATATGGAAGGAATTGGGCAGTAAATTTGTTTTCATGTGTTTGGCAGCGATGAGTCTCGGTGTAAAATGTATATGTTATGGTCCAAGTGATTAATGCGGGCAGTATTCATAATGCCCGGGCAGTATGAATAATGCCCAGCCATATCGGGCCAAGTGATTAATTACAATCTAAACTCACCTATTTATCACATTGCCCGGGCATTATGCATATGGCTACATGATGATCGGGCAATGTGATTAATAGGTAAATTTTTATGTGGTGCGCTGCCGCATTGTCGCATCTGCGATAGCCCCATAAATTAGAAATGTTGAAATGATCTGCTTATGTTTTTTAACGTCCGAAACATTATCTTCAGAAGGAAATTAGTGTACCCATTTTATGGATCAGTTAGGTCGACTGTGCCCCAAAACCGACTCGGGACACCCCGACTTCACGTAGTCTTTTGGCTACCGACCCTAGAGTGTATATAAAAAGCCGGAGGCGCGGAGGGAAAGCAGCCCCCGCCCACTGTAACGAAGGACCAGCAAGCCGAAGCCGCGGAGGTGAGCATGGGTGCCTATCTTTTGTTACGCAAGGGCGAAGGGGCTGAACTTCCCGTAGCGCCGGAGACGTTGCAGAAGCAAATTTGTATTGACAACAAGTGTTTTGAGGTTAGGTTACTATAATTGACATTTCTCAGGAATGGTCGATGGGAATGGTGCGTTTCCTTTTCATGAGAGTGGTACCAAGGGAGGTGTGTGACCTTGCAATAGCCGCACGATGCCACTTCGGCTCATTGTTTTGATTTCGATTCGCTTTACATCACTCTACCCAATAGGCACTGGGCATTATTCATTATGCCCGGGCAATGTGATAAATTTATTGGTTACTAGCTGTGCCCGCGACTTCGACCGCGTGGAATTTAACAAAAAAGTGAATTGGTTTATTTAGTTTTTTTTTTAGTTTTTGCATTTTTATTTTAATTTTCAACCTTTGTAACGAAACCATACCGTGATCTAATTCTACGGTGGCGCCATCTCTTAGCGAGCGGCGGTAAACTCCCGTTACACATTTATTTTCCGTTTTTTGTATTAGCTTTTTTGAAAAAATTCTTTATATACAATATTTTGTAAATGTGATATTGATTCGTTGGTGGGAGGCGCCCGACGTGACGGCCCAGTGGTGGCATGCGCGTGAGCTGCGCGCGGGTATTGCAACATTACTTTATTTTTCTAAAATAAAAGAATTTTTCTAAAATAAATGTAGCCTAAGTTACTCCTTGTTATATCAGCTACCTGACAAAAAAAGTCCCGTCAAAATCGGTCCAGCCATTTCAGAGATTAGCCGGAACAAACAGACAGACAGACAAAAAATTTTAAATATCATTTTCGGCACAGGTATCGTGTATATAACGATATGTAGTAGGACATTTTTTTTTATTTTCACTCTTAAAACAGACACTTCAATTTTATTTATATGTATAGATTCCCACCAGATAAGTTTAAGTATCCTTTGGTAAGTTCTTTTGGTAAGTGCGTGGTGGCCTGTTGGTAAACGGACTAGACGCGACTGCCAACATGTTCACGGTGGTCGCGGGTTCGAATCCCAGGGCACACCTCTGACTTTTCGGAGTCATGTGTGTATTGATAGTCAATCACCACGCACTGAAAACGATGAAGGAAAACATCGTGACGAAACCTGCATACCATAGCGATTGATAAAAATTTCTATGGTATGTAAGTCCGCCAACCCGCACTAGGCCAGCGTGGTGGACTATATGGCCTAACCACTCTCAATCGTACTCTCGATTGTAGAGTAGGCCCGTGCCCTGCAATGGGACGTATATGGGCTGATACGAATTTCCAATATTGCAATGCTATTGTATAATAATAATAATAATAATAAATAACACCCAACAGTCACATACATAGTCCTGACCCCACACTAAGATCGAGTCTTGTGTCGTGGGTATCAGGAACTACGAGAGACTTTTCGGTCTCACAAACACCCAGACCCGGAAGAAATATTTGTGGGCCGCACAAACATTTCTCTCGGTGCGGGGATCGAACCCGCGGCCTCTCGTTTCACAGGCGGCGTCTAACCAACTGCGCCACGGAGGCTGTCAGTGTAATAATTGGTCTCTGTGGAAATCATTGGGGGAGGCCTATGTTCAGCAGTGGACTTCCTTTGGCTGATGGATGGATGGATGTACTGTCGATTGTAGAGGAGGCCCGTGCCCTGCAGTGGGACGTATATGGGCTGATACAGATACAGAGATCCTTTGGTAAAGAATTGAATCCCTTGCCATTCCGTTCTGGTCTGAACTGGCTTTTATGTACACAGTACTCTTTTTTTAATACAGTTTCAGATATTTTTTTAATATTGCATGGAATCAAGTATTCATATCTTCCCCATTAACAAATGTCTATTACTTGAGGGCAAATTTGATTTAATGTTGTACATTATAACCCAATCTTGTGGTCAAATGAAGGCAATAAACTACAATAGAATGAGGTGATAACAGTGCATTCAGATTCCTATTATTCCCTTCCTGTTAATATTGGGTCAATAATACTATTATTTCATTTATTTTCTTGCTATGTTTATTGTATTATAGAAACAATATAGTATATATGTATAAAAAACATACAGTTAAATTGAGAACATTCTCCTTTTTGAAGTTGGTTATAAATACCTGATATGATATATTCTGCGTAGGGAGTTTACTGAACAGAAAAATACACATGTACTATATCAGCCCATATACGTCCCACTACAGGGCATGGGCCTACTCCACAGTCGAGAGCACGATTGAGAAGATTGAGAAATACACATGTAGGTGATCAATATCCTTAAAAACTAGTAAAATAATGTTTCTTTAAGTAAATATTTTTTTACAAACTTGGTATATTATTAGCTAAATTAATTATCCTAATGTAACATCTTTTAAACTAAAAACCTTGCTTTATTACCAAAGTAATGCCCTGACAATAATAATATTGTGTTAATAATAGAGCTAGTGTATTATGGTCCTGAAGTAGTGCAGAAATTTAGAAATAGGATATTTAAATTGTATCTTTGTTAAATAATTATAGACCCCTAAATAAAAAATATATATATAAATAGCCGCATTTTGTATTTTTTTGTCAAATATCTTCTTTTTCATTATTCCCTAACTGCTGAGGATTGTCATGCCAACACATGTGATGTTCGTTCATTATGTTCAGTCTTGAGTAGCATCTGGTATGGACCGCTCGATATGTAGGCTATCGCCAAGCAAATATGTGCATTGTAGGTATATTTTATTCTTAATATTATCTTATTAATGTATTTTACCCCCAAATACTGGATAGCTACTCAGCCACCGGACTTATTTGATATGACGTTATTTTGAGGTTCCGTTAAATTTCGAAACGAAATACTGCATAGCCATTTAGCTCATAAATCGGTCTACTCAGCAAACATCCAGTTAAATTTCCACAGATTAACGAAAAGTTTGTTTTCAGCAATGATTATAGAATAGAGAGGATAAAGCATAAGGTCACGTCATGCGTACCACTTTGATACACAAACATGGCGGCGGCTCCGCCCCTAAAAATAGTGATACGCTAGTACCAAATTTTCTATCGATATCGATCATCAACAGTGGCATACGACTAACATTAATATAACATTTTTAATTTTTGCTTTACATGTCAATTGAGTATAAACAGGGGATTTTAGGACTTGACAGTCAAGTCTTTAAAAATTAAATCCGATAATAATAGGTCAATGTTTTGATATTTTTTTCATGCTATGATTTATTTGATGGGTAAGTTTTACCTGATGATTGGATTGGATTTGTCAAATAATACACACGTGAGTTAAAATACAACTTTAATAATAGCTAGAATTTGCTTGCGACTTCGAATATACCACACTTTTTTCCTTAAGCACCAATTTTCACCATGTCAATATTTCTTGCCAAAAATATAAAAATATTTATTTGCCAAATTATAACTAAAGTCTAAAAAAAACAGACATTTAGCAAACAACAATGAAAATATGTACACTAAACTAACAACTTTAATATATAAATAGAAATAAAATATCTACACAAAATTAACAATTAAAATGTAAAAATAGAAATTAAACAATTAACTAAATAACACAATTAACTAAATAAACTTACATTATTGTTTTCTGTGACATGAACCATTGTAATTTTAAATGGCGATATAAAAAAAAGAAAAAAGAAGGCAGTTCGTGTTGCTGACGAAGTTTCTTGCGCCACTTCTTCTTCACAGCTACAACACGTTCCGAAGCGGTGGTAGCAGAAATGAACAATCCAAAAGATCTTTTGAAAGACTATTTGAATAAATAATAATAATAATAATAAATCTTTATTTCATTACAACATGCTTACAACATAATAACACCCTGACTCCTGAACTAGGAAGCCCTGTATAACAGAAGTCAGTCTCTTTCGACAATTATTTATTTAACAGCTGCTTTATATAAAAAAATAAGAAACTCGAAAAAAAATAATAATAAAAAGACTTAATAAACTATGTAACAACACTAGATCGCCAAATGAAATGAACTTAAATTATAAAGAATATTTTGATTTTGATTTTGAATAAAGGAATTGTAGCGGACATCGCGAACGAAGGCAGGAAATCAGCACTAGAATAAAAATATTTTTCAAATAATTCAATCAAACAAAAAATACATAAGGTACATACATACATAAACATACAAGCGGTGAATGATGTGTACTATAGATTTTAATTTATGTATAAATATTGACTGCCTCGGTGGCGTAGTTGTATTATGGTACGGTTACAAAGCTGAGGTCTCGAGTTCGAATCCCGGGTCGCGCAAAGTGATATCGGATTTTTCTATTCATTATCAGCACAGTCAGGAATTTGTGCCCGATATTGCGATAGGCTCGCCACCCACAACATCGTAGGACGGAACGTACAAGGCGAAATAAATAAATAACACCCAACAGTCACATACATAGCCCTGACCCCACATTAAGATCGAGTCTTGTGTCGTGGGTATCAGGAACTACGAGAGACTTTTCGGTCTCACAAACACACAGACCCGAGAGAAATATTTGTGGGCCGCACAAACATTTCTCTCGGTGCGGGGATCGAACCCGCGGCCTCTCGATTCACAGGCAGTGTCTTACCGCCTGCGCCACGGAGGCTGAAATGTGGGTGTCCTGGTTGCACCTCAGCCTACCCCTTCTGGGAAAAAGGCGTGAGTTTATGTATGTATAAATATTAATATTATGATAAATTTATTTGTAACAAAACTAATAAAAATGCAACTGTTACATAAACAATAGTAATATGATGTATTAAACATTTTGATCTTAGTGTGGGGTCAGACTATATATGTGACGGTTGGAGGTAATTATTTCTTGATATTCCTAAAAATATACTTATACTTTACAATTATCGTTACTTTTTTAGTCGCCATAATGTAAACATATGACCAACTAATACTAATTTACATGTTACAACCGTTACAAGGTTATACCTGTCGAGACAAACACCCAGTTGCATCTAATACATTTCGTTCATTATTTATATTATCATTATTTACAGGATATTTAATACATACCAAATAAAATAAAATAACATAGGTAGATTTTTATTGCTATTATTTGACTGAGGAAAATCATTATGTCTCACTTAGAATTCAATCAATGAATATGAAAGTGTTGGTTAAGATAAACAATTATAATAATTAATAATAAAATATAAAACTATTTCTGTTCATTAAAAGGTTCTTCAGAACATTAGACCATAAACTACCAATTGTCCAAATTATCTTGCATATCATCTTTGTTGTTGATTAACAATTGTATTATTAATAGGGTTATTAGGTAAAATATCATGATTACTACAATTTCACTTACCGGGAATATTGTTGGAAAGCTGTTTTCTTTTTCAAAATGTAATGAACAAATAAATGTATTTATTGCAGGGTTCCAATAGCTTCCAATTTTTTGTATCCATTTTGTCCTGGTTTGTATGTTTATAGGGAATCTAAAAAATATTTTTAATTTCACTTTGTTTGTCGGTCTGAATATATATTTAAATATAAACTATTTTTTTCTTTTTTTTTAAATAAAGATCAAAATATTTAAAAATAACTCATTGTCATATTAAATAAATAGTGGCAATAATATTATTTTGTCGATTTAATATAACGTTAAATTGTTTTTTTCATATAAATTTATTTATATTATTATTATTATACTATTATATATTATTATATACCTATTATTGGACCCAAATTTAGCAGCTCAAACTATAGGACCCATGTAATTTTGTTTATCCCGTGGTGCATCTGGCTTCTCCAGTTGTATATCTTTATATCAGAGGATACATACCTCTCGACTCAATATTTTTTTTCACCCGCTTTGCTGCGGAGGGAAGTGGACAACTATTTGTTTCCAACTCCTCCTTTTGTTTTTCTTTCTGATTAATTTCGATGCGGGTTAAAGATAAGCTAGTGTCCCTGAGAGACTCGCCGAGCTCCGGAGCTCGGTGTCAAATCTTTGTGTGCCACTGTTGATCCTGGCTGACAGGAGTTGCAGTGGCGGGTGTGAGGGCGGGAAAGTCTCTACCAAAGTACTAAGATGTGGCAATCGCAGTCCGCGCGTGGCTATTTTTACGACGCACGGCAAAAATCGACTGCAGCCAGGCCGGAGCAACGAGCGATACGTCCTCCCTCTAGAAGGCCTTGCGGCTGTCTGATTTGATGCACGGCGGACAGCGTGTTTTATAGTGGTTTTTAAAATATATGTAGAAAACATGAAAACTAATTTTATTGAAATATAAAAATGGCAATTTATTGATAAGATGTTCTTCTATTATAATATGCAATTGCTATAAACAATTATGTACGATAAGTTGGTGAAAAAAAATATGTTCTTGACGAGAGATTTCTGAATAATTTCGCATTGTTTAAATTTTTATTTTTCAGGAACTAAACATAAAAAGATATTTTTTCTCAGCATAATCCTCCATAAGGGTCTTATTGGTAATATTTTTATCTTATATTTAGTGATTTCGGATATCTTAAGCTTCTAAATTGCCACTTAAAGCCTAAATAACGAAACTAGTTTTCAGTAATCCTTATAGTACTCACAAATTATCCATCAATCTATAATGTTTTCCACCAAAATCCCTAGATGACAACCTTTTCTAAAATTAGTTTTATTATTTTTCCTTGAAATTGTTTATTGGTGGCTATTAACTCATTTGAAAAGTCCTGTTTTTTAGCCAAAAAGCGCGTGCAGGGTATAAACGCTCTTAAAATTTATTATATTTTTTTTTTTAAGAAATAAATATGCATTTATTATGGTTTGTTCTTAAACGTTCTTCTGTTTTATCCCGGGCGACAGATTTTGATAAAATAAAGTACTTAATTATCATCTCATTTTACATTTAGTTCACAGAGCTGAAGGCAAAAAAATTGCAATTATTTTTATATTTATTGAAAATATATATTTTCCCTACAAAAAAAAGTAGGTTCCTTCGAGGACGGAGGAAGGGTGGGGGACCTTCGCACCGATACTAAGTTTCATATTAAAATGGGCATTCTGTTTTGAAGCCCACTCAATGCTTTATTTGTGTTTATTTTAACCCGTAATAAGAAAATAGCCTAACGCCTTAATACTCCAATGCCACTCAATTATTATTGTGTACTGTATATCTCTAACTTAGTCAGTACTTTTAGATGGGTCTTGTGTAGTGCAACTTTATATTCGGATTACTATGTGTTGGAAGATGCTTCCATCTAGTGATCACTTGCAACTTATGTTAGGTTGTTCGTCTACTTATTCATATCAACGTCGGAAAAATATCATCAACAGCAGTTTTAGCTGAAAATGATTGGGTAGACTTGATTTTACTCAAATATAGTTTATGCGAAACTCGCTATTTAGTGAGATATATTTATCCGCATTGTCCACTCTAAAATATTATAATACCTCAAAATCCCACGCCCTTACTTGAAAAGGCTCAAGGTAATATATAAATAGATAGAAAGTATTGGGAAACCAATATCGCACTTTTCATAATCGGCTTATGTGCTCTGAAATTTCTATAATCATACGAGTGGTTATTAAAATAAATGGCATCAAGTTATTTGACCGCTCGACCGAATCGGTGGCAAGGTTGTAACTCAACACTAGTGCTTAGTACATGAAACGTAAGGTATTGTACTGTTTTACTTCAATATGTTGTCTAAATTACATCGCTCTGCTCAGTATTTTGTGGCTGTACCATCTGGCTACCTTAAATTGATATTAATTTTGAAGCGCTTACTTTAAGCTTGTCACGTGTATTTTTCATTTAAATTACAAGTAATCGTTTGGATAAATAATTTCGTTACTGCTTATTTTAGTAAGTGGACCTCAATCAATGGAGTACTCTGTACTGCATGTAGTTTATCAGTCCTCTTAAATTATTCAAAATTTATGCTATATTAAAAATATATACTACAGCTTTGGAAAACTGGTTAGACGACAGATGATTTTGCAATATACGTGTACTTTACGTATTTTTAAGAGTAACATAAAAACTAAAAACCGATATTGCGATATTCGTCGCCAATAACATCAAATAAGCTCAATAAAACATGAATGGAGCGCGATTTATTCACAATGTAACGTTTGCTCTTCTGCTATCTCGGATACCTTTGCGTCGGTGTCTGTCATTTCACAAACTACTTGATGCTTATCTTATTATCTGACTGTACTTGACTACTCCTTACTCGCTAGCTAGGCACAACAATCTATAGTTCGATTAAGCGGCCTTAATCTTCTATTCCGTGTGGCACTGGCAGACTTCTCATACCGCGTGATATTGACATATTGTAAATAACTTCGTCCACATGTTTGTAACCACCCCAGGAAACATTGTACCAAGTTAGATAAAAATCCACCTGATAGTTTTGTCAAAAATCACGATTTTGTATTTCGTAATTTTCGATCACTCTGTACATGCATGAGTAGTTTTGCCGCTCAGCTGACGAAGGACTTTGACCCCCGCAAACATAAAACTTGGCGAAATAGAGATCCCTCAATATGTTCTACACTACAATAATTATTATTAATGTAGCCTAGAACATGATCGTTATTTTACAAGTAAGTAATAATGATTAACTGGTGTATTTTTTAGTAAGCATTTACTCAAATACATACACTAATTACTAGGCACTCTCAAAATCCAATATACACATTAAAAGGTTTCTTGAATATTGGAAATACATACACGGCATTTTAATTGCACAATACATAAACTTTAATTGTAATCATAATCATAGGCCACAAAAAAAAAAAAAAAAATCTGTCACGTGACAATCGGTCCAAATAAGTATACATGAATAAAACTATGCATCAAGAATAAAATTTCTTTCAGCTTTGTTTTTACACAGTTTGAAGTCAATTTTAAGTATTGTTTGAATCCAACACGCAATATTTAAATTTAACATTTCCAAAACAATTTTACGTAAACGTATCCTAACGCGCCATGTTCCTTCTGTACTTTGCATTTACTATAATCACTTGTTGCCAGATCATACATCTTGTTATTATTATGTCATAATATGCAACTGTCCCTTTTTCGCCCTTGGATTGAGTATAAATAAAAGAAAGTGACAGCATACGAAACATTGTTGAAGTAGTGTTGTGAAATTATTCGAGGACACTTAATCGATATTTTTTTATCTCAATATTATTTAATATTATAAATATGGATCTAAATCAAGCTTTACTATAGTATGAGTTGACTGGAAACTTAATATTATGTCAGAAATATCATGGTAATTCGTTTTTGTCGCTTACGGTTGTTTTAATAATTTGGAACATCTTCAATAATTAAAACCCAACGTAAGGAACAAAAATCAAACCGTATTCAATTCTTTTTTAAGAATTCCTGACGTAAAGGGTGGTAGAAAGTTCACCTAACGTCAAGTAATATTGCCATTGACGAAATTATTAAAAATAAGAATTTAAGTAATTCCAGCAAATGAGCAAGCAGATCATTTTATGGTAACTGGTCACTGCCGCCCATGAACAGCCTCGACTCATGTATCATGAATGTGTTACCGGACCATGACATTGCGAAGGGAGCGGGAAGGAAAAAGCCGGCAATCTTACTCACCGATCGAAACGCGACAGCGAAGCTGTCGCTTCAAATCATTCGCCTGTGAGACAGCGGTACCTCCCCGGACGAGCCTGTCCATTCATGCTGAGTATCGGGGTGCCCTTCGCTCTGGGATATCCGGTGCCGTCCACAATGCGTGTGACGTTAATTGAGGGGTTTTTAGCATACGGATATTCTGGAGTAGATATTGTTAGGGACCGATCTCGGCCACAATATCCGCTTCTATACCGGGCTGGAAGGCCAGAGACACTGATATACCCCTTTCGACCCCCCGATACCCCCCCGAGGTATCGAAAGGGGAGCTTAAAGCTTTTTCTCTTGAACAAAAAAAAAGTGCACAAAGTTATTTGACTAATCTCGAAAAATGACAATAACTTGACAATATTTAATGTTTCGAAAGTAAACTTTGTGAAATCTTAATTTTATACAAAATACACCTATGTATTCGCAGCTGTAGATTGTTTTATTAATTAACTACTTACGGGTAAAATTGCTTAGAAAAGTAAAATTGACACATTTTGACAGCCTCCGTGGCGCAGTTGGTTAGACGCCGCCTGTGAAACGAGAGGCCGCGGGTTCGATCCCCGCACCGAGAGAAATGTTTGTGCGGCCCACAAATATTTCTTCCGGGTCTGGGTGTTTGTGAGACCGAAAAGTCTCTCGTAGTTCCTGATACCCACGACACAAGACTCGATCTTAGTGTGGGGTCAGGACTATGTATGTGACTGTTGGGTGTTATTTATTTATTATTTATTTATTTATATTCGACTAAACTATAAATAATCGATATCGATTTCGAGATATTTTAATCACGGCCCTTATTTTAAATTACCAATCACATAAAGATTTTTTTACGCCAATCAGAGTATCTCATTTGAAATACTATTATCCAATCCAGTTACGTAATTACTGCATCAACCAATCCATCCAATCAATCCATAGGGATCTTTCATTTTTTAGCAAATCCTAATGTATGGTGGCGCGGGCGGCGCGGCGGTAAGCTCAGTGAAATGAAATGAAATGAAATGAAATGTATTTATTGATCACGTAGGCAATTAAGGAGCTCTTATGACAAGTCAATACACATAGAACTTAATCTCTATTTACAATATATTTCCTATGCTTATTATTACTTATTTTAATTTCTTGCTTTTATCAATTTATTTATTAATTTTATTTATTTTTAAATTAATTTTATTTTTATTTATAATTTATGATTAGTTTTTTTTAATTTATTTAGTTTTTATTCATATTTTATTTAAAGTATTAGTTTTTACTTTATAGTAATTTATTTGTCAAAGAAATACATTATTTACGTTAGTCAAATTAAATTATATTATTTGTGGACCATAAATATTACAACGGTGCGTAGCGGTTTATAGTTACCACCGGATCCAACGCGGCCCTTCCTGAGAAGACCCGGCGAAACAAACTCAGTGGGCTTACACTACCACTGGAACTACGCGACGCGACCCAGTCCTGAGTATATCCAGCGACTAAGACTCAGTGGGCTTGTTTTGGGTCCAACTTAAGACAACGACCATAAGTATTTCCGATACGTCCCGTATGTTTAGGCTTACTGCCGGATCCAACGCGGCCCTGACTGAGAAGACCCGGCGAACAAACTCAGCGGGCTTTACTTTACCACTGGATACTACGCGGCGCGACCCATTTCTGAGTAGATCCAGCGAGTCAAACTCAGTGGGCTTGGTTTTGGTCAATTTACTAAAATAAGTATTTGTGACTTGTCTTACAAGGATTTGCCATATTAATTATTATTTTTATATGATTTTTTCGATCGGTCGTCATATAGTTTAATTGATTTATTTGATTGTATATAGCTTAATTTTTGAGTTCACAATTTTAGATATTTTTAATTATTTAAATTAGGTGGTGTAATAAGCGAATAGTTCAGGGCCCCAGGAGGTCGCAATGTGCAAGAGAACACCTAATCCCAGGCTTTTTTATCCTCAATATATTCCTTAATATTATAATAACCCCTAGTCATAAGTTTGTTTTTAATATGGACCCTAAATAGTTTGTCCGGTAGCTGCGTTATCCTATTGGGAAGTTTATTATAAAATTTAATACAACTACCCAAGAAAGATTTTTTTGACTTTTCTAGTCTAAACGAGGGTATTGCTAGTTTATTTTTATTCCGCGTATTAATGGTGTGGGTGTCACTGACCTTATAAAACTTATTAATATTTTTACGAACGTGCATTATATTCTGAAAGATGTATTCAGATGACACGGTTAGTATATTGCTTTCTTTAAAAACAGATCGCAAAGAATCGCGGCTTCCTAGATTATAAATAGCACGGACTGCTCTTTTTTGTAAGATGAATATCGATTCGATATCAGCCGCTGATCCCCATAAAATAATGCCGTATGACATTATACTATGAAAATAAGCAAAATATACCAATCTAGCCGTTGCAACGTCAGTTAGTTGTCTTATTTTTCGGACCGCGAACGCTGCGCTGCTAAGTTTAGCTGATAATCTCTCAATTTGTGGACCCCATTGTAATTTTTTATCTAGAGTGATCCCTAAAAAAATTGTGGAATTAGCTAAATTTAGAATTTCTGAATTTAATTCGATACGCGTGTTTACGCTTGCCACGTTCGGTAAAGCAAAACGGACGCATTTAGTCTTACTAGCATTTAATAGTAGATTATTAGCAGAAAACCAATCCGAAATTAAATTAAGAATATTGTTAGGTGTATCTAGATTATCGTCTTTCCGATTAACTTTAAATATTATAGAGGTGTCGTCAGCGAATAAAACTATGTCTGACCACTTCTGAACCATGCAAGGAAGATCATTTATGTAGACTAAGAATAAAAAGGGGCCCAGAATGGAGCCCTGCGGAACCCCAATTTTAACTTTTGATCCTACCGAAGTGAGCCCGTCCAAAGAAACCTTTTGTTCACGACCCGACAAGTAAGACATTACGAGATCAAGTGACGTATCACTGATTCCGTAGTACCTTAGCTTCATAATAAGTGTTTGGTGGTCAACACAGTCGAAAGCCTTGGAGAGATCACAAAAAACTCCTAGAGCATCTTGAGATGCCTCCCAGGCTTCTAAAACCGACGTGATTAGTGATGTCCCGGCATCTTGAGTTGAGCGACCCTTTGTGAAACCAAATTGATTCCTATGTATTAACTTATTTTCATCAAAATGTGCTAGCATTTGATTAAGTAAAAGCTTTTCGAAGATTTTGCTAAGAGCCGGTAGTACAGAAATGGGTCTATAATTCGACGGATTGTTCGAACATCCTGACTTAAAAATGGGTACGACTTTACTAATTTTCATTAAGTCGGGAAAGATACCGTCACTTAGGCAGGAATTAAAAATAGTAGCTAATAACGGTGCAATGTTAACAATAATAGCTTCTATAGCTTTAACAGACAGTCCCCATATATCTTCTGTAGTTTTTATTTTAATTTGCTTGAAAGCCTTTATTATTTGACAACTGGTTACCTTTGAAAGTTAAACTTAGACATATTTCCAGGAACATTTTCCTTTAAAAAAGATTCCGCTAAATCTACTGATGAATCTAAATGTTTAGTGTTCGGTTTACTACGGTACAATAGGGTTGTGTCCAAGGTTTTATTTGAGCAGTAAGTAATCATTCCTTAAAAGCACCGTTTATAAAAACAAACGAATTTAAAAACAGCATCAAAATTGAATGTAAAATGACTGAGATATTAATACATTTAATAGTGCGGTGGGGACACTCGTTGTCTCTTTCGCACGCGTGCACCTTATGGAAGATGACGTCACGCCGTGCATGTTGCATCCTTTTCTATCACTCCTACCACCAACTTTCATATATTTGTAACTTGCTTATTACTTAACGGATTTTAAAAATTCTTTCTGATTATGATTATGCGTAATGTAACCTTCCGTTATAAACAAAAATAAAAATGTATGAAACTAGCCTATTGGTAATGTAAACAAAGACGCGCGCGCGCAGAACTCGCCATTTTGATAGTTTTTAAATTCTGTTGTTATTAGTATTTAGTGTTAAGTAAGTGAATAGTTATGAGACACATATTGGAATTAAGTACGTTATCAGTAGGTGTTAGTTTTAGTGTTTTAAGTGTTCTTTTTATTATTAAAGTTTTAGTATTAGTGTTTATAAGTACATTTTAGTTAGTATTATTTTGTTTTTTTTTTTTATTATTAATTTACTTTACGCGTATTCTTAATACAATGACGAATACTTCTAGTACTGTGGAATACCAGATATGGTGTTATTGTATGGCGAGTGTAATCAAAACGCCGCGCCGCCCTGGCCCTCAGAACATATTGTGAGAGATTTGGTGTAGCTGTACAAAGATTAAGGTACAGTGGTCAGTACTCAGTTGTTGCCCTAGACGCACGAAGATGTTCCTCCCCGTCGTATTCGAATTAACTTAGAGGAGCGGATTTTGAATTGCTTCCGGGACAACCCAAACATGAGCATAAGGCAGGCTGCACGGCAATTCCGTGTGAGTTATTTTTCTGTGCACGGGATATTAAAAACAATTTAATTTGTTCTGTGATTACTATGAACAATTTGTGACATGGGAAGATAGTTCTCGCGATCGCAGCGCCGCGCTGCATGTACTAGCAGGTCGGCTGTTTTCATAAACGCGGGAATATTGCGATGTTGCCGCTCCGCTCCGTACGGACGCTGTAAATCAGGTAAGTGTAATTATAGGACGTTCAAATTAAATGCCATTATTTTGACTTATAATTTGTTTGAAAAATCAACTTTTTTGTTTCTTCTTCGACGACAACTCCTATGCGTGCAAATAATATAACTTACTACGCGATGCACATGGTTTAATTTATTGTAGGGGGTGTCAAAATCACGCTGTATAAAAATACATGAAATGAAATGAAGACGAAAATAATATAATAAATGTTCTACATCATTTAGATTCATTTTTTATCTACCACCCGGTTCGGAAAGCAGTTTTCACTAGAGGAGAACGGGTAAGAAACTCTAGTGTTGCTCTTTTCAAAACCAGTTTACAAATAAGTGATTATTACAAAAGTTTCAAGTGGTTTAAATGAGAGCATGAAAAGACTACAGTAAGTTTTTCCTTACGTCGCGTCGCGTCTTTCTGAGACATATAAACAATGATATATTATACACATACGACGTAGATATCGCACTACCACTTCAAAAGTGAGGCGTTCAAATTCGGGCAATTGGTGTAATTTCATCTAGTCGCATAGCAACGGCGACAGAGGGAAGACCTCAGTGCTGTCAACATAATTTATTTCGAAAATATTGTCTAAAATGTCGAATTGTGTGTTTTAAAAGTGTTAAAACAATGGTGCAAAAATATGAAACTAAATTGGACCTACACACCATACGTAAGTATATAAAAACCACACAAAATTTAATTTTTATTTTAAATTAGCAAACACCGCCTTCAATTGTGTAAGAAGGATCGCCTAATACAACGATTGTGAAGTGCGATAGGGACAAAAAGCGTACGTCATAGATTAACAAGTCAGAAGCGAAACCGATCATACAGAAAATTGACGATGAAAGTTGGAATGGATTTGGATAATTGTATATTTGTTTCTAATTCAATCATATTTAAAACGATTAAGTTATTTGTTATGAATTATTTTCATAATAAATAACTTAATCCAACCACGAACATTACAAAATACATTAGCTTCCCCATATATTTTGAAAGACAATATTTACATATATCATTGAATGTTTCCAGATTTCCACGTGATGAGCTTTTGAGACGTAAATGGATATGCACTAAGCACAGCTCGGACAAAAAGAGGGGATCGTGACTGGATGCCTTTAAAACTGATTAATATTGGTTTAGCACATTTAATTTTGATTAAAAATATACAACTACGAAAATATATATATCCACCTAACAAAACCTGCACCATCGGTTGTAGTATCGGTTGTTTACCAGTGGCAGGTCGCTCATACGTTACCACCATGTGTAGGTACCACCGCAATGTCTATTTCCCCCGCCACACGGCAGTTTAAATGCCATGTTATGTTCCGGTTCAAAGGACACTCTCGCCCGAGTAATCGCTGTACTTATACTTAAGATCTTATGTCTCGGGATGGCGAGCGCAGTGAAAGCCAAGCATTGCTTTGTAATTTAAGGTGTCTTGGTTTCGCTTAATATGTCCACGAGCGGTCATATCACTTGTCATCATTACAACAAATAATAATATTATTAAGAGATCGTTTTTTCAGTGCCTGCTTACCATAAACTAATATACAAAACGGCAATTTATTTTTTTATTTTTTCAAGTTTGTAAGCAAATAAAAATATATTTGTTTCAGGATGGCGTACCACATGTATACTCATGTAGCAACCTCAAAGTTAATATATTATATACTTATAAAACCAAATAGGTAGTTTTATTTATCGTCACCCTTCTGTTTTTACCGCTTCGATTCTATGTTTGGATAGCGCAATGCTATCTCTTTTCGTCTCATACTTTCTGTATAATCTGTTTCATTCACTAAAATTGTCATAAAGTATTAACAAATGAGTATGTATATGCATAGCAGTACAGTTTTTAAACGTCACGCAATATGGATATGCGTCATCTTTATTAAAACATCATTGCATATAAAATCGAAAGTCAAACTGGCGCCCTAGGATAATAACTCGAGCCGAGAACACTATCGGTAAAGTCGGCAAGATGAGTAAGGATTATTAATATTAATCCTTGTCTTTTGAAAGTAATATTTATACATTACTTAATCGAAGATTAATTAGAATAAATTGAGAATTTGGATATCCTTATCAGGGCCTTGATTGAGATTATTTAGAATAAATTGAGAATTTGGACATCCTTATCCGGACCTTGTATCATGACATTTATAAACTGAATATATCGAAAATGCATGTACTAGCGAGTGAGTGTAGGTATAATTGTGTTGTTATTATATTTAATCTTATCTGCAGATTGTGATGAATAAATCTAAGGATTACGTGCGATATTGCAACTTGTTCAATAGTAGCTCAGACATCAAAAATGATATAAGTGACAATGTGAAACGTATTTAGAGGCTTTAGAAAATAGTTTTGTAAGAAGACATTACTGGTGATAGAAAGGTGAAGCACTATTGTGTTCCGGTTTGAAGGGACATTGTAGCCAGAGTAACTACTGGACATAATGAGACTTTAACATCTTATGTCTCAGAATGGCGAGCGCAGTGGAACGCCAAGCATTGTTCGTAATTATTGTTGTTGTTTGATTTTGGTACGGCCCATTAATAAGCAAGCAATACGACCGATTGCTTGCCTTCAGGTGAACGGTATGCTCTTCTCGCCATTCATTTCTATAAAAAAATCTGTACTAGACAATGAAGTCCTGACCATCCAAAAAGATGACGCGGTAGACCTAGGCGTAAGTAGGATGAAATCGACAGGTTTCTTGAGTGTTTGTCCTTAATCGCGCTACACTAAAAAATCTGGTAGGAAAGAGAGGAGGTTCTTGGACAGCAGTGAGTCATTAACCGCTAATAATAAATTAATAAAGTGGACATCATGTATGTAATGTGTATGACACCAATTTTCTCGTATCCCCAAGCACATTTCGCATTGCCTCGTCGCGCTATCATTTCGTTTTCTCTCTGTAGACAGATGGCACTCAAATTTTAGTTTCCTATTTCATACTATGAGTTGCCTTAAATGTGTAGCAACTAGAAATAAATAACTATATATATTTCTAGCGCCCCACCCTGGCTCCGCCCGCACAAACACTTTGAAAATATTCTATCGCCTATGTTCATTAGGGATAATGATTAATGTAGCATTGTAACTGTATTTTTTTTTCAAATCGGTGCAATAGTTTTAAAGCCTATTAAATGCAACCAATCAAATCTTTTGTCTTTATAATATTTTTTAGATTAGATATATAAGTACGGAATTTTCGGCTCGCTGACGCTATTATTTCGATATGTAGTAACATGCTAGTGACCCTTATAACCGACCCGAAATCCGAAACAACACTGCTTAAATGCACTGTTGTGTTTCGGATTGAAGGACATTGTAGCCAGAGCAACTACTGGACATATTGAGACTTAACATCTTATGTCTCAGGATGGCGAGCGCAGTGGAATGTTGCTCCTGTTTGAGCGGTCGTATCGCCTACCATCAGGCGAACGGCATGCTCGTCTCGCCATTCACTACAATAAAAAAATAATAATAATAATCTAAGAACCGGTGTCGATTGCCAAGGTTAATCAGGGTATTTCGATGTTTTAACTTGGATGAAGATTGACACGTCTCCGTTCAGAAATTAACAAGATTATAAATGAATCAAAATATATTGGAAATAAACTCTTATTAGTTCCGTTCATTAGTGACACGCTTCGATCACATTGATCGTTTCCATGCAAAATATAATATAATGTATTGCTCTGTATTACTTAGTACCACAATAAAATTCGAACTTTATTCAATTACACTTGTATCATAGACATGGTACTTGTATTATTAGATTATCTACGATCTTTTCTGAGGATATTTTGGCCTCCGAATGCTGCGTTGTTGTCATGCTGTTGGCAAAATATTAGGAACAGTCTTTCTCTATTCACATTTTATTAGATGGATCATGAAATACTTTTAGATTTTAAGTTTAAGTTGTTCTATTTCACTTACCATAGAAAAAATATTATTATTTTTACACGTAAATGGAGTATGAATACCAGACTAAGTAGTAATCAGACATCGTAGATTTCTTTGTTGTAAAACCGGTTTAAATTTCAAGTGTGCCTATTTTAGAATCTTATCGAAATATGACGAGGAAGTGTGGTGTATCTACAAGAGCTCAGATAGTTGATTGATTGTAGTTCCAAAGAAGCTTAAATGGCTTAACTTACAATGTACTGCACGTTACACAAATAAAAGGATTTAACAACGAAATGATATAATATTTTATTTATATTTTGTTCGGTAGGCTAGCTATGTGGGGAACTGTTCTTATACGAGTCGCCTCATTGGTAATTGGATTTACAGCATAGCTTTCTCCATGGTTATTTGAGCGATAGTGTATATGTATGATAATCTTTATAAGGCAACTTGTAGTGAGAAGCAACGTTTTAATGCCATATTATGTCATCATTGGTACTTGGTAGTGCACAAAAATCGAAGACTCGGTTTTAGCACTGAGGTATTTGCCACGACGAGTATATATCCATATACTATGAATAATATGGCTATAAGTTGGAGACTTGTATTCAGTAGTGGACCTCCTTTATCGGAAGATGATTATAAAGTTATTTTGAGATTTATAATATTTATTTTGATATTGACTTAGAAATGTGATTACACCGCCCATGATGATAAGGACATTGCTGAGATATTATGGAGTAAAGTACTGATAGATAACTAGGACCCGCAGGGCAGCAGGCCATTTCCGTATCAAAATAGGGTCATATTTAGCGGATCTTGCATCTTGAGTACGTTGTTAGACACTTCAGGCAGATCTTCGAGATCCTTGATATACAGGGCCAGCATTGGGCGTTTTTTTTACAAGGGGCGAACGAGAATACATTTCACCTGATGGTAAGCGATAACCGACGGCCATGATCATTGCAACACCATAGGGCATAGAGATGCATTGCGGGTATTTAACGCTTTTTTTTAGTTTATGTGTACAATTTATAAGAAATATTATATTTCATATAGTAGTCTTTCATATATTTATGAAGTACTAGCAGTCCGGCCCGGCGCTGCCCGGGTTCAATTCCGATTATCAATTTAAAATATCGACTAATCGGACCATGAAAACGAATAAATTTTCCTCGTATTTACTACAGCTTCCCTTGTTAATTCATAGCGATGATGATATAAGGCATTCCTCGATAAATGGCCTATCTAACACAAAAAACAATATTCAATTCGAACCAGTAGTTGCTGAAATTAGAGGTAACAAACAAACTCTTTATATGTAAGTTAGCTTAGCTTTATATATTGTTAGTTTATGGTAGTGCGAACACGTTCACAATAATTGCAACTACATGCAGTGCTGGCAGTCGGCAGTCGGCAGTCGTCATCGTTACGCCATGTCAGCCCGCTCCTTTACGCTTCGCTTGAAGGACGCAACTAGCGTTACTGGTTACTCTCGTATCCTTGTGAAATATCGCATTATGAATAAAACGCGTACGCTTTCATAAACATCCGCCTTTGTAAACGTATATCTAGTTACTTAGAAATTTTTACTCGGGTTTATGTATAAATGGTTAAATAAAAATAACTAAATTGGTCAAGTTGTGGCCTGTTGGTACCGGACCGAAAGCGGCTGTCAACATGTTAACGGTGAAGGAAAATATCGTGACGAAACCTGGATACTATGGCGATTTAGAGAGGCCTTATGAGACTCCAAAACAGAAATTAATTATCAGCCACAGCAAGACCACTACCGAGCGCACAAAGTACTTACATTCAATATTCAATACATATTAATTATTTTGTGCTGTTCAGTTCATAAATCTATTTTATTTTGTTTTTGTCCGCCCGGAACCAAGAAAATTGTAAAAAGTAAAGTAATCGAAACGTCGCAACGGTAAATTAAAGTATAAATTAAACCAAATCCGCGATAAAATGGGTAAAAAAATATTTTTATTCACTGAGTAAATTCGCGTAAAACTGAGAAACCAATTTTCTATTTTAGTTATTGAATGTTATGTCCCTTTCAAACGACTTGGATTCTATTTGAGCGAAGAACATACATTCGTTCGATAGCCAATAAAATTTATAAATTGTCTATGCGCAAAGCCGCTAGAATATATACATGTTATGGGCGAAGTGATTAATGCGGGCAGTATTTATAATGTACGGGCAGTATGAATATTGCCGAGCCATACCGGGCCAAGTAATTAATTACAATCTAAACTCACCTATTTATCACATTGCCCGGGCATTATGAATACGGCAACATGATGATCGGGCAATGTGATTAATAGGTGATTTTTACGTGGTGCGCTGCCGCATTGTCGCATCTACGATAGACCCATAAATTAGAAAGGTTGAATTGATCTGCTTATGTTTAGTTGTTTTTTAACGACCGAAACATTATCTTCAGTAGAAAATTAGTGTACCCACTTTATGGATCAGTTAGGTCGACTGTGCCCCAAAACCGACTCGGAACACCCCGACTTCACGTAGTCTTTTGACTACCGACCCTAGAGTGTATATAAAAAGCCGTAGGCGCGGAGGGAGAGCAGCCCCCGCCCGCTGTAACGAAGGATAGGCAAACGTGCGAGCCGTAGCGGCTGAAGCTGGTCGCCGGAGGTGAGCATGGGTGCCTATCTTTTGTTACGCAAGGGCGAAGGGGCTGAACTTCCCGTAGCGCTGGAGACGATGCAGAAGCTAAATTGTATTGACAACAAGTGTTTTAAGGGTTAGGTTGCTCTAAGAAATATTTCTCAGGAATAGTGCGTTACCTTTTCATGGAAGTGGTACCAGGGGAGGTGCGATACTCTCCCTCACCCTCCACTCCTCCCAACCCACCCTCTCGTGCTGCCCTATTCTAAATTCTACCACTTCGGCTCATTGTTTTGATTTTGATTCGCTTTACATCACTCTGCCCAATAGGCACTTGGTATTATTCATAATGCCCGGGCAATGTGATAAATTGATTGGTTATAATCACATTGCCCTCTCTTATTGGGCATTATTCATATTGCCCAAGCATTATGAATAATGCCCGATTAATCACTTGGCCCATAACATACATATCATTTAGTTTATTAAAAAAATACTCTTCAGGTGTGGGCAAGACGAGCCTGGTGGTGCGCTACATCGGCAAGATGTTCTCCAAGCACATATCGCCCACCATCGGCGCCTCCTTCTTCACCTGCAACATTAACTTGGAAAACGCCAGGGTCAAATTACAGGTTGGTATTATCCACTTCATCTAAATTAACTGCGTGTGTGTGTTTTTTTTATTGCCATGAATGGCGAGACGAGCATGCCGTTCGCCTGATGGTAAGAGATACGACCGCTTATAAAAGTAGCAAGACCAAGCAACACCTTGAATTACAAAGCAATGCTTGGCATTCCACTGCGCTCGCCATCCTGAGCCATAAGATGTTAACCCTACAAGGCTCCCAGTACCATATGTGGTACAACCATTTGAATCGTTCCTACAGCTATAAAAATACTAGCAGCGATGTCTTTTACCATCTAAATAGAAGCATCGGATATCAATCAACCGTTTAATACATACTGGGTATCTCAAGACTGCAACCGAAAACGAAGCCGGGTGGTAGTTTTAGTGGCTACAAACACAATGCAATTAAAAATTTCGCATAGAAACGCGACAATTATTTTTTATGATTTTTTAAACATCGTCATTTTTGGGTGGTAAATCCATAGTTTTTGCTAAAATAATAATTTAAACTCTTTTATACCTTAGAGTATTTATAAATAAAAGGGTATACACTATTATTTTAGGAAAAAATGTATTTACCACCCAAATATGGCCATAGGAAAAAAATAACAAAAAAAATTGACGCTTTTTTTTGCAACTTTTTTTGTTGCATTGTGTCTGAAGTCGCCTAAACTACCACCCGGCTTCGTTTTCGGTAGCAGTCTTGATATACCCTGTATAGTTACGTAAATATGTCTCTACTGATTTTTTTATGGTATACTTGGTGTGAAATTCGAAAGAAACTGTAAAGTTTGCTATCCATGTGAATTCAAACAGCGAATAAATAAAGTTACTGTGTAGTTTTCACTCAAAATAAAATATTGTGCGTTGTAAAAAGTGTATATTTAGCAAAGGTTTATATTATTAAATTTTTTTATATTACTACAGTATTCTTTTGGCAAATCATATTTTTATCCGTGTTCCACATACGGAACGTTGAGCTTTAACGCTCGTTTTCAGTATAAGTACTTACGACAACTTTTCTAATGATAATTTTTTATAATTTATAGACGATGTCGCGAAAAGGCTTGGATGAAGAAGATATTATAGATTTCCTAAATATTCCTTCTGGGAGTAAAGATAAAGAAGATTTTTCTGACGCTAAAAGTGATGAAGACATCGAAAAAAAGACAGTATATACAAAACTTTTTATCTGAATCACTTAGTGGAAACTTCGTTATCACCGCAAAGAAATCAATGTTCGTCTCCCGTCAATGAGGATATTAATGTTATGAATACCGAAAATCTACACCAAGAAATCTTCTTCTTCTTTATCAGCCCATATACGTCCCACTGCAGGGCACGGGCCTCCACTACAATCGACAGTACGATTGAGAGTGGTTAGGCCATATAGTCCACCACGCTGGCCTAGTGCGGGTTGGCGGACTTACATACCATAGAAATTTTTATAAATCGCTATGGTATGCAGGTTTCCTCTCGATGTTTTCCTTCACCGTTTTAGTGCGTGATGATTGACTATGAATACACACATGACTCCGAAAAGTCAGAGGTGTGCCCTGGGATTCGAACCCGCGACCACCGTGAATATGTTGGCAGTCGCGTCTAGTCCGTTTACCAACAGGCCACCACGCACTCGCCACTCTCCACTCATTTCACTCATCAATAAACATTTACTAATAATAATAGGATGAGATACTCCTCATCCTAGTACTTCAGGTGGGACTTCAGGGACAGGGACAGGTACCATTAGAGAGTCTAGGGCACCGAGGCGATCATCTACTATGAATAATGCCGTTACAACTAAAATCCCTGCCTCTGTGTCTGTAACTATAAAGAAAAAAAGGAGGTGCCTTTGGAAGAAAACACGAGAAAGAAGCCCAGTACGGCAATTCTCCCTCCTCGTGATGTCCGGCGTGACGGCTTTGAGCATTTTCCTCTTTGGGGTGAAAAGAGACAACGATGCAAATATCCTGGATGCAGAGGAAAAACCTTCATATCCTGTGAAAAATGTCGAGTAGAACTTTGCCTGAATAAAGATAACATTGTTTCAGAAACTTTCATCAATAGTTCAATATGTATAATAAAAATAATATAGTTATTTCATATCGCTTTTAATTTTATAATTATGGTTAAACACACATTAAAATAATCCACCAAGAAACTGTTTTTATAATAATGCTATTGTACTAGTTTATTAACAAAAAGTATAGTTAAGGCTCAGTGTACCATATGTGGAACTGAAATAAAAACACGATTTTCCATTAAAATATACATTTTTTTTTTATTATTTTTCCCTATTTATCACTAACTACATGACGAATATTTTTATTTGACCACAAAAAAAATTGAGCCTTGTAGGGTTAAGTATTAATATGTCCAGTAGTTACTCTGGCTACAATGCCCTTCAATCTGAAACACAGCAGTGCACTTACGCTGCTGTTTGTTCGCTGTCGTACTGAAGTATTTACATAGAGATTATTAGAATTCACCGGAATTCACAGATGATAGAAAATCTTGATATGATACCTGCCGCATGCAGATTTTCTCACGATGTTTTCCTTCAAAGCAAAAAGATCGCAAGCAAAATGTATTCCTTAGAGATATTCTGTGATAGATATGTGAAGTCCACCAACCCGTACCTGCCCAGTGCGGGGTCTGTGACTTACTATCCAACTAAACTAATAGGTACCGGTTGACGTTACGTACTTTCCAACAATAACAACTTTGTATAGGCGGAACTCACACAATAACCACAATTCCATGGTTTTACGGAAAATTTAAATGAAATTGTGAGAGTTACGCCCCTACAAGGTTGAAAACCATGATTCGTCAAACTTATTAGTTTAGTTGGAATATAAGCCTTGTCAATTAAAGGAGAATGCCCATTTTCCTATGAAATTTAGTATTGGTACGAAGTTTTTGTGCCTCGATGAAACTTATTTATTTGTGTAGGGAACTAAAATATATATTTTCAATAAATATGTATAATTGCGACCCAGGCCCGGAGTCCTTGGAGAAATGAACTTGAAGACCAATTGTTTGTTTGTCTTCGTCTCTGTGATCAAAACGTAAAATGTGATGATAAGTACATTATTATTTTTTTTAATCTGGAGCCCGTGATAAAACAGGAAAACGTTTAAGGACAAACCATAAAAAATGCAATCATGAATTTTGCGCAGTATCGCTATCAGTGATATTTTTTACCTATAATATGAATCGGCATGCTCCTTTAGGTTGCATAGGTGACTCGTCCTTTACAGGACGTTAAAATGACGTCACTAACGTATTCGTATCGAGTTCTCTATAGTCGACAGAATATGCTTCGTGCTACGGACTATCGACATACTCTGACAAACGTGTCGAGAACTCGGTACGTTTATGTTACGAATTCGACAGTTTTTCATGCTTGGGCTACTGTAGACAAACGCGGATCCAGGGGGAGGTCATGGGGTCATGACCCCCTCCCACCCCTGGGCTGGCTCCAGATTGACAAAATTAATTAATGTTGTTGATAAAATTTATAAGCACAATAAATTATTTGTGTGCCGATAAATAAAGTAAAAAAATGTGTGTGTCTTCACTTTAAAAAATCATTATTACGAATTGAAGTATTGAAGTCGGACCCAGTGTTCTGACATGAACTATATGAAACCCCCTCTGACGTAAAAGCTGGATCCGCCCTTGACTATAGAGTGCGTATTTATTATTTGTTAGGTGTGGGACACGGCTGGTCAGGAGCGGTTCCGATCAATGGCGCCCATGTACTACAGGAACGCGAATGCCGCGCTTCTAGTATACGACATCACCAGCGCCAGCAGCTTCTCCGCCATCAAGGGCTGGGTCAAGGAGCTGCAAAGGTACGCATTTGTACTGGCCAAAAAATATACAAACATCGTATATGTAATTAATTAATTTAAGTATACAGGAATGTGTTTATATAGTCCATTGAAATGTTACAACTTCTTTAATTTTTTATTTAGGACAAAAGGTTATATGCATAAACATATTTGTAGGCAAAACAATTTCCGAGATATCGCGAAAAAAGTGTTTTCACCCTTTTTTCCAAGATGGCGGCCGGGGGACAAGGGTGGCGACCCCACAAACTTGAGGTTAAACTTCTATTGACACTCCAGACATGTACCAAAAATAAAATTGCGTACTCTAAGAAATGCGATATTCGGTCCTTAAATTGTAACATTTCAATGGACTAGTAGTGGTAGTTGTATGTAAAATTAAAAAATCATCTACGGAGGTTATCATGTATATTGGTTTGTTGCAGCAACGTGCCCGAAGCGATGGTACTATCGGTGGTGGGTAACAAGAGCGACCTGGAATCATTGCGCGCCGTATCGTACAGCGAGGCTGCGCAGTACGCCGCCACTATAGGCGCCGCCTACTGCGAGACCTCGGCACTACACGACCAGGTATACAACAAACAAATAAACATTTCCATTTTTCCTAGAAGGTATTTCTCAACTACATGTAAAATCACTACATTTTGCCAGAAGTAGTAGGCATAGGTGCTACCAGGACACTCACGTTAGGCTTTGTGTGTTCTCATATAAACCACGACGTTTTTCTAAGAATTACTACGGAGACAGGACACTACGTAAGCAATTACCGTACTTGGTAAACGGTCTCTCTTCCGAAATCGATACTATAAAAAATACAAAAAATAATTGACCCTTCGGTGGCGAGGCTCAGGGCCTAAGCCATCGGTGGTTAGGATCCATAAAGATTATTATTATTTACGGGCAAATGTTTGGTGCAGTGGCTTAACAGTCTATACATTGCTTTTTTCTTTGGACTTCAATGGTTCCTCCATTTGCAGTAGATAAAGAAAAAATATGAAGAGAGAGAAACAAAAGTATCTGCATATAATTATAATCTTAAAAGGAATCATAATAAAAAAACAATACAACCGCTAAACTGTTATTTTACTTACTTACAAACTTTTGCTTAGCTCTAGTTTTCCCTTAAGTAATTTCCAAAAGCCAGTGAAAATTTTGGGCTTTGGAAATTACTGGGGGAAATTATTATAATATAAATTAATTGAATATTGATGAGATATAATATGTCCTATTCGATCTTCGTATACCAACAGAGGGCGTTAATGCTAATAACCTGACTGTTAACTCTATCTCCGTATATACGTAGAATGCACTCTGTGGTTTGGTGTTGCAGGGTATAGACCAGGTGTTTCTCAACACGGCGGCTTCTCTTCTCAAGCTGTCGAGTTGTAATGTCGTGTCGTCGCTGCGGTCCTACGACTCCGCAGACGGAGAATCCGAAAGAATACCCACAGGTAACTACAAGATACTTACTACGGTAGCTTATAAGCAATATTAATTTTACAATATTTCTTTATGTAAGTGTTTGATCAAATGTTTGTTCGATCCCTCGAATATTTGGTTTGGATCTAGATGTTTATGAGCCGATGTCGCTCGTAAAGCCTCCCGTTTTATTGTTAAAATAGATTGTAAATTTATATCCAATAATCTCACACATTTTCTTGACCCATATTTAGATCAATCCGGTCTCCCAAACACCCAAATGGTAACAAATACTTGTGGATCACCAAATATTTGCTTTATTTATCGAACCCTCTCGTTTAATAATAGTCTCGAAAATTATCAATATATATTGTTTAACTTGATCCCCTCCTCTCCATTCCTAACCAGAACCACGCGTGCTGGCTTACGAAGCCATGGCTTGACGGTCTACACCATCCCGGCGCGAACCAAACGGTTCTCAAATTCTTTTTTGTGCCGCACCGTCAGGCTGTGGAATTGTTTGCCGTCTCACGTGTTCCCTCCTTCCTACAATCCTGGGTCCTTCCGCCGTAGTGTGAAGAGGCATCTTAGCAGGCCGGCAATGCCAATGGATACTCTGCCTGGGCGGCATTTGCGCTTACCATCAGGTGCAATGTCGCCACTATGCCAGGCCAGAATAAAAAAAAATACAGTAAGTGAATACGTATGAATTACTGCCTCGGTGGCGTAGTTGTACGACGCGATGGTTGGGTTACAAAGTTGAGGTCTCTGGTTCGAATCCCGGGTCGAGCAGTGTTATTGGATGTTTCTATTTATTGTCAGCCCCGAGTCAGGAATTTGTACCCTATATGGCGACCGATTCTCCCCCTCTCTCATCGGGAAAAGGTGCGAGTTTATGTATCTATGATATGTACGTACATATTATGTAAATAAAATTCATACATGTATGGATGTCCAATGTTTTTTGTATGGTATGATGGTAATCTATACGACCACTCATAAACAGTAGCAAAACCAAACAACACCTTGAATGACAAAGCAATGCTTGGCATTCCACTGCGCTCGCCATCCTGAGACATGAGATGTTAAGTCTCAATATGACCAGTAGTTACTCTGGTTACAACCTACTTCAGTCCAAAACACACCAGAGCATTTACACTGCTGTTTGACGGGAGAAATAGACATTGCGGTGGTACCCACCCAGATGGCCTATCACATATGAGAGACCTACCAGTAAATGTATGTATGTATGTAAATAAACCCAAATGTGTCTATTTGCAGGCAAGCCATCGGAAGAAGACGCAACACATACAGGTAAAGTAGAGCTGCCAGCGTGGCGTATAGACAACATCGCACACGGCGAAATGCAACGAAGCATGTGTTGTTAACCCTGCCGCCCCCCTTAAAGTGGGGGGACGATACAAACCACGCAATTTGCGAGCCAAATCCAACGAACTTCTGTTGTCAAGAAGTCAGCTGTGGGTAGGCTTAGTGGCTTATAAAGTAATATTTACAGAATTGCTAGGGGATTACTCTATAAAAACGATACGAAATTCGAATGTTCGGAAACCGTACGTAAAACTTCACCAATTAGGAACATTAGTGAAGTAGAAATACTCCACTAAATGTTGGAATCCTTCATCGTACGTCGCAACTGTAGACTAAGTTCGCAGAAAATGATAAGTACTCGTATAATAGAGAATAGTATTGATTTTTAAAAATGGTAATCTTATATCTTACTCCGGACGTTGAACATCCGAAAATTCGAAGTTAGTATCGTTTCATAGAGTAAGCCCACTGGACTAAAAAAAAATACCATTTATTTTAGTTACCGGTGTAAGTAAAAACGCGCTTTGTTCACTCACGCGCTTAGTGTGTCGACGGCATATGTAAAGTACGTGTAATGTCTATTTCGATAATCGTTATCGACTATCGTACCGATTGGATTAGAGAAATTAATAGTAGATAATGAATAGTAGATAAATAATTTAGGGTCACTTTTTAAATGCCTGTAATATATTTTGAATTTGTAACTGTCAAAGACAGGTATTGTCCATACTGATTTCGGCTCCTGATTCATGATTTTGAATAACTGTCAAGACTGATGCTATCTTGCCATTCGAATGCCATGTAGCATTGGAAGACTTAAAATATTCTTAACTAGGCGAAGTTTTACTAAATAGTGTGTTGATTAAAAATGCCTTGACATGAATACTTTATAGAATTGCAGTACTATTATGTAAATATTGTATTACAGTTGAAGTAGAGTAAGTGAAATTATTATACAGTATTTAACAAAAAAATATGTCATTCCTGGTAACTGATATCAATATCGATATTTCTACATACAGTATACTCGTATACCAGCGAAAGCCATTTTGACCACGTGTTTTCATATTATTATGTATAATATATATTTCCTTGATGTGTTAAAGAATAATAAGAATACATAGACACATAATAAGTATACAGGGTGCTACTGGCATCATATGGTGTTTAATTTAAACAATTTGTTCTTAACTTCCCCTAGGTAATATTGTACTAAGTTTGAAAAAAACTGCCTGTGGTAGTTTTGTCTAAAATTGCGATTTTGGTTTTCAAGGCTTTGAATTGGCTTTGATCAACTCGTATAGGTATAAGTCTTTTTATGGCTCGTGTAAGTTCTCGAATCGAATCGAAGTTCAACTAAGCTGGTACTGGTGGTAGGTCTCTCATATGTGAGAGGCCATCTGGGTAGGTACCACCGCAATGTCTATTTCTCCCGTGAAACAACACTGCTTAAATGCACTGTTGTGTTTCGGATTGAAGGACATTGTAGCCAGAGCAACTACTGGACATATTGAGACCACAGAGTACCTTTTACATACTAAGATAGAGACGTCACTCAGTCAATTCAAGGCGCCCTCTGGCGTTAAGTAAGAAAAACATTCCAGTAATATATCTATACTTACTTTCATTACGTTTATATACGAAAAAAAAAAAGATTTAGGGAGGCTTGGACCTGAATAAGATCTAGCAAAATCGATTTGAATTTTGTCTATTTGAAACAAATTATTCTGTATAGAAATGTGAACATAACAATTCTCATTTCCGCATGTGTATGCATTTTAATAAATTTAATAATTGTTTTAAAATTAACTCATCAGCAAATAAGCTAATCAATGCAGTTAAAAGTAATTTAGGGCCAATAATATCCGTGTCAAATACAGTCTACGTAAAATGGAGAAACCCGTACAAACCAACGATTTTTCCGCCCTCTGGTGTTAAGTTAGTCAAAACGATGATTATAATTCGTCGTTGTTTGTTCTAAGTTAAACCACCGTGATTGAGACTTAACATCTTATGTCTCAGGATGGCGAGCGCAGTGGAATATTGCTACTGTTCATGAGCGGTCGTATCGCTTACCATCAGGCGAACGGCTTGCTCGTCTCGCCATTCAATGCAATAAAAAAAAAAAGCTTTAAAAATACTCGCATTTGTACGTGGTTGCAGAAAATCGTGAAAACAAAAAACGATTTTTGACGAAAAATCAACTCGGATTTTTAAAAATATTTGTACTTTTTTGTACCTGCATACTATACGATCTACCTTTTCATTCGTACTCTCGATTGCAGAAAAGGCATGTCAATATCACCCGTATTACGCGGCGGAGCATTACGAGGTCATTCACCTACCGCATCACTCAGCTGTTATTATTTTGGGGATCGTTTAATCCAAAGTGAACTATCACTGAAAGAAATTACATGGCTACATGGTAATATTGAATACTGTATATAGATGTTCCGAAGCTTTAAAAAAGTTAAATACAGAACTTAGAGCATCACACGTAGCGTGTGCGCGCGATTATATCATAGCTTTATTGTTAAACTACACTTATAACTCTCTAACAAAATGATGTTCACTCGACGAGTATTGTTAATTATTACTTTATGTAAGTTTGACAATAGTTTTATTTTTATATTAATAAATATTTGATAATAGTTAGTCGTCCAATCACCAATTTGAGGTCGGATACATCTCACATTTATCCGTGATTTACTTCCGTCTCGACCTCGGATATCAGATGGGATATGTTTTTTTATTATAACCTAATAAAAATGGTTTTAAACACTGCCAGCATCCTTGGAGCATATTTTTGTCCATTACGCTAAACATAAGTTTTGCTCATCCGATAGAAATGGCCGATATATTTTTTTATGCTGTCCCGGTTTGGTGACTACACTTACCATCAGGCGTAAGCGCAAGTATCGAATGGCATCAGACGGCACCTCCATACCATTCAATATAATTATTATGGTAGTGATATTAGATTTTTCTATTCATTATGAAATGTTAGCCAATATCAGGAATTTGGGCCTGATATGGCGAGAGGCTATCACGTGGCGGGACAGAAAACACAAGGCGAAACGTGGATGTCCTAGTAGCAACTCTGTCTACTCCTTATGACTTATAGAAAAAAGGTGTGTGACATTATCTTTCTAGCGTAAAAACGAATGTCTCCTATAATTCATGAATTTCTACAAAAGTATTGCTTAACTTAATATCCTAGAACATAGTGCAATTATATGTATTTTAAACAAGTTCATGGAATTTGAAAATAATCCTTTAACATACAGGGTATATCAAGACTGCTACCGAAAACGAAGCCGGGTGGTAGTTTAAGCGACTTCAGACACAATGCAACAGAAAAAGTGGCAAAAAAAAGCGACAATTTTTTTTTGTTATTTTTTTCCTTTGACCATATTTGGGTGGTAAATGCATTTTTTCCTAAAATAACAGTGTATACCCTTTTATTTATAAATAATCTAAGGTATAAAAGAGTTTAAATTATTATTTTAGCTAAAACTAGGGATTTACCACACAAAATGACGATGTTTAAAAAATCATAAAAAATAACTGTCGCGTTTCTTTGCGAAATTTTTAGTTGCTTTGTGTTTGTAGTCACTAAAACTACCACCCGGCTTCGTTTCGGTAGCAGTCTCGATATACCCGGTATAATTAGTGAAACATAAAATTGACGAATTAACATTACTTATGAATTTGATATCAAAATATTTTACGACAAATTATTGTTATATAATATTAAGATTATGTAAGATGATTATTTCTAATTTGTATTATATGCTATTTTAATTTAATAAGGGTTTATAATGCAAGGTTGCCAGTACTTGTGTGTAGAATAAGTGCCTTAATATTATGTAAAATTTAATGCATATAGACCTTGTCCAACTTTCTAAGTCCAGCATCGGTAAAATCAACCAAGATTTTCGTTCATTTTGCACGTAATACTCAACTTGACCGGATTAGTACCTTAACCACTGCTGTTTTATGAAAAAAATAGGAAATAAGGTACGTTGAGGTAATACCGTAATAAAATGATGGAATGATGGATGGATGGAAGGGGTAAGAACGTAAACAATTATTTTATATGAGCTTACGTTTTTAACCCTAAGGCACCACTATTCAGGTGTTACTCCAACTCACCTTACTACTAAAAGTCAGCTTATCATGGTATTTACTTTGGTGAAAAATTCTAGTAATGGAAGGACAGCTTAACAGGTTTCCCCTCAAATAATAACAAAAAACTTGCTGGTTGGACTATGTGTGGATGCTCAATAATAATAGCACTGTACATTCCGTAAAGTTTTAATATATTGTCAATTGTACGAATTTATCATTGTTAAGTAATGTGATATTACAATAAATATTTTTTACGTAGTCTTGTTTTTTTTTTTTAATTAGACTGTCCCAAACGTGTCCCAAACACACAGATCACTCCCAAGGGAGTAATGATAAATGTAAAGGTTGCACGGAATCAAATATATTTTTTCAATGCATAAATTGTCTAATTATAGGGACCTACATTATTTAAATACAATATACATTGGAATGTTTTTTCTATTTAGTTTTCCTATCCATGCTTGGTTAACAATACAATAAAATCAACAATTTTGCAATAATTTATCCTTATTCAATGATGGTGTTACACAAATCATATTTTATACCTATTGAGGTGAAAAGTTACTTTCTAGCAATCTAGAAATTACTTTTTTTGAAAAAAAGACTTGTTGACAGTCGGAAACACTTGATATAGGTGTTGTGTAAATTGCGATATTAGTTTATCCTTTCCTCTCAGCTGGAGGTTCCGGATGTGATTAAGTACAGGGTTATTAAAAAAAGGAAATTGTTCTTCAATTTATTTTATTATCTTTAGCATGGTGTGGGTTAGTCTACTTCATAAATGCATTTGTTACCGAACCAATACATTCCTTTTTTACATTGTGTTGAGCCAAGTATTCCAGTGCCGATATCGTTGGGGTTGGGCAGCATGGCTGGCGCGAGCAGATGGTCCAGGAAGGCGAGCAGCGCGTCCGCGGCGAGCTGCGGCTCCGACGCGCGCCCCGCACCCGCCGCCGCGCACACGCACGCCGCCGCCAACAACAACGCACACGCCGGCCTCATCGCGCCTGTACGTACACAAGCACTCAATTGGTTACTATGGATTCTATTATTCTTAGTTCATACCGACTAATATATAGGAATATAACTTTATTAGGCAAAAAACACAGTTACAATAAGCAGAATACAAAGACTGGCTATGTTATTACAATATTATGAACTATAACCTCCGCCTAACACACGGCGCCTCTCCCCTTAGAAGTAGTACATTCAAGTAGCCTATAATAGGCCCTGTTTTTTTTATATATTTATTTATATAATATTACGAAAATGTATGTAAAGTGGTGAACTTCTCTTTGTAAATTATTTGTGTGAGAAGATGAGAAATTTTGTGAAAGACAGAGATATCACCATGAACACAAAACCAATTTCATCAAAATCAGTTCAAAAAAGTGCGTGGTGGCCTGTTGGTAAACGGACTAGACGCAACTGCCAACATGTTCACGGTGGTCGCGGGTTCGAATCCCAGGGCACACCTCTGACTTTTCGGAGTCAGGTGTGTGTTGATATCCAATCACCACGCACTAAAACGGTGAAGGAAAACATCGTGAGGAAACCTGCATACCCTAGGGCAGTGATTCTCAACCACTGTGCCGCGGCACTTTTGTGTGCCGCCAAATTTCAAAAGTGTGCCGCCAAATTTGGCAAATATACAATAATGTTAATATCATTAAATTATATCATTTAAAAAGAAAAATAATTTGAACATGAATATATATTTAAATCCACAAAAAAGTTAATTATTTTATTATTTGCTTTGCAACGCGTTTTTTCTTAGTGCCAAATTATGATGAAGCGGCGTGCATAGCAATAGGAATATGTCTCAAGGCGCTCTTTGTGTGCCGCCAAATTTTGAAATCGATAAATATGTGCCGCAACAAAAAAAGGTTGAGAATCACTGCCCTAGGGATTCATAAGAATTTCTATGGTATGTAAGTCCGCCAACCCGCACTAGGCGAGCGTGGTGGACTATATGGCCTAACCACTCTCAATCGTATTCTCGATTGTAAAGTAGGCCCGTGCCCTGCAGTGGGACGTATATGGGCTGTTACAGACAGAATGTAAAATAATATAACGATAATAAAATAATAAATAAAAATAATAACACATAGTAGCGCGACAATAATAAAACCACTAAACTAAGACTAATGTAATGTAGGCAGGTCTAACGTTAAACTGGACGGCGCCAAGTTCTGGTGTGCCATTTCACACGGTCTCTAGCCTCAAATTCAACAAGAATATTAACAAAGCAAAATGTAACAAAAATAAAATGCTTCCATAAGTGAAAAACATCGCCTTTCACTTTCAGCAGTCAGATGCAGTTTCGATAAAATCTGTTTCATATGCGGTACGCCTGTTGTGAGTATACTGCATGAAAACCTTTTAGAATTGATAAATACTTCTAGAGTTAGTACTATTTTATCTTTTTCAAGGCGTAACTTTGGTTATTGTGTTTTTGTAATAGCATTTATTTATATTTTACCGTTATACAATTTTAAATAGGTATATAAAGATCCAAAGGGCGTAAAAAACAGAATACCTAACACTGAATCAAAAACTACATTTGCCACAATGGTGGTTACACCCTGTAATGTAGCGGATAGGATCGATGTCGTCTTACACGAAATAAATCAGGCGTTTTTATTAGGGACATTATTTAGCATTGTAATAGGTACTATTTTATATTGAATAAGAGATTATCATTAATCTTCTCTGGAAAGCCCTAAATTCACCAACATTAAAAATTAAAAAAAAAACAGAATATGCACAGTTTCAGTCTAGGCTATTAATTATTAATAATTATCCGCAACCAACCGTTGTATTGTAAAATATAAATATGAAGTAGAAAACAAATGTACTTACTTATTATATTACCGTGTTTTAACACTTGATTCAACAGGTCCTCGTAGGAAAAATTAAAATCCAACTGAACAACGCAATACAGAACGTCCAGTATAATTAATGCCCCTCCCTAAACTAGATTCACATAGTTAAGGAAAACTGGTGTGTTAAGGAAATCAGACCATTTCGAATTTAACAAATTTACAATAAAATATTTAACATAGCGATACATATTGGAAAAAATACTGTTCATTTTGATAATAAATTTTATTTTCAAAAATTTAAAAAATTCATGTCCAAAACCGGAAGTAAACTTTTCAAACTTGAATTTCAGTCACTTTGACCAATTTTAAATGTTTTATTGTTTACTTAACATAAAATTGATATTACAATTACGACAATTCCTCAGAAACCCATAACTTGTGAAATATACATTATACAAAAAAATATATTTTGTGTTCACATTCATACCTACTAGAAGTATAAATGGGCCGAATATGATCGATTTCCAGAACCTCACTTTTTTTACCCTGTCCGCTTCACGTGAAATGCCAGTACTTTGCGAGTTCATTAATTACGAACAAAAACACAAATATAGAAATGTAAGAAAACACTTTATAAACTAGAATAGAATAACGCCTGACAGTCATGGGATCTTAGTCTAGAATCATTACAACTCTTACGCATAAACTGCGAATACGTCATGGCTTAAAATGTATCAATACGGCCATTTTAAGCTTCAGCGCAAAGCTCTAGTTCTCAATGAATTCTATAAAATAACAAACTAGATACACTAGGTACATAAAATGTAAAAAATAAAACAAACTCATTTCAACAAGTATTTATTACTTAACATCACACGATAAATACATAGGTATAAAACTACATTTCTCACATTTCATTACCATTGACTGACTGCGGCGCATATACGTTATATACCGTAACGCCGTGCTATTTACTTACGCATTACATATTACGCCAGAGCCATACTTATAAATAATTCTTTTTAAAACTCATTTCGCTTTATCCCCAATCAGTACAAATAAAAACGAAGTAAGGCTGTAACCATTTCTCAGAAATTTCGTACTACAGATCATCTAAAATCTATTGAAGTGTGGCTCTACAAATATGTTATATGTTTTTATAAATATTAACAACAAGCATTTACACTCGTAATCAAATACATAGTATTAAAATGTCCCATGCAATAAAATGTGTAGGGAGAAAAAATCATTCTTTTCCTTTTGTTGACAACAATGCACTCGGGCTCCTGAAGATTATAGATGATCTTCAATTACATTCAAGCAAATACCTCATCATTGGAAGACATAATATTATATCTAGAAATTTGTCATTTCAAGCATTACAATAATCACAATTTTGGAAAGAAGATACAATCTTAAATATCGCACATGAAGCAAGGCACTAATGTCATGTTTAATGTAAGACACATAGTTTCACTATCATACGATCTTACTTAAAAGGAGTGAAGACTGAGGAATAGTGCATCTATATACTACCAGGTAAATCAAGACTGCGACGGAAAATGATAATGAGTAATATTAGTGCCTTCAAAACACAATGCAACTAAAACTGCTTGGGTGGTATAGTTCGCGTCACCTAAGAAGAATGCTGTAAAAATGTGGACGGGGTGTGTTTGCGTAGGATAACTCGCGCGCGAAAGTACTAGGCCTGTTGTATTATTTTGTACTAATCTTAGCTTCGTATATTGTTTACTGGAAGGTACATTGAAAAATAGATATAATATCATGTAATAGAATTAAGAACATGTTTGATTGAATGTAGAATGTTTAATCAAATTATAAAAAAATAAGTAATGTGGAAACTCCTTCCATTAAGTCGTCTTGGGTGACTGCGGTTCGTTTCATACAATGTTTTAAATTCTCTACAAATATTTTTTCTCACTTTCCTATGTAAGACCATTTTGTAATTAAAACTATTATGCGCGATAGTATCTTGAAAACGAACGTAATGTGTACGAACCAATAGCGCACCGGCAAGCGTGCGGCGCGTGACCCGCCCGCCCGCGCCTCATCCCGCACCACCAAATAGACCAATAAATCGGCTACTGCGCAGCTTTACCGCCAGCGTTCTTTTTACGTGACGCGAACTATAAATAGTGTTATAGTGTAATAGTGGTTTTACCTAACATAATAATGTACACTTTTTTAATTCTAGCAAAAACTATGTATTTACCACCCAAACAATATGGTATTAAAATAAATAAAAACAATCGTCGTTTTTTTAGCTTTTTAGTTGCATTGCGTCTGACGTCACTAAAACTAACATCTGGCTTCATTTTCGGTCACAGACTGTATATAATGACGTCACATTTTTCTACTAGCACGACAAAATATTCAATAGTCTTAATACCTGTGCACTTCGATCAAATATACACTAGATACAACATGAGCGCTTAGAAAATGGCACCAAAAAAGAGTGCTTTAAGCACTCTTTCGCCTTCAGTCACGCACCGACCGTTGCTTCTAAAAAGTCGCAGAACTTTAGACAATATTATGTGAAAAGCTACTTTAAGCTCCAGGAATAAGGTGGAATTTGTGTTAATATATTTGGAATATGTGATCTTTTTGTTTACTTTTTTGTGTCAATGCATAGGTGCCACTTTTTTAACAGAACATTTACAGGGAACTGTGTATCTAGTGTATATTTGATCGAAGCCTGTGCAACCCAAATAATACACCCTTCAGTCAGGAATGGTTATTTATTGCCGGTGAAGATAATTATGCCAGCCTTAACAAATTTATATTCACCAGTCCATTCTAAAAGCAATAAGCATATGTTCCTTGATGATTTTTCACCAGGTTGTTTGGTGGCCACTACTAGGACGGATGCGAATATCTTACCACCAATATGTTGTATGAAATTAATTGTTACGTCTGTTTATATTTGTGATGGAGACATTTTAATTTCAGACAATATGAAAAACATTAACCATAGGGTTTTACAATAAAAAATAATTTATAATTTATCACATGCTCAGTATTAAAGGTTTTTTTTCACAATTTTTTGAATTTTCGCTAATAATTTGGACATATCCTTAACTTGGTTTAAAAATAGAAAATGTCATAGATGGCTTGAAATAAGTATTACCATATTCGGTCACTTTAATACTGAGCATGTAGTATTATCATACATTGCAATATAACCATACTTCACTAACGAAAACTCACTCTTGTCATTATATTAATTAATTATTATAGGAAACAATTAAACAAGCCGTATCAGACATACAAAATCAATATTTGTGTTGTATAGTTCACAACTTAGGTTCCATTAGGCATAAGAATTAAATCCTAGATATAGAGCAATTACTCTATGTATCCTTAACAGGATAGACTGAAATGTCACTAATATAAATAAATGCAAAATAATTTGTGTGTTTATCTAACGGGGTACAAAACATCACATAAACAAAAAAAAACTGCATACTGCTTTAATAAATATTTTTTTTGGTATGAGTATAGTCAGCATCATAAGTCGGTACACACTTCACATTCTTTTACATTTTATTTTGGAATAGTTACCTTTATCGAGAAGTGCATTAAAATATTGAAAATAATAATTATTTATGTTTATAGGACCATTCAAAATCTCGTAAAATTTAGCGACTTATATTGCTGACTCTACCTTGAACTGGCCAAACCGACCAGTTTGTTTCACAACGTCCAATGCGCCACAAAAATTCAAGTGGTATTTTAAATAAAGAATTAGTATATTATCTCCGACACGACTTGACCTTGAGTGTGAGTTTATAACTCGTCCTTGTCGGGCTCGGCGGGAATGTCGAAGTCGTCGCTGTTGTCGTCGGTGTCGTCGTCGTCCGACACGTCGGGCATCGACTCGGCCTGTGGCGGCAGACCGCCGAACCCGTACGGATCCGGTCCGTGGATCTGTCGACAAACATATCCGCGTCTTAATCTGTATCAGTTCATAATATGACAACTCCATAATCGAGAATACGATTAAAATTACGATTTTACTGGTGGTAAGTTTTTTTTTTTTTATTGCTGTGAATGACGAGGCGAGCATGCCCTTCGCCTGATGGTAAGCGATGCGACCTCTCATAAACAGTAGCAAAATCAAACAACACCTTGAATTACAAAGCAATGCTTGGCATTCCACTGCGCTCGCCATCCTGAGACATAAGATGTTTAGTCTCAATATGTCCAGTAGTTACTCTGGCTACAATGTCCTTCAATCCGAAACACAACAGTGCATTTAAACTGCTGTTTGACGGGAGAAATAGACATTGCGGTGGTACCCACCCAGACAGCCTCTCACATATGATAGACCACCAGTGCAGAAGTGAAGGTCTCTCATATGTGAGAAGCCGCCTGAGTGGGGACCACCGCAATGTCTATTTCTCCTGCCAAACAGCAGTTTAAATGCATTATTATGTTTCGGATTGAAGGACATTGTAGCCAGAGTAACTACTGGTCATGTTGAGACTTTACATCTTTTGTCTCAGGATGGCGAGCGCAGTGGAATGCCAAGCATTGTTTTTTAATTCAAGGTGTTGTTGGGTTTTGCTACTGTTCATGAGCGGTCAAATCGCTTACCATCAGGCGAACGGCATGCTCGTCTCGCCATTCATTGCAATAACAAAAAAAAGGGTTTCGGCCATATAATCCACTACGCTGAGCTAATGCGGGTTGGTAGACTTTACACATCATAGTAATTCTTACAATTCGCTATGGTATGCAGGTTTCCTCACAATGATTTCGTTATCCTTTATACTGCGTGTTGAATTGTGACGATAAGAATAAAATAGACATTTTGTAGGAGCCTGATGCCATTCGATACTCTGTAAGGACGGAATTTGCACTTTCTACTAGGTGCAATACGGTACTTGTGCCGTGCCAGAATAAAAAAACAACAATACTGACCTTGACATATTCGGCCTCCATGGCGGGCGTCCACGTGGTGTCCTTCTCGGTGGGCAACATCCACTCCTCGCAGTACTTGGCGTGGTCGAAGCAAATCTGACAAAATATATTTAGTTTCACATCATGCGATATTCTTCTACTGTCATTGGGAGTCATAAGTATGGACTCATTCATAGGTAATTTTAACTCGCTTTAAAGGTGAAGGAAAAACCAAGTAAGACAATTTTTTTTTTAGTTGTAGATAATTGAATAATGGAGCATAGTAATGAGTGTTAGGTTCGGCGTCTCTGTAAAAAAATCTACCTGCCCTTATCCCGCACCGTTATAGGGGGGGCATGAAAAGATTTTCTTTCCAAATAATTTTATTTTTAATTATTACCATCCACTGCCCTATGTTTAATCGCCTAGGGAAATAACCTTTATTTTACCCCTTGCTACCAGCTAGCCTAATGCAGGCAAACTTCAAAATCCCTTGATATCATTATCGAGATTATCTTTGTAGTATATACAATATGTACTGTAGCTCTACAATAGGTCTGTTTGTAAATCTGTACGCACCTCTTTTTCCGCATTGGGCATAATGTCATCGTCGGGTCTGTTCACGTACAGCGAAGTTATTTCATCCTCGTTCTCTTCAAACATACGCTCGCACTGGAAAAAATATATTAAGTACATTTTTAGTAACAGTATTATTGTAGTTTTTTATAATGAAGGCAAAAGATTCGAAAAGTTGTATGTTGTGAAGTAGTTTTGACAAATTCATTGTGCTCAGAAAACAAAAAGTTGTGATAACAATTGACATTTCATTATGAGCGGGCCCAACAGGACCTGTAGGAAAAATATTTGGAATTCATCAATGATCAATAATACATAATTACCAGTGAGCAAAGTTATTGTATATTAAAATTATATATTACATTCTGTATCACCCCATATACGTCCCACTGCAGGGCACGGGCCTCCTCTACAATCGACAGTACGATTGAGAGTGGTTAGGCCATATAGTCCACCACGCTGGCCTAGTGCGGGTTGGCGGACTTACACACCATAGAAATTTTTATAAATCGCTATGGTATGCAGGTTTCCTCACGATGTTTTCCTTCACCGTTTTAGTGCGTGGTGATTGACTATCAATACACACATGACTTCGAAAAGTCAGAGGTGTGCCCTGGGATTCGAACCCGCGACCACCGTGACCATGTTGGCACTTGGCAGTCGCGTCTAGTCCGTTTACCAACAGGCCACCACGCACGTTATATATTACATTATTATATTTGTTTCCAACTCAATTTTTTTTATTTTAAGATTAATATTGTGGCTGGTGTAAAACAAGCTCTCATCCCTAACAGGTTCAAAGATTCAATGCTTGGCGACAATTTATTTCGTACCATTATCCATTCTGGCTTTCATGATTACAGTGATGTTAGGACCGGGTAGTCGATTAAAAGCTTGTCCAAAGAAGCATTGTACATAAATACACTTAAAAATTTCGATGTGATGGTGTATGCTGTGGTCAGACTGTCTGACTGTCTCACAGAAGGGCAACGTGAAGTGACAGCTTAGCTTTATTTTCTATTTATTTATTTACTTAATAGAAAGGCTAATTGGGACTATTACAGTGTCCTGCAAAACTGTACAACCAGTTTGTCTGCAGGATCAGTTTTAAGTTAGATGTCGCGTTTCCTTTGTTGAATGAGATTGCCGGATCCCTTTCCTCTTATCATCTTTTTTCCTTTCTGCTCTCCTTCGTATTAGATGGGCTCGCAGGTGGCATAACATCCATAATCCAATTTTTGTATAAAACACAATAGGCTATTTGACTGTATAAAAAATATTGACTTATTTGTTTCCATCCGTGTTGATAATTTAATTTTAAAACATATTTCATTATCATACATTAAAAATATTGTATATTTTAGCTAACAACCATAATTATAATTTATTTTGAGTTCGCGCCATGTGATCGTAAACGATTTTGATTGGCTATGACGTCATGCATTAGTATGAACTACTCACGTACAGGAAATGAATGGGATTGATAACGGCATAGATGCAAATATTAAAATACCTTTAAAACGCATTATTTGTCATTTATACCCGTGATTCCCGTGAATTAATAATATTGTCATGACCAATGTAATAGAATGTGAAGAAAGAAAAATAATTCTAATTTTTTTGACAAAAACTCATTCGGACGATTGATTGATTGATTGATCTATGGTTGATTTGAGAATGAGTGACATACAGCCTGACGCAACTTAGAAGAAAAACCATTTTGTATGGAGTCGGCATGGCAAATAATGGTGGATTGTTGTCATAAATAAGTGTATTATCTATGGCTTATTGCTATAGCATTCATTCGGCGCGCTTCTCTTTCTGATTGCAGATGTCAACACTTGTCAGTTGTCACTCTTTGTTGTCAGCAATTTTGTTTATAATATTTATTTTTGTACGAGTTTGTGTTTATTCCATAAAACAATTATAAAAGAAGTGTGAAGTGCTTAATACAGTTCTTTGATAGATTTTCTTAAAATGTCACCGAAAAAACGGTTAATAACATGTGAAATTTGTGGAGATCGTACTAATAGCAAAAAAAAAACAAGAAAATAGAAAGTTTATGGCTACATTTCCTTTGAATGAGGCTTGGTAAGAAAATTACATGATAATATTTACTGTTAGGTAGGGACACCAGGCTGTATTCAACCAAAATTTTAAAATTTTACGTTGTTTACTATAAACTAGGGATGTTACATACTGATATTATCGATAAATTCAAAAACATAATTGATTTAAATAAATCCCATATTTTTAAGTTAATTCCTTGCCAACTCATTTCTGCACAGGTTTTTGCATAATATGTCGAAATTATAAATCATTTATGAACTGCTCTGAATTAAACTAAGCTGCGACTCTTGTATAATCACTGTATTATCGAACTCGGTCGTTATTGTTCTTTGTTTTACAGATGCAAGCAGTGAGTTAAATTTGTGTTAAAAGAACAAGAAGAAGTGTTTATTGAAAATATTTTACTTCATAATGCATACTTTGAAATACACACGCTTTGTTTCAATTACTGAAACAAAACTATTATTTACGGATATCGCGGATTCGGACTTCGGACCTCGGACTCCGTCCGCCCGAAACTTCGTTGGATTTAGTATAAATATTTTAAACGTGTTGATGGTTACTATTGTTATGTTTGTTTCCCAAAGACTAATAAAAAAAATCATTTTCATTTTTCATTTTCATTTTCATAATATTGTATAAGGACTCTCCAATGTACAGTCAGCGACAAAAGTCGTTGAACACATTCAAAACGCCAAAAGTCTTGCACACATGAAGCAACAGAAGTGGTTGAGCAGGGTCGGCCACAAAAATTCGTGAACACCTTAAGGTTACAAAAGTTTCTGAAAAACAAAAGCAACAAAATTCCTGAACACGCAAATTGTACATAAGTCAGTAATTTTTTTGATATCTTTGTATTGCGCACGCCCACCGACTTCGATATGAACCAGTTAGCTGTTAACTATCTGGCGAATTTCCGTGACAACTCATAACAATATTCAATGTAGTTTCTCAAAATATTCCTAAAGCCACAACGCGTATTTTATATCAATGGAGACAATTAAAAATAATTATTATTAGTCAGAATGGAAAATTCTTTTTCAATAGTTTCTAAGCGACAAAATACCTGAACACACCAATGGTACATAAGTTTCTGAACACCTACAAAAAGCAAGTTTGCCGCAGATGTGTTCAGCTACTTTTGGCGCTTTGTTATGCATTCATTGTAAAATGTTATTTCATAATTTATATTTTTTGCTTTTCTCTGCATTGACTTATTGTTTTCTGTTTTTGTGAAATAATATTTATTTATGAGAAGTTTTAAGCGTGTCGTCAGTGGCGTAAATAAATAATAATTATTATTAGATTCAGAAAGAAAATAGTGGCAGCATTTTTGAACTTTTTAGATTCAATTGGGTTCAGAATACATATCTGAGAGACCCTTCGCTCCGATATTCTAAATTGATAGTCACAATAGAATATTTTGGCCGCCATTTTTTACTTTTTAGTTATTGGTCCGATTGGTTTCAAAATCAATATCCACTGGGTTCTTTGCTCCGATATTCAAAATTGTAAGATCAATGGAAAACGATACGTACGATTTAGACAATAATAGGTCCACTTAAAAACAAGAGTACATAAAAACTCAAGAAGTTTAATAATTTATCGTATATGTTATATTAAATATTGATTATTTACATAAATTAAACACTTGCATTTTAATAAGAAAAATAATAGTAAATAAAATTAATTCAAATTTAACATATCAAAATAAAAAATAACTCTGACTTAGAGTACTTACAAATTCAAGTAAAATTTGTATGCCGACACCACGCACAAATCACATTGAAAAAAGTATTAGATATATGAAAATGACTTTTTGTTCATTCATTGTCACTCGAAAGAAAAGGATAGCAAGCAGTAGCAACGTCATTCAAGGTCAAATTTTTGTGCTTCACTTTTATATACGGAATGCAATCTCCATTTGGGTATAAGCTTCTTGGTCCGACAGAGCGTTTTGACAGTGTAATTATTCAGTGTATTTTGTAAATTTATTTTTAAATGATATAGATATAGTAATTAAAAATAACCTTTATTTGTAAGGTCTATAGACCCCACTTCATAATGTGGTATAGATATTTCCAGAAACTAGTCAAATAGCCTATTATTGTAAACTTGCAATATATGTAAAAAACCAGTATGTTCTTACAGACAAACAATGCACTTGATTTTGTGAGACTGATTTATTTTCTTGTTACTTTGTCTTAAATATAACAAATAAATAACAAAAAAACATTGTGTATGTTCATGGGTGTTAATGATCACTTAACATTGGGTGACCTGTTTGCTCATTTACCAAAGCTATACAATTAAAGGCTTAAAAATACAGAAACAGCAACTCACATAGTATTCAAGGCTCTTGTTCAAATCATCATCGGTGACAAACTTGGTCTTGGAGAATTCTGGATTCATACCACCTTCTTTAGTCATCAGCTCCATGAGGGCCAACTTGCCTGTCGCCTTGTAGTACACACGCACGTAGTCGTCCATCTTCTTGCCTGGAATATAATAATTCACCATTTCATAAGTATTTGGTCGGGAATTTCACAATTGATTCTGATTGAAATATATTTGTATTCGTTTTTAGATTTCAATTAGTTTCATCAAGAACTGAATACAATGCTGGAAGCCTTTCTACACGCAAGTATGATGAAGTATCTACTGGTGAACGATTATTACTTTTTGTCAGCAAAAGTATTACAATCAATTTCATAGATTTTCCATCATTGTATAGGTGTCAATTAATGTTTATACATACAAATTCCATCAACCAATTCAGAGATGTAGACTGCAGATCTATGGGCCGGTACTTTCTGCTGCATGGTGTTGCCATCTTTGTCCATTCTAAAGTTGCCAACCTTGAAAATAAATAGTTAAAATTATAAATAAATACACCCAACAGTAACATACACACTTACTTGTATAGTGGGTATCAGGGCATACAAGATAATTTTTGGTCTCACAAAAAGCCAGACTCGAAACAAATATTTGTAGACCACACAAAAATTTAACTCTATGCGGGGATAGAACCCACGGCCTCTCGTTTCACAGTCGGCGTCTAACCAACTGCGCCACGGAGGCTTTCAGTTAATCACAAGATCATTATATGGACATTAAGTTTGTTATCAAATACAATTAGTTTAAAATAGCACATGAATTAATCTTAATGCCTAAATGAGACATTAAAAATGCTTCACTTAAAAAGCCAATCCAAGTAATTCCTACCATATATCTATCTTCTTTTTAAAAATTTGATTTCTATTAATCTTTATTTCAACTGTTGGTGAAAACATAATTAGATAAATCAACTTAATATGGTAACTATGTAATTGGTTGTAAAATACTCATACACTGTTATAAAACATAATAACTGCTCAGATATGTCAATGGCTTATCAGAGGGGCTTAGATTAATATAATATGAATTTGTAGTCAAGATAATATATTAAATTTGTGTATATTTAATGATGAAATTTTAGTCTTAAAACCAATTCAAATATGCTACACATATGATATACTATAATATCTTAATCATAGTGTGTGATATTATAAATGTAAACTATTTAATAAATATTTGTATTTTGAGGTACATACTTTACTGTAAACAGATAAATCCAGTAACCATATAAAAAATGTGTTTAAGCACTAAGTGAAAATATCTTGCATATTCAATATCAAAGTGAAGAAATTAACATTGTATGTTACATTGAAACCAACCCGCACTAGGTCAATGTGGTGGACTATATGGCCTAACCACTCATACTGTCGATTGTAGAGGAGGCTCGTGCCCTGCAGTGGGACATATATAGGTTGATACAGTTGCATTGAAAAGGTGAAAATGGAGAACCTTTTGCAAAAATCAAAACATCAAATGATTTCATTATTTGAAACTTATTAAAACTGGCAGAACAATTAACCACGCAATGATTAAATGAAAAAAATACCTGCCAACTTATATTAGTAAATTGATGTTTTACCTTGTTTAAACCAATAGTATAGTATTATTCCATACAAAATAGTGAGAATTGCTGAATTAAGTAGAAAAATTAAAGAACATGGGCAACTTAACTTTTATAATTTGGAATAAATAAAAAAAGTTTACTTAAAAGACTTATTTAAAATGGTTCGGAACATATCACAAATATTGGGCACTTGGCCAGATCGATGTGGTTATATTAATTATATGTAATCATATCATTAAATATTTGCATACTTTGCAAATAAAATATATGGCAGTGGCGATCCACATGTATATGAGCATATTAATAAATATATGATGACCAATTCAACATTCAAATGGCTAGAATAAAATAAGTACTTACATCCACTTTTTTCCATTTTTCAATTTTTTTTATCTCTTGGTGAAGCTCCTCAAATGTTGTACGGCACACTGTAATAATTACATAACATTAAAATATAATTTAAAAGTAATTTAACCATTTAAAACCCCGAGAAATACGCACCGAGACATTTTAAGTTTTTCGGATCAATTCTTGCCGAGACAGTGTAGAAAAATAGAGCTAATAACGCAAAATAAATAATTCCTTTCATTTTTCAATAACTACAATCGGAAAATTGAAGTAAATGTGTGTTAATTTCAAGAAAACAGGGGTAAATGCCGTAAAACAGATTCTACGTGTTGAAAAGTTTATCTTTTTTCTGTCATATACACGATCTTCTTTGTGATTGGTTATTGAATATTAAGAAACACGATTGAAATGATTTCATTGGTTACTGCAGTCGTGTATTATGCACACAAATTAAAAAGAACTGAATTTCATAGTAACTTGCATCAGTTATGTCTATATTCATCAAATCGTATTTATAAGTGTACAAATATTTGTGTTTATTTATGAAATTGCCTTTCTATATGAATTATTTAATTTACAACGTTTGATATGGCCACTGTTTGAAATAATCTACATAAAATAAAAATGACACATGTTACGTAATAATAGTTAAAAAAAAACATAAACAAGGCTTATGTGAGGTACATAACAATGTTATCACTTGTAAGAATAAATTATAATAATGGAATAAATAACTTTTATTTTTATATAGACATAATTAATGCTTTTAAACTGCATAACATATTACGGATATTATGTTATGTACACAATGCTAATAAATAAGTAAGTATATATTATGGGTGTAACAACCTGGAGCAAGAATACAAAGATGTCATAACAAAAACTGATGACAGTAAATATTGTTCTATTACACATATTACTGCGATAAAAATCATTTTGTAAATTTTAAAGCGAATATCCCCGCAAACTCTGTTGAATAATGTTGTTTAGTGAATAGTGAGTAATAAAATTTTGCCCTTTCTGATCGCCTCGAACCGTCCGTTCTCCGGTTTTCCGCCCGCTGCCGTCCGTCCCCCCTCCTTCTTCCGACCGCCGAGCCTCCGACAGTTCGCATTCGGTCTCTGTGCGCGTGGGACGTTTGCTCAACGTAATGTATATTTTTTTTATGCATATAAAATTGTTTAAAATCTATAAAATACCTTAAGAATCATCATCGCTACGTCAAGAAGTGACGTTCCTGTGAATTTTGTGAAGAAAAAAGCGCTTTTCGAGTAAAAATACAGGTGAGTGTACGGTGACAGATTGCGTCTTCTCTCATTGTAGGCTTATTATCTATACATTTTATGGCACTGCAACTAATTTCGGTCAGTAATTCGAATTTAAGTGCGAGCTTGATGCACAGCGTCAGCGCCACCGGAGACCTGTTCGCACCTGTTTTGGGGCATATGCTGACCGCTATCACAGGCGCAATGCCACCTATATATCGTAGTAAAAAAGTGTTATCACACAGCCGCGTCATGTGAAGTTATTATATCCCAATTTCATAACGACAGACCGCGCGTTATCCATTTTGCCGATCTGGCATCTAAAGATGTACGTCCAATCATTTAGTATGTAATATGTTCATTAACGATATCCCTGTTGTGTTCCAGCCGGCATTTCCTTTTGTTTTCCGTGTGAAATTGTCTCTTTGTCCTTCGGTAGGGAGCGCTTGGCGCGCCGTTGTATAGGAATTTCGACTCTAGAAAAGCGCTACAACAAACGTACGTATAACTACATCGCTAGGTCGGCTGCGATCCGTCGCTCCTCCGCGTCGTTTTACATGCGCTTGTGTGCGTGCGTATGTATGTACGCGGAGAACGTTTGTGTGCCGTCAGTGTAGTTTGTTTATAGTGCGTACCGAACTTTTATAGTCTCTATTTGTATTGAAGTAAAGTCGAAAATAGCGCTCGGCCTCGTGTCCTCGTCGGTGTTTTTCTATCGATCTCTGCGGTGGCCAATGGCACATGTCGGTGCTGTCCTGCGCGGCCGCGCCTCGGTGAAAGCCGGGCGCTCGCCCGACATATAATTACAATTTATATACAAGACTTGGCGGCTACACTTATTATCTTATCATTTTGCACGCTGTTGCGTTGTACAGCGCCATCTTTACTGAAGCGGCCCGTTGTGCGACAAGGCGCCCTATGCCTACTAGATGCTGTGTATGTTTTCAAATAAAAATACACGATGTGTCGTATGATTGATTGAATTCGTATCTTGAATGTTTTGTCGATCCGTGTATGCCGACCGGCGGCGTCATGGCGGTATGAGGCGGTGCGGTGGTGGCAGGGGCGGAGGGGGCGCCAGAAATAGAAGTGCGGATTGGAAGCATGCGACGTGGCAACGTCGCGCGCCCGTCCGCGCTCAGTGTCGGTTCAAAATGGCGTCTGTGCGTGATCGATACCGTGGAATTTGCGTTGAAAATGTCCGAATTAGTGATGTATCTGGTTGTGGGTCGGTCCGAGCGGTTACCCTGGAACCTCGGGGCATGCACTGCGCACCCGGTCCCAGCTGGCGTCCCGCTCAGTGTACGTATTTCAACCATATTGCGCCGACACTGCCCCATACATAACGACATAGGTATGGCTAGGGTGCGCTTACAATCTCGATGATCTAGGCATCTGCAGCACATGCACAACCGATACTTATCGGGATCTGATAGGATGGTAGTTAATCAAAAGCATAAACGTATGGCATTGCCATGCGATTTAACCACGTGTGTGGGGCTCTCTCTTTGGACCTTAGATTATATACTCGTCTAGATTGAGCAATGTCAACAAACGATGCGCTAAAAGTGTCCTCACTTTCGTTGATATGTGTGAGTACCGGTCGTGTAATTATTGTAATCCAACTGTCAAGGTGTGTGTGTTTAGGGATGCCTACTCCAGATTATTAACTTAACTTTTCCCCATTATATTTTGATATACAAAATAGGTTAAATAAAATATTTTTTCCTTTATTTAAAGTAATCATACTATTAATTATATTTATAACGCATTTTAGTAAAAACAATAAAGATCTAAACCCATCTCCTAGTGTTTGTTTCCGAATAGAATTAACTCTTTGGATTTATTGTCTGGGCTGTTATCTGATTTCTGTATTTATGTAAAATATAAATCATCATAAGTAAAATGTTCGGAACACACAACTGAAGTCATGTGAGGCTACGAATGGTCTTCTTTTCATTTCCGCTGTGTAATGTCTCTCCAGCAATTTACTAGTACGGAATCCGTAGTCTAAAAATTATTAGGACCTTGAATAAGTTCTCGCTGTTTCTTCAAAGATGACAATAGCAATACCCCGTTTGTGAAATTTTGAATGGTAATACACATGCAAGGCAAAGAATTAATAAAATTACTATGAAGTGCATGTCGTCGTGGGTTTCATTAATATCGTGTAGGTAAGTATTATTTACTCATTAAATAAATAATGCCATTCTTCTTGTTTTTATTCTGATCGAAAATATATGTAATGATATTTGTGTTTTATAGTTTCTCCCATAGTTTCAACAAATCTTCCTAGTAATAAATTGACAACACTGGCCAATGAAACTCATCTTCAAAATAATGAATTAAAAGTTCATGTTTTCTTCAAATAATAGTGGTTTAACAATAATGTTACCGATAGAAAGTGATATTGGTATTATTATACAGTTTTCCCATACAATTGCGATACAATTTGACAGCACAAACCGGCATAATTAATTATTTTTCGGGAGCACGTTATCCATATGTAGTTCAAATGATACTGACGTACGTGAGGAGCGAGTCTACCAAATTTGGTAGACTTTTTTTGAGCCGTGCGGTGAGGTGTGATGTGTCATCTAGACGAGTATATAATCTAAGCTTTGGACATTACGTAATTTAAACACTTTTACTTTGGTTGTATAAAAAATCCCACCCGAGCCATTGCAGTGACATTTTCAATTGAAATTATATTTGTACGTCAAAATGTGTGGTCAGTTGCATGAGTATTGAGTTGAGAGTAAAACAAGATGGCCGCTAGTAAAAATAAGACGCAGTAAGGCGCGTCGACTTGCAACGTCGCTTTAGAACACGATAAGAAATTTCAAGGTTGAATGTTTTACGTTCACAACAATGGTTATATTTTATTGTATAAGTTATGTGCGTGATCTATAATTACCTAAGTGTTTTACTTGTAAATAACTGATCAAACTTAGATTGAGGTTAACGTTTTTTGTTTATGTATGTACCTTTAGTCTACGCTATAGTCTGTACCTGTTTGCGTACACACACACACACACACACACACACACACACACACACATACAAACGCTTAACAAATCCGTACACGCATTCAAATACAATTTGTGTCGAGCTGTAACTCGCATAACAACAGCGCTAAGGCTAGCCCGGGATAGGGGCTAATTAATTCCCTTATACTCCGGAAAAACGACTGCTTATAGAAATTCGTGTACCAACTTTAATCTGTTGCTAGTGTTGTCACTATAATATTTCATTATAATGCTAAGCTAATTTAAAGCTGATTGTAAATAAGATAATACTCTTATTTATCATTTATTTATTTCCAAAGAAAATTGTGTCCTATTTTTTAAATATAAGTTATGAACACCACGTGGTTATTAAAAGTTGCAGTTTTCCACAATCGACAATTAATCGTACCAGTCGCTCTAGCTGCCCACTCCTGAATATAATTATGTATATACACAGCCTTGGCCAAAAGTATTAGTCACCTTAACATTTTTTGAATTACGCATAATTAGGGCGAAAAATAAAAATATTTTTGTTGTTTACAGATATATAATTATAAGAACAAATTAAATTAATATTTAGTAAGCCCTCCCTTGGCCTTTATCACCGCAGCGATCCTTTGCGGTATGCATAGACGTAGTATCAATAGACTTGACATGCATTTGACATATATAGTCCATCTCACTTAGACTTATGCATAAACCTTAAAAAATGAAAGTGACAAAACATAATTTGCGGTCCTTGTCATAGTTTCACATAATTTTGTAGGGCAACACTGCGTGTACCCAAACAAATAAGACGTGCGGTTTGTTATAAACTGGAATTACTGAGTATTTTACGAATATTTGCGGTCAAAAATGTATGTAAAAGAGTGTTGAAACTGATTATAAGACAAAAGGTATGTTGTGCTGCTTTATTATTGGCTGTGATAGCCGATCTAAACGATAATATGAAAATATAACCTCTCACTGGTAAGTGCATTTTATTTAGTATATTGGTAAAAATAAATGTAGACGTTCATTATTACTAACATCTGCAATTAGTATTTCATAGAATACATTGAAAAATAGGATTATATTTGCATAAAAAATAAAAATGCTTTTTTTTTACTTTATGTCTGTCCCTTACGGTGGAACTCGAATGTCGAGTCCATTTGATACTACGTCCATGGCGGTATGCTACGCACGAGCCTTGCGCACTCGGTTGTGGATATAGCATACCACTTGTCTCTTCAAGCGTTTTTAATACTGTTTTTGATGTTATGTTATGCTCCCGTATCTTGCGCTTCAGTACACTTAAAAGATGTTCGATTGGGTTAAGGTCTGGCGACTGTGCAGGCCAGTATAGAGGGACCACGTTATTGTCCCTGAACCACCGCATAGTGATGGCCAATTTATGACAGGGAGCATTGTCTTGTTGGATTTTCACGTCATCTGAGTTGGTGTCACCAAACATACGCATTAAAGACGGCATCAGAACAGTTTTAAGCACATTTATGTACTTTTGACTGTTATGTACTTTTGACGGCCTTCACAAACGAACATTTCGCCTATGCCATAGGCAGCCATGGAGCCCCAAATCGAAATGCTGCCGCCTGTGTTTTACAGTAGACACCACACAATTGGGATGGTATTCCTCGCTGTTACGACGCCTCACAAAGGTCACACCCGGCGTTCCAAACATCTAAAATGGAAACAAAACACTTGTGTTGAATATTTTATTAATTTTATAAGATGATGATTAATTATGGCGTAATTTTTGTTATTTTTCTATGCGATGTGTAATATAAAACTTACCTCAAAGTTTGATTCATCGAAGCATACCAGATTTGATCAATCATCTTCAGTGTAATATTTGTACTTTAGAGCCCATTTTAGTCGTTACTTTTTGTTGTCGTCGGAGAGCCATGGCTTCTTTCTGGCTATACAAGCTCTTAGGCCTGCTTCTGTGAGTCTTTTTCTTGCCGTTCGCGAACTTATTGGTTTCCCAATGTCTTGACACAAAGTAGCAGCGAGCTCGGAAGAGTTTTTTTTTGCGGTCCTTGAGAGAGTCGTATATTAGTTTTCTGCCTTGGCCGGCAGTTTTCGACCCGTTCATTTCTTATTTGTGTGGGAGCCAGTTGCAGCAAATGTTTTCAGTGCAAATTGCACTGCACAGCGGGAACATTTTAATTGTTTGGCAATTTTCACCTTGATCTTGCCCTCTTCGTGCAAAACCTGGATTTTTATCCTTTCTTCAATATCAATTTCGGCATTTTGAACGATTAACTTTCTCTACTTCACAAAAAAAATACACACATAGCAGCTACTTAACACGACCGAGGTGAAAAATAGACTAACAAGTTGCTTAAAATATTCGTCAAAAAATCTCCTGAGCTAATTTTGGGGACCAGATGTTTTAGGTACCTTAAATCACTCTGTCAATGCTTGAAAATGAACGTTTGATATTCCGATATTCCCGTCCAAATTGCTAAACAAATCAGTTGTTTTTTAAATATTTTATGAGTTGCACTTGTTTTATAGGGGTGCCTAATACTTTTGGCCAAGGCTGTACATAGTCTATGCAAAATGCGATTTCTTCACTACCATTGGAGTTAACAAGATTTCTATTATTATAAATATTAATGGGTTAATCGTCAGTTATTTCTCTCATCATGTATAAAGGTCTTTAAAATTATAAAACCAAGATGTATATGATAATAAATAAATACATCTTTGTATGTGACAAAAGGGGTGGCAAACTCTTATAACCAAATAATTCTACGTAAGTAAAACGTGAAATAAAACAAAAAATATTCATGACTGATAATTATAACTCTGTATCTGTATTGGCCCATATACGTCCCACTGCAGGGCACGGGCCTCTACAATCGACTACCGATTGAGTGGTTATAACTCTACTTTATAAATAAATAATTATTTCTATTGACGCAGGTATCAAAACCATTGTTGTAATTTTTTATCTCTACATAATTGGACGTAAATTAGATTGTAGTGCATAATTTCTAAATATTCCTTACTAGTAAAACTAAATATGTAGTCCTTTGAAGCATTTCACTTATAGGTAAACACGAAAGTAACCTATATATTTACAAGAATATATTATGAATCTGTTTCGAAAATCCTCCTTAACTTTACTTTTTTGTAGTATCTAGTATTTTGTTTAATGGTTTAATTTTGATGATTTATTTGAATAAAGTTTATTACGTAAAAATACTGCAAATTGTTTTTAATCGAATCTAAAGTTAATAAGTCTACCTCAATATACGCCTGCAAAATAAAAGCGAAGTTGTGATTTCACGACATAATAAACTATCGGTCCTATTGGGAAACTGTTTTAAAACCTATTTTAGTTACTGAATGTTTTGTACTATTTGAAAAAGTGTTGAATTCACTTCGATAACTAAAATATGTTTATAAACTTTCTATGAATAAGGTCAATATAATCGACGACTTAATTTTTTTTTAAATTTAGTTATTAGTTTGATATTTTTGTTGTAATTAAATTATATATGCGCTTCAATTAATTGCCCACCCCTAAAGTAGTATCATTCAATTTTTTTCCTCGTAGTATTTGTAGTTGCTTGCTTCGTAGATACATTTTTATGGCAAACTGAATTATTTTGAAAAATAAAAATAATAAATACTATAATCGAAAATAACTGTATTTTCATTGCCCCCTTTTTTTGTTTGGAATAACGCACATCCTTAAAATATCACATGTAGATTATTCGAAGCGTGAATAGCAATTGCCTCAGGAAAAGGTGCTGCCATCATAATAGTTACTTTAAAAGAGCTATTAATATAATTTTATTAAGGGTTTTAAATTGTAAGTACCTACCTATAATCCATTTGTATGGGTACTAATATATTCATACTCTTTGCATAATAGTAGTCTCGAACTATACACAACGCGAACCAGGGGTGAATGAGAACATAGATAGATGTTGCTGACGGAAACGCTGTGAAGACGTGGTATACATAACGTGACCATTTATTTTTTGTGCCAGAGCGGGACATCAGTGGAATTAAATAATAATAATAATAAAGTTTTTTGTGTTTTACAAGTTTTTATAATACACTCAAAGGCACAATTAACCGTCCACCCTGTATTTCTTTCAGTATACAGTAGTCGTCAAATTTAGACCACATTTGATGGAAGTTATATTAAAAGCAACCACTAAGAATAAATAAAAACATAAAAGTCTTTAAAAAAACCGTTTATTAAAAAAGAATATCCCAAAAATCGATTATGCAAAAAATTTGCGCAAAAATGTTATGAGTTTAATTTTGAAAAAAATCGTTCACTTTTTTAAAATTTTTATTTTAATAATGGGTGTTACCACCTCTTGCCCTAATGACTTCTTGTAGCTGGTTTGGATATCCATCCATGATGTCTCATCTGAGGACACTACGTCCTTCTATTCCTCCATAGTCCAGTCAGCATATTTTCGTGCAAAGGCAAGTCTAGCTCTACGATGCTGTGGATAGTTGTGGAGCGCGAGCTGGACAAAAAACCATCAGATTACTTTCAGCAAGTCTTCTTCTAATGGTACGTTCACTTACATTTACCTTTCTCACCTCAAACAGACGTATACACGCTTCAGCACCGGTGCAAAAGCGATTACTTAGCACATTACTGACAACAAAGCGGTCATCGAGAGCCGAAGTGCACCAATGCGGCCTTAACCTGGCCTCCTCGTGTATGAACTAGCCTCCTAAAAGGGTCTGATGGCATCCCGTACCGTAGTTCGAGGTATACAAGTGTAAAACTAATGCGACATTGGCTCTACCCCGCGCCAGCTAAAGTTACTGCTCTAACAGCACCAGTTGCATCGACTGGCATTTTTTTTAAGGCACAAAGAATAATCATACACTAAAAACTCAAATTGAACAATATGCGCACACTATGGCGGAGAAGAACAAGAAATGTACAGAAGGTAACCTAAATGCAAAAATGTCAAACAGCGACTAAATTCCAAAAACGCTTCGGAGATAAAAGTTTAGGCATTGAAATGACGGTATAAGTACTTAATTTATTGCTAAAGTAACTACTTAACAAAAAACAAAGCATAAGTTATGCTACAGTTAGCATAAACAAACAGGATGACGAAAAATATAGGTGGACGGTTAATTGTGCCTGTGAGTGTAGAAGATTGAATAACATAAAATAATAATCAAAATCGTATTTTTGTATTTGTCCGCTGAACAAATTGTTTCAAACCATCGGGTTTAGTTTTTAGATGTGTGAAACTCAGTACATGATTTATTTATATTTATTTTCGTAATCAAAATAACTAATTACTGCGACACTCACCTGTGTTTTATCACTTGTCCATATTTTGATAATGTGAGAAAAAAACTTTTTCGATAGGTGCGTTACTTTCAGGCAGACACATAACTTACTCAATAATTGTGGAAAAGTTTATTAAGACAAGATGTTTTTATGAAAGTGTTGGTATAATACGACCCCACGGTTTTTAGCAGTAGTTCGGTAAAGCATTTCGTGCGAGAAATACGTTTGAAATTATTGCTTGATCTGTTTGCAAGAGCTGGACGATTTCGGCCTTGCTGGGAACACCGGGACATACTTCTTGAAAGCGGGGCTGTCCCGCCTAAAGCGGGACGTATGGTCACGTTAGGTATACAGCAAATAGCCGATAAATATTAATAATTGTATTTACTACAATATTACATATATTAACTATAAATAGTGACTATTACAGGCACAAATATATCATTCATGTCGAGCACGAGTTTTCCTCTCGCGTTGCTTGAAGGTTTGCGTTTTTGGTTCTTTAACATGATTTTAAGTAGGCATTTGACATCGTATGTATGAAATATGAATATCTATGTAATAATTGATAAGGAAGAGTCTAACCATGTCACGAAATTTATTCCATTTGGAACTGGGTGACGTTACTCTCCACACCAATAATGCCATTTAATAAGTCCTGTTTCTTTCGCTCTGCTTTGTTTTTCTAAGCAAGGAGACCGGGACTGTATCCCCTTTTTAGTAGCAAGGATGATTGAATTTTTTATCAATTTTTATACCAATCTTTCTGCTATGAAAAAAGCAGGCATTATCATAATTCGCCATTGTGATGACAACGCAGTTGGCGCAGTTGACGCAACGGTCCACTGGAGCGCGCGTCGTACCACTTACGTCGGCACATTTTACGCGCTCTTCGCCCTATCAATATTTTTATGTCAATGCGTAACGAGGTACCTACTTCTCTACCGTCAAAGCAATTCTATCCATTTTCAATCTTATAGTACCTATGCGGTTAATCTTTAAAAGAATAGTTTGGTATGTTTTATTGATGCAAAGTATTGATCAATATAGTGAAGAGTCTGAAGACGGGAATACCAAATTTAGGTACCTATATGTATTACGCGACGAACGTACAGAACCATACAGAAAATAATACATGACTATAGACATGATTTTGAGGTTATATTAGTGTGTTTACGTTATCGCAAAAATGGCGGGAAAAACACGAAGCGCCAGTTTGTGCTCTCAATAGCAACTGTTGTATAATTTTAGAGAAAGGAAATTTGTTTTGGTCCACCACTCAGGCCTGGTGTGGTTCGTGGCATTTCGTATCAGCGCTCAACCGCGCCGTTTCTCTCGGCTATTATTTGTAAGCGACGTTGCCGATCTGGCACAGGGACGCGAGCTCGATTACTCGATCGGCCGAGGCTCTGGAAACAGTCAGTCGGCCGCGCAACTCGGTGCGCGACGTTCGTTCGAGGAGGGCTCTGCTCGCCTCGCCCCTGCCCCGGCCGCGCTACGCCCCGTGTGTGACAGAGACACACTATCACGTGAGAGTGACGGCAAGATGGCGGTGTCGCAACCTCGCCCACCTGACCGTGTTGATGCCGCACTCGAAAAAGTTGCGCCGTTGCGCTATTTGGGGGCGCACGAATGTGCTCGCTCGGAGCTGGTCGCGACGCTACATTATCTCTGTTACTTGTGTCACAACAGTTTCTTGTATTGTAAAACTTTTCGTGTACCCGGCTGAAGAATTACGCTGCCTTGTGGGAAATACATGAAGGTACGTGTCTTTTAAAAGAACTAGGCAACTACCGAGGCCAATCGTTATCTTTGTTGCACAGATAAATGGTGATCGCATCTCGCGCTAACACAAAGTAGGTTGATATTATTATCCTTCGAATAACATTGATTGCTAACCCGCGCTGTAATTGTTGGTATTTAGTCGCCATTTTCTAAGTCGGTGACGAATACCGCCGCGCTGTCCTCGTTTCCTCTGTGGCGCCGCGAAGCAGACTCTAATACCGAACGCAGAAAGATTGATTGTCTTCTGATGTCGAAAACTTTTCTTCAAAGGAGATCGCTCGCCATGAAACATTGTGGAAATAAAAAAAAAAATTTTGTAAGTGAATACAATGAAGAATAATAATGTAATGAATTCCCTATTCAGAATATAATGAACTAAAATGTCATAAGCAATTTTTTTTTGTAACGGACCTACGAATTTGCACGAATAGATTGTGCGCCGGCTTGGTGTGCACTTTAGGTGTTATCGATTTGTGTACGTTTAATAATGCTATAAATAAGTAGAAGTTTGTGTCATCGCCACCGTCGAACCGGTTTCTGAACAAGACCAGTGCGCGAGAGATTTTGGATTCCGTTTGCGTTTTGCTCACTTGTAGTGTGATAAGATTCTTGTTTGAGTTGCGTAACTGAAAGGCTCGACGTCGCTTCGGTCACGTTACACAAACTGGTAATGATCTATAAAGACTCCAATTATGTTATATAGTAATTAGGTGCAAAACTGTAAAACGAATAAAATGAGGTAAAAGTTATATTAAATTGTACAGTGCAGGAACAAAACGTGACTTGATTGCAGGATATGACGTCAGTATACGTGCATGCTTGTGGTACTGGTTGAAAAAAAAAAGGTGTAATATGGCGCCAAAAGGGATATGTGACAAAATAAAACGTGGTTAAATACTTTTCGAATTTCCTAAATAAAACACAATTATTATACTTCGATAAGTTTTAGGATTATCTGCGCCATGAAACAAATTAAGTGCCAGTGATAATATTAGACAAAAAGTTAATATAATGAAGACTAATCACGAATTTTAGGACTGATCATAAAGGTTTCTAAATTCTAAAGTTAACCTAAACGGGAACGAAAGGTCCATTAACTTTAAGAAAATAATCAACTTGCATAAATTGAGGTTAGGTTTGACATCATTCTATAATTAATGTAATGAAAAATACTTTTTTATTTGAATAGTACAGAACCTAACCTCGAGGCCTCGTGGACTTAAAATTACCATTTTAGGTTACACCTTTCCTGTTGCCTATCGAACAATAAGACTTCTGGTACTTTCATCCTTTGACACAATTTCACTCATAGGTACTGCATTCATTGTGAATAATTCAATAATACTATGACCGCATCGACAAATGTGTGTCCAAATTGGCATAGCGTGTGTATCAAGCCGTAATAATAATTAAAACTTAATTGTAGTTTTCATTAACGGCCTTATTAGACGATATAAACCTATTTTAGATATTGAACATTTTGTCCCTTTGAAACGACTGTCGAATTTAGTTTGAAAGAAGACTACAAAGCATTAATTAATAAAAACTGGAATAAATTTATAATTTTTAATACAGATACATAGTATGTACAAGTGCAAGGAAATTATTTGTTAAGATGTAAACGAATACGACGTTTAGAATAAAGAGCTTAGTTAAAATCAATGTTAAATTATAAATTATGCTTCATAACCCTTGAAACTAAAAAATATATTTTAAACGGGGCGCGATTGTGGCGATTCTAGTGATCCCCCTATTCCCGTTGCTTATCTCAATAGATTTGCAAACTGCGTACAAGGGGGAATAAAAAAGTTAGCATTGGAAGCGTCACAAATACTCTCTGTGCTGTGGCGTGCCGAAAATGTTAATACAATAACATTTTAAATAGTCTAAAATTCTAATTTTTTTTGTTAATTATCCAGCTTTACTAAAGTAGCCTTAGTTTCATTGGTTTGATTAGAAATGTCTAAATAACAACCCAATATTGGCAGTATATTTTATTAGCGATACTTCAATATGTTAGACTGCAACTGTATACTTGATCAATACCCCGTATGACCAGCGTTTTATTCGTACTTCATTTATATTCTGCTAACGCGCTTCACTATACTGGTTTTTAGATTAATTTACACTATTTTCTGCTTTATTTATACAGGGTATCTCAAGACTGCTACCGAAAACGAAGCCGGGTGGTAGTTTTAGTGGCTACAAACACAATGCAATTAAAAATTTCGCATAGAAACGCGACAATTATTTTTTATGATTTTTTAAATATCGTCAATTTTGGTAATAATTTAGGTAAATCCATAGTTTTTGCTAAAATAATAATTTAAACTCTTTTATACCTTAGAGTATTTATAAATAAAATGATATAGACTATTAATTTAGGAAAAAATGTATTTACCACCCAAATATGGCCATAGGAAAAAAATAACAAAAAAAAAATTGACGCTTTTTTTGCACCTTTTTCTGTTCTGCATTGTGTCTGAAGTCGCTTAAACTATCACCCGGCTTCATTTTCGGTAGTAGTCTTGATATACCCGGTATAACATTGACGAGAGCATATCGGAAAAAATGAAATGAAATGAATTTAGACGTCATCTGCTATAACCCTATATAGTTACTTAGAAAACGCACTGGTTAAATCACAGAAATATAAAATTGGATCAAATTTGATCATAAATAAAGGAATTTGATCATATCTTTACAACTAAATCGTGCAATTTCTTGCGCAAAAAAATTGATGTTGATTGGTTCTTACTAGTTATTTAATTAGATCTGTGATCAACGGTCAAGTTTTATGGATAATGAATGGTTTCCATGCTTAAAATTTTAGGCTTCTTAGATGTGAACATATTTTAATGTTTTTTTTGCGGATTCCAGGTGATCGTGTAATGGGCTCAGCGCGCGCAGCAAAATGATGAAGCGCACGGGAGTTCCGCGGCTTGGGCCGGATGAACCCACGTCCTTGACGCCGCAACAACCTGCCCAGGTAACCATACAAACATTTAACACTCGCTTTCGTCAAATAAATTTGACGATCATTTTCACTTAGACGACGGCATACATTTGACATCCTAGATGAAGGATTTTGTTAAAATCGTCAAATTCAAAGTTATCGTCAAAGTTAATTGGTGTACCTTTTTAACTACTTATCTTCGTAAACAAGATGGCTATCCACGGTGCAAAGTGTACAGAGGATGCTGCGCATGCGCCGAAAAACTAAAAATTTTAAATGTACCAAGCTTTAGTAACAGAGTTATCTAGCAAAATCTTTCAGTCATGTGTCGAACAGTCAGAAGTCCTTTTAAATAATAACCACAGCTTTCCTAAAACAAATACAATACGTTCACGACATAATTTATCTGTCTGAAGATTGAATAGGAAGTTTTGGAAGAAGTTTGCAGCGAAATTTTCCACCGATTGATTCTTAAAGATCTCTATAGATATTGTAAACATTTAGAAATGAAAAGGAAAAAAAATACAAGGCGGTTACCACATTGGTTCACTCTGTAAAAATGCGGTCAGTCATAGACAAGTCATTATTTCATTTCCACGTATTTGGAGATTGCGGCCTTCAGCGCCTACGTGTGACTTTATATTGATCTATAAAATAAAGAAAATTATTAAGGTAAAATTCTGAATCACGCTACAATTGATTTTGTTATTCTCACGGCCATTGATAAAAAACTTTTGCAGAGATTTATACCAAAGCAAATTATTACTGTTAAAATAATGGTTTAAAAGGTTTTCTCATTAATCATGGCTCATCGAATGTATAAAAAACAGTAAACTCCGCTAAATTGTGTCCATGGAAATATTGCTTATGAAATACAAACACAAATTTTTCTTCTCTTTTTGTAGTGGCCCGATCAAATGACAACATCAAATCTGATGGTAAGTTTCACGTAGGGGCCAAAAAACAGCTAAGAAGAGATCACGTGTCAGCTATGCATGTCGCCGGCCTTCGTAGTACCTAAATGCTAAGCAGCCCTGAAACGCAATTTGCTTGCGTCACGTGCTTTTTTGGTTTTCATTGTACGTGTGGTGGTCGTGTTGCTATGCAGAGTGGGAGAGGTAACCTCTAATTGAGACGAGATTTTGCAATACATATCGCGTAATTTCTACGGAATTAAAGTTATCGTAATTTAAAAATTGTACCCTGTCCATGTAAATATCCTTGCTTTCGAAAACAACATAATATGCTTTACAGGTTGCAAATTTGTAAAGAATTTGTTGGTTAATGGTATAGCAATTAACTGATTTTAAGATAATACGACTATATAGAGAAACATTTGCATTGACTGAAATAGATAACAGGAAAACCTGTTTTCTATTCTATGCGTCTTCAGGTTTAAAAAAACAAAACAATTTAACACATACAGCCCATAGGCTTTTATGTTTTTACATTGCACTCAATACATATTGTTCATGGCTTATTTCTTTTTTTGCGTACTTAAGTTGTACAAAATTTTATCTTATTTCTTATACCCCCTATTCCCGTTGCTTATCTCAATAGATTTGCAAACTGCGTACAAGGGGGAAAATCAATGTTAGCATTGGAAGCGTCAAGAAAACTATTTTTTTTTGACGTGCCGAAAATGTTAATACAAAAAATATTTATTCTGTCACATGAATGGGCGTGGGCGTGAGTAGGCGTCGCAATACGACAGGTAGAAATTGCATTTAAATAAGGACAAACGTTAAAACAAATTCCGGTTATTAATTGTTGCCACAATTATTATGTTTTGTTAATATTATTCTGCAAGTTATTTACAAGTGATCTCTGACACAAATGTGAAGAACAATATCCGTCACAAATGTTTTAACTTAAAAGGTAAATAGTGTTAATGTAAAACGTTTACACACATTTATGTCGTTCCCTAATTTTCGCTGAAAATACTGTGTATTCACAATAACGTGGACATAGTTTAATTGACGTGTAGTAAAAATGGCTTGTGGTTAAAAACAGGTACTTAAATGTTTCGCATATAAACCTAATATTGTTGAAACAAGTAATTAAAATAGATTCTGCTATTTTAATTTTCTCGTCGTTTAACATTTTGCTTTCTCCATTTCCAAGTATGCCTCTAATTTTCAGGGATTTTTAGTTTGGAACACAAAATATTTCAATTCAGCTACTCGTCAGTAAAAGTAAGCATCTTTCGTCCCGCATTTTGAAGTGGATATTTTTTTGGGGTTGGAATTTGTATCCCTATTTTGTAAGAAATAAGTAGCCAATGTAACTCATTAAATAATTACTACTAGCACTTTTCCGTGAGTCTTGTAAACATAGGATCATGCAGATTACCAGCTCCAACTAACTACTCCACCATTTATTATAATGAAATTGTCACGGAACTATTATAAGAATCAATGTACATAGCTTCAAAATTTTCATTATTGGATTTTATTTTAATTTAAACCTTTTTTTATACTAGGACTAGTGATCAGACCTAGCCATGTTATTCACGTTACATTTCTTTACACTCATTAATGCCATGTAAAAATATAAAGTGGTACGTGACGCGGGAATAAAGAAACCGACAGATGTTAGTTGATTGGATAATTCCTATTACAGTTTTACAGCTATTGACTTTTGCCTATTTCATAATTGACATAATATAAATTAGGATATTATTTTATTGTTATGCACCATGCATAACAATAAAATATCGTATGTCCCTCGCTTATGTCGCTTGCCCCTTACAAAACTTCGGGAAATTGTCCAAAGTAACGTTAAATTTTGTTTTAAATAGCAAATAACTATCATTGATTAGAGTATTGTACACCTAATGTCGCTGGAGTTACAGCTATTTCTGATAGCCAAGAGATACGTGGGATCACAATATTTAAGATATTGTTTTGTACCTACAATAGGCAAAATGTGGGTTGTTTAATAATGCTACATTTGTCAATATCCTCTCACGTCTACTACTTTTAACGTAAAAAAACACGTTGGAAGCGCTCAAATGTAAGTAAAATCAATCTTTTTGTAAGGATATTTGAGGCTATCAGCGCAAAAGTGGTGTAACCCACAGTTTTTTTAAGTACGGTTTTGGTGTAAAATACATTCGTTACAATATTGTAATATAAAAGTACACAATTTATGTAGATTCTACAGTTTTTAGAGTAAATAAAAAACAAAACATTTAAAATAATGTTCACAAAATAAACTACATCAAAAACAATTTAAGTTAATTTTAATACCTCAATTATTTCCTAATGATGTAGGTTGGGGTTACACCACTTTTGCGCTGATAGCCTCATTTGGCCTAACCACTCACAATTGTACACTCGAACACCAACAAACACCAATTCAATTTTTATACAATACAAAAATGTTGCTTCGTATGATCACATCACTACATAGTATAAAATAAAGTCGCTTTCTCTGTCCCTATGTCCCTTTGTATGCTTAAATCTTTAAAATAAGTTTTTTTAATAGATAGTGATTCAAGAGGAAGGTTTATATGTATAATACGTACATATTATTGTACAGAAATCTATTTGTACCCGGGCGAAGCTGGGCCGGGCCGCTAGTAACTTATAAAAAGTTATTTCGTACGATCGTAGAAAACTTTCAATCTTAACCGTCCAAATCGGTTTATATTCCAATTACATTATTAAAATATAATTCATAACTTCTTTAACTTTACGTAATAGTTATTTTCGTACATTGAGTTTTGATATCGGCATTACTTTTATTTCACTTATCCTAACTTCAAACCCAGTTGGCAAAACAGGTTTTCATCGAGAATTTCCTGTTTCTAATAAACCTCATGTTCGACAAGAACTGACACGTATATTATGGTTTTTTAGGTTTCGTTACTCAACTTGTCGTATGTTTAGGTGTACACTACATTTACACAAGTATTCATAGAAATCTAAACTACTATAAAATCTCTATTCTTTGTCTATTTTTTGTTCCTAATTTTTATGAACGGCCGAGCTATGGTAGCGGTCCAATTACTTGTGCAAGACGTGTAACATTTGCTAGTCATTTAAATTTAGTACTGTCCTTAAATGAAAATAAATTTAATTCATAGGCGTTTCTACACATATGAAATATGCCTGGATAAACCTTAATCCAAAGGAATATTTTAACAACATTTACACGTAACTTATTAGTCTATAAACTGGTATGAAATTTACCACCTAGGGCGTAAAAGATCCTTTTTCTATTAGTCCCTTTAGTCCGGTTTGCGGTTTGCTAGCGCGTCGTTGTCAATTTGTATTACAGCGCATCTAACGGCCTTTAGCGGTGGTACTCTCTGCTTTTACCCGCCCAATTCTTCCAGTGTTCTGAATCGCTGGCATCTACGAGACTAATCAAAGAAACAGAAACAACTATTACTACTTCAATACAAGCAATCGATGTCCTATTAAATAACATTTAAGGAAAGGACGAAATCTCCAATTATAAATGTTATGATTTCAAACTGTTTGCTAGAACGAGAGGTATCTGCCGACATATTCATGTAAGCTGTTATTGATTATTCGAGTCCGAGCTACATACAACGTGTCAGTGACCTAGTATTCAATACCGATCACCTCCCTCCCTTTATTTTATCCCGAAGGGGTCGTAAGAGGCGGGCGACCAGTAGATCCAGCTCGGTGGCTGCATACATAGGTATCACAGCTTCGCTCGTTAGTGCAAGTTGGTTCGGGCTCATCCAATATTCAAATTATTTAATATTGACAAAGACGTCGAGTAGAATACGGTTAGTTGTTCCAATGGCAGTGAAGTAATAAAAAAGTTTCCAAAATACAATACCGTTGCCGCCTTTTCTGCACAAATGCAGAAAGCAAGTTTATGCAGTCAGCAAAGATAATTTATTGTTTGAGTAAGCCTGTTTCTTCCACTTCATCATTATAATTTATTAATGTATCTAATTTATAAAATAATAAGCTTTGGGCATTAGACTATTCTTAAAGTGAATGTCAATATGGACTTATGATTCTTTAATCAAGATTTCTTCGAAATTGGAAACCGTTAGTTGCCCTATAAAAGCATTTTAAAAATTCAATCAACGATTCATTAATGAAACTGCCTAGGTAATTTGTGACGCTGACGAAGATAAAAACGGGGATACGTAGAACATACAATGCGCGAGATGCTTCGATGAATCAGCGGCGATATTTTTACGCGGACCACGCCGCGCCGCGCGAAAATAGTTTCTGCTTATACATCGGCTTAGTTTTCGCCGAGATTCTGTTTCGGCCTTGATCTGTACATGTGCATAGGCTAAACTAATTATTAGAATAAGCATGCTTCACTCTTCGAACATACAGCTTCGAGTTGTTTGAATTATGCAATTAAAACTCCTAATACATTAACTGGCATCGCTACAATTGAGAATGTTTTGCCGGCAAAATGTAGTTATTCCGTTTTCCGCCCTCGGCACAACAAATGAGACGCCATTCTTAAAATCGATATAAATCGGCATCGAGGTTACGACCCATGTTTTATGGTAGATAGTATTAGGTTGTTGCTTCCGTGTTTAATATAACTAGAATGACAGAAACGATCTCGTTCTTCCTGGTGAAGAAGAGCAAGTATGAATTTTAAGCAGGGATATTTTTCATATTAGATGAAATTAATTAGAGTATTCCACACTCAAAATGAATGACATCAACTAACGGAGGTGAACCACATGCGTAATGATATATTTTCGTCTTTAACTAAAATCTGAATAGCGGAAGAAGTTAAGTAAATTGGCGAAGTAAATATATTTATTTTGTGGAATCGGACGCGTTTTTATTTATGATAGTATTACTCCCACGATCTGTTTCGCCTTGGCGCCTAATGTGCTCGTCCCTACAAATGTTTGACAACACTCCGAATACATAACATTACTCCGTAACCTTGGCACACATATTTTCTAAATAAAACTTGTAGCATTAACTGTTTGATGCATTAAATTAACTTAGGATATCTTATTTACATGAATTTAATTTACTTTCAAAAAGTCACGTGAAATGAAACTCTATTAATTACTTATAAGTTAAGGAAATATTTGCATAAAATGTATAAAATTAAGTAATTTATAACACATACAAACCTTATGCAGTAATAGGCTTAGTATGCTGCGATGGCCGATGGTGCTTCCTTCTATAAACAGTATTAGTAGTTGTAAATATGTATACATTAAGTTAGCTGTTTTGTAAATAATTGTTATTAACAAATGTATGTTGCTTGCAGATACAACAGCCAGGTACAAGCACAATGCACTCGCTGCCGCAGCCAGCACAACCGCAGATCCTTGGTGAGTCCCCGAATTACCTTGTTTTTTTACCTTATTCTATCAGAACTTGTAATTCTTGTTTTTCTTTTTATTTCCTATGAATCTATCTATGTCAATTGTTACAGACAGTATGGTTAAACTAGTTGTTGATTGTCGATTATTTTGTTTTCTGACATTTAAACGTGTGTTTATCGCTAAAACATTTAAAACGATTACACGATGGACATAAACCTGTTTTAACGAATGCGGTTACCGCAGAAGCAAGACAGTTGGTGGTTTTTTTATTTATATTTTATGGCTTATTTGGGTAAATCTAAGGCTACGTTTTTTATTTCTGAATACTACATTGAATATTTGAAGACTAGTTTTGCCATATTTACTTTTCTTTTTATCTTATCACAGCCTATCCATTCATGTTTTCGTAAGTTGTATTCGCTATTAAGTGTTTCATTTCCATTTTTAGTTCGCTGTCTGCTATGTAGCGCCAAAAAATATTCAAGAAAAGACACATCATGGTGGCACCAATTACGAGATCACAATGAACATCTATAATAAATATAAAACTAACTGAGCATCTAATGTATGTTTCGAATACATTCGCCTGTTTTCCACGTTACGCGAGTTTATACCTAACATATTGCTGAAACATGTTGAGTTTTCTCTATGTTATAGTGGGCGCATAATTTGATACGCCTATATATATTTTAGCGAGTCAGGAGTACCTAAAAAGGATAAAGTTACTACGATTACGTCACAAAATTACTGCACGTGTAATGAAAAACATCCACCATTGTGCAATAATATTTGTTACGCTTCGTTGTACCTGACAAAGCGGAAAAAATGCTTTATAAAGGCTGTTTATTATACATGGGTACGCAGTATAATTTGGGTATTAATCCGCTTATGTATTCTGTTACGCTAAATAAAATCTATGTATTTAACTTAAGTTGAATTCATCATTTGGATTTCAAGTAAAGATCTGCAGTTTATTTCCCGCGAAGTTCTAAATTCATATGAGCTATGAGGTAATTTCCAATATTTTCTGCCTTTTCATCTTAGAAATTACTATAGGTTTCGGAGCTGTGATAGTTGTGATGAACGGTTTAGATGAACTCGTGGAAGATATTTTTAATAAGGAATATTAGATCGTGTATAGAATATAGATGTAGTATAAGGCAGTTAGTAGTGAATCATTAGCCATAGATGTGTTTGCAGGGACGAGCGCGATGCTGCCGGTGGGCGTGGGGTTCGGTCGCGGCGGGGGGCGCGCGGGCGCCGCGCCGCCCGTCATCAACTACATGAAGCCGCAGCCCGTGCAGTACGCGCCGCCCAAGCAGCAGCCGCCGCCGCCGCAAGTACCGCCCAGGATCAAGGTACCACATTACTATACTGCCGCCTTATTCAAAAAGTCGCCATAAACATCTATTGTGTTTCATTTCATTTAAAAAGAACTCAACATTAATATACTCTATGAATATATTTCATGACCAAACGTAATGTGACAATTTAATATGTATCATGAGTCAATTTTTAAAGTGCCATGTTATGGTTACACATTAACCATAGGACGTTAACGCTTTACTCAAGCCTTGCATCTGTTTGGAGATGGATAAATAGGGGAAGACTTTGGATCCAGAATAAGATTACTTTTTCTGCCCTTAGCAACAACCAGGCGTGGTGCCGGGACCTGGACGCCAGTCACCGGGTCCTCAGGCGCAATTCCAACGGTTAAAAGTAGAGGACGCTCTCTCGTACCTCGACCAAGTCAAATACAAATTCAACACGCAGCCACAAGTCTACAACGACTTCCTGGACATCATGAAGGAGTTTAAGAGTCAGACGTGAGTTTAATCATTATAAAAACTTTTGTATTGAAATATTCTAATACCAAGAGATCCTTAAATGATGATATTAATTACCGTTTGATGTTTAAATGTATAAGCATATGTAAAAACTAATGGCTGTATTAAACCTGATTGTGAATCATAATTTTAATAATATCTTTAGACTTTACAAACAAACAGCTAACCTAGGTTATCCATTTCAGGATTGATACGCCTGGTGTCATCACCCGGGTGTCGAATCTGTTCAAAGGTCATCCGGAACTTATTGTTGGCTTCAACACCTTTCTGCCGCCCGGCTATAAGATCGAAGTTCAAAGCAATGGACAGGTTAGTGAAACGATTAATTAAAAATACTACGAAATCACATTTTTAATAATGTATCTTTTTTATAATCGAACTACTACTTGAAAATTGAAATAAAGAAAATATAGCTAAGCATACTGTTTTTGAATTGTGTTTAGATAACATATAAGTCAAGGTTTATTCCATACAATAGCACACATTTGACATTCTGACACTACTATGTTTGTTTTATTATTAAATGGGTATGTATAACAAGTGCCAAAAGAGCATAATTATTTATCGGGATTTTTAAATTGTGGTAATTTCTCACAATTATCGGATAAATAATGTACAGTGAAAATAGAGTAAAAAGAAAATACGGTTCAGTAGAAGTAGGTAAGAAAGGTGTTCTATTTTCGCGCCATTACTAAACAATGACGTTATAAGTCGTAACACTTATTTTGGATTTCCTCTGAAGAATACTTGGCGGTTTCAATATAAGTATCACAACGGCTTATTGTGTGTTAATGAACCTGATGCATAACTTTGATTTGATGATAATTTACTGATAAATAATAGGAGAAACTTCGTTATAACATAATTTAATTTGTGTTTTTATATTAAGGAGTTATTAAAATGAACATAGGCAAGCATTATTGGTTTTAGGTAAATAATTTCAAACTAATTACAACTGCTGCAATTTGTTGTGTGCCGTTCTTTGGAACGGCTATTGCGTACATCTGGATAGCACGTCGTGGCTGTGACGTGTAGGTGACCACTCAGCATAATGTTGAGCTGTGGCATGACACCACAACCCAACGCTGATTTTCAGTGGTTAACTCGGGTGACATTCGGACGCCAGCTAAAATTCCGGATATTATTATCTATTAAAGTTATTCAAAACAACAAAAACAGTATGAAATACAATATCGTATCCCATGTGCAACAATGTCACTTATACAGAAATTGCAAGGTTGGAAGGTATAACGAAATAATCTTATAATATTACGTGGTCATATTTTTTTTTGCGGTAACTTTGAAAGTTGATATTGTGATAGAAGCTGTTCAACTTGTCTATGTCTTGAAATATCATATTTTTATACGATGTCAAAGTTTCAAATGTTTTTTCTGAAAAGTTGCATATTTGCAAAAGTGACATTGTTGCACTGGGGGTTCGATGTGTAAAATAATTGAGAATGGAGCTGAGAGTTTAGAGTAGTGTGTAAAGCAAGTGTGTTGTCCACTAGGTGTCTGTGTCGATGCCGTCGCCGACGGGGCTGAGCAGCGGCGTGCTGCTGGGCGTCCACCACGCGCCGCAGCCGCAGCTCGTGCACCTGCTGCCCGTGCCGCAGTGAGTGCATTCACCATCTCTACCGCGGAACACTCATACCCATCGTTAAATTAAACTGTTATTTATGGATTTTATCGCGGATTTGGTTTAATTTTTAGATTCTGAATACTTCGTTTCGATTACTTTACAGCTATCGTAAACAGGGAAATTAAACCAATCCGCGATAAAATCCGTAAACATTCGTTTTTTTTTTCTCCATACATTAAATCCCATTTAACTTCTAGTTTAAACTATTACAAAATTATTATTTTCACTGTTTTTGAAAGCAAAGTAATGGGAAGATATTGTGACTACAGATATTGATGTACGCAACATATTATTATAACGCGTATCCAGTTAAATCAAACTGCACTATTTTTATGACCAGCAACACATTTTGAACAAGCGACGGTACTTTATGTCGCGTCGTATTTTAGTAGGTTTCTGTCAGCATTACGTTGCTGTACTTCGTTGTTCTCGAGTATAATAAGTATTTTACCTGTGGTAATGAAGTAACGTCCCCACAGGTCAGTGAGCAGCGCCATAGTGCACAACCTGTCTGTGTCGGCGCCGGTGGGCAGCGCGCCGCCGCCCGCGCCCGCGCCGCCCGCCCCCGCGCCCGCGCCGCCCGCCAACACGCTGCATCACATCTCGCACGCGCACCAGCAGATAGAAGCCGCCGTGCACCACGCGCCAGGTACCAAACCATTACGCCGCTATACCGGAACTGACGCCCGAATATTCAAACGACACCTGAATATCATACCCCCTGTATGGTGCAACAATGTTACTTTTGCAAAAATGCAACTTTTCAGGAAAAACATTAATGTCGTCTTGAAAAATATGATATTTCAAGACATCAAGAACAGCTTGTATCATAATATCAACTTTTAATATACCGATAAAAAATATAACCACATAATTTTCTAAAAAATATAAGATTATTTCTTAATACCTTTCAATTTTTGCATAAGTGACATTGTTGCATCGGGGGTGCGATATTACGTTCACTTAACTACGCAAATCCCGCGTAAATGTACTGGCTAAAGCCCTGGTCTGTCGAAGCTACGCACAGCGTTGCGTTGCGCGGAATGCGGTGTCAAACTCGGTTTTGTATGAAAAACATTGACATTGACATGACGTTCCGCCGCAGTATGCGTCAGCCAGCGTCTGCGGTGAGGGGTCAACCGGGTGACGGTAAGACTGGTCTTTTGTACTGTCACAATATGCGTCGGTGTAGAGGGGCAAGTGCGGTGAAGCGCGGGGCGGATACGCCGCACAACGTGCCGTCATTCTCATCATTTCGTCGCGGTAAGCGTATTTGCGCAATGGATTTATTTGAGGACAATATTTTTATCAATTTTCGTTTGGTTTAAAAATTTGTTTAGGCTGTGGCGCGTATATCGACTATGTGCTGCCGCACAGTACGTTTAATACAGTTCACGTACGTTCCCAATGACAATGGCGCAATATTACACCACGTAGGAATAAAACTTTAAAACCTTGCTTTGGTAAAAAAGATACAATTAAAAAGCAAAATTAATTAATATTTAATAAGTACAAGATTATAAAATGGGGTCAATTACATTTATTTTATTGTTATAAAAATGGCGAACGGAATTGTATTTTAATTGTTCCAAGTACCTAGTACCCCATGCTTTTTAACAAAATATAGCAACGGATTTAGTTCCCAACTGATCACGGTACAATTGGAGACGATTTATTTACGGTTAATATGTGTAACATTGTAGTAGAATACAATTATTAATATTTATCGGCTCGTTTGCTATACACCACGTCTTTACCCCCCGTTCCGTCCTCCACGTCTATGATCTATCTCACTCACCCTTGGTTCGCGTAGTGTATAGTTCGAGACGACAGATGCTAAGAGTATGAATTTATCAATACACTACAGTATCTATATACAATCAGTTTTTATCCCTATTCGCAGGGCACTTTATCAGCCCATATACGTCCCACTGCAGAGCACTGGTCTCCTCTACAATCGAGAATACGATTAAGAGTGGTTAGGCCATACTATAGTCCACCACGCTAGGTGGCTTTATCCCTATAGGTGCATAGAAAGAAATATAAACAACAAACCCAATAAAAACATCAATCGTTTAAGTGCACCCGCTTTTTATATGAGCCCGAAAAAATAGCTACAAAGAATCTTATGATGAGTTTTGTATCAGCATATATACATACATTCGTTGTATAATGGTTGTATATTATCGTCGTAGTTATTTACAAAATCCACCTACAATATATAATAAACTATCGCCGTTCGACACAAGTAGCACCACTCTCCTAGCACCTGGAGTGCATCATGTGACGACATGGTGCAATCTTAAATATGTAATTCCTCAACTTAGTATCAAGTTCTGTGTTTTCCCCTTTTTTCCATTCCCATTCCATTAAAACCCCCTCTATATGTATTGTAATTTGCGCTACTTACACCTACGCATATATATTTTGAGCTCTGTGTTATGAATTCTGTTAAATACTAAAATAAAATTATTATTGTAAAAAGTGTCCATCAGTATTGTTCCAGGTTTTGCTTGTGACAATTTTATAGGAAAATAATTTAATCGTTATGGAATTTACTTTTACCCAATTACGGTACGATCGATAACGATAATGTAAGAAAGGATATCTACATAAATCCAGTGAAATTTAATTTGTTCTGACAATAAGTTGTTTAGCCGAAAAAGGATGTATACAGCACACGTGTATTTCATTAGAATGATACGAACCACTTTTATCACGTATCAATATTGCGAAAATTGTCTCGTAAACATATATACCCAGTTTATTTAAAATGACGCACAAACATTTTTTTAAATAAATTATATATGTTTTCGAACATAAATTATTGTTATTTGTTGTCATGGACATTCAAGTAAACTTCAATGCGAAATTGTCATAGTAACGTTGGTTGTCAATGAACGGTTCTCCCATTGGTCAACGGTTTTACGCTCAGAGTAAAACCTATACGTGGACCACCTTTTTTGTTGTTATGTGAACTACGTTGCATGACGTCATTACGTTGCCGCTTACCGCAGTGCCGCGCGTATCCTTCGACAGACCAGGCCTTAACAGGACCGCGCGTGCGTACCGTGTTAAGAGCAATTTAATATAATTATAGATGACGTTTGAGTATTCGGGCGTTGTACAACGTAATATGTTCATACTATACTATATTACATTGGCAAATTAAGCTTCGTTTTTTGCAATAAAAACAGAACTACAACATTCCTTGCGAAAGCGAAAGGTATAGGTTGTAATCATTATGCAAGTACGAAAATGGTGAAATAAAATGATGAAGTTAATTACCGATTGATTCAACATGAGAATAACAAGCGGCTGCTCTATTAGAGTTCTGATGAATTGTAACTAGTATAATACAATGTTAGATAACAATGCAGTGTGGTATAATGAAGTGTGGTGTGCAGGCGGTGGGGCCGGCGCCAGCTCGAGCGCGCCCGCGCCGCCCGGACAGCCCGTGGAGTTCAACCACGCCATCGAGTACGTTAACAAGATCAAGGTAATTACTCAACTTATTAGACCCTATCTGTTTTATTTTATTGCAATTAATGGCGAGACGAGCATGAGCCTGATGGGTAAGCGATACGACTGAATGAACAGTAGCAAAAACCAACAACACCTTCAATTACAATGCAATGACTTAGGATTCTCGGGCAATCTGAGACATAAGATTTTTGTGTTCAATGCTGATAAGGCTAAGCCTCCAATGCTGAAATCCAAATTCATCTATAGGCAATAATAGTGGCGGCATTCAATTTACAACCATTATTTTTTCGGAAACAGTCGCGGTTCTCCCGGCAGCCAGACAAATACAAACGTTTTCTGGAAATTCTGCATGCTTATCAACGCGGGCATAGAGATCTGAAGGAGCCACAAGCGAAGCAGCAAACTGAGCAGGAAGTCTACTCGCAGGTAAGATTTTCTTTATATTATAACTATTACTACATAAATTTACTCGTAACAATCACACAGATCACGGAGACAGTCCATAGAAAAACTTATAGCACAATTCATTTGTGTACATGGCTGCAAAGTTGTGTTGCGCCGACTAAATGTATGTATGTGTGCGATAAAATGAAGCAAATAACCATTTAAATTATTTTTCGAGTTTTTGGATTTTACTATATTATCATCTAAACATATTTAAACCTACATATAAGGAATTTATTGACTCCGCAAATAAATAAAAATAGAAGTAAATCCATTATCATTTGTATGAAGGTCATTAGGTTATAATAATGAATGAACATCGAAATATAGGCATTTACTATATTGGTACAGTAGTTGTCTTGTTTGATCAAGTTTTTCTCTGTTTACAATATTTTGTTACTTTATTTAAAAAGGCAATGTGCAATAACTTCGGGGTTTGTTTCAGGTGGCTAAGTTGTTCGAACACCAAGAAGATTTGTTGGCAGAGTTTGGTCAGTTTCTGCCAGATGCTAAAGCAGTGACTAAACCACCAGATAGGCCGCCCACGCCACCCTTGCAGGTATAACGCGACATAACAAATTTATTATCATGTGGGTGTATGTGTGTGTTTATGAATGGAATATTCTTAAGGGGCACACCTAGTGTAATGGCCTAAAAAAAGGTGATTTTAGGGAATTTTTATTAAAAAAAGTACTTTATATATTATTTCAAAATTTTAAGTATATATTTATACATGTTTCAAGAATATACAGTGAAATTTTTGAAGAAAAAAATTAAATATTTTTTAAGTTATAGTCGATCTCCAACGGCGCGAAAAAGAAAAGGTCCTTCACTGCTGCAGTGATTCCGGCCTTCTCTGTGGATGAAATCTAAAAAAAAAACTCGTTAAACTAGATAATATTGTCTGTACAATGACCTACGATAAAAAAAATAAATCAAAAATTGACAATATGGCGACGTTTTAAAAAAAATAGTCGAATTTTACCCAACATATTGGTCGTTTTTGGCCTGCCAAAATTCGATTTTTTGATCAGATCCAAAATCGATAGGTCATTGTACGGAGAACTATATGTATATAGAACATGTAAAAAAAAATCGATAGTGATCGGATCATTTGTTTTTGAGTAATCACTGCAGCAAATTCGGAAAATGCTGTTTCGAGAAAAACGCGTTTAAAGATAGAATGATCGTTTTCACTGTTATAAGTGGTTTAAAATCATACTTACAGCTAATCTGCTATTCCAGGGCCATATAATTCACCTTCCTCTTCTTCGAAAAGGGCTTGTTCAGCTGAAGAAGCTTTTCTTCGAGATGATCGACCTTCTTTTGAAGAAGCCCTTTGGCGATGATTAGCGATTCGTTCTCTCGTCTCGTCCTTAAGAGCCGCAAAATCTCTTGCTGCAGGTCCAACTATCACTCCCATTACATTGAATATCTTCAAAATTGACGAATAACCGTCATTAAATATTGCAGTTGCAAAATTAATTGACAATTCAATAGTTTTGAAGCCATTATGAAGATGATGAACGAAAAATTTCTAGAAATTTCTAGAAATTATTATAATGATATATTTTAGTATACCTGAGAGCCAACAATAGAAACCGGAATCGTGTTATAGGGGCTGGAAGGGACAGTAGACTCTGAACAATACCTCAGGTACGTCTCGTAGCTAATGAGACTCTCTAGCTGCCGAGCGGCTGCTCTTTAAATTGCTATAACTCAAAAACTATTTGAGATATCGATTTGAAATTTTAATATGTTATTTTTAAAGGTGTAATCTACCGAAATATGAAAAAACAAGAGATCGATTTTTTTGAAATTTCACACTAGGTGTGCCCCTTAAATGGCTTACTCAACTTGTTGGAGTAAAGATAACAAATATTCGACCTGCATAATGGGAATCAAAACAACATCCATAAGACTAACAAAATATACTTGTTCCAATTATTAATTTAAATGTACAATCATTGGGACTGTTATGGTATAAACATTTTGTGTCCCTAATAGATGATTTAAAAAATGAGTACATAAAATAAAAAATGCGCCTTATGAAAATGATTTTTATCATGTTGACCTATACCACATGCTTGTTTATTTCTATACTTACATATCTCCGGTGGCTAGTTTTTTAAGGTGCCTTCGTATTGTGTTTATTTGAATATGGAGTTGTTTCGTAGAGTAATGATGTGTGGTGTCGCCAGCAGCAGCAGCGAGTGGAGAGCAGCGAGGTGGAACGCGTGGCCGCCGCGCCGCCGCCCTCCCCGCCGCACCACCTCGCTTCACTGCATCACACACAGGTAATCGCCATTGCATCATATCAATTCACTTCTTTCGGATACGAACTGAATAAGCACCACTCGCAATTTTTATGCCATCAGTCTGTAGAATGCCATGTCTCCCCCTTGTATTTCGTAAGAGTAGTAACAGGTGCGTACAAGGGATTCTTGTCACCGCGTATCAATAATAGTAATTGGTAATTCGCGGAAGGGCCGCCGAAAACATTCGTAGCTAGAAACAAATACTCCAAAACTCCAATAATTCGTTTTAATGGACCTATCCCAACACTATCAATGAAGTGATGCGCGCGCAGACGCAACGAAGGTCGACGCCCCTCAATCCACGCTTTCCAAACAATAGCAGGGATATAAACCACCAAACAGCTAGTAATATTGTAGGAATACAAAAAAAATGTTTTGACCATATTAAAGAGGAATATTTGGAATTAGTGGGCATTCCTACTAGTAATTTTAATTGTTTTGCCAATGTCCAAGGTTTTCATTGTTTGGCCATTGTCCACAGATTCCAAAACACACAAATGCAGCGCCAAGCGTTGCTCCCGTTTCTCAACATCATCATCTCAAGAGATCGCCCAGTTTCTCTTCATCTGGTCCACGTGAGTATTTCATGAAACATACTAGTAACATATGCATTTCAGAAATTTGTTTTATTTCTTTAATATTACGATACGCATTCAAAACCTTAGAAAGCATATTTTATTTATTTTGTGTAATGTATTTTATATATTAGTATGTATGAAAATTATTGTTCTATCAATCAATCACTGCTAAGCAATTTCCTGTATTTTAATAATAAACATGTCGACTGTCTTGTCTTACTGCCTTGTGCACTATAAGATGGACTAGGGTGTGTCGTCTCCATTTAATTTTATTACACATGATAACATTGCTATAATTCTTATCAGAAGAAAATAGTTTGTTATTGTTTATACTAATTGCTTGTTTTCGACACAGTAGGCTAATGAACTGAAGTTACTTATGATAATTTATTATCAGTATTTATATAATTAAAAAAATGCATTTTGTCACTATATTTCAGTTGCTATCTTATGAGCCGTGATGTTTTTGACGCTTTTTATTCCAAGTAAAAAGTTATCCTGATATATATTTTTTATTTATACAGCGATATAAGCTAGAAAATGTCATAGTACGAATTTTTAATAAAGAGAATTGTATTAAATTAAAATGATAATGCTAAACTTTATCTAATACAGTTTAAATTATAATGTTATACATACTATAAAAACCATAGTTATAAAGATGAGTATGCAATTTATTTGTATGTGTGGATGTATAATTTTCTAGTCTGTTATGATTATTGAATAAACATAAAGATGAGTATGCAACTTATTTGTATGTGTGGATGTATAATTTTCCAGTCTGTTATAATTATTGAATAACCATATAACAAAATCACAATAAAATTGTATTAAGAGCGTTTATACCCTTTGCGCGCTTTTTGGCTAAAAAACAGGACTTTTCAAATGAGTTAATAGCCACCAATAAACAATTTCAAGGAAAAATAATTAGTACTAATTTTAGAAAAGGTTGTCATCTAGGGATTTTGGTGGAAAACATTATAGATTGATGGATAATTTGTGAGTACTATAAGGATTACTGAACACTAGTTTCGTTATTTAGGCTTTAAGTGGCAATTTAGAAGCTTAAGATATCCGAAATCACTAAATATAAGATGAAAATAAAAATATTATCCGACAAATAAAACCCTTATGGAGGGATTTTGCCGAGAAAAATAATCTTTTTATGTTTAGTTCCTGAAAAATAAAAATTTAAACAATGCGAAATTATTCAGAATCTCGTCAAGAACATATTTTTTTTCACCAACTTATCGTACATAATTTTTTATAGCAATTGCATATTACAATAGAAGAACATCTTATCAATAAATTGCCATTTTTATATTTCAATAAAATTAGTTTTCATGTTTTCTACATATATTTTAAAAACCACTATAAATACGCGTTCCGCCGTGCATCAAATCAGACCGCCGCAAGGCCTTCTAGAGGGAGGACGTATCGCTCGTCGCTCCGACCTGGCTGCAGTCGATTTTTGCCGTGCGTCGTAAAAATAGCCACGCGCGGACTGCGATTGCCACATCTTAGTACTTTGGTAGTAAAACATATTTTTTCTTTTTATTACCTACAATGATTTTGTAGTGAGTATAAATTATGTTTCAGATAATATAATGGGATGTAATTCCGAGGCTAAATTGTGTTATGTATTGTAATATAAAATTAAATATATTTCGTAATTGTAAGGGGTTGTAAGGCCCCTAACTCTTTTCATGTGTTCGAACACGAAATGATTAATAAACGTCCATAGTGTCTACTGATTGAACACTGATTTGAATGCAACTTAACAATGTAATAATAACGAAAATATGATTAGTATCTAAATTTGTGTTGTTCATTGCTTGCACAGTAATATTTGTCTACTTATAATGCAAATAAAATATTTTTATGATATAATATTACCAATATATAAATCATAAGTAACATTTCAATTCAATATTAGAATTTTTAAAGCGCACGGATCAAAGTTTTGGTCGCTTATGTGTGCGTGAAATTAACGAAGAAATACCTATAGTTGACTTTGCGCGCAAGGTGTCAACGCTCTTAATGAGACGACAACATGGTCATTGAATCGATTTTATTGCTTGAATTACAAATTCCTAATAATATTCAACAACAAAAATAGTTGATTAGTATTATACATCAATACAGTTTGGTGATCTTTCACAATTCTGATTAGTTTTTGAGTGCATTCCACACGGATTAAATATCTTTATTATACGAAAGTTACTTAAACCACCTTATGTTTGGCATAATATTTTAATAGATAAATAGTTGTTTCTAATGTGAATTGATTCTGAAACATAAATGTTTTTATTGTGAACTGATATAATCAGTGATCACATGCAATCAACATTTTGCCAGTGATAAGATACAAAATTGATTCATAAAAATGATAATAACATGCCAAAATATTTAAATAATAAATAAATACACCCAACAGTCACATACTTAGTCCTGACACCATACTAATATCGAGCCTGAGTATTTTTAAATATGACACAAATACGTAAAATAAGTTCTCAAGACGCTATCCATTATAACATGTGAAAGCTATGGCATTGTTTTTTTTTAAATAAAAACTATCCAACGTACAACCAAACGGGAGCTGAACTGCAGAAAAATAATATCCCTCTTCTTGCGTGTTCGTCTCTCACCATCTCTAGCCATTGGAAGTTTACTGTTGAATATAGGGCTTCCAAAGATGTCCACACCAAACCTGATGGAAGCAGCCTGCATCCAGTAACTGTATCAGCCCATATACGTCCCACTGCAGGGCACGAGCCTCTACAATCGACAGTACGATTGAGAGTACTGCTACTCTCAATCCAGTGACTTGCTAGAATCTTAACCAGGTTGTCCATCTACCATGTTGTGCATCCAGCACTTTGTGTGAGTGTGTATATTGATGAGTTGTATGTTGTGCAGCGGGCTCGCTGGGCGGCGCGGGTGTGGCGGCGGCGTCGGGCGCGCCCCCCGCCAAGAAGCCGCGCTGCAGCTCGGCGCTGACGGGCGCCGCCGTGCGCGACGTGTCGTACGCGGACGCCGCCAAACTCGCCACCCACCACGACTACAGCTTCTTCGACCGTGCCAGGAAGGCGCTGCGCTCGCAACATGTCTACGACAACTTCCTCAGGTCAATACCTCATACTCCTATTATGTTACCTCGACAATCTTGAGATGTATTACAGTGTGGACTTCATAATTTTTATTTGTTAAATTTATGTTACTAATACAATATGATGAGCTATACGAACTTCCGTAGTATCAACATATAACTGCCTTTGTTTAGAGTTTTCAAGTGTTGAATATATCTTGTTTAATATATCTATATTTATAATATTCATAAATAATTATCCATCACAGGTGCCTGCTTCTTTTCACCAATGAGATTATATCATCATCGGAGTTACTGAGCGTCACCGCTCCTTTCCTTTGCCGGCATCCTGAATTACAGAAATGGCTACAGGATTTTGTCGGCCCACCATCGCCTCCACACACACCTACCAATACCGTTCATACTGGTAAGATTCAATATTGTTTTAATTTTTTTAATGTTCATACCACCATTCTGACGCTTTATTGCTATGTAGCAGCCAAATTCAATAAGTATACTAGAATATACATAAAAATTCGATTTTCTTATTACATCCAGTTTTACAGCAGAATTGCGCATTTTTAACATAAAATATAAAAACCTGTATTGCTGGAAAACTTATTTACTTTTTGGTGTTGGTGCAGGATACAGCTGGGCGGGTGGCGCGCGCTACGAGCCGGTGGGCGCGCTGGGCGCACAGCATCGCCACGAGCGCGCGCAGCCGGAACTCGCCATGGATATAGGTCTGTAAACCCATAACACCACACATCTGCATACACTTGGAATAGTCTTGTTAAGCCATACACTTACATTTAGATATTTTATGGACCAAACTACATACAGGGTATGCAGGAAAATGGAGCATGAGCTAAGTTGGATACAAGAGCCTAATATAAGTATGATAATAAAGAAATAATATTTGGAAAAAATCTATTCGTTTTGGAGTGACGGCCGTTTAAGTTTAGTTAGTTTTAAGTATTATCACCACTTTTTCGCATTTCGCACAAACCAATTGGAATGGCTTAAGAACAAAATTATAACATACACGTATTTCTTCGTTCGGTCGTTAATTTAATGGTTATCGGAATATACCATGAAAACCTTTTTAAACAGCAACAAAACTTTCATAGATTTCACCTTAACACTTTTTTACATATAGGCGATGTGTGAGGCGATGTCACGAACTCGCAGAACTTTGGCGTAATATGTTACGGAGAACCATGTGTAATGTTAATTTTTGATCTGTCGACATCCTTGTTATTATCAGAGTAAGCTACAAAAATTCATCCTAATACAGATGCGAAGACGATTTACTAAAATGTATATCAGCAGGCACCTGTTGGCAATGCGCCATTTCATTGGACACCTGTATATGTTTCTCAAACTTTTGGTAAATTTGGCTTATGGAAAACTAATTTTCTTGTATTCTACATCAAACATTGTTAAATTGCGACTTTGAATACACATAGGAAATAATTGTTGCATTTACACTTGGGTATATCGAAGGAAATTTGACCAGACATTCGTGCAGCATTCGATGCAATTATTCTGAAATTCTTTATTTATATATCATTGAAGTGCAAAAACATATTTTCAAAATAGATTTCTATTGCGGTAGATCTGTCAACGTGCAAACGATTGGGTACGTCATACTGCGCCCTTCCACGAGATGCAGCATCGCGGCGCTGTTCCGGCCGGACGCCGCTCTGCAAAGAGGTAATAATCATAAGATCTATACACCCACATCTTTTATTATAATAATACATTTTCGTAATCATCTCGCAAGAAAAAACTAAGACAAATTGTGGTTTCTCAGGTGCTCAACGATACGTGGGTGTCATTCCCGTCGTGGAGCGAAGATTCAACTTTCGTGACTTCGCGGAAAACACAATACGAAGAGTACATCTATCGTTGTGAAGATGAAAGGTTTGAGGTAAGAATATACATACACTCAAATCATTATATCTAGGCAAGATGTAGCTAATGATTTTTTTGCATTATATTTTAAATTTATTATGTGCCTTTTCGTGTGTACAATAAGAAAAATCATAATACAATGTAAATATTGAAGATCTAGAGTTTGTGGAAAGTAGCTAAATTCAGGTTGATATCAACAGGTTGCTCTGGAATTCTGATTATGATCCTGTGATGTTCTGTAATGGGCTTGAGATGTTTTACTGTACTTTATCAGGCCATATGCATCCCACTGCAGGGCACGGGCCTACGCTACAATCAAGAGTTTGGTTGAGAGTGGTTAGTCCAGGTAGTCCGCCACGCTGGCAAATTGCACAAATCTACGATCTTTTCCTTCACCATTATAGTGGGTGGTGATTGACTATCATCAATACACACATGATTTAGAAAATTCAAAGGTGTGCCGTGGGATTTGAAGCCGAGATCCCGTGAACATGTTGGCAGCCGCGTTTGGTTCATTACCAAAAGGCCACCACGCACTTATGATTTAATATGAACAAACATTTAACAAAGTTGTAATTTTATCCCTGTTTCTAGTTGGACGTGGTAATCGAGACGAATGCGTCCACGATCCGAGTGCTGGAAGGAGTGCAGAAGAAGCTATCTCGCATGACCCCAGAAGATGCGGCCAAGTACCGGCTAGACGACTGCCTCGGCGGTCACTCTCCCACCATCCACCAGCGAGCTCTGCGCCGCATATACGGTGATAAGGTGGTACGATCGGGCTCGACTTGTAGGCATGCCGTGCCTGTATTAAGCTGTAGTATTGCGTACTTGTGCCGTTGTGCCGCTCTTACTCGGGGGTAGTCATTATACAAAGTTTATTTGTATTGTTTTTTATATTGCTAATGGATGAACACTAAGTCAAAACCAAAAATGTTCTTAGCACTTTACCCACATGCTTATGTGGTTACTCTTATTAATGCTGCATTACATTATTTTGGTTCTTTATGTTTTTTAACATATAATAGGGAATATGCACGAGACTCCAAAATAAGTCAAAATATTTTTTTTGTAATCTTTATTGATATAGAATATACCTTAAAGATATTTTTTAATTTATCAACTTTAAATCGGTAAAATAAATACTTAAAAACAGACTTCAAATTTGCCGCGCAATTTTTACGAAACGCTTGAAAAGGAAAGTGACTACAATGGTCCACGTTCTTATGAAGTTTTAGCTTGTTGAGTGTATTGTTTTACGTTTGATTATGTGTTATTTTGTGCTTTCTTTATACTATTAAATAAAATGGATTATTTTGTCACGAAATAGAGTTCTGTAGCTATTAATGAATGAAACTTAATGCAAAAACTACGTTGTTGATATCGGTTACGCTGACGTCACAGCGAGTTCGCGCCAACATGGCGTTTAAATGCTTCGAAACGTATAGCAGTTTTTTTTATTTTTTTTGTACTTTTTTGATTGCTATTTTCAAAGACTTATATTTTTTTTCCGATAATGTAATAACATACAGAATTGATTAAAAATATAAAAAAATGATGTGCATATTCCCTATTGTGAAATACTTCATATAAATTTTTATACAGAAAAAGTTGAATTGAAATAAAATTACATAAAACATTATGATGAATCTCTTCTTTTATATAATTTAAATATTCTTATTTTGTTAAGTTGCTAATTGAGTTGATATATTCATATTACATACACAGGTTGCTGACATAAGCTAGTTCACGTAAAAGTTGGCAGAGGGTTTACAATGGCACAAGTTTTCAAACAATTGTAGCTAGTTTTTATATACAGTATATATTTATTTTATAATTGTGTAGAGCATGCACAGAAACACATAACTTAATTTGGCACACAAACTAGCTGCAGAAATGCACAATTGTTTCACTACACAGGATATACAGCATTGCATGCCATGTCTTTGAGGCTCCTTTTATTATTTATTTATTTGCTTATAAATGTAGAAATAAGTAGTATTATTGGCTTATATATAGATTTTTAATTTGAGTACTGAAATATTATAATACATAGGTATTTTGTATGGAATAACAAAACAGCTGAACAAAGGAGATGTTTCAAAAGTTGTATCATGCAACATCAGTCTATATAAATATAGATGAGCGAATTTAGTTTGTTGTCATTCATTAGCTGGCACATATATAATATTTTGTGCTAAATAGTAATACATACATTTATTTTATATCATTATTTAAAATTATCCATGTTTTATAAAAATCTCCTTTGTCATGATATAGTGTAAATGATATAGCATAATGTAAAATGAATTATTGTTTTTAATTTCTTGCTTTGAAAGGTATAGTTCTGCAGAAATGTTGTGTAGAAATAGAGGATTTTGTGGACATTTGTAGTTGTATTTGCTAGACAAAATATAGCATTAAGGACATATTTTAACATTTATCTTTCCTTGCCACAGGCAGTGGACATTATTGCTGGCTTGAAGAAGAACCCTGTTGTCGCCGTTCCTGTTGTATTAAGGAGGTTAAAAGCTAAGGAGGAAGAGTGGAGAGAAGCCCAGAAGGTATGTAATATATTTATTTATTATATTTTCCTCATGTAGGTTATTACTGAACATATTGAGACTTAACATTGTATGTCTCAGGATGGCGAGCGCAGTGGAATGCCAAGCATTGCTTTATAATTCAAATTGCTGTATGGTTTTGTTACTGTTCTGTGAAACGAGAAGCCGCGGCTTTGATCCTCGCACCGAAACAAATATTTGTGTGAACCACAGGTATTTGTTTGCATGCTTATGAGATCGAAAAGTCTCTTATGATACCCACGACACAAGACTCGAGCTTAGTATCGGGTCAGGACGATGTATGTGACTGTTGGGTGTATTTATTTATTTTTTAGCATGCTCGTCTCGCCATTCATACCAATAAAAATATATATTATTCAGGGTTTCAACAAGCAGTGGCGGGAACAGAACGAGAAGTACTATCTGAAGTCCTTGGATCACCAGGGCATTAATTTCAAGCAGAACGATCTGAAGGCGATGCGGTCCAAGACATTGTTCAACGAAGTGGAGAGCGCGTACGCCGCCCGCCGCCCCGGCCCGCACCTCGTGCTCGACTACAACATGCAGGGCCGCCAAGAAGGTAAATAACTACCACTAAATTTTCTGGAAAAATATCTCTTACAATATTAACACCAAAACATTAATATAATGACACAAATCGAATAGGCGATAGGCAATCATTATGCTTATAATTAAACCTTGAATAATTTCCAAAAAGAGGAGGAAAAAAATAACATGTAAGTCATTTTGGTTATACCCCATATATTAAAATTAAATGAGTGTTTGACAGTGCATATGATGAAAAACCATGCGATGTGCAATATCAGAAGATAGTTGTTGATACAAGCATGCTGCCTTCCTACTGAACTAGCAACATTTCTAACATAGATTGTGAGTAAAATTCTGATTCATTAATATAAGTAATTGTTCCGTGCAGCCATAAAGATCGTGCGGGACACCGCCGAGTTGTTGATCCACCACGCCAGGCGACAGACTGCTATACAAAAGGCTGAAAAGCGGCGGATCAAGCAGCTACTGAGACAGTTCTTACCGGATCTGTTTTCGCATCCGCGACAGCCACTCTCGGACGACGAAAGAGATGAAGGTACACAGTACGACCCATTTTTTTGCAGGAATCATGAATGAACTAAGTGTAACTAAGTGCATTTGACTGTAATTGACTATTAAACATTCATATTATACAAAAATTGAAATTGCATTAATAACCTTTTAAAATAAAGAGATTGGTAAATACCGCTAAACAGCTGCTAACTAGATTGTTAGTTTAGTATATTAATAATTCTATTATCATATCGAGTAAATCTGCCCTGTGAAGAATTGTAAACTATGAATGTATGAGACCATGAAGAAACTCATGCGATGTGCCTTAGGACAGAGTACCTGTGGTGATAAACGCATGCTGCCTTCCTACTGATGTCTCCTGAACATAGCATATTTTATAATTATTTTTTTTAGTCTGTGGTCACACAGATAATTTTTATTATTTTTTTTAGTCTGTGGTCACACATATAATTTTTAAGAGATGTGTGTATTCTCTGTTAACTCTGCTATTTTATCTGAAGATAAAGAAGACCCTCCGAGCCCTGACCACGCGATATCGGAACAAGGTGCCCATGAGAATGACAAATCCGGCGGCAATGTTAAACAGGAGATAAAACAAGAAGTAAGAATATGCCCCCTTATTTGTTTGCATACTTGCGAAACGTCTACCATACATTAATACCCACACAGAATACGCAAAAAACTTATAAAGATTGATTGAAAATGCGAGAAATACATATTATCAAACCTTGTATTTTGGCTGTACTTTTTTACCATTATAAAATCCATATTTTCACCCATCCTGTCAAATGAGCATGTTAAATAGGGCTAAGGAATATTCATATAAGGAAAAGAAAGACCATTGTCTAGTAATGTTATAGTATAGTAATTTAATTTTCTTATTGTGTCTTTTGAATTTTCCAGCTTAAAATTCTTATATTTGTGTTTTCTATCAATAGTCGTCGGAGTCTGACAACGCGTCGGACAAAAGCGGCAAAAACAACAAAAACAACAAGGAGAACAAACCGAAAAACAATAACAACACTGATAACAAAGGTAAGAATTTTATTATAAATAATAAATTACCTACCAAGTCTTTAATTTTTGAAATTGACGTAAATATGAGCACATTTTGGGAAACGAAACGTTTCTTTTTCGTAATGAAAAAAATATTTGTTCTCTGTACCCCAAGCAGGAACATTTTGAAGTATCGTATAGTAATAGTATCGTGACAACGATTACTATACTATTACTACAACGATACTATACGTCAAAAATTATTCCTGCTACCACTTTTCATACATTTGTATAGTAAAACTATCGCTAGACTATACGATTACCATACTATAGTGCCGTAAACGTTTCCCGCTGCCATAATTTAGTTCCAAATACGCTCACAATGGCGCTGTTCAAATTCCCATACAAAATTTTACTATTACGATTACTATATTATAGAGCCAAATGTTCCTGCTTGGGGCACAGATCAACTTACTTGACTTAAATGACCGTATTTTTGTTAACCTAAGACAAATAATTGATAGTGAAACTCAAAATACCATTTTGTGTAATTTATCAAATACCAGAGACTGTGATGAAACCCATGCGATGTGCCTTAGACAGATTTTTTGTGGTGATAAAAGCATGCTGCCTTCCTACTGATGTCTCATATATGTATAAGATTTCTAGTTATTCAGATCAGACAGAGAAAATTCTGCATAAATTAAGCAGTATGTTTGTCATTGTAGACATTAACCAGTCGGCGAACAGCGTGAAACGTAGCAGCAGCAGTAGCAACAGCAATGAGGAACCCGCGTCGCTGAAAGCAGACATCAAGTGTGAGCCACAGGAGATAGAGGATGAATTCAGAGAGTACCCGCCTAATGTGAGTATATTTTTAAAAGACAATATCATTAAATTCAATTTTTACAAATTTATTAATAGTTCTTCAATACCAATAGAATAATGAAATACTGTAAACCAGTGGCGTGCCTAGGGTTCTGGACTAGGGCAAGCCCAATACTTATTTAGTAAGAATATGTATTGGTTCAGGAGCAAAATGGTATTAAGAAAGAAGAACGTGTTCATCATGCGATAGGGCGCGAGCCTATGCGATTTTATTTTATTTTATTTTCTTTATTCAACAAAATCCACAGCCCTTAATGATAATATAATACAACTATTGTGCTTAGCTTACGGCCAATAATGGATTTACATTTTAAAAACATAACTTATATAATCATAGGCAGTCGAAAAGTTAAATTAATGCAGTTAATAACACAATATATTTTTAGGATGTGTGTGAGCACAGCCATCTATTTAATATTGCCAAAATACTGAACGGCCGAACGAAATCATTAGTTTTAAATAGATGAATAAAACAAATGTGTAAGTTAAATTACTTTTGGGCATGCATACGTAACTGTATATTGTAATTATTTTGTAAATTAATAAACGGCACAAGTACGGCGCCGTGTCTTCGCGGTCAGAAATTATTATTAATACATTCATGTTATGTTTTTGTGTATGCATGTGATTTTTAATTCATCATGAGCCCTGAAAGGAAGTTCTTGATGAGTCAATAGCAAACAATGTGAACTTATATCTGAAAAACACTACGATTACTGCCTACGCGAGCATGTTTTGAAATCTCATCACATATGTATCTGACGCATAAAGAGGTTTCTATACGCTGTTTACCGGAATTTTGAAAAGATATTAATGCATTCACATGTTTTTGTCAATTATACAAACACAATTCCAAAAATATAAATACATCGTTCGAAAAAAATATGCAACACCAACAGTATAACTTATTAGTATGAGAACATCCAGCAATCCATGTAGTTATGTACGTATACACTGATCTATGAAATTGTATTCTATAGTTTTCACTATTTTACATAAACAACAAATACACAAACAATCTAGCGTAGGTTTTGGACCAGATACGAGCATGATACGAGTAATTGTTTGTCTACGAAATGTAATGAATTTACCTTTTCCTCGCCGATCAACAGTTGCACACACTTAAAACCATCACAATGCACATTTTCACCCATTATTATAAGTAATAAACGTAAAATACTATAATTAAACGAAAACTAAACGTAGATGTTCAGTGATTACTGGTTAATCGTCCGCTCGAAAGACAATAATAAACGTGAAGCTATCCACAGGTCCTAAATAATGGACAATTCCAAATTAAGTATTCTAATTATATATTAATAAAAATATTTAAAACATCATAATACGGTCTCAAAAAATATCAATTTATTTTATTTATTATCCAATATAACTTATAGCAAAACATAAATATTTTTTGATAAATTTGGATCATAATAATTATGACGCGTCAAGTGCATAACTTCACTACGCAAAGCCGGGCATTTTGCTTGGTACAAATTATAGAGCCACAAATTTATCTGGCCCGGTGGCCAAAACTGGAAACAAAGACGTCATTTGAAATTGTCAATCTACCTGCCAGTCGCTGACATATCCGCCATTGGTTGTTTACTCAATGTATTAATTTTTCCTGCATTATGTAAAACTAGTGAAAAATGATGAAAACTTTAAAAAGTGATGCTAGGAACGTTAGACTTCAGGTATTAAATTTTACGTAGGAAGAAAAGCGTCTTCAGACACTAATAATGCCCTTCGAAAAATTGGATTAACGCGTAGCTGCCGCCAAAGGTTTGTGTTGTCAGCTTTATAAAATAAATTCCACGAAAATAGCATTTTGTACGTACTAGAACAATAAATGTAAGTACATATCATAAACTCAAATGTATCATTACGTGCGTGGGGGCCTAAATGGACCAGACGCGGTTGCCAACATGTTTACGCTGGTTGCGGGTTGGAATCTCAGGGCACACTTCTGACTTTTCGGAGCCATGGGTGTATTGATAAAAACGCACTATAACGGTGAAGGAAAACATCGTGAGGAAACCTGCATACCATAGCGATTTATAAGAATTTCTATGGTATGTAAGTCCACCAACCCGTATGAGGCCAGCGTGGTGGGCTATATGGCCTGTGATATGGCCTTACCACCCTCAATCGTATTCTCGATTGTGAAGGAGGATACAGATACACTTGTTTAAGGGTTTTGGGGAGCGATTTGTTAGAAATGGTGTGAAGGAAAAATATTATGCAGATGAAACTGGTCATTTTCTCGACACTATTGATCGGATTGAAAAATCTTACTTTACCCACGTTATTGCAATATCTATTTTTAATGGCAACACCAAATTCGATTACAGCGACTCTCTCACCGGGTCAGATAAGTTTGTGGGACTATACATTAACGAATAGCTATATGTATAGGTACGTAGTGTCACGGTAGTAACAATTCACCCATAGGTGCGACTGAGAGGGCAATATATACGCCAAAAGCCAGGTAAAAGCACACGAGAGAGAAAAAGATAGATAATACTTTGGTGTGTTCTGTTTTTTTAAGATATTGCGTCACGCGTGGACCAGCGTTGATTTTGAATGAAATAATTTTATATTAGTTTTTGACCGCGGCGCTCGCTCAGGCGAGTTGCCGGGTGCGGCGCTGCGGGCGGGGGTGCTCCGTCGCAGGCGCGGGGCTCCAATGGCACGCCGCGACGCGGTAAATTTAAAAATGATAGACGTTTAGCATTAAACGATTGTATTTTATTTAAGGTACTAATTTGCCTTTAGGGTTTAGTATATGCGTATTAAGTAAGGCAAGCCGGGCTTTTGGGCTTGTATGGAAGTACCGCCACTACTGTAAACATAAAATTCTACAACAACTGCATTGTAAGGCATGCTGTTGACTAAGTATAATGTATATATTGCCATGTGGTGAAGTAAATATTTTGGCAGGAGGCGCGATTTGTGTGCACGGCGTCGTGGTACCTGTTCCTGCGAGTGCACGGCGCGCTGTGCCAGCGGCTGGCGGCGGCGCGCCGCGTGGCTGCTGCGCTCGCCGCCGACGCCGCGCGCCAGCCGCCCACGGCTGCCTCCGCGCTTCGACTCAAACCCAACAGTAATGTCTCAATCCTACCATTATAGTACTAATCCACCGGTTCCGATTTATTTTGGAGTATGTATTACTAAAAATATTATTCTTCCGCAGATTTGCCCGCTGACGTGTCCTCGCCCTCGGAGTACTACAATGTTTTACTCGAATTGGTCAAAGGTGTTCTGGACGGTAATGTGGAGCCTTCGGCGTACGAGGACGCCGCGCGGGAGATGCTCGGAATAAAAGCGTATCCCGCCTATACCCTCGACAAGCTGGTCTCCATCGCCGTCCGGCAACTGCAGCACTGTGCCGCCGAGCCGTGGTCGGTACGTGCGGCAGAGATGGCGGCGCGCGGAATGCGAGGATCGGCCGCCTATGTTCGTCGAGCTGCCGGTTTATTGCGCGATCGTCACGCCGCGTTCCTCGTGCGTGTTTACGGCGGGGACGAGTGTCGCGTCACTTTCGAGCTACTCGACGGCGCCGGAGAAGGCCGCACCTCACCGCACCACAATGAAAGCTCACGTCTCTCCCCGGCCGGCCAACCGCGTCAGTCCGTCGCACCCGCACCGGCGACGGCGGCTTCGGCGGTGGCGCGCGTGGCCGCCTGGTCCATATACGCAGAGAGATACGCGCGGCCTGACGTCCCGGCCACCGCGCCCGCTCAGCACGGCCGCAGCAAACCCGTGTTCCTCGCACGAAACGCGAGGGCGCGCGCCGGCGGTCACGTGGGCGGCGTCACCAGCGCCTGCGCACCCGGCGGCACACCCCCGCCGCGACACGCGCGCCGCAAGCCGCCGCGTCTGCACGACGCCGCCGAATGCACGCTGGCGCCCAGTCTGCGCTGGCGGGCGGTGGCGTGTCGACCCTTCGCGCTGTACCAGCCGGGCGCGCTGGCGGCGGCGCGCAACACGCACGGGCGGCTGGCGGCGGCGCGCAGCGACCGCTTCCGAGCGTGGCTGCGGCGGCGGCGCGCGCCCGCCTAGTCCTCCTGCACCGGCGCCGCGCCGCGTTCTAGCGGCAGAGGCCACGGCACCTACGCACGCCCACTCAATATTGCGACACTTCTGTCTGGACTCGTCGAACAGACACTCAAATCGAACACAGTTGTACAGTCCTTTAATTAATAGATTTAATGACTGGTCCAAATAGAAAAGTGTGTGCTGCGTGCGGCGGAGTACGAGCAGATCTCTCAGATGTCGAGCACATCGCATGTAAATAATATTAGAGCGGCAGTGATCGTTAGCATAGCCGAGTATTCGATATTGTTAATTTCTAAAGAGAAATGACTTGAGAATAAATTTTATATTTATAATAATGTGTAGTTTCATTTCACTGCACCTATATCCCATGGTGTGAAGTAGTAATGGAGGTGAGATTATTTTGATTTTTGGATACCTGGGTATTATTTTTAGATTTTTCAGTGTCGGTTAAGAAAAAGATCTCGATAATTGTCCAGAATTTTCGGAAGAGATATAAGTGGATGATTTTGTTTTGTTTTTATTGTTTAAGGAAAACAAACAGTACAACAATAATAATAAATATTAAATACACCGCAACATCAAAAACAGACCAAAATTTGTTTTACAGTTAGAAAAAATAAAATACCAAAAGCAATAATAAATCAAAGAAAAAAAATCCGATTAGTAAAAATTAAAAACAATATGAAAATTAGCAAAAATTAAAATCAAAACGACAAACAATCTGATATATCCTTTTTAAACTTTAAGAGGGAGGCTGTAAATACATCAATATGAGAAAACTTTTCATTATATTCATTACATACTCTAAAGATCATTGACGTAAAATATATGGACGGGGCGGAGAGCGGGAAAAGTGTTGTGACGAAAGTGGTCTGGAGCACCAGTGCAGCGGTTGTGACGCCACAGCGCACTGGTCTGTAAAGCTCAAAACACATTATAGGTTTTCGTCATACGCATAAAGATCGGTAAGTCCTGGGCCAACTGACCAATCAGGACAATGGAACGTCCAAGGTTTTTTCTATGTAGTCTGTGGTCACGTCTTAAGCGTTTGACCTTTAATGCGCACACAACAAAAGAATCCATTGTTCAGATCCGTAGACAGAAAATATATCTACGTTCAGATCGCTGTAAGACGCGTTTCTCTAGTATTTATGGCCGCTTCTTTACTCTATGCGTAAGACTAAAACTACAATGTGTTTTCACTTTTAAGCTCAAAACACATAGGTTTTCGTCATATAAACTCATTTGTAAAAAAAACGGGCACCTAAGCAATGAACTGTTTCAAATGTTACTATTGGTTTGTTTGATAATTATAGGTAGTTTTACTTTCACAATTTTGTAAATAAATAAGCAAATAATCGTTTTCGTCACTATTATCATAAAATTTTGATAAAATTTATGGGTTTTAATGCTAAAGTTCACTAGTAGTGTATGCTCGCTAGTAGTGCATATGCTCGTGAAGTAAAAGTTAATAAAGATTTTTGTTTGTTTTTTCTTTAATAAAGTAAAAGCAGATAAATGTTTAGTATCGAGTGTGACCCCCTCTAGCTGAAATCACAGCTTGAATTCGTCTGGGTATGCTAGCGAGGATATCCCGGATACTTGCTTGCGGAATACGTTCCCACTCCGCGGTAATCACATTCTTCAGCTCTCTGATGGTCTGCGGAGCCGGTTGTACTGATCTCATGCGTCGTTTCAGAACGTCCCAGATATGCTCTATAGGATTGAAGTCGGGACTTCGAGCTGGCCAATCCAAACGACGAATGCCGACCTCTTGCACATCGTCAGATCGATGGGCGCGAGCGTTGTCGTCCATAAAAATTGAGTCTTCGCCTAAAGCGACCAATGCGGGTTGTGCATGAGGAATTAGAACTTCCGTTATGTATCGATGTCCAGTCAGTGAGCCGTTTTCAATGAAGACTAACTCTGTACGATCCATTGAATTTATTCCTGCCCAAAACATAACAGAGCCCCCACCATAAGGTGTGATTTCTTCAAAACAAGCCTCTGCAAAGCGTTCTCCTCGTCTTCGTAGCACTCGCCGACGTCGATCTTCACCGAACAGAGATATCCTGGCTTCATCGGAGAACAATACCCTATTCCAGTTTTCTTGAGTCCATGGCTCACAATTTCGAGCAAACCTAAGCCTGGCAACTCTGTGCTCACGGAGTAACTTAGGGCCGCGGGCCGGGCGATGACTGCGTATATTGGCCGCGAGAAGCCTCCTCCTGACCGTCCATAGACTAATATGCACATTTCTTACTTCTTCGAGGTTGTTCTTAAGGTCCACATACGAAGACTTGCGATTTCTCAATACGCGACTCTCAAGAAAACGATCATCCCGTGGTTGGGTACATGGTTTTCTTCCAGAACCAGGCCTTCTCTCGACGGAACCGGTGTCTTGATACCGCTACCAGGTCCTTTGAACCGTCGAGCGACTCACACTTAGCCTCTGACCCACGAAGCATTGGCTGCAACCCTCTTCGAGCAGCGCAATAATTTTGGTAGCTTTTACCACTTTCTCTAACATTATTGAGACAGCTAAACAGCAATAAATGAAGCTTTGACATTCATAAAAATTGAATAAAAGTTATGAAAACCGATATTATCTTTTGGAACTTCGCACCAAAAATGTAGGATAAAAAGTGTTTTTCTGTAAAAACGAGCATCAAACGAAAATTTGAATTTAGAACGCACTGTTTTAAATACCACGGCATTTTTAAAACCGACCAGTAACATGTACAAATGATTGAAATCATTTTGGTACCGTATTTTTTTAAAGCAGAATTAAAATCAAAACCGCCCGTTTTTTTTGCAAATGAGTGTATTTTACGTCAATGCCCATATTCCAAAACAGATCGTACAAAGGAGTTGTATAATAGAATGAGAGTGGAATTACTTTTAAAGTCTTTACCAATTCTTAGAATGAAGCCAAGTATACGGTAGGCTTTTGCAGTCACATATTTGATGTGATAATTAAATGAAAGCTTACTATCAAGGTATATTCCCAGGTCCCTCACCTCAGTTACTCTGTTCAAAGAATTACCATCAAGATGGTAGTCATAGGTTATAGCACTAACTTTACGAGAAAATGATATGACACTACATTTCGCAACATTTAACTTTAATAAATTGTCCGAGCAATATCTACACAGCCGATCCAGATCATTTTGCAAAAGTGTACAATCTGATGGACTAGAAGTCTGTCTATAGATTTTCATATCATCGGCATAAAGTAATATTGACGAATTATGAACAATATTTCGAATATCGTTTATGAATAAATTAAACAGTAGTGGGCCGAGGTGAGAGCCCTGAGGAACACCTGAAGTGACTGGGACAAATGTAGAACAATAACCTTTGATAGTTACTGCTTGGCTACGGTTACCAAGATAGGAGGATAGCCAGCGTAACAGATCTCCGTGTATACCAACCGTCGCAAGTTTATTTACTAATTGCGAATGAGATATTTTGTCGAAAGCCTTCGAATAGTCAGTATACACGACATCCACTTGCCGTTCACTATCCATATACTTGGCAACCTGGTCAACAAGTTGGCATACATTAGTTTCTGTTGATTTTTTATTGATAAAACCATGCTGATCTTCGATTACAGCCGGTTTCAGTAATGGGAAGATTATATCATAAATAATTTTTTCGAACATTTTCACTATTGTACATAACTGAGAGATGGGCCTATAATTTAGGACATTATGTCTATCCCCACTCTTAAAAACAGGGACTATGGATGAACGCTTCCAAAAAGAAGGCATTTCTCCAGAGTTCAAAGATTTTCTAAATAGCAAGTAAATTGGATAAGAGATTGTGTCACAACAAGATTTTAAAAATAATGGATGTAATTCATCAGGGCCATAACCTTTCCTCACATCAAGCTGTTTAAGGTATTTAACAATAGTTTTATGCGGAATCTTAACCGACCCAATATTAACAGAGTTATGAGAAACTGAATTAGAAACATCTACACTACCCGAATTTGGTGATTCAAAAACCCAACGAAAGTAATGATTAAAAACATTACAAATTGCTTTACCATCATTTACTGAAATATTATTGAAATGTATCCTATTGGGTATACTATTGGTAGATTTTTTCAATTTGACAAAGGCCCAGAAGAATTTACTATTACTCCTAATTTTCATCTCAGCATTAGCAATGTTCTTTTCATAACATTCGAGTTGAGCTCGTTTTTGTCGGTCACGCAATAAACTAAAAGTTTCGTAATCCGAATATCTTTTATAAGTCGTCCATTTTCTATGGTAATTAAGTTTTTCCTGAATAATTTTTATTAAGGATTTTGAGTACCAGAAAGGATAACGATTGTCGTACTATACCATTTTAACTGGAATTAGGTCAGATATAACAGTAGTTATTGTTTCATAAAATACATGGACTGCCCTAGAAATATTACTGTCCTCCAATAGCTCTATCCAGTCGATTTTTGCTAAAACATCATTTATGGCATCATAATCTGCATCACGATATAATCGAATTGTACGGGGAGGACAAGTCAATGTTCGAGGAATAAGTGCACGGCAGGATGATGAGGGTCTTCTGGCACTAAAGGAGGACAACGACTTACGGAACAGTCTAAAGAACTAAAAATAAGATCAAGAAACCTGTTATTAAAATTAGGTATAGAATTAAATTGCCTGAGACCAGTAAAATTTATAAAATTATACACTGAATTAATCAAAAGATCATCATCAAAGAAAATAATTAAACTCATTGAGGAACCCAATTGGGACCAAATGGCAGAAGAAACATTAAAATCACCAACCATTAACATATTATCGTTGGGATGAATAAGCATCTCGTTGGAAACGAGTTCGAAATAATCGCAAATCGCTTCTTGATGATATTTATTGTGGGGAAAATAACAACAATAAACATGTAATAGCTTGGACACAGGGACCGACGATAAGACAATGGAGACTAACAATATCTGCAGTTAAATTGACCGAGGTGATAGAAGAGGAGGCTGAAACAGAGAGACTAGAATTGAGTGCGATAAAAACACCACCTCTCTATCTCCGCGCGCCTCATAATTCTTTCATTCAATTCATCTGTCACTTCTATACCGGGTATCTCAAGACTGCTACCGAAAACGAAGCCGGGTGGTAGTTTTAGTGACTACAAACACAATGCAACTAAAAATTTCGCATAGAAACGCGACAATTATTTTTATGATTTTTTAAACATCGTCATTTTTGGGTGGTAAATCCATAGTTTTTGCTAAAGTTATAATTTAAACACTTTTATACCTTAGATTAGTTATAAATAAATGGGTATACACTATTATTTTAGGAAAAAATGTATTTACCACCCAAATATGGCCATAGGAAAAAAATAACAAAAAAAAATTGTCGCTTTTTTTTGCAACTTTTTCTATTGCATTGTGTCTGAAGTAGCTTAAACTACCCGGCTTCGTTTTCGGTAGCAGTCTTGATATACCCTGTATATGATATATCGTGAGTCAAAAATCTCGGAATCATGCACGCCATCATGTAACCAAGTTTCGCTAAGGCATATTATGTCAAAATTTGTCAAAATTAGTTTGAATTAAATTACAAAAAAAAAAAATTAGTTTTTGTGCGTAATCCACGAACATTCTGATAAAATATAGTCAAGTGTTTAATCATAATTGAAAAACGAATTTATTATACACATTAATAACACAAGAATATTTAACGTAAATCCAATGATCGCCGAATAGGTAGAAAACCATTAACATATTATAAATTAAATTTAACAAACAGTTCAGAACCATACACAAAACGTTACACCCTGCAACTATATTGTAGAATATTATTACAAAAAGTAAGTCCAATATTAAAAAAATTCCAATAAAATACCTAATGACAAGATAGCAAACAAAGTCTATATTATTTAAGCAATTGAATCCATAGTTGTTTTCACGTTACCGATTACAGAACATTTACTATCAAGTTGCTTTAAATTTGTTTCACATTTGTCTATTCTATTGTTGAAGTCATCGAACCTGGCGTTGACAAATTCAATACTCTGTTTAATACTAGAGAATTCTGCTTTCATTGCTCTTAATTCATCTTGCAGACTCACGATGGAAGACCTGAGTTCCGCCTTTAGACTACAAAATTCGGAGGATACTATAGATTTTACTTGCTCCAAAAAATGTGAATTCCTACGAAGAAGGTCTTCAGAATTAAATTGTGATAGGGGTCGACGAAGAAGCACCACCTCTACGTAGTGTAACGTTCTCATTGTTGTAAGCAGATTTATTCGAGCTATTACCACGTACTGGGGTGTTATCATTGTTAATTTGTCTCGGCTGAGATAGTGTACATTCAGGACAGACCCACTTGCACTTAAATCCACTGATCTTTTACCAATTTTTATTGACGGATTTATACAATCATTGTGGTAGTTGCGATTGCATTTAGAGCATATTAATTTATCACTAGCACCATCCGCAGTTGAATCAAAGCAGGCAAACTTCATTTTATTTTCAATTACTCAGATTCAGATGGAACAAAGAATATTTTTTTATAAAATAATTCTAACTCGTCTAGTGCAGCGATGGCGGGATTTGAACACCCAGTCCGTAGCGAGCCACACAGCACGAATGATATGTACGCAAGCCGTTAGGCCAAACCGATGTGATGTGATGATGTGTTTAGTTCGGCAGAGGTGACAATTGACGAGTGTAGGTAGATGGATACAATCAAGATTTATTTGTAGTAAACTAGCATCAACTGTATGTTAAATACCAGATAATCCGAATAGCTGCACTGTATTAAGGTTCACAACTCAGCAACCTCACTCTATGGTGAACTTATCATCAAAATCCAGGAACTATTAGCCGCCAATTTAATTTTATATTTTTCGACTATGATACAGTTTTTATACACGAATCACTGCCAATTTGTTAGTTATTTTGACACTGATCGTTTTAGTTAAGATATGTTCACAGATTTATCAACTTTTATGTTCAGATTCACCACTTTTACTATTTTTACTTGCAAAAAATTGCGGAGACTGTAAACACTGGCACAGTCATGTAAAATGTACTCTGTGGGCACAGTAGCGCCGCGACTGACGTGATGTGGTACCATCACAACATACCCATATTTGTTCAATTCATTTTCAACACGATGATTTCAAATCATAATGACGTGAACGTTTCAGATATTCCAAATGTGGAAGTCAATTTTGGATACTTCTGCTATACCATTCCTTCTGTCTAGTAGTATCGAAAAAAGTTGATCAGCTTGTTCAAAATTCATAAAAGTTATTTCAATAGATGTCAGATTTCATTATCTTATTGTCAAGGTACTTAAACTCAACTGGAATGCCCACGACACAATATTAAATATTGTAAGATATAATTTATTTCAAAAGAAATTAGGTTTAAATTTGTTTACATATTTCAAGAAGGGAAAACGTTCCCCATATGACAGGGTTCACAAGAGCAGCTGTCCCTTTCTGGCTAATAAAAAGCTACAGATAGTACTTTTGATACTTAGGAAAAGCTATTATTGATATGAACTAAGACAGTTAATATTTCTGTCTAACAATCTTTGATCATAATTTGTAATATACAAGTAAATGTACTAGATGTCGCTACTGAGCTTTTGACAAATACGTGACTAATAAATAAAATAAATAGTTTCTATGACGCGTCTAGTCTATCGTCTCGTCTCGTCTTTAACTCAATGGATAGCCCCAAGAAGCTTATACCCAAATGGAGATTGCATTCCGTATAAAACACTGAAGCTCAAAAATTTGACCTTGAATGACGTCGCTGTTGCCTGCTATCCTTTTTTTAGAGTGATCGATGAATTAAGTTCATCGATCACTCTAAAGAAATTGAATGAAGTTCATTCATTGTCACTCTAAAGAAAAGGATAGCAAGGAACAGCGACTTCCTTCAAGGTAAAATTTTTGTGCTTCAGTGTTTTATACGGAATGCAGTCTCCATTTGGGTATAAGCTTCTTGGATAGCCCTCTTAAAATTTGCCTATATAAAATATTTCGTTATGACAGAGACGATTAGTATGGTGGCGTAGCTATAAGTCTATTCAAACTCAGCTTGTAACTCTTCGGACTTCTAATCCTAATATAGAAATGCTTCATGTTAACATTTTTAATCATCCTTTATTAGACAACGTAATTTCAGTTTATTGTCCTCCATCGGCTCGAACTAGCCAAGCGGATTGGGACTGTCTATTTTCTTTATTTAGTAAGAAAACAATTATAGTAGGCGATTTTAACGCCCACCATACGAATTGGTCTCATAAAAGGGACACTAGAAGCTTACACATTTTTGACTCTCTTATATAGTATTGATAGTACTTATATAGTATTGAATGATGGTAGCAAAACACGTGTAAAACTAGTAAATAATGTTCTGTAGGAATCTTCACCGGATTTGTCCTTGGTCACATCGGATATTGCGCTTAACTTTAATTGGAAATTATTAAACGAATCTCTAAGAAGTGATCATCTATTCATACAGCTGTCTTCCGAATGTTACATGGATAGAAACACCGCTATTAAAAGAAATCTCAAAAAGGCTGACTGGGTCTTCTATAAACTATGTCTAGAAGAAATGTTCCCAAATCTTATTCTTCCTGAAGATCTTCAAAAAGCATATGATACTATGTGTTGACTATTAAAATTAGCGGCGGATATTCATATACCTACCTACCTTTTATAAAAATATCGTAAAATCCAATAAATTTAATAAGCCAAGCCAAGTCTGCCGAGTGAATGGAGTTTTGTGCCTCACTTGACCGTACAAATGTATGTATGTATGTATGTATCAGCCCATATACATCCCACTGCAGGGCACGGGCCTACTCTACAATCGAGAGTACGATTGAGAGTGGTGAGGCCATATAGTCCACCACGCTGGCCTAGTGCGGGTTGGCGGACTTACATACCATAAAAATTTTATAAATCGCTGTGGTATTCAGGTTTCCTCACGATGTTTTCCTTCACCGTTTTAGTGCGTGGTGATTGACTATCAATACACACATGACTCCGAAAAGTCAGAGGTGTGCCCTGGGATTCGAACCCGCGACCACCGTACAAAACTGCTGCACAATTGTGGCATAAAATGAAATGGATAAAAGGATACAAATCCCATATAAATGTTATAGATTCCGACAAAGCAAACGGCTTACTTCATAGTCTTAGTTCTGATTTCTTTGAACCTAATCTACCGCAATTTTCTTTACCCAATCATACTTTAGAGAAGAAAATCTCTATGCAGGAGTTAACTAAATGTATTAAAACGAAGGATACATCTCCTGGATGGTGTTTCTTACTCCACGTTAAAAACTCTATCAAATAACGGCAAAGAAATTCTCCTTTCGATTTTTAACAGATGCTTGTCGTTTGGTTTTGTACCTAATCAATGACGGGAAATTTACGTGATAGCAATCCCTAAACCGGGGAAGAATTCTGAGTTGATCTCGTCACTAAGACCTATCTCATTGTTATTGTGTCTATGTAAGGTATTTCACTTGGTTATTAACAGAAGGTTTGAATGGTGGTGCGAAAAATATAATATGTTATCACCAAATGTTGTAGGATTTAGGAAATCAAAAGGTTGTTTAGAGAGTTGAGCTTGTTTAATATGTTGTCGTATTCAAAAGGGATTTTCCGAAAGGTTACATACAGTTAGTTAATGCCTACAACAACATGGATATTGTAGCTTTATTATCAATTTTAGACAAAATTAATGCCTTGTCAAAAATATGTCAATACATCTGGACTTTTTTTAAATTAAGGTACCTTAAGATTAAATCTGTTGATGGTTATTTGACTAGAAATACTTGTCGGGGTCTTGCGCAGGGGGATCCTCTATCCCCGTTATTGTTGTATGTGGCAACAATAAATGAGTGTAAAAATATTGAAAAGGATGTATCTATTTAAATCGCAATATGCAGATGACCTGCTTTTATACCATACCGGTCAGTCTGTATTAGTGAGTACCAGAATATTACAAAATTCCTTAAATAATCTAAATTGTTTATTAACTAATTTAGGCCTAACAATATCTCCAATGTTAGGTCTATGGTCAAGGATGCTCCTATCTAGTGGTCATGGCCTGTCCTAGTATAGGTGCTACGAGTACGCGACCTGGGCCCCCGAGCTATGCAGTCACCCTAACTTCCCTTCCGTGACTGCAGTATCCACTCCTAACAGCCATACTTTCCTTTCTTATAACATCCTCTACCCACAAATTCTATTTCCTTTCCCCGGTTATTGACAGGCAGCAGCTTCATTAACGTCAGTCCCCTACTGCGCTCGCCAACCCGCCTGCCAAGCGTGGCGAGTAACGGCAAATACCTCCCCTCACTGTGGAAATTATTGGGGGAGGCCTATGATCAGCAGTGGACTTCCTTTGGCTGATGTATTGGATTGGAATATCTCCAAATAAAAGTAAAGTATGTATATTTAGAAGTAAATGTAGTGGTAAATGAAATGACGTTAGAAAATGTTAAATATTTCAAATTTCTAGGAGTATGGATTGAAGCCATGGCATGGTGCCTAATCCCCCAGAATATTTTTGATAATTCGTTTTAAATATAAATATATTTTATATCATAAGATTATGTGATATGTTTGTGTATAGTACAAATAACTTTTTTTTTTATTATAAGAAGAGTTAAAAACCTTATTAAATTTTTTGTTCTGTATTTTTGTGTTTTTCTTAATAAATAAATATAAACGCTATTGATTTGAGATAGATAATACCTACTGATTCATGAATGATATCTATCGATGAGTTTTATACTCTCTGTTATTCCTGGACCAATACCGCCTTATTACAAAACGTGGTTTATCTAAAAACTTTAGTTTAAATCGCAATAAGCTATGGTTTATATGAAATTCATATTACAAAAAGTGGTTTAACGATAAACCATGGCCTTTTTGATGGTTTATCGCTAAACCTGATCGCCCCCTAGTTTAACGGTGGTCTAAATCGTAAACTTCCAAATATTTCTTTTGGATTTAGTGTCTATTTCATCGTATTATGTTACTTAAACTGTAAAATTTATATTAATATGATGAATTTCTTCGTATTTAAGGATTTTGCAGCCTTTGAGCGATAAAAAACGCCATGTCGGTCCAACAAAACACGTCTACGCGTCAAACCCTGTTTTGATTTTTTCCGATAAAAATATATGCAAAAGGATAGGTTTACCACACATTTTGCAATGTAATCATCCATATAATAATGTTGGTTTAGTCACTTTTTCCTCATTACTCAAATTCACAGACCATTTTTCATTTTGTAGGTCCACCACAACACGATATTATATTAGATTACTATGTAATTACCTTAGCGACAATTATTTTATATCACCTCACTTCAGATACTTCGTTGACTAAATAGTAAATGCATTCCAATGCTAAATGAACTTATTTTAGCTCGCGATAGTTTTGTTTATTGTTATGGTTTCATGTAACGCGCCAGAATGTTACGTTCCATCACACGTGTTTGGATGTGTCACTAGCTAATATAACATGAACTAAATGAAAAAAAAAAAAAAAATTGTAATCGATATACCAAACAATATTGACATTCAAACAAAATGTCCAACCCTCAATAGGTTCAATACGCCTAAACATTATTAAATCATTAAAATTTTATTAAAATGTATTATTTTCTGTGGATATGGAACGTTGCAATGGAATGATATCACGTTGAACGAATATTATATGTATTAATCTGTGGTTGGTGTATAAACCACGGTTCAAAAGAATGAACCAAGAGAACCATGGTTTATTTATGTTTTGTAATACAAGTAAATTTAAACCATGGTTCTGCAGATTAGACTGGTTTTGTTAGACCAGGTTTAAACCAAGGTTTATTTCGCTTTTTGTAATAAGACCGATAGAGTATAGTAATACCGTACTAAGAGTAATACACTGGGTACCTTGACGGGTCGGTCGGACCTGGTCGGGTATCCAAGAACCAATAAAAAAGGTAAAAATAATAAATAATGAGTTTAAGATTAGAAAATGAAGTGAAATACTTATTTTATTGTTACATAGCGTAGGGTGCTTGTAAGAGGAGGGGAGGTATGCTGATCAAAACCACGCTCTTCACTCATATTTGTTTATTTAAACCACACCAAATTTCTTATTGATAATCAAACAGTCAACTGATATATTCGTTACTAACAATTATTATTATTCACTTTTTCTGATTATATAAAAATACTTGTAATAATTATAATATTTCGGAGCTGTTCACAGTTGTAGCACTTCCAACAAACTGTTCACTTGACAGCTGCTTGCGCCCCTTTTATAGTACTGAACAAACAACATGACTCAGACACTTGTTTTGATTGAATTTTAAGGACTACCCGCATCTTGCGCCGATACGGCCATACTGACGATAGGCGCGTCCCAGCGCCTTACCAATTCATTTATCTGAAAAAGAGATTATTGGTGTCACATATCACACGTGTAAGTTCAGGACCTCATAGCCTCAGCGCTAATTTTGGTCTCGGACCTCATAGCCTCAGCGCTAATTTTGGTCACAACTCATTATAATACTCGTATGACCTCATAGTCTCAGCACTAATTTTGGCTACAATAGTACATGCTCAAACACACGTCATTTATCACCTGCTCCTGAAGCAGGGTGCTCATAGTCTTCATGAAGTTGACAATACTCGTTATCTCTATTCATAGCCGATACGGCCACATTATTTTGTACCTCAAACTTAGGAGCGCTTCGTAAATGTTCATGAGCAACTTTTCTAGATCGTCCACGTTGGTTAGCCCTGCGAATTTCGTATCTATCGTGAGGCAAAACTTTTTTAACCTCATAAGGCCCATCATATTTCGGACTTAACTTCGTACTCAGTCTCGGCGGCTCTCTTAATAGTACATAGTCTCCCTTTTGAAATCTTTTGACTTTCGCTTTTCCTTTATCAAAACGATCTTTATCCTTTTCTGCTTGTTCGGCCATCCTTTCAAAAACAACTCTTCTCAATGTTTCTGGATTAATTCGCTCATTTTCTTCGTCTATAATGTTCAGTAATTCCGGCGGCACACTGCCTTTCTTGCCCGTTAATAACTCAATTGGTGTTTGCCCCGTAGCCTTGGATATAGTGCAATTAATAGCTAGTTGAAGTGTCCCGAGAGATTTTTCCCAATGGCATTTCTGAGTATTTTTAATTATAGTTAGGCCATTCTTTAATATTCTCATAATTCGCTCAACTTGGCCATTCCCTCTACTTGTATATCCGGCACAATGATGAAGTTGAATTCCGTATTTGTTACAGTAATCTTTATAATTAGAAATAAAAGCGGCATCTCCGTCAACTACTATACGTTTTGGGGCTCCAAACAAAAATATTATTTCCTGAAGATGTTTCAAAGCACTGGACTGGTTTTTGTTGTTTGCGTGATGCAAAATCACAAATTTTGTATACGCGTCGATGGCTACAAATACATATTCTTTTTTACTTGCAGTGCCGCTAAGTTTGCCAGAAATATCAATGTGAAGGGTATGAAATGGCTCAGCTACTTTCTCAATAGGGTGCAATCGGATCTGTTGGGCACCGGAAGGTCCTTTCATGGTTTTACACACCAAACAATGCTCCACAAAGTATCTGACTGTTGAAGTCATTTTGACGTGACAACGTCTTAAATTAGGTTGCGGCTGGGAGTCACTTATGAAAAAGTGTAACGCCCGGTAACGTAACGGTGCGCGCGCAGCACTAGAGAATTATTTTTCAGTTTCACCCACTTTTTCCAAAATTGTCCCATAGCCCCCCCCCTGCCTTCCCCCACCCTTATTCCGAAATAGTGCCTATTAGCCTCCCCACGAAACCTACCCCCCCCCCCTCCCCTACCCCCACCCCGAAAATTTACCTCACCCCCAATCCTATCTCGGCCAACATAGGTCGTAGACCCACCGAGTTTGGTATCCTCGGAACCGTCTTGGTGAGGGCTACAAATTGACCCCGCCAGAAATCCCAAATTACGCAAAAAATTACCCCCCCCAAAAAAAAATATTTTACCTCCAAAAAATTAATTTAAGTTAGCCTCCCCACGAAACCTTCCTCCCCCCCCTCCCTTACCCCCACCCCGAAAATTTACCTCACCCCCCTCCAATCCTATCTCGGCCAATATAGATCGTAGACCCACCGAGTTTGGTATCTTTGGAACCGGCTCGGTGAGCTCTACAGATTGGCCCCAACCAAATCCCCAAATTCCTCCCTCTCTCCCCTAAAATATTTGTCCAGGCATAACTCCGTCATTTCTTAAAGTAAACCCCCCGTGTTTGGAGTCAGAGGAATCGTCTTGACGAGCTCGACAATCGAGAGCAGGCAAAATACGATTTTTCTTATTGACGTGACAACGTCTTAAATTAGGTTGCGGCTGGGAGTCACTTATGAAAAAGTGTAACGCCCGGTAACGTAACGGTGCGCGCGCAGCACTAGAGAATTAGGCGCATTGAATCGGCGCATGCTTGTGTCTCTGTCTTTGTCTTTCTCGAACGTTCTTGGCGTTGGAAAAACAAGAAAGCGTCACAATACAAGTTCACACGTGTGGTTAAAGTATCGTCAGCTGTGTCTGTAGTGAAAATATGGAGTGCTTAGATTCGTCATTACATGTACAATGTTTTAGTAAACAAAATATATTTCTATAGTTAAAATTTGTGCAATTCTTATTTTCATTCAATTCCTTGTTCCTATTGTGCAATTTAATTATATTCATATCAATAAATATTCTACCGAGAAAAAGACGTTGTCACGTAAAATCTTCGCCCGTAAAACCGACTTTACAGGCAACCATTTTTTTGGAAACCAAAAGTTGTCTTTAAGTTTTGCCAATGTCTTTTTTTCACCATGATAATAGGGCTAGCAAATGGAGAGTTACTTTCGCGAATGATTTTCTTGTCCAATAGGTCTTTAATAATTGATTGGACCTTTTCGCGCTCAACTGGGGCTAATCTATATGGCCTTCGATTTACCGTTTTATTTGGGTTTTTTAATCGAATCTTTAATTCTCCTGTAGTTATAGTCGTTCCCGAAATCCCATCTACAAATGAACTGGAAAAACTGTCTAAAAGTTTTATGAGCGTTTGTAGGTCTTCTGTATCCGTTATGTCTGTATCAATAGTTGTGGATGACAATTGCCAAATTTCTTTGCGGTCTTGTATCGCGTTTCTAGTTAGGGAAATCCCATTTTCACCGAGGGTTATTTCTATGCCCGGAATACTTAATATGTCTCTGCCTATTAAAATATCTATGGGTAATTCATGATCTAAGACTACATGCAGATCTAATTCAAGATAAACATCGCCGATATTTAAAATAGGACTTACTTGGCTCAATGATATAATCGGTACGGGACCAATGCCTTTCAAATGCGTTGTTTTGATTTTATGGACTCCAGAGGATTGTTTAGCTATAGACTCTCTCACTAAAGAGCAATCAGAACCACTATCGAACATTGCTTGATACTTTTTGCCGTCTATTTTAGCGATTAATATATTGGAAGCAGTCTTACCCTTTTGGCACATGTTAACGGTTTTCTCCTTGTTTTGTCGTTTGAAGCAATTCTCATAGGTATGTCCCGCAATTTTGCAATATGAACATTCTTCTCTTCTGTGTTCTGGCGGATTTGTTGATGCCGCATTTCTTATATCGGCTCTATTCTGTGCTATGGCGTTTTTACTACACCAGCGTGCTCTATGGCCTTGCTTGCCGCAAACAAAGCAGCTTATGTTCTGATCTTGTCTGTTTCTTTCGATCTTTGCTCGTTTGGTTGGCATGCTATCCTGTTCCGTCATCTTTCGTTTGCGTAGAGTTTTTGCAATAGAGATTAATTCAGGAACAGTTTCGGATTTGCTGTTTAGAAGCTGAGTCCGAAGTTCGTCATCAGTTATACTCCCAACTACGAATTCGACGGCGTCTTTTTCCGTGGGGTTTGGTTTAACAATTTTCTTAAACATTTTCCAGATGGTTGATATATATTCTGGGATACTGTTGGCACTATCAACTGTGTATCGTCGAAACTTCAAAATCTCTGAAAAATACCTGGACTCCGGTTCGAAGGTCTGTAACATATCTTCTCTCATTTCAGCCCAAGTCGTAGTTCTGAGCAAAACATCGTCGGCCCAAGTTTGTGCTCTTCCTTTTAAAACGCCGGCAGCTTTTAGCCGTACTTCATGATCCTTAAGTTTGTATTCTTCTTGTGTTCTTGTGATTAAATTCACCCACTCTTTTACGTCCATACCTTTATCTGGGTCGTAGCTTGGAAAATATACTTCCGATGTACGAATTCCTTGGTTATTGTTTGATTGGAGTAATGCTATCATCTCAGCAAAAGCTGCGCGGTTTTCTTGAGATAAGTTCACCATCATCTCGCATAGTGTATCTTTAAATGTATTTGCCAGGAGTGTCATGGTACTATTTTCTGAAGAAGAGGCCGATGAATGGTGGCGTCGGCTCGTCCCCTCTTCTGATGTAAGAGGAGGGGAGGTATGCTGATCAAAACCACGCTCTTCACTCATATTTGTTTATTTAAACCACACCAAATTTCTTATTGATAATCAAACAATCAACTGATATATTCGTTACTAACAATTATTATTATTCACTTTTTCTGATTATATAAAAATACTTGTAATAATTATAATATTTCGGAGCTGTTCACAGTTGTAGCACTTCCAACAAACTGTTCACTTGACAGCTGCTTGCGCCCCTTTTATAGTACTGAACAAACAACATGACTCAGACACTTGTTTTGATTGAATTTTAAGGACTACCCGCATCTTTCCGATATGCTTACAACAATTACTTATCCTCAAGCAACCTTTTTAACGCTAAAATTAAGGTATTTGTGCGTGATAGATTTCCTAGGGATTTTGGTTCAATTTTCATAACACCAATTCTCTTCAACGGCTGACGGGCCTGCGGGCGAGCGAGCGAGGGGCGGGCGAGCGTGGAGCAGCGGTTCGTTTCTTGTCTTCCTTTGGAGAGGTCCTCTTCTGGCGGGGCCCGGCGCGAAGCTGCCGATACGGCCAAACCGCCCCTCTTTTATATCCTTTTTCTGTCCACGCTCACCCCCCCTAGCCCCTCACCCCTCAGTACCCGTCATAATCTTTATTTTATAACTGTCCTTACATTCCTCTTACAATTATTACAATTTACACACAACAGTGTGGGGCTCATCCCCGCGCAACCCCTCACACCATGCACCCATCCCTAAGGACTCCCGGGGCGTGAATGCGGCTGGGTTTTGGGTGCGGAGAGTTTTGTTCGACGTCACCCCGCCCCGCTTGTACCACGTGACCGAGGCGCCCCCCAGCCCTCTCACCCCCTCGGGAGCCGCACCGCGCATGCGCAGTAGGCACATAGTGTGAGGTTTGGGAAAATGAAAACACTTCAGGAACAATTATTTATTTTTAACTAAAGTTATTTCGTGTCGTGCACATTTCTCCCGGCGTCACAGCTCGCGATTTCCATTGGGAGCACGACGATCTTCCGGGACGGCCGCCGCAGGATGTGCCCATTGCTCGTTGTGACGTCGACGACTCGCACCTCGTCGTCTTCCCCGGGGTAGATTCTTGACACCCGGCCTCTCGGCCAGACGTTTCTCGGCAGGTTGGCGTCGCACACGACAACTAAGTCCCCGACTTTCGGGGGTGCGCCGGTGGTGCGGGGCTCCCGCCGGTGTTGGAGCGAAGGCAGGTACTCCCTCACCCAGCGCCGCCAGAACTCGTCGGCCAGTCGCTGCGCGCGCTTCCAGCATCGGCGCGCAGAAGTGTCGTCGTCCGCGAAGTCGCCTGGCGCTGCAACGTGACAGTTAGGCCCCAACAATATGTGGTTGGGGGTTAACGCCTCCGGCTCGTCGGGTGTCACGGCCACATGAGTGAGTGGTCGTGAGTTCACAATGTTTTCTATCTCCGCTAACAGTGTGTGCAATGTCTCGTCACTCGGGTATTTCTCTGTTAATATCACTCGCAGGGATTGTTTAACGCTGCGTACAGTCTTTCCTATGCTCCGCCCACGAAGGGTGCGGCGGGGGGAATGCGACGCCAGTTGATACAGCGTGCATTTGCCTCTCTTCCTGTTGCTTCCCACGCCTCCTTCAACTCCTTATCCGCAGCCTTGAAACACGTCGCGTTGTCTGACCATAGCTCCGTCGGTTGGCCTCTGCGCGCGATGAATCGCCTGAGCGCTGACACGGCAGAGTCCGCGCTCAGTGATGCGACCACTTCCAGATGCACCGCCCTTATGGTCATGCAGGTGAATAGGGCAACCCATCGTTTCTCCCGATGTCTTCCGACGGTCACTTCCAGCGGACCGAAGTAGTCTAGTCCCGTGTAGGAGAAGGGTCGTGTATTGTGCGCCAGTCGTGCCGCGGGAAGATCTCTTGTGGCTGGGAAAGTGGGCTTCGCTTTCCTTATTTTGCATGGTGGGCAATTCTTCAATACTCACGGTCGGCCGTATTCTAGTTATCCAGAACCTTTGTCTCAGTTCATTTACCACCATTTCCACTCCTCCAATGGAACATCCTTTCGTGCACATGTTGCACGTACATCTTCGTGTATTCATGTTGTCCGTCTAATAGGACTGGATTTGTTGTGTCTTCGCTTACACTTTTCGCCGCTGTTATTCTTCCGCGCAAACGCAATAAGCCGTCCTCTCCCACGAACACACGTAGGGAGGCGAGTCGATCTGTCGGCGAGGGTGGGCTTTCGCTTATGACGCGCAATCTTTCACTCGCGTAGCTGTCATCTTGCACTTTTCTTAGCCACAATTCTTCGGCGCGCCTTAGGTAACACGCGTCTAGACTCATGAACTTTTTCCGTTGTACCTTAAGCTCCGGTCTCGATTTGCTATCACTTTTCTGGTAGGCGCTCCACGTGGGGTCCTGCTGAGTGTTGCCTTTTGTGCGCTTTCGTCTTGCGGCCATCGTAACGTTTGTTTTCCGCCTGCACAAGTCCAGGAATTGCAACACTCGCGCCACGGTTCGCACTGCACTACTCCACTTCGCGAATCGACACAGATCGGGCAAACAGGTGTAAGCCTTTTCTTCTCTGACACTTAGACACTTTTCTTCATTCGTTTTGTCGGTCGGCACTTTCACTTCCACCGGCCACTCTCCCGCCGGTCTGCGCAGGAACTCCAGTCCCCAGAACCATCGGTGATGTGCTTCAAATCCTGTCGGCGTGTCTCTTGTGGCATCGTCCGCCACATTGTCGCGCGACGGCACCCAGCGCCACTCGTTTACTTTTGTTAATTCTTCGATTTCGGCTAGACGATGAGCGACGAAAGTCTTGAAAGCGCGCGGTTCCGCCCTTATCCATGCGAGGACTGTTCGGGAATCGCTCCAGTATATTTTTTTCTTGAACTCGAAGCTGTGCTCTTCAAATGTCTTGGTCGCGAGTCGCGCGCCGAGCAGGGCCCCTTGTAGTTCCAGTCGTGGAATAGACGTGAGCTTCAGCGGCGCCACACGGCTCTTGGCTGCGGCTAGCGCGACGTGAATTGTGTCGTCCACGCGCCGCATGCGTATGTACACCACTGCCAAGTATGCTTCTTCGCTGGCGTCCACGAACGTGTGTAGCTCTCTTTCCACCACCGGCGGTCCTATGTCGTAACATCGCGGTATGCGCAGATCCTTTAAGGCGCGCAGGTTGCTCAGCCATTCGACCTAGCGAATTCGTAGTTCTTCTGGGATGTGGTCATCCCATCCGATCCCGTGCCGCCATGTTTCCTGCATCAGCCTTTTCGCCGGGGTCGTTATTGGTGACACCAAGCCGAGAGGATCGAAAAGCGACATTATGACACTCAAGGCTTCCCTTTTCGTTGGTGGCCGTTCATTGCGCAACACCTCCGGTGGGGTTCTTCCTTCATTGACGCGAAACCCAATGCAGTCCTCTTGCCACCGCCACAACAGACCCAGCGTTTTCTCCTCGGCCGTTCCTCCTATGCTGCCCGCGCGTGCTGAACTGGCGCACTACGATGGGCTCGTTCGACACCCATCCTCTCAGAGTAAAGCCTGCTTGTCGGTGAATATGGTCCACTATTCTTGTCACCTCCGTGGCCTTTTCTTTGCTCACGAAGCTGGTGATAAAATCGTCCATGTAATGACTTCGCTTAATTTCCTCCACTGCCTCGGGAAATTGTTCCTGGAACTCTTCCGCGTCCTGTTCTTTATGTAGAGTGCCGTTCATGGTGACGACGTCGCTTCAAATATCACCGAAGTCATCTGATATTCCGTAGGCTTCGTGTCTCCTCTCTCCCGTCCTCTCCACAGGAACCTCAGGGCGTCTCTGTCTTCGTGTCTGACTTTGATCTGCATGAACATTTCCTTTATGTCCGCCGAGACTGCAAAGGGGTGTTGTCGGAATCTCATCATGATTCCGGGCAGGGATTGCAGGAGGTCAGGACCCGACAGGAGCAGGTCGTTCAGACTGACTCCGTGTGATCTTGCCGCTGCGTCATGCACCACCCTTATCTTTGGCTTCTCTGAGTTACACACGGCAAAGTGCGGAAGGTACCAGGTTTTTCCTTGTGGTGCTGGCGAAGTAGTCGGGACCGCGTATCCTGAGACGAGGAGGTTACTTATCCTCTCTTCATACTTCATCTTCAGGTCCTCATCACGGTCGAGCTTCTTTTCTAAGTTTCTCAATCTATTGAAGGCATAATCGTAATTGTTGGGAATCGTGCAGTCGTCCCGTTTCCAGAGGAGTCCAGTTTCGAAACGTCCATCTGGCATCCTTCGACTTCTTTCTTGCAGGATTTGCAAAGCGCGCTCTTCGGGATCACTTTTCGGCTTTCTAGGCTCCACTCCGAGCGACTCTAAGTCGAAGAATCTTTTCATAATTTCTTCCATGTGTTCATCCAAAGTGACTGTGTGTCCGCAGAAGGCATTGATGTTCTGAAGTGCTGACTTATACCCGTGCAGAACCCATCCCAGCTTCGTGCGAGACGCGACAGGCTGGCTTCTGCTCCCGGTCCGCATCTCGAGCGCCACCAAGAACTCCCAGTTGTCTTGCCCAATCAGTATCTTTGGATTCGCGTTCATATAAATCAGTCGCTCTTGTATATCCTGAAGGTGTGCACAGTGTTGAATGTCCCTCCTGTCGACGCTTTGTCTGGTGGACATCAGGTGCGATACAGTGCGTGCGTTGCGTATCATATATTCTTCGTCACTGTAGCGTCCGCGTATTTTGACGTCGACTCTGCGGCTATCTGCGTGTTTCATCGTTCCGTTGAGACCTTGCACCCACATTTCGTCGCGCGGACCTTGCAAGCCTAGCAATTCTGCCAGCCCTTCCTCGACGAGCGTGACGGTACTGCCGTCATCCATGAGCGCGTAGGTGTGCACGCGTGCTCCGCCTTGTCCGGTGAGTGTGACAGGTGCGATCTTGAGAAATGCTTGCCGGTTTCCTCCACGATCGGTCTGTGTGACGAGCTCCGCGGACGTGACCACTTCCTCCTGCACGGACTGCCCGGGAGGTGCTGACGGCGTCCTTCCCGTGTTCTTGTGCAAGAAGCGGTGGTGAGCCATCAGGCAACCCTCCCGGCCGCACTTCTTGGCTCTGCAGTTTCCTCGTCGGTGCGTGCTCCTCCCAATCCTCCCCGTCGCAATCTCCCACCGGTCCCCTACGTTGGCGTCTCTGAACTGCTTGCATTCAGGTAACTGATGCTTCTGCTTGCACAGCGGGCACTCTTCCAAGTTGTCGTCCGCGATGAAAGTGCGTTCGATGTTCTTTCTTCCACGCCTTTCCACAGGGACGTCCTCGAGTGGTGCGTACGCTCCACACTTGTCGGCCTCCTCGCTGAGAAAAGTTGCCAGCCTCTTCAGGTCGGGTACGTCTTCCTTGCATGCGGCGGCGTAATCGTACCATTTGCTTCTCAGCGTGGGCGTGAACTTTTCTATAGTCGTCTTGACTGTTTCTGGATTATACAAGTAATGGATCCTCTTCAATGCTTCAATAGCGGCCACAGTATTTGCCACTTTGTCAGCAAATATACACAAATCTCTTGGGCTGTCGGTCAACTTCCCAAGTGTCTTCATCTTTTGCAGCTCGTGCATGGCTAGCGCGTCGGGACGACCGAATCTTCTCTTCAAAGCTTTCATAATCGTCTCCGGCTCCGGTTGGCTAATCAGTAAACCGCTAATCGCTTCGCTCGCCGCCCCCCTGACGCTCTTCCTCAATCGTGAAACGTTTTCAGTTCTTGAGAATACAGCTTCAGTCTCATAGTAGGCAGCTTCGAAAGCGAGCCAGCCGCTGCTTCGCCCATCGAACATGGGCAGCTCCTGCAGGTATCTCGGTGCGTCTCTCGACATCTTCACAGCTTTGGTGAGAGCTGTCGCCGGTGAGGTGATGTCCACGTTCGGTGGCTGACGCGCAGGCCGGGGCTCATCTTTGCGCTCCCGGTGCTCGCATTCCTTGTTCTTGCGAGCTCCCTGTCCTTGTCCTTTCGAATCATCCTCGTCTGGTGAGTCCTGCTTCTTTGTTGGTGGTTCCTCTTGACCCTCCAACCATTCCTGTACACGACTGGATCGGTCGTGCTCATCTCCGGAGTCCACAGAGTCCTCTTCATCGTCGCTGATTGCGGCGCGTTCCTTTTCCAACTTCGCTTGGGCCAACGCAAGCGAGGCGGCGCACCTCTTCCAGCTTTAGTTGTGCTATCTTTTCCTGTGCCTCGAGCTCAGCAAGCTTCTTGCGCTGCGATCGTTGTGATTTGGCGCCTTTGGATGGCTTCAGGGTGTCGCCGTCATCCTTCTCTGCCTGCGTGGTCGCCGTGTTCGAACTCGCCGTTGTTTCCGTGTATGCAGTCTCTGAAGTAGTCGCGGTATCCTCGGAGGTCGTCGTCGTTCTTGCAGAGGTTGCAGTTGTCTTCACGGATGGGCCAGCATTCCCTGTGGGCGTGGCACCCGCGCCTCGGGCGGCCGCCGCAGTGCTTTGAGTGATTACTTGTGGTGCACTGGACGGACCACCCTCGGTACGGGGCACCCTTACGGCCGGGCTCAATCTTTCGGACGCGTCAATCACACTTCCCTTCTTCGAGCGAGTAACAGGCATCTTTTTCCTTCTTGCGGTTGTTCTGAAAAAATACAAATCCCGCGCTGTGGCTTAAAAATGTTCAAACAATCTTCCAGGAACCAAGTCTTCAAACTGTTAGAAACTTCCAAATGAATCTTGCACCAGGCATAAGTTCCGAGACTTCGAACGACTTCTCCGCGCTGTGGCTTTAAAATGTTCAAACAATCTTCCAGGAACCAAGTCTTCAAACTGTTAGAAACTTCCAAATGAATCTTGCACCAGGCATAAGTTCCGAGACTTCGAACGACTTCTCCGCGCTGTGGCTTTAAAATGTTCAAACAATCTTCCAGGAACCAAGTCTTCAAACTGTTAGAAACTTCCAAATGAATCTTGCACCAGGCATAAGTTCCGAGACTGAGCGATTTCTCGACCAATCAGATTCGTCGGAATTTCTTCAATATTTCTTCAATGTTGTCCAAGTCACAGGCGATATGCGTGGGTTGAGTCTTCAATCTTGATATTTCCTCTTCAAATTCGTCTGCGAATGATCAACGATTGCTTTTTCTTCATAATCCGGCTCGAAGGACCAACGAATGTGCGTGATAGATTTCCTAGGGATTATGGTTCAATTTTCAAAACACCAATTCTCTTCAACGGCTGACGGGCCTGCGGGCGAGCGAGCGAGGGGCGGGCGAGCGTGGAGCAGCGGTTCGTTTCTTGTCTTCCTTTGGAGAGGTCCTCTTCTGGCGGGGCCCGGCGCGAAGCTGCCGATACGGCCAAACCGCCCCTCTTTTATATCCTTTTTCTGTCCACGCTCACCCCCCCCTAGCCCCTCACCCCTCAGTACCCGTCATAATCTTTATTTTATAACTGTCCTTACATTCCTCTTACAATTATTACAATTTACACACAACAGTGTGGGGCTCATCCCCGCGCAACCCCTCACACCATGCACCCATCCCTAAGGACTCCCGGGGCGTGAATGCGGCTGGGTTTTGGGTGCGGAGAGTTTTGTTCGACGTCACCCCGCCCCGCTTGTACCACGTGAGCGAGGCGCCCCCCAGCCCTCTCACCCCCTCGGGAGCCGCACCGCGCATGCGCAGTAGGCACATAGTGTGAGGTTTGGGAAAATGAAAACACTTCAGGAACAATTATTTATTTTTAACTAAAGTTATTTCGTGTCGTGCACAGTATTTTAACAATAAAAAAAGCTTTTTAACAATAAAACGAATGTATTTCACTCCTTTTTCTAATCTTAAACTAATTATTAATTATTTTTAGCTTTTTTAATGGGTCTTTCATTAATTGATAAAACTTGCCATGGGTATTATATTACGTTTTTTGTTCAGTACGACGAGTCAAAATGGCTAAATAAATAAATCATTTGATGAATTTGATCATATTTCTTGAAAAATAGACTTGTTTTATTTTAATTTGTTATGTAGTATTTAAGATTATATAATTAACATTGCGAAAATTCTGTTATAATAATATATTATTAAAGAAATAACTGGTCACAATGTTACAAAGTGTTGCTCCAAGAAGAAATTTTCGAAATTTGTCTAGAATGGCTGTTTCTTAAAAACAAAGGTAGGTGAACACATCTACGGCAATCTTATTTTTCATAACTGTTCAGTGATTTATGTACCATTGGCGTGTTAAGGAATTTTGTTGTTCAGAAACTTTGTAATGTGGTGTTCATGAATTTTTGTGGCCGACACTGGTCACCCACTTCTGTTGCTTCATGTGTGCATGACTTTTGTCCCTGACTGTACATATGTACGTCGTGTCGGAACATTTTTTTCTATATGTATTATAGTAAGTAAACGACCATGTGGTTCACCTGATGGTAAGTGAACACCGCCGCCCATGGACATCTGCAACACCATAGGGCATGGAGATGCGTTGCCGGCCTTTGAGGTGGGAATACGCACGTTTTTTGAAGGTCGCCAGGTCGTATTTGTCCGGAAATGATGCCGCTGGCAACTGGTTTCACAGATTTTTGTTCCACTTTACGCGATCTTTGCCTTATACCGGGTATCTCAAGACTGCTACCGAAAACGAAGCCGGGTGGTAGTTTTAGTGGCTACAAACACAATGCAATTAAAAATTTCGCCTAGAAACGCGACAATTTTTTTTTATGATTTTTTAAGAGCGTATACACCTTGCGCGCAAAGTCAACTATAGGTATTTCTTCGTTAATTTCACGCACACATAAGCGACCAAAGCTGTGTGCGTAGAGCTGCCGCGTCGGCTCGCTATACAATCGGCTCAAACAACTTTGATCCGTGCGCTTCAAATATTCAATTGAAATTTAACTGTAATATAATATCATAAAAATATTTTATTTGCATTATAAGTAGACAAATATTACTGTGCAAGCAAAGAATAATACAAATTTTGGATACTAATCATATTTTCGTTATTATTACATTGTTAAGTTGCATTCAAATCAGTGTTCAATCAGTAGACACTACGGAAGTTTTATTAATCATTTCGTGTTCGAACACATAAATAGTGTTAGGGGCCTTACAACCCCTTACAATTACGAAATATATTTAATTTTATATTACAGTACATAACATAATTTAGCCTCGGAATTACGTCCCATTATATTACCTGAAACATGATTTATACTCACTACAAAATCATTGTAGGTAATAAAAATAATTAAATATTTTACTACCAAAGTACTAAGATGTGGTAATCGCATTCCGCGCGTGGCTATTTTTACTACGCGCGGCATAATCGACTGCAGCCAGGCCGGAGCGACGAGCGATACGTCCTCCCTCTAGAAGGCCTTGCGGCGGTCTGATTTGATCCACGTCGGACAGCGTGTTTTATAGTGGTTTTTAAAATATTTGTAGAAAACATGAAAACTAATTTTGTTGAAATATAAAAATGGTAATTTATTGATAAGATGTTCTTCTATTATAATATGCAATTGTTATAAAAAATTATGTACGATAAGTTGGTGAAAAAAAATATGTTCTTGACGAGAGTTCCTGAATAATTTCGCATTGTTTAAATTTTTATTTTTCAGGAACTAAACACAAAAAGATTATTTTTCTCAGCAAAATCCCTCCATAAGGGTCTTATTAGTCTGATAATATTTTTATTTTCATCTTATATTTAGTGGTTAAGGATATCTTAAGCTTCTAAATTGCCATTTAAAGCCTAAATAACGAAACTTGTGTTCAGTAATCCGTATAGTATTCACAAATTATCCATCAATCTATAATGTTTTCCACCAAAAACCCTAGATGACAACCTTTTCTAAAATTAGTGATAATTATTTTTCCTTTAAATTGTTTATTGGTGGCTATTAACTCATTTGAAAAGTCCTGTTTTTAAGCCAAAAAGCGCGTGCAGGGTATAAACGCTCTTAAATATCGTCATTTTTGGGTGGTAAATCCATAGTTTTTGCTAAAATAATAATTTAAACTCTTTTATACCTTAGAGTATTTATAAATAAAAGGGTATATACTATTATTTTAGGAAAAAATGTATTTACCACCCAAATATGGCCATAGGAAAAAAATAACAAAAAAAAAATTGTCGCTTTTTTTTGCAACATTTTCTGTTGCATTGTGTCTGAAGTCGCTTAAACTACCACCCGGCTTCGTTTTCGGTAGCAGTCTTGATATACCCTGTATATATTTACATTTGTCAATGAGTTATGGTGACGATTATGACTTATAATTTTTTTCATACCTGGTGTCCAAATTTCATTTAAATCTGTTGAACCGTTCGGGAGAATTTTTGGTATGATTTTTAGTTTCTATAGATTTATTCAAAATCTACCTGATACTAGCTTATATTAAATTCTTAATGTTTCTATAAATAAATATTGCAATTTGAAATAAAACTAATTAAAACAATATACAAACCTACCTACATAATACATCGAAATATAAATTCTAATATACCCTTACACATCATCACAACATATTTAGTATTTAAAACTAAAGCACAGAATACTAAACTAACAGAAGTCAAGCTTCATACAAAGCGCGCTAAATCAACGCACACATAGACAGCGTTCACCGACACGATATTTCAAACCAGTCGAGACCACTTCGAGCGCGAGCAGTGTTACCAACCCTACTGTTTTAACAGTAGATTTGCTGTTTTCACATTTAAGTCCCTGTTTTCTGTTTCATTCTTTATTTTTTCTGTTTTTCAATTAGCATTTAGGTGGTACCTATTACACTATATAAATATATTTTCATAACGAAATTATGTAATTAAACGCAATTACACTAGGTAGCAAACATTGTGTGAATTAGTAAAGAAACTTTTTTGCCTACCACATAGCAGCGCCACCGTGGATTTTTTTTCTGAGATATTCTGTGTCAGCCCATATACTTCCCACTGCAGGGCACGAGCCTACTCTAATGAAATGAAATGAAATGTATTTATTGGTCACGTAGGCAATTTAAAAGCTCTTATGACAAGTCAATACACATATAACTTAATCTCTAAAAACAATATATTTCCTATACTTAGTATTACTTATTTTAATTTCTTGGTTTCATTAATTTATTTATGTAATTTATTTATTTTAAATTAATTTTATTTTTATTTAGAATTAGTTTTATTTATTTGTTTACTTTTTATTCTTATTTTATTTAAAGTATTAGTTATGTCTTTATGGTAGTTTATTTTTCAAAGAAATACAATATGTACGTTAGTCAAATTAAAATAAATTAATTAGTGGACCATGAATATTATTACAACGGTGCGTAGCGGTTTATTGTTACCACCGGATCCAACGCGGCCCTTCCTGAGAAGACCCGGCGAAACAAACTCAGTGGGCTTACACTACCACTGGAACTACGCGACGCGACCCAGTCCTGAGTATATCCAGCGAATAAGACTCAGTGGGCTTGTTTTGGGTCCAATTTATCTACAATCGAGAAGTGCGATTGAGAGTGGTTAGGCCATATAGTCGACCACGCTGGCCTAATGCGGGTTGGCGGACTTACATACCATAGAAATTCTTATAAATCGCTATAGTATGACGGTTTCCTCACGATGTTTTCCTTCACCGTTTTAGTGCGTGGTGATTGACTATCAATACACACATGACCCCGAAAAGTCAGACGTGTGCCCTGGGATTCGAACCCGCGACCACCGTGAACATGTTGCCAGTCGCGTCTGGTTCGATTACCAACAGGCCACCACGCACTTCTGAGATATTAATTTTCTAAAATTCACACCTATTGGACCACAATTAAAGGAACATAACATACAAAATCTGAAATAACTGATTGCTCACATGAAGAAATTTTACAAAAACATGTATGATTTAATAAGGGATGAGTCAGAAAATATGAGGCAGTTGAGGATGAAAATAGAAAATAATTTAGCTTTGTATTTTTGTTTTTTATTGCGTTTTGATCAATATTATAATAAATCAATGTATGAGTGTTCTCGTAAGTAATAAAAGTACTATGCGATCCAACTAAGAATAGGACTGACCCGGCGCCATATTGGTTCGTAGTAGCTGTCAAATCGCACAATTTAGATAGGGTGAGCAAAACAAGATTTCTTAAAATAATATTTTCGTGGAATAAAAATAATATTTTTAATATTTAACAATTCGTAAAAAAAATAATGAATCAATAATGCCGTGTTATAGTTACTTTCTGGCGAATAATTACACATAAAGTAAATAAAAGTTAAAAAATTATACTTTTTTAAGCTATTTATGACTAAACATTCTTGTTTATATGACCATATAACATTTTGTAATTGTTTAAATTTTTTTAGTTAATTTATGTTCAGGAATTTGACTATGTGAAAAAAATATAATTGATGTGTAAATATTTTTTTTGTTGCTAACCATACTTTTCGTGTGATATTTGACAACTAAAGGTCATTGACGTTCCTATTCTTATTTGAAACGCATAGTAGGTGATTGCTTTAATCAAGAATCTTATACCCAAATGGAGATTGCATTCCGTATAAAACACTGAAGCACAAAAATGAACAAAAAGTCATTTTCATTCATTGTCACTCTAAAGAAAAGGATAGCAGGCAACAGCAACGTCATTCAAGGTCAAATTTTTGTGCTTCACTTTTATATACGGAATGCAATCTCCATTTGGGTATAAGCTTCTTCATCATCATCATCATCATATCAGCCACAGGAAGTCACATCACTGGTAACACACAACTATCGAAGACTTTCGATTTTAGGCACTGAGGTATTTTGGACGAGAAGACGTCGCGAAGTTTCCCGAACGCTGCCCAACCGAGTTGGATTCGCCGATTGACCTCTCTCTCGAAGTTGGACCTGCCTAACCGGACCACTTGTCCTAAATAGACATATTCGTCTACAACTTCGAGAGTCGAGCCCCCAACTCCAATGGGGGTGGGCACAACATGGATATTCGACATGATCTTCGTTTTATCCATGTTCATTTTAAGACCCACCTGTTGGGAAACTCGATTAAGGTCTTCAAGCATAGTGCTAAGGTCTTCCAGCGATTCTGCCAAGACTACAATATCGTCGGCAAATCGAAGGTGAGTAATATACTCGCCGTTGATGTTGATGCCGAATCCTTTCCACTGCAAGAGCTTGAAGGCATTTTCCAGCGCGGCAGTGAACAGTTTCGGAGATATGACATCTCCCTGTCTCACGCCTCTCTGTAGTGGAATAGCCTTCGTGCTCTGATCCTGTACTCGGACCGACATGGTGGCGTTGTTGTATATACACCTCAACACTTCGATGTACCGATAGTCTATGTGGCACCGCTGAAGAGACTGTAGCACAGCCCAGGTCTCGATCGAATCAAAGGCTTTCTCATAGTCCACAAACGCTAAACAAAGCGGCAAGTTATACTCCTCGGTTTTTTGTATAACCTGCCATAGCGTATGAATATGGTCTATGGTACTAAAGCCTTTTCGGAAACCGGCTTGTTCGGGAGGCTGGAAGTCATCAAACCTGCGTTCGAGACGATTTGTGATGACCCTTGAAAACAACTTATAGACATGGCTCAGGAGCGAGATGGGCCTGTAGTTCTTCAGCAAAGTGTTATCACCTTTTTTGAAGAACAGTACCACCAAGCTCCTGCTCCATGCCTCCGGCGTTGAGCCCTCGAGGAGAACGGAATTGAAGAGCCTCTGAAGGACTTTAAAGTCCTTCAGAGGCTCTTCAATTCCGTACCGGTACCGGCGTTCCGCCCGCTTTCAGAAGCTCTGAAGTGATTCCGTCCTCACCCGGCGCCTTGTTGTTTTTAAGTTGTTTGAGGGCCATCTCAATCTCAAACAGGCTGATGTCCGGGATATCATCGCTAAAGTGTCGGATTAACTCGGCTCTCGGGTCTTCAGCCAAGCTAACAGTAGGTTTGGCAACCGAGGTGTAAAGCTGTCCGTAGAACCTCTCGATCTCCCTTAATACCTCAGCCCTCGTCGATACCACGCGGCCGTCTTCCGTCTTCAGCCTAGACAACTGGCTTTGCCCAATAGACAAGTCTCTCGCAAACACTTTGGAGCCTCCGTTTCGCTCAATTGTCTCCTTAATGCTCACAGTATTGTGAGCACGGACATCGTGTCGCAAGGACTTCCAGATCCGTCTATTGAGCCGCCGATATGCTTCGGCGTCAACGGAAGACTGCAGCGTCAAAGATCGACGTTCGGCCATGAGGTCAAGAGTGTGGATCGAGAGTTTTTGTGGTCTATCTCTACGGCGAGGTCTAAAATACTTAGATCCCACCGTATGGACAGCTTCTACCAGGTTTTCTTTTAGACAATCAAAGCGATTTGTCAACTCGAGTTGAAAGCTCTCGGGGTTTTGGATATGGGCGCGAGTAGGTCGGAGCGTAGACTTCATCAAGCGGCGCCTTTCTAATTGGACGTTGATATTCAATGTGCCCCTAACCATTCGGTGATCACTACCGGTTTTCACCCTGTTGATCACAGAGACATCACTGAACATCCGTCTATTCGTCGTCAAGATGAAATCTATCTCATTTCTCGTAGAACCGTCAGGACTCAACCAGGTCCATTTCCTGTGAGGCGGCTTCTGGAAAAAAGAGTTCATCGCGAAGAGTCCCTCTTTTTCCAGAAAGTCGGCCAGCCTCTGACCCCTGAGGTTCCGTTGCCCATGTCCAAATTGCCCCACTTTCAACTCTGCATCGCTTCTCTTGCCCAACTTTGCGTTGAAGTTCCCCATAACAACATTGAAGTAGGTTTTGGAAGTATGTATGGCCCGACTAATGTCCTCATACATCTCCTCTACTTCTTCATCTGGGTGTGTCGAGGTCGGCGCGTATACCTGTATGACCTTCAACGAATATCTTTTGGATATTCTGAGTATAAGGTATACTACCCTGCTCGACACACTTTCGATGGATACGATGTTGTTGATGAGAGACCTGTGGACGAGAAATCCGACACCTCCTCGGGACTGTTGGTCGTCCCCCCGGTAGAAGAGCAGGTTACCAGACTTCAGGGTTATCGTATCCTCCCCGATTCTTCGGACTTCCGATAACCCCAGAATATCCCAGTGTAACCCGCTCAATTCTTCTTCCAGTTCGACAATCTTCTCGTCTGTCCTCAAAGTGCGTATGTTGTGTGTTACCAGGGCCAGTCGTCGTCGGGGGTGGTAGCCGGGGCCAACCCGGGGATTCTTAGCACCCCCTGCCCCACCGTAACCATGGCTGCTACCATCGCCAGGAATAGTGGGGCTGCCGGGGACTGGGGGCCTGGTCAATTTTTGTGTCGCCATTGAGGGGTATTTGCCAATACTCGCCACGCTTGGCAGGCGGGTTGGCGAGCGCAGGAAGGGACTCGCGCTGACGACGCTGCTGCCCATCATCAGCGGGGGAAAGGAAATAGGGTTTGTGAGTAGAGGATATAATGGGAAAGGAGAGTATGGCCTGTAGGAGTGGATACTGCAGTCATGGAAGGGAATGTTTGTAGTGACTGCAGTAGCTCGGGGGGCCGAGGTCGCGTACTCGTAGCACCTATTCTAGGACAAGCCATGATCACTAGATAGGAGCACCCCTGACCTAAGAAGCACCCCTGACCTAGCTAATAAGCTTCTTGGCTTTAATTAAATGAGGAAATAATAAAAACTGCCTATTTTTACTTTACCTACTGTTTTCTCCTATTTTTTATGGATGAACTGCCGTTTTTTAGTATCTTGGGGTTGGCATCTCTGAGCGCGAGTGTCACCCGCTTCCGGCACGCAAATACTGATATTTATTGCGCAAAGATAGAGCAAATGAATAAAATTTGTTACACTTGTATATAAAACACCAGATTAAAAAATTGAATATACATTTCTTAAAAAAATACATATATTATACAAAAACAATAAAAAAAAACTTAGAATAATGACATACACATTCTCAATGACTTCATAAATACAATTAAAATTTATTTATTTTATTATTGTGTTTTAATATATTTTATTTAAAAAAATAATCAAACGATATGAATGCTATTAACACGATACGTGTTTTCGCATAAGCCAGAGTTAACAACCCTTGCGCGAACGCCGAGCGTAGTGTGAGTGTGGCAATAAAAGTGAAGTACATACACCAGCTTGACTTCTGTTAGTATTCTATGACTAAAAACTTAGTCAAAGAGACCGCCCCGAACCGTCCCTGGCGAGGATGTTCCCATTATACTGGCAACATTGCCACGTTGGATTGCTAGAGATATATGCTGCATCAGAAAGGATTCGGCGCGGTGATCCTGACCATTCCGCCTCAGACGACGCCCCAGTTCACGGACAAAATCCTTAGCCTCCGCGCACCACACCCCACTGACCTCAAACGCGAAGGGAACGAAAAAATAAGCTTGCTCGAGCGTGGCATATTTATGACGGTTCTGAGTCGCTGCCCATTCAGCAGCCAACCCGGCTCTTCGGGAGGTGCGAATCAAGTGAGAGGCGGCGTAAGTACTAACACAAGTCGCATTCCACAACAGGCAGCGACCTTTCTCCCACGGTACAAGTGTTAGTCCATCAGGTCGCTTCCCATCAGAGCGACTCAAACCCGGTGGTTCCAATGTGCAAGGCAAACCGGCGGAAACCAAAGCACGGCGAATGACCTCGTTGAGCATGTGGTGGCGCGGGAAACGACCCACCGATTTGCCACAACTCACATCCGCAAACGTGTGGCTCATAAATTTTGCTCCCAACTCTGAGCGCTACGGCTACTCCCAGCGAACCGTCATCGAAGAGGGTACCTAAGTGAGGAGATGGAGTGGCATGAAGCCAGGTCCCCGCTTCTGGGGTAGAAACCGATTTAAGCCAAGCCAAATCGACTTCTCGTGCCGAATGAAGCAGCTCGGCGATTCGTGCCGCACACACCCGCTCGTCCCACAGACGCTGTACACTCGGGTTTTCAGGCTGATCAGCGACCGGACACAGTAGTGACCATGCACTTAAAGCCTCCACTGCGTACGGAATAGCAGAACTGCCACCCTGTAATGGGAGTATGTTAGTGACCAGTTCTACGACGATTTTGTCGAATCGGCATTAGAATGTAAGGCGTCTGGTAAGCAGCCCATACAAGCCTTCATAGAACACATACAAATAAATGATATGATAAGAGAATTCAAAACCACAATTTACCATTTGGTAAGGTTTTTGTTAACTGGCAATATTGCCTTATCGGACTTATCTAGGACCAATCATAAAGGAAGTAATTACCACAGACCAGTTGTTAATCACTTCAAGTTCGTCCATGCATTGACACTGCGTAGTTTGATAAAGAGTATTTATAGTATTGCCAATGAGTGTTGTGTAGGAGACGGAGCGGGCTACTACGGCGGCGAGGCTGTTGCAGGATCAATCAAGTTCGACGACTGTTTATTTTTTGTTTCTATTATTTTTTAAATCAGGGGTTTTGGCTAAATTGTACCATAACAAACTCATCACCGATGCATAGTTATCTAGGTTTTACGCTTATCGGCTATAAAATATACTAAATTATGGTCAAGCATTTAGTTACTAATCCATTTCGAAGACAAATTGAAGCGCTTTCATGGAGGTCGGTTTAAAATAAGTTAAGGAGATAATAATGGTTGAATACTAGAACGTTATATGTATGTATATCATACCACGTACGAAATGCTGTGACTAGAATGTGGTGATGTCATACGCAGGATAGCACTCATTGCAGAACTCAGAATAAACGTATCTACCCTATCCGATAAAGAGCGCGTAACTCCAAATATAATACGTTTGACAATTAGCAAAAAAAGAAAAAATACTTTCTTACATAACTTTTGTTTTTATATTTATAAAATCTTCTAAGAAGAAAATTATCTTACCTCTCCATTGTCTGATTTTATTACAATCCTGTACGAGGTAAATAACGAAGATATCGCGGATTCATCTCATAGAAGGCCAAAAAGCTGGTTAGAAACGTACAAAACTGATTAAGACTGCATTCAAGTAAATATCTACAAAATTGTGGTTTTGCCCTCTGTAATGGAAAAGACCGATATGTATCTAATCTTTTTACAAAGCTTTAATCTGAAGTGGAATCGGAATACGGGAATTTATTGTCTTTATGTGTCAACGACAACTTTATAATCAACGATAACGTTGAAGTGAGTAAAGTAGGTAGTTAGGTTCGTTGAAATGTTTTTTTTTTATTCCAATGAATAGCGAGACGAGTATGACATTCGCCTGATGGTAAGCGATACGACAGCTCATAAACAGTAGCAGAACCAAACAACACCTCGAATCCACTGCGCTCGCCATCCTAAGACATAAGATGTTAAGTCTCAATATGTCTAGTAGTTGCTCTGGCTACAATGTCCTTCAATCCGAAACACAACACTGCTGTTTCACGGGAGAAATAGACAATGTGGTGGTACCCACCCAGGCAGCCTCTCACATATGAGAGACCTACCACCAGTAATGTTTTGTGGAAAATAAACTGCTTACTAAAATAGCAAAGAATGTCACAGAAAATGAACAAGAATAGTATAAAATTAAATCATATGCCTCTAATTCTACATTGGCATCTTTTAACATAATAATCTGTATCAGCCCAAATACGTCCCACCGCAGGGCACGGGCCCCTTCTACAATCGAGAGTACGATTACGAGTGGTTAGGCCATATAGTCCACCACGCTGGCCTAGTGCGGGTTGGCGGACGTACATACCATAGAAATTTTCTTACACCGTTTTAGTGCGTGGTGATTGAGTATCAATACACACGACTCCGAAAAGTTAGAGGTGTGCCCTGGGTTTCAAACCCGCAACCACCGTGAACATCTTGGCAGCCGCGTCTAGTCGTTTACCTACAGGCTACCACGCACTTCTAAAACAATAATAAGACATTATATTTTACAAGCAGTGAGAAACATTTCACCCCAGTCTTGCACGGGTTGTATAAATTCTTTATCTACATAATTTTACTATTTTAATTTTCAGATGGATTCCAAAAATACCAGATCTAGACAAAAAAAAACAACAATATTTTTATATTTATTCATAAAGTTGAATGATTAACGAGTAGCATTTCACAAGTCCAAGTCTCAAGCGATCGCGCGCGGGTAGTACAAAGTCTACATCCAGCTCAGTTTATTATTTTAACTTTCAGATGGATTCCAAAAATACCGTTCATTTCTGTGTGGTTCAATTCATACAAAAACCACATCCGAACATCGATCAATATGTCATTGTGCCAGACTGCTGGATTATGCCTCGGGGTGACAGAATTGGCGTTCTGTATCCTGACAAAAGAGAGTCTACGCAACTTGACACATTTTATACTATGGATCCTAATAAAAAGGGGAATAACATAAAATGGACTCGTTATTTATCAGAATTGAAGCATACCGCTGGTAAGTAATTATTTGATTTTTGAAATGAAACTTCCTTAAAATCTTTGTGATTTGAAAATCTATGAAACGAAAAAGCGACACAAATGGCAAACCTGAAAAAAGTTCATACTATTATATCAAAGTACTTTTTCAAAGGCCAAATTTCCAGCAGGTAAGTTTAATCCTATTTAAGAGTATGTTTGTCACTTTAAGGTTCCGGCATTTTCAATATTTTTTATTTGTGGCACGGTATTATCCAAACGTGTATCGAAGGGCATCAGACGGCGGTACCATGTCATTCGATACAATTATGCCGGCCGGTAAAAATGCCTATTCACTGCGATGAAAGGAACCAAGATTAAAGGTAGTAGAGAACACATGTGATGGCAACTAATTACACCGCTTGGCGGAACGGCACAAAAAATAATTTGCGAACTCTTTGTTTCGTGCTGAGATGGTTTGGACCATCAAACTATACCACGCGTGATTATGCTGAGCATTTACCGTTATAGTCTACCGTCTAGGTGGAATACGCTTAGAGAGGCATCATCCCTTTGCGACTGTACCGAGACCAAGTTGCACGTAACTTGTGCATCATTCACAATGTATACTTATATGTATGTCTCATTCTTTTGTAGGCTGTTTTTGCCTTTTTTACTTTTAAACTTCACTTCTTCTGTAAAATTACACTTCGGACACATATTGTTAACTACATTTTGTTAGGGAATTCCGGGCTGTGACAAAATAACCTGTAAAAAATACCATGAAAATTACATCTGATTTACTTTATTTTATACAACGTTTAAAATTCTTTACGTTGTAAATAAATAAGGGTATAAAACATACAGGATATATAAAACATATATCCTGTATGTTTTATACCTAATTATTGATTGAAGTTGAGTATAAAATAAGGCAGATTGTAAGCCGTCATACTTTTCTTCTTTTACGATCTAATGTGGTTTTTTGATCCTAGTGTGCCAGCAAGTGCTCAACACATGTCATGCCTTCATATTGATTTTTGTTACAGGAAATTATGAGGATGCAAAAACTTATATACGGAAAGTATGCGGTGAACCTAAGAAAAGATCTTCAAAAATTGAACCCACATTACCAATTTTCAATGATCGGAAAAGACCCCACGATATACAAGTGCCCTTCTCATCAGAATCTAAAGTTAAAAAGCAGAAAGATTTCAAACCCGTCCTTGAAAAGATTGGTGGAGTTTATGTAAAGAATTTTTATCTGCCTTTTTTCTACGTTCTTTATCTAGCCACGAACATCAAGAAAAATTCCTTCATATTAATGATCATGAGGATGATTCTGATGATGATGATTTGAATGCCACAGAACCGACAAACAAATGCACCTCATCTTCGATCGACAATTCCGCCGCAGAGCGGTACGAGAAAATAAAACCGACTAAGAGACGCATTACGCCATTTGTATTGCCACCAGAATACGACGAGGAAAATTCAAGGTGGACGCTCAGGCATAGGGAACTGGGACCAGGCCTCGATAAATTGATGCCAGAATTTGAAGTGTATATCGACAAGAGTAAATTAAACATTATTCTTAATGTATCCAAATCAGCAATCCAGCTTGCGAAACTGTTGTTTATACAAATATTTTCTGATAATGCTTTGGCAACTTGTTCGCTCACTTATACGAAGGTTTATGGCCAAAACGCTGAATTTCGACCCGGCTTAGATGCGAATGGTAGAGATGCCTTGCTAAGATTTGTTAAATACTGGGCAAATCGAAAGCAATGGGATCCAATGGACGAAAATTCTGTCACATCGGCTTTGCGAACCGAACTTCGAGCGTGGCGACGATCGAGAAACAATAAACAATATACATTGTAGTTGGCCACAGACAATGAGAATTTAATTAAATCAAGGCACCTAAATTATATTATGTGCATACACTGGCGTAGCTATGTCGGAATTAACACCCATGTTCAAACTACATGTTGATATCTATCCGGGAGGATAGCAAAATTTAAAGGCTTATTTTTTTATTTCAACATCATCTATACAGTTGTGAATATACTATATACATACATTGTAAATTCGTGCAAGGTTAAAAAATCAATTTTTGATACAAAAGCATTATTTAAGTAATGAACCTCTAGATCTTATAAACATTGCTTTTCTGTTGATTGTAAAATTGACTGAATATGTTTTATTACATATTTTTTTATTTTCCATATTATGTTATATACTACACATTTGAGGAGTTACCGCTAATAAGTTATAGGAAATTAGAATTAAATTAATGTTTATAAACATTGAGATATGGAGTGATGAGGGGGCACTGCAAACAAAATGTTTGTAACAAAAGGAACGGTACCGTACCGCTCCTTCTATTTCTATCTCTGTCACACCTACGCAGTAATACATCTTCTCTCTCGCTTCACTGGATTCCCGTGTGCACGCACAATACGCAAGATTTTATTCCCAATGTCCGCTCTAGTATAATACCTCCGTGTTTACAAATGTTTTATTTGATAGCTTTATGTTTATTCAGTATACTAAACGTTTTTTCTAATGCTATATTTTTATATTTACCTTTTGTCACATGGACTCTATTAATGTGTTATGCGTGAGTCATAATGATAAGCGTTTAGTATAGTGTATTTTATTTCAATTCCTAATATATTATATTGGCTATTTTATTGCATAAATAAACTATTTTATGTATATAATTATTGTTTTATTAATTAGAAGACTGGGTGATTTTGCCACATCGTTCTGTATCTGCCAAGAAAATACAACACAATATCTGTGGAAACTCTTTCATATTGGCGCCCTGGGTGATCCCTCAAGTGAGTGGTAGACACTGGCCCTGGAGGCTAGTGTAATTTCATTATGAATTAAATCTACAGTCTACTACAGATTGATAGTTTAAAATGAAATCTTATTATTAATACGTATAAATAAATTTGTTTAGCGTTTGTGGACTATGAGAAAGCCAGCCTTTGATCCGATCGAGACCTGTGCTACAGTCTCTTCAGCGATACCACATAGATTATCGGTACATCGAAGTGTTGAGGTGTATATTATATACAATAACGCCACCATGTCGGTCCGAGTACAAGATCAGAGCACGAAGGCTATTCCACTACAGAGAGACGTGAGACAGGGAGATGTCATATCTCCGAAACTGTTCACAGCCGCCCTGGAAAATGCCTTCAAGCTCTTGCAGTGGAAAGGATTCGGCATCAACATCAACGGCGAGTATATTACTCACCTTCGATTTGCCGACGATATTGTAGTCTTGGCAGAATCGCTAGAAGACCTTAGCACTATGCTCGAAGACCTTAATCGAGTCTCCCAACAGGTGGGTCTTAAAATGAACATAGATAAAACGAAGATCATGTCGAATATCCATGTTGTGCCCACCCCCATTGGAGTTGGGGACTCGACTCTCGAAGTTGTAGACGAATATGTCTATTTAGGACAAGTGGACCGGTTAGGCAGGTCCAACTTTGAGAGAGAGGTCAATCGTCGAATCCAACTCGGTTGGGCAGCGTTCGGGAAACTTCGCGACGTCTTCTCTTCCAAAATACCTCAGTGCCTAAAATCGAAAGTCTTCGATATTTGTGTGTTACCAGTAATGACATACGGCACCGAGACGTGGCCTCTCACTGTGGGCCTCATTAAAAGGCTCAAAGTCACTCAACGAGCCATGGAGCGGGCTATGCTCGGTGTTTCCCTACGAGATCGAATCAGATATGAGGAGACCCGTAGGAGAACCAAGGTTACCGACATAGCCCATAGGATTGGCAAGTTGAAGTGGCAGTGGGCCGGGCACATAGCTCGTAGAACCGATGGCCGTTGGGGCCGAAAGGTTCTTGAGTGGAGGCCACGTACAGGCAAGCGAAATGTCGGACGCCCGCCTACAAGGTGGACGAACGATCTGACTAAGGTTGCAGGAAGTCGCTGGATGCAGGCCGCTTCCAACAGGTCATTGTGGAGATCCTTGGGGGAGGCCTATATTCAGCAGTGGACTTTCTGTGGCTGATATGATGATGATGATGATGATAAGTAAATAATAAATAACACCTAACAGTCGCACACATAGTCCCGACCCTACACTAAGATCGAGTCTTGTGTCGTGGGTATCAGGAACTACGAGAGACTTTTCAGTCTCACAAACACCCAGACCCGGAAGAAACATTTGTGGGCCGCACAAACATTTCTCTCGGTGCGGGGATCGAACCCGCGACGTTTCACAGGCGGCTTCTAACCAACTGCGTTACTGAGGGTGTGTATTATTTTTTAATTGTAATTTACAGGGTGATATTGACATATTATATAATTTAATTTAAACCACACATCACCGCAAGTAACATTATACTAAGTTTGGAAAAAAAAAACTAGATCACATTGAAGGCTTTTGATCAACCTGTATATGTGAGTGTCTTTTTACGGCTCAGAGAAGTTACTGAATTAAACTGAAATTCCGCTTAGCGGTAAAAATACTCGTACCTATGTGGGTAGAGCAAAAATCGTAAAAGCTAAAAACAATATTATTATTTTTTAATTATCTCGGATTTTTCTTTGTACACTATACAGTTGAGGTTGTGAGATAGTATGTGATGAAATTAAATATCACATTTTAGTATCACACTGAATACATTTGATGTAATGGAATCTTTGAAGTCGTATATATTATATTTATCTGTATAAAGGCTAAGGAATTTCAAAATATTCTTTACTGGTGGTAGGTCTCTCATATGTGAGAGGCTGTCTGGGTGGGTACCACCGCAATGTCTATTTCTCCCGTCAAACAGCAGTTTAAATGCACTGTTGTGTTTCGGATTGAAGGACATTGTAGCCAGAGTAACTACTGGACATATTGAGACTTAACATCTTATGTCTCAGGAAGGCGAGCGCAGTGGAATGCCAAGCATTGCTTTGTAATTCAAGGTGTTGTTTGGTTTTGTTACTGTTCATGAGCGGTCGCATCGCTTACCATGAGGCCAACGGCATGCTCGTCTCGCCATTCAATGCAATAAAAAAAATACTTTATATTATAAATAGGATATTTTGTAGATTTGGTTTCGAATCTTAATAATAATATATACGTTTATCACTATAACAGACTGCAGTCATGACCTCATAGTAATAATTGAGATATAGAGTCTTGTATTCTGGGTATCAGAAATGATGAAATCGTTCTTTGGCCGACAACCAAACCGAATAAAATATTTGTTACTCATACTTACTTGTATTCCCAAGCGAAGATCGAACCCGTGGCCGATCCATTTATAGCGAGCTGCTGAACCAGGACGCCACGGAGGCTGTCAAATTAAAGCTAAAGTTACAGTAACCACTATGCACCGAGTACGTTTGGAAGTTCACTAAATATGTTGAACAGAACAGACAATATGGATAGTATAATCTATTGCATTTGACCTAAAGGTGATCTATAATATTTTCATTGATGTATGTATATTTATCTATAGAAGTATTTATATGTGTATTTATATTAGGTGTATATAATTATGTATGGTGTACATATTAATTATAAATAATTCGTCCCTCTGTTATTATTTTATATGTCTTATTATTTTATTGGAGCTTGTGTCTTTTTTTCTAGACTGCCCTCTTCTTTTCTGTTTCTCATATGGCATACTCATCCAAAGGTTGTCTTTAAGAAATCGCCAAGAGCGATAAGACTATCTATACTTTTTGTTCATTTGTAAAATATTTAAGAGTTAATCCTCTTTATGTGCAGTTAAGAATAAATGAATAAGTAATCTATCGCACGCAACTTTCTTTTCACAAAAACTAATAATAATTTGTTTACATGTTGGAAATCGCAGCGTAGAATCTGTTCCTGCATATAGCATCCTTCTTATTCACGCCGATACTAAGCCTACGCTTACCTCTGTCGTCTTGCATTTGTTTAAAAGTTCATAAAAATGAAAATATTGATTCGTAATTCGTACAATAATTACAATATCAAAGGAGTGGATTTAATTAGTCTTCTGCTACGGCGAGTCCGGCGACCAACTCCGAAGTCCGACCTGCTAAAAATTTTCTGAAGTCGCTACGAAGCGTTAGGGCAGGGGCTACTAATCTTTTCCGTCCATTTTACATTTTACACACATTTTACCATTTTATTTCGATGTCCTAACCAGGTTAATTGGTCGAAGTAAATATTAGCCCAGTCAAATCATCTTAATCAATATCATCTTGGATTAAGAGATTATAAGCTGAAAACTGATATAAACCATTTTTTGGTATTCTAAAAGTCTCATAATACCTCAGCGTCAATGCGCGAGACATCAAAGGTAAAAGGCCCTGTTTTTTTTGTAAATATCTCGCTTTCTATGATTTTTATCTTTGCATCTGTTACGAAACTATGAAGCATATCATATTCTACAAATGAGTTTCCACGTTTTTATGTGCGATTAACCGCTTTTGAGAGGCAGCGCGTGGAGCTAGGAGTGCGTGCGGCCCTCAGCCATTTGCCCAAGGTCAACAGTGAGACTCGGTAAGAAATACTGTCTGATGGTATTAAATTAGTAAACAATATTACAAATAATTTGGCTAATAGGGCTAGTAAGGACAATAATATTGGTAGGAAGATAGCTAAGCACAAAAACAACATTGAGGTAGAGTTACTTCACGAGCTCTGCTTCACTTTCTACGGCGCCATTTGTGGGAACCCTGCTCTACAAGATTATTTAATATTATTTTAAAGCATACAAAGACGATAATGCTTTGGCAGTTACCAAAGCTCCGTTAAAATTATGTCGATTTCCATCTCAAGACGTGCGTAATACGGGCCGTGTACAAATTTCAGATGCAGACAACTCTTATGATTAATCAAAGTGATGATCTTACATACAGTTTTTTCACTGATCCGGTATTCAAATCCGGAAACTCCGAATCACAGACAAATAAACAAGAGCCCGAATGGCATTATGTAACAAAACGAAAAAAAAAACATTTTACCATTTGGGAACTTTTTTGTTAACTGGCAATACTACTGTTTTTTTTTTGGATATTACGCATTTTTGATGGGAGAAATATTGAACTACAGAGTGATATTGTTGTGTAGGCGTGGGAGTGCCGGGCTGTTACGCCGCGCCGCGGCTTAGTTGCGTACTGTGTAGCGGTGATGTATCAATGAAGTACGAACGCTGTTATTTAATTACTTCGTCTGTCATTAGAATATCGTCTACATTCTTGTGTTGACATTAATATAAATTAAAGTTACGTTTTTAGTTATGACTTCCAAAGTCGTGTTGAAGCGCTGTGGTGGCGGCTGGTGCAATATGGTTAATGTATGTGATATGTGACAATTAATGTTATCTATATTGTGTACTATTCGTGTGCGATATGTTGAGACTTGAACGCGGTGACACTATAGACGCGCGGAAGGTCGCGCCCTGTGCAAAACAATTTCAGTAATATGTCAGTAAACTTTCGAAGGGCGGTGTCGGAATATTAAATTTATCGAATTATGCAAAGCTCCTACAGTTTGGATTTACATACTTCTATATCTATACTAATATTATGAAGAAGAAAGATTTGATTGTTTGCATTGAATAGACTCTCAAAATACTGGACTGATTTTAAAAATTCTTGCATCATTAGTATCCTATATGATCTGCGATGAACAGAGGCGATATAATATTTTAAAAAAATGTAACTGTTTAAAATTAGGCATAAGTTTATAAATATAGAACAATTGGTTCAAGCGGAAATAAAAATAATAATTATGTATATGTTTTTTGAAGCGCAAGGTAGATTAAAAAACAATATTGCACAATAAACTAGATAAATGAGTCAAAAAAAAGAACAACATAAATGAGACAAAAAAGAACAACAATATTTTTATATTTATTCATAAAGTTGAATGATTAACGAGTAGCATTTCACCCGAGTCTCAAGCGATCGCGCGCGGGTAGTACAAATTCTACATCCAGCTAAGTTTATTATTTTAACTTTCAGATGGATTTCAAAAATACCGTTCATTTCTGTGTGGTTCAATTCTTACAAAAACCACATCCGAACATCGACCAATATGTCATTGTGCCAGACTCCTGGATTATGCCTCGGGGTGACAGAATTTGCGTTCTGTATCCTGACAAAAGAGAGTCTACGCAACTTGACAGATTCTATACTATGGATCCTAATAACAAGGGAGATAACATAAAATGGACCCCGTATTTATCTGAATTGAAGCACACTGCTAGTAAGTAATGATTTGATTTTGATGTGAAACATCTATAGCCGCAAGAACTGCCATATTAGGCACATTCCGAGCTGATAATGTCCAGGAAAATCCAATAGGAATTTCATTGACCCGGAATTCGAACCCGAGACCTCAGCATTGGAAGCGTACTATGCTACAACCAGGCCACCTAGGCAGTCATATAATATCTATATAATTATGACAGCGGTTACTAATAAAATAAAAAATATTATATGAAAAAATCAGTGCAAAGGGAGAGAAAACAATATTTTTTTCCCGCTTAACAGAAGTTTAGTCAGTTCGAAGGGCATTGTAGCTAGAGTAACTACGGGACATATGAGACTTAACATCTTATATCCCAAGAAGGCGAGCGCAGTGGAATGCCAAGCTTTGTAATTCAAGGTGTTGTTTGATTTTACTATTCGTCGTGTGCCAGGTCGGTCACTTCCCTGCAACATGGATGAGGAGGCCGATGGCTGGCACATGCGTCATATTCGTGAACGGGTGCTGATTGCGTAGACTGGTCTATCCGATTTGCTTACATTGTAACGGATTGATTGATGGATTACAGAAGGCAATTATTCACTGCTTTGGCGAAAAAGAGTATACTGATTCTTCGTTCTGGGCGACTTCGTTTTACTCAGCCATAGTAATTATAATATAATAATATTCGTATCAAAAATATTTATTGTACATTGTACATTGCACACTTCAAATAAGCACTTTAGAAATCTTGTTAAGATCTCTATAGTACTCGTATGCTGGTACCTTTACGATGTAGTCACCGTTAATTACCTTTTTGTGTCGTTTGTATAATTTTTACTTGAAGCCTAAAGACTGGAGTTGTCGAATCTTGACATCGTAGCCTAATTACTTATTCAACATGCTTATATTAGCTTCGTCTGTGTGTACGTATGGGTACTTAGGTATTTTAGAAAAGCCAGTATTTTATATTTTTTACACTATTATTTCTAGAAGTTGAGTTTAAAATGAGTCAGATTGCACTATTTCGTCGTTTCCTTACGTCTTACGTCACTCTAATGTGTTTATTTGACGAGGATTTGCGATTCGAGTCTCCTTACAAGTACATAATACACGGCATTCATTCAGTTCGATTTTTGTTACAGATGATTATCAGGATGCAAAAAAATATATACAGAAAGCATTCTGTCAACCTAAAAGATCTTCCAAAACTGAACCCACACATCTATTTTGTAATAGAAGCCTGAAAAGATGCCGCAATGATAGTTTAGACCATTGCCCAAAGAAATCCAAAGTAAAACATCAGCGCGATATCAATCCCATCCTTGGAATGATGGCTGAACATTTATGTAAAGAATTTCTACCTGCTTTTCTCCAACGTTCTTTATCTGGACAACGAATTGAAGAGTTCCTTCATACCAATGTTCATGAGGATGATTCTTATGACGATGATGATTATGATGATATTGGAAATGCCACAGAGCCAAAAGAGAAACGCGCCTCATCTGAGTATGAGGATGAAGACTCTGATTCAGACTACGTCGACGCTAAACCACGGACAAAGAGGCGGTTAACATTTGTATTGCCACCAGAATACGACGAGAAAGACTCAAGGTGGACGCTCAGGCATCGGGAACTGGGACCGGGACTAGAAAAACTGGTGCCAGAATATGAAGTGTATATCGACACGAGTGAATTAAACAATATACTTAATGTATCTACATCAGCAATCCAACTTGCGAGATTACTGTTCCTGAAAATATTTTCTGATAATGCTTTAGTAACTTGTTCCCTAACTGGTGCGAAGGCTAATAGCTATAACACTGCCATTCGACCCGGTATGGATGCCGATGGTAGAGATGCCTTGCTGAAATTTGTTCGATACTGGGAAGAAAAAAAACAATGGGATCCAGTGGACGAAAATTCCATCAGTTCAAATTTGCGAGCCACACTTACACACAGGAGAAGAATACAGGTCAGAGCATCATCGAGGGGACACAAAAAAAAGTAATCTTCTACCACGGTTACTAACAATTTATTCAAAAGAAATGTACTAATTTACTATTTTGCTTGAGTTTTAGATTAAATATTCTTAAAATACAAAGATTTAATTTAAATCATTTACTCCAAAATTGACAACCTCCGTGGGGCAGTTAGTTAGACACCGGCTGTAAAACGAGAGGCCCCGGGTTGGATTCCCGCACCGACACTAATGATGATGTGAGGTCTACAGATATTTGTTAAGGTCCTGGGGGTTTGTGAGATCGAGGAGTCTTTCTTAGTTTCTGATACCCACGATACAAGACTGAATTGATCTAAATGTGGGGTCTGGACTCAGCACTATAGTATGGTATAGATTGAAGCTCCAGAAGCTAAAATTGCAATTCTTTTGATTATATATTGTAACATGTATGTTGTCAAAGTCACCGCTGATAGTAAAGCATGTAGTAAAGTAAAATAAAAAATACTTTTAAAAAGTTGTTTTACATGATAGATTTATATTCATTAAAAATAATTAAAGTTTTTAATACTATTACATGTACATTTTTAACTTTATATTTTTATTTAAAATAATATTATTAATGGAAAATCTTTATTGCACTCTATTAATATGATACGAATATGTGTGGTGTACAAATGTATCTTAATTACTAAAGTTAATTATTGTCTATTGTATTATGAAAATAAACTTTTTTAGCTACATAGTTATTTTATTCAGATGCCGACTGGGTGAAATTGCTAAAGCATTATGTATCTGCCAAAATAAAGAAGAAAGCAAAAAATATATCGCGGAGCATTTTAAATTGACAATCACTCAAGCACGCCCAGAGGCTGACCCTGGAGAGTAGAGTAAAGAGTTCAATCATGCCTTCAATCTATGTACATACAGTGTGATACAGTGATCTAGCATTTTTTATTTATTTATTTATTTAAATCCTTGACTAAAACACTTTGTTCTATATTTCATAAAATATGGCCACGCTTTGTAGACTTTAATGACACTCGTCAATAAATTGTATATTTCTTTGCTGCTACAATTTTCCTGTACTCGCTACGATGCTCTAGTATAGAGATTCCCAATTTTTTCCGCCAGCGGCGAACGCATTTGTTGGTTATTTTGTCTCGCCGCCTAATGTTTAAATCTAATGTGAGTAATCAAGTGGAATTTTATTAAAACTGATACAGATAGAGATATATTGTAATAATTGTAGCCAGAGTAATTATTGGACATATTGAGACTTAACATCTTATGTCTCAGAATGGCGAGCTCAGTGGGATGTCAAGCATTGCTTAGTAATTCAAAGTGCTGTTTTGTTTTGCTATTGTTCATGAGCGGTCGTATCGTTCACCATCAGGCGTCCGGAATGCTCGTCTCGCCATTCATTGCAATAGAAACATATATATTTTAATAAAATAAAGCGTAAAATCCAAGAAACTATGGGAAATAGAGATACTTCACGATGCGCCCAAGAGCGTCGCGCCGCCGCGCCGCCACGACGGCGCCTACTTTGCCGTGGAGATTATAGAGGCCGCTTGGGTATTGTAGGTGCCTACCACCGCAATGTCTTTTTCTCCTGCCAAATAGAAGTAAATGCACTGTTATGATCCAGTTTAATGGACATTGTAACGATACTCGAGAGTAATTATTGGACATAATAAAGTTAACATCTTATGTCTCAGGATAGCGAGCGCAGTGGAATGCCAAGCATTGCTATGTACTTCATGGGTGTTTGGTTTTGATACTGTCCATGAGCAATCGTCTTGTTTACCATTAGGTAATTGGCATGCTCGTCTCGCCGTTCAATCAATTAAAAAATAAACCCAAATTGAATCGATTTCCGTCTCAAGATGTGTACGATACGAGCCAGGTACAAATTCCAGACGCAGGAACCAGATTCACCAGATTTATTAAACTAATAATCGTACAGCAACCTGTTGTTTAGTTCGCAGCCTATACAAGCTGTCATATAATGATATGTATATCAAGACGAAAAAAAAACATATTACCATTTGGGATTTTTTCTGTTTACTGGCAATACTACACTGTTTTTTTATCACTATGCGCAGATTGTTGTTGAGTATAAGACTATAGAGTGTTATTATTGTATCGTCGAGCGTGGGAGTGCCGGACTATAACGCCACGGCAACGTATTATAGTTGTGTACTGTGTATTGGTGCTGTACGTCTAAAATCAAGTACGAACTCTGCTTTTTTAAATATTTCGTCAGTCACCGGCATACGAATTTATTTTATTATAAATTATAGAATTTAGTTACAAATGACTTCCAAAGTCGTGTTGAAGCGCTGTGGTGGCGGCTGGTGCAATATGGTTAATGTATGTGATATGTGACAATTAATGTTATCTATATTGTGTACTATTCGTGTGCGTAATGTTGAGACTCGATCGCGGTGACGTCATAGACGCGCGGAGTTGCGCCCCGTGCAAACCAATTTCAGTAGATTCACGTTTATACTACAAAACTATTGAAGGGCGTTGTGGGAATATCTTTATCGGATCGAAGTTAGCATTAAAGTCTGGATTTTATAATTAGACTACTCGGAAATCCAACAAACTACAATAAATCAAATGGTAAGATTCTTTGGAAATATAAATCACTGGCGGCCCGGCCCAGCTTCGCCCGGGTACAAATAGATTTCTGTACTATAATATTTACGTATTATACATATAAACCTTTCTCTTGAATCACTCTATCTATTAAAAAATAACGCATCAAAATCCGTTGCGTAGTTTTAAATATTTAACCATACAAAGGGACATAGGGACAGAGAAAGCGACTTTGTTTTATACTATGTAGTGATGACGTAGTGATGACGTAGTGAACCGTGTTGTTTCGAGTGTTGTTATCAGCTTTGATGGGTGCCGAGTAAGACCACCGAATGCCGACTGTATTCATAAAAAGTATATACAGGGTATATCAAGACTGCTACCGAAAACGAAGCCGGGTGGTATTCTAAGCGACTTTAGACACAATGCAACAGAAAAAGTTGCAAAAAAAAAGCGACAATTTTTTTTTGTTATTTTTTTCCTATGGCCATATTTGGGTGGTAAATACATTTTTTCCTAAAATAATAGTGTATACCCTTTTACTTATAAATACTCAAGGTATAAAAGAGTTTAAATTATTATTTTAGCAAAAACTATGGATTTACCACCCAAAAATGACGATATTTAAAAAATCATAGAAAATAATTGTCGCGTTTCTATGCGAAATTTTTAATTGCATTGTGTTTGTAGCCACTAAAACTACCACCCGGCTTCGTTTTCAGTAGCAGTCTTGAGATACCCGGTATATGCATTTTTAATATAAGTACATGTAAACTTTTAAGAATGTTTCGAACTGAATGTAAATAGAAAAGTTTACATATTATGTTTGTATGCGGCAATGGTATGATAATAATTAATATTGCAGCGTTACGTACATTACAAAATAATTTGCAAAATAAATAAATGATGAAATGTTAATAATAAAGGAAATGAAACTGAAAATTTATTATTTACAAGAATATTATTTTATTAAATTTATTATATTCAACCATAAAGTTGAATGATTTAGCGTAGAGATTTCACCCAAGTCTCAAGCTATCGCGCACGGGTAGTACAAATTCTAATTCTAGTTAAGTTTATAATTTTAACTTTCAGATGGATCCTAAAAAAAACATTTATTACTGTGTGGTTCAATTCTTACACAAACCACATCCGAACATCGACCAATATGTCATTGTGCCAGACTCCTGGATTATGCCTCGGGGTGACAGAATTTGCGTTCTGTATCCTGACAAAAAAGAGTCTACGAAACTTGACAGATTCTATACTATGGATCCTAATAACAAGGGAGATAACATAAAATGGACTCCGTATCTATCTGAATTGAAGCACACTGCTAGTAAGTACTTATCGCCGTTTTTCATTATCTTTTTATTATGTTACGTTGAATCTTGCGTGACGAGTGTCGGTAAAATAACACAACTATTCCTGTTTATAGTAAGACAAGGGTAATGTTCTTGTCAAAATCGGATGAAATTTAAATATGGGGATGAAAGTGAAAAGTTGTTTCTATAAGCCCTCAATACTATGCCGCCATTCGATTATTATAATTGTTTTTAAAAACTCAAAACATATTTTTGGTTTATTTATTTAGTTAAGCAAAAATAGTCAGGCTCAAGGGCGAATAATGAAAATAGCTTAGAGTATTTTTATAATATAGAGGGAGCGCTACCAGTGCCCTCCCTCCAGATTATTCCTCCAAAACGCAGCTAAAGTACCTTTTTCTGCCTTCCCATTGGCTGATATTTGAGAGATTGACCAACACAAAGGAAGTATTTAGAAAATAAATAAAAGAGCCATTTGATTTCACACAAACTCGTTTTAACAGGATAATATATACAAAATATATACTTTTGCTTTTAATAACGATGAAGATTAGGAAGTAAGGGCTTCGAAGAGGTTAATTTACAATATGTCATATGAGGGTCTGGACAATAAACACTAAAAACTATTAGTGTAATTATTGGTTAGTTATAAAAATAAAAATATATATTTTTTTTTTCATTTAATTGTAGCATTTAGTTAATTTACGTTTGAAAAATATAATATAAATGTATTTTACGGCCACAGTATATTGGTGGTGTATCGAAATAATACCCTAAATGCTAGTAATTCAATCAGTTCCAACCAGAATGGATGCAAGTTGAGCATCCACTGTAGAAATATTCACTAATACGGAAATATTTTTTCCATGCTAACTAATGTAATTTCACGATCGCCATCTTTGTTATTTATGTTATGAAATCACGCTAATTTTCTCAATGCTCACTTTGACCACTCCTTGAAATGGATCGTCGTGAGCAATGCTACAACCATCCTTAGGAGTAGGGGTGACTGTAACAAATTCCACATTTTTTATTTCAAATTTGGTTCAAAAAGTAATAAATAATATTAGGGGCAAAATTGAAACTCTTACTTTCCTCCCTGGTTTCCCCGATATTGTGAAGTATATTATATGTATACAAAAGGACCAAAAATGACCTGTCCTGTTCGTGTCTCAGACCATATTCGCACACTGTTTTTTTTTAACACGCTTTTATTAGTTGAACAATTCTTCAGAGCACTCACCGTGATACAGGCGGTAGAACACGCTTAGAGAGGCGACATCTCTCCGGAGTTGTAGCGACTCCAAGTTGCTCGTAACGTCTGCATCATTCACAATGCGGATGGCCCGCCGCTGCAATCCATCCAAGGCATCGAGCAGGTACTGGGCGGATCCATCCCAGAGGTGCGAGCAGTACTCCATACCCGGCCGGACCTGCGCTTTATATAAGCGACAAAGCTGACCGGGCGTGAAAAACCGACGCACCCTGTTCAGGACTCCAACCCTGCGTGATGTGGCAGATATTACGCCCTCGATGTGTTTCCTTGGATTGAGATCACAGCGGATATCCACACCAAGGATACTCAGGTCATTTCGCACTGAGAGGGGAGTACCCTGAAGAATGGGGAGGGGAGAGAACGGGGATTTTTTGCACGTGAACGCACACACCTGGGTTTTCTTGGCATTGAACTCAACCATATTCCTGGAACCCCATGTAGAAATGAGATCCAAGGTCCGGTTGAGCTCAATGACAAGATCTTCGCGTCCCTTCACAGTTTCGACACGGCAACCTGGAGGCCCGCAGTGGTATCGCCCATGAACCGTGCTGTCATCTGCGTAGCAATGAATGTTGCCAAGCGACAACATGTCATTGATATGCAGAATAAACAAGGTGGGCGACAGCACCGAGCCCTGAGGAACTCCGGCATTTACCGACATGAGCGCCGAAGCGTGTCCGTCAACGACTACACGTATTCTACGCCCATGCAGAAAGCCGGAAATCCACGAACACAGGTTGCCGGGTAGACCGTATGCCGGAAGCTTGGACAGGAGACCACGGTGCCAGACCCTATCAAACGCCTTGGCAATGTCGAGGCTCACAGCAAGAGCCTCGCCACGCCGGTCAATCGCCTCACCCCAGCGATACAGGACAAACGCTAGAAGATCACACGTCGATCGATTATGACGGAAACCGTATTGCCGGTCACTGATCAACGAGTGATCCTCCAGGTAGCGGATCAATTGATCGTTTATGATCCGCTCCATTACCTTACACATCACTGAGGTGATAGCGATAGGGCGGTAATTGGTAGGGTCCGACCGATCACCCTTTTTGGGGATCGGTTGCACATTGGCCTCCCTCCAAGATTCCGGCACAACACCTGTGCGGTAGGACGCTCGGTAGAGGCGAGTCAGTGCTGGAGACAACTCGGCTACACAAGCCCTCAAAACCACCGCTGGTATCCCATCCGGACCACTGGCTTTCCGCACATCGAGAGACCGTAACTCACGTCGCACATCACACTGCCTGATGCGAATATCTGCCATTGAAAAACCGCAATCAGGCAGCGTAGGCAGCGACAGGGAACCACGGTCTCGAGGCGGGAATTAGCCGCAAAGAGATTTGCCAGCAAGGCAGCCTTCTCTTGCGGCTTGTGGGCCAGCGACCCTTCTGGGTACCTCAGCGGTGGCAACGCTGGACGGCAGAAGTTAGATTGAACGGCCCTGGCCAACCTCCAATAAGCACGACTGCTAGTTGGGTGATCGGCCAACGCACGCCCAATCCTGCTAACGCGCTGGGCATCCGCCCTAACGTAGGTCTTCTTGCAGGCCTTGGAGGCACGGTTGTAGGCTTCTTTGAGGGAACTGATATTCGGATCCTTCATGGCGCGACCCCTGATCCAAGCGCGATACGCCGCCTGTTTGTCACCGACAGCATCGGCGCATGCACGATTGAACCAGGAGTGTCCACGGCCCTTACTGGCGATCTCAGAGGAAGGAATGTAATATTCCATTCCAAGTCTGATCTCGTCAGCAATAGCGTTGGCACTCGCTGAGGGATCTTTACCCTCAAAGCAGCGCTGCCTCCAAGAGATGGATGCGAAATATTCCCGCATACCATCCCAATCTGCCGACGAGTAATGCCAGACCCTTCGCCTCACCTGCACGGGACGTGGAGGTGATGCGATCGGTACTGACGACCCAACCAGGCAGTGATCGGAAGTGCCCAGAGGCGCACTAACGGTCACACGATACCCGGCTGGGTGACTCGCCAGCAGAAGGTCCAGCAGAGAAGGCGCATGACTCGCCACATCCGGGATCCTGGTGGGCTGGTTCACCAGTTGTGTCAAGTCATGAGTCAGAGCGAATGCATGGGCAGCTCTGCCAGCATGATCAGTCTTGGAGGAGCCCAGCCACAGTTCGTGATGAGCATTGAAATCCCCCAAGACCACCATTTCGGCCGACGGGAACTGCGCCTGCGCGTCATCAGCCGCCTGGCTAAGATACCTGAACAGCCGAGTCGTCTCATCGTCCCCGTTGTGAGACCTTTAAAGGCACACGTAGATGCGGCTCAGGGAACCTAGATCCACGTGCACCCACAGAGCGGAGAAGGAGGGGTCCTCCATGCAGTGCAAACGGCGACAGCAGATGTCTGACCGAACATACAAGCATACCCCGGCTTTAGGCTTGAAGTTTACTTCAAGCGAATAACCGGGATACAACAGGTAAGAATTATCGGTCGGACAACGAATCTGCGTCTCCGTTAGGAAGAGCAAAGCAGGCCGGACCGTCTCGAGATGGTGGTGGACGGCATTGAGGTTCGTATGGAGTCCACGGATGTTAGTGAACTCCATAGTGAACGCGGTGGTGGGGTTAAGCACCGCTGAAGGACCTGCTCTGTTTGGTTGCACTGTCATGGTAGATTAAGGATGGGATTGGTGAAGAGGCAACGAGGAGCTTAAGTTCGGGCACTAAGAAGGCCGAATGGGTACCGGCACGAAAGGGTCGGCAGGAAGCGAATTGATCCGCCGGACGGAAGGGCCCCCGTACCCTCCCGGGATGGGCCGCCGGTCGTGCCGGTTGGTGGCTTCCGGTCACCAACCGGCACGACGGACCCACCCAAGATTATGCACGGCATGGTAAGGCAGCCTCTCGAGGTGGTTAGCCCCGATTGGGCCCCTGTACTATACCGCGGGCGGCCAGGGGACAACCGTTTCTACGGGTCTCCCTGGCCGGCGGATCAACTTTCCTCCCTTCGACAGAGGACCGAAAATACCCACACGGAACCTCATGCCCGGACTCAAGACCCTCGAAGAAACCGGAAAACCACTGGCTGATCCCGGAACGCGATCCCCTTACGGAAATCACTATGGCGGTCTTTACGCCTCGTGGACGGTGGTAGCTACCCGGGCGGACACATAAGTCCTACCACCACTATGTCACTCATTTGGCACTACCCAGAGGTCACGTGTAGGGAATCTAGAGTCAAAGCCTACGGACGTGAGTGACGTTAACCCCCTATCATGTATGTATGTAACCGACTCCTTTGAGCTCGATTTTGCCCTACTTAGAACGATCAGATTTAATTCAAACTTTGCATACTTATCCAGTACCGATGACAACGTAATAATTTAAAAAGACTAATATATTTTAAATGACGTTATATTATGCAGAAACAAAAAAAAATTTTTTTGACGCAAAAATTAATTGTTTGTAATTTGCGCTCAGGTGTCTTTCTTTGATAACATTATCTACTGCTGTAGATAATGTTTTTAAGGCAAGCAATTAAATTATAGTTTAAAAAACTAAAAAAACACGCTTGCATAAGAGATCCATCCAAAAAAAACGAAAGAAAATGGAGTAAAATACACACATTTTCCTTCGAATCTTAAACTCATTATCAATTTTTTTTAGTTTTTTGTTGGATCTTTTATGCAAGCGTGTTTTTTTAGCTTTTTATTATTGCATTGAATGGCGAGACGAATATACCGTTCGCCTGATGGTAAGCGATACGACCGCCCATGAACAGTAGCAAAAGCAAACAACACCCCTTGGTGTTGTCTTAGCTTTGTTATTCAAGAATTGCAAAGCTATACTTGGCATTCCACTGCTCTCGCCATCCTGAGATATAAGATGTTAAGTCTTAATATGTCCAGTAGTTATTGTATCTACAATATCCTTCAATCCGAAACATAACAGCGCATTTAAACTGCTGTTTGGCGGAAGAAATAGACATTGCGGTGGTTCCTATCCAGGTGGCCTCACAGATCTGAGAGACTTACAACCAGTAAGTGCTGAGTGCAGGATTGCTCTAAAACCAAGAGATTTATTAAGAGGGCTTAGGCTATAGGCCAACTTGTTGGACTATTGTGAGTTGCAGACTTCACGTTCTTTAGAAAATATTGTTGAGGTCTCTATGTTTTTTATGACCTAATATGGTTATTCGACGTGATTCGAGCTTCCTAGAAAGTGCCCAATATGCAGTAATAATTCAAGTTGATTTTTGTTACAGAAGATTATCAGGATGCAAAAGATTTTATACGAAAAAGATGCGGTCAATCTAAGAGAAGATCTTCCAAAATAGAAACCACGTTCCAAACTTCTAATAAATATCGGAACAAAGGCCATGAGCAACGTGCGCACTGCTCATCAGAATCCAAAGTTAAAAAGCAGCAAGATATCAATCCCGTATTTGAAAAGATGGCTGAACATTTATGTAAGGAATTTTTACCTGCTTTTTTCCAACGTTCTTTATCTAAACACCAAATTAAAGAACAGTTGCTCAATACGAATGATAATTCATATGGTGATGATGTTGACGAGAATGCCACAGAACCGACAAACGAACGCGGCTCATCTGAGTTCCAGGATGATTACTCTGACTTAGACTACGACGATTCAGTAAAACGAACACACAGACGCACTACATTTGTATTGCCGCCAGAATACGACGAGAAAGACTCAAGGTGGACGCTCAGGCATCGGGAACTGGGACCGGGGCTTGAAAAACTGGTGCCAGAATTTGAAGTGTATATCGACACGAGTGAATTAAATAATATTCTTAATGTATCTACATCAGGAATCCAACTTGCGAGATTGCTGTTCATGAAAATATTTTCTGATAATGCTTTGGCAACTTGTTCGCTGACTGGTATGAAGGCTAATGGCTATAACACTGTCACTCGACCCGGTTTAGACGCGGATGGTAGAGACGCGTTGCTAAAATTTGTTCGATACTGGGAAGAAAAAAAGCAATGGGAACCAGTGGATGTAAATTCTATCAGTGGAAATTTGCGAGTCGTACTTACGCAAAGAAGAAGATTACAAGCCAGATTGTCATCGGAGAAAAAAACAAAAAAAGTTGTTATCTTCCATGACGGTAACTAAGAATTCACTCAAAACAAATACAAAGGTTCAAGTAAAGAATCATTGATTCAAAGTGTACTTTACAAAGATATCATGATTATGTTAGGTACATACAAGGGCGGATCCAGCTATTACGCCAGGAGGGGAGGGGGGGGGGGGGGGAGGTCATATAGTTCATGTCGGAACACTGGGTCTGTTTTCAATACTCCAATTCGTAATAATAACTTTTTAAAGTTTTTTACAGGCGTGATTTGTGAACACACACACACTTTTTTACTTTATTTATCAACATACAAAGAATTAAATGTGATTATAAATTTTATCAACAAGATAATTAATACATTTTGTCAATCTGGGGCCAGCCCAGGGGGTAGTCATGACCCCATGACCTCCCCCCTGGATCCGCCCTTGAGTGGATAGTTATGTCGGCTAACACGGTCAAGACAATGAAACCGGCCTATTCGAAACTCTATTTACAATGGTGAATACCGGTACACGAAACACTGGCATGGCTAACTATTGCGGGCTTTACAACCATGTTTGTTGGTATCGATCCGGATTGATCCTAATATTTTAAACAAACATTTGTGAGTTACTGATAACAGGAAAGTATAATTAATTAAATGATTTTAAAAATGTAGCTTTACGTGATACATTAATTTTTATTCAGTTTTTTGTAGTGTTATTTCACCTGTATGTACATGTATTATATCTGTATGCACGTAGTATTATAGGTGTTATTGATATATAGTATTTTATTTATTTAAAAGAAAGGTTTTTCTTTTTCAAACTTAGTACAATTTTACCTGGTGTAATTAGGTACATATTGTATTCATATAACATATTGTATTCATCTTGTCAAAATCGCGTTTTTAGTTTCCAAGGCTTTTGATCAACCCCTTCGTACCGTACCGTGCTGTATAGGTATGAGTGTTTCGGCTCACGGCTGCACGGCTCAGGTAAGTTCCCGAACCAAATCCTAAAAATACTCGTATCTATATAGGGTGGCCAATAATCGTGAATACTAAAACTGCAATTTTTGACAAAAATCATATCAGATTTTTTTTAAATTTTGTTGAATGTTACTTGGGGTGATGAGAAACGTGGGGGTTTAATATTATATATAGTTTATACAGCATATGTCAATATCATCCACCTTGTATACATTTGTATGTAATGCAATCTTTGAAGTCGGTTTTAGAGCATTTAAAAACGTCGCGTCGGATTGATTTGTTTTCCACTTATCCCTTCTCTACACATCAACAGACGTCTTCTTCGGATGGGTGTTGCAATCGTCAAGTGGAACCCACGGTTTGTGTCTTTTTGTCAATATTTCTAATTATTATTAATATTTTGCCGCTAAACGGCAGTTTAAATGCACTACTGTGTTTCGGATTGAGGGACGTTGTAGCCAGAGTAACTACTGGACATATTGAGACTTTACATCTACATAAGATGTAAACTCAGGAGGGCGAGTGCAGTGGAATGCCAAGCATTGCTTTGTAATTCAAGTTTTGTTTGGGTTTGCTACTGTTCAAGAGCGGTAGTATCGCTTACCATCAAGGGAACGGCATGCTCGTCTTGCCATAGATTGGAAGAAAAAAAAATCGTCCGTTCCACTTGACGATCGCGCCACCCATCCGAAGACTACGTCTGCGCATGAATCTGTTGACGTGTAGGGGAGGCATTACGAGCATTAAGGACCGATGACAATACAATAACTATACCAGGACCTTCGAGATTTGTATTTTTTGATAATCTTTAAATACGGGTAATATGCATACAACTAACTTTCTTGGATATGATAGACAATTTTTTAAATAATTCTAAAATCTTAAAAACACGCTTTGGTATAAAACACAATTAAAAAGTAATTAATAGTTATTAATGAGTCAAAGATTTGAAAACCGAGTCAATTACATTAATTCTATCAAAAAAAAAATTGCTGCATGATAATTATTGTAAGCACCCCAAACTTTTACATTTCAAATAATAAATATTTATTACATACAGTTTAGTTGTCTTTAACTAAAACGTGTTTTTTAGATTTTTTTTAAACGTTTTTTTTTATATTGTATTTTTTACTTCTTAGAAAAATTTCTAATTGTATACCTTTTTACTGCAGTCTATTAATGTGATACGTGTGAGTCATAATAATTTGTGTTAATTGTGGTGTATCTTAATCACTAACGGCCTTATCTATAGACAGTTTTTAAAATGATATTAGGCATTCAATGTTTCTTCCTTTTCGAAATCAGTTTATGCGAAAAAGCGAAAACATTCGGTTACTAAAAAAAGTTTTGAAACTGTCTACGAATAAGTTGTAAAAAATATATAATATATTTAATGTCTATTTTATTGAATAAATTAATTATTTTCGCTGCATAGTTGTTTTATTCATGAACAGACAGGATAATATTGTTACATTTTTCTTTATGAGCCAAAAAAAGAAATCGAAATAATATCTGAGGAGCCCTTTAATAATGGAGCCTTGGTAACGTCGGCCTTGGAGATCAAAGAGTTTCACCAAGAGTTTGAAAAGAGTTTCACCATGCCTTGAAACTGCAGCTTGCTACTGATTAATGCCTAAGAGACTTTCAAGAATTCCTAGGGTGTGTGAAGTCCGGGAACTCGCATCGATTCACCATGGCAATACTCTGAAACCTTTAGACCCGTGCCGTGCATGGGACGTACATATAACATACATGGGCAGTGGGCTAGATTATTATCTTAATATATTAAGAAAATAAACATTTACAAGTAATTTGTTACAATATACCATACCTTCTAGTAACTCTAGTAGCTTAAATTACAATTTTATAAAATCTCTATTTTTATGGTTGTTTTTATTAATTAGATGTATTTATTATAATAAATAGGCTCGCCACCTATCACATCGTGGGACGGAACATACAAGGCGAAATGTGGGTGTCTTGGCACCTCTGCCTACCCCTCCTGGGAAAAAGGCGTGAGTTTATGTATGTATGTATGTATGTATTATAATAAATCGGGATAGATAGATAGTCTTAAAATTAAAGCGAAGTGGAACTCCGAAATACCTATTTCAAATTTATTTCTACTGGTATTTCATAGATTTAAACATTTATTGCGGTGTCAAATCACCGACTTCAATTCACCAAGAAGACGAACATAAGGTCTTAAAATCACAGGAATAGATCAGTCTTGCATCGTAGATTTCTTAGTTCAAAACTTTCTAGTATCAGAACATCCAGAACGTAACTAAATCTTAATTGCGTTTCACAAAAACATTATCAAGGTTCTTTCTTACCTTTATCGAGGATTTTATCGTTACCTCTCCATTCACGTCCGGCTCTCAACAATCTGCGCCAAAAAGCTTGCTAAATATATAGATACACCGAACATTCACAAAAGTGCGTGGTGGCCTGTTGGTATACGGACCAGACGCGGCTGCCAACATGTTCACGGTGGTCGCGGGTTCGAATCCCAGGGCATATCTCTGACTTTTCGAAGTCATGTGTGTATTGATAGTCAATCACCACGCACTAAAAACGGTGAAGGAAAACATCATGAGGAAACCTGCATACCATAGCGATTTATAAGAATTTCTATGGTATGTAAGTCCGCCAACCCGCACTAGGCCAGCGTGGTGGACTATATGGCCTAACCACTCTCAATCATACTGTCGATTGTAGAGGAGGCCCGTGCCCTGCAGTGGGACGTATATGGGTTGATACAGAATGATACAGTTCTAGTTTTTGTCGTGGGTATTAAAAACTATAAGAAACTTTTTCAGCCTTACCCTTACCCAGAGCCGAAGTCCGAAGAAAATACTTATGTATGTATCATTAACATTTTTTCCGAGTTTCATTGTGCATCCTATTTTTACAGTTACGATTCGTGGTATTATAAAAATATATACCTTCTTAAATTTATTTTACTTCATCGAGTTCATATTGAGGATTTGCGTCAACATTATCAAACTTCAAGTAAACTAAAACATTTTCAGCAACAGCAAGTCTATTGCTGGACATAGGCCTCCCCTAGTGCCTAGCCTAGGACACAAGGTCATGTTTCATTATACGCCCAGACGGCCCCTTGCATACCTCAGTCGACATACGACGCGACGTGAAGTAGTGTTCCCAAAATACTAGCCAAAATTTCTTATGTACAAGTAATTTGTTTGCCTATTTGAGTTTCCTATTCTAAAACATAAGTAATATTATTTAATGGTTTCTTAGATTTACGCGGATGTTAGACATTGATATAAAACCATTATTCACGGATTTTATCGCGAATTTGGTTTAACAATTTGAATTTGGTTTACACCTTTCGTGGTCAATAATATATATTATTTGAAATAAAAAATTAAAGAAAATTGGTTTAATTTTTATATTTTTTCACACGCTGACCTTTTGATGACCTACAGCTTTAGCGGTCACGGGGCGGACTATTCTATAATGTTTTTGGTGTTTATTGATTAGATATCATGGAAATTCATTTATTTGTTTTATTTTACTGAATTCAAATTATCATATAGTTATGAACTATGCATATAACTCTCGTTGTAACAGTATGGCGCAACAATTAAAAATTTTGCATGTGGCATTCCATGATTCATTACTCTAGTATGCCATCCCTGAGAATCAATAGAATATACATGACTGATCGGCGAACAGGAAAGGCCTATAATATATTTGTTATTTGAGCGACGAAGCGTCTGAATCACGCGTAAAGCGCATGTGGCTTGTGTAAGTATGTCATCATAATGAATTTAGCCCCCAGTGGGCGCCTCTAACAAATAATAAATATTAACTACGGAATACTTTTATCGGCGGAGTTGTTTTGTCGGGATCACTTACATTTATTTTTACATATGGTATAGACATTTTTAGATTATATTACTTGTAAATATACAAAAGATTAAGCCTGAATCATTGACGGGGTAGGCAGAGGTGCCATCAATTCCACCCACAGGTGGTCACGTCATTCCCAAAATGTGATAGGAATGTAATAATACACCATTATTACACATACAATGTAATCCTGAGCAGGAAATTGAGCTCCGAAACTCACGTTTCAGGGATCATGTGAAGTCCTTTTCCTATTAATTTTGATTAAGCAACTACGCACTTAAACCACGAGCTTATAGCATGATACTCTGATACTTTGTAATGACATGTAATCCAATCAGACGCTTCAACACGTTTGAGCTTAGATTTAGGTAGAACATTTTGAATTGAAACTGAAATTACAACTTAATAATTTTCTGGCCTGTTGGTAACGAACTAGATGCGGTTGCCAGCATGTTCACAGTGGTCGCGGATTCAAATCCCAGGGCACACCTCTGATTTTGCGGAGTTATATGTGTATAGATAGTTTGCCACCACGCACTAAAACTAAAAAGGAAAACATCGTGAGGAAACCTATATACCATAATGATTTGTATGAATTTCTACGTCATGTAAAGTCGCCAACCCGCACTAGACCAGCGGTAATGGACTATATGGTCTAAACATTTTCAATCGTACTCTCTATTGTAGAGAAGGCCCTTGCTCTGCAGTGGAACTTATAACGGCTGATACAGATACAGAAACCAAATTCAATTAATATTGCATCACTATTTAACATTTAGTAACTAGATCTACTTAAGCTGTAGAGAATTTAAAATTCTTTTTTCATCATATTTTGATTTTAAATAGTACTTATTTCATTTGGGATAATACAACATTTTGCATACTCTGTTCCACATTACGTTACGGCAGTCAGACCAGTTTATATTTAAACGTGTTTTTATTTCTATTTGTAATTCACTACGCGTCTGTATGGTTTGACGACCTTGAATACGTATAAAAACAGATGAATAAAGGGGACTGCCCATTTTACTATGAAACTTATATGGCACTTTCCCGCCAATTTGTAGGATTAAAAAGTTTATATAAAATAGTAATAAATTATCTTCTAACTTAAATGGTTGTTTTATTAAGTATGCATAACATAAAGTATCATGGACACAATATAATTTTAAATGTAAGATCTGTTTCAAAGCCGTTTAAAAGTAAAGATGATATGTTTTCGCGAGTTTCAATAATTTACTATCAATTTAGGATAGATATAATATACAGAGGGGCAGCAGCAGCACTAAGTATAAATAATATGTAATTAGCAAACCATATCTACTCGTGGTCTTACACCGGTTAATTTTTCGTACAAAAAGTTACACCCTGTTATTCAAAACAATTTCTTATTGCACACCTATCTACATCTCGATATTGGCTTTTTGTTCTATGAGCGTTTGCCAGTATGTTAATGAAAATAAATAGTCTAGGACTATTTACTCCACTCAAACTTGTTTCAAAAGGATAATAGCTAAATATAATTTCTGTTCTCAAAGTAACTTTGTTGTTAAATAAATAATTATTTCAATTTTTACTAATATAGAAGCTCTACCAACATTATCAACAAGAAAATATCTACGTTTTTCAAGACGCAAATTGAGACACAATTGTATGACAGTGCTTCTTCTTTAAAACAAATACTCTAAAATTGTTTTTTTTTTATTTCAATGAATGGCGAGACGAGCAATCCGTTCGCCTGATGGTAAGCGATACGACCGCTCATAAACAGTATCAACATTCCACTGCGCTCGCTATCCTGAGACATAAGATGTTAAGTCTCAATATGTCCAGTAGACAATATGTCAAGTGACACTGTTGATAATTACCATTTCTCATGAAATGATATCGGTTTTACTTGTAGGTACATGTAATCCAATTAATAGCTGTAGATAACGTTACAAATGAAGTATAATTCATTTTCAGACAGGCTCCGTGAAGGTGCGAAACGAGAGGCCGTCGGTTCGATTCCTGCGCCGATACAAATGTTTGTGCGGCCCACAAATATTTCTGATACTCACGACATAAGGCTTAATTGATCTTAATGTGGGATCAGGACGATGTATGTGACTGCTGGATAAGCGTAAAAGTAATGTCATCAAGGAATAAAAAATTAAATATAATGGTGTTGAAATAGAGGGCGATCGGCTGAAAAGGCGAATAAAGAAAACTATGTATAAAGAAAAAAGATTACATTAGTATTAGTATTTGACAGCCTCCGTAGCGCAGTTGGTTTGACGCCGCCTGTGAAACGAGAGGCCGCGGGTTCGATCCCGCACGCCATTCACTGCAATAAAAAAAAAAAAAAAAAAAAAAAAAAATGTTTGTGCGGCCCACAAATATTTCTTCCACGTCTGGGTGTTTGTGAGACCGAAAAGTCTCTCGTAGTTCCTGATACCCACGACACAAGACTCGATCTTAGTGTGGGGTCAGGACTATGTATGTGACTGTTGGGTGTATTTATTTATTAGTAAAGCCCTGTGATATTTTTTTTCTCCAATGGCACGGGGAATTTCCCTCACACACACCTGCAGGTCAAATCCCACCTCCAACCCATGGCCCAACCAATCTTTCGATTATATGGGGCCGAATCTCGGGAGACTACTCACGCGGATATTGCGCTGCCAGGCAGATTGCACTCCACCGCGGAGTTTTACGAGCTCCCTACAAGTTATTTCTTCGTCCATTCATCCCTTAGCAACTCTCCCCCTTCTGGGGCATGCTGATCCACTATCACTCCATAGCGATTATTGTCGTTGCTGTCCTGTCCGGCGAACTGTTGCGTTTCTTGTGCCATCCGTGCGCAAATTCCCGCAGCAGCCCAAAGTTTACCTCGGAGCCCACAAGATCGCAATACCAAGCAGGACCGTGGTGTTCCAGGACGAGACCCCCGAGCATTCTCCGGCGGAGTTCCTCATACAGCGGGCAGAGCCACAAAACGTGGTGTCTGTCCTCTTCTGGCCATCCACATTCACATGCACTATCATCCTTGAGCCGCATATCGGACAGGCGCTTATTGAAGCACCCGTGTTCAGTCAGTATCTGAGAAGTCTCATAATCTGGTACGACCCAGCTCATGCTGAGTCTCCCAGCCACGTCGGGGAAGAATTGATAGAGCTCGCGACCCTTCGTCTCCTCCTCCCACCGGTTTTGCCAGAGTACTATTACCGGATTTCGAATCTCGCGCTTGCGTCTGCACATCTCCTCCCTTGGCACTGCTCTGCGCGCCGCCTCAATACTGCCAGCACGCATCACTTCGAGGTCCGCAGGCAAAACGCCGGCAAGCACCGGGAGAGTGGCAGTGCTAACCGACCGATAAGCCTTGGTCAGTAGCACCAGTGCAAGCCGCTACCCCCGGAGAAGGATGCCTGCGATTGTCCGGACCTTAACCCACTCGTACCAGCACGCGGCATACACAAGGGTCGCAACAAAGGTGCCCTGGTATATTATTCGTAATGTAGTGGGATTCAAGTAAATAGGGGCAGGCGAGAAACTATGACTACCACTATTCGGAACTATTACATACATTCATAAACTTACGCCGTTTTCTCAGAAGGGGTAGGCATACATAGGGTGCCAGGACACCCACATTTCGCCACGTATGTTCTGTTCCACGATGTGGTAGGGGGTGAGCCTATCACCATACACATTCCTGACCCCATAGAATAGAATAGAAAAATGCAATTAACTTTGCCCGATCCGGGATTCGACCCCGAGACCTCAGCTTACTACTACGCCATCGAAGCAGTCGAAACTATTAAGTAGATCTTTTTTTAAACAGATGCACACTAGTTGGTCCCAGAACACGACATATTTATCCAAATACCAGTCTTTATGCTAGTGTCGGTGGTCGCCATTTTGTCGAGGAACCTGGGCAAAATCAATATCTCTTTCATATATCATAAGTGCTAAGTGAATCGCAGGGAACAACAAACTTCAAACGAAAACGCCTCGGTGCGCCTAAGAATAGTCTTTAAATATTAAATAAGTAATTTTCCTTAGGGGAATAATAGTTGCATTTATGTCCAATAAGTAGTAATTTTATAATTCTGAAACGTAAAAACTACAGTCACCTATCATATCTCAAAATAACTCAATTGCCTTTATCTCAAGTAGTATTAAGTATTTAGTTATCGATAACGTGCATTGATTTTATCGATGATTGACAAAGACCAAGCCATGAATCACAACAAATGACATAATCATACAATATAATGTTATATTTCATGATAATAATAATATATATTAAAACTACAACACGCACTAAAACGGTGAAGGAAAACATCGTGAGGAAACCTGCATACCATAGCGATTTATAAAAAATTCTATGGTATGTAAGTCCGCCAACCCGCACTAGGCCAGCGTGGTGGGACTATATGGCCTAACCACTCTCAATCGTACTGTCGATTGTAGAGGAGGCCCGTGCCCTGCAGTGGGACGTATATGGGCTGATACTGACTAAAACTACACTGTTGGATATTGATTTTGATCGATAGCAGTTTTTTTCATCGATTAATTTCTCAGATTAGTGTCTATTGATTACAATATTCACGTAACCAGTTTAAATAAAACAATGCAAGTATTTACAAATACACCTAATAGTCATATTCATAGATCCGGCCCCACAAAAAAAAAAGACGGGTTGCACTCCGGGAGTGCCGGCAGAAGTGAAAACTTGATTATTAACGTTGAGCATGTTTGATATTTTGGAATGGTTAGGGAATAATTTTGCACCAATTGCTTTATCAGTATAAAAGTACTATCATTTATGTGGTACAATACAATATTCATTTATTGCGCTATCGTACACAAACATGACAATTTATATTACATTAAAAATTTAACACTTTAAAACTATTACAATTATTTTACATTAAAAAGTTTATCTCTCCGAAAAATCAACTTTCATCCATAATTTCAACGACTTTTTCACCATCATCATTACTAGAACTATCATCGCCAATCTCTAAAACTGATACGATAGGTTTATGGTAGCTGAAGTAAGAAACGAACAGTTTTGATTCGAACCTATTTAAATGTCTAATAAAGACCGCATCAATAGTAGTTTTGTATTTCGTTGTGCTAAGATTGCGATCATTCGACATAGTTAAACCAAATTCATTATTTAAAAATTCAATTAATAGTTGATTTTTATCGTCTGCGAAGTTTATGTTGAAATCTCCACTCAAATCATTGGCAATTCATCAAAGCTTTATAAACTGACAGCTGTCTACTCTCCGTCCTACGCTTTTTCGATCAGGTCACGTGTCCTGACGCGAGTTTAATATTTTATACCCATTACAGAAAAAGTGCTCAACGCCGCTAAAGAAGTTTTCACTTCAATAATATTAAGTCTTGTGTCGTGGGTATCGGAAACTACGAGATACTTTTCGGTCTCACTAACACCCAAACCGGAAACCAATACGTAATGTTCACACCATTGATTTAAAAACTAAGGATAGCCCTTTCTGTATGTGTATATTGGGTACGTCAAAAAGATACCTGTGTCGCGCCGTCTAGTCTGTTAGGTTTTTACGTCAATGGCGGCCATGAAATCGTTTTTCAATAATGCTAAAATATATGTTATATTGACTTAAAGTAATATAATTTTTACTTAGCGGTGATAAGAAATGTTATCTTTTTTTTTGTGAACGTTCCGTCATCTGGGGGCGCGGCCGAGCCCCCTCCAAGTCGAGCTATAGGCCGTAACATCCTTTTCTCGAAGCAATTCAGACCATTTTCAACCCCCTATAACTTCGTTGTGGCTAAAGCATGAAGCCTGAATTTTCAGTTACTAAGCAGGCATTGTGTAAACACGGTATATTTAAAATTTCATTTATTTTGAACCAGTAGTTTAAGAATTATAACTCGTCAAACTTTCGTAATTTTGTCACTCACTGACTGACTGATCGATCATCAAAAGTCTAAGGCACTTCTAGCAGACATAGAACCTTCAAATTTAGAATATAATTAGTGTTTAGTGTCTAAAGTAAGGGAAAATTCAAAAATTTCATAATTTGTGTCTAGTTTTCTAGATAGACCAACTGCGTGAATAACTTTGTAATCCCATATAAATGTATTGGATTATAAAGTTACATTTGCAGTTAATGAATCATTGTACCCGTATATAATGGAATAATAGTTGTAGATAGATATCTATATACATATGAGGCATAACAGGAGGGGATATAGAGAGGGAAATGGTGTATTCAGCCCATGAAACTGTACAACATTCCTCTAGAAAAACATGACGAAGAAAAACTTGCAAATAAATAGATTAAATAACTCGAAAATATCAATCAATTACAATGAAAGAAAGAACATTAATAATCAAATCCGCTATATTTGTGATAAATTAATACCTACAAAAATAAGAAAAATCCATAAGACAGAGGCTTTAAGAAAAATCGTTAGTGATATTCTAGAAGTAAGAAGTACCGAAAAGGAAAAAAGTAGGACTCTACAAAAAGACGTGAGATCCCATCAAAAACATCCTGTAAAAAAATTCCAAGTCTCGCAGCTCAAGTTTTCTACCGCAAAAAGTTGTGAGATGCATGTAATACCAAGTCGATTAATTTATTTAGTCCTTAAGGGACCTTCTATATAAAGTTATTACGTTAGTTATTACCATATCAATATTAAAAATTCTTTACGTTTTAAATAAATAGATCGACTTGGCCAGCAGCATTATGTATAAATTGTACGATACATTATGTTTTCATGCGATGGCCAAGTCGATCCATTTATTTACAACGTAAAGAATTTTTAATATTGATATGGTAATAACTAACGTAATAACTTTATATAGAAGGTCCCTTAATGACTAAATAAATTAATCGACTTGGTATTACATGCATCTCACAACTTTTTGCGGTAGAAAACTTGAGCTGCGAGACTTGGAATTTTTTTACAGGATGTTTTTGATGGGATCTTTATTTCCCTACGCACGATACAATTAGGCATTTGTCGACGACTTTTAGACCGGTTTACTGTGACGTCACAACCGCTGCACAGGTGCTGCGGAACGCTTTTGTGACAACACTTTTCATGCTCTCCGTCCCGTCCATATATTTTACGTCAATGGTTCACACATACATTTTTTTCGGTGCGGGGATCGAATCCTCGGCCTCTCGTTTCACAGCTGGCGGGTAACCAACTGAGCCACGGAGGCTGTTACTATTTAATAATTAAATTTTAACTTTATTTATAGCAAATTTGTAGACACAGTGGTAGATATTCATACATGAATCATTATTATTTATTTCAAATCCATTTTTTATTTATTAAAAATTTGTGTCTTATCTTTGTAGCTACAGAACAAAAAATAAAATACGATGATCTACTTTTTTTGAAACGGTGTTCTCTGGTGTCCTCAGTTGTTACTAAGATAAAAAAAAAACTAGCAAAAATATAAGATAACTCCCATGAAAACCCATTTTGAATTAGCAGTTGAAACTTCCGCTTGTGATTGCGTTACTCTGCTAGTACGCAAAGCCTCTAAAGAAAAAATTACACTACCGGGAAGGTATTTTAAAGTACAAGCCAATTTATGTAACATGGCTAGTAAACTAAAATATACATTATTTATATTATCGATAAAATGTGCAGCACATCACTATTGAATTTGTCGTAACTTAATTATGTCGGCGCTTTGGCCGTTTGTAACATATGACATAACTGCACTTTTTAATTCGGTCGCGTAATCATACCCAACATAGCAATTTGACGTTTCATGAGTGAACATGAGCCGTCCTTAGCAGATATTATTTGTCTCATTCTCTCCCATGATTTGGCCGATTGGAAAAAACAGGATAAGTATATGATTATGTTTCAGACTCCTTCTATGCATAGTTATTGCTCTGAGGTAGATTAGCTATAATAGAGTTACTGTGTTGCGAGGTAAATAAGTTTAGAATCTACCAAATAATACTCAACTGAGGCTGATAATATTATTTCCCCCTTAATGGTAATTATTATTATTAGAAATAACAAGTTTATGTTTAAAAAATTGAGTTTTTAAGCAGTCGTGGTGGTTTTTATTTTAATTATATTTCTTTTTAAATTCTTAATAAACAAAATCTACCGGATTATTATGAACAAATGAGTTGAAACACTTGAGTTAAATAGACATTACGGCGGTACCTACCCAGACATTACAGACCTACCACCAGTATATGTTATGTTCTTTATATCAAATATAATACGCCCATGGAATAATTTTATTTAATTATTTAGCCACATAATTGTGTGGTATACTATAGAATATAAAGGACTTTCATTCAAAAGCTTTCAGGTAAGTAAGACTAAACCACGTCACAACATTTAAATTATAAAAATCCAACATTTGAAGTCGGTGGCTTAAAGTTAAACTTACTTCAAGGTAACTTTGGCCGTCGGGAATCTTATATAATCTTATCAATATTGTTAATTTAATCAGGAAATTTTAGCCATCGCATATTTAGACAATATAATCACGTGCATAAAATAAAAATTAAACGGACAAAACAACACAATTCCCATTTTTTGTGAGTTTTTTATATTCACATTGTTTGCAATACTGTCACGCAAACGCCCCTAGGTAAGGTATACACTAAACGTAGTGTCTTCATATTAGTATCTGTAGATAGTAGAGTTTGTAGTTATACTATGTGGGTATCTAGTACCGAAAAGGAAAACGGCTTTCATTTTTCAGTTAGTGATTATCTTCCCTAGTAATTGTGACAGTGATATAACAAAGTTGGGTTCTCGGTCGCAACTTTGGCGCCAAATTTATTTGTGCTCGTACTGTATGCTATAACAATTATTGGACGCCTTGGACATCGCCGGGCAATATTAGTGTAATAACATCAATGTGTGTGATAAAACTCTACTAAATTACATTATAAATGTGAATAACTTATTGTTTGATTTGGTTTTCATTTCGGGTGAATTACATAAAGAAGGTGATTAGTGAAGTTTGATTTATAGACTCGGACAAAGCAGACTAAAATTGTGACGTTGACATTACTCTTTGTGCGAGCCTCCTGGATTGACCCTCAGCGTGAAATAATTAGCGTTTCACATTCAATAGTACATCAGCCGTGATATAACTCTATGAATCAGGAAAAAACACCGGCTAGCAATTTAAATAAATAATCATCGGACACACAGCGCACTGCTTGTAAGTAATAATTTATTTCAGTATTTTATTTTACTTGATAATTGCATTTTAATACGTATAATAGACTATCCGGGAGTGATATTGCTTATCTCAGATCGATTATCGGTGCAATACGCCTATCTTGTTCGTTATTTTTCATATTTTGATTTCGATTTGCAGTTACTTATCGGTGCTTAAACCATTTAAATAAGATAACTGGATAGACTTTTTTATAATGTTTTGACTTAACTAAAATTGCTTAAAAAGAGTAGCCATTATATTATGTAGTGTATGTGGTGCCAAGCCTTAACATGCCATGAGCACAAAAGACCGAAAAAAATACGTAAGCTTAACGTTCCAAAAAAACAAAATTTAACTAACGCTACTACCGATTACGTAAGCTTTATTGCTCATCAACAACAAGGTTAATTTCCCTACATTTTGCTACGAGCCCTTCGCTACAATGTGCTACGCGCCCTGCGCTACAATATGCTACGCGCCCTGCGCTACAAAGTGTTACGAGCGACTCGCTGGCTACGAATAAACAAGATTTACGCCCGAATACTCAAAGTTCATATATTAAGTAGTTCTTAAATGCGCACGGCCCACTTAGCCAGTAAATTTACGCGGGATTTGCGTTAAGTGCAACGTTATATTTAAGTCGCGTTTGAGTATTTGGGCGTTGGTTCTGTAAATCGAACACAAGACCTCACCTTTTATAATCTGTGTGCATAGTGCGTAGCCACAGAGCCATTATACATTAAGGGCGATTTGAAGGCGACGCGACGCTTGTTTATCGTCCGATGGCGCTGATGATATGAAATTACCCACAGCACTCACATTTCTTTAAACTGTCGCAAATAAACTTGAAGCATACTACTGGTTGCCACCATATCTTCCATCGGTCTTTCATATGTGAGAAGTCGCCTGGGTTTATACCACCGCAATATCTATTTCTCCCGCCAAACAGCAGTGTAAATGCACTGTTGTGTTTCGGATTGAAGGACATTGTAGCCAGAGTAACAAATTAACATCTTATGTCTCAGGATGGCGAGCGCAGTGGAATGCCTTCATTCATTCTTCATTGCTTTGTAATTCAAGGCTTTGTTAAGTTTTGCTACTGTTCATGAGCGCTCGAATCGCTTACCACCAGGCGGACGGCATGCTCGTCACCATTCATGGCAATAAAAAAGTGCATACTTTTAAGGCAATATATTTTTTTCATAATTTTGTCCCGATATAAATGATTTGTACATATCTATTAGAAAAAACAACAAGAAGTTTTGCGTTTGTTATTATCACACCCGGCATATCATGTTGCGTCCATACCGTTATAACTTGTTGAAATTATTACGTCATGTAAATGGCGACTAATTGAAGACATTTTCATTAACTTTTTTATTTATTTAATGTACTGTATCAGCCCATATACGTCTCACTGCAGGGTATTGACCTCCTCTACAATCGAGAGAGAGAGTGGTTAGACCGTGTAGCCCACCACGCTGGTCTAGTGCGAGTTGGAGGACTTAACGTACCATAGTTATTAATTTTTATTTTGTTGAAATTAAAACGGATTTAAATTAATCAACTTTTAGTATACCATACATTACGAATATACAGAGCAGATTAATGATAGTTTTCGAACCAGGATAATCATAGACAACAATAAAAAATAATGAAATAATGCTTTAGCAATAAACTAAACGTTGACCCAACAAGGACAATACAATTTTAACACAATATTAAAGTTAAATCTTCAACATATTTCTAAATACTTTATTGTATACCACACAAATCAACAATTATAACAGCGCGTAAATATGTGTTACAAACGGCGTTCTTATTTATTTCATAACTAATACAAGGCAAAGGTTGCCGAAAGTCGATGGATGCAGGTCGCTTCCAAGTTCCAACAGGTTAATGTGGAGATCCTTTGGAGAGACCTATATTCAACAGTGGGCTTTCTGTGGCTGAAAAAATGATGATGATGAATAAAAACTTATTACAAATATTCATATGACGCAGTCAAACTCAATTAAGTTTTACCGTACTTATATTAAAAACCGAACATTTATTTAGCAGCATGGGTTTAATTAACGAACCTGTTCGTAACCTTGAATCAAAAAAGGCGGCGTTATACTTAATAAGTACTAATTGTAGCCAGAGTAACTACTGGACATATTGAGACTTAACATCTTATGTCTCAGGATGGCGAGCGCAGTGGAATGCCAAGCATTGCTTTGTAATTCAAGGTGTTGTTTGGTTTTGCTACTGTTCATGAGCGGTCGCATCGCTTACCATCAAGCGAACGGCATGCACGTCTCGCCATTAATTGCAAAAAAAAACTAATTAACAGACTTCAAAAAAGGAGGAGGTTCTCAATTCAACTGTATGTTTTTTTTAAGTTTGTTAACTCATAGCTCTGTACTGGGTAAACCGATTTTGATTAGGTATTACTTGGGTATTACACAGTCAGGTCATAAGTATTGTCACACAGTAAAACTTTTCTTTTAGAATGCTGGCCACAAAAAAGTTTATTGAATTCGAATTTCGAATTGTTCATGAAAATAAAAATGTATACTTTTTAGAATTTTACTCATTTTTAAATATGGAGTGGACGCTCAAAGAAGACCGTGTTGCAGTTATTGCGTTGCATCGTTGCGGTTACGCGCCAATTCAAATTTTTGACATACTGAAAAATTTGAATATAGCCAAAAGATTCGTTTATCGTACCATCAAACGATACAATGAAGACTCTAGTATAGATGACAGGTCAAGAAGTGGTCGGCCTCGGTCTGTTAGGACTCCACCAACAACCTTATTCCGCGTGTCCAACGAGGTCATTTTCCATCCTCGCTCATGGTATAGTTGGGAGTTTCTTATTGGGGCTTAACAGAGGTACATTTTTGTGAGAAAGGTGTAAAAACGAATGCAGGTGTGTATTAAAATACAGTCCTGACGAACCTTGTGAACCTGTTTCTCATACCATGTTCAATAACAGGCACTGGGTATTCCAACAAGATTCGGCGCCAGCTCATAGAGCGAAGAGCACACAAGACTGGATGGCGGCGCGTGAAATCGACTTCATCCGGCACGAAGACTGGCCCTCCTCCAGTCCAGATTTGAATCCGTTAGATTACAAGATATGGCAACACTTAGAGGAAAAGGCGTGCTCAAAGCCTCATCCTAATTTGGAGTCACTTAGAAATACTTGATTAAGGCAGCCGCCGATATTGACATGGACCTCGTTCGTGCTGCGATAGACAACTGGCCGCGCAGATTGAAGGCCTGTATTCAAAATCACGGAGGTCATTTTGAATAAAATTTAGCGTCATAAGAATCTATGTTTTGTTAAGTTCATTTTGGTATATAAATGGTTACATAATGAATAAACTTGTTTCAATTATTTTATATTAAACATGTGACAGAATTTATGACCTGACTAGGTATTTATTTGATTGAAAGCTGGTGCTTGTCATTATGTCAATGGTGAAGATCTGATGAATATTTTCGGACGTAGATAGGTGAACTCCTCAAAATTGAGTAGAATTCCAATGGTTCTTAGCCTAGTCTAGCTATAGCCTCGCGAATCATCCTGGGCAGCAAACGGTGTTTTATTGCGAGGACATGGGGCTGGTCCAAACGAAGGTAATGCATCCAAATTTCACTAGAGACGATGGCTTGAAGCTTGTACAAGCATCGGACCCAATTCTACACTTAATTTAATCGGAACTCAAAAGACCAACTGCCAGACATCAAGACACAATGAGCTTCTTCTGCGTGGATCGAAACGCAAAAACAGATTAACTTTTTAATTTAATGATTGTAAATTAAGGGTAGTTAAATTGTAACAGTCATTGAGCGGATGAGTCAGTCTGCCCGTGACCATGAATCCTGTAGAGTAATCGAAACGTCGTAAAGTTAAAAAACGTAAATAATTTTACCAAATCCGCGTTAAAATCCGTAAAATGTTTTATTTCAATATTCATTCACATACTATATCTCTATAGGATCTTACAAAACATCCGCGTCCGCGGATGTGAGCCTTTAAAAATCCGCATACGCATTGACATCCGCGGATGTGACAAAATCGGCATCCGCAACATCCCTAGTCTATAGTATTTAAACAAATATTTTCTTCGTATTCACTTTTGATCGTTCTTTCGTCTTGCCAGACACATTGGAGCTGATAACTTCCAAAGCAACCACGATTGGTACTTCATAATAGCTGATCGTGTAATGTCTATGTCAGAGGCATGTCCAGAGAAACTTCTAACTTTTATAAATTGACGAAAGTATGGCGGCCACGGACACTTGGTGGAAAGGGTTTCTTTTTATAAATGTCGCGTATAGAAACTTCTTTGAATGTGAAATGCAGGGGGTTTCCTTGCGAACCAGTGCAGCTTCGTTCGTCGTGGTGAATAGTGCACATTTTGAATTTGATATATTTTTCAAGGTAATTAAAGTATGGGATATTACATCGATACTTAATAATTATTGTTGCTATCTTAATAATCTCTCATTATTAATGTCTCTTTTGGGTTTCATATTCCACAAAGTGAAGACCTTTTTTTGCATATATTTACTTCAAAGATGTACTTTTGGTATCTATACTACATGTTTGATGTATATTTTATTTCTCTACGATCCCCTAATGGCGAACATTTTTTATAATTAGGTTCTACCCGTTCTATTTTTTATGGATTAAACCTGGGTAAAGATTAATTTATCTGTAGTAACACTCCTGAATGCTTAAAAACCTTTACATATTGGCATGTCTAAACAGTTTTCTATAAGAAAATCTTCGAAAGTCTACTAAGAACTAATTTTTACCGAGAAGTATAAGGAAGCTTTATCTGTTCATTTTATTTATATGTTTTAATTGTACATTTCAAAAAGGTGTATGCTTTTGACAAGAAAAGATTTTTTAAAAGTGGTTTTCGATATCGCTGAGCATCTAAGTCACACGGTCCGTGTGCTGGCGCCTAGAAATCTCGGCTACATTTGCGACATCTGCTGCTTTTATGATGAGAGTCTTATAATTTCTTAGAAAACGTTCGTAAATATGCGAAAGTTTATTATTAATAAGTTTATGTTTTTTTATTTTGATTTATTTGAATAATAGATTTTTCTTTTCTTCTCTTCTCTCCAGCCACAGAAAGTCTACTGCTGAAAATAGACCTAGTTATTTGATTAATAGAAATTTATGTTATGACAAAACTAATATACTGTCTTATATTAGGGGATCTTTTTGTGAATATTATGTAACTATACAGGCTCTTAATTTAAAATATTATGTGAGACTAATTACAAATCTATTTTAGAGTAATCATAACATATAAAAGTGTTAAACTATTGCTGAATTTTTATTATTCTTCATATTCCTTGTATTCAAGGACTTCCCCCTTCTTTCGCGAACAACACTGATTGTGTTCTAAAAGATACATAATACAAGAGATAACAAATACAAGATACATGCAATTATTGAGTTGGATTTTTGTTCTAGGTAATTACATAGACGCCGTGGCTTATATCAAGATACACGGCACAGAAATGGAATCGAAAAAGTACAATCGGAGATCATCGATGAGTCAGGCCACAACTCCGTTTAACAACTATAATCGGAAGAGAAGCCATGACGAGCGTTTGCACAGTAATGTAAACCTAGAGTTGCAGAAAAGACAAGCTAAACCCTCATTGGAACGTAAAGTAAACGCAACAGAAGCTTTCCTACGGGACACCTCTGAATTCATGGAAGAAGTGAGTAAATTATGTTTGAATTTGGGCAAGCAAGTGAAAGCTGCATCGATGAATATCGAACGTTTTACACAAAGAGCCGAAGAAACTTCAAACTACGACGATGACGAAGAAGATGGGACAACCGAAAATTTAATTAAGCAAAATATAAATAACTGTTCAGTTAAAATGCCGCCTGAATACGACGAGAAGGATCCAAGATGGACGCTCAAGCATCGTAAGCGGACACCGGGGCTGAAGCGACTGGTGGAGGCATTTGACGTGTTTATAGACTCAAAAAGTTGGAGGAAATTCGTGGTTCGTCGACGAACGTACAACAACTTATAAGTTTATTGCTGCCGGAAATTTTTACTGAAAGTGCTTTGGCGACATGTGCAGTAATTGGTCGTAAGAAATCAAGTGGTTTTAACGCCAGTAAATCTCCCGGTCTGCATAAAGATGCTAGACTTGCAATTTGGATGTACGTAAGGCACTTGTCACGTAAGAATAGATGGCAGACAATTGATGAGGATGCTTTTTATAGACTAATATACAATAGATTGCAAGTTTATAGATATAAATTTCAAGGAGAAATTTAATTTTCCCGCAGTTGCATATGTAGCGTTTATTTTCGAATATTCTATAGAATTTGTTTACGAATTATGCGTTCGAAAGAAATACTATCAGGTTACAGTCTAAGAACTTTACAAGATTTTTGTCCCTGAAACGTAAAGCTTATTTTCTTGACAATTTAAGTACACTGAGTTTACAATATAAATGATAAATAAATCCACATGTCACGTTTACAAAATATAGGGTCAGGCTTAGTAGCTGAAACCTCAAAAAAAGTTTTACAGTGACTTGATTCCCATTCAGATAAGTCGGATATATTTGCAATATTATTTACTTTTAATATATGTTGCGGAAATTCATGCATATTCCTAACAATAGAGCAAAAACATGGAAAATATTCATAAATATTATTTACAGAATGTTGCATGGCTGATTCGTTGTGTGATTCCAACTCGTGTTAGAAAAACATCGAAATAATTTGATGGATACTATTATGGATACAAAAATTATTACTTTTTGTCGTTTGAAATTATTATTTTATCGTATTATTTTTTATTAAAACGTCTCATATGGGAATTTTAACAAAGGATTAAAGAAAATATGTACGTGTTAAAAAAATTACAGAAGCACGTTTTAGAGCATCTATCATGATCAAACACGAAAATATGAAGACCGAAATAAATATGTATTTTGTAAACTATTGAAATAATTTATCAGCTAGTTTTAGTAAAATGTTTATACTAGGTATATGTTTAGTGTTAGAAAATACAATAATATTATATAGATAATGGGAAATATAAATACTATCCTTCAAAAGCTCATCTCGACATGAAAATAACACAGTTTGTTTTTATTATTTGTCAAATGTAATACTCGGTACTTTTTAACGTACATTTCTAATAATTACATTTTTAATAGGTTATTGTAATTGTAGAATAAGGATAAATGTAGTTGATAGTTTTTTTTTAAATATAATTTTAAAGTTGTAAAAATAATATATATTTATATAAATTTAATGTTGATTATGTTTCAATTTTGTTTTATACATAAACTATATTAAAACTAAGTAGTGTTGTTTTATTCAATAGCTTTATTGTACTCGCAAGCATATTGCATATTAATATTTACGATGCAGGAGAAATAATAGTGATAAATTAATTCTGTGTCAGCCCATATACGTCCCACTGCAGGGCACGGGCCTACTCTACAATCAAGAATACGATTGAGAGTGGTTAGGCCATATAGTCCACCACGCTGGCCTAGTGCGGGTTGGCGGACTTACATACCATAGAAATTCTTATAATCGCTATGGTATGCAGGTTTCCTCACGATAAATTAATTATTCTTTATGAATTCAAAAATCAGTTCTTGTCCATCCCAATACATTATACAGGTCACAATCTATCTATAGAGCGAGCATCGTCCAAAATTGTATCTTTTTTAAAGATGGTAAACTTATGATTAATTATGCAGTTACTTTCTTGAAGTCGACAAATCTTTCCCAAGTAAATATTAGTACTATATAAGCCTTAATAAGCCCTACTGCAGGGCACGGGCCTCCTCAATAATCGAGAGATAGATTGGAAGGCTTTAGTCATAGTTCATGGTACCGGCGTGGCACGAATTGGCAGTCGTCTCATACTACAGACATTTTAGAAAATATTTATGGTATGTAGGTATCTTCATAATGTTTACCTTTGCTGTTAGAGTGCGTGGTGATTGACAATCAATACACATTTAAGTCCGAAATTTCATAGGTGTGTCCTGGGATTTGAAATCGCGACTACTGTGTTGGTAGCTGCGTCCGGTTCATAACTAAGCGCTTACTAGGTTTTTTAGTTTGGCCTCGCTTGTCTTTAACACTTTCACGGACGGTCTCAGTTCAAGTTGTGTTCTAGAATGACACAATAAATTGCCATACAAATATATTCAGCGTGTAAATACGTTGTGTTCTATAATATTGATAAAAAGACAATATGACAAAAACGTTTTATCACGTTATCGTTTGCAAACGTCGCGTCGTGTCGTGTGATATGTATTATGATGGACACAACGTATAATGACGTTTGGATACGTTGGACGTCATTATACGTTGTGTGATGTGTCGTATCAAAATCTCAAATCATGACGTACAATCACGTTCTGTCCGAGAAAGTGTTAAAACATAGTTATTTGTAATCATATACGTTCTAATTAACGTAACATATAATTATTATTTAATAAATACCGGGATAAATCATCCGTACGCTTTTATCCGCGTCTTGTCAAAATAATTTACCGTCATAAAACCCGTGTTAGTTCCCCTTTAGAAGTAACTATGTCGCCATAACCTATTTTAATACTTGTTATCAATGTTCGAACACTCGAACTGCTCGAACGTCATGTCGGTTGATAAAGTGACCATCCGGACTCGTTGTTTATTGGTATTTTTTATGTATTATTAGATGAATCATGAAATCGTGGAGTAAATACGTTTTTTTCCTTAAAAGTTTGTGTGCGGTAAAAGGTATTAAACGTATTCGCCCAATACTACTTCCTTTGTGTTCAATGTGAATTGTTTTATATTTTCGGTTGTAACTTTTTTAAATCTTTTGGCATCATAAAATATACTATAGCAAAATACGGTTGCGCATAGATTAAAGTTTTGTAATTTACTCTGAAGTTTGAAGTGTCACAAATGCCGGTGTCGGGGTGTAAACAAATGTGTGTGAGTGTGAATAGTTTTTAACCGGCTTCAAAAAAAGGAGGAGGTTCTCAATTCGACTGTATGTTGCTTTTTTATGTTTGTTACCTCGTTTCTCTGTACTGTGTGAACCGATTTCGACCATTCTTTCTTTGACTGAAAGCTGGTGCTTGTCATTTGGTCCCATAAAAATATGGTGAAAATCTGATGAATATCTTTGGACCTGGAGAGGGAAACTCCTTAAAATTAAGTAGGGTTCCAATGGTTCTTTTTGCATTAGGTTCATTATAAAAGTTAAGTTACAGTGAGAGAGGGAAAAAGGGGTGGGTGGGTGATAAAATTAAAATACACGTTAATTCTAATATCTTCGGCAGCTTTTAACCGATTTTAGTTATTTCTTTTTCATTGGAAAGAAAGTGTTTACAGGTTGATCCCAGGAACACAACATGAAAATCTGATGATCATGTTCGGACCTGGAGTGTAGGAATCTTCAAAATTTAGTAGGATTCCAATGGTTCTTTTTTGCATTGGGTTCAGTATAAAAGCTAAGCTACAGTGGTGGACGGAAAAGGGGGTAGGGGCAAAGGGATGGAGAGAAAAATAATAAACATAAGAATACTCCAATATCTTCGGCAGCTTTTAGCCGATTTTAGTGATTTCATTATCATTGGAAAGAACATATTCCTTGTGGGGACCAAATCTTCTTCATTTAAATTCCCATCAACACTAAAAAGATAAAAATAACTACAATTTTTAATAAACAAATAAAAACCGACTTCAAAACAAAATAACCACTAAAAAACAAAAATAACAAAATAATAAGTACCACTGCAAAGCAAAAAAATAATATTTATTTCATGGAACTTGTGCTTGTTGATTAATTTGCTTAATGACTTGACTAGCCAACAAATCAAAATATATGCATAGCATATTGAAGGCGGGCCGCCAAGTACCAACCATGTAGGACCTATGCCTTATATTAATTTAAATATCTATATGTTTGGTACTGGTATTATTTTTACTACTTTGGTATAATTTTTTTGCTTTGCAGTGGTACGTATTATTTTGTTATTTTTTGTTTTTTATTGGTTTTTTGTTTTGATGTCGGTTTTTTATTTTAATATGTTATATTATTGAGTAAAATGTTTTTGAATTTCGCTAGATGCATTTTGTGAATGATAATACAGTCGTAAAAAAAAGTGGTATGTTCTGAAGGTCAAATAATTTTATATTGTTCTGATGAAAATTTACCGCGAATTATAATTCGAGGCAAGATACGTCATTGTTATTTTGATTGATATTGTCTCCCTTAACTGTCTCTAACTATTAAGATTCTAACTCATACGAGTATGTATATTTATTCATTATAGATTTCGTCTAAAATAATTTCGATTTTCATAATGAGTGCCTGAGCCTTATTTATAAACAATTTATATTATTTTAGCTATTTAATATTTCTTCTTATTTTTTTTTTTTTTTTTTTATTGCATTGTATGGCGAGACGAGCAAGCCGTTCGCCTGATGGTAAGCGATACGACCGCTCATAAACAGTAGAAACATTCCACTGCGCTCGCCATCCTGAGACATAAGATGTTAAGTCTCAATATGTCCAGTAGTTGCTCTGGCTACAATGTCCTTCAATCCGAAACACAACAGTGCATTTAAGCAGTGTTGTTTCACGGGAGAAATAGACATTGCGGTGGTACCTACCCAGATGGCCTCGCACATATGAGAGACCTACCACCAGTAAAACTGAATTCAAAAGTCGTTCGGAAAAAATCGATAAATATAAAATAGGGTTTTAAAAATCGATGAATACCCAAGGCCGTAAGAATATGTGTACTTGTAGAAGTCTGATGTTATAGAGCCTGTAAGGTATTGCGTCAGCCCTTGTACTGCCACTGCTGAGAATAAGCTTCATGTACAAATTAGCAGTTGTTTTGACAGCCTCCATGGTGCGGTTAGTTGGACGCCTGTTGTGAAACGTGAGGCCGCGGGTTCGGTTCCCGCACTGAGACAAATATTTGTGTGATCCACAGGTATTTGTTTCGGGTCTGGGTGTTTGTGAGACCGAAAAGTCTCCCGTAGTTTCTGATTCCGACGACACAAGACTGGATCTTAGTGCGTCAGGTGCGTATGTGGCTCTTGGGTGTATTTATTTTATATCCGTTTTTGGCCACAATTCGCCACTTGCCATTTGTCGGTTAACAGAACAGTTGAATATGGTTGTCGGTTAGTGGATTGTACCATCGAAATTCTTGTAAATTCTTATAGAAGAGAGGGGTAGAGAGGTTAGAGGGTATAACAGTAATAGATTTGTAGGTCATTGTGATTAACTGCTCAATAAAAGCGATGACGACTCTGCTAGTGCCTTACAATGCCGAAAGTAATCGTAGTGACTTGACCACCCCCCACAAAACAAAAATAAAGTCAAGAAACTTTCTACAAATAAAAACAAAATGAACTTGTAAAAACACTAGAAGGTAAACATATGTGTACATCAATATTCGCGTGCCTCATTCAATTAATTTAATGGACTCGCCCACGATATTATACCTAGTATGTACCTATTAGCTTATTGTTTGAAGGCGCGCCGCAATGTATCTAATTAATTCATGTGTATAGGCAAACGAACATTGATATCTGGGGGCGCGGCCGAGCCCCCTCCAAGTCGAGCTAAAAAGTGGCATGGCCGTAACATCCTTTTCTCGAAGCAATTCAGACCATTTTCAACCCCCTATAACTTCGTTGTGGCTAAAGCATGAAGCCTGAATTTTCAGTTACTAAGCAGGCATTGTGTAAACACGGTATATTTAAAATTTCATTCAATTTGAACCAGTAGTTTAAGAATTGTAACTAATCAAACTTTCTTAATTTTGTCACTCACTGACTGACTGACCGATCATCAAAAGTCTAAGGCACTTCTAGCAGACATAGAACCTTCAAATTTAGAATATAATTAGTGTTTAGTGTCTAGATCGACTTGGCCAGCAGCATTATGTATAAATTGTACGATACATTATGTTTTCATGCGATGGCCAAGTCGATCCATTTATTTAAAACGTAAAGAATTTTTAATATTGATATGGTAATAACTAACGTAATAACTTTATATAGAAGGTCCCTTAAGGACTAAATAAATTAATCGACTTGGTATTACATGCATCTCACAACTTTTTGCGGTAGAAAACCTGAGCTGCGAGACTTGGAATTTTTTTACAGGATGTTTTTGATGGGATAATAGATTACTCACTTTGTATTGTTTTTAAGTATTTTTTATTTCCGTTTGGATTGTTGAAAATTTAGAATTTTTTTTTTTCAATGAATGGCGAAACGAGTATGTCGTTCGTCTAATGGTAACCGATACTACCATCCATGAACAGTAGCAAAACCAAACAACACCTTTAATTACAAAGTAAGGCTTGGCATTCCACTGCGCTCGCCAACCTGAGACATAAGATATTAAGTCTCCATATGTCCAGTAGTTATTCTGGCTACAATGTCCTTCAATCCGAAACATAACAGTGCACTGACAGTAATGTTGGGCGGGCGAAGTAGATATTGCTGTGGTACCTACCCAGGCGGCGTCTCACATTCATATAAGACCCACCACCATTAAAATGAAAATGTATAATATACAGGGTATATCAAGACTGCTACCGAAAACGAAGCCGGGTGGTAGTCTAAGCGACTTCAGACACAATGCAACAGAAAAAGTTGCAAAAAAAAGCGACAATTTTTTTTTGTTATTTTTTTCCTATTACCATATTTGGGTGGTAAATACATTTTTTCCTAAAATAATAGTGTATACCCTTTTACTTATAAATACTCTAAGGTATAAAAGAGTTTAAATTATTATTTTAGCAAAAACTATGGATTTACCACCCAAAAATGACGATATTTAAAAAATCATAAAAAATAATTGTCGCGTTTCTATGCGAAATTTTTAATTGCATTGTGTTTGTAGCCACTAAAACTACCACCCGGCTTCGTTTTCGGTAGCAGTCTTGAGATACCCGGTATAAAAGGTTTTTGAAATTTAGAATCATTGTATTTTATTTTTGTTTCAGGTAGTATTTTATACATTTATATGTATGACGCTCAAATTCATACCACCACAATGACGGATGAAAGTATGAAAGAGCGAAAAATTCGGAAAGCCTCGTGCGAAAAAGTTCCATCGAAGAATAAACGTGTTAGAGTTTTTAACGACGAACATGTATTGAAAAGTATTATTCAACCCAGCATTCAGAATCAACCAGCCAGCCGTCAATCTGATTGTAAAGAGAATCAAAACGTACTTAGCAATTTAGCTGTATATTTGAAAACGCTCGGCACTTTATGTTTGAATTATAGCAAAAAAGTACAAATTTACAATGCTTCGTTAAAACATAACTTATCTACAGAAGAACCTGTAAAAATGACGCAACATCTGAATAAACACAGAGAAGAAGTGGGCACGTCTGAACCGAAAAAGAAACGCGGTTCAATCGACATGTCACAACGAGAATGCGACGAATCGGGTTCAAGATGGACGCTGAAGCATCAGCAGTTTGGGCCAGGTCTTATAAAAGTATATGGATACAACGTGTTTATTGAACGTAATAAATTGGAGGACATTCTTTATCTCTCCAACAACGGAGCAACATTTGCTAGATTGTTATTGCCGCTTATATTTAGTGAAAATGCGTTGGCGGCTTGTACACTAAACGGTGAAGAGCCCTGTTTAGACCCAGACGGTTTAAAAGCTTTGTTTTCATGTGTACGATGTGCAGAGATAAAACAGGCATGGCCTCCAGTGGAAAAGAAGGACCTTGAGATAGCTTTAATAGATAAACTGTCGACAGAAAAAAGAAAACTGAATGGAGGGCAACCCCAGTTTAGGCGGAAGTAGAGTTTCCCAGTAGCCACCCAAACTTAATATGCGACGTTTTAAGCCACCATAAAGGGTACTTATATCAAGACTGCTACCGACAACGAAGCCGGGTAGTAGTTTTAGTAGTTACAAACACAATGTAACTAAAATTTTGGTAAAAACACGCACCATTTTTTTTAAATGTCATCGTGTTTGGCTGGCAATCCATAGTTTTTGCTAAAATAATAATTAAACCCTTGCGTAACATAGCGTCTTAAAAAATAAAAGGGTGTTCACTATTATTTTAGAAAAAATAACTATGTATCTACTACCTAAATACGACGATAGGAAAAAAAAATATCAAAAAAGTTTCGTCGCTTTTTTTAACAACATTTTTAGTTTCATCATGACTGAAGTCACTGAGAATACCACTCGACTTCGTTTTCGGTAGCAGTCTTGATATATACTTTATATTTGTAATAGTGGTAAAAGACAAAATAATGTTTGTTGCAAGGGTAGGTAAGGTGCTTTGGCGTAACACCATAATAATACTGCGTAAGGGGTAAGAACATAAACTCGTATAAAATAAAAGAGTTTACATTTTTACCCTTTCCATCGCTATGACAGGTTGGATGGACTTCAGAAATCGGTTATGGTATATTATTATTGCCACACTTTGAATCCATTCCAAGTAGTATTCAATAGAGTTTAAGTTATATTTGATTATATTTTTGGATTATCATTGTTTTTGCTTTTCTATTGATCATATTAGATTATTCTATTTGTTTGTTTATACCGGGTATCTCAAGACTGCTACCGAAAACGAAGAAGGGTGGTAGTTTTAGTGGCTACAAACACAATGCAATTAAAAATTTCGCCTAGAAACGCGACAATTTTTTTTTATGATTTTTTAAATATCGTCATTTTTGGGTGGTAAATCCATAGTTTTTGCTAAAATAATAATTTAAACTCTTTTATACCTTAGAGTATTTATAAATAAAAGGGTATATACTATTATTTTAGGAAAAAATGTATTTACCACCCAAATATGGCCATAGGAAAAAAATAACAAAAAAAAAATTGTCGCTTTTTTTTGCAACTTTTTCTGTTGCATTGTGTCTGAAGTCGCTTAAACTACCACCCGGCTTCGTTTTCGGTAGCAGTCTTGATATACCCTGTATGTGTGTTTGTATTGATTTTATTAGAATATTCTGTTTTGTTTATCCTTCATATCTATTATTAAGCTAATTATGTTATAACACAACCGCATTTATTAAACTGTAAGTTTGTGTAGTAAAATATAAAAATAAATACATTGTGATGAGAATAGTCCAAAATCTGCATTATTATGCTAATATTTTTATATGGTACTAAACTACTATAAAATAAGTTGCTATGATAAGAATGTTTAATACGATAAAATATAGAAAATGTATTTAGTAATATTTATACAATTACCAGTTCTTAAAATTATACTATTTCTTTGTAACGCAATGTTGATGTTTACTTCGATGTATAATTATATTTAGAATTAAATTTAAATTTAAGATGTTAATCCATATTTAAATTTATTACGAAATTATATTCAAGATTTTAAAATTGATTTCATCATACTTGCTATAATAACTTGCTCTTCCATGCATTTTTAACACTGAAGACCTTCGTTCCATAATACCTCTTAGATACTTCATACTTGTATAAGCCAAAGTCCTATTTACACGGAGAGTTTCTCGTTGCGAGAATCTTATGCTATTATCGCATGACATAACCGCCGTAGATTAACATGTTTCGCCAAACAGCAGTAAATATACGTACTGTTGTGTTTCGGTTTGAAGAACATTAGCCTGAGTACCTAATGGAAACATTGAGACTTAACCTTACATCTCAAGATAACGAGTGCAGTGGAACGCCAAGCGTTGCTTTGTAATTCAAGGTGGTGTTTGGTTTTGGTACTGTCCATGAGCGCTCGTATCCCTTACCATCTGGTGAACGGCTTGCTCGCCTCGCCATGCATAGCAATAAAAAAAACAGATTTTTATATCCTTACGATATTCGTATCTTCGAGGCGAGGAACTCTCCTCGTCTAAATTGAGCTTAAATGTAGTTTACGACCAATTCCGTAAACCAAGATAATTTTGTCATTTTAGTGTACATGTTTCATAAGTTGTCTTATTTTCCTAAATAAGTATATTATACGTTATTATAGTAATATTAGATGCTTCGATAAAATCTAGACTCCATTGGCGTTCGAAGAGCTGTTGATTTGTATTGTATGTACTTTAAGTAATTTATACGTGTTTTACATACGTTGAATAATATTAGGAATTTTATATTGTTTATTAATTTTATTACTAACATAATATATACACGTTTGTCTGGCAAGGAAGTGCTTTGTCGTTGAAACTATGGGGGTTCGGACCTCCATCTTATTATTTAGTATTTTTATTATATTACCAATAATTATAAACTGTAATTTGCCAGTAGTTTTATTTCTAAGCCCTAATACTAATGAAAGAAACATTTAATTCCGATATAAATAGCACATATGAAGAGAAACAAAATAAGGATAATATTTAACACAAAAACCTGAAAATATTACATTTAAAAATAATAACAGGATAAATAATATTAATAATACGTATATCATTTCTATACGACTGTCGGTAATATACGTATTTCCTGAAACCAAAATTGATGGGGCACCAGAGGGTTTGCCAATACAAAACGAATGAACCCAAGCTCGATGGGACTATCTCATTCAGTTAAGGAGTTATCGCCACCTCACGTCTTCATCCTCAGACCTTCTCCATGATACCATATAATGGCATTGTCACCGAGAATAGGCAAATATACAAAATTTTTGTCTAATCGTCCGTCAGAAAATGGATTTAATTTTAATTTCAAGATTTACGGCATACCGACTAACAGAGAAAGACAAACAATGATGGCTTATACATATGTAATTCTAAACAGCTTATAGAAACGTTGGTTATTAATACCGGGAAATATTTGTAGTCATTATAAAGTATTAAGGGACAATGATGATGAATATAATTATAGCCGATTCAATTCGACATGTTTACACGTGTCACTGCTGGATGTCATCACGGTTTCCGGAGCTAAGCAAATTCTTGTTAATTGCATTCAAACATAAATGTAATGTATCAAATTAATTTTGGTAGCGTTAATTGTAACTGGCTACACGTACGGGTACTTCGGCATTGAACTCTGACTCCTGTATCAACACGCACGGCGGGCAAAAGTGCCGCTTGTTTACAGAATGAATTATGTTTGGGCATTGTTTTGGGTCAATTTTGTTTTTGTGAAGTATTCGTTTACGTAGGTGTTGAATGGCGGCAGGTCGATGTTGATATTTGTTAGTTTTCTCACAAAAGGTTTCATTTGGACCGTATTAAATTGTCGCTGCAAAATACCCTTTATAACAAACATTAAATCGTTATAAATACACTGAGCAATTATATTTTTAGCAGTGTAATGGAGACACTGACTTATCTTTTGCACGCACGCACTTCTCAAGATAACCTCAGGAAGATCAAGTCAAAACATGCTAGTTCCTTCCTATTTCATGCTCCTGCCAATAAATTTGAATTATTTGTGACTTATTTATCATTAATGGGTTTAAATTACTCAAATTCTTCCTGTTCACGTTTTCCCTTAACCTTTCTATTTATATAATAATAAACATTGAATCAACTACACTATTACTAATAAAATTCTCATAATGAGTTACCTGACTGAAATTTGCCCGGCATCGTGTTACGCCCCCTATCATCGGGAGGTGGGGACATAGGATTACGTCATAGCCCACTACTTACCTACTTACCTACACATCTTTACAGTTTTCGTGGAAATTAACAAATGAAGTTCCTTCATAAACTTTGTAAGTGCAGTGGAATGCGTGCGTTATGAATGCGTTATCCAATACGGAAGTGTATACTCGAAAGGATAATAAGTTCGCTTGAATGACGTCATCCGTATGAGTACGTGTTTCAAATATCTAGTCCCCAGCGGGCCTCTCAACCACAGAAGTCCTGTATTTACATGTATAGGCATAACTATGGGTGTGGGTACGTCGCTATTTTTAGATTCGAAGTCCAAAGGAGGACCTAATTAATTTGATAATGTTTTTACTGGGTACATCCACGCGCTAATCTTTATGTACCAATTTTTTTCTACCTATGTATATTTTCGCACTAATATTCTAAGTTAGTGGTTTATTTAGAATACGGAGTAGATATCTGTTAATTGATGATTATTTTTGCTTGTTGCTTTGTTATTTTTTTTCCTTTATAAATAACTCTGAGTGGTTCGTTTTCTATTGTGATTAATAATCATTAATTAGGTCATTAATTTTAAACATGCAATAGGGAAACTGAGTGAGGAAACCGAATCACAAAATATATTTTTTTCAAGGAATATTTTTGTTTGGCTCTCAATATAACTTCAGCACACACGAAGAAATATTAGCTCTATGGCATAACATAGTAAAAATATTGCAATTTGACGTAGAGGTTAGAAGATACGCCTGAGAACACCTTAAAATAAAAAAGGATATCAGTGATGGTTTAGCAGGGGTTTAAAATGGTTTAAATTTTACATCAAATGGTCCCACATTTAAATAATATTACCTTGGAATTTGAAGATACCAGACGGAACTCCTCAAAACTGAATAGGTAGTATATCTTGATTAAAAATTTCTGGTTATTTTCTTATTACCTTAGTTGTTTTTTTATAACAAACATGTTTTTTTTTTTTTTTTATTGCATTGAATGGCGAGACGAGCAAGCCGTTCGCCTGATGGTAAGCGATACGACCGCTCATAAACAGTAGCAATATTCCACTGCGCTCGCCTTCCTGAGACATAAGATGTTAAGTCTCAATATGTCCAGTAGTTGCTCTGGCTACAATGTCCTTCAATCCGAAACACAACAGTGCATTTAAGCAGTGTTGTTTCACGGGAGAAATAGACATTGCGGTGGTACCTACCCAGATGGCTTCTCACATATGAGAGACCTACCACCAGTGTTTGAATGTTGTGAATCATGTTTGAATCATTTTAAAATAAATAAAATAACAAGAAATACTTGTCTTGTTTTTAGGATTATTTATACAGGGTATATCAAGACTGCTACCGAAAACGAAGCCGGGTGGTAGTTTAAGCGACTTCAGACACAATGCAACAGAAAAAGTTGCAAAAAAAAAGCGACAATTTTTTTTTGTTATTTTTTTTCTACGGCCATATTTGGGTGGTAAATACATTTTTTCCTAAAATAATAGTATATACCCTTTTATTTATAAATACTCTAAGGTATAAAAGAGTTTAAATTATTATTTAAGCAAAAACTATGGATTTACCACCCAAAAATAACGATATTTAAAAAATCATAAAAAAAAAACGTCGCGTTTCTAGGCGAAATTTTTAATTGCATTGTGTTTGTAGCCACTAAAACTACCACCCGGCTTCGTTTTCGGTAGCAGTCTTGAGATACCCGGTATAAAAATAAATTATTATTGGTGGGAAAGCAGGAATTTACTTAATACTGATTATTTTTTGTGTGCTCTAGTATAACTCCATTTATTTTTAATTTAAATCGGACCTTCGAATTGAATGTTACTACCGAAAACGTGTCGAAAGCAATCCTAAAAAAATACTTTGTGTCGGGTTTATAATAGTACAACCATTGACGTAAAATATATGGACGGGGCGGAGAGCGAGAAAAGTGTTGTCACGAATGTGGTCTGCAGACCAGTGCAGCGGTTGTGACGTCACAGCGCACCGGTCTGTAAGTCGTCGTAAAAATGCCCAATTGTATCGTGCGTGGGTGCAATAAATATGATCGAACATTCACAAAAAATAAAGATAACATTTCTTATCACCGATAAGTAAAAATTATATTACTTTAAGTCAATATAACATTTACTTTAGCATTATTGAAAATCAATTTCATGGCCGCCATCAAATCATTCGGCGTATGTATTCTGCACGACATAACTTTGTACTTTGTAGCGGCGCATATTAAGGAATGCGTAGACCTAAGCTATAGTAGAACTGATGCCGTGTAATTATTTGTCATATTTACAACTTGATTTACATATTTTTAATCCGTAGCAAATTATACTACTAAAACTACCTATAATGCAAATTAAAATGTGTTCCATTTAATAAAAAGGCCTACTAAGACGTTACAAATTTTCAGATTTGTTATTTTTTATTCATTTTATTTTAATTATTTAATATGATGTTTTTTCTGTTATCAATTTGCACACTTTATTTCACATATTATTTTACATAAATAATATACAACATATTTAATGATAAAAAATATTTTTCCTGATTTATAGATATACATAGAAATCAAATCAAATTTTTATAATATAAAGTTTAAATAACTACGACGTAACAAAGTTACGTCGACGGTCGGATCCTTTAGCACACTACGTAGTTACATGAAAATCTAACAGATGGCGCGATGTTCATAGGCGTCTTTTTGACGTATCCAACGTACTGAAGGGCCTATCCTTAGTTTTTAAATCAATGAGTACAACTCCAAAATATCGCCCGTATTATGAACATTTTATTTTTAACATGGAATTTCAGGATGCGGAGAAAATAAACTTTTTGTCGGCGAGCAACACGTGCTGGTGCATTTTGCTTATTTCCTAATAGGCTTTACACTGTTGTGTTTCGGATTGAAGTACATTGTACCAAGAGTAATAATTACCTACTATATAGACTGTAGACTTAACATCTTATGTCTCAGAATGGTGAGCGTAGTGGAATGTCAAGCTTAACTTAATGCCATTATTGCTTTGTAATTCAAGGTGTTTGCTTTTGCTACTGTTTATGAGCGGTCGTATGCATGCAGTCATACTCGTCTCGCCATTCATTGCAATAAAAAAAGCCACCGGGTTCTGTTGCGGGCTGTATCCGTATGTCGCGGTGGCTTTAGTGTGTAGTGCACTTAATTTGTACTTTTATTTTAGATTAGTAATTCATTCACGAGTACGAATAAATTTGTGATTTGACCACAAACTAACGCCATCTATTAGATTTATCCTCAACTACGTGGTACGTGGTTTATACTCTAATGCACCATGTACATATCTGTTGATAACAAACCATATGCGGCTGCCACCATATTCACGATGGTCGTGGGTACAAATCCCAGGGAAACCTCTTAGCGATTTGTGCCATAAGATTTTCTAAGGTATGTAAAGTCCACCAACCCGCACTAGGTCAGCGTGGTGGATGTACTATATTACCTAACCCGTCACTATTGTACTTTTGATTGTCTAAGTTGTTTCATCAGTGCATTGGGGACTATGTATATATTATGTATTTATTCAAATAGATACACATTTATGTCCGATGGGCATTAACAGTGGCGTAACTACCCCATCGGGGGCCCGTGGCAAAGTTCATCAAATGGGGCCCTTCGTACAAGTAAAAAAAACTTAATATTGTAATTTCGTTTTTAGGAATATTTTTAAGGTGGCCTATTTGTAAACGGACCAGACGCGGTCGCCAACATTTTCATGGTCGTCTCGGGATCGAATCTCTGACTTTTCGGAATCATGCTTGTATTGATAGTCAATCACCACGCACTGTGGCGATGAAGGAAAACATCGCAACGAAACTTGCATATCATAGCGATTTGTAAGAATTTCTACGTAAGTCCGCCAACCCAAGGCTAGCGTGCTAGATTATACGGCCTGTGCCCTGCAGCGGGACTTCTATGAGCTGATACAGTACAGTACAGAGTCCTTTTTAATGACATGACTTCTTTTCTTTCTGCCACACGGTACCGAAAAACTTATCTTGAGTTGTATCAAAGATAATGGAGTAAATTTAGGCCCAAAACAGCAATTAGCTCATTTTGTATTTTCGGGCTTAAATATTTTATCTAGCCAATTAACTTATTTAACCATTCCTCTAAATTAGGATCCCATTTCGCTAGTAACAACTCCAAAAAGTTATTTTAGGCCTACTACTATCTGCGTTATCTCTATGGCCACGAAAAGCTAAATTGGTATCTTCGTGGAGTATAGTAAGTTCCTAACCCCAAAAAGTGTTTTTTTTTTATATGGATTGTTGCTCCTTTTCTAATGTCCAATGTAACCATATTTCATACAAAAGACATGAATCCAAGTGAATTTTCGTTATTTCGTGTCCATCTATTGCATTAATAATTTGTTTCCAGTCGTCATAACCCTCAACTCAAACATTTTGTTTATTCATTTGCATCCTTTTGTTATCCACTGCTGGACATAGGACTCCTCCAAATTGCACCATTTCACCGTGTCGTCACGTAGCTTGTCACATCCAGCATCGAGCAGCGACCTTTTATATATCATTACTCCACCTAGCTGGAGAGCATTGGCTAAGACGTGGTCTCCTCTCAAAAATACGTTTACTCCAACGGTTATCCGTTTTTCGACAGGTGTGGCCAGCGCACTGCCACTTCAGCTTGCTAATTCTGTTTGCTGTCTATAACTTAGGTTCTTGGACGGATAAGTTCATTATGAATTTAGTTCTTCAAAGTGACAGCGACCATAGCATGCTCCATAGATCGCTGAGCGACCATAGGTAATAGACCAGTTATACTGGGAGTGTCCAAGTCTCAGAATTGTAGATCATGACAGGTAGGAGGCACTGGTTGAAAAGTTTCGTTTTCAAGCTTTGTGGTAAAGGTGACGAGAAGATTTGACATAGTTTACCACATGCTGTCCAGCCCAGCTGGAACCTCCACGTAGCCCCTTTCTCAAAGTTGTTTCTACCTTGTTAAAGAGTCCGCCCCAGGTATATTCGGAACCAACTTCGAGCTGGTGGCCACATACACCGACAGGTTGGATCAATGTGGTGGTTGATAATTACTTTGGTTTTGTTGAAGTTAATTTTATCAACTATTCGCTGTAAGGCTGAAGCCAGGCCATGCAGAATCTGTGGCAGCTCCTCCAGCGATTCCGCCATCAAAACTATATCGTCAGAGAAAGGTCCTCTACGTTTTTTTATTATTTTATTTATTTATTTTATTATTTATTATTACAGTCTCATAAAAAGGGGCCATTGGGCTTACAGTGACCTTTCTCAATCACAAATCGTTTTTTTTTGTATTTTTTTTGTCACACTTGTCTGTAACATATCCCCATATGTATATAATAGGTATTTTCTAGTCCTACTAATATGGTTCAATTTCATTTTTGTTTGTAGTACTTATTTTGATTGTTTTGAGTCTGAATATTCACTATCGCCGAGATTTGCTATTATAGAATTATTCGTTCATTTCTGGGACTCTGTTTACTCGCTTTTTCATCAATTAATTGCTCATTTCCAAAATACTGACTTATTTTAGGTAACTTTTTATTCATTGCTTCAGACTCCTTCTTTCTCTTTAGTTTTTCGCTACCACTTAGTTTCTAGAACAAGGCATATTTATATTTATTTGGAAAATATTACCTTAATATTAATTAAACTTTATTTTATTGTTTTCTGCTTAAGATTACACTGTAATGAAACAAAAACAAAACATTTAAATAAAATATTAATGTGAAATGTTTGTCATGTTAAATATGTAGCCAATTATTTATTAATTTCGTTATTAATGTTACATTCTTCTCTGCTTACACCCTGTTTTGTTTGAGCCTGAGACCCTATCTAGCCGGGGCCCTGTCGGGCCTGAGACCCTTTCGGTACCAGGGCCCTGCCGGGCCGGGGGCCCGTGGCATTTGGCACACTATGCCACCCTATTGTTACGCCACTGGGCATTGATATCAGAACTAAGGATACCTACCTACCTAGTTAAATATATTTGTGTTACTAAGAGATAAATAACACCCAACAGTCACATACATAGTCCTGACCCTACACTATGATAGTCTTGTGTCGTGGGTATCAGGAACTATGTGAGACTTTTTCAGTGTCACAGATTGAAAATAACTATTTGTGGGCCGCACTAACATTTCTCTCGGTGCGGGGATCAAATCCGTAGGCTCTCGTTCCACAAGCGTCGTCTTACCAACTACTCTTTCTGTCCTAAATTCAAGTATTATCAAAATCGTTACGAGTGGCTCATTTCAGTCATGCACTACACTGCAGATGCACTGGAGCACCGCGCTTACATCTGAACACTTTACACGCTCCATGGCCATATAACTGATTTTTTTGTGCAAGGTATATCCAATGGGCAATACTAATGGGCGACAAGAATAAGGTTTTCTTATAACACGCCTGCAACATTAGGTGGAGCAAACATACAGTACTGCAGCTAACGCTATATCGTTGCTGCAGCGAAATGTACGCAGCACTTTGTTTTGAAACATTTGGGTAGGTAAAGGTTTTTGTTTTAAGGTTGGTCTATAGGTTTGGATTGATATCTCCAGTAAATTAGATACCGTTTAAGAACACGGAACACGCACATCTATGATCGACTTAAGGACTCATATTGTGAGTCCTGGCTTCGTATCAAAAGGATCGCTTTATGTTTGTGTGTGTGACCCGTAAATATATCCTTCGGGTTTTAGTTACAAAAAAATCGTAGTTTCTGATAGCCAAGGCCCATGAAAAAACGCCTGTTATCGCACGGCGTTGTTAAGATATATTTAGTGGATATTTGTTAAGTTATAGTAAAGATTGTCTGCCCCTGTTCAAAGCTTTTATAATCCAGAAATCGGTTTCGTTGCGTGACAAACTAATTCAGCAAGTCGGCATAATAGCGCCGACACTTAATCCTCTGTAGACATTCGTTGCCTGGGATGCATTGCATTTCACCATGTAGTACAGACGCATTTCTGAGCCCAGATTAAAACAAAGGAGACTTCTTATTAATTAAAGTGCCGGTCAGATTGATGCATGTTATTTAATTTAATACACATGTTACGTTACAGGAAACATTATGCAATTAAAAAAAAACAGTTGTTATTTTTTGTCAAAAATAGCGGCTTAATTGATGTTTGGCCACTCTGTATTTATATTATATTTATAGATACGTGTATTTCTACAGCTAAGCTAAACTTCTGAAGCAATGCTGAATGCACCCATCGTGGTTACTGATTACCACCACTTTGACCCGAGACAAATACCTGTAGGTCACGCAAACACTTATTTCGGTGCGGGAATCACACACAATTCACAGCCGGTATATTCCATTAAAAATAAATTCTTGTCTACCAACGAAAGAAAAACAAATTTAGATTACAATAAAATTTAATATAAAACACCATTCATAACATATAAACGGAAGAAACAATTATTATTAGTCTATCCAATAACTGTAATGTCAAAGCCTCAATTTATTCGAGTTTTCTAAATACTATATTTTGTCCTCGGGCTTCTCTTATACATAAAATATACAATATTAGTAACAATAGTTTTTTTTTTGTAAAGGCAGTGCAAAAGAGCCATGTTGCAAATGCGATAATAATTTTAACAATATAATAGACATTTTATATTTCACCGCATAACACATTACCGTTTCTCACGTTGCGGTAAAACATTTGTCAAATATTTTTAAACCAGGCAAATAATTATTGAACACAAATATTTCGTTTCTAAACCAACAGTTCCACTGTCACACCACTGAGGTAGATGAATTTTTAAAATTAATACTGCAATAAATCTATGGTAATTAGAAACGCGTCCGACATTTTGAAACTGTCTCACTTTCAACATGGCGTCAATGAAAATTAAGTTTCTTTAAAACTAACACGAAGCAATAAACAAATTTATCAGATCTAAAGAAGTTCGTTGTTATACAATTAAAAATAAATTATGGTCATAAAATATTGAATAATACGATACAATATATATATACATATAAAATAATGGTCGACCTTATTCTATGTCATGTTACAAACTGCCGTTGTTTAAATCAGTTATACTATCCGGCAGCCGCAAATAAATATGTTGTTGTTTGTCGATATTCTTTTAATTATTTTTTGTCAAATAGAATTTTATGGATTCCAAATAGTGCAAAATATGGTTGTACTACCCCTACAATATTCGCACACGTTAAGCGAAATTAAGATTATTTCTTGGCACCGGTTACTATGTGACGTAACTTTTTTAAAGTATAGAAACTCACTATTGTTTTGTCCATACCAACGGTTATTCGACATTTCAGATTATTTTTGATGCTTAAATACTACATAACAATGCTTCACCCATGATTTCAAATGTGTGTGTAGTCAGCACCATTAAGATTTAAATAGCCAAGCAATCTTTATTTTATCAACAAATAAGTCATTTCCAATGTCAAAATTTTAAAAGTCGACTTATAGTATAGGCAAAGTAGAAAAATAAAGATAAAAATGGTATTACATTTGTCATCTCCTGCTAATGCTATTCCTGTGCCTTGTTTTGACATTCACTTCACTTTTAATTTATCCGGCTTGTGAAGTACTAGTGGTATACTATATTGCCACCGGCTTTGTTATTATACCGGGTATCTCAAGACTGCTACCGAAAACGAAGCCGGGTGGTAGTTTCAGTGGCTACAAACACAATGCAACAAAAGTTTTCGCATAGAAACGCGACAATTATTTTTTATGATTTTTTAAATATCGTCATTTTTGGGTGGTAAATCCATAGTTTTTGCTAAAATAATAATTTAAACTCTCTTATATCTTAGAGTATTTATAAATTAAAGGGTATACACTATTATTTTAGGAAAAAAATTATTTACCACCAAAATATGGCAATAGGAAAAAAATTTCAAAAAAAATATTGTCGCTTATTTTTGCAACTTTTTCTGTTGCATTGTGTCTGAAGTCGCTTAAACTACCACCCGGCTTCGTTTTCGGTAGCAGTCTTGATATACCCTGTATTTATGAACGAAACGTTGTTAAGTCAATACAAATAATTGTCCAATATGTTGTAGATGTCAAGTTAATTCTTTATACTTAGACTTTCAAACAACACTGAATTAACAAGTATAATGCAAATATTTATTAAAAAATTTGGGTGCTGGGCTGTAAGCACAGTTGGTAGCTCGATTCTCATATGTTTTAATCCATGATTCGTTAATATTTCTTTTCTAGCACACACGCATGCATTCATTCAATTGGTAATCTGAACGCTTATTAATTTATAGCGTGGAATAAATCAGCTTAGCACAAAAAACGCATTTAAATATGCACATTCATAAAGCAACGAACAAACGCAATCACTTTCACACACTCTCATATCTATCCTAAAATACTTAGTCTTCATATTGTGTTATAGTCATTTAAACAGACATCTAGACAGACGCACAAAGGCTGCAGACTCTATAGATTAAATGTTATAATGTAGGCACTTTCAAAGCTACAGAATTAACTTCTACGTTCGCTGCTTGCACGTTCAAAGTCGATCTGTTATGTCTCATGTGAGACTTTACTAGATCTGAGTTTACTAAAGCCGCCATCAAGCTAAGCTCTCCTGCTAATACTGTAGCACAAATCAAAGATGCAAGCCTTGCAGAATTTTCTGCTGGACGAACACCTGCGCCTTTTACACCTAGAATCTCCAGACAGGCTCCTTGGCCGGTCAAGACTGTTCCTCCACCGACAGTACCCACTTCCAGCGAAGGCATGGTGCAGGTCACATAAAGATCTTCGTAATTCTCACCATAGACTTCCATGCTGGTTGAACAATTGCTACTGGTCACGTTCTGTGCTGGATCTTGGCCTGTGGCAATGAAAATTGCAGTAACCATGTTGGCAGCGTGTGCATTGTTCCCACCAATTGACCCCGCTAATGCTGACCCTGATAAATTTTTGATCTTATTGCATCTAGACAAAGTTTTGGCATCAGTTTTGAAAATTGTTCTCAAGTTCTCACTAGATATAACTGTCTCACAAACCACTCTTTTACCTCTTCCTTTGACCCAGTTTATTGCCGCTGCCTTTTTATCAGAACAGTAGTTTCCTGACAGGCTGATGACCTCCATGTCAGGGAAATAAGTTTTGAGCAGTTTCAGCGCATTCTCAGCTCCTTTTGAAACCATATTCATGCCCATAGCGTCACCTGTTGTTGCCCTAAAGCGGAGGTATAATGTGGCCCCGTCCACTCCAACGTGGATTTCTTGAAGACGGGCAAAGCGTGAGGTGGAATCAAAAGCCTTTTTTAATACGGCGTAGTTTTCTTGATTATCAATCCATTGGCGGCATTCGTGAGCTCGGACGACATTGGGTAGTTTAACTGCCGGCGCTCTCGTCATTCCAACATCTTCTACTACACTCGTAACTCCTCTTGTACCAATAGCTTTAGCTCCCCTGTTCGTTGAAGCGACTAAGGCACCTTCGGTAGTTGCCATAGGAATCATATACGCTTTGCCATCTACATATAAAGGTCCGGCATAGCCAACAGGGACGCCTACATATCCGATAACATTTTCACAACAAGCATTGAGAACTCTGCTGTAGTCGTAGTTTAAGTAGGGTAGCTGTTTGACAGCCATTTCTGTGTGGAAACGTGATGATACGACTCGTCTTCGAAGCCTAACACCTCTTAAGGGATCTCCCAAAACGGTCTCAAGTTTGTGTAATGGAATGTGTGACTGTTCCACTAACATTATTACTTCTTCGTCACTTAGACTGGTACATGCGCCAGACCTATACAATTCTAAACATTCAGCCATCGGCCTCTTCTTAGAATTTAGTTTTGAAGCGGAAGAGCTAGGCGAAAGAAGAGGCCACTCAACATCGTCAGCGTTATTGGCATCGTCAGTCTGAGTCGATACCTCAGAATTTGAGTCGTCGCCAACAGAAAATTTGGGTTTGCGCGATTCGTTTCCTTCTTTATAGTTTTGCACAAATTCTTTGACTGTCATATCGTTCATATCTATTACCCAATTGCGTTGCTCTTCGAAAAATACAAATTTAATGATCAAGGCGCACAGTAATGTCGCTATTACTATATAGTCAGCACTAACAGAAAACCATTTTACATACGAATGGAGTAGTACATTATCTCCCGGTGATCGTATCATATCATCTGAAGGACCTTCAATGATGCCATTGTCGGACGACCAAGGCCATCTGCTTGTCAAATGAACGCAAAGAAGACCCGCAGCCATAATCATCTTAACTCTTTGCACTACTGGGTTTGGTTTTAAATCTTCCTCGGAAAACGGACTGTCGGGTGACATTTCTTTTCTTCCAGACGCGAAATCAGCTACCAATGATAAACAGGCCGGGTAGAACGTCACGAAGACAAGATAGTCCACCAATAAAGCGAGGCACGCAAAGGTACACATATGTTCTAATCTAGGCACACCGGACAACGCTCCTACTCCCACTAACAACACTGCTAGGAGTGTATCTAATGTTGCAGTTGGACCTAACAATGACAGTGCTCTGCCAACTCTCTTCCCTTGATCTTCACCTGCAGACCAGCCTGCTTTGGCCATTCTAGCGCCTCTAGCCACATCAGCCACCAAAAGGAATAAAAAGGGAGCATCTTTAATACTAGCAAGTTCACTCCAGAACAAGCTAGCCACGGCCGAGGTGAAGATGAAACTGGCGAAGGTTGAAAAAACTCCAGCAATTATGAGTAAGTATTTAGAAGCTATTTTGTGAAGATTGGAGATTTGATAATATGCGTATAAGAGTGCTGCACAGCGTACAAAGGTCATGATAACTGCGTCTGCCGCTTGATATTCGGCTTCTAGGCCTGGGCAGGCTCTAGCCCAGCCGGCACAGTGCTCGGACCTGTTGCCAGGTCCATGTCGCTCGACGCTGGCCGCGCAAGCCAGTAAGGCTAGCGTGGCCACGATGACTTCCCATTGATGTCGGGCGCAGAATTCACCATGTGCTCCCCAGACTTTCATTTTCACTACTGCTGTCAGCTGGTAGCTGATATCTGGAATTAAAAGACGGCAAATGTTAAAGTAAGAAACAATTTTACGGTAATTTATATTTTTTTAGGTTTCCTTACTGGGTCCAGCTTATTTCGGAACAACCAAATTGGAAAACAATATGTTCTTGTAAATATAGAAAATCTATATATTTTCACCACTTTATATGGGTGTATTTCGGTTTTGATATCTACTCGTCACACATCGTTGTAATATTGAATTTACCAATTTCTCTAAGAACGTTGTAGCCTTGAAAGTATTGAGTAATATAATAACATTTTGTATTTGGAATACGTTCCCTCATTCCATGCAGTCTGTTTACAATACGATCTCCAATAAACAAAGCTTAAATTATATTTAACTAGAATGAATACTCCGCCAAATTTTCATTTTAGTTTGCATTCCACTTGTATTTGTTAAATAACTATTTACATTCAACTTCGGCATTCAAATAAGAAACAAGGTACAATGTGCTTGTAGTGATTAAAATCAATAAATTACGACTGATTTTAGAGGTAGTTTAACCAAATGAATGGACGAAACTGAAGCGAAGATGCGTAAAAATAGAACAAATATAACAGCACCTAATGACCGTTTGACCTAAATAGAAAAAAACTTGTTTAGATCTTAATCGAGACAATATTATCATAGTGAGTCCATCAAAACGGCACAATTGTGAAAACTGTATCCGCACAGCGAGTGTCTCACGTCCTTTCGAGCTGATGTGTCTGCTTTCAAAACCCGTTCTATTGCAAGTCAAAATCACTCTTACGTTACTGTATTCAAGGTCTTTAATAAATATTTTTGTCTCCAACTTTCTATGAAGTTTAAAGATTTAAAAAATGTTAATTCATTCATTATATTACTAAAACTCGATCTCAGGGAATATCATGAAAATACTTGGACGAAACTTTTAATTTTGAGACAAAGAATTTTATACGAAAGTGGGATGCATAACTGTATTTTAGGCGAGACGGGAAACCGGATTATTACAACATGAACTTAATTATTGAGATAAAAATAAGGTAACCGCTACAGGTAATTTCGGTTTAAGGTTCATTTACATTGTGTAATTTTTTTGCCAGTTGCATACACTTAAGAGCAATCATCGAAATGCACACTAAATGGCTTTTATTGGCTTTTAAACAATTTTTTTATTAGAAAAGCTAATAAGGGCGCATTGTAAAATCATCGTGAGATCGCTGAATTGGTATACATAGATCGCATCGTAAACCTAATTTTTCTGACATACATTCAAGGTCGCCTGGTAGTTTACCATTTGTTTGAGCAGACATCACACGTCACCTGATGTTACGAAAACTACGTGGAAAGCCAATTTTAACTTTATCATTTCAAAAATAAAGTTAAATTTTAGTTGTGTAAAGGAGTATTAAATTTTTAGAGCGTTATTGGTAAAAGTAAAGAGCGTCTGGGTAAATTTTTGTATAAAAGGCTCTGATTTATTCGTGGGTTTTTATATCTGTTACATTAATTAGGTGTTAAAAATGTATTTTCGCGAGGACATTTGCACCACGGTGTTATAAAACTGTATATTAGATCAATTCGGTAATTTTATCGCTTATCATAATCTCTGTAGTCTTCATCAGACACTAAAACCCGTGACCACAAAAGCTGTAAAGTAATCGAAACGTCGCGTCGGGAAGTTAAAATACTACAAAACTAAACCATATTCGCGATAAAATCCGTAAATAAATAGTTTTAATTCAATACTGGTCTTCATCCTTGCTAAAAATCGATAACGCGAGTATACTTTAACTTATACTTTATGGAATATATCTTCAGGGAACCTGCATAGCGCATACCATAGAGATCTTTACACAAATATACTTGAAGTCTGCCAAACCCAAATAGGCCAGCTTGGACTGGGGCCTAAGCCCTCTACTTGTAAAGGTGTCTCGTGCCTGCAGAGGGTTGAATTTGTAATGTTATTTTTCTGATTATTATGAAACAATTATACGGACCCCCGGATTTTGTAGCGTCGGCTATATCCTTTCACCAATTACAAGGTTCAACAGACTTTTAATTTTTATTCGACGTACCAATTTGTCGCACTTTTTCTGACATTTTATCGACCTTCCTTTGTTGTGACATGACCTTTCATTTAGAACCGTGGTTCTTTTGGTTCGTGCTTCTCATGTCTGTCGACAACTTAAATTGATTGAGAAGGCTTATGTTAACGCAATTGAAGCTGAAAAGTATTCGTAAAAGAGGAAGTTATGCACATCACTGTTGCTGGGTAAACCCTCCTACTAAATACTATCTTATTCATACACAATTTTAAAACCTATTTTAGCTATCGAATGTTTTGTTTTCTTCGTTAAAACTGAATTCAACAGTCGTTCGAAAGGGAAAAATTAAACAGTAAATAATAATAAATAAATAACACCCAACAGTCACATACATAGTCCTGACCCCACATTAAGATCGAGTCTTGTGTCGTGGGTATCAGGAACTACGAGAGACTTTTCGGTCTCACAAACACCCAGACCCGGAAGAAATATTTGTGGGCCGCACAAACATTTCTCTCGGTGCGGGGATCGAACCCGCGGCCTCTCGTTTCACAGGCAGCGTCTAACCGCCTGCGCCACGGTGGCTGTCAAATAAACATTTTCTACGTTCTTTTTTGTTTATTTTTATCTATAGACTGTTGTTTACCTTCAACCTTTCCATGTATATTAAAGGGCATACCGGAATTCCGGAGAGTATTTTAAAATGTCGCGACAATTCCGCAATTCACAATAATAACTCTTGGTTTCTAAAATAAATTGGGATCTACTACCATCCATCACCTGTAATGGCACTATCATCCCATATAGTGAAACCGTCAAGAATTTAGGTTTACTTCTTGATAGGTCTCTCACTTGGGGTCCGCAGCTTCGTGAGGTTAGTCGAAAGCTGTTTGCCTCGGCAAGGTCCTCGCGAAGGTTGAGCAATCTTCTACCCATTACCACGAAGATTTCACTTGCGCAATCTCTCCTTCTCCCCATCCTTGATTATGCTGATGTCAGCTATCTAGATCTCACCGAGGACCAACTTAATAAGCTTGAGCGTCTCCAAAATCTCTCTATCAGATTCATATTTGGGCTCAAGTGGTTACCCATCCGGTTTCGTCGGAATACTCATATTCTTTCACTTCTATACAAAATTTTGTTTAATCCCCTAACGCCTTCGTATCTTAAAGAGCGATTCATCTTTCTCCATGATTCGCTTTCAAGATCCTTGAGATCGTCGGAGAACTTGAAACTGAGAATGCCCTTGCACTCCACAGTATTGATGGACAAATCATTTACTGTCCAAGCTGTCCGACTGTGGAACTCACTACCAATTGAGTTGCGACGGGCTGAAACACTGTCGTCATTTAAAAGAAAGGTCAAAGAACATTTCCTCTCACAACAAGAATGTAGCTGAGAATAATTTGTCCATTCTCACTTTGGTATATTTTTAGGATAGGTATATAATATGTTTATGTATATGTATGTATTATAGGTATGTTTGTATATGTGTACGTATATGGATACATATATATTTTGAGTGTTTATGTTATATTTTCATTTTTAGCTATTAATTGTAGATTATTATTATTTCTTTTACTCCTTAGACTGCCCTTTCTATCTCCTGTTAGTATATCCATCCCATGGTTGCCTGTAAGAAATTACCTAGTGTGATAAGGCCGCCACTTGTACTATTATTCTTATTGTGTAATATCTTCATAGAATAAATAAATAACTCTTAAATTAATACGAAAATATATCTCTTCGGAAGAGCTAAAGTACAATCAAACAACTATATGATATACATATTAAGAGCAGCGTTATCTACCGTTCTCTGTTATCATAAGATTTAAGAACATAGTCCATTATTGTATTCAAATGATAGGCAAACGATTTATATATGGAATTATTTTTTCTACCGATATCTTACCGTACATGTTAGATAAATAAAAATTAAAGTCGTTATTTTGTAAATCACTGTATGCAGTATGGGAATCCGAAATAAACGATACAAGGGAAATATTTTTAAAAGCAAAAAGTATATGTTTATTTCTTGTACATGAACGGCTTGCTCGTCTCGCTATTCATTGCAATAAAAAAAAAGTACGTATATGCCAAAATACTTTTAAAAAAAGGGCAAAACACTGATTAATTTGATTTGTTTACTGCTTTTTCTTAGTGGGATTAACATTGTCGCAGCCTAAAGACCATAGAAGGGTAAGACATTTAGTATTTTTATGAGGTAAAGTTGATAATATCAACTATAGTAGATAGGTAATGAAGGTACAAAAAATCATTATGGACTTTATCCAGAAACTTTCGCATCGCTGATCGCAATGTGGGAACATTTTATTTGCCTTAGGATATTTTGGAACTAAATATCACAACGATTGTAGCAAGCAATTGTACTACAAAAAGTCAGTTATTTTTATTTTAAACTTTTTTTTTATTTTGCGATAAAAAGTAATAGAAATAAAGTTGTAGGTAATTTAAACAAGTAAAGTGTTATATTTAGTATATATTTTTACGAGATACAAGGGGAAATCCTTCGCACCCATTCTTCCAAAATGGCAGGTGGTGGACTAGGTTGGCGACTTTATAATGTTGACCTCAAGCTTATAGTAATCCCCCCCTAATCATTAATAAACTGAAATTGTGACCTCTGAAAACGAGCAAAATGCAACATTTCAATGCACTATATTACGTATCTTTGTTTCAATTCTCAATATACTGAATATTGTTAATTGCCTTCATATAGCGTAAACTATTAAGAATAGTGTTTCACTGTTCAACGATAATTCTTGGCTTAATTTAGACATATCTCTAAAAATAGAGATCAAAACAAAAACGCTTAACAAAATCTCTTCTATCTACAATACAAAAATGTCCAATACATTTTCGTGTCACAACGCATATAGCAACAGAACAATAAAGACGTGACGTCATAGTACAATAATTATGCAGTCCCCGTATTGTTACACAAATAAGGCACGTCGGAGAGGAAACTATGGATGTCTGCGTGTAGTAGACAAGCCCTTAAACATCGACAATTATATCGATAAAACTAGAACCACAGGTTATAAATAAAAGTTGTACATTACTATAGGATGGGACACGCCTGCCGAGACAGTGGTTGCGAATTCAAATTCCACGGCATATCCCTGACTTTTAATTGGTTTGTATTGGTGGTCAAATACCGCGGACTTTAGAAAAAGTTTTGAAACCAGCATAGCAAATGTTATCTATCCTAAATGGTATAGTTCCGCCTTAAAAAAGATTATTAAAGAAAAACATAAATACTTTACTAAATTTAAAAAATATGGCAATCTGTCTGATCAAATCAGCTATAGAATACTCAGGGAGAGGGTAAAAAGAGTACAGAATGAGTGTTACACTAATTATATTAAATCAGTGGAAAGTTCAATTAAAAATAATCCTAAATATTTTTGGAATTATTTCAAATCTAAATCAAAATCATCTTGTCTTCCAAGCTCAGTTTGTTATGGGAGTATTACAGCTAATGAGGGTAAAAGTATTTGTAATTTGTTTTCTGATTATTTCTACTCCACTTTCTCAGGTCCATCTGTAACTCCTCCTTCTTTATCTCATTCAAACAATTTAGAAACTGCGGTCAACATATCTAACATATTAATACGCCATGATATATTAGTTAAATTATTGAAATCTCTTGATCTTACCAAGTCAGCTGGACCAGACAATATCCCTGCTATCTTTCTAGTTAACTGTGCAGAAACTATTTCTATTCCTATAGGGTTGTTGTTTGCCAAATCATTAAGGGAATGTACTATGCCGTCGATATGGAAATCAGCGTACATAACGCCAATACATAAAAAAGGCCCAAAGACGGACGTGTCAAACTATCGACCAGTTTCTAAATTATGTTTAATAGCCAAGATTTTCGAAAAAATTGTGTACTCTCAAGTTTTTGGAGCTTTAAAATGTTTAATAAAAAATCATCAACATGGTTTCATGAGTAAAAGATCGACAGTTTCTAATCTTATAATTCTAGAAGATTATCTTACTGACAACATAAGTATTGGCAAACAGACTGATGTTATATACACGGACTATAGTAAGTGTTTCGATAGAATCGATCACTGTATTCTTATCACCAAACTAGAATCAATGGGTGTTAGGGGTGACTTATTAAGGTGGTTTGCTTCTTACATAGACAACAGATCTCAAGCAGTTGTTATAAATAATTACATATCAAGTTGGGTGAAGGTACCTAGTGGTGTCCCTCAGGGTTCACTTCTGGGTCCTTTGTTATTATATTATTTGTAAATGATGTTGGCGAGTGTTTTCAGTCTTCTAAGTTACTCTGTTTTGCAGATGATATGAAAATCTTCTCATCCATTTCGTCACAAGCGGATGTCCAGGCACTTCAATCTGATCTAGATCGTCTTGACAAGTATTGCTACTTGAATAAGTTGGACCTTAATCCGTCAAAGTGTTCAGTTATTACTTTCACTCGCAAGAAATATAATTTATCTTCTGAATACTATTTGAAGGGTCAGAGACTACCCAAATTTCAAAAGATTCGTGATCTCGGAGTTACATTTGATTCCAAATTAATTTTTAATGAACATATTGATAATATCATAAATAAAGCGTCTCAAGCCCTAGGGTTTGTAATGCGATCCACAGCTTGTTTCAAAGAGGTCAAGACTTTTAAAATTCTTTATTGTTCATTTGTAAGAATTATTTTGGAATACGCATCACAAGTGTGGAATCCAAGATATGATAAGTACATAGACAGAATAGAGCGTATTCAGAAGAGATTTATTAAATATCTTTGTTTTCGCACCAATCACACATATAAAAGTGATGATTATACTAAACTCTGCGCCAAATATCACTTTCTTCCCTTACGTGAGCGACGCCAGATAGGTGATATAATTTATATGTTAAAAATCCTTTCTAACACTATAGACAGCCCTGAACTTCTCGCTAAAATTAAAATTAACGTCCCTGTTGTAACCACGCGGCAATTTTCCCCTCTTAGCTTGTCTGTGGCCCCATCAAATTATAGGCAGAACTCTTTTATTTGGAGAGCAAGTAGAACCATTAACACAAGTTGCAAATCACATGACATTGATATTTTTAACGTCAACCTAAAGTCTTTGAAGCGGGTGCTGAGTCGTGATTTCTTTCTTAAGCATGATGAGTTGAATGATATTAGTGACCTATAATTGTGTAACTGCTTATGCTGAAGCAAAGCATGTGAACGTGTTGTTATTAATTTAACAATAAATTTATTGTTGTACTTGCACTTAGATATAATTTGTTACTTAACAGCGGAGACCTTTATTTGGCTTTTTGTTACTTAAATTCGTTGATTACATTGTCATTAATGCTGTTGGTCTTCTTAAATAAATAAATAAATAAATAAATAAATAATCAATACAACACATTTACAACATTTTCTATGGTATATGAAGTTAGCTAGCGTGGTGGACTACAGCCATTAAGGAGGAAACTACGGATACACAAATAAGTACGAAAAGTCAGAGGTGCGTTGGTCTTGAATACCTCTGATTTGTCAGCTCAGTTTTTCGCCAGCTAAAATATCACACAGTCGTATTTTCAATACATGAGCATTTAACAACTCCACGGCAAGATTTGTTTGGTCAATACGTCGCCTAATATGCTTTAGGTTAGTGACGTCACAAATGCGGTTAAAATGGCGCCCTTATCTTATATCAATAGCAATTACCACTTCGGTGTGAACTATGACGAAGGAATAGTCGAAGCCTACTTTTGACACTACCAAGTCACAAAAGAATAAGGCAGTAAGTGTCTGTACCTCTCCGTGACCAAATCTTCAAATTAGTCTTAACTAAAGTGTATAGTATCACATATGTCGGGAATGTTCTAAGTAACCATTCAAATATCTATATAATAAGCGTATAAGCAATCTTATAGAATTTATTTTTATTCGTAGCTTTAACTAGATTAGTACGGTAGGTCTCTCATATGTCATAGGCCGCTTGGGGAGGTGCCACCGCAATGTCTGATTCTCCTACCAAACAGCAGTGTTAATGGACTGTTTTGTTTCGGATTGTAGGGCATTGTAGCAAGATTACTATATTTTATTTATATTTATCGTTTGTTTCAGGATGGCGAGGGCTGTGGATTGACTTTTGAACATTGCTTTGTAATTCAAATTATTGTCTCGTTTTAGTTTTTGTTGATGAGCGGTCGTATCGCTTACCATCAGGCGAACGGCATGCTCGTCTCGTCATTCAATGCAAATAAATAAGTATTTCTTATGAAATTGTTCAAATAATATCGATATCCAGTCGTGGCATCCCTATTCAGATGTACGGGCGCACTGATCGTTGTCGCGACCTGCTTGGTTAATGGCAGCAGGAAAAACATCAGGTAAATATTTCTGTTCTCGCACATTCTCGGAAAAGACAGATACATATATACAGGGTATATCAAGACTGCTACCGAAAACGAAGCCGGGTGGTAGTTTAAGCGACTTCAGACACAATGCAACAGAAAAAGTTGCAAAAAAAAAGCGACAATTTTTTTTTTGTAATTTTTTTCCTATTGCCATATTTTGGTGGTAAATACATTTTTTCCTAAAATTATAGTGTATACCCTTTAATTTATAAATACTCTAAGATATAAGAGAGTTTAAATTATTATTTTAGCAAAATCTATGGATTTACCACCCAAAAATGACGATATTTAAAAAATCATAAAAAATAATTGTCGCGTTTCTAAGCGAAATTTTTAATTGCATTGTGTTTGTAGCCACTAAAACTACCACCCGGCTTCGTTTTCGGTAGCAGTCTTGAGATACCCGGTATATATATATATATATATATATATATATATATATATATATATATATGTATAGTTTATGTATATATGTACATAAACTCATGTCTTTTTTCCCAGGGCGGTGCAACCGGGACCCACGTTTCGCTTTGCATTTTCCGTTCCACTATGTAATAGGGTGCGAGCCTATCGCCTAACTCTTGACGGGCTAATAATGAATAGGAAAATTCAATATCACTTTGCCCGGGATTGGAGAATACACTACTTATTGAGTCTCTGCAACAGCGATTTAATTATGAGTTATGACAGTGCCGTGAAGGTATTGGGCGCAAAAAAAAAATACACAAAATTTCCTTCAAATAATTCGTACAAAAATGAAATAAGCACTAAAACGTTCGATAAATCCAACCAGGTGTATTATTGTACAATAATAAATATGTATTTTACGACAAATAAATGTATGTATTGTTTATGGGTTAGAATGTACTCCACCTGGACATAAATCACGCTATAATAGGGCGGAAACCCGTTACTGACCCATGGAAGTGTTTTTAAATCGTAAATAATGGTGAGACGAGCGTGGTATTCGCCTGATGGTAAGCGATACGACTGCTAATAGAGAGCAGCTAAACCAAACAACACCATAAATTACACAGCAAGCCTTTCATTCCCCTGCGCTCGCCATCCTGACACATAAGATGTAAAGTCTCAATATGTCCTCCGGTGATAATGTCCTCCGATCTGGAACACAACAATTCATTTACACTGCTGTTTGACTGGAGAAATGCACACTCAGGTGATACCTACCCAGGCGAATTTTCACATACAACAGACCTACCATCAGCTTCGGATTCATATTTGGCAGTAGCCCCTACTGCCAACTATGACAACCTATGGTGCGATTCCACTTGTTAAGCACATGATAACACCTACTCCTAGTGTCTGTGCTATAGATAGTTTCAACCAGGCCGTATAACTGTATCGCCCGGTGCTAGAGTCTTTATTTGGATTGCATTTTTAAGGACAGATGTATTGTCAATTTAGTGTTATTGCGGAAAAGTGATTAAATTCGGCAGATTACAGCAAGGTGAACGGACGACCTGTTTAAAGATGCAGGAAATCGCTGGATGCAGGCCGATTCCAATAGGTCGATGTCGAGATACTTGCGGGAGGCCTATGTTCAGCAGTGGACATCCTGTGGCTGAGATGATGATGATGATCATACTATCGACTTTATTCATAGATAATTTGAAAACCTAATACATCTAGTAATATCTAAGAACGAAGTCTTTAATGTACACAATCGCACTCCCTCTATTATGATTACTATATATTATTATTTAATAGGGTTATTTTCGCTCATAAACTACATGCATGAAGTAACATGAAACCGTTGGTTCTCTGGTGCATGAAAGGACAAACCGTCATAAAAAACAATCATACTTCAATAGAACCTATGCTTGCATTAATCTTCGTTTGTTATATCTTGATTCGCACTGATTCGTTATCCACTCATCGGCTTATCATATTGACGTGGACCTTCCACGTCATCATTATGCATATCACATAGCTAAATGATATATACATAACTTTGTATCGTATTATCTATACTAATGTATAAAGCTGAAGAGTTTGTTCGTGTCAGCTAATCTCAAAAACTATTGAAAAAAAAGTAATTATCGAGGAATGCTATAGGTAATATAACAATACGCTATTACCAATAGCAATAGGAGCAGTAGTGAAAAATGTTTCATTAACGGGGAATCTTATTCCTTTTGAGAGCGTACCGCCGATTGTACTATAGATATGGGATGTGATTTTTTTCTTTGTGTATTCTTTGACTTGTTTTATGTATAATAAAGTGTAATAATAATGTGATTACCATTTACGAAAATAAACAATATTTTGAAAAGCTATACGATACGGCGATTCGTGCCCTAAATTTTAACCTACAGACTCTGTTTAAGTTAGTGGTTTTTAACCTTTTAGCGATGAACATATAAAATGTCTGTTTTAATATGTGCCACTCAGTTGGTTTTTTGATTTGAGGATAATATAGAGTACTGAAATGTGGGTATTCCACCTATCCATAATCCAGAATGGTTTCATAGACCACCGGTTTAGAGCCACTAATATAGTACAGTCTGCCACAAACTAATGTCTGTCAACCAATATTATTCCATCTGTATTTTAAAACCTTACAAATCAATTTCATCTTCGCTCTTTAATGCCTTAAGACTACTTTCGAGAAATTATTACAATATTTTTTAATGCTCAAGATCATGGAAAAATCACTTAATACCAAGCATAATCTTAATTTTCTTTTGGTCACACAAAAATAAATGTTCATACGATCTTACAGTTTCAGGATAACGATAAATTAATACACCCAACAATTGCATTTAATTTTTAACGACTTTTTATATATTAGGTGAAGTATATGATGTTCAGATAAACTTTTAACTGTCTCTTGTTAAGGCCTAACAAGGGGAAGGGAATATTATAGTTATCAGGTAAAATGGACATGATCTTGCATTTATCCTTTCAGTCATCTAATCTACACTAATATTATAAAGAGGAAAACTTTGTTTGTTTGTTTGGTTGTAATGAATAGGCTCAAAAACTACTGGACCGATTTAAAAAAATCTTTCACCATTCGAAAGCTACATTATCCACGAGTAACATAGACTATATTTTATTTTGAAAAAAAAAATAGGGATCCGTAAGATATTTGGATTTTTCGGACACAAACTGAAAAAAATCAACCAAAGAAGTTACTTATTTTGCGTACGCTGCCTAAACTACAAAAGATAGAACCATAAAATGTTATAATTAATTGTAGATCTTATAAATATCTACAAAAAAGTCCGCGACACACTATACCTATCTATGTCGAGTGAGGCACAACAACCACATTTTTATTTAAAAATCTTGAATTTTTTATTGGACTACATTTAAACGCGTTTATTTTACTCATGCTATTAATCCTTATCAAAATAAATTATTTCATCAATAAGTACAGTTTATGTTGATAATAGTTGGTCTTTGAATGATTAAAATTGGACGTTTGGTTTTGAAGTTGTGGTGAAATTAAAATATTACGATTTCTGCTGCACAAAAATTTCATAAGGCAATCTTTATATGTAGTATGTGTATATGGAGAGACGGGATATAATAGAGTGGAAGGTACGGGAGAAGGCTGGGATAGCTGACAGATTTGATAGGACGAAATATAAATGCACGTTATAAGACGGGATGGATAATAAATAGAAAGGACGGGATGGATTGGGAAGAGACTGAACAGACGGATGTGACGGGATTGAGCCGGACAGTAGGACAGCTACGTCAAGTTTAGGTATACAAGAGTTTATACGAAAAATAACATGTATTTGGTGTGGAGTTGAATCAAAAAATATATGCACCCAGACGAAGCTGGGCCGGGCCGCTAGTATGTTAATATATTTAATAATTACTTCAAGAACCCATAGTAAAACTGTAAAGAATAAAGATACAAAAATGCGAAATTATATTAGTCAATTATTTTTCCATGTTATACTAATTATCACAAATCATAATCATTATCAGATCTGAAATTTTAAGTGATCAGTACCCTTTGTATTTAGGTCACCATAGAAATATACCTTTTGTTACATGTGCAATAGTAACTTATAAATTAATTTCTTATTAAATTAATGAAATCAAGATAATAAGACTATTCATCTTTTCAAATTTTTCATTTCAAAAAATATATGGTGTAAGGAATATATTTCTTAATCTTATACCACAAGTAAATTATCAGAATAAGTATGTTTAAACTAGAAAAAAAATCAATGTAGGATATACAATGTTTTTGTAATTTTTCTAGAGGCTTACATTTGCATCAGTTGGTATAGAAATATATTTTCTCTCTCTCCAACGTGGAAAACCCACAGTAGTGACCAACATAATATGTGCATTGCATTTTGAGAGGAGCTAATGTACAATAAGATTTACATAATTATCACAACTTGTACTGTACACCTAACACTTAATTGTTACTGTTACCATAAGATACAATATAGTCACTTTATTGTATTAGTATAAGTAAAAATTTGTATAAGTAAAAGAAAATTAAGTAATTTTATTCCATAGATCTGCCATTACTAATTGGATAGACAGTACTCTATTGAATTATAAGGCTAGATATATTATATTACTCCCAAATCAAGGGGACTGGATGTTAGGCAACAGGGATAAACATATAATTTTGCCACTTTACAAGTACCACTATTCTTTAGATTGTAGAATATCATTACTTGACAGAATTTGATCCCTATTAGATATTATCGAATGCTGTAATAATACAGAATTGTCTTTTTTCAAAATTATGGAATTCAAATCCGCGCCAGCAATAAATAAAAGCTTATAGCCTTTCAAATTCTAGCAATGGGGAATTTTGTTGACTTTCAATAAACCTCATAGTTAGAGATTTGGTCATCCATGCCCGATTGAAAACTTCACCCTGTATATTCCACAATCTAATAGGTTGTGGGACACATATCAACTTATTGCAGTCTTATCTTACTCATTCAAAGAAAAGGCTATATCTAACCAGCAATGAGATGTTTAATCTGTTAAAGAATAGTGCAATGAATATTTATAAAAAAATATATTTGCAGTCATATGTGTCAATACTAACATTTATTGATATTTTGTCCGATAATCTTTTTAAGTATTTATTTAAATCTTTACACAAAAATAAAAATGCAATATATCCATATTATCATATTACACATCAGTTTTTTTTGCTTTTCCTGACCTGAACATTTCACTCAAAAACTTTTTAAACTAAAAGACATCATCAACATTCTACAGAATATGTTTAGAATTTTAGAAAACTCCAATTTTTTCCGCATTATCAATATTTCTGAAGTAATTCAATGTCAAAGTTGGAATGGAATGCTTTAATTTACCAAAAATCTGCTCTAAATATTGCTACAAAGTTGTCTAGTAAATTAAATTGAAAGGAATTAAATTATCTACAAGAGCTTGCAAATCAGTGCGAAGATTGTTGTCCCTCAATGAAACATACTTTTTGTTTAGGGAAAAATTTTTATTTTCAATAAATATAAACATAATTTAGATCTAAGTCTGGAGTTCTTGGAGAAATTAACTTGCTACTGTTTATGAGCGGTCGTATCGCTTACCATCAGGCGAACGGCTTGCTCGTCTCGCCATTCAATGCAATAAAAAAAAAAAATAGCTTGAAGTTATTTTTGAAGTGAAAACTTCTTTAGCGGCGTTGAGCACTTTTTCTGTAATGGGTATAAATTCTTAAACTCGCGTCAGGACACGTGACCTGATCGTAAGACGAAAAGCGTAAGACGGATGGAGAGTAGACAGCTGTCAGTTAGCTGTCAGTTTATAAAGCTTTGATGAATTGCCAATGATTTTGAGTGGAGATTTCAACATAAACTTCGCAGACGATAAAAATCAACTATTAATTGAATTTTTAATAATGAATTTGGTTTAACTATGTCGAATGATCGCAATCTTAGCACAACGAAATACAAAACTACTATTGATGCGGTCTTTATTAGACATTTAAATAGGTTCGAATCAAAACTGTTCGTTTCTTACTTCAGCTACCATAAACCTATCGTATCAGTTTTAGAGATTGGCGATGATAGTTCTGGTAATGATGATGGTGAAAAAGTCATTGAAATTATGGATGAAAGTTGATTTTTCGGAGAGTATAAACTTTTTAATGTAAAATAATTGTAATAGTTTTAAAGTGTTAAATTTTTAATGTAATATAAATTGTCATGTTTGTGTACGATAGCGCAATAAAGGAATATTGTATTCTACCACATAAATGATAGTACTTTTATACTGATAAAGCAATTGGTGCAAAATTATTCCCTAACCATTCCAAAATATCAAACATGCTCAACGTTAATAATCAAGTTTTCACTTCTGCCGGCACTCCCGGAGTGCAACCCGTCTTTTTTTTTGTATGAGTCTCTCTGAAATGTAAAATTTGTCATTTCCCCAAGAACTCCGGGCTTGGATCTAAATCTGGGGGCGCGGCCGAGCCCCCTCCAAGTCGAGCTATAGGCCGTAACATCCTTTTCTCGAAGCAATTCAGACCATTTTCAACCCCCTATAACTTCGTTGTGGCTAAAGCATGAAGCTTGAATTTTCAGTTACTAAGCAGGCATTGTGTAAACACGGCATATTTAAAATTTCATTCAATTTGAACCAGTAGTTTAAGAATTATAACTAGTCAAACTTTCGCAATTTTGTCACTCACTGACTGACTGACCGATCATCAAAAGTCTAAGGCACTTCTAGCAGACATAGAACCTTCAAATTTAGAATATAATTAGTGTTTCGTGTCTAAAGTAAGGAAAAATTCAAACATTTCATAATTTGTGTCTAGTTTTCTAGATACACCAACTGCGTGAATAACTTTGTAATCCCATATAAATGTATAGGATTACAAAGTTACATTTGCAGTTAATGAATCATTGTACCCGTATATAATGGAATAATAGTTGTAGATAGATATCTATATACATGAGGCATAACAGGAGGGGATATAGAGAGGGAAATGGTGTATTCAGCCCATGAAACTGTACAACATTCCTCTAGAAAAACATGACGAAGAAAAACTTGCAAATAAATAGATTAAATTACTCGAAAATATCAATTACAATGAAAGAAAGAACATTAATAATCAAATCCGCTATACTTGTGATAAATTGATACCTACAAAAATAAGAAAAATCCATAAGACAGAGGCTTTAAGAAAGATCGTTAGTGATATTCTAGAAGTAAGAAGTACCGAAAAGGATAAAAGAAGGACTCTACAAAAAGACGTGAGATCCCATCAAAAACATCCTGTAAAAAAATTCCAAGTCTCGCAGCTCAGGTTTTCTACCGCAAAAAGTTGTGAGATGCATGTAATACCAAGTCGATTAATTTATTTAGTCCTTAAGAGCGTTTATACCCTGCACGCGCTTTTTGGCTTAAAAACAGGACTTTTCAAATGAGTTAATAGCCACCAAAAAACAATTTAAAGGAAAAATAATTATTACTAATTTTAGAAAAGGTTGTCATCTAGGGATTTTGGTGGAAAACATTATAGATTGATGGATAATTTGTGAGTACTATACGGATTACTGAACACAAGTTTCGTTATTTAGGATTTAAATGGCAATTTAGAAGCTTAAGATATCCGAAACCACTAAATATAAGATGAAAATAAAAATATTATCAGACTAATAAGACCCTTATGGAGGGATTTTGCTAAGAAAAATAATCTTTTTGTGTTTAGATCCTGAAAAATAAAAATTTAAACAATGCGAAATTATTCAGAAACTCTCATCAAGAACATATTTTTTTTCACCAACTTATCGTACACAATTTTTTATAGCAATTGCATATTACAATAGAAGAACATCTTATCAATAAATTACCATTTTATATTTCAACAAAATTAGTTTTCATGTTTTCTACAAATATTTTAAAAACCACTATAAAACACGCTGTCCGACGTGGATCAAATCAGACCGCCGCGCCGCAAGGCCTTCTAGAGGGAGGACGTATCGCTCGTCGCTCCGGCCTGGCTGCAGTCGATTATGCTGCGCGTAGTAAAAATAGCCACGCGCGGAATGCGATTACCACATCTTAGTACTTTGGTAGTAAAATATTTAATTATTTTTATTACCTACAATGATTTTGTAGTGAGTATAAATTATGTTTCAGGTAATATAATGGGATGTAATTCCGAGGCTAAATTATGTTATGTATTGTAATATAAAATTAAATATATTTCGTAATTGTAAGGGGTTGTAAGGCCCCTAACACTATTTATGTGTTCGAACACGAAATGATTAATAAAACGTCCGTAGTGTATACTGATTGAACACTGATTTGAATGCAACTTAACAATGTAATAATAACGAAAATATGATTAATATCCAAAATTTGTATTATTATTTGCTTGCACAGTAATATTTGTCTACTTATAATGCAAATAAAATATTTGTATGATATTATATTACAGTTACATTTCAATTGAATATTTGAAGCGCACGGATCAAAGTTGTTTGAGCCGATTGTATAGCGAGCCGACGCGGCAGCTCTACGCACACAGCTTTGGTCGCTTATGTGTGCGTGAAATTAACGAAGAAATACCTATAGTTGACTTTGCGCGCAAGGTGTATACGCTCTTAAGGGACCTTCTATATAAAGTTATTACGTTAGTTATTACCATATCAATATTAAAAATTCTTTACGTTTTAAATAAATAGATCGACTTGGCCAGCAGCATTATGTATAAATTGTACGATACATTATATTTGCATGCGATGACATGCATCTCACAACTTTTTGCGGTAGAAAACCTGAGCTGCGAGACTTGGAATTTTTTTACAGGATGTTTTTGATGGGTTATGTTTATAATTACTGAAAATATATATTTTTCCCTAAACAAAAAAGTAAAACTAAACGTGAAGTAAAGTGTAACTAAAACGGCGAAGGAAAACATTGTGAGGAAACCTGCATACCATAGCGATTTATAAAAATTTCTATGCTGTGTAAGTCTGCCAACCTGCACTAGGCCAGCGTGGTGGACTATATGGCCTAACCACTCTCAATTGTACTCACAGTTGTAGAGTAGGCCCGTGCCCTGCAGTGGGAAGTTTATGGGCTGATACAGATACAGAACAGAATAAACAAAAAAGTAGGTTTCATCCAGGGACAACAATCTTTGCACCAATACTAAATTTCATAGTAAAATGGGCATTCTCCTTTGGAGTAAAATTAAATCGAGTGGCAATTTTTAAAGATTTTCTACAGTAATTTCCTGCACAGGCTTTCCAAAAACTCATTTTTTGTGAGTTGTGTTTGTAAACCATTATTAATTTTGCACCCATTATAAAATAATACACTCTCAAAGTAAAAAAAATAAGTAACTACACAACTTTTGCATTAAGTTGGACTCTGAGACCATGTCTAAAATGGGTTTGTGGCCTGTCTATAAAAAAGGTTGAGTACCGCTGGTTTAAAGCAATGTCTTACAGATAACCATGGGATGGACTTAAAAGAAATGGTAATGTTCATTCTGGTAATGTTAATTAGAACAACAAATATTAAATAATTAATCCCTACATTGCAAGTTTAATATTAATTTAGTAAGATATTATAACTACTGACTTAATAATATATTGATTTATATAGGTGAAATCAGTAAAATCATCTGCAAAACTTAGTGAGAAGTTATATTTTTGTAAAGTATGAAAAAAGTAAAACAAATAACAATTAAAAATATCAGCACACACCACAAGCTTGGAACCAATTCGAAAAATTGTGGGCACTATCAATCACCATATAGACATGTACCATAATTTACCTTTTGGCTAAAATAATGTATGGCCCGCCAAATAAAAATACACTATAGTTCCATGCACAATACAAACTGTTTTCTGATTTCTGAGTAAATATTTATCTCTTACTGTTTAGAAAGTATGCCAAGCATGCAAAGGTCATTAATTCTTTAATACTGGGTCAGCTGGTAGACATAATAAATAACATCAAAACAAAAAAATAAGATTCTCTGTGATAATACATGCGCATCCGGCAGTCGGCACGGTTATTCGTTTAATATGCATCTTTTAGAAGACACGCGAATTTTTTGCTCTTCCAGGAACACCCAAGACATACTTCAGATTCAGTCTCGTAAAAAAAATATACAAAGCAAGAACTGGCACGCAGACTGCGATTAAATCACTCATAAATATCACGAACGCGTTTAGACTACAGATATCCTATTATTATTTAAATTCACGGCATATTTGAGACTATTACGTGAATGAAGTTTTCACTTTTCCATTGGCTGTACAATTAGATATATAATAATTACTCACCAGTAGCCGCGGTAATGGCGATGAATATTAAAGTTAATTCCACACACAATTAAGTTACGTGAGAGATTTATGTTTAGCGTAATTTATAAATTCTCTATTGTGAATTACATGACACTGCCCGACATTTTTTGAGTGAACTGCAGTGAACTGACTGGCAAGTGGCAGTGGCAACTGGCAAGTGGCCAGGCAAGTAGCATTGACAGATGGATAGAGATTGCCAACTTTTTGTCAGCAAAAGTTCAGTAATGCCAATTAATATTATTATAATTCTACTGTAAAGTCCAAAACAATTAAAATGCTGATAATGCTAAGATAATTAACATCTTTTCTAATTCTTTGAGCATTTCATATATTTTAAACCTAAACGGAGCTTAGTCTCTGTCGTGTGTTTCACAGTTTAGGGAAGTTGAGTACTTTCACACGTCTCAAAAAGGGTAAAATTAATAAATAATAATGTTATAGTCAATTAAATATATTAACGATCAAAATATCTATCACAAAATAAAAAGTAGGACCAAAGTTATTCGAATTTGCGACGCCAGAATCCAACGAGCTCTCGAATATTTCTCCTTTTCTAAAACAGTATCTTCTAAAAGAAATTCGTGACATATTTTGGTGTCGCAGATCTTCTTTATCCGTCAAAACTTCCCAAAAGGATACAAAATATGGTATAATCATAGTTTTACCAAACCACATCCAGAGTAAAACAAATAAAAGAGTTAGCAAAATTACTTGGCAAAACATATAGAAATAATATGGGAATATAATAGGGTCGGGAGTAGTTAGTCTAGTTATTTTACACACCAACCACTGTATCATCATCCAATATACTAAACATTGGTTAGTTCCTGCACAAAGTGCTATGAAACAGTCCCAAAACCTTGCGCAAAGTATATAGGGAAAGCAAAATACTTCCCACCAGTTGTAACGAAATACATCGTCAGTATGTGCGTGAAAACGCTCTCCTTCCACTGTATCACATCTAAACTTCTCAGCAATCGGTTTTTGCTTTTTTCTCTTAGGGGCCATATTGTAGTTGTTGTAAATAATTACAAAATGGTAGTGTAAAACTATCCAAAGGAAACGTAATTATGATGACATATTTTGTCATTGACATTTATCGTATTTTATCCTCAGAATAATAACTAAAGCATGCTTTAAGCGATTTTATCCAAAAGTAGGTATTATATTATTATTTAAAATATTTTATCTATACATATAAATAAAATTGAAGTGTCTGTTTGTAAAGTGAAAATAAATAAAAATGTCCAAGTACATATCGTTATATACACGATACCTATGACGAAAATGATCTTAGATTTTTTTTGTCTGTCTATTTGTTTGTTCCGGCTAATCTCTGAAATGGCTGGACCGATTTTGACGGGACTTTTTTTGTCAGGTAGCTGTTATAATAAGGAGTAACTTAGGCTACATTTGTTTTAGAAAAAATCTTTAATAAAAAAAATAACTTAAAAAAACTAATTTACTCTTTTGTTAAATTCCACGTTGACGAAGTCGCGGGCACAGCTAGTATTTAATAATCTGGCAATATTAGTTTGAAATGTCAATGTCTATATCTGTTTAAATTGTCTGTGGTTGATTTAGTTCCGTTTGACCATGAGAGGGTAGGTTACGCAGTTCTTATAAGAAATAATATTGCGTGTTTAAACGTGATAATTATGTTAATAACGTGAAAATTCATCACCAACTGCTGGATTTGTGTAAATCAACAGGATTATAAACGATTTACAACAGGTAGTGTACATAATCATGATAAATTACGGGTGAAAGTTATTGCCTTTTATAAGTTATGTTATGTTTTGAGGAAAATTGAATGTTATTACCTCATTACGAAGTAATAATTGCATTCAATTGCAATAGATTAATTGCAAATCACCAATAATATGTCGCACTTAATAAATGAAACAGGTTTGTTGACCTTTGCTTTATACAAAGAACTTTTAAAGTTATGTAGCCTGCCCATACAGCCTTGAATATTGTTTTTTCTCTATGTTCCTGCTTATGCAATGTTGTTTTATTGTTACTTAACAATAATTATTGGTAGGTAGAATATACTGAAGTATGTTATATTTTACTGTTTCTAATTGATGTAAAATAAATTATATCTTTTTCAAAATACTTTTTTATAGTTAAAGTATTCAAACATAAATTTTTCACGTTTAATATGGGGCATTCCACGCGAAGCGGACAGGTAAAAATCTCGATGTTTCTGATTTCAGAAATATTTGAGTATGTTCTACCTATATATGTCCTTGATTCGTGTATCAAATATTTTTTTAATATAGTGACTGGTTAAAGAATTAAAGACCTTTGAAATTTTGGCCAACTGGTGGACATACAGTACTTCAAAGCCATATCTAGTCATAAATTTATTGATTAAAATAATTAAACCACTGGATTTAAAACTTCATTTAATGAGCTTTTTGATTGCATTTTTGGATACGAAAATAAATAGTTTTTTCCATAATTCTTTTATTTTATTTTTTTAACTTCGATTTTCACAAACTTAGACCATTTCGATTTTTTTATATTTTTTATGAAAATTGCTATATTTTATAGAACATCCTTGCCAAGTTTTATTATGGGTTGGGAAGTGGTTTACGAGCTATACTGGAAATATGCGCCGCACCGCGCCATAAGCCCGTCACGTGCGTGAGCTTGCAGACATTATTTCTTTAGTACTTTGATATAATATTTAAAATTAAACGAATTATTTTTATGTGACTAACTACAAATTTATTTACAGGCTTTTATAACTTTAAATGTCACACTGTTACTTGTGCGTGTTACCATAACACCTTCAGTAGTAGGAATGAAGGCATGATATTTTTTTGTGCCTGGTACTGTCGCTGCCGACTCAAATCTGCTTTTGAATGACTCTTTTCGAGCATAGAAAATGTGCGTTTGTGGAATTGATTTTCTCGCCCAATGGTACAAACGCTCAGCTGTGCTATTGCTTCATTTGACGCCGATTGTAGACTAGCTGTTTTATTTTAAACAGGATTTTGGTAAGAAGCAGAATTTCATTTTCATGCCACTGCTCACGGCAAAGGGCCATGTGATGGACAACTTGGATTTTGGATCTTGGATTGGATTGGGGGCAACTTAAAACGTCTAGCGACTCGAGTTAGTCTACAATCGGCGTCAAACGAATAGGCTTGGGCCTAACCGATCTCTACAGAGAGCGCTCAATTTAGTTCATAATCCAAGGATGAACTAGTTCGCTCTATTAGTTCATTAGTTCTTTTTTGAAATAATTTAGTAAGAACAATAAATAAAGAAAAAAATAAAGTTATGATTATTGTAAGTTTTGTTTATTTTTATTTAAAAAATACAAAGTATTACATGAAAATTTTACACGTCCATTTATGTAATATGAGATTTTTTATTTAAATAATGAAAAATAAAATAATTTATATTAATGATTAGTCAACAACTAGGCTAGTTCCTAGTATAATGTGTAATTATATTAGAATACTTGAAAAGTATAAATTACAATTAAAATTGACTTTTTTGTTATGACACATAAAATCTTTTATCGAAATAAAAGAAAACATAGCGCCACTGTCTAGTAAAGTGGACGCTAAAAGAAATATAAAAAGAACTAAGAGCGGGATTTTCAATGAACTAGTTCGCATAGTTCACCTAAAGGAGCGCTCTTCCCACCTAGGTCGTTCGCGAACTACCCAAGACTACAAACGAAGCAATAGCACAGCTAAGCGTTTGTATCATTGGCCGAGAAAATCAATTCCACAAACGCACATTTTCTATGCTCGAAAAGAGTCATTCAAAAGCAGATTTGAGTCGGCAGCGACAATACCAGGCACAAAAAAATATCATGCCTTCATTCCTACTACTGAAGGTGTTATGGTAACACGCACAAGTAACAGTGTGACATTTAAAGTTGTAAAAGCCTGTAAATAAATTTGTAGTTAGTTACATAAAATTATTTCTTTTAATTTTAAATACTATATCAAAGTACTAAAGAAATAATGTCTGCAAGCTCACGCACGTGACGGGCGTTTGGCGCGGTGCGGCGCATATTTCCAGTATAGCTCGTAAACCACTTTCCAATCCATAATAAAACTTGGCAAGGATGTTCTATACAATACTAGCTATTTTCATAAAAAATATAAAAAAAAATCGAAATGGTTTAAGTTTGTGAAAATCGAAGTTAAAAAAATTTAAATAAAAAAATATGGAAAAAACAATTTATATACGTATCCAAAATTGCAATTAAAATGCTCATTAAATGAATGTTTTAAATCCAGTTGTTTAATTATTTTAATCAATAAATTTATGACTAGATCATCGGCTTTGAAGTACTGTATGCCCACCAGTTGGCCAAAATTTCAAAGGTCCTTAATTCTTTAACCAGTCACTATATTAAAAAAATATTTAATACACGAATCAAGGACATATATAGGTTGAACATACTCAAATATTTCTGAAATCAGAAACATCGAAATTTTTTACCTGTCCGCTTCACGTGGAATGCCCCACATACTAATAGAGAGCTTATTTTTTGGTTTTCTTTTTCGTGCGTCTTTGTTTTTGTCACCTTGTGCATACAAAACAAATTCCGTAAGTTGTTTATAAAGTTTATTTTTTATTCTCTTGCGCGACTACTGCTCTGTGCTATTATTATTGGGACTCTATCACACTGCCATTTTACGAACATTTTTCAAACGTTTTTCAAATATCTGGGCAGCGTCATAGCTGCGCTGACGCGACTTTAACGTCGCGGTTGTCTACGGGAATTTCGACGAGAAAAGCAACTGTTGGCCTTGCAGTTTTTTCCTTCGTCTAATATTACGCAAAAGAAAAGAAAGCATTATATTTTCCACGTATTTTACATAATATCGACTTATCCCATAAATGAGAGGTCGTAGCGTGAACGCTTGCCTAGACAACCGCGACGTCAACGTCGCTCAGCGCAGTGTCGCTGAAGTGGGGGAGAAACGCCAACGTTTGTAAAACGCCAGTGTGAATAATACATACACCAGTGTGATAGAGTGCTTAGAGTTATTATCAAATTTGATAATTTATCCAACTAATCAAACACTGGTGGTAGGTCTCTCATATGTGAGAGGCTGACTGGGTGGGTACCACCGCAATGTTTATTTCTCCCGTCAAACAGCAGTTTAAATGCACTGTTGTGTTTCGGATTGAAGGACATTGTAGCCAGAGTAACTACTGGACATATTGAGACTTAACATCTTATGTCTCAGGATGGCGAGCGCAGTGGAATGCCAAGCATTGCTTTGTAATTCAAAGTGTTGTTTGGTTATGCTACTGTTCATGAGCGGTCGCATCGCTTACCATCAGGCAAACGGCATGCTCGTCTCGCCATTCACTGCAATAAAACAAAAAATCAATCGAAATACATTTCGGCGGATAACATTTTAATATTTATAAACTTATAAATTATATTTAAATTTATACTAAAGAATAAATTAATTATTTTTCTTCCTGATGTTGTGTATTCACCTTCAGTCTCATACTAACGGAAACGTGCGGTCATAGATTAAAGAAATATTGTCGACACTTGTACTATTTTTAAAATCTCCGAAAATCTACACTAATATTATAAAGAGGAAAGATTTGTATTTTTGTATGTAACGAATAAACTCAAAAAGTAGTGGACCGATTTTAATAATTCTTTTTTCATTAGAAAGCTACATTATCACTGAGTAACAATAGGCTATATTTAGTACTAGATTACTATAGAAATCTTTAGAAATTCCTATTAAAACCAACCGAAGGTGTAAAAAAATTAGCCATAAAATGTCTTTCATCGCATACGCTGCGAAGAGTATTAATGATAATATTATAAATATGAATGATTCAAGAGGAAGGTTTATGTGTATAATACGTGCATATTATTGTAGAGAAATCTACATGCACCCGGGCGAAGCTGGGCCGGGCCGCTAGTAGTATATAATTTCATTTGCCCTTTAAATGATATATCTAAAGTTTCACATCCATTGTATTAAGTGAACTTAGGGCTCATAATATTTCTTTCTTGAGCTTTATTGTTCTAAGAAAATACATTTACATAAACTGACCGCATGCTGCGCAATCATAAATGATAAAACGGATTTCCAATCCAAGCTATGTCAAGTGTACCAACAGCAATAGGCCAGCAATCGGGATAAGCCGTGGTAGACTAAAAAGGCCTACTATCGTAATAAAATTATTTTTAGCAGATAGTTTTCGAGTCAAGTCAACAACATATTAAATTGCGTACTAACTGGTTGACATTTAAACTCAATGTACCTATGCCTTCGAATATATTGCTTTTCCCGTCCCGTCCTTTTATATCCCGTTTCGTCCCGTGCCATTCAATCGAATTTGAAAGAGTAGTAAATATATATATTTTAATTCCTGATTTACACGGGAGCACTATATCAGAGATAAAAAGTAGTATATGTTTTAATCCAGGGTATCAGCTTCCTCCACATCAAATTTCGTCAAAATTGGTCCAGCCGTTATGAGCGTGGAAGAGTATCAAAAATCCATGTGTACAAACTATCGCGTTTATAAATTAGTAAAAATTGGAATACGTCTATGTGTATGTGAAACGTTCATAAGTACATGGAGTTAAAGAAACACAAACGCTGAGTCGTAAGGTCCTTTGGACAATCCTTGCCTTGGGCAATTTCTGCTTGCTGTTGAAGCCTGACAATAGCGTGCGGCTTAACCTCAGCAAAGTGATAAGTGGAATAACAAAATGTCGCATTGTTAAGTTTCTATTTCGTTATTCGCATCACCATATCAATCAGAGTACACAGATCTGTGATACAGATGGAATGGTGAAATATCAGCTTTCGAAAGCAGGGTTGTTTAATCCATTTTTGACTTCATATGGGCTAAATTAGTTTAGGTATGCACAAAAAAAGTGCTTAGTGGCCTGTTGGTAAACGGACTAGACGCAGCTGCCAACATGTTCACGGTGGTCGCGGGTGCGAATCCCAGGGCACACCTCTGACTTGTCAGAGTCATGTGTGTATTGATAATCAATCACCACACACCAAAATGGTGAAGGAAAACATCGTGAGGAAACCTGCATACCATAGCGATTTATAAGATTTTCTATTCTATGTAAGTCCGCCAACCCGCACTAGGCCAGCGTGGTGGACTAAATGGCCTAACCACTCTCAATCGTATTCTCGATTGTGGAGTAGGCTCGTGCCCTGCAGTGGGACGTATATGGGCTGATACAGACAGATACCGATGCACAAAACATTTCATCTTACTTTTTTAGACGAAATATGGATAATGGATGCGGTTATGCATTATTTCTGTACAAATATTTGACGGTTTATTTTTGATAAATAGAGAGTAAAGGAATGCACGTTGATGTTAAATATTTTAATTTAATAAAACTACTAACTAACATAGCCAAATCAGAAAGAGTGTAAAAATTTGTAGGCGCATGCAAAGTCACTATAAACTTATAAAGCAATGTAAATTTCCATGCATTTATGAGCATATAGCAAAACATTTATTTTTAATATAAAAAGGCGTCCTTATAAAATCCTCATATTTTTCGATTCAAATCGAAACCTCTCCAAAGTCGATGCCAGACTACAACTTCGTGCACGCTACCATCAGGAACAAAAAGGCATACCAAAAGGAAAAAAAAAGAAAAAACAATAAATCCTCTTTGTTGCAGGTCACAAAAACCCCTCTAAAGATGGTCTTCACAATTTTAATCGTCCTCGCGTGTTTGCCGTGTGTCTTACTGGAGTACATTCCACCAGGGCCGGCGTACCCTTGTCCGAAGAGCTCTGATAGACAGCTGATGTACCCGTGCGTGTGCGAGAAAGGGACAGACGATGGCTTGTTCATCCGTTGTGAGAACACTGGCCTCGCCGCGATGAGCGTCGGTCTCGGGAATATAGCTGGCTTAGGCCTACCTATAGAGAGACTGTTGCTGAAAGAGTGCAAAATATGTGAGTATTTCAGTTATATATTTTTCACATACTTAAAAAAAATTACGTACCGATGGTTAATTTGTTAAAATTGAGCTTTATATGACGTATCCTACAGTATATAATAAATAATAATAGCAACACATTTACGATCCACTGACGGGTATGGGCCTTCTCAACAATCGGAAGATCGATTTTTAATCGATCTATTATGATTTTATCGGGCTAAAACCATAGTGGTGGACTATGGTAATAACGCTGACCTCCAGCTTTCAAGCCAGGGCGGAGGGGCATTATACTGTTCTTGTCAGAACACTGGGTTCGATTTCAATTTTTTCCACGTTTTTTCACGGGAAATTAATCTTTACACACATGACTGAAAAGTCAAAAGTGTGCTCTGGGATTTCAACTTGCGCCCACCGTTAATATGTGGCAGCCGCGTCTGGTTACCAAAAGGCCAATATGCATTTTAATTTGGATTTATACAGACTCATAATTGATACATTTTTTTGCAGCACATCTCTACGGGCCCCTTTTGCATAGGTCTACGGTGAGGGTTCTAGAAATAGTGGACACTCCCATAGAGACCATAGACGAATACGCCTTCGCCGGAGTCAACAGGACGCTACAGGAACTGTACTTTGTCAATACTATGATAGCGGAGTTCCCGAAGGACGCTTTTAGGGTAATTTAATTAATTTTATAACAGGATTTTTTTATTGGATGACTTACTAAATGGAGGTCATATGTCAGGACATGTGGTGAAGAAATCTTAGTGGACTAAAAAGTGCTTGGCTTGTTGAAAAGTTATATTTATAATACATAAATAAACTCATGACATTTTCCCAGAATTGTTAGACAGAGGTGCCAGAACACCCACGTTTCGCCTTGTTAATTCTTTCCCACAATATGATACGGGGGTGAATCTATAGCCATATCGGGTCCAAAGTTCGGACTCCGGGCTGATATTGAATAGAAAAATCCAATACCACTTCGCACGACCTGGGATTTGACCCCGAGACCTCAGCGCTGTAACCGTACAACTAAACCACCGAACATCAACGCGGTATTCGAAACCGTGACCTCAGCATTGTACCCATACCCTCGTAAAATTCGGAATTGAGCAGTCTAAAACTACACTTAACAGTATGTTTATGTACAAGATAGATTAATATGCGATATATTATTTCTTCTTTTAATTTATTTAAAAATATTCGTTTTAATAATAATGTGACTCATATGTTAATATTTTGGGTATTTTTGATTGCGTCATAGCGTTTCTCTTATATTTTATATATGTGAGCGTCAATGGTCTTAAGAATAGGAATAAAAATAAATAAATAAAGCCCCTTACATTATACAAATTTAAAATCTTTATCTTTATCTTGTGATGAATTTTGTACCACTTTTCGTTAGACAAGCCGTAGCCCCGACAATCTTTACTATGTCAGTCATTAATCGTTCTACTACATATAATACAATTTCATCCAGATGCCTATCGCATCATAAAATATCCAACTATACACATTGAAATAAAAACTATTTTTAACGGATTTGATCGCGGATTTTGTTTAAAATGTAAAAGTTCCATCATCATATCACACCCATGATAAAATTCGTGAAAAGTCGTAAAACAATTATCCAAGTATGCAGTTTTGCAGTTGCACAAACTGACTTTTCCAATACCTTTGCATTTGGTAACGTCAATCACATAGATAAGCAATCTCAAATCCGTCTCAAATGTATAGGGTTGGCATTTGCAAAGTCAAACGTATTGGAAAAGTTAGTTTGTGCAACTCAGCCTTAGTTTTCATTAAAATCGGGCTCGTGACCTCGTGGATATTTTTCGCTATTTCTCATTCGTATTTTTCCCACGCACACTTGATAACTTCACCCTGTATATTTTCCAGATTCTAGGGAATTTATCGACGCTTTCGATCAACGGTCACCAGATGACCAGGCTAACGAAGGATATATTCGCCGGCAGTGAGTTGTCAGGTCGGTTGGAGCGACTGCATTTGGTCAATGGTTTGATCTCCGACATGCCGCCGGAGACTTTTCAGGTGAGAAAAAAAATATACATAGCTAGATGTAGGATTTGAATGTATGGTGAAAGATGAGTAGATTGGAACGTTAGACGAATGACTGATATGGAACCTGGTGTGTGTGAAAGAGATGACTAATGAAAGTATTTAAGATCGAAATAGTTAGAGGATGAATGATGAACATGTTGAAGTATGGAAGAGCGGAATAAAAGAGTCTGAAAGACGTAGAGGACGACTGAAGTGGAGACGAAGTAAAGACGAATTGATAAGACGACAATAAACCCAAGATTATCCAAACGATCTTTGTTTGATTTGACCCGAGACGGAACTATTCCCACATATATATATACTTAAAAAAGTATGAATAAGATGTCGATAAATACAAATGAAGTATGTGCAGTCTATAATTGAAATAACATTGGCCGATGGTACAGTCGAGTCGTAAAATTTTAAGATCAAAAAGCGTCCTTTTGCGTATCTAATATGTTTTTCGTATATCCTAGATTTGATATGAGAGAGCTAATCGCCATGACAGGAACAAATTCCAGAGTTTTAAAACCGAAAAAAATAAAGTAGATTATCTAACTTAGGAATGTAATCTAGGACCTCAAAAGTCAAAGCTCGACATGATGTCTCATGATTGACACGTCGTATTTTTACAGACCTTAAAAAAACTAAAAAAGTTGGACCTACACGGTAACAAACTAGCAGCGCTCAAGAGAAATCAATTCAAAGGACTGAGGGACACCGAATTCTTAGATATAAGGTAAAAATATTGATTTGTTCATGTAAAAAAAAGGAAGTTTTAAACATTAAAGCCAGCTAGCCAGCTTTCAGCTTAGTTTCAAAATATTATTAATTTATATTAAACACAAAGTAATGAAAAATAAAGTAAAAAACATATATTTTTAATTAATGGTTTCTTAAATTTACGTAAATGTCACTCATTAAAAAAAGAATATTTTTAGACGGATCACAGGAGAAAACTAAAGTAAAAAAAAAAACGAATCTGTGGTAGAATCCGTAAAATATTAGCATCATTTATTTACTAAAATGATATATTTTATTTCAGCCATAACAATATAGTGAAACTAGATGGAACCCACATAGGAGATTTGACGAAACTAGGCTGGTGCAACGCGAGTCACAACCAAATCGCTGATATACCCAGGTATGTATTTACCACTGCAAATTAATTTATTTACAAATGTATTCATATGCGTAGAAAATAGTAAGGCTTCGGAATAAAACATAATATAAGTCCGGATGTGAGTTGTGTACTCTGCTAAATGTAAATGAAATAATTAATCCCATGTGTTTCATCATAGTTGTAGGCAATTTGAGTACGTCATGCTCGCTTAAATGTCTGTGCTTGCGGTGGCGTCGCCGGATCGGTCACTTCTCTGTAACATGGTTGAGGAGGCCGATGGCTGGCACATGCGTCATACTCGTGAACTGTGCTGCTTGTGTAGACTGGTCTGCTCAATTTGCTTATAATATCTAATGATATTTAAATTCTTTGGTTTTTTTTTTGATGAACAGTGTATACCGATTCCGCTGTCTGGGCGACCATACTGAACTCAGCCGTACAATATTATACTATTTTTTAGTGAACACACATATTTATTTCGGGTCCGGGTATTTGTGTGACCGTGTCTCGTAGTTTCTGATAACCATGAAACAATACTTGATCTTAGTGTGGGGTCATTACTATGTATGTGACTGTTAGATGTATCAATTTCTTATATACAAAATTATTTTTTGCTAGATGTTAAATAACGTTAACTTTGATGAAAACAATAAAAAAAATCAAGCACCCTATTGTGCAATATTTGTTGTTGTATGAACCGGTACACCGTTTATGATTTACAAGTAGATATAATTGGTTGCACTGCTTTAAATGCAACGCGCGTCGGTTAGCGGTAAAAGTTTCTCTATTAGGTCAGTGATGCCGACTGCACTAGTAGAATAAACAGAATTTTCATATTAGCACAAATTATAATAGTACTGTTTTAATTTTAATAAAGACTTATGTGCATATATATTCTGTATCAGCCCATATACGTCCCACTGCAGGGCACGGGCCTCTTCTACAATCGAGAGTACGATTGAGAGTTGTGGTTAGGCCATATAGTCCACCACGCTGGCCTAGTGCGGGTTGGCGGACTTACATATATATGATATATTATATTGATTTATTTAACAAAACGCTATATACATAGGAACTATTATAGTGTCCTGAAAAACTGTACAAACTGTTTGACTGCAGGATTGGTGTTTACACATTTTACACGTGTGCAAATTTATACTCGTTCATTCGTTTATTCGTTCGTTTATGAATTATTTTATTTTTTAACTAGCTGTACCCGCGACTTCGTCCGCGTGGAATTTAACTGAAGTTACTCCTTATTATATCAGCTACCTGACAATAAAAGTCCCGTCAAAATCGGTTCAGCCATTTCAGAGATTAGCCGGATCAAACAACAGACAGACAAAAAAAATCTAAGATCATTTTCGTAATAGATATCGTGTATATAACGATATCTAGTTGGACATTTTCTTTAATTTTCACTTTACAAACAGACACTTCAATTTTATTAATATGTATAGATATAACCAATTTTACAAATTTAAATAACAATTGATTCAAATTATTTATTAATTTTACATCATCATCGTCTTCCGGCTATTTTCCAATTTTTATTTGGGGTCGGCTCTTATAATCTTGCTTCTCCACAGATCACGGATTTGGGTCCTGTTATAATTCAAAATTGACTGATTTAATTGAATGAGAGATTGAAAGAGCTTAAGAGCGTTTATACCCTGCACGCGCTTTTTGGCTTAAAAACAGGACTTTTCAAATGAGTTAATAGCCACCAATAAACAATTTAAAGGAAAAATAATTGTTACTAATTTTAGAATAGGTTGTCATCTAGGGATTTTGGTGGAAAACATTATAGATTGATGGATAATTTGTGAGTACTATACGGATTACTGAACACAAGTTTCGTTATTTAGGCTTTAAATGGCAATTTAGAAGCTTAAGATATCCGAAACCACTAAATATAAGATGAAAATAAAAATATTATCAGACTAATAAGACCCTTATGGAGGGATTTTGCTGAGAAAAATAATATTTTTGTGTTTAATTCCTGAAAAATAAAAATTTAAACAATTCGAAATTATTCAGAAACTCTCGTCAAGAACATATTTTTTTTCACCAACTTATCGTACATAATTTTTTATAGCAATTGCATATTACAATAGAAGAACATCTTATCAATAAATTACCATTTTTATATTTCAACAAAATTATTTTTCATGTTTTCTACAAATATTTTAAAAACCACTATAAAACACGCTGTCCGACGTGGATCAAATCAGACCGCCGCAAGGCCTTCTAGAGGGAGGACATATCGCTCGTCGCTCCGGCCTGGCTGCAGTCGATTATGCCGCGCGTAGTAAAAATAGCCACGCGCGGAATGCGATTACCACATCTTAGTACTTTGGTAGTAAAATATTAATTATTTTTATTACCTACAATGATTTTGTAGTGAGTATAAATTATGTTTCAGGTAATATAATGGGACGTAATTCCGAGGCTAAATTATGTTATGTATTGTAATATAAAATTAAATATATTTCGTAATTGTAAGGGGTTGTAAGGCCCCTAACACTATTTATGTGTTCGAACACGAAATTATTAATAAAACGTCCGTAGTGTCTACTGATTGAACACTGATTTGAATTCAACTTAACAATGTAATAATAACGAAAGTATGATTACTATCTAAATTTGTATTATTCTTTGCTTGCACAGTAATATTTGTCTACTTATAATGCAAATAAAATATTTATGATATTATATTACAGTTACATTTCAATTGAATATTTGAAGCGCACGGATCAAAGTTGTTTGAGCCGATTGTATAGCGAGCCGACGCGGCAGCTCTACGCACACAGCTTTGGTCGCTTATGTGTGCGTGAAATTAACGAAGAAATACCTATAGTTGACTTTGCGCGCAAGGTGTATACGCTCTTAATTTACATTTGTTTTACTTACAGAGGCATGTTTGCAAGAAATACAGTGCTCAAAGTACTTCATCTAGACCACAATAAGATAAAGAAATTGGACACCAACAGTTTCAGAGGAATGAGATTTTTGAGGTGAATAAAACGCATTTCTACTTGCCTTTAACTTTTGAACTCGTATGTTATATATTATGTTAAGTTGTGTATTAGTTGATTACGTGTTTAAGTTCTAGACAATTGCGTACAATTTTTCAGTAGCTGTGAGATTTTGTTAATAAATAAAATTTTGACAAGTCCTGACATCTATTTTGACTGTTAAAATACGAAATATTAATCAGCTAACAGAAAATAATTAATGTTGTAATGTCAGAAAATAATTGTAATGTTTATTTGTTCTTAAACATTTGCTACAAAAATGTTGACTATAGCGGCATAGACCCAGGTCCGTCTGGGTGCAGCGAATAATGTAATGATGAAGGATACCAGCAATAAATCTAGGATCCTATTGATGCAATAATTTTTCAAATCATTCCATTAGTTTCAAAGCAAACAAACAATAAATTCTTTCCTCGTTATTATATTAGTTTATACAACATACTTTTCAATGGAAAAGTCTTTACTATCACCATCGATGTATTATTTAAGGCAAGATATTTGTTTTTAGGCGTCTATTTCTACAAGATAACCAGATAGCAGATGTAGGTAGAGGTACATTTTCAGCAGTCACCAGGATAGGTACAGTCGACCTGGCCAGGAATAAGATCACAAAAGTCGACTACCAAATGTTCCAGCAAGTGAAATACGCTGAGGTAAGCCGTCTGCATTTTACTACGAAAATATTTTTATTATTGAAAAAGAATTCAATTCATTGGAAGTCAATGTAGAAGCCTCAAAATCGGTCATTTTTAAACTGATTTATATTGTTTTGTAATTTTAGCACAAGTTTATTTAATCTTTTAACAGTACAAAATTTATTTATTTATTAATTTTAAGCTATTGCATAGCTTCTATCGCGGGCCTTGAGCGTGGAGACCGAAACGAGAAATTCCGTAACGAAAATAATTTAAGTCCGACCGAAATTTTAATTCTAATTTTTTATTTTGATTCAAATATGTGCCAGTACTTTTAAATGCGAATTGCAAAGCTATTGCGTGATTAATTGTAATCTAACCTCTTTCGATATTTAGTTTTGCCATCTATCGATGAATAGCAGAACTTTTAATGACTTTTTGAAATATCACGCTTGTCTCTTTAGTTTTTTATTTTGATTCAAATATATGCCAGTACTTTTAAATGCGAATTGCAAAGCTACTGCGTGATTAATTGTATTCTAACCTCTTTCGATATTTAATCTTTCGATTTTTTCGGGCGGTTACCGGACCGAGTGCACGTGCGCCTCCGCCTACTCAGGGCCACGGCGCGGCGGTGTTGTCGAGATTTTTTGCTGTAATAATTTAATTGTTATTACTTTATCGGTTTTGGATTTATTGTGCATTTGCAGATACTCGGTCTGGGTCGCCCTCTGTCGGCGCATGCGACCTAATTACTATGATATGAATTGGTAATCATCGTTATATTTTTATTTTTTTTGTGTCTGGATGTTTTATGTTTACTGTTTATTTTGTATAAATTATCAGTCTTTTCTAAAATATATGTACAAGTACCTGTACTGATTTTAATCTTCACACCGACATAGTGCCCGGATGTCACTAAGGTCCCTCATTGAAAATCAGTGCTGTGGTACTGCTTATGCTGTGCTGCAGTAATAAGCTGAATGAGGGTTCCTGTTGTTGGCACAAATAGTAACAGAATGGTATAGTCTCTGTTATTCATTATATAGTTAAATAATATATATTTTTTGTAAATACCTAATATTTCTATGTTCTCGAGTTGGAATGTTGTTATTATTAATATTATTTTTGTTTATTTTGATTTTGTATATTTTGTACCAACAATAAACTTTTCTTTCTTTCTTTCTTTCTATTTAGTTTTGCCATCTATAGATGAATAGCAGAACTTTTAATGACTTTTTGAAATATCGCCCCGCGATCTGGTGACTCATGCCTGTTTAGAGTTTCGGCGTTAGGGCACCTCTTTGTATTTACTTCATGGTACGACTCTACGAAGCTCGCACGTACAACAGTGAATATCTGTACAGGTTATATCAAAGGAAAACAAAGGAAAAAAAATACTCCATAAATAAAAAAAATAATAATTATAATTAATTAATTATTATATAGCCAACCCGCACTAGGCCAGCGTGGTGGACTATATGGCCTAACCACTCTCAATCGTACTCTTGATTGTAGAGTAGGCCCGTGCCCTGCAGTGGGACGTATATGGGCTGATACAGAATTATTATAAAATTCATTATAAAATAGAATTTAGGGCTATTTTTGTGACATTTAACCCCTAAAAAGTAATTAATCAACGCGAAATATCAAAAGTTTTAGGTTTATCCTTCCGGTAGTAATGTAGAGAAAGGCCTCACCAAATTTCAAACAAATCAGTCGATAACTTATTGAGTTATAACACGAGCAGTTTTTAAAAATACAGTTTCGAGATAATCGTGTTTAAAGTTTTAGTACATAAAAATAACTAGTATAATTTACTTACCCATTGCTCCATTGAAATAGCTATAACTCAGCAAATATTCGATTTTTTTCTACCCGCTCTCGTCAGTACACGCTCAATATACCATATTTTCAGATTAACGAAAAAAAACGAATTTTTGAAAATTTTACTCGCACTGCCCTTAAATAATTTTCTGTCCAGATTATTACATTTTAAGATAAGGAATTTATTTTCTAAGTCTACATTTTACTACGAAAATATTTTTACTATTTACATATTTTTGTCGAGAGATTATTAATTTTTAAAATAACGACTTTATTTCTAATGCCGTAAGGTACAGGTTACATGTAGTTAAATATTAAGATAGTCTTCAATCTTTAATACAAATGAAATTTTGCCAGCGATATAGTATATAAGCAGAATTTTATATATATTATTATGGCAACTATCAAAAGGTGTTTCCTTGGTAGTCAGACGCTTTTGTTGTTTGTTTCATCTTCCGAGACGTATTGAAGCTGATAACTTTTAAAGCCACCACGATCAGAATTCTATAATAGCTGATCGTGTGATGCCTATGTTAGAGGCATGCGCAGACAAACTTTCAGCTTTTACGAAATTCTGGCGGCCACGGGTTCTTCGTCTATTAAGTGATCTGTATCAGCCCACATACGTCCCACTGTAGGGCACGGGCTTCCTCTACAATCGAAAGTACGATTGAGGGAGATTAGGCTGTATAGTCCACCACGCTGGCCTAGTGCGAGTTGACAGACTATACGTACCATAAAATATACAAATCGATATGATATGCAGGGCCTCACGATGTTTTCTTTCACCGTTAAAGTGCGTGGTTGGACGATCAATACACACGTGACTCTGAAAGTAAGAGGTGTGCCATGGGATTCGAACCCGCGACCACCGTGAGCATTGGCAGCCGCGTCTAGTCCGTTTACCAACCAAAATTTAGAGTATTAACTTATTAAGTAATATGATCTGAAATATCTTCACAGGTAATAAATCTAGCAGAGAACAATATTACAGTGATCGAAACCCAGGCATTCACAGACTTGTACCAAGCTACAGTGAACGTATCACATAACCAACTGAGCAAAGTGGAGGCTGATGCGTTCCAAAACTGCAACAACTTGACCCTCCTCGACTTCAGCCATAACAAGCTGTCGGAGATAAATAGAAAGGCTTTTGATGAGAACAGTTATGCTTATGAGTTCACTGTGGCTTACAACGAGTTTACTGACTTCTCGCAGGTGAGGTTTTATTATTATATTTCTTTCTCATACCGACACTCTCCTTCTCTTTTTCTCTTCAGCCACAGGAAGTCCACTTCTGGACATAGGTGTCTCTGAAATTTCCATAGAGAAGATCTTTTGGAAGCGGTCTTCCTTCAGCGAATGCCAATTTTTTTAAGTTGATTTTTGGAAACTTGATGATGAATGATGAAACTTGAAGAACTTTTTGATTAATGATCAAGCGAATCAGCTGATGGTGGATTCCATATGGCTTGCAAGCACTTAGCTATTTAACTTTTAGAATTAGATGGAGAATTTGAGCGAATTCGTATTTTCTTCGGTAACCTTATCAACTAAAAGAAACGCAACCGCAAAGTTACTTATTATTGCGTTTCTTTAAGCTTGTATTTTTCTCTCAATGTGGTCTATTTGTACTGCAATATAACCTGACAATACCCAAACACCTAAAAATAATTATTTTTAATACTGATCTACAATTGTGGAACATTAGATTAGAATTTAGCCTTCAAATCGTAAGTTAGTTAATGTAATTGCTTATAAAACATGTTTACAGATACCAATCCACAACATGACTGGCATTAGGATATTGAACGCAACTTACAACCGTATTGAGAGCATACCCAAAATGGCGTTCCCTAAGCTGTACGAACTTCACACCGTGGACTTATCGCATAATAATATTAGCGAAATATTCAACGCTGTCTTCCAAACTCTGTTTTCGTTGAGGTAAGTGATAATTTAAAAAACACAATGTTTTACATTTTTTTCAGCATGAGCATCATGGAAATTAATAAGTAATTGCCGATTATAAACTATGGTGAAAGCCAATGAAATATACGCCTTATTTACTAAACCTAGATGTGAAGTATAGTAACCAAAAATATACTTTTCGACGTGGTTTTACCGAATTCTTGTTCTGCCAAAGCAATATACTAGTATACGCCACTAAACAGTAATTTGACAATACTATTATCTGAAACATACGCGGTGCAAAAGAATGGTGATTGGTTAACGGTTAAAATACGTTGCGTATCAATATTCACTACATAATCATTTCTGTATCAGCATATATACGTCCCACTGCAGGGCATGGGCCTACTCTACAATTTGACGATTGAGAGGGATTAGGTCATGTACTCCAACACGCAAGCTTTACTTACTTACTCTTGAAGTTTTCTCAAGGTGTTTTACTTCACGGTTATAGTGCGTGGTCAGATTGACTATATCAATACAATCATGACTCCAAAAAGTCACATGTTTACCCTGGGGTTTGAATTCGTGACCTCTAGTGTTGGAATAAATAGCAATATTTAGATAAGCTAAATTTTGCGATTTGCGATTGGGATTCACCACGCATTTTTAAGTAATATTTTATTAAATACTTTTACAGATATGTGAATCTAAGCTACAATTCAATGGAGCAGATAAAGCCAGCCACATTCGGAACAATCCCCACGATATTGGAGTTGGATTTGTCGCACAACATGTTGCGCGACGTGTCGCGTGGCAGTCTCGCCAAGTTGGCTAGTTGTCGCCTCCTCGATCTCAGCTACAATCATCTCGAGAGGATATTCCAGATACCTATTAGTTTGGGGTGAGTTTTAGAGTTAACTAATTTATTTGGGTATTTGCCTGTTTGCTTAGTTCCTTATTAGGAGGAATCACAGCATATGGTTGATGAAACTTATGTTATTTACAAAAATAGGGATTTCATAAAAGGAACAGCTCCCTTAGCCAAGTTACAAGCGTTACCAAACTTTTTATTTTAATAAAATCCTTAAAGCCTTTGCCGTAAGCGATAACGTTTTTTATTGAGTAACTCTACTTAACTAACTCCCATACAAATGGTATCCAAGATGCAACTTGATAATTAAAAACGAAACGTTATCGCTGACGTAAACGATTGTAGAATGAGAATAGACTTGAAACTTTTGTAGCTTAGCTAAGTGGTGAACAACTAATCTTAAGGAAGCTACGACACTATAATTATATGCGCACGATTCGTCAGCGCTCCGCTTCCTCTTAATTTAGGGGAAGAGGGTGTAAGCATACATTTGATAATTCTATATGTTTTACGCACACACAACTGGGTTTCCAAAGACTTTTGAAGTGAAGCTTCTTTGCACGCTTGATTTGTGGAGTAAGCTGTTGAATGGGTGACGAGAACGTTACGTAAACACGCGAGGCGAACAAAGTGCATTTATGTATTTGAGGTTAATTTTTGGTATGTATTCTTATTTTATATCTATTCATAAATATAAATTCGTGTTAAAGGTGAAATTTATTTTAAAAAGAAGTACGTGTGTACATAAGTATACACTTATTTTTTTTAATAATCGGTGTAATTAAAATGCTATTGTTAATGTAATTGACCCTAGGTTACAGGAGTTGCATAAGTTTATGAAGGCGGGACAGTCTTACCCAGCCTAGCTAATCAATTACCGTTAAATACACAACATAATACTTTCTTAGTGGTAACCAACGACTTGTCTCAACATTCAACAAGGTTTAAATCTAGTTCAACCAATTAATATGCCTCGGTGGCGTACCTGTATTACGGTACGATTACGATAATTTAGGTTCGAATCCCAGGTTGAGCTAGATATATTGGATTTTTCAATTCATGATCATCACGGAGTCAGGAATTTGTGCCTGATATGACGTTAGGCTCGCCGCTATCACATCGTGAGACGGAACATACAAGCCGAAATGTGAGTGTCTTGATAACACTTTTGCCTACTCCTTCTGGGAGAAAGACGTGAGTTTATGAATGCAATCAATGCTAGATATCACAGCCATTGTGACAAAATTCCAGTTTTAAAAGCGATTTCACTCATTTTTTTTCTTCAGAGAGCTGAACGTAGCCCACAACAATTTGACAGAGATCAGGTCGAATACTTGGCCGAGTATGAACGCGCTCCTCCGGCTCAACTTGTCATCCAACATGTTGGGCGACAAGTTGGGCGGCGACACGTTCAACAGCCTGCTGACTCTTCAGAGCCTGGATCTGTCGGACAACGGATTCACCAACCCGCCGTGGGAGGCGCTCAGTAGTCTGACTAGCTTGCAGTACTTGTATATGCAGGTAACTCATTTTGATTTTTCTCGCTTGTCGGTATTTAGTTCGAGTGATCTGATCAGTTTATATTGTATATATAAGTGTTTCACTGAGTAGTTGATATGTTATGGGCCAAGTGATTAATGTGGGCAGTATTCATAATGCCCGGGCAGTATGAATATTGCCGAGCCATATCGGGCCAAGTGATAAATTACAATCTAAACTCACCTATTTATCACATTGCTCGGGCATTATGAATATGGCTACATGATGATCGGGCAATGTGATTAATAGGTGAATTTTTTACATGGTGCGCTACCGCATTGTCGCATCTGCGATAGACCCATAAATTAGAAAGGTTGAATTGATTTGCTTATGTATATATAGTTGTTTTTTAACGTCCGAAACATTATCTTCAGAAGAAAATTAGTGTGCCCACTTTATGGATCAGTTAGGTCGACTGTGCCCCAAAACCGACTCGGAACACCCTGACTTCACGTAGTCTTTTGGCTACCGGCCCCAGAGTGTATATAAAAAGCCGAAGGCGCGGAGGGAGAGCAGCCCCCGCCCGCTGTAACAAAGGATAAGCAACCGTGCGAGCCGTAGCGGCTGAGGCTGGCAGCAAGCCGAAGCTGCGGAGGTGAGCATGGATGCCTATCTTTTGTTACGCAAGGGTGAAGGGGCTGAACTTTCCGTAGCGCCGGAGACGATGCAGAAGCTAATTTGTATTGACAACAAGTGTTTTAAGGGTTAGGTTACTATAATAGATATTTCTCAGGAATGGTGCGTTACCTTTTCATGGGAGTGGTACCAGGGGAGGTGCGACACTCCCCCTCCCCTCCACTCCTCTTAACCCACCCCTTCGTGCTTCCCTATTCTAAATTCTACCACTTCGGCTCATTTTGATTCGCTTTACATCACTCTGCCCAATAGGCACTTGGGATTATTCATAATGCCCGGGCAATGTGATAAATTCATTGGTTATAATCACATTGCCCGCTCTTATTGGGCATTATTCATATTGCCCGGGCATTATGAATAATGCTCGATTAATCACTTGGCCCATAACAGATACATTAATACGATTTTTCCTTGTTTTTTAGATTTGTTCAAATACCAAAATAGAGATAAAATAAAATAATTATTTACGGATTTTATCGCGGATTTGGTTTAATTTTTACATTTTTGACTTCCCGACGTTTTGATTACTTTACCACTTTCGTGCTTTCGAAATCCGCGATAAAATCCGTAAATAATAGTTTTATTTTAATGAGTGAAATTCGCGTAAACCTAAGAAATCATTACCAAAATAGAGATCTTAAACTTGCAGAGTAAAACTAGTAACAAAGTTCACTTACGACGACACGACGTTTGAATGTTTGAAAGTTCGACGTCGAGGTAGGGACTTTTGAGTACCTATGAAACTAATTATGTGGGTCATTTTTTTCTAGGACAACAACCTAACATCCTTAAGTAAGTCAGCAGTTCGGCAACCTGCCCACCACGTTTCAACTGGATTTGTCGCGCAACCAGATAGACACCATCGCGCAGCAGTCGTTCGGGGGGCTGGCACAGTTGTTGCACCTTTCGCTCAGCGGGAACAAGCTCAAACACATCCCTAATGAGGCATTCAAGGGACTTGTCGCTTTGAGGTAAGTTGCTGTAGTTAGTCTAGTATTGCCATGTAAAGGGATGCCCATTTAATTATGAAACTTAGTATTTAGCGAAGATTTTGGTGCCTCCATGAAATCTGTTTTGTGTAGGGTAAAATATAGTATATTTTCAATAAATATAAACGTAATTGCGACCCAGGTTCGGGGTTCTTGGGGAATGCACTTGAAGAATAATAAAAAAAATATTTTTTTGTCTTCGGCCCGGGCGAAATGTACAATGTGATGATAATTACTTTATTTAAAAAAATGTCCGGGACAAAACATTAAAACGTTTAAGGAACCACAACAAATGCTATAATGAATGTTAAGCAGTAGCAGTATCGGGTTATATCAACGATATTTTTTACTGATTCTATGAATAGGCATTCTCCTTTGTAGATATGCACAAACGCACACACATAGATTAAGTGGTAGACATGCTGTTGTCAGTCATGACTAAGCATGAATAGGCAGGCTGGTCCGGTACGGTACCATTGCCTTAAATAAAACCGACGTAAAGCGATACCTTAGTTCTTGCGATTCGTTCAGTGAGAGAGGTTGTGGAGTGCCCAATAAATAAATATACTATATTTTTTCCATCCCGCCTCGATTTCCCTCGTTTTAATGGGCCATCAACACATCTATAATCAAAGTGTTGAGAATGTTCATGGATCACATTCCGTCAGATCTATATGTTCGTTTGCCGGATCTGTCCAATAAAAAAAATGCACGCACGTATGTACGTACGTATACAGGCACATGCGCACATGCACACGTTTTCTGGCACTTACGCCTGTATTTATTAGTTGTACAAGCTGAAACCATCGCTTGTCGCTTGTCTCTGTTACAATGAAAGCGTAGTATAAATCTTCATACATATGCGCGTGTTGCCTCTCATATAATCCTGGGTCCTTCCGTCTAGTGCGAAGAGGTATCTGAGCAGGCCAGTATTATTGTGTCGAATGGTATGGTACTGCCTGGACGGCATTTGCGCTTACATCAACAACAGAGCAGACATTATACCGGGCCAGTATAAATACAAATATACTTTCAATAATATCACACGTAGTGAACTAAACCCGAAAGATAATTTTAATTCTCTTCAGTGATTAAAGATTTGGTTTTATTTTCGTAGGAAGCTGGATCTGTCATACAATTTCCTGGAAAAAATTGACAACAAGACGCATGGATTGCTCGACGACTGTTTGTCGTTAGAGATGGTAAGATTTTACTGAATACAGTCGACTCTTATTAATTCAAGCCTGCGATAATTCGAACCTCTCTATAATTCAAAGTTGTCACGAGTTCCCTACAAAATTTCTTTATATTTCGAACTAAATCAATACATTTTTATACACTTGGTAATTCGAACTAAAAAATCATCGCTATATAACAAAATGACGCGTTAATTCGAACTCAAAGGCTTCCAACACTAGACAATTCAAAGTTGCAGAGAGAGAAAGGGAAAGTATAAATGTTTGACGATTGCTATTTATTGAATAATAGTTGATCAACACTTAATAATTCGAAGTTTTGTAGTGTCTCTCGTAAATTTCGAACCATTTGATATTTCAAACACTCCATAATTCGTAATATTTTAAGAGTCCCTCGAGTTTCGAATTAACGAGAGTCGACTGTATTATACTATTTCAAATGACCTTTTTAACGAAAAAATAAACAATGACTAGAAGATCTTACTTACTATTCGTGTTAAAAAAAATATTTAAGCCTTGGACTGCCCTTTTTTTCTTCAATTTTTATATCCCTCCTTTGGTTGCTTGTCAAAGATTACCTGGTGTAGTAAGGCCACCAGATGTCCATACAATTACTATTCTTTCATTCCTTTATTGTTTCTATTTACAGTGCAAAAAATAATTAAACAAATAAACATAAATATATCCTATTTCACAGGTTAACCTAAGTCACAACAACATAGGATTTTTGACGAAGAAAATGTTCCCATACAGCCCATGGATCCCGTACAGACTGCAGGAAATTGACCTGAGTTACAACGAGATACCAGTCTTCACATACGACATTACTCTTGGAACTAAAAAGATTAAGAAATTGTACTTAGCTGGCAATTACATCAATGATATAAGGAATAGTGAGTGTTTTGAAATATTGATTTATTTAGTTTACTTCAAAAAGTACTTAAGAAACTTCATCAAAATTAGTTCAGCAGTTTGCGAAGACCTAAAGTTAAAGAGAATGGATTCATAATTAATATTACCTTGTTACAGATGTCCTAGGCAATATAACTTCGTTGGAGGTTCTGGATCTATCTAAAAACAACTTAAACAATTTGATATCAAGAACTTGTAAGTATATAATATCAAATTGTATAAAATATGATATGAACAAAATCAATTTATTCTCTATAATCTACTATTTGCAACAAATTGAAGGAAAATATTATCGAACGGGTAAAATTTTTTTTACGGTCCATTTTATCCCAAAATCTACATACTATCGAATTGGCCTTGATACAAAGGTGAAATTGCTTTTAAAAGGTATTATACAATATCTTTAAAAAAAAAACATATTTACAGCTGACATGAAGTTCTACCTGCCGGAAAATCTAACAGAGTTTTACCTAAACGACAATAAACTCGAGAGCCTACCTATGGAGAACCTGGTCAATGCGACACGCCTTAAAATCTTAGACCTTAGGAACAATGAATTGTCAAGCTTCGACTTGGATCTCGTAAAGAAGGTCCAGAATGAGGGCCTACATGTCTACTTTGAGGGTAAGTTGAAGAAGAAGTTAAATCATGGGTTGTATTATTAAGATGACTAGTGCAATGTATGGTGGAATTTTTGGGCAATATTAGGTGGCACTATAACGGTAAAGGAAAACATCGTGAGGAAACCTGCATACCATAGCGATTTCTATGGTATATAAAGTCCGCCAACCCGCACTAGGCCAGCGTGGTGGACTATATGGCCTAACCACTCTCAATCGTATTCTCGATTGTAGAGGAGGCCCGTGCTCAGCAGTGGGACGTATATGGGCTGAAACTTCAAAGGCAAATCTTGCATTGCATGACTGCATTTATGCGTGTGCATTAATTCTACATGAAGAAATTCCAAAGGCAAAAAAATATTTATTAAAAGGAAAATATTTATTCGAAGCTTTATTTAGACGATTTATCGAATATTTTGTCCCTTTCGCACGACTTTTGAATTCAGTTTGAGCGAAAAAGACAAAAAATTTGATAACTAAAATACGTTTGAAATTGTATATGAATAAGTCTTAAGTAATTTTGCTTCTAGTATTATGTAAAGTTTGGATACAGTATTTGAATTTTTACGGCGGTCTTAAAAGTATGAGGTTCTCGACCTTAAACAGATTACCTTTTTTTTCTTCAAGAGGAAAAGCTATTAAACTTCCCTTTTGGTACCCCGGGGGAGGCCGAAAGGGGTATGTCAATGTCTCTGGCCTTCCAGCCCGATACAAACGCGGATATTGTGGCCGAGCTGGGTCCCTAGCAATACCTACGCCAGCATACTGACTAAAAACCTCTCGATGCCCCACACGCATTGTGAGCAGCACCGGACATCCCAGGACGAAGGCGCCCCGATTTACGTCCGCGAACCGCCCCGCGCAAAACCATTGCTGGGCCTTATGTTACCATTATGAAGGCCCAGATTACCTCCACTTACACCCCCCTTTGCGACGCCCGCCAAGCTGTTATGGGCGTCCATGACGGAGACGAGGCTCCATCACACGTATCGGAGTCGTTATACGCGAGGGCGCTCCGCCCCCGCCGTGTGCCCAGTGACTCCGATGACCCCTTTAGGTCGTCTCTTATGACGGGCAGAGGATTCCGTGGCGGAATTCTTCTACCCCCAAACCACAGGGTAAAAACAGATTACCTTAATGTCTGACGAGTTATATTCTATTCAATTACATATTTCACGGACACACGAGAATAAATGAGATAAGATAGATCAAGTCACTAGTCCAAGACTATCCTCAGGTTTAGATATTTTGCGAAAATTTGTGGTCTTTATTATTTCTTGCAAACAATGTTTAAATAATTATGTTGTTAATATGAAATAAAAATAATTTATTGAATCTATTGAAATGCTCAACATCATTTAGATTCAGTCATTTTTTAATTTACCGCCATACTGTTATAAAATATTTTTTCCTATTTTTAGGGAACCACTTAAATTGCGACTGTTTCGCGCGGCCTCTGAAACATTATCTGAATAAAATAACTCCCTCGGAGTTGAAGAAAGACGTGAAATACGCTAACATAACTTGCGCCGATCCCGAATCGTTGGAAAATGAAAATATCATCAACATAGACGAAGAGAGACTTTTGTGTACTGGCAGCATTGAGACTGACGCCAAGATTTTGCAGCTTAGCAACACTGAAGGTGATACCACATTTGATTTCGCCACCGAACCTGATTTGGCGTTCAGGGATATTCAATAGTAAGTATTTTTAAAGTAGATATTTATAAGAAGTTTAACGTCCGAATACCCAAACGCGACTTAAGTATGGTGCATTTAACTACGCAAATGCGCTTAAATTTACTGGCTAAGTGGGCTGTGCGCTGTTAAGAGCAACTTATTATCTGAATGACTTTTGAGTATTCGGGAGTTAATCTTTAAAATTAAGGTGCAGAACATATTTTCGTTAAAATAGTATGGACCATTCAGTCGCAAGCATTAAAATTCATGACACAATGAAACATTGAAATGATTAAGTGATGATGAAAAAGGGGATAATTTATTTAACGAATGTATTTTTATACCTATGTTCAATGGCGGATACAGCTTTCAAGCCAGGGGGGGGTTATATTATTGTCTTTTCCGAACACTGAGTGTTTCCAGACTTGAATTCGTAATAATGATATTTTAAAGTTGTTACAGACACCTTTTAAAATTATTTATTGGCACGCATAGAATTTATTGTACTTCTAAATTGTGTCAACTAGATAATAAATACATTCTGTCAATCTTGAGCCAGCCTAGGGGAGGATCGGGACCCCATGACCTCCCCCCCTGAATCTGCCGTTGCCTATCCTATTATCTTATATCTCGTATTGAAAAGCATAACAGCCTCCTCATCAAGAATTTTGTTCTATAATCAAAAAGTAATACAAGACCTTTGTTACTTCAGTTCTCAAACATCAATATACGTCCACTGGTTCGTCCTATCTTCATTCGACGTTGCGGACTTCGTGGTCTACATCAGGGACGACAACTTCAAAGTGTACTACAGCAACGACGTCATCTACAACCTTCGATCCTTGACCATTCCCATCGACCAAGACCTCAAGGCATCCCTGAAGGATGACACGTTCCTAGACCTCTGCATCCAGGCGAAGAACTCCAAGGATTCCCCTAGGAAATGGTTCAGAAGCCAGTGTCAAAGAGTGCCAAAAGATTTTGACTCCTGGCCCAAGAAGTTGGTTGTGGATAAGCGAAGGTTGACCAAGAAGAAGCAATACCGATCGTCCAGAAACAGCGTGTTGGCCCTAGTAAGCGATTCTATTTTGATAACTCTATGTATTTTCTTAGGAGTCTGTTTGAAATTGACTGGTGATTTAAATTAATTTAACACTTTTGCGTTTGGTTATTCCAAATGCATTTATTGATGGATTTGTGTGTTCGAATTTATGGGTCCTTTATATAGGCAAATGTTGGTTTGTTGGACTCAAAGTCCACCAAGTTATGCATGGAATTGAGTCTAGATTGTGGAGAATTGTGCCTTATGTTTCATCAAAATTATGTTATTGAACGTAATTGTTGAATTTTGTCGAAACTCACCAATGAGGTAAATATTTATGACAAAACAGCTAAACTACTCTTCTTCATTTTGTTTAAGTTCCTTTACTTCAAATTAGTATTATCATTGCCATTTTGCGGTCACAAATTTAATGTCGTTCTATTGAATCTCGTACTGAAATGTTTATTTATCTTTATATACTTTTGTATTTTAATTTATATTTATTTAAGTCGATATTTACTCTTTAAGTCAAGTGAGCAGAAGTTAAATCAATTAAGAATATGATACCGGCTAAGTAGGATGTCGTGGATCTTTGGTTTTGTACACCGTATTGACTGTTAGATAAGTTAAAAAATTAATAGTTACGAAATTCAATGTTACTATTGTAAAAAATAAATTAGTAATACAGTTTTATGCGTCAATCTTTTCGCATAATTGAAAAATAATGGTTATTAGAGAAAATTATGGATAAACGAATTTAACGGAAATTTGATTTATATTAAATGCAAATAAAACAAAGGTGAATTTTTGATATATTTTCCTCAAAGAGGTTATCAGAGGTTAAACAAAAAAAAAAACATTTTAAAATTTAATGTCTTTGTCGTACCGTAATAGGCCAAAGACAACATTAGTAGGTATTGCAAAATATTCTATTAACTTTCTTTACTATTAAATAATTAAAAATAAATGAATTAATAAAACTATGCAGCGTTATTCTAGCCAGTGCTAGGATTCTTTTTTCAACTTAAATATCGGCATTTTGCTGTGGTATAATGCTCATATGCGTCTGGATATAAAAACAAACTCGATGGTAACATTTTCATCATGGTGACCCGTGCTAAGGTCACACTTTAGGTTTAAACTGTATTATTTTAGGTTTAATACCTCATTTCGACCAGATTGGAATATTTGCATCGACTGAATTGCCCTCACCATCAGGATCAGTGGTCACTGACTTTCCAATATAAAAATAATCCTGGTCTTTGAAATTCATTAAGATTCATTAGTTTAAAATAGAACTTCATAGTAACAACTAACAACCCAGCTCTTTTTAGGCCTATTTTGAGATCTTGGGCCAGTTCTGTTAAAGTTTTGGCAAATGTTGCCAACATAAAGACTGCTTATTTCTGTGGAAAAAATAAAATGCAGGTAATTTCCCAAATGTGAGACTTAAAAAGTAACTTAAATGATATTCAAAACTATTTGTGAATGAGAATTTGGCGTTTTAACATCTATTTCACTATGTTTTCTAAAATATTATTTATTCAACCCTCGTTTGGAAGTTGGAACAAGCAATATATAGTTTTGTGGTTGTGATAATACAAAGACAGAATGAAATGAAGACTTCGGTTGTGATGAAAAATTATAAATGATTTAAAAAGATGTGTTCATTGATGACGAACTTTGTAAAGAAATGTATGTGGAAAGATTTAGAACTTTTAAAATATACATCGAATAATGCTTTATGTATCTTGTGATATGAACAAAGATAACTTGTAGCTTTAATGTACAACGTATAATAGATGCTTAGATATGCAATTTTTCACGAAAACAAACATTTTTTACTACTAGACGCCCTAGCATTTTGTACGCGTTAAAAAGGATATATGTTTATAAATGATTGGGTATGTTTATGAATGATGTTGAAAAATGATTTTGTTTTTTGATTATATAAGATATATCTAAGCATTTTTTTATATATTCTATACTGTAATATATTTATAATAATTGTTATGATGCAATATATAATTATACATACCATTTTAAGTAAGATATTTTTATATATTTTTATAAAAATATTGTTTGTTTAACCGATAATTCCGTCCATTTATGTGTTTTTATATCGAATAAATGTTATTATTTTTATTTTTATTTGTTTTTTTACAATGTATGTGCGGAATATTCATCGTAAATAAAATTGCAACGGCATTTTAACACAATAGTAATTTTCAAAATCTTTTTATTGGAAGAATGGCGTGAAAGTAAACCATTTTAATATAAATAAAATTCATAAAATGAGTCAATAATTTATTAAATAACTTAAATACTAATAAATGCAGATTGTATTTCCATTTATACTGGGTATCTCAAGACTGCTACCGAAAACGAAGCCGGGTGGTAGTTTTAGTGACTACAAACACAATGCAACTAAAAATATCGCAAAGAAAGGCGACAATTATTATTTTGGATTTTTAAAATTTCGTCATTTTTGGGTGGTAAATCCATAGTTTTTGCTAAAATAATAATTTAAATTTTTTTATACCTCAGATTATTTATAAATAAAAGGGTGGTAAATATATTTTTTTATAATTAAAAAAATATATTTACCACCCAAATATGGTCATAGGAAAAAAATACAAAAAAAAATTATCGCTTTTTTTTTGCAACTTTTTCTGTTGCATTGTGTCTGAAGTCGCTTAAAATATCACTCGGCTTCGTTTTCGGTAGCAGTCTTGATATACCCTGTAAGTAAACATTCTATTTGTTTAGCCACTATTTACTCAGTCAAGAGTGGAAGCTACTGCACCCAAAGACAAGTAATAATGACAATTCAAACTTTCAATAAAATATAGGGAGCCTTTAGAGGATCTAGAATCCATCCTCCTAAACCAAAGCCTATGAATACATATTAACCTAAAAATCTTGAAATTACGCAGCCCTATATGCCAAATTATGCAATACAGAGATTTTGTACTGTGTTCATTCGCTGTTTGAGCCAATAGGGTGGATAAAATATTTAAGCGACTTCACACCGAAGAAATCTTCTTTTTACCGCATTATTGGAAAAGAACTAATGACAAAAATATACAGTCGAATTGAGAACGTCGTTCTTTTTTGAAGTGGGCTAAAAAGGGGCGCGTAAAGAAATAAAAGTGGGCAATTAAAAAAAATCTTAGTCGCGTTTGGGTGCAGGCAGCTTTTTTCTAAATCTTCTAAACATATTGTTAATCTGTTTTCCCACTATCTTCCTTGTCGTAGACTTCTATCACGTTATTCCTGAATAAAGGTATAGATTTATAATCCGGTGGTGTTATGAGGTTGTCACTCCATTCTTGGCTGTAAGGACTCCAATCCGAAGGTGTGGGGGCTAAAAAATTATATACTCTACATGATTTTTGAATGTTAAAGTATGATTTTTTATGATGAGATAAAAAAACAGGGGCTTAATCTATACTCCGACACGATCGCGAAGACGAATGTTCAAACATCGTTCGTACAACTGTACGAATATGTCTAAATACTTTACAAAATGTACTTAACAAAAAATCCTTCATCGTACGTCGTAACCTGTGGTCGTAACCATAGACTAAGTTCGGAGTGAAAGACAATTTTCATAGAGAATAGTGTTGATTTTTAGAAATAGAAAACTTTTATCTTATACTAGCTGTCGGGCCCGGCTTCGCCCGGGTGCAGATAGTTTTTGAGTCCAATCCACATCAAGAACATATTATTTCGCGTGTCTACTAACTATATTTCCCGCGTGCCGTCGACTATATTTCCCTTCCGTAGGAGAGGACATCCCGTGCCAACAATTTGAATTTGAAAGAGTAGAAAATATGTATATTTGGTTTCCTGACTCATCCCACGGGAACACTACATTTTTCGGGATAAAAAGTAGCCTATGTGTTAATCCAGGGTGTCAGCTATCACTATACCAAATTTCATCAAAATCTGTTGAGCCGTTTTTTCATGAAAGAGTAACAAACATCCATACATACATACAAACTTTCACCTTTATAATATTAGTAAGGATGTCGACGTTGGACGTCCAAATATTCGAACTTCGTGTCGGAATATAGAGTAACCCCCAGCTGAAAAAATAATTTCAATAGGTAAGTAATAGAGATTAGACAATGCTAAATGAATTATTTTTGCTAGGGCTAACGCAGCTCGGTTTACAAGTCAAATGGCGTGGATAGGGGACAGAAGTATATCAGAGCGGAACTTATCAAGTATTGAACCATGATATTAAAGTGCGTGGTGGTCTGTTGGTAACGGACCAGACGCGGCTGTAAACGTGTTCACGGTGGTCGCGGGTCCAAATCCCAGGGCACATCTCTGACTTAGTAGTCATGTGTCTATTGATAGTCAATCATCACGCACTAAAACGGTGAAGGAAAACATAGTGAGAAAACATGCATACCATAGGGATTTGTATGAATTTCTATGGTATGGTAAGTCCGCCAACACGCACTATGCCAGCTTGGTGGACTATATTAGACTATAGATTGTAGAGGGGGCCCGTGCCCTGCAGTGGGACATATGTATATATGGGCTGATAAAAATACAGAACCATGATATGTTTATCTTTTGGAGGGCAAGTTCGGCCCTTATTAAAGTACATTCCAAAAGTATAATATGTGTTTCAACAAGCATGGTCAGTTCATTATGAAATTAAACTGTTCAGTTCTGTTCCCGTTTGCTTCTGTATTCCTACTCTCCGCATTTTCCTATAATTAATTAATTAATTTCATCTAAATGCATTAATGGTATCTTACCGATTTGAGAGAAACTTCTGTCGTGCCCTGCAAAAATAATTGTCAACAATTAACATTTTTCATAGTCACTAATTGTTTCGAGGGGAAATCTGTGTATAAACCTAACCTAACCTAAGAACTTCAATGTTAAATAAAAAAAAAAACATACCATGCTCCGGTGGTGACCATGACCATTCTGGATGATGGGAAGCGTGTTTAGCCTTTAACGTGGTGAAGAATGATGACACCTGTAAAATAAGAATACAACTATAAAAATATTATTACATCCGTGTTGGGGTACAAAATATCCAAAAGTATTTAAGAAAATATGAGTGCAGACTGCAGACAGACTAAATAGTTGTGTTGCCAAATGTGGTCGATACTTATATACATAACCTAAACTCACGCTTTTTTCCCAGAAGGGCAATGCAGAGGTGACACTAGAACATCCACGTTTACTCTTGTATATTCCGTCCCACGATATGATAGGGGGCGAGCTTACCGCCACACACAATTTAAAAAATGTCTAATATCACTACCTGACCCGGGATATGAACCCGAGACTTCATCAAACAAACCGAATTATAATGTATTTGACTAACTTTATACACTTTTTGAAAATATTCTATCCCCTAAGTTTATTAGCGATAATGTAGTATTCTAATAATGAAAAATGAAGGAATTATTCAAATCGGTTAGTTTTAGACCCTATTCAATACAAACAAATAATCAAATGTTTCCTTTTTATTTAATTTAGATATAATATGGAGGATACTTGTAGGGAAAGAGACACTTAGGTATTGTTAGTAGGCAAAAAGCAGTTATAAAAATATGAAATATAAATAACGCCCAACAGTCACATACATAGTCGTGACCCCACACTAAGATCGAGTCTTGTGTCGTGGGTATCAGAAACTACGAGAGACTTTTCGGTCTCACAAACACCCAGACCCGGAAGAATTATTTGTAGGCCGCACAAACATTTCTCTCGGTGCGGGGATCGAACCCGCGGCCTCTCGTTTCACAGGCGGCGTCTAACCAACTGCGCCACGGAGGCTGTCAAAATATTGCTATTATGTCTCCATTCACAACCAACCAAATTAGCTTTAAAAAACGGAATTTCGCAAATGATGTCTAAATCGTTACTAATGACGTGAAATTCTTCATGAGAGTGCGTGTGTATTATTATAACAAGCATGCGATTTTTAGACGGAATCTAAGCGTGTCCAGACTGTTATAAAGATCAAATTCTTAGACAAAAACTCTCTAACGGAGCTGCAATCATCTGGAAAGGTTTTGGCTTCGCGTGACTTTTGCTAATGACATTCATTTTTGAAGATCGGAAGGTCGACAGCCTCCAAGCATTTGTGCAAAATGTATAGGCACCTACAGTGCAAAAGCCGTTTGCACAATACATGACGGTAAAGATTCTAAATTAGATGTGACTGACTTTCGGTAATTTTACTCCATCTAAAGTCTAAACTATATATTTTTTGGTATGTGAATTCCGCAAACCCGCATAAGCTAGAGTGGCCTAGCCGCTTGAGAACGAATGGTGTTCTTGTGACTTATTGAGACGGCTCAATAGAATCAGTAGTCGAGGACTCCAGTACTCCGCATACAGTAATTATACGCTGGATGATAGAGAGGTAGATTAAACAGTAAATGTACTATATCTGTTTAATATACCTCCTATATAAGGGTGCCTTGCCCTTATTTGTTTCAAGATATCGAAGTGATTAATTCAATTTATGCTATTTGCCGAATTAATTTAATGCGCTCACCCAAATAAATACATTCAACAGTAACATACATAGTCCTGATCCCACACTTAGATCAAGTCTTGTGTCGTGGGTATCAGAAATTACGAGAGACTTTTCGGTCTCACAAACACTCAGACCCGAAACCTGTGGATCCAACAAAAAATATTTTGGTGCGGGGTTGAACCGACCTCATGTTTCACAGACGGCTTCTCAATAACTGCGACGCGGAGGCTCACCTCTTGACTTAGATATTTATTATTTGCAAGCTTTTATAATACCTAATACTATTAAACTGTTTAGCTAATATAGAAGTCTTTAGTAAAGAACTAACAATTTTACATCTACACCATATCTTGCAATTTATTTATCATCACATGCTTTGTACGACGAAAAGAAATAAACAAATACAACCAATATCATTGACTTATAGTGTAAAATTGATATCGACGACCAACAGGCAAATACATAAAAAGGTAATAATTACCTTAGCAGCACTGACAGCGATCTTGAACACAAGCAGAACAAGTCCAATTGCGACAGACTTGGCCGCCATGATGCTTGTAAGTAGCATCCAAGTCGATGACGCGCCCAGGTGGAAGATCAGCGGCATCATCGCCATAGACATCTTCTTCATGCTTTTACCACCTGGAATGAGTAAAAGAGAATAGTTCACTTCGTATATCCTTATTTCAGCCCACTGTTACATTGATATAAAATTATTCTGGGATTTTATTGCGGATTTGGTTTTTTTATCTTTCATTTTTTAGCTTTTCGCACGTTTCGATTACTTTACAGCTCTCGAGGTCACGGGAGGGACTCCGTGGTTTATTTCAATGTGTAACATTCGGAAAAATCTAAGAAACCTCTGTCACATGTTGCAGGAAGGCACTGGATGGAGGACACTATAATTGCTTGCAAATGAAAGGCTTACAGCCGCTGCCAATAAACAATCCCAATCTAAAATTTGCCGTTTTAGTTTGACAGCTCAATCTTTTTTCTGATACCATATTGCCAATAATCAATCTCAGTAGTGAAAAAACTATGGCAACATGACAGGAGACCAATCGAAATGTAGAAAACAATTGACAACAAAACAGATTGACTTCAATCTAATTTTTTCGATTGATTATTGGCATCGGCCATTAGTAGAGGATTTTTTGAGTTTACGAGTCACGTATTGCTTTTAAAGAAAAATGATTATCTTTCAGTCCCTATTTGACGAAGATTGGGCGACTATATGATATTGGACTATCAAGTATTTATGTTTTTATAAAACTTTCGTTCGCTGTTAAAGTTACAGGTAATTAACTGGACTATTATTACACAATAAGAATTTTAACTATAACAGTTTAAGCTTATATTTAAATCATGAAGGACTTGTGACATGTGCGCAGAAAGCTATTAACTTGCTGTTGTAATTGTTAGTCAAATATAAAACAACATCTATTGCACTTCTTTAGATTAATTCCAAATTTCTTTTATTCCATATAAATGTACTTTTAATGAATATACGATAATTATGCTATCACAATATTTTTTAAGAAATAAAAGTATCTGCCCGCATCCGTAAATTAAATGTCTACTGGGCTCTTCATTTATACTAGGTATTAGTATGACTTCTAACTTTAAGTAGCGTATTTAAAAACCTTCTATTAATTTTTTATCTAATAAAAAAATGACTGTGCGCTTCCCTTTTCAAGTAAATAAATCTATTCAATCGCCCGCCGTTCCTGATATAGGATACCGGTCACGGAGTATGATCAACCGAATTAAGAGGACGGTAGACGCCGATGACCTTGCTCGAACGGGCGGAACCAAATCTCATGCACTCTTAAAAAGGAGGTATAAATAATTTAGTTACCGTTTTAATAAAAAATAAAACGGTCCAATACACATCTTAATCAAAGGGGAACGTTTTGGGTATGGATAAATATTTGTAACATATAAAAAAGTTAAATTTAAAGACCCATCCAACAGACTTAAGGTTTAGTTTTAGCAATTAAAATCAACTTACTTCTTCCACCATCTCCGATCTTCGGTTTGATTTCTTCATAATGCAGAATTTTTCCTAATTCACTGCTTCCCCACCGTCTATCATTAAACCCTTCTAACATTCTAGCCAAATAGTCCACACACTCGTAAAACTTTAATTCAACATTTTCGCCGACTTTACTTAAATACTGCATGGAAATTTCTTCGCACACAGCCAAGTGGAAAATAAAAAAAAATAACAAACTGATTTTGGCGGCCATCGTGCGTGTTTCGGTAGTGATGGTTAGTGACTGGCCGTTTTTGAATTTGAAGACACAGTTCGTTTTTTTTTTCATGGGAAAGATTTTGGAATGTGTTGAGAAACGGTGGGAGGGATTGGATATTAGATTTTTCGAAATTAGTCATTATGTAATAACTATATTAGAAGTAGAATACATGGTAAAAATACAAATGAAGTAGCTAAAAAGCTGGGTGTGAAATTAAACTTTGCAAAATCCTTCTAAAAGCAACTGTGTTTTCCTATAGTTATTCTTTGTTACTGTCGTTGTTTTCATCATATTTATACAGAACAATTAATAGCAGATGAGATAAAATTATGCTTTCCGAAAAATCATTGCTTTTACATATACAAACATCATTTATGATCGTAGTGTGATCGTAGTCGTGGATGCTACCAATCGAAAGGATTCAAGGATCAACATACGCACATTTGATCCTGAGCAACGAAGCTCGGCGGTTTTTTTCAGGACATTAGCTTGTTTTTAATCTGCAAGAAAACAATTTCAAGGCAGCGGTTTTCTGGCTGACATAAGTGTTTATTTTGATTCATAAAAAAAAACTTAAATTAGGTCGCTTGTCAACGGTTGTCTGAGCGTCAGAGACCCTTTGTTCACTACGGATGACCCTAATCGAACCATAATTTTGCTGGCGACAATTTTCTTATGATTTCATAGAGAGCATTGTCAATTCATGATCGGAGTTACTTTCAAAGTTTGTTTAATTTTTAATAGAATAAAGCCACTGACCGTAGTTTTCACCTTTATAGCCAGAATAATCGAAGGACGCAATTACAAAGCTGTATATTCAAGGTGGTTTGACGTAGTTTTTGCGAAGTCATTTTATGCCATATTCAACTTTACTATAATGCTCTCCCTCCTCTCACAAGAGTTATTAAATCTTAGCATGTACGGTTTCATATAAAATATATCAGCTATATAATAAAAAATATTAGCTAAAATTTCTATCGAATCTATATAGGTAAAACTAGTAGCCCCCTACGTCACAGACCGTCAAGACATTATATTTTTTAACTTGTTAAGCTTTTTGCCACCATACAATCCATCTAAACGATGGCAGTTAAAACTCTATTAAATTGTCGTTTGCTTGTTGCATCAAAGATTTTTGGGATGGATTCTTTAGAACATTTCACTTTAATTTCTCACGCATTTTATTCCTCATCAGGACCTTTTTCACTGGTCAATTATTTATGTATACGGATTTTTTTTGTCGGATAGACAGGGATATTTAAAATAAAAAAAATATATCCAACAGTCACATAAATAGACATCTGACCCCACACTAAGATCGAGTCTTGTGTCGTGGGTATCAAAAATTACGAGAGACTTTTCGGTCTCGGAAACACACAGACCCGAAACAAATACCTGGGGATCAGACAAATATTCATTAATATTTACTGACTCGTGCGTTTATTACCATTAATAACAAGTGACCAGTATTTGATTAAAACATGATATTATGACCTATGATTTCATGCTTACATATTGAGTAAACTTCAACACACCGTTCAGCATGGGACTTCTCTACCATCGAAATATTGATTGAGCGGGCTAAGAGGATAGGTAGGTGGTTTTTATATACTATGGAATACTTATGGACTAAAGGCTGACTAAATGATGACTAAATGACTATTACTCTACTCCCTCGAACGCACTGGTTGCAGGATCTATGCTGCTACCAAAAGTTCACCTCTGACAGTCTCAGATGGATAATGATGACGATTTTTTTTATTGCATAATTTTGTGATCACTTAGATCATACATATTGATCTACGTTTTCATGTTTTGCTATTCAGTTTACAAAAACTATCTGCGTATTTCTTTCTAGTAGGCTTTTTTTATCATCTGTTTTTATTTTTATTTTGCGACCACAATACAGGCATTAGAAATATCAATTACTACTCTAACGCCCAAATACTGGAATGCAACTTAAATATAAATGGCGCTTAACTACGTTAATCCCGATTAAATGTACTGGCTAAGTGGGCCGTGCGCTGTTAAGAGCAACTTATTATTTGAATGGCGTTCCAGTATTCGGGCGTAACTGACTATAGAGGCGATTAGCAAATTGATCGAGACAGCAAAAATATGATCTTATTTATATATTTGTTTTAGGTAGGTATATCTGTACAGTTCATTAACCAAATGGAATAATTAATACTTTAATTAGCTCAGAATATGTAAGACCTCTGTCTGTGGACTGTCAGTGGCAGAAGAGATAGCGACAGAGATTGCATCCTGATCACTATCGGCCATTCTCTATATCCTATCTAGTGTTGCCAGGTTTATTGTTTGAAGACAAGAGATTCAAATAAGCGGGATTTTGAGTGCCTCAGTGAGACGCCTATATTAAAATATATATTTTTTTGCCATTACTTATTAGTACTCCTCCTCTTTCTCACGGTATATAAATATCACATCGAACGCAAAACGTCGCATCTCTAGAGGCTCTCGAAGACAATAGTTTTGGTTATTGTTAAAATAATGGAAGCGCAGCTCAACCAGACCAAGTCCCATCGATGGGAATAAGTTATCATCAGATAGGGCAGGGTCTAGTGAATATCCCCTATATTCACAGCACAGAACACAGAGCATAGAACTTCCCATTTAGCCTTCATAGTTATTCACGGATTTTCCCAAATCTTTACGGTTTCCCAAGAAGTATCATGTATCACTCTAGGCTTCAATTCATACGGCCTCATGGAGTTTTAGCTTTATTAGAATTTTTTGGTTTTACAAGAGTGGTCATTATTTCTAAGAAGATCATAATCGATATTTTCCTAATGTCTAAACGAGTCTGTGCACATAGATTCTGACAAATAATGCTCGATAAGAATTAAGTAAAATTTATATACGTATTTCTTTTAAATAACATCTTCAGATACACATCTTGTAGTAAATTTCCTCACAAATAAAAAAAAAGCTACACCGTCTGAAACTTGAAATTGTTACGTAGAAAAGAAAAGTTCTGTTCATTGGAGCCAGCTAATATTACCTTAGACTTAAGTTCACCAACAGTATACCCTTGCAAATGTGTTGTTGTCCATTGAAAATAAGAACCGTAAGGAAAGGAATACGTGAAAAAACCGCGGGAACTTATTCAAAGTCCAATTTTATTTTCGAAATCAGTCTTTAGAAACAAGTTAAGAAGCGAATTAGATACTATGTAGGTAAATATTTGTAGGAAATCGCGAAACACTGTGATAAAAGTGTGTAATATTTGGCTTTTATTCGTACTCTAGAGGGGTGGTCAAAAAGCGGGATATTTGGCGTCCCGCCGAATGTTCAATCGGGACGCGTCACCGAACCCCTGAAAAGCGGGACGTCCCGCGTAAAGTGGGACACCTGGCAACACTAATCCTATCTATCTTTATCAATATATCTAATGAAATCTCTTGTTAAAGATAGATAGATTATAGAGAACGGCTGTTATACAAGTCCTTATCCGTAATGTATAACAGTGGTCGATATTTCGGTATGTACAATCAAATTTTTCGGGCCTTCCAAAATTTTACTTAGGTACTAAACGAAAGGCGACACCAAAACTATTACTTAACGAACTTTTTTCGACGGTGTGGCGGTTTACCCTTCTAAACATATCACTTTTGGACTAAATCTGTCGTGTAATTAGGCACATATATCAAAACGTGAATATTTCGTTTCAGTGTCTTGGTGAAAGCCGACGTTCACATACGGTTATTACGACGTATCATTTTTCAAAAACTATTTCGGGAACAACGCGCGGTTGCAGTATTTTTGTAATCGTGCGATATTTTTTAACCTCAAAACTTTAAAGAATATTGCATGTATTTTATCTTATTATATTTAATTTTATCGTTCGATATACTTGATCGTTTGAGAATTGTACAATTTTAACCAAAGTAAATTAACGATATTAGCGTTTTTGTTCCTAGATTACATTTTCGAAGAATTACAGCAACATCAAAATTATCTCTAGCTAGTTTTTTTTAAACATTACAATTTAAAAAAAATGTGGTTATTGTATTTTTTCTGTAACAAACAAAGGAATATACTACGGTAGTCTGAGTAATGAATTTCTCGCCAGATAGAGTTCCATTCTCAGACATTTAGCATAGCAACTAATTGTAAAACCGGCTCTGCTTAACTTTCCAATGTTCTTAAATAAATTTCATCTAACGAGCTGCAGCTTAGATAAAAAATAGTTGCTGTTTTTCAATAGATTCGCAAAGATTGATGTCTTAACCACACAGATTTAACAGCATAAAAAGGGTGCGAAAAAGTATCGACAAAAACACGCGATAAATTGTCATGTAGTCAGAATAGGAGCTGTATTAGTTTTTGCGTGTTTCGGCCGCAAATGTTGGTATTTTAATTTGAAATCTGAAGCGGTGTGTGTTTTTTTTTTGTAATTGGAAACACTAGTTATCGCGCCTCGGTTTCTCTGTAATTATTTTTAATAAAAAAAGCATATTTACGAAGTTTCTTGAGTGATTGTTATTCAAATATTAACAAAATAATGAATTGATTATGTCGGTTTGGTCTTGGAAAGATGTTATTTTGATTGGTTATGACTTGAATAATATGATTTCATTCAATTATCTGTGAAATTCATTTTATAATGTAGTGCCTGATGTACTATATGAATGAGCTGCTAGATATAACAGAAAATGAAAGTTTTTTTTATAGCAATGAATGGCAAGACGAGCATGCCGTTCGCCTGATGGTAAGCGATACGACCGCTCATGAACAGTAGCAAAACCAAACAACACCTTGAATTACAAAACAAAGCTTGGCATTCCACTGCGCTCACCATTCTGAGTAACACGATGTGCCAGCGCTGGGGCTGGCACATCGTGTTACGTGTAGCATAGTGGCGACATTGCACCTGATGGTAAGCGCAAATGCCGCCCGGCAGAGTATCCATTGGCATCGGACGGCAGTCCCATGCCAATGGAAACAGTTATGCCGGACTGCTAAGGTGCCTCTTCACACTACGGCGGAAGGACCCAGGATTGTAGGAAGGAGGGAACACGTGAGACGGCAAACAATTCCACAGCCTGACGGTGCGGCACCATAAAGAATTTGAGAACCGTTTGGTTCGCGCCGGGATGGTGTGGACCGTCAAGCTATGGCTTCGCAAGCCAGCTCGCATGGTTCTGGTTAGGAATGGTATGGAGTGAGCCTTGTTACTAACATATAAGAGAACGGATTATTTAAGTTTGATTCAAATAATAAAGGGTGTCCCAAAATTAACGCAAGATTTGAATTTGCCGCCATTTATGCAGTACAGTCTTGCCAACCCTAAAAACAAAATAAATCGACAGTTGACAGTTTAGGGTTAGTAAAAATGGAGCGTTACGCAATAGAACAACGTGTCTTCATTGTTGAGCAATATTTCAAAAATAATGAATGCTTGGCGGCCGTAGTTCGAAAATTTCATACAAAATATGGTCGGAATAGTGTTTTAACTTCGTCAACTGTGAAGCGATTAATTGAAAAATTCCGAGAGACAGGATCCGTGGGAGACGCCAAACACACTGGTCGTCCAAAAACAAGCCGTTCAAATGTCAATATAGAGGCAGTGCGTGCGAGTGTCGGTGACAATCCAGGAACCTCAATTCGGCGTCGTGGACAAGAATTGCAAATTTCAAGAAGCTCTCTACAGCGTATACTCACTAAAGATCTGTGTCTCCATGCTTACAAAATTCAATTAACACAACTACTGAAGCCCAATGACCATGCACAGCGAAGAGAGTTTGTTGAATGGATTATTGAGCAACAACAAATGAATGCTGATTTTTCGAGCAAACTCATCCTAAGCGACGAAGCACATTTTCACCTTGATGGCTTTGTTAATCGCCAAAATTGCCGCTTTTGGGGTTCTGAAAATCCACATGTGATTGTCGAAAAACAAATGCATCCACAACGTGTCACAGTTTGGTGTGCATTATGGGCTGGAGGCATAATTGGACCATACTTTTTGAAAATGAGGCTGGTCAAGCAGTGACTGTTACTTCTGCTCGATATCGCGATATGATAACACGGTTCTTTTTGCCCGAAATTGGATGATATTGATGTGGCTAATATGTGGTTTCAACAAGACGGTGCCACATGCCATACAGCCGTGAAACACTTCAATTATTGCATGAGACATTTCCAGGTCGTGTACTCTCTCGTTTCGGTGATCAGAATTGGCCCCCTAGATCGTGTGATTTAACACCATTAGATTTCTTTTTATGGGGATATCTAAAATCACAGGTCTACGTCAACAAGCCCACAACTACGCGTGCATTAAAGGCGGAGATTCGGTTATGCATAACGGGAATTAAATATTCCGTTATATTTCCGTCCGGTCAGATTTGCCTAATTACAATATCATGGAATAAAAATAAAACAAAATGTTCCTTTAAAACTTATATGTTACTAATGCCACTAATGAACAGAAAAACGGAAGTACTTTTACTAATGCTAGTAATTATTTGACCACTATAACCTCTTGTAAAAACAGTTATCATTATAGAAGTTACAAGCATGCAGTCCAGGCAGTAGATTATCTGATCGGATTAAAAAGGCTGCGTAGTTACTAAAGTAGATATTTTTCCGCACCATTTAGTTTTTTTCTACTTTACATTTATTACAATTTAGTTCAGTGATTACTTAGTTATGTTTTTTACTGGATACGTTATAGCGTTGTACGTTATGAGTCGTAGGTTAGCTTCTGTACAGGGTAATTCATTTTGTAGAAGGTTGAGTATTAGTTAGACGATCAGTAAAGAGTCAAAGAAAAGAGGTATGTGCATAAAAATCTTGTATCGTCAAATTCCGTAGACAGTCAAATTCAATCTTATGTGGGTTAAAAAAATTGCCATATTATGATATTATATATGAAATTTCTAACGAGGTACATCAATTAATTAATGAACTAATTAAAATCATTATACATTATTTATTTTATTTAATTTATGAAATGTCATATCATACAAATATTTCAGGGGGACTTGATGTTGACGGCAAATATGATAATAATATAAAAACGCCATAAGCTTTACCAAATTAAAATTCAAAACCATATAACAATGTACAAATAAATTTATTTCAAAATTTTATAACAAATAAGTGAGATTAACAGCAATGTGACAGAGTGTTTGGCGGTGGTAGTCCCCGATTGCTGTGAAAACAGCGCGACGTCGTGGTAGTTGGAACTCCAGCCTATGAGCGGCTCGTCTCGGTTCTGTACCCGCAGCCAGAGTTCCAGGGGTCTGAAATACCTGGGAAAACATTATTATTATGTATATGTATGTACATGCTTAGTGGATATAGTTGACAGCCTCCGTGGCGCAGTTGGTTAGACGCCGTCTGTGAAATGAGAGGTCCCGGGTTCGATCCCCGCACCGAGAGAAATGTTTGTGCGGCCCACAAATATTTCTTTCGGGTCTGGGTGTTTGTGAGACCGAAAAGTCTCTCGTAGTTCCTGATACCCACGACACAAGACTCGATCTTAATGTGGTGTCAGGCCTATGTATGTGAATGTTGGGTATTATTTATTAACAAATATATTCTTATACTATATACATTTATTGTATTTAGTATTACATTATAAGTTGTTACATTATTCGTACAACTGAAGCTGTACCAACTTCCGTTCTTTCTGATATATCCATCCCATGATAGTCTGGCAGAAATTGCTTTGAGCAATAAGACGGCCGTCTTATTAATTTAATTCGTATACATCGAAGTGTTAAATAAATAAATAAATACATTTTTATCACCATCATCAGCCTTGAAAATATTTTCGTGTATAACTGGTAGCCTATATTCAGTAGGTTCTATTAAATTACAAGCCATGTTCTAAGAACTAAAAAGTAACCAAAATGACAGGCTTTAAATTATTTTGGCAATCTATTATCCATCCATCAGCCAAAGGAAGTCCACTGCTGAACATAGGCCTCCCCCAATGATTTCCACAGAGACCTGTTGGAGGCAGCCTGCATCCAGCGACGTCCCGCGACCTTTACCAGGTCATCGGACCATCTTGTGGGTGGACGTCCTACGCTGCGCTTTCCGATACGCGGCCTCCATTCGAGCACTTTCCGAACAGTATCCACTCCCTCAGGCCATACTCTCTTATCCTATAACATCCTCTACCCACAAATCCTATTTCCTTTCCCCGGTTAATGGCGGGCAGCAGCGTCATTAACGCCAGTCCCCTACTGCGCTCGCCAACCCGCCTGCCAAGCGTGGCGAGTATTGGCAAATACCCCCTTAATGGCGACACAATCTATTATACTCTGTATTATTTTGTTTTGTTTTTTTGGTGTAAGTTAGTATTTGGTGATGATAAATTATTGTTTTGAGTTAAAGGTGAAGGAGTTATTATCTCAAATGCCAAGAGGTAATTGTTTGTCTAGACAGAAATGCATTCACGACCATGTGCAGTTCTTTTGCTTGTTTCTTGTATAGGTCAGGCAAACGAACAAACGGCTCGTCTAATGGTAAATAATTACCTTCGCTGATGAACATCTACAACGGTAGATTGTAGTTGCCTTAATTATGTGTCAAATTGTATTAGGAAGGGAAGGAAATAGGACGGCAAGAGGGCAGGACCTTGGGTTCGTCAGCAATCTCATTCACCAAAATCTGTGACAAAGCCTTCGGTTCGCCGTCCCAGTGGGGCACCTTCCATTGCAGTCCAAGGCAACCCCAGTGTGGTTGTAGTGGATCTATCATTTTCTAACCAGCTTTACCAGCAAGTTTCTTAGTCTAATTGGTTCTACGTCCTTTCATAAACCGTGATAACTATCCCATACCCTACAGTGGGACGTAAATACTTACTTGACCAAAGCTTCCGGCGATATCCTGTTAGTTTTCCCTCTCGTCATAGTCCTGATGATATCCGAAGCCGATTTAGAAGATCCCGGCTGCATAATTTCACTGAAATAAAAGCAAAAATAAAATGAAATACTTTCTCGAGCGGCGAAAGTGAAACTTAACAAAATATAAGCTCTGAAAGTAAAAGTGTTTGAAAAAGGTAATTGGCGAACCGCCAATTTTCGTGCTTTTATAATAAGCCTAGACTTGATCCAAGAAGTCTAATCACTAAATTAGACTTCTTGGATCAAACAATTATTTTTTGGCAAATTCACGTTACTTTTTTTTTCAGAATAGTTTAATGTAAGTTACATATAACTTTAGTGGCAAAATTCACTTTTTGGCAAATTCAAGTAACATATTATTTTTGAGAATAGATTTATGTAAGATAAATATTACGTAGCCATTCATTTTATGGTTACCCACGCTGGCGTAATGCCTAAAACCTTTTAATGGACCGGCGACTTCATCAGTGGTCCTGAAGCGCTTATTTCAACAGACGCCCTTAACCGTACACAACTGACCTGAGCAGTCTTCCCGCTTCTCTACTTCTGTAAATGTCACATTCATACAACTGCCCCAGGTGTCCAGCCGCCAGGCACAGTTGCTCGTAGATCTGGAACTCCAGCACCGTCGCCAGGAAGTATTTGATGTATTCCTAACAAATAATATAAATAAATAAGCTACCTACTTTACTATAATAGGCCATTGCCCACTTCTAACCACGTGACTCCTCTACAACCCAAAGTTAGATATAAAAGGTATATCAAGACTGCTACCGAAAACGAAGCCGGGTGGTAGTTTTTGTGACTACAGACACAATGCAACTAAAAATTTCGATAAATAACGTGACATTTTTGTTATGTTTTAAATACCTATGTTGTATTTGGGTGGTAAATCCATAGTTTTCGATAAAACAATTATTCACCTAGCGTACACTAGTGTCTTTAAAAAGATATGGGAGTACATTATCATTTCAGGGAAAAGTATGTATTACTACCTAAACATGACTATAGGAAAAAAAGTACAGGAAAGAATTCCTCGCGTTTTTTAACGAAATGTTGAGTTGCATTGTATCTGAAATCACTGTATGAATACAGTAGATACTATTATCACACAAGACTTCTTGTCTATATTAAGGAATACGTACTTGGTCAGAAATTATGTGGTACTTGGAACCCGGATCGAAGTCTCCTTCAGATCTCGGTGTCGGTGGTATGACGCCCTACAATAAATATTTCAGATAAAATATTACAAATTATCATTAATAGGTAAGAAACAGATCTATACTTTTGTGACTGTTTCAGGAATACAAGACGAGAAAAGCTAGCATGCATCGGAATCACTCCTTAACATACTCGCTTCCCTGTCGATATATCGAACCAACTATCTATTATTAATTTATTGATAATCCTATATATACATTGCTATTATATAGGGCAATCTAGACTGCAACCGAAAACTAAGCCAGTTTGTAGTTTTAGTAACTTTAGACACAATGCAGCTAAACATATTGCGAAAAAATACGACGACCTTTTTCTTTATTTTATTTTTACTATCATCGCATTTTTTTTAATTATTAAATTATAGCCAAAACTATGGATGTACCACCCAAACACGAATATTTTTAAAAAATCACAAATATGTCGCATTATTTTTGCGTAATTTTGACTTGCATTGGGTCTGTAATAACTAAACAACCCGGCTTCGTTTTCGGTTGCAGTTTGAATGTACTCTGTTTGTATACGCATAGGCGCCATAATTGAAAATAAATAAATAATACATGTGCCTTACTTGATAACGAAGTTTCATTTGCCACCATCGGTGGTTCATGTTTTGAACTCCCTCTTCAAACACTGACCAACGCCACTGCGAAACAAAATATATAAAATAACTTTCCAATAATACTCAAAGACTATAAACCAAAGAAGAGAGGAATACCAAGTTTCAAATGTAATTAATGACAAGATGACAATACATATATTATGTAGGTATTTCGTATTTTAAAACCAATTCAATCTTCAATATAACAAGATACTTTCTTGTTTTTACCAACATTCATTTTTAGAAGTATCTACCGAATATTCGGGACTATATCTTACTGTAAGGGTTTCTTATATTCTGTATATACATATAATAATATAATTATATGGACATTACCTGATCCACCATAAAAGCAAAGGGTAGATAAGCCACTTTCTCGAGAGCCATCGTCATCAGAAAGTTCATGCTGACTTCGTAAGGGTCGTGGGTTCTGTAACATAATAAAATATATATTTATTCACTGTTTAAAGATGTAACACAGTATTGAAATCTTTTTGTTTAATAATAGACCTATGAAGGTTTTTCGTTATGAGTTGGTATTCAGAGAAAATTATAAGGGATAGAAGGGCTTATAACTTGTAGTAGAATACTTGTCTTCTTCTTTCGAGTCAATGCAATGGCTCAAAATGAATTGGAAAAATCTTTACAATTTCTCGGCCCAGTAGGTCGCTGCTACTGAATATTTGTTATCGAAACACTTTGGACTCATAATTTTTTTAAACATGACACACTAATTTATTTAAATAATAAGATTTTTTAAGTATGTTAACAAATAGTGGTTACTTATTTTGATAGAGTCCAATCCGTTGCAGGTGAGGAAGGTTGTAAACTGAGAGTGTAGCTGCGTTTGCTACAGCCTCGTGGAACGCTGTAAATAAGGAAACCCTTAAAGATTGATCAAGGCTTGGACATTATGAAATATACTATAGAAATATACATTTGAAATTTGTTTCAGAAATAGGTCCTTCAGCTATCCAGCTATCATATTTCTTTAAACTCTATTACCTAATATTAAAGTTAAAAAGCATATTAATTTAGTAAACTATTTGATTTCATTAATATTATTATTTTTGGCGGACGATAGTCGGCAAATAAAAAGCTTGTTAGATATGATTGTTTAAGTATGATTTCGTGACCTACCAGGATTCGCCCCATCTCTGAACAGTTGAGGCTGATCAGCATATTGGAGGTAGTATTGTATGTGCGCCATCTCGTGATGAGTTGATATCAGGTCTTGCATCGTCACTTCTGTGCATTGTTTAATTCTGAAAATAAATGAAATTGAAAATATTGGCTTACAAAGATTTTTTGCAAGGATTTCTTCTGTTTTTACTAATGTAAGTATTTACAGCAAAGGTTTCGCATTGGCGGAAACTTTTATGTTAGGCCATATTTTTTTCACGCATTGAAATAAAAACATTATTTACGGATTTTATCGCGGATTTGGTATAATAATTTCATTTTGTAACTTTCTGACTTCGTGGTCCGCCCCGTGACCATTGTAGCTGTTCGAATCGAAACATTATTCCTGTCAAGATGATAGATACTTACTTCAACCATATCAAAACCCTAACAAATACAACTCTTCCAAATTATTTTACCCATCCCCTACCTGTAATCGATCCTGTTACAGAAGTCCCAGGCGCTGGCGGTGCACTGCACGCTTCGTTGGGGAGGTCGAGCCAGCATGGAACTTCTCCAGAACTCAGGGGGGGCTGGCTTCATGCCCATTGAGGTGTAGAAGTCTTCAGCCATTTGGAACATTCTGGAAATTGGGAAGACCATATGGTGAAGTGTTTATAGGGCAATTATACTTATCATTTTGGTTCATAACTTATAGTTCAATAGGGTATTTGACTCCAATTTAATTGTATTTATTAAAAAATATCCATAGCTATGGTCTAATCAACAAAGAACTTTATAAATTAATTCAGAATGGAACAAGTTAGAAAAGTTTTAAATCTTGTAGTGGTAGTATAAACAGAAAATAGATGCAAAACAAGGTAGTGACGTCACTAGGGTTATTATAATATATATTACAGTGTGCGTGTCCGAAAGAGACAGAAAGATGTCCCCACCACACCCCTAATCTTAAATTTTAAGTCTTATAGCCTTATGTTACAGGCTATTTTAATCCTTTTTTGACTACAAGGCTTATTTTTTATCGTATTTGTGTTTGTAAGCGAAATAATACCAAACAGCGATAATAGTCAAATACCCTATTGTGGATGGAAATGGAATTTAATTATTATAATGTTTACAGAAAAAGGGTATATCAGTAAGAGCACATTTATCTATCACAAAGTAGAAAACGAACACAATAGTAGAGAAACAACAAAACAAATTATTATAAAAATCTACCTCAGCGGTGTGAATCCTTGACGAAGCATCTCCGCGGTGACATCCTCATTAGGTGCTTGTGGAAACGGCATCACTAGATCCATGATGGACTTCCAGTTTTGAGCCCACATATTACCTGCAACAATTATGTTAAATTAGAAACACAGAAAACGGAAATAGAACATTTAACTTTTAAGTCACAATATCTAGACGTATTCATTGGTAAAATATAATGTCAATTTTTAGGCTTATCAGTGAATTATTTCATTGACAAAATTAGTTAATTGTTTATTAAAAAACAATAATCGTTTAATCGTGCCTCGTTAGTGGAGAAAAGGAAAAAGAAAGTTGTCGCCGGACATCTACGTGAAATTAGGTACTGATGAGTCATAGATTCGAAGTTTAATAAGTTTAGACTTGAAGTATTCATGAAAATTGAACTTATTTCAACAAAATTTACCTAATAAATGAGCTGGTATGGGTCCATCACCCCTCACAGTCGTCTCGCCATACCGTTGAACCAATCTTCTTCTCACATAGGTAAATAATTGTTTGTACAATGGAGACACTTGGTTGTATATCTCTTCTACGCTGGTCCTGAAGGTCTGGTCTTCGTATGACGCTCGCATTTGGTCTCCCGCATCTCGGTATCCTGATAGAACATTTTTAGGAGTATTTATTTCTGAATGAGAATACTTTATAGATAATTCGTATCTATATGGTTATGATACATTAAAATTAAGTGGTAATGGCAAAGGGTACGTTAAATTTTAATTATTCTTTTGGATTATATATAAAGTAACTAACAATAATGTATTGGATTCCAGTTCTGATTGCTATCTTATAATTTACGTATGCATAGGTATTCTTAAATTAGTCCATACTTCACTCTGCATCAATCTGTATCTGTCTCAGTTTTATATTAATCCACTCTGTATGTTTGGACCAGCAATATGTTAGCGATTTCAAATTTAATTAAAATTTTACGAGGACATTCTGTAGAGAGATATAAACAAACTTACCAGTAGCAACAGCGGCCTGGTTCGCTAGCTGCACGTATCTCATGAACCGATTCTTCAATTTAGGCCCAGTTTTGTCTCTAAAACTCCTCCATACATATAGTAATTCGCTCTCGATCCTCGAATGCGCCAGGATCCTGGTGATCTCTGGGTCCAGCTGCATATCACAGTAGTTTGGATACTCCTGGGAGTCTGTATAGGGTTGGTAGTGCTGGTACGGCTGGTTGGCGAGCTGGTAACCCTGGATGGGCAGATCTTGAAAGTCACTGCCCTGGTACGGCGCCCGAGGAATGTGCGGATCATATGGTTTCTGCCCGTATGGACATATTTTTGCTGAATTGTAGATTTCTTTCATTTCCGATATTACTTGTTGGAGCTGGAAAGAAAATAATACATACACATAAACTCATGCTTTTTTCTTAGGAGTTGTAGGCAGAAGTGCCACAAAGGCGTCAACTTTTCATCTTATGTGTGTGTACGTATAATAATGAAGTTAAAAATTATGATGAATAGAATTATGCTCATAAGTAACAAGCAAGTATTACCTACTTGTTAATTACCTTAATACTTAGTATAGGCGCAAAGGGCTACTATATCGGTTCATATCGATATAGTTAATCTAGAATTAATAATTTAAACAATAGTAACCGTAATTATACTTGCATTTTAATATCGTAAGTTATTTATTAAATGTAATTAAATGTACATGATGGATTAAAATCTGTATCAGCCCATATACGGTTAGGCCATATGGCCCAACCATGGCCATATGGCCACCACGCTGGCCTAGTGCGGGTTGGCGGACTTACATACCATAGAAATTCTTATGAATCCCTATGGTATGCAGGTTACCTCACGATGTTCTCCTTCACCGTTTTAGTGCGTGGTGATTGACTATCAATACACACATGACTCCGAAAAGTCAGAGGTGTGCCCTGGGATTCGAACCCGCGGCCACCGTGAACATGTTGGCAGTCGCGTCTACTCCGTTTACCAACAGGCCACCACGCACTTATTAAATATGTTGAAACCATATAAATGGTTTCAATTTGTGAAATGTATAAATCCACAAAATTGGATTTAGTCTTTACCTAGAACTAGGAATTACCAGGCTAACTCAATAAGACTAAAAATACAAAAAAGAGTTTATTTAAATGGGTCGATCTAGCAAGAATACTTGTTTTTAGAAAACTTATTGTCTCCTTCATAAAAACTACAGCTCAACAGAACAGCATACTCGTATCATAAAAAATACATTTCGGTGATTTTCTTTTTACAACACCAAATAGCTGTTTCGTTTCACCACGCACTTGTAGGGTTCCGCATACAGTAGATTTTTATATTTATAAAGTGCTCTACGTTAAGGTGGCTCCGAAAACCTTGCTGGCTTGTGTGAGTGAGGCTAAAGAACATCAAAAATGCCCAAATTGCCATATTGTTACGGTCAAGAGTTACAGCGTGATCATTGTTATTAGAAAAAGTTTTTTGTGATATCGTCTTCATTGTATGCTTACTTTAGAGGCATATTTTTCTTGCGTTTTTTTTTTAAATTAAGTTAATAATATGGATCTTAGAACAATCTCTTTTGGAGAATAAAATAGCAAATGTGTGATTACAAGCTGTTTTTTTATATACCTATATATGTTGCTCCGTAAAACATGATCATAACTATTTTTTATTATTATTTTTTATTGGCAACGAATGGCGGGACGAGCATGTCACTCGCCTGATATTAAGTGATACGACCGCTTATGAACAGTAGCAAACCAAAGTAACCAAAGAACACCTTGAATTACAAAGCAATGCTTAGCATTTCACTGCGCTCGCCATCCTGTGGCATAAGAGGCTCTCTATATATCCAGAAATGACTTTGGCTACAGTGTCCTTAAAACTGAAACACAACTGTGGATTTACACTGCTGTTTGGCGGAAGAAATAGACATTTTGATGGTACCTAGCCAAGTGGCCTCTCACATATGAGAGACCTTCCACTTACGCTAACAACTATCAACGAAAAACGAACTTACACCAATAATATTATGATTTATGAGTCACTAAGATTTCAATCACATCGTATTGAAAAACCTGATTGACTCAGGCGTTTTATTGTCTAATAATTGTATTACCGACAGGTTGTTATCACATCGACGATACAATGGAAATCAATTTTACTGCGTTTACTTTCTCTCAGTTTTTATCAAGCACTTTATCACAAACAGCTAGCTAGCTTAGAGTAGTGTTTGCCTTTTGTGGGTTCCGTAAGTATATAAAGTTGAATCTATATGACAAAAATAACTACATTATTGTGGGTGTGCTGGTAGCAACTCTGCCTATACCTTATGTGTAAAAACGTGAGTTTATGTATACATATGCATATGATAAATTACTTTGATCTTAGTTTTACGCATATTTTGTATTTCCTGCTACTTTAAGAGCGTTTATACCCTGCACGTGCTTTTTGGCTTAAAAACAGGACTTTTCAAATGAGTTAATAGCCACCAATAAATAATTTAAAGGAAAAATAATTAGTACTAACTTTAGAAAAGGTTGTCATCTAGGGATTCTGGTGGAAAACATTATAGATTGATGGATAATTTGTGAGTACTATAAGGATTACTGAACACAAGTTTCGTTATTTAGGCTTTAAATGGCAATTTAGAAGCTTAAGATATCCGAAACCACTATATTTAGTGAAGAAAATAAAAATATTATCAGACTAATAAGACCCTTATGGAGGGATTTTGATGAGAAAAATAATCTTATTGTGTTTAGTTCCTGAAAAATAAAAATTTAAACAATGCGAAATTATTCAGAAACTCTCGTCAAGAACATTTTTTTTTTCACCAACTTATCGTACATAATTTTTTATAGCCATTGCATATTATAATAGAAGAACATCTTATCAATAAATTACAATTTTTATATTTCAACAAAATTAGTTTTCATGTTTTCTACAAATATTTTAAAAACCACTATAAAACACGCTGTCCGACGTGGATCAAATCAGACCGCCGCAAGGCCTTCTAGAGGGAGGACGTATCGCTCGTCGCTCCGGCCTGGCTGCAGTCGATTATTGCCGCGCGTAGTGAAAATAGCCACGCGCGGACTGCGATTGCCACATCTTAGTACTTTGGTAGTAAAATATTTAATTATTTTTATTACCTACAATGATTTTGTAGTGAGTATAAATTATGTTTCAGGTAATATAATGGGATTTAATTCCGAGGCTAAATTATGTTATGTATTGTAATATAAAATTAAATATATTTCGTAATTGTAAGGGGTTGTAAGGCCCCTAACACTATTTATGTGTTCGAACACGAAATGATTAATAAAACGTCCGTAGTATCTGCTGATTGAACACTGATTTGAATGCAACATAAAAATGTAATAATAACGAAAATATGATTAGTATCTAAATTTGTATTATTCTTTGCTTGCACAGTAATATTTGTCTACTTATAATGCAAATAAAATATTTTTATGATATTATATTACAGTTACATTTCAATTGAATATTTGAAGCGCACGGATCAAAGTTGTTTGAGCCGTTTGTATAGCGAGCCGACGCGGCAGCTCTACGCACACAGCTTTGGTCGCATATGTGTGCGTGAAATTAACGAAGAAATACCTATAGTTGACTTTGCGCGCAAGGTGTATACGCTCTTAACTCGTGTGATGTTGCACCACCTTTCTGATTCTTTTTGGCTATTTTTGCAATGACGCTCAAAATTAGTTAAAGTTATTTATCAAAATTAACTTTGATTTTAATCTAGTGTTAGAGGAACAAAATATTTGTTTTTAATAAATGTATTTTTTTAGGGTAAAGCTAGATAATCATCTTTTGTACATAGTCTTAATTAAGACAAATCCGAAACCACTTTTTTACTTTGGCTACGTTTAAAGTATGCCTTTACATATTCGATAAATACTTTAAAAAAATCGTTTGAATTATGGTTATTTTTTTGATATTTATTCACTTTTGTTATCAGTACCTTATCGTTTCAAAATCAGCTTGTAACATCATCATAGTTAGTTACAGACAGAACCAGACATTTATCAAACTCAGATGATTGTGTATCCGGCGATTTCATTAGTCAGGTGAACCATATACCAATAGCGACCTATTGAACTTTTTCTAAAGCCTTTTTTACTCATCTAAGTGGACACAATGCACCAGCGGCTTAGAAAGTAAATTATCTTTCAAAATCTCGAACAAAAAAGATTAGGTGTTCTCGAGTAATCACTTCTTTCATCGAAAAAAAGGGGTTTCCATTCGCCTATTTATTTATTTTTTAATTATCACAAAACTTCTACTGTGTGTGGTCACAGAATACTTATTCGATGGTATGATTATTTGTGACAGAGCCGCATTAAGACCCATAAAGATTTGCTGGGCATCGAGGCCATTATCGATAAGAGATTCGAATAATAAAATAACTTGACCATATGCTCTCGTGACAACTGAATCCTGTGAAATATGACGGTCTGAATGAAAAATTCAATTTTCTGGGACTCAATAATTTCCTGAAAGTTTTAATGACGGGCAAGCGACAGGAATATTTTTTATGGGCCAACCATTTTATTTAACTCAATAGAGATATTCATATAACTGATTATAAGGCGACAAATCGCACTATTTTACTAGAACCAGGTAACATTAGCTTCTAACTAAATTACGGGATACAACCACGCAAAATGTTTCCTAAGCCATTTTCAATATAAATTCTTCGGCGTCACTGTAATTAAAGATTGAAGGAGAAATAACAAACCTCAGTAAACTTCTCATCGCTCAACGCAGCTCGGCTCCCCTGGACGATCTTCGTCAGCTGTCTCCTGCTCTGATGGTCTGACAGCCGCGTGGAGTCATAGGCAGCAGCCTTCCTCCACGAGAGCCTCTCGAACTTCGAGCTGATTGCTAGTTCCTCCACCATCCTTCTTCTGTTGTACTCCGTTATGTTCGTCACGAATTTCCATTGAGACATTGTTACTCTGAAAATGTTTTGTAGATTGGTTAAAATTGTTTTTATTTGTACATGAAATGCATCTAAAGAGCAATAAACGGGACTATAAGTTTACTAATTTATTGTAATCTATGTAAATGCTTAGATTAACCAAGCCATACCGATAGCACATTCCGGATGCTTCCCGGTCGTATTCCCGTAGGAACTGCATCGCTTCCGCTGCGTTGGTGTTGGTTCCCTGTGTAATATAAAGAACGATGTAGCAAATTTTTCAAGAACTACTTATTCCTCATTAAATACTTCGTTCCGTCTTTTCTCGTCCCTTGTGTACTTGTCTTGCCTTGGTCCGCAGGGTGGAATATTATTATCTTACACGTCCTAGATGTACAAGGCTTTCATTGGTCGCTTGCTCGTTTATATTCATTCTTCTTTATAGTCCATAAAGAAGAATGAAAGGCTGTTGAATATTGTGCATGGCTATCACTTCTTCAAAATACAGTTTGAGGGTATTCATGAAAGTTGCAACATTCTTCTGAACATCGCTCATTACTATAAGCCATTGAATGTCTTCTATCAAACACAACTTGACCAGAAAACAATTAACTCAAGACTGTGCAGTCATCATCATAAATCATATTCGTCGCAACTGCATGTGATATTAAAATATACATGTTGTTATATGTCACGATTTTTTTAATAAACATAATCATCTCCACGGTGCCATACACTTGGTAAGTGTCACTTGTGCGACATATTTTTTGCCACACAACCTTCACGCTTGGAGACTCCACTCAAATTGCTGATTCGTGTGTCTTGAGTAATTTTCTGAGCTCCATACGGAACAGTCATTATTTGGACTGTTTTCCGTATTAAATATGTACCAGGTCATATATGTACCTACCTCTCTTTGATGTTCACGGGCCTTTTCTTCGAGTGAAAAAGTTAGCCATAGTCCATCATGCTGGCTCAATGCATGTCACTATACTTCCCGGCTCTATACAATCTAAGGGAGACCTATCAGTCCCTCTCTTTTTGCAGGTGAGTTCTTCTATGGAGTTTTCTTACCCTTATTTTAATCCTAGTATTTATATCTGCCAACCCTCATTAGGCCAGCGTGGTGGACTATATGGCCTAACCACTCTCAATCGTATTCTCGATTGTAGAGGAGGCCCGTGCCGTGCAGTGGGATGTAAATGGGCTGATACAGATTTATATCTACTAGATACAATTCGTCCTCTAGCCAGAAGGCTGGGAGACTTGCACAAGAGAACCAGCAGTGATTGGTTGCACAAAGTAGCAAGCCGGGCTTTGTGGCGTACCTTGTGAGAGACCTATGATCAGCAGTGGAGTGCAACGGGCTGATGATGATGATCAAAATTCTACCGCCCTGTTACTTGCCCGGGCAAGCAAACTCCAGTATGGTAATATTAGGGTGGATTTACACTAAATTAAATGTCCCCACTGACTGTTTAATATGTAAGCATAATTAAATGCAATACTTCATTTACCCGCCTGGTTAAACTCGTGTGTAATATCTTCATAATTGTGACGGGTTTTCCATCATCTTATACAGAGATCGTTACAGTGTTACATATTTAGGTTTTTTAAAATGATTTTATGTTTGATCTTCCTTTTGTGTAAGGCCTATAAAACCAGCTATGACCTAAAAAACAGCAAACGTAAGTTTGCAAAATGCCTATTGTCAGTATTTCCTTCGCTAACTGTTAATGCAGAAACAATGGCCAATCTAAGTTTTCACTTTCGCCGAATGAAAAGCCGATTTTATTAGTATGCTTTCAGATATAGGGGGTGTATTAAGTATTTAGAAGTGGGTCGTAGGGCCAATGGAGACGACCAGGGACTTCAAAAGGTATAAGAAGCGGTGTGAAAGGTTTGTTATTATCAAATATTATGGGATTAAGATTATCGGTTCAAGACTTCACAGTTTTTTTAAGGAGGAACTCAGGCATGTCTATCCATTGTTAGATTCAAAAATGGTATTTTATACGTAGGTATTATTAAGATGGCTTAAGGTGTTAGTAAACAGTGAAAGTTATGTCCTCGAGTGATTTTAGGTCTTCAAAGATCTATGTGTATTGTTACAAGAAAAATATACAAACATCAAAATAAAATAAAATAAAATATAAATAGTTACAAAGCAAACGCTCTATTACTGCGAATATTAGAGCTAATTTTACATTTAAGCAATATTTCATTCACTTTTCAAACATGCGGCGAATTACGTTTTTTGCTAACAGATTGAAAGGCGTGAAATATTTAAACACAGGGACGGAATCAGTTAATATCAAGAGATAAATGGGGGGCATGCCCTATGCCAGAACTAGTTACCTTATATTATTTGTTAGTAAGTTTAAGATAGTTATTTGCATATCCTTTGTAAATTAATACAATTTGAATTTAACGGTTTAAGTATATTTTGTTGAAGAAATCGCATGGTTGCGTATCTAGGCGACGCATTTTAACAAATGCCACACGAAGATTTACATGCTAGATAAAAGGAAAACATAATTATCGAGATATCTAAAGTTACTCACCATTCTAAAGTATGTCTGTGACTCCACATACCGTGTGCAGAAAGCAAAGAAAAGGCACAATGCTACGCCGCCATTGGCATCCATTTTGGAATACTAAACTGTCAAATCACACTATATTTATTATCTGTTGTTTACAACGGTATTAACATAAGTATGCAATTGATTTACATTTTAAAGATCTAATTATTAATTGACGTTATGTTTTCGTGATTAATACCCAATTTTGCCATAAGTTATGTTTAAATTTTGATTTTTTTGTACCATATGGTATTAGATGGATGATTTTAGTTGTGAAGTATGTAGGTGCGTTCGTGGTTCTGTCCCGCGGACTTTCTTGTCGACGACTGGCGTAATATTTCCGTTGCTTTTGTTTTGTGCACGGTTTGCTGAACACTGCACGGTATACAGGGGAGTGGCACGAGACAAAATATATTTTTCTTGAGATCTATCCCTGCATTTATAAGAATGAATGTATTTTCGCAAAATAACCAAAGTTAAATTAAAAAAGTTATAAGTTTCTGAATATGGCAGAAATTGCAATTTAATACAAATGCATGTTCAAATCTCCTTGTTATTTTGTTAAATTTTTTTTGGAATCTAATCTCGAAATGGTACTTTCATATTTTTAGGTTATTTGTTCAGCGGCGGCCCTGGGTGTTCTGACTTGTGAGTAGCGACTCTAGGCGCTCAATTATTAGGGCACTTTTTTACCATTCAGTACCAGTGAGTGCTTATGCGATAAAAACATTCAATATTCATATTAAACCATATTCTATTATAGGTAGTGAAATAAACTGCAGCTTAACATTATAATTATTCTATGAAATACATACATGTTGTTCTTCTTCTTTAGTGACGGGAAATGGAGTGCTAAAAAGGCCATAGTTATTGAAAGAGAAATATTGTTTTTTTTTTAATAATTATATTAGTATGTTTTCGTTACCTACATAATAATAATATAGGAAACTTAGTCATAATGACTCTCTCTGAATTCAAGTTCTCTTTTATCTGTTTCTCTATTATAATAGTGCGCACTATCCTACTATCCTTACTAATTTTATCTTTAAGGCAAACCGGCTGGACCGATTTTGATAGAATGTTGCTGCTATAATTGCTTTCACCCGGAATTAACACGTAGACTACCTTTAATTCTGAAAAATAAGTTAATGAGTGATGTGTAAGGAATTCACATATACACATTTGATATTCTTTCAAACTCGAAATAATGCCACGAGACAGGAGAGGACAGGATTGCATGCCATGACTCGAGGGACATCATGAGACGGGCAGAAGGGATGTGACGGGACGGGACGTGAAAAGCAGTATAGTGGATGGCATTATGTGTAATATTTTGTTGATGTGACCCGCGAGAACCTGGCCCAGGCCTTTACTAGGTAATATTATAATTATTTTAAAAATACATTATGATTGGATCAATTTGTTTCCATATTAAAAACCACTCCGCTTGTTCTAATTGCCTACGTTACCATTAAACGAATTTCATTTTATTTTTTTCTTAAACTTCGTTTGGATGAATAAACATTGTGAAGGCTATTTACGTATACACTGCAATGCATAATTGTTATGCAAGTTTTCAAATGATTTAAATATTGAAATGATCGGTGTTGAGAGAATAACGTCGCGTGTAGCGGTAAACACGCGCGGAGCCGTCGCGTGCTCCACTGCGACATATTGTATGTTGATTATAAAAATATAACAGACGCGATAAACGATCTAATAATGGGCGGCAACAATTATAGACGAGGTGGATAAGATACTATCTGCAAGGTTCTTTGATTAACCACCTTATTAGGCCCAATCACACGCGCAGCCTTTTGTCATGCGTTCTACTACGGAACTCGGCCATGCATGATCGCCTACAATCCGCCTTATAAACTCTGCCTCTGATAAACACGCAAAGGTACCGTATATATATATATATATATATATATATATACCGGGTATCTCAAGACTGCTACCGAAAACGAAGCCGGGTGGTAGTTTTAGTGGCTACAAACACAATGCAATTAAAAATTTCGCCTAGAAACGCGACAATTTTTTTTTATGATTTTTTAAATATCGTCATTTTTGGGTGGTAAATCCATAGTTTTTGCTAAAATAATAATTTAAACTCTTTTATACCTTAGAGTATTTATAAATAAAAGGGTATACAGGGTATATCAAGACTGCTACAGAAAACGAAGCCGGGTGGTAGTTTAAGCGACTTCAGACACAATGCAACAGAAAAAGTTGCAAAAAAAGCGACAATTTTTTTTTTGTTATTTTTTTCCTATGGCCATATTTGGGTGGTAAATACATTTTTTCCTAAAATAATAGTATATACCATTTTATTTATAAGTACTCTAAGGTATAAAAGAGTTTAAATTATTATTCAAGCAAAAACTATGGATTTACCTTTGGGTGGTATAACGATATTTAAAAAATCATAAAAAAAAATGTCGCGTTTCTAGGCGAAATTTTTAATTGCATTGTGTTTGTAGCCACTAAAACTACCACCCGGCTTCGTTTTCGGTAGCAGTCTTGAGATACCCGGTATACTATTATTTTAGGAAAAAATCTATTTACCACCCAAATATGGCCATAGGAAAAAAATAACAAAAAAAAATTGTCCTGTATATACAGGGTATATCAAGACTGCTACCGAAAACGAAGCCGGGTGGTAGTTTAAGCGACTTCAGACACAATGCAACAGAAAAAGTTGCAAAAAAAAGCGTCAATTTTTTTTTTATTTTTTTCCTATGGCCATTTTTGGGTGGTAAATACATTTTTTCCTAAAATAATAGTATATACCCTTTTATTTATAAATACTCTAAGGTATAAAAGAGTTTAAATTATTATTTTAGCAAAAACTATGGATTTGCCACCCAAAAATGACGATATTTAAAAAATCATCCATAGTTTTTGCTAAAATAATAATTTAAACTCTTTTATACCTTAGATTATTTATAAATAAAAGGGTATACACTATTATTTTAAGAAAAAATGTATTTACCACCCAATTATGGTCATAGGAAAAAAATAACAAAAAAAAATTGTCGCTTTTTTTTGCAACTTTTTCTGTTGCATTGTGTCTGAAGTCGCTTAAACTACCACCCGGCTTCGTTTTCGGTAGCAGTCTTGATATACCCTGTATATATATATAGGTAAGGTATTCAGTGAGGTGGCTTAATTCGATTTGTGCTATGTTTCGGTAGAACAAATTATAGAAAAACATGTATTTTATAGCAACAAAACTTACATGAGGAATAATTAATTTGGAAGTATGAGTCTACTTCGCACTCAAATAATTCTATAAACCTATTAAATATTTAACAATTGTGTATTGCAGATTAATATTTTTAGTGTTACGTACAAAGAGTTGTCAAATTCATGAATAAATAGTTAATATTTTTTCTCTTACTTGAGAGGCCAAAGAAGCAGATTACTTGGAAAATAAAAATACGCACGTTACAAGAAAACCAATTCTTATTTAAACCCAAACTGTTACACATCTGCTATATCGATAATATGCCAATATTTACGTGATTTTACCAGTAAGATGTACGGCTATTGCGTTTTACAGTACCGCATGGCAATCTTTATTTAGTTCAGGGTTAGATTATATTATGTAAGTCCGCCAACCCGCACTAGGCCAGCGTGGTGGACTATATGGCCTAACCACTCTCAATCGTGCTGTCGATTGTAGAGGAGGCCCGTGCCCTGCAGTAGGACGTATATGGGCTGATACACTAGATTATAATCTTTTTAAAAGATGCACTTATCCTGATATCCATTGATAGAAAAAAATGTTAAAGCAACACCTTTTTGAAGTTTTTATTAAGAATCATGTGTATATGGGGAGTCGTGATTCAACTAAAGAGCACTGCTTTAGATAATTGTTATTCTTTTCTATTCTCAATTATTCTCGAGGCACTACCTAATTACCAGCTACTCTTAATCATATTCACTATCAAAAGGATTAGTGGGCTCTCTTGTGGGTTTTCGCATCCTTCATAGGACCTTTCTAGGACCCTTCCTGGTGACTTCTCCATTGTCAGTAACTACTTCGTACAGTATTAACTGTCCAGGATATAATGAATCGTAAACCTATTCGGAGTAATGATGGTGACGTCAAATTTAAGCCAATTTAATTTAAGCCTTTTATGTTTGTCGTTAATTTAATGATGGTTTCAAATGTATAAATATGTTGTGATGCAGATAATATGTCCCAGTTAAGCTGAAGTTATAGTTATGTATGAATATATAAATTTGAAGGTACACTATATCAGTTAAGTGATGCTGTGGTTACACATGATGGTTTCTTGGATTGCACACATTATCTTTGGGCATGAGGAAGTAATTTTTGTGCTGCCATTATAAATGACAAGTGCGAGTTGTCCTTTACATTACATTCTATAAAAAATAGGTACCTACTAACTTAAATATCTTTTTTTTTTGGATAGTAATAAAAAAAAGCCACTGTAGGAAATTGTATCTAAAGGTAGCCTAAAGAGCTCCAAACATCTTGCTAAAATAGTTCCGTGTCATAAGCTAATAGGTTCTTTCCAAGACCTTGTCTGGATAATTTATCGGGGAGAGAGGGAATATTCTAGTTACTTATTTACCCTGGTATATCAGTAAGTTTGAACAGTTAATAGCTCGTCGTGTATACTTATATAATATACATTAGTGAAGCTACAGAATATAATCCGCGGAGCGTAGGAATCTCATGCCATTCGGAGCGTGTCTGGAGGATTCACATTTCACATTGTTCGTATCGTGTCTACTCGGCGCCCGGCTGGGCTCACAATGAAGCACTTTCAGTCTATGTTACTGTATTAATATGCGTATTAATGTTCCCTAACATCTTGCAAAGGCTGGAATATTAAAATAGTGTAATTGCTTATTGCCTTAGAACTCAAACTCAGTTCAAAGGCAATGAAAATCGTTAGGGCTACAAGGTTTAATGTTACGTTTTGATACATACAATAAACATCATGCTTTTTACCAGAAGGGGTAGGCAGAAGTGTTCTAGGGTATTCACATTTCCCCTTGTATGTTCTCTCTTAGAATGTGATAGCGAGCGAGTCTATCGCCATATCGGGCACAAATTCCTGACTCATTAATATGTTATTTTATGTATTTATTTATGTTTTGATTATTGCATTATACCATTATTTATGAAAATGTATGGAATGTTTAGTATTGGGTACATTGGATCGAGGACAAGCTAGTGTCACTTACAGACTCGCCGAGCTCCGGTAGTTTCAAATATTCGTGTGTCCCAGTTGATTAAAATTAATATCAATCTTCTCGGATTTATAAATATGCACATTGTTATTCACATAATGCAAATCTAAGTGTTTAACTACATACTTTCCATTCTTAAATAATACTTAATTATCATATTATTTAATGATTATCAAGACGGGTGTGCGTAATATAATTTTATGCACGTCGTAATTAAAATAACGCTCATAATTTTATAAAGAAATAAGGTAGTGCTATGTTAGTTTAGCAAATCTATTTACAGTGGTATTCCATACTTTTGTTTTTTTGCGGCAAAATGTTGGTAATCATATTGTGTGTATAGTGCATTCCGAAGAGTATCCACTGAGAGATTAATCTTACTAGTCACATGTTACTGACATGTTTTATCTCATTGTGAACGGTGGTCGCTGAACGGGTGGATAAAAATATTTTACCATTTTTTATATAAGCTAGGTGGTCTGCCTCGGTGGCGCAGTGTACAACAGTATGTATGTATGTATTCCATGTTTGTGTATTGTATGTATTCCAGTCTCTGGAAATCTCACTTACTTAATGAAACTAAACAGCAAAGTTTGGTTGACTTTCTTTAACACAGTTTGTACACATCAAGACAAGCCTCTTTGTGTTGTATTTTCAACAAATATCCAAGACGCAAGTGTGTGGTGGCTCTTGGTAATGGAAGGGATGGGGTTGCTGAAACGTTGATCACGGACCACGGTGAAAGAAAACATCTTGAGGAAACCTACACAAATAGTATATAGTTACCTACCACAGAGATCTTGAGAAGATATTTGAAGTCCGCCAAGCCACAACAGACCGGCGCGGTGGACTATGGACTGACCCCTCCCAAAAGATTGCGGAGGAAGCCTGGGTCCTGCAGTGGGACGTATCAGGGAGAGTATTATTATTATTTAATAAAGAAGGCGTCGTCGACTTCAGAACATCGTGAAAAAAACCTGCGTACCTACCAATGTATGGTATGTGAAGTTCACTAACCCGCAACAGGCCAGCGTGGTGATCTATGGCCTAGTTCCTCTCAATCGAATTTTAAATTATAGAAGAATGCCATGCTATGATAAGTTGATACGGTAAGTATTGGAAACAAAAAACCTTTCGTTTCGTATACTTGGATTCAAATGCATTCACGTGTGACTTGGGGGCCACACCTTACACCAATTTATTATCATGCATGGAAACGATACGCTGTGGCAACCCCGTGAAATATCGAATTATTTTATTCATATATTTATTACAATAAATATCGTCACAACGAGAATCAGAAATAAACTCATTTGCAAAAAAAACGGGCACCTAAGCAATGAACCATTTCAAATGTTACTATTGGTTTGTTTGATAATTATAGGTAGTTTTACTTTCACAATTTTGTAAATTAATAAGCAAATAATCGTTTTCGTCAGTATTATCATAAAATTTTGATAAAATTTATGGGTTTTAATGCTAAAGTTCACTAGTAGTGTATGCTCGCTAGTAGTGCATATGCTCGTGAAGTAAAAGTTAACAAAGATGTTTGTTTGTTTTTTCTTTAATAAAGTAAAAGCAGATAAATGTTTAGTATCGAGTGTGACCCCCTCTAGCTGAAATCACAGCTTGAATTCGTCTGGGTATACTAGCGAGGATATCCCGGATACTTGCTTGCGGAATACGTTCCCACTCCGCGGTAATCACATTCTTCAGCTCTCTGATGGTCTGCGGAGCCGGTTGTACTGATCTCACGCGTCGTTTCAGAACGTCCCAGACATGCTCTATAGGATTTAGCCTGGTTCTGGAAGAAAACCATGTACCCAACCACGGGATGATCGTTTTCTTGTGAGTCGCGCATTGAGAAATCGCAAGTCTTCGTATGTGGACCTTCAGAACAACCTCGAAGAAGTAAGAAATGTGCATATTAGTCTATGGACGGTCAGGAGGAGGCTTCTCGCAGCCAATATACGCAGTCATCGCCCGGCCCGCGGCCCTAAGTTACTCCGCGAGCACAGAGTTGCCAGGCTTAGGTTTGCTCGAAATTGTGAGTCATGGACTCAAGAAGCCTGGAATAGGGTATTGTTCTCCGATGAAGTCAGGATATCTCTGTTCGGTGAAGATCGACGTCGGCGAGTGCTACGAAGACGAGGAGAACGCTTTGCAGAGGCTTGTTTTGAAGAAATCCCACCTTATGGTGGGGACTCTGTTATGTTTTGGGCAGGAATAAATTCAATGGATCGTACAGAGTTAGTCTTCATTGAAAACGGCTCACTGACTGGACATCGATACATAACGGAAGTTCTAATTCCTCATGCACAACCCGCATTGGCCGCTTTAGGCGAAGACTCAATTTTTATGGACGACAACGCTCGCGCCCACCGGTTTGGCGATGTGGAAGTGTATGTGCAAGAGGTCGGCATTCGTCGTTTGAATTGGCCAGCTCGAAGTCCCGACCTCAATCCTATAGAGCATGTCTGGGACGTTCTGAAACGCAGACCATCAGAGAGCTGAAGAATGTGATTACCGCGGAGTGGAACGTATTCCGCAAGCAAGTATCCGGGATATCCTCGCTAGCATACCCAGACGAATTCAAGCTGTGATTTCAGCTAGAGGGGGTCACACTCGATACTAAACATTTATCTGCTTTTACTTTATTAAAGAATAAACAAACAAAAATCTTTGTTAACTTTTACTTCACGAGCATATGCACTACTAGCGAGCATACACTACTAGTGAACTTTAGCATTAAAACCCATAAATTTTATCAAAATTTTATGATAATACTGACGAAAACGATTATTTGCTTATTAATTTACAAAATTGTGAAAGTAAAACTACCTATAATTATCAAACAAACCAATAGTAACATTTGAAATGGTTCATTACTTAGGTGCCCGTTTTTTTTGCAAATGAGTTTATAAAACGTAACATTTAAGTCTATTATCAATGCCATGCCTAAAGAACAATGACAAAATCCTACATATTGGTGGCAATTTTTACTATAAAAAATCAATACTAAATTAATAATTCTAAAATGATAATAATAAAAATATTTTATTTTCAAAAATGTACATTCATTGTCAACAATCAGTTAATAAGTTTTCAGATTATGATTGTTGCATAACGTCATAGGTGTATGTGTCTTAAAGTAAGTGTTAATTAAAGGAAACATCCATATTTATAAGGATAGAGAACAAGACACAAGGCTCATTAATATCCCAAATAATATAATTTCCAAGAGATAAAGAGTTAATACGCTTATCGACTCGAAAAATATTTTGGCATATCCAACTGAACACATCGTAACTAATTTCGTTTGGATGTCATGGAACCTGGAGATGCTAGTAGGGTATTTTTTATTATTGATTTGAACTTCCTAAAGATATGAAGAATTCTGTGGGAATAGATGAGAAATACAAATGAAAAAACATATATTTATTTTAACTTCTGTTAATGAAGGAAGTGATAAGCAAAAGCGGATAGGACCGCTATCTAGTGTAATGTAAAGTTACACTTAGAATTCAATCAACATATTTCCAAATACCAATTTTTCAGCTTAGTTATGCCTTTTACCCAGATAGATGGGGTGCCTACCCCTGCCTAGAGGTGCCTTTAAGAAACCCACGTTTCGCTTTGTGTTCCATCCCAGGATGTTATAGGGGGCGAGTTTATCGCCATATCGGGCTCAAATTAATAATGAAAGAAAAATCTAATATTGCTTTGACCGACTCGGGATTCGAACCCGAAACCACGTCGTTGTTATCGTACTTTAGTACAACTGCGCCCCATCGAGACTGTTACATAATTTATTTTTGAAATTAAGAACTTCTGGTTCTTCATGTCACAGAGTCAGTGTTTTGTAAATGCATTGGTTAATATAGATATTTCTATTATAAATAGGTATTATTTCTATATTAAGTGTGCATGGCACAAATAATGTATAAAAAATAAAAATATATTTAAGAGATTTTATTTCAAAATATATAATATATTACAGGCATAGTAAAATTTTATTCTAAGTAATACTTTGATCCACAATTCTCATAAATAAACTGTTTTGTGAGAAGTCCATAACTTATATCAGAAATTATATTTTGATTGCTTTGGTTGATTTGATTACAACCAGTACGGACTTGGATGGAATAAAATGGCAAGATAGTAACCATACAATATTATTATATTACAAATTGTACTTATTTTACACAATATACTGTTTGCTAAGTCAATGTACAATAAAACATGTGTTTTACAATATTTAAATTGATTCCAATAAATATATACACATATATATGTTTGCATGATTTCTAAGCTTCTAAATTTGCTATGGGGTAATAAAATTAGACATCATGTAAATAAAATTGAAATTAAACAGTTTTTGCAAATTTCCTTACAATATTCTGGATCTACATTTAAGAACAAATGAAGTGAAAGTCTGTTTACACCAAAATTTGGTGCCTTTCTACTATAAATTAACATAAAGTCAAAGTGTCCTCTGAAATCATGATTGACTAACTGCCTCATCTGCTGATGGTTGATCAGCATTTTCATTGACAATATTATTATATCTTTTCTTTGATGTATCAATGTTATGTCTTCTTTTCATATGCTTTTTAAAATTTGAGCCATTTGTAAAGTCTCTTTGGCATAGCACACAATTATATGGTTTAGCACCAGTGTGCTGCCTTAAATGAAGATTTAAACGAGTCTTAAACCTAAAAGGTTTATTGCAATAGTCACAAACATAAGGCATAAGGTCTGTATGTACAATAGAATGAGATTTTAAATGTCTTTTCACACGAAAACTTTTTCCGCACTGTTCACACACAAATGGTTTTGCTCCGGAGTGAAGGCTTATATGAGATTGTAAGTTACCACGGGCTCGGAAGGCCATTGGACAGAATTCACATTTGAACGGTTTTGTGTCTTCATGGATCATCATATGGGTACTCAGTGTACCTTTCGTGAAGAACATTTTACCACAAATATGGCAAGAAAAATCTCTTGTTCGTTCTGTATGAACAAGTTTATGTTGCTGAAGATTACTGCGAGATTTAAACTCCTTATTACACATGTCACATTTTAATTCGTGATCAAATTTCTCCTGTTTTAATGAGCGTTTTTTGAAGTTCTTTGTGTATAGGACAAGATGGTCTTGAAGAAGCTCTGGTGTTTCGAAACTTGCTCCACAGTTCTGGCACATTGTAAGGTAGATATTACTGTGATATGTATTTCGATGCTTTTTCAAATATGCAGACATCCTAAAACATTTGTTGCAAAATTCACAACAGTATCGGAGCAGCTTTTTATGTATTCTGACATGATTGACAAAAGATCTGAAATTTGTTATGACTTTTCCACAGTCAGAACATTTAAATGTACAGCAACATGAGTGTATTTGCAAAGAATGCAGTCTCAAGGACACAATATTCTTGCATTGAGCATCGCAGCTTGCACATCGGCACATGTAATCATCCCAAGACACAGAGGGTAGTAGATTCTCCAGACTGTCAGTTATAGATCTTTTAATTTTTTTCTTTTTCTTAATCTTAGTTTTTACAGTGGCTGACTGGAGAGGCAAGTCACTGTCGGTAGAGTTAAAGCCTTCGCTATTGTCGTCGTCGTCAAAACTACATTTCTCAGCTTTAACCAACAAATTCATATCAATTATGCTTGTAGATTCTTCGACATCAATCTCATTGTTCTCTGACTCCGATTTAACCTCAGCTTTAGCATCCTGAATATTTTCCCAGTCATTATTTACCGGTTTTCCGGCATCTGTAGAGGCTAATTTATTGTCAATGTTTTCATCCAGTTTCTCAGCGAAAATCTCAATTAATTTCTCCTGAGCGGTCCTCACGCTGTGAAGGAACATCCACGTACGCTCTAAAGAATCGAAGCATGCGAAACAAATCGTGTTTGGAAGTATAGTTGATGCGGAAATATCAATGTTTATCCACTGCATTTTTGCTGCGATCTTAGAATTGATGCCAACGTCTTCTAGTGGCGATATGAGCTGAGTTCTCGGCGTGGGTTCGGCACAAAGGCGACAATAAGTCTCGTTTTCTTCTGACATTATCGATTGGGTGTTAAAAGTAATGCAATTTGGATAAAAAACTGACTTTCTGATACAGGAGCAAACAATCACGATTTCATTGATAAACAACCATTTTGACGTTTCAGTGTTACCACTTATCAGTTTTTAATAAACTTCTAAATAGTAAATAGTACAATGAGAAATATATACTTTCTACTATAGGTATATTGTGTATTTTTTTTGTAAAATAATAACGATAAGAGTATTTATAGGTCTACCAGAATCTCATGCCATTTTGGGAAATTTCAATTTACGCATTGCAACACTGGGGTAATTGGATGAACATATTTTGGTACTTTCAATAATTGTAAGTAATTATTATTTCAAATTGACATTATTTTTTTAGTATAACTTTGTAAATAAAGTACATAATGTTTTAAGTAAAAATATATAGGTTATTTAAATAAAAAAATTACTTCAAAATTGTACTTTTAGATTAATAGCCAATTAAAATAGGCAAATAAGATTTTTTTCCATTTTGAATTATAATATACATACGTACGCGTACGTAAAAGTGCGTGGTGGCCTGTTGGTAAACGGACTAGACGCGACTGCCAACATGTTCACGGTGGTCGCGGGTTCGAATCCCAGGGCACACCTCTGACTTTTCGGAGTCATGTGTGTATTGATAGTCAATCACCACGCACTAAAACGGTGAAGGAAAACATCGTGAGGAAACCTGCATACCATAGCAATTCATAAGAATTTCTTTGGTATGTAAGTCCGCCAACCCGCACTAGGCCAGCGTGGTGGACTATATGGCCTAACCACTCTCAATCGTATTCTCGATTGTAGAGTAGGCCCGTGCCCTGCAGTGGGACGTATATGGGCTGATACAGATACAGATACATACGTGCCTTACGAGTATTTATAATATACTGGGTGGAATCGCTTATCGTCACGAAAAAAATTGTGCATGGCAAGTACATGATTTAGAATACTTTGGCATACTTATTTTAATTTTTTTATGTTTTTGTTTATGTAGTGTAAAATTAATTTACCACTACTAGTTACTAATTTAGAATAAGTTATTCATAAAACAACGTTGTTTAGAGAAAGATGCCATAAATGAAAAAAATCTTCATAAATACACATTATTGTTACCCTACTTTATACAATATGAATTCGAGTAGAAACTTCTAAAACTAAGTAATAAAATCCTTTGATCGCGCCGCCCTCACCGCCGCGCCGCCGCAAGCGCAAGTACAAAGCGTGCCGCCGCACCGCGCCGCCCGCTCCCGCGCCGCCGACACCTTCCAGGGATCTTGCCACTTCCTCAGTCGTGCGAAATTCGGTACCGAGTGACGTTGTACGAAATTATTTTGGTTATTGGTTAGTTTCTTGCGGTCAAAATGAGTGATTACACGAACAGTGAGTATGTGACAATAATGACATGTTATGTTCGATCCAATAAAAAGTTGGGTCATGCAAGAAGGATGTACAGATACAGAACATCTGCAGTCTTTGCGTAGGAATGGTATCATAAATGATGAATCCACGAGTTCCCAGCACAAGAACTATTTTAACGACTTATCCGAGGCTACTCGATCATGGTAAGTTCAGACTTCCTAATCATGCAAGAATCCGTGACCTACGACAGCGAAGTCGTCTATTCTCGACTTTATTAAAACGTTTAAATAAAAACATATGCAGCTTTTTCTAAGATAGTAGGTACGTTATGAAAATAATAATGTAAATCTTAACAACTTACCAACAACTAAATTTACTTAAATGATCCTAACACACTAAAATTCTAAATAAATCAAAATGTTATATGGTAATATTTAGAGTAATAATACGCGATAAATAGGCGCAAAGTAAGTTCAAGGTCGATGCGCGACAGTCAGCTGTTGTGTGGCGTGACTCATACACTCGCGCGCCTGAGTATTGACATGTCATTGCACTTTTAAGTGTAGGGTGATTTAGATAATATGCGTTTTGGGGATATCTTGTACTGATGTTGTTTATGGGGTAGTTTGTAGTTTTTAATGATAAATCTCGTATATAACGTTAATTTCACATACACAATACAGTATTAAATTTTCCGGACGATAAGCGATTCCACCCAGTAGAGGGAGCGCTGGTACTATCAAAACGTAGATAAAAATGGTGGTACCGAACCACCAGTTTCGTTTTAATTCTCTCTTCTTATTAGTTCTCACTTAACCAAACAACTTTCAATTTCCAAATTGTAAAATCAATGGAAATGTCTAATAATTATTTATTTAATTAATTATTAGATTCGATAAAGTTATACGAAAGATGCAAGATTATAAAATAAAAACGTATAATTTTATTTTCAGTCTTCTTTATTTCATTAACACTTTAGTCAGAGCTTATTTCTAAATACTCTTCCTGTACATCTTCTGATGAAGACGATGAAGATAAAGGAATAATAATAAACCGTTCCTTATCTAAAATCTCTGGAAACTCCTGTAAATAGGTATTTAATGCATTACTGTTTAGTTTCAAAAAATGATATCAAAGTATATACGATAAAACACATGCAAATATCTAACACTAACCAAAAAAAAAATGAAGTATCAAAACTATTCACTCCGACTTACTTGTTAAAACGACGTCGATTTTAAAATCGTCGATTTTGTTTAAATTTGACCAAATTATTCACGGATCTGGCAATAAACCTTGTAAACAATGTGTCGCACTTGTGATTGTACATTTTCGCTAAGAAAGGATGGAAATCTTAAAATATTCATATCGAATGACATAACTCAAGTTTTGAATCAGCTGTTGACCGATGGTATTGCCACGTAAAAATCAGTATGGTTTTTTTTAATTTTATGCCATGAGATTCTGGTAGACCTATATAATCCAAATAATAAATCTAGAAAAATGTTACTGCATTTTGAAATAATTTATTTAATTTTATACTGGCTTTGAAAGGAGAGGCCGTGCCGCTGCGTAGTGTCGTTATACACTGGGTAGGTCGCGGGTTCGATCCCCGCACCGAGGCAAATATTTTTGAGATCCACAGGTATTTGTTTTGGGTTTGGATGTTTGTAAGACCGAAAAATATGTCGTAGTTTCTACACAAGACTCGATACGACTCGATCGAGTGGGGTCAGGAGTCCAAGGGCGGATCCAGCTTCCAAGCCAGGAGGGTTCATATCCTGTTAACCGTTGAGTTCTCGTTCAAATTATGCAATACGTTGAGTTCTCGTTCAAATTATGCAATATGTACCAAGCGCGTATTGTTTCGCTAGGACATGTAAATTCATAACGAGACACGCGTCGATGACATAATATCATAGTGGATCGAGAAATGCACGTCCTGTCCGCTCCAGGGCGCACATTAATTTTTGAGGACGTATTCATACGTCATACCCGTACCCGATATTGTTTGCGCCTGACACATTTATACGGCTTTCCTGTTTAACAGGATATAGTTCTTCTCAGAACACTGGGTACGATTTGAATACTTGAATTCGTAATAATTTATTTATTTATTCCATAGATCTCCAACGCAGAATGTACATGTAATAATAAAAAAAGGTAATATACACCCATACAATAAAAATTAAGTACTATGAATTGACTTGTTATAAGAGCTGTTTAATGCCTACATGACCAATAAACGAATTTCATTTCATTTCAATCATACATAAACTAACGCCCTTTTCCCAGAAGGGGTTGGCAGACATTATACCAGGACACCTACGTTTCGCCTTCTGTGTCCCAGGATATTATATGACTTATCACAGCATAGGACTGTGCCTATCACCATGTCAGATACATGTTCTTGACTCCGAGCTGATAATTAATTGAAAAATCCAATAAAATTTTGCCTGACACGGGATTCGAACCCGCGACCACATCGTTATGATCGTTTCGTAGTATAATTGCGCCACCGATGCAGTCTAATACTTATAAGTAAAATGGGGTATCCGATGGTATTGGAAATAATACGATACGGTATAATTATGTGAATACCTGTATATGTGTATATTCCTGAAGCAAGAGGAAGATACCCGCACTAGGCCAGCGTGGTGGACTATATGGCCTAACCACTCTCAATCGTACTTTCGATTGTAGAAGAGGCCCGTGCCCTGCAGTGGGACGCATCTGGGCTGATACAGAGAGAGAGAAGAGGAAGATGGGACATATTATGTGCGTCTCTAAATCTCCGAATTTATTTTCACTCCAATACATGATAGGCGCGATAGCATATTACAGGACATTTCCAAAATAATTACTTTCACTCAAAGCAACCAAGACTTGTTATTCGACTATTTAAAATTTATAAAAAAAAAACAGAGTGTAGATCTAAATAATTGGTCGATCTATGTCAACAATTCATATTTTTTTATATGGACGCTATAGTAATAACTCATACTGGTGGTAGGTCTCTCATATGTGAGAGGCTGTCTGGGTGGGTACCACCGCAATGTCTATTTCTCCAGTCAAACAGCAGTTTAAATGCACTGTTGTGTTTCGGATTGAAGGACATTGTAGCCAGAGTAACTACTGGACATATTAAGACTTAACATCTTATGTCTCAGGATGGCGAGCGCAGTGGAATGCCAAGCATTGCTTTGTAAATCAAGGTGTTGTTAGGTTTTGCTACTGTTCATGAGCGGTCGCATCGCGTACCATCAGGCGAACGGCATGCTCGTCTCGCCATTCACAGCAATAAAAAAAAAAAACTCAATCCCCTTTTAATTCCATCATACTTTGCAGACTCCATAAATTGCGTAAGGGGCCGTTCAAGTATTACGTAAGCCCTATAGGGGGGCGGGGGGCTCTTTGCTTTGCTTATTTTGGATGACATGGGGGTAGGGGGGTCAAGATGATGATTACGTCATAAAAACAGTCTTTAAACAGGAAGATTTCAAACGTAGTTGGCAGAAGAAACACAGAGATGGTATGAAAACAAAGTTAGAAGATATAAGATATCTATACTAATATTATTATTTAAAGAGGAAACATTTGTATTTTTGTTTATAATGAATAAACTCAAAAATTACTGGACTGATTTTTAAAATTCTTTCACCATTTGAATGGTACATTATCCTGGAGTAACATAGGCTATATATTTGCCTAAGGGGGTTGAAATAAAGGTGGAAATAGAAATGGAAAATAAAAACTACTGAAGATATTCTTTTGAAAATGTATAAATATACATTATCAAGCTCCTTATTACAAACGCAAAATAATGGCGTGCAACAATTTTTGAAAATTTGTTTATATACTACTAATGAAATACCGGGTATCTCAAGACTGCTACCGAAAACGAAGCCGGGTGGTAGTTTTAGTGACTACAAACACAATGCAACTAAAAATTTCGCAAAGAAACGCGACAATGATTTTTTATGATTTTTTAAATATCGTCATTTTTGGGTGGTAAATCCATAGTTTTTGCTAAAATAATAATTTAAACACTTTTATATCTTAGATTATTTATAAATAAAAGAATATACACTGTTATTTTAGGAAAAAATGTATTTACCACCCAAATATGGTCATAGGAAAAAAATAACAAAAAAATAATGGTCGCTTTTTTTTGCAACTTTTTCTGTTGCATTGTGTCTGAAGTCGCTTTAACTACCACCCGGCTTCGTTTTCGGTAGCAGTCTTGATATACCCTGTATAATGTCACGCCATTGACATATATTCTACCGATAGACAAGACATGTCATAGAAATTATTTGTCCCAGCTCAATAGCGACATCTACTTTATTGACTGGATATCATACAAATTATGGCCAAAGAAAAACGTGTCACGAATAGATAAGACAATTCATATTAATCGTAACTCTTCGTTATATGATGTCTATATATTAATACCGACAACTAAAATATAATATAAAATAATAGTTTCTTTTATTTACCGGATTTATAAACATGGCGCCTGGTGAGCACATTATTTGTGAATAATACACAAGAAATTAAATTATAAATAAATATTTTTTTTGTTCAGGATTTAATTAATAGAAACACTCTAGAAATAAAATATTTTTATTAAATATATACATAGGTAATCAAAAATATGAAATAACAAGCGACGATATCACCTGCCTTACCTGGTACAGACAGATATTTCAATTTCCTTTAAATAATATGAGTTTAGTTAGTTTCTGCCGTTTGGTATTGTAATCGACAATTTCATCAGTTTTTGCTTCGTGATGCAATCTAATTTTAGTGTACTGATTTATTATTGCTCGAATTAAATGTATTCTGTGATTAAATGTTGATGGCTGATTCAAGGAATGTTGATTTAAATTTAGAAATACTTCTTTCCCAATGAAATGTTTTAGGGTGTTTACGGTAATATAATTAAAGTCATATTTTGAGGCAAGACTTCCACCACTTTGTCGTATTAAATTACGTATGACTTTTTCCGTAGCCAAACATATTAAATACACGTCTTCTGCAGAATAACATAGACCACCCATGTCTTTTATTGTTATAAGTGTATGATGTGAAAGTTTATTTGGTGTGGTCAAGCTGTCAATGCAATCTTCACATTTTATTTTTTTTGTTAATTGTCTTGATACATATCCAGATATATAACCTACTATCAACTTTGACTCAGATGTTATGAGTTCGTGGTCAAGCATTGTTGCAAAGATATCGCAATTATTTTCGGCTTCCACACTTGATGTCAGCAATCGTGTATTTTGTATAATTTCATATGGTTGTTTTTCATACTTATTTGATAAGGCTGTACTGTTAATGATATTTTCGGATGTAGAATTTAATATTGAGAAATTGTCCAAAGGAATGCAATTGCCGGTAAATGATGACCGAAGTTCAAGATGGTTTAGAGTTTTTTTGTAGGCCGCTCTGAATTGCAAAACATTTGGATTGTTATTATACCCGCCATGTTTTCTTATTAACCCAAAAAACAGCTCCAGATGATCCTGGCTTATCCGGTACGTAGATATGTAACTAAGCATCTGTTTTTCCTCAACTATATTGTTGTAAAGTATTTTAAGCGATTCAATACATATTATGGCACCAATAAATCCAGTTTTGTTAGCAGAGTTAACTATGTCTTTCTTTGAGATTTGTAATAATATTCTGGATATTTGGTTTTTTCGTCTAATTATTCTTCTTGATTGAGAACGAAATTTCAATGCAAGGATAAAAGACTTAACTTCATCCAAGAAAGAAAATATTAGAGTCTTGTTTTTCCTATCGATAGGACGCTTAAAGCCATAGAAATAACATTTTCTAGAATTCATAACGTCAAAAAAATTATTCATTAAAGTTATGAAATTCACTGTTCCTGATGAATCTTGAAACTGTCTCGAATTCAAAACTTCATCACATAAAAGTAAAGCTTTTGCTACGCTCATACTCAGCAGCTGCGTTGCAAGTTTAACTTTCATAATCTGTTGTCGAAAATGTATATGACGAGGTGTTATCTTGTTGCCGAATCTAAGTCCTTCATTTTGTTGAAGCATATTAAGATTGATGAGTAACTGCCATTTGATTTCTTTCCCATTGTTATCGAACAACAGTCTTTTTTTCTCGAACGTGTTCCTTACTAGTTTTATAACATGGCAAGGGTCTATAAAAACGCAAACTTTTTCCTTCGTACATGGATGTGGAAAATAAGTCTTCATATTACTGACGTCTGTTAATTTACAGCCCAAAATTTCAGCTGCACCAAAGTTTGCAGAACAACCGTCAAACGTAAGACTTAAAACTATTACGCCAACTTCATGGCACTTTTGCAAACATATTTTTATCAAATTTGCCTTTGTTTCAGCTTTTACACCGGCCGTTAAAAAGTATCCTACAGGTAATTTCCAATTTTCGTTTAGGGCGACCAGCATAAATACTAAAGCTTGCGTAGCTACTGTCTCATCTACTTCACCTTGCATAGGACCTGCTCCAAAATTAACTGCGCCTAATTTTTCATTGTTGTGGAATAGTTTCTGTCTCCTGATAGCTATTTCATCAAAGACTAGTGAGCAGAGTACAGGTTGTTAGATTTTGCGTTGGATTGGGATTTTCTTTTTAAGGCTGCAAAAGCTTCTGTTGTAAATCCAGGTTCTGCATTGATACTCGAATACCACCTAGAAATTGACCTGGGATGCGGGAGAGCCTTATTGTAAAATTCTCTTACATATTTATAGCCAGCTGGAGAATAATAGTGCAAAGTCAACGCGAATTTACGCATAGGTGCAGTGTATAGTAAATGATGTTTATTTTTGAAGTGAAAACTTCTTTAGCGGCGTTGAGCACTTTTCTGTAATGGGTATAAAATCTTAAACTCGCGTCAGGATACGTGACCTGATCGAAAAAGCGTAGGACGGATGGAGAGTAGACAGCTATCCCCTCTCTACAGCGCGGCGAAAATGTATGCCTGGGCCTACTGTTTCGTTTTTTTTTCAGTTTCACCCACTTTTTCCAAAATTGTCCCATAGCCCCCCCCTGCCTTCCCCCACCCTTATTCCGAAATAGTGCCTATTAGCCTCCCCACGAAACCTACCCCCCAACCCTCCCTCCCCTACCCCCCACCCCGAAAATTTACCTCACCCCCCCCCCCAATCCTATCTCGGCCAACATAGGTCGTAGACCCACCGAGTTTGGTATCCTCGGAACCGTCTTGGTGAGGGCTACAAATTGACCCCGCCAGAAATCCCAAATTACGCAAAAAATTACCCCCCCCAAAAAAAATATTTTACCTCCAAAAAATTAATTTAAGTTAGCCTCCCCACGAAACTACTATTAATGCGGCCTTTATTAGACATTTAAATAGGTTCGAATCAAAACTGTTCGTTTCTTACTTCAGCTACCATAAACCTATCGTATCAGTTTTAGAGATTGGCGATGATAGTTCTGGTAATGATGATGGTGAAAAAGTCGTTGAAATTATGGATGAAAGTTGATTTTTCGGAGAGATAAACTTTTTAATGTAAAATAATTGTAATAGTTTTAAAGTGTTAAATTTTTAATGTAATATAAATTGTCATGTTTGTGTACGATAGCGCAATAAATGAATATTGTATTCTACCACATAAATGATAGTACTTTTATACTGATAAAGCAATTGGTGCAAAATTATTCCCTAACCATTCCAAAATATCAAACATGCTCAACGTTAATAATCAAGTTTTCACTTCTGCCGGCACTCCCGGAGTGCAACCCGTCTTTTTTTCATTAATGATTGATGTAACTCGAGAACTTCTGCTTTTGCCATTAAGTCAATCCCAGCTTTTAAGCTGAGACCGAATTTATCACTTAAACTTCGTGTTATGGATTTATAGGAAGCACATTTTTTTTTAAAATAAATATTTTGTTGTTTTATTTTCTTAAATTTCTCAGCAAGTTTTTTCTTAGCCGCAGATTCTTTACGTAATTTATTTTTAAGTACGATTTTTCTTGGACTGTCGAAAATTGAATTTGCACTGCTTATTGATCCGGAAAATGGTTCTGATACTTCCTGTTCATCACATTTTGTTGGCTGAAAAAAAAAACTTATTTGGAAAGTCCGTAAATGTATTACAAGTTTCATACAGTATCGGAAATGAAATAATATAATTACGTTTTCGCATGGTACTGCAACTTTCTTTAAGTACACTCTTCCTGTCTTTGTGCTATATTTGTCTTCATCTTTAAAATGTACGGAACATATGCGAGAATAATCTGAAGGTAACCACGTTTCTTCGCCGCGATTCTTCTGAACAAATTTGATCCACAATTCTCTTGTTTCACGACATGGCCGAGGAAACCTTTTAATTTAAATAATAATAAAAATATAAATTTAAATGCTTTTAATTTTTTATCTTATATAAATACTTCAGTATCCGTTACAAATCTGCGTCGATATTGTCGACTCTGCGCATACAAATACTCGTTAGTCTTTGACATGCATGGCCGCCCGTCATCAACCGCTGCCACATGTCACAATTGTTGATATTAAATTAGATTAAATGTGTTTTTAATATAATAAGTTAAACTCACTGGTGAAAAGTCACACCTTGACTTTTACTTATGTTTTTTGAATTGTTCGAGCAGTATTTTAATCATGGACGTAGTATCAAATGGACTCGACATTCGAGTTCCACCGTAAGGGACAGACATAAAGTAAAAAAAAAAAGCATTTTTATTTTTTATGCAAATATAATCCTATTTTTCAATGTATTCTATGAAATACTAATTGCAGATGTTAGTAATAATGAACGTCTACATTTATTTTTACCAATATACTAAATAAAATGCACTTACCAGTGAGAGGTTATATTTTCATATTATCGTTTAGATCGGCTATCACAGCCAATAATAAAGCAGCACACCATACCTTTTGTCTTATAATCAGTTTCAACACTCTTTTACATACATTTTTGATCGCAAATATTCGTAAAATACTCAGTAATTCAAGTTTATAACAAACCGCACGTCTTATTTGTTTGGCTACACGCAACGTGGGCCCTACAAAATTATGTGAAACTATGACAAGGACCGCAAATTGTGTTTTGTCACTTTCATTTTATAAGGTTTATGCATAAGTCTAAGTGAGATGGACTATATATGTCAAATGCATGTCAAGTCTATTGATACTACGTCTATGATTTTAATGCACACGACGGCATTTTGTCGAATAAAACTTCGCACTGATACGTGTCTAGTTCTAGCAAGCGCTTGACATAGACTAAATGAGTTGGAGCGCCTGGACTCCAACTCGTGTTACAAACTATTTGCTTGAGGTGTCTTCTCTAGTACGTAGTACATTATAACTCAATGTGTCACGCAACGTTTTCTTTATTGGGTCTGAAGCAATGATATATTATACAAATACGACGTAGATATCGCACTAGCACTTCAAAAGTGAGGCGTTCAAATTCGGGCAATTGGTGTAATTTCGTCTAGTCGCATAGCAACGGTGACAGAGGGAAGACCTCAGTGCTGTCAACATAATTTATTTCGAAAATATTGTCTAAAGTGTCGAATTGTGTGTTTTAAAAGTGTTAAAACAATGGTGCAAAAATATGAAACTAAATTGGACCTACACACCATACGTAAGTATATAAAAACCACACAAAATTTATTTTTATTTTAAGTTAGTAAACACCGCCTTCAATTGTATAAGAAGGATCGCCTAATACAAAGATTGTGAAGTGCGATAGGGACAAAAAGCGTACGTCATAGATTAACAAGTCAGAAGCGAAACCGATCATACAGAAAATTGACGATGAAAGTTTGAATGGATTTGGATAGTTGTATATTTGTTTCTAATTCAATCATATTTAAAACGATTAAGTTATTTTTTATGAATTATTTCATAATAAATAACTTAATCCAACCACGAACATTACAAAATACATTAGCTTCCCCATATATTTTGAATAACTATATTTACATATATCATTGAATGTTTCCAGATTTCCACGTGATGAGCTTTTGAGACGTAAATGGATATGCACTAAGCACAGCTCGGACAAAAAGAGGGGATCGTGACTGGATGCCTTTAAAACTGATTAATATTGGTTTAGCACATTTAATTATGAATAAAATATACAACCAAGAAAATATATATATCCACCTAAAAACCTGCACCATCGGTTGTAGTATCGGTTGTTTACTAGTGGCAGGTTGCTCATACGTTACCACTATGTGTAGGTACCACCTGTCTATTTCCCCCGCCACACGGCAGTTTAAATGCCATGTTATGTTCCGGTTCAAAGGACATTCTCTCCCGAGTGATCGCTGTACTTATACTTAAGATCTTATGTCTCGGGATGGCGAGCGCAGTGAATGCCAAGCATTACTTTGTAATTTAAGGTGTCTTGGTTTCGCTTATGTCCACGAGCGGTCGTATCACTTGTCATCATTACAACAACAAAAAATATTAATAAGAGACATTTTTCACTGCATGTTTACCATAAACTAATATAAAAAACGGCAATCAATTTATTTTTTTTATTTTATCAAGTTTGTAAGCAAATAAAAATATATTTGTTTCAGGTAGACTCATGTAGCAACCTCAAAGTTAATACCGGGTATCTCAAGACTGCTACCGAAAACGAAGCCGGGTGGTAGTTTTAGTGGCTACAAACACAATGCAATTAAAAATTTCGACTAGAAACGCGACAATTTTTTTTTATGATTTTTTAAATATCGTTATTTTTGGGTGGTAATTCCATAGTTTTTGCTTAAATAATAATTTAAACTCTTTTATACCTTAGAGTATTTATAAATAAAAGGGTATATACTATTATTTTAGGAAAAAATGTATTTACCACCCAAATATGGCCATAGGAAAAAAATAACAAAAAAAAAATTGTCGCTTTTTTTTGCAACTTTTTCTGTTGCATTGTGTCTGAAGTCGCTTAAACTACCACCCGGCTTCGTTTTCGGTAGCAGTCTTGATATACCCTGTATATTAAATACTTATAAAACCAAATAGGTTGTTTTATTTATCGTCACCCTTCTGTTTCTATCACTTCGATTCTATGTTTGGATAGCGCAATGCTATCTCTTTTCGTCTCGTACTTTCTGTATAATCTGTTTCATTCACTAAAATTGTCATAAAGTATTAACAAATAAGTATATATATGCATAGCAGTACAGTTTTTAAACATCACGCAATATGGATATGCGTCATCTTTATTAAAACATCATTGGTCTGAAGGGGCGAAAAGGTTCTTTAATGGCGTTTGGGGTAGTCGTACGTAGGTAGAAATCATAAGCCATGTTGAACTTTTTAGTTATTGATCCAATTGGTCTGAAAATCGATTTCTGAGGCAGCCTTTGTTCGTATAACCTATATCATCATAACAGAATCGAAATTTGTGGACGTCATTTTGAACTTTTTTGTTTTTGATCCGATTGGTCCCGAAATCGATTTCTGAGGCAGCCTTTGTTCGTATAACCTATATCATCATAACAGAATCGAAATTTGTGGACGTCATTTTGAACTTTTTTGTTTTTGATCCGATTGGTCCCGAAATCGATATCTGAGGCACCCTTTGTTCGTTGTTGGTTCTTGACGGCCATCTTGAACATTTTTATTCTAACAACTATATTTTATACATAATGAGGCCGGGACCGCTAGTATTATAATATTTTGTACCTTACTCTATGTTGAATACCGTATAAGTAAAATCTAATCTCTATCCTAATTCTAGTTTTTTATGTTTAGAATTATAGCTTCTGCGCATGAATCATTAAAAAATTAATATATTATGACATTGAAAAATGTTTACGTGAGCATGGGGGGAGGGGGTAAGAGCTTCGCTTACTTTTGCTGACAAGGGGGACGGGGGGGTATATAATTGTAATAAATCTGCTTACGTAATACTTGAATGGCCCCTAACTATAAATATTCGAGATAACTGTTCGATGATTGATTTGTAGGCGGAGTTTATCTCCTGCCATGTGCAGGTGATATTGATATCCCGGCGCAACGCAAAACGCATGCGCGAATTGAAAGATTGCTGCACTTTCAGTCTCCGATCGCGCCGGCTGTACGTGTCTCTGTGCTGTACGAGCTTCAATCATATCATTGGTGCAAATACTGCAACCATATAAACAACAGCTTTTAGCAAAAAGCCACCGGTGTCGACGGTCCACGAGTGCGGGCGGCGTCGCGTCTACAGCATCAATCGGACGTCATTCTCTCTGCGACGCAGGCGTGTGACTGCAACTTTAACCCGGATCTGAGTGTATCCAAGTTTGGCTTTGGGCCATTTACGCAGGGGTACTAAAAGCCGCCAAACTGGACGGGACAAACATGATATTTCAATGCATGGCGCTCTTCGACGAGTTTCCAACGCCGAGGAGACAGTTGGAGTTAACTATCTATGTTTTCACTTTGCTCATTACCTGCCACTTCCTAATCTTCATTGACTATGTTTACGGTTTTCTTAGTCCAGCGTTTCCACTCTAACCGACGATGAATCTAAATCATTTTATATATCTTTAAGAGATCGATGTTAGTCTCAATGCATAGACCTCTTGTTATTTTTTTACGTCTATTTAATATGTTATAAAATTTTATTATTTTACACTATGTAACCCTTGATATATAAAAGTAAACATAATCTGTGAAACAGGGTGCTGTTTCATTTTACTTCTACTTTAAAAGTACCCAAATAATGGAACAAGAAATATAATTAGATTTAATTTATTATTTTTGAATCCTAAATAATAAATCTTGTGTGACACCACAGAATAACATTGCTAAAATTTTATTGACAGGCGCAGGGTTATGTACATGTTAGCAATCCCTGTGAATTAATTTATTCTTAAAGAGTAATATTACGCGTAATATTTTAAAATGTATTTACTTCAGATAATAAAATGAATTGTGCGACATTACGTTTAGAGATATAAGTACATAAACTTTTTTCAGAAGGTGTAGACCTTGTATTTTCTGTGCCACGATGTGACAGGAGGCGAGCCTATCGCCATGTTGGGCATAAATAAATCGGGCTAATAATGAATAGAAAAATCCAATATCACATTGCCTGACCCGAGACAGCTTTGCAATCATACCGTAGTACAAATGCGCCACCGAGGCAGTCACAGTAAAAGACAATGTTTTTTTTTCGGCGTTTGTGGCTATAGTTCTATTTACTTAATTGAGGGTACTAAAGCTTATATTCCTGTATACTAGAATACAAGGCAAACTTGAGCATGCCATGGACATTTGAGGTAAATTTAATAAGTGCTTTTAAGTATATATATTTATTAAAGAAAATTTTATTGTGTTGTTTTGATTGTACACATACACAGTTCTGACTCATGATTCCACAATACACATTAACCCCTTACTGCATGAATTATGAAGGATACGGAAATTTTTTTTTTGCCAAATACTTGTTTATTTTTGTGCGTGGTGGCCTGTTGGTAATAATCGGACTAGACGCGACTGCCAACATGTTCACGGTGGTCGCGGGTTCGAATCCCAGGGCACACCTCTGACTTTTCGGAGTCATGTGTGTATTGATAGTCAATCACCACGCACTAAAACGGTGAAGGAAAACATCGTGAGGAAACCTACATACCATAGCGATTTATAAAAATTCTATTGTATGTAAGTCCGCCAACCCGCATTAGGCCAGCGTGGTGGACTATATGACCTAACCACTCTCAATCGTACTCTCGATTGTATAGGAGGCCCGTGCCCTGCAGTGGGACGTATATGTGCTGATACATACATACATACAGATATATTGAACATAAAACAACACAAAAAAAATATCATTCATTATTTATGAAGTTACCCATAAGAGCCATATATGGATTCGTATGCATTCTAGTGAAATACAAGTAAAGCAATATCTGGTTTTGTATGCATAGCTATTTGTGAATTATTATATATCAGACTTCGCTTGTCATTATAGCTTATAAAGACCTCGCATTTTTTATATTTTGTGTGACTACCTGACTGAGCAATTTTGACACATTTGACGAATATTTTAACAAATATGGAATCAAAATCTTCAAACTATGGAACAAAACCTTGAAAACTGGACTGGTGAATATATAGCAACACACCACTGTACTACACACAAGGCTGCCGACCTGCCGACACAACACAGCGGCTTATAAAAAAGATTAATGTCGGCAACAAGTACCCGCACGTGTTGCCCGCCGACATATTGACAGTATTTCGCCTACATAATCGCTTAGCTCTTTTGATCAGCGACATGCAATAAGTTCAATAAAACGATCTTCATTTCGAGCTCCCGACATGCTGCCGACAACATTTTCCGACTTGCAACTACCCCGCCGACAAAAAGTAACTGACATAATTCGGAGGGTCGGCGTCTTTTATGTGTAGTGCGCTTTACTGTTTTATTTTCTACGGCAAATCTGCGTTGCCTGTAAACTTGAAGTTTTCTCCGACATAAGGCTCCATTATTCCGTTCTTCCATACAATCGAGTAATTTTTACATTTTTACCCCTGGGTATTGCAGCATGCAAGTAATGTAAAGGTTTATCATCATCCGAATTCCGAACTCTCCGAGGCAAACTCGGGTAACATGCTTTTTTTAGGTGAACGGGAAGAGGAACATTCAAATTGCAAGTCCAGAATCCAGAGCAAGCTCATCTTCACTCAAAGAATCATCACTCAATACTAGTTTTACATGCTTGAAAGAATAATAAAAGCGATGGCTTCTTATGCATTATGATACTTTTCAGGATACATTTCTGAAAAGTATCATAATGCATAAGAAGCCATATTTGGCAGGCTCAATGTTGACGGGATTGCATACGAAACCATATATGGAGATTGCAAAAAACATATAAAAAACTAAACAAAAATAAAAGAAAGTCGTACTCTTAGTGTATTCGATGGTTTTAAGAGTAAGTACAATTTTTATTGAGGATCTCAGTCAATGATTTACCAAATAGTTTTGACAAAAATTGCTTAATGAACCAAAAAAAAAAAATACTCATCGTCTTACGAAAGACCATGTCATATGATAACACTTGTACTGTACAGTACAGTAGTAACTGTATCAGCCCATATACGTCCCACTGCAGGGCACGGGCCAACTCTACAATCGAGAATACGATTGAAAGTGGTTAGGCCATATAGTCCACCACGCTGGCCTAGTGCGGGTTGGTGGACTTACATACCATAGAAATTCTTATTATTTATTTATTTTATTATTTTCATTTATTAAAATACAGAGTTAGAAACAAAAAATAATTATTATTTCCACGAAACCGGGATTCGGTTTGACCGTGGAGTTGGTGAGTCTCATTTACACATGTACATAACATTTGCATTAGACATTAAACAAACAAAATAACCCTTATGAGGTCAGAATTTTAAACAAAAATATACAAACACTCAAACTTTATGATATAACTATAAAATAAAATGAAACAGGATATAACTTTAAACAATAAAATGTAACTAAATATCACTTCCAAAAATTTTAGTAGAAAATAAAACATCACTTCTAAACTTATACATAAAAAATTAAAATAAAACACAATATGCATTACAACTACACAAAATAGAAATAAAACTGTAACTGTAAGTATACCTAAAAAGTAAAGTAAATATGCTTAAGGCTACTAGTAGGAACATGTTAAAAGGTGGTTTCTTAATTTGTTTTTAAAACTATTGTATACGGGATCATTTCTAATGTCCGGTGGCAGACTGTTCATTATATAGGGTAATCGTTTATTAATAGTTCTGTCGCCATAATAATTGGTAACCCGGGGAACTACAAAACTACCACCGGTTACTGACCGGGTTGTATGGTCTCTGTAGTATGGTATTAGATATTGGTCTTTACTGCAAAATTGTTTGGTAGCCAATAAATATTTGTGCTTTTGTCTAACGGACAAAATATTGCAGATTTTGAACAGTTTGGAGTAATCATTATTACAACTATTTTTAATTTTTTTACTAACCAGTAACTTAAGAATTCTGATTTGAAGTTTTTCTAATTTAATTAAGTGTGTTTTAAAAGTTAAACCATAACAATCGAGAGCATAACTTAGAATGGAGTCAACTAGGGACATATACAATAATCTTAATGGGAACTTTATGGCTCAGCAGATAGAATTTACCCAATAATATTCTTAGCTTTTCACTTATATAATCTACATGATGCGACCAGGAGAGGTTTTCATCTATTTTTACGCCCAAATATACTACACAATCGGTTTTTTAATTGGTTTGCATTTGCATTGTATTGAGTTGGTATGGAAACATGTATATTCATGAGTTATAAATTATAAATCGCTATGGTATGCAGGTTTCCTCACGATGTTTTCGTTCACCGTTTTAGTGTGTGGTGATTGATTATCAATACACACATGACTCCGAAAAGTCAGAGGTGTGCCCTGGGATTCGAACCCGCGACCACCGTAAACATGTGGGCAGCCGTGTCTAGTCCGTTTACCAACAGGCCACCACGCACTTCAAAAACATCGTTAACACTTATTTAACATTAATTTAATGACTAGTTAAACTGTAAAAAAATACAAACTGTAAGCGCCATAAATGGCTTCGTATGCGGTAAGGGGTAACGATCAATGAAGTCTTGTGTCGTGGGTAAACTACTTTACTAACTTGACTTTTCGGTCTCAGAAACATGCAGAGCAGAAACAAATAATTATAGTCCTTACAAACATTTGTCACGGTGCGGGGATCGTTTCACAACCAGGGTCTAACCACTGCGCCACTGAGGCTGTCAAGTGTCAAGTGCTTTACTATGTTACCTTTGATTATACATTCATACTAGTAGAAGTATTTAATCAAAGTGTGTTACCAATTCAAGATTATGTTGAGAGATTCAAGTTTGAATATTGATGTTGATAATACAGAATATTTTTTTAACAAAGTCTATTACAAAATTGGTAAGGTATACCTACAATAAAAACTTTACATACTTGAATGAAAATAAAGTATGTAACTGTTACCACATAAAATAGGTGATTTAGGTACAGGAAAATAAAATAATTTACCACTAGTGACAAAAATACTGGATTGTTTTATATTCCTCGCCTGTTTGTGCAAGTTGGTGACTTACGGTGTTGAAATATGATCACCAACGCGTTTATTGTTCAGATTGCAGTATACATATACAAATGTTGCGTTAAAATGACGTATGAAAGTTGGTTTTAAAAAATAACAAATTTTTTTAAACTTGATTTGTTGGTTATTTCTTTAATGTACAAATTCAAACAAGAAGCAAACGGAGTGATAGCACTTGCTTACTGCCTACTACAGCACTTGGATCGTATATACATGTTCAACTACTCAAAATCGGAGGTAATGGGAAGAAAAGGAATTGTAAGAAAAAACGGGAAGGTACATGGGTTTCACGATATTTTCCTGTGTAAGTGGTACCACTTCTACCGAGAAAATTAATTCTTACGGTAGTACAATATACAATATAACTGCTAAGTGCTAACTACGGTGTAGATCTATCTATTACTTTTATATACATTAGCCTTTGACCAACAGTTGTATTGTTTTGGATTGGATTGGATTTAATATATAGAATATTAAAGAAAACTGGGTAATGTTATTCTTTGTAGATTTATATTTGCGCTTATCCATCATCCATTGATGTAAAATAAATATTTCACAGCGCATATTTTCAAAGGTGTAGCTTATCGATCGCATGCTTGACTGACTCATATGGGAATAAAGTCCCAGATCTAATTTAAATTTAGATTCTGTTGTAATAGATTGACTACTAAGATAGTAATTACCTATTGTTTATAAAAAATATATCTGATTTCGGGGCGAAATTGATAATATAAAAAATTTCGCTTTACTAAATCGACACTTATTTCTTACGTTGAGCTTCTGATAGTTGCTCGATAATAATAATTGGACTGTTTCATGTCAATGTAACCACGAACATGTTGAAAACATTGCGAATACTTATTCATTTATTTTGAAGCAATTCACAGCTTCACCGTTGTTAAAGTTTAACTTTATCAATAGAAATATTTTCAAAGACGCACATAACAAATTACTACTTATCACTTCAGATCCTAAGAGACTTAGATATCGTCAACCATAATTATATAACCATATAAATAGTTTTTCTAGACCAATAATTTATTGTATACTGTTGAATCTATATCTTACATTAGATATATAGTTTCTTTTATGCTCTTTGGAACAGGACATGTTTTTTTTATGTTTTTTTCATACAGGGTATATCAAGACTGCTACCGAAAACGAAGCCGGGTGGTAGTTTAAGCGACTTCAGACACAATGCAATAGAAAAAGTTGCAAAAAAAAAGCGACAATTTTTTTTTTGTTATTTTTTTCCTATGGCCATATTTGGGTGGTAAATACATTTTTTCCTAAAATAATAGTATATACCCTTTTATTTATGAATACTCTAAGGTATAAAAGAGTTTAAATTATTATTTTAGCAAAAACTATGGATTTACCACCCAAAAATGACGATATTTAAAAAATCATAAAAAAAAAATGTCGCGTTTCTAGGCGAAATTTTTAATTACATTGTGTTTGTAGCCACTAAAACTACCACCCGGCTTCGTTTTCGGTAGCAGTCTTGAGATACCCGGTATAAAGTTAATTCATTGAAAGGCTACTGTTTTTACGCATTTGGCGTGATTTTCAACATTGCTATACATATTCCAGACAGCTGTTGCAAGCTGTTGAATTCACACGAGTGTTGTTCGCAATTCCAATAAATCTCGCGGAATCTGAGTTATTTTAAAATATATCCAGATGTTTTTCTGATGTTTGCACCAACATGACTTGGTTCCAAATCGTCGGCTTGTTTCCACTGTACGGGGCAAACCAGGATCTATAAATACTGGGATTACGAGATACATAATGCCGGCATAAGTTTGCAGTGAATAGCTATTGTATGTTGTTCATGATAACTAGAAATTTTGAACAGTCTATTCTCAACTTATGTCCAAAGCCATTTTACTCCACCGCATAAAATATGTTAAATTCGATTTACACAATTACTAGTTTTTATATTAAATGTATTGTATGGTGTGTTTTATATCCATTTGTGTGTTCATATTGTACTTATATCACGTGGGAAAGTGGAGGCTTCTAAAGTAAATTTTTGGGAAAATATAATTTTCTTTTCCTACTTTTCTATTTTAAACTCTAAATCCTTATTTATTTGTGATATTTACAGAGAATTTGCTATTTTGTAATTCAATAGAATTATAAGTATACAAACGTTAATTATCTACAAATGTTACCATACAAAAAAAAAACACCATATTTGTAGATTTTTTAGTTTTCTAGGTTGAGCAGAGGAGTAGCTTTATCCCTGTCCTTTGGGATAATGGACACCGTCCCACTCGTCGAGCAAATGTTATGTAAAACATATTTTTCCTAGGTCATTGGCTTTATCTACACAAGGCTATTCGTATGCTACAAACGGATAAATTGTAATTCAGTCGGTGTTACAATGAATCTAAATAGATATATTGATACTATGTTTAAGATTGTGGATTTTTAAATGGTTCTGCTTTATAAATAGTTGCTCTTTGTTTATATAACCGTTATTTTTAATACAGTATGTATTCTTGTGGAGTGTGTCATCGTATGTGGATTTGCTTTAAATAAAGCTTCAGAAGCAAATAAACAACAAACTATACTGCGACACAGCTACATGTTTGTCATATTAAAAATACGATCTATGGAGCCTATAAAAGTTTTAAAGACTCTCTAAGGGGTCGACAGCAAAAATTCGACAGAATTATCGATGAAGATACTCAAAAGATACACGGTTAATACACTTTAACACAGATCAATTAAATAACTGAAGCCTATTGATAGTGTATTATTGAATGAGTCTTTGGATATGTTCATACCCGAAATCTGATACTTGTTAAGCTATTAGGTGTCGATAATGGATGTTCGATACTTTTCAAAAGTGTCTCTATGGTCACTGCCCTCAGGAGAAAAACGTACTTTGTAAACAATAGCTCTCCTTAGAAGAATAGTTTAATTCGTAGAACGCATTTGGTGATGCTTTTGTATTGTTTCGGAGAGTTTCACGCTTTGGAGAGCATGCTAAGCTTTATTCTCATTTGTAACCAATTGGAGAAGGTACCTAACAATTGGTGTAGGTACTGTTCCTTAATCTAAATCTGGATACCAAGCTCTGATATTTGTATATTTCTTCCGCTAAGCAGCATTTGGGAGAAACTTTGTGCCCTGGTTATGAATCAACAGTCAAATAATCCATAGAAATAGTGATGAAACTACTTAATAGATCTACGATTAAAAAATTGTCAAGAATTACTGGGCACCGAGAGATTTATCACTTGTCTGTGACAAGTGCAGAGCATTTCCAACTAGCTTAAGACAATAAGTTTTAAGTGGATTACCACTTACAGAGTATTAACTCTTGATCGTGTTTTCGAGACGTGATTTTTTCATCATCATCATATCAGCCACAGGAAGTCCACTGCTGAACATAGGCCTCCCCCAAGGATCTCCACAATGACCTGTTGGAAGCGTCCTGCATCCAACGACTTCCTGCAACCTTAGTCAGATCGTCCGTCCACCTTGTAGGCGGGCGTCCGACATTTCGCTTGCCTGTACGTGGCCTCCACTCAAGAACCTTTCGGCCCCAACGGCCATCGGTTCTACGAGCTATGTGCCCGGCCCACTGCCACTTCAACTTGCCAATCCTATGGACTATGTCGGTAACCTTGGTTCTCCTACGGATCTCCTCATTTCTGATTCGATCTCGTAGGGAAACTCCGAGCATAGCCCGCTCCATGGCTCGTTGAGTGACTTTGAGCCTTTTAATGAGGCCCACAGTGAGAGGCCACGTCTTAGTGCCGTATGTCATCACTGGTAACACACAACTATCGAAGACTTTCCATTTTAGGCACTGAGGTATTCTGGACGAGAAGACGTCGCGAAGTTTCCCGATCGCTGCCCAACCGAGTTGGATTCGACGATTGACCTCTCCCTCGAAGTTGGACCTGCCTAACCGGACCACTTGTCCTAAATAGACATATTCGTCTACAACTTCGAGAGTCGAGCCCCCAACTCCAATGAGGGTGGGCACAACATGGATATTCGACATGATCTTCGTTTAATCCATGTTCATTTTAAGACCCACCTGTTGGGAGACTTGATTAAGGTATTCGAGCATAGTGCTAAGGTCTTCCAGCGATTCTGCCAAGACTACAATATCGTGACTTTTTACCACCGGGAAACTAACCTACTTATCTCATCATGATCGTTAATTAGGAAATCATACATCTATAAGCAAATACGTTGCTTACTTTATATTGTTATTTTTTTAAACTATTATTTTATTATTGAAAACAATACTATTATTGCTATATAAGGCGAGATGAGCGTGCCATTCGACTGAGGATAAACGATACGACCGCTCATGGACAGTAGCAAAACATTGAATTACAAAGCAATGCTTGGCATTCCACTGCACTCATCATCCTGAAACATTATAATATATTAAGTGTTTCAAACCGGAACACAACAGCTATTCCGAACTTATTAGCGCATGACCTACAAAATCTCATCAAGGCTTAAAACCCAGTACTGTATTTAGAATTAATCGCTAGAGGAATCTCAAATATCTGTCGGTAAATCGTTCTAACAGTACTAAGGTCGGTAACTGTTTGAGCTCAGGTGACCCAAAAAAATCGCGTTCAGTGCCCACCTGTCGCATATCAATGTGTACGTGGGTTAAATTTGTGTTTATAGTACTTTTTTCCATTCATTGCCTTTGTAAATGAGGGAAAGAGATGGCTTTATTTAGTATATTGAATGTATGAGCGGGATAGGAGAGATTCTCAGGTCTTAGTATGTTGTAGTCTGTAGGACGTGTAAAAGAATTTATGAATTACGGTAAAAAGGGTTTACAGTGGTGTATATTTTGTTAAAGTGTTATTTTGGCAAAATTCTGTCTGTGTCTGTGTTATTTCTTTGTCGTACATTAGGCACTTCATCTGGAAGGCAGTATACTTAAAATCAAATGCCAAGCAGTAAATTTGCTGAGTCAGAATAAGAAATACGATTTTGAATTTTCTTTTTTTGTGTACTGTAATTCTTCTTCCATAATTAAACATTATCAGCAATGCCAAAAGAGTTCACAGTAATTATAACAATATATTCAAATAGGATAAAAATTAGCTTTGTGCTATGAATATACAAGCACATTCGTGTCATTTAATTAAGGAGTCAGCGAATCAATCTCAAAATAGGTGAAAATGCTTGAAATTTGAATCACGTATCAGTTTAGCTAAGGGCAGATTATTACCACAATTGAGATCACCAAAAAAAATTAAGTTGATATTTTATTACAAACTTCAGTGGATGAGACTGATGTTCTAGATTTTATCGTCCATGTAAATGTTCATGTAAATGTGGGTTTCATGTGAATTAAACGCGGATTTTATCGTTGCAATTTCCAAAAATGCATTTATTTTCACAAAAACTAAAGTGGCGTGCCTATTTGAATTCAAATAGGTGTGACTTACGTTATGAATCATTTATGAGTTTTCTTAAATATGTTTTGCAGGAAAACCGCCGAGATTATCTGATCACCACAGAGAGACAAGTTATTGCTTTTCTGGAAATCTTTTGTCATGTTTTTAACATAAACCACGGATTACAAAAGTATTTTCGAAAAAGAAATGAATCGTCTCTTAATTCGTATTAAATGTCAGTAATTACAAAGCTTTGTAAGTTGCTTTTTTTCGCTTCGTAGCTATCAACTTGTAGCACGTAAATAGGACGCAATTAAAATGTATTTAAATCGAGATTAGTATTAAACATGCATCTGGACTGGGTCAGTAATTTCGACCATTTGTCCAATTTGTTTAGAGTTAGGCAAATTAAGCTGTTTTTTTTTGTTTTTTTTTTTGTGTAAATACAGTCAGAATTATTATCGATTATCGATAATACGATGTATCAGGTTTAACATGCAAAACGAAAATATAGAAAAGAATGCAATCATTATATTTTGTGCAGTTTTCTACTTTTTACAGCGATATATATAGGTATATATCATTAAAATTTGAAAACAATAAGGGAGTCGCTAGAGATTAAATCTATAAATCTAGATTTACCAGAACATCGTTGAATACGTCTTCATAGTTTATACTTCATACAAAATAGTATATAATAACATTTTCAATCGTACTTTCAATTGTAGAGGAAGCCCGTACCCTGCTATGGGACATAAATGGGCTGACTACGTATCAAGATACGGGTATTTTCTTTAATGAATGGCGATCGTCTCGCCTGATGGCAAGGGGTACGACAGCTCATGGACAGTAGCAAAACCAAACAACACCATTAATTATAAAACAATGCTAGCAATTCCACTGCGATCTTCATCCTGAGACATAAGATGTTAAGTGTCAATATGTCTGGGGGCACGGCAGTGCCCCCTCCAAGTCGAGCTAAAAAGCGGCACAGTCGTACCATCCTTTTCTCGAAGCAATTCAGACCATTTTCAACCCCCTATAACTTCGTTGCGGTTAAATCAAGAAGCTTGCATTGTGTAAACACGGTATATTTAAAATTTCATTCAATTTGAACCAGTAGTTTAAGAATTGTAACTTGTCAAACTTTCGTAATTTTGTCACTCACTGACTGACTGACCGATCATCAAAAGTCTAAGGCACTTCTAGCAGACATAGAACCTTCAAATTTAGAATATAATTAGTATTTAGTGTCTAAATTAAGGGAAAATTTAAACATTTCATAATTTCTGTCTAGTTTTCTAGATACACCAACTGCGTGAATAACTTTGTAAACCCATATAAATGTATAGGATTACAAAGTTACATTTGTAGTTAATGATTCGTTGGACCTGTATATAATGGAATAATAGTTGTAGATAGGTATCTATATATGTGACGCATAACAGGAGGGGGGTATAGAGAGGAAAAGGGTCTATTCAGCCCATGAAACTGTACAACATTCCTCTAGAAAAACATGACTAATAAAAACTTGCAAATAAATACACTAAATAGCTCGAAAATATCAATTACCATGAAAGAAAGAACACTAATAATCAAATCCGCTATATTTGTGATAAATTGATACCTACAAAAATAAAAAAAAAACCATATGATAGAGGATTTAAGAAAAATCGTTATATATATTCTAGAAATAAAAAGTACCGAAAAGGAACAAAATAGGACTCTACAAAACGACGTGAGATCCCATCAAAAACATCCTGTAAAAAAATTCCAAGTCTCGCAGCTCAATTTTTCTACCGCAAAAAGTTGTGAAATCCATGTAATACCAAGTCGATTAATGTATTTTTTTATTTAATGCTACTGGCCAAGTCAATCTATTTATTTACAACGTAAATAATTTTTAATATTGATATGATAATAAATTTATACAGAAGGTCCCTTAAAGCAAGGACTAAATACATTAATCGACTTGGTATTACATGGATCCTTCTTACCGGTACACAATAGTGCATTTCCACTACTGTTTAACGGGACAAATAGACATTGCGGTGGTACCTACCCAGATGGTACCCTCACATATGAGAGACCTACCACCAGTAAATGGTGAGCTAAATAAGTAGCAGGGTTTCCCATCTACCCTAATAATAACTAACGAACAGGGTATCTGGATACTCACTTGCTACCAGGTGCAATAAAGTCACTTATCACTTTAGTAAAAAAAAAGTCCCCGTACACTTAACAGGAAAAAAGGTATCTCCGCTTTAAGGTTTTTGGTTTTGAAGAAAATACAGTAATAAACACCGAAAAACAACCGAAATGCATTCTGGTATGTCCATCACGTACAAACCGATCAACGGATTTCGCTCCCTAATACATTTTTATTATATATTTTCGTGATATATATTCACACCAGGTGGAGAGAAGACCACGATTTATTAACATCAAAATGGGTACATTACTTGTTTCCAGAAATGGTGCTTGAAGTGATTCATCTTTGATATTTTGTTGAGTTTCAAGTGGTTAGTTATTTACTTCAAGTATTTTTTTTTATTGCTGTGAATGGCGAGACGAGCGTGCCGTTCGCCTGATGGTAAGCGATACGACCGCTCATGAACAGTAGTACAACCAAACAACACCTTGAGTTACAAGCAATGCTTGGCATTCCACTGCGCTCGCCATCCTGAGACATAAGATGTTAAGTCTCAATATGTCCAGTAGTTACTCTGGCTACAATGTCCTTCAATTCGAAACACAACAGTGCATTTAAACTGCTGTTTGACGGGAGAAATAGACATTGCGGTGGTACCCACCCAGGCAGCCTTTCACATATGAGAGACCTACCACCAGTAATATCAAACTCCATACTTTAATTCAAGACTAATAAATAGTGGCATAAATTAACATCCAATCGTTTGAAGAAACTCGATCAATTTTCTACAATTCACTGATTCAACGTTTAACATATTTTTCTATATAAAAAATTCATTAAAATCGTTTCTATTTCTCGTAATTTCTCCGACAGTTCTTGTCCTAATATCAACTCGCTTCGGCTTTGGTAATGTTCGTAAGCGGTCCGCCATCTGATACTAGAGAGGGCATCTTCATAACTACGGAGTACATTACAACGGTAAAAATAGAGCGAAATAAATGTAATAAGAAAACAGAAAATGTTCCAAAAAGTAATCAGGATAATCTGGTAAAAGTACGGCCACATTAAAGAAACAGTAGATTTTGCGATAACCCGTCGCTGGCAACACTCATAACTTTTTTAATGTCACGAGATTGCTATCTATACTAGACGAGGTGCAGGACTTTTAAACTTTACATTTTTCTACATAGCACAATTCTAAGCACGTCCTGTTTATGTATCAAAATGAACATATTCAGGAAAGGAGATCTATTTCGTGGGTGTAGTGGGTGTTTTAAATACTAAAAGAAATGAAATAACATTTTGTAAATAATTTATTATGTTCTAACACATCGAAGCTTATCTCAACGAGCCAAGAGGTCTTAAATAATGGAATAGTTTGTAGCTGAGATTATGTTCAGCAAATGTTTTCACTACAATCACTATCTTACACTGAATCATACCAACTCCTTGTCTGTGTAGTTAAAAGTCAAAAGAAGAAATTATTATTTATTTGAGAGCCTCCGTGGCGCAGTTGGTTAGACGCCAGCTGTGAAATGAGAGGCCACTGGTTCGATCCCCGCACCTAGACAAATGTTTATGAGGGCCACAAGTATTCGTCTCGGGTGTTTGTGAGACCAAATAAGTCTCTCCTAGTTTATAATACCTACGACGCAAGAGTTAATTGATCTGAATGTGGGGTCAGGACTATGTATATATGTGACTGTTGGGTGTATTTATTAATTTATATGTGTACAATTTTTTTACGGTAAAATTAAAAATAATGCAAACAAAATTGCGAGCAAAGACTAGAGATGCAAAATTACCTAGACACACCATAAATGGGAATTACAGTTACTCTACAGATCTCGAGGAACCGATGAGTTCTTTAGTTTGAGAAGTTCTAGATTTTGGTGTCACATAACTATGATGGTTTTATTTTGTTGTTAAGTGAAATGATCTGACCATTGACCCGTAGTAGGCGAGTATTAGTACGGCTGAAATGAGGATAGTTTAAGGGGTGGGCAGTTTTTGCAAGATTTTAGTAGTGATGATGTACTTTATAGCTAGACGCAATAAAATCGCACATAGTACTAACCCCGTAATTAAATACCTAAGGAGTCTTGTGTTGTGAGTATCATAGGCTACAAGAGACTCGGTGATTAGTCACCATAAAAATATACAGGGTATATCAAGACTGCTACCGAAAACGAAGCTGGGTGGTAGTTTCAGTGACTTCAGACACAATGCAACCAAATTTTGTACAATAATTTGTGACGAAACTTTTTGCTATTTTTTTTCTATCCTCGTATTAGGAGGGTAAATACATAGATTTTTCTGAAATAATAGTGTACACCCTTTTATTTATAAAGATGCTATGGTATGCTAGGCTTTAAATTATTATTTTAGCAAAAATTATGGATTTACCACCCAAACTCGACAATATTTAAATAAGAATATAAAAAAATTGTCGCGTTTCTTAATTCATAATCTTCTTAATTCATAATCATTTTAAAATTCTTAGTTGCATTGTGTTAGCAGTCACTAAAACTACCACCTGGTTTCGTTTTCGGTAGCAGTCTTGATATACCCGGTATATTATATTTATGAGCCCTACATCGTCATCATCCTACATGGTGAGGAAACTTGCATACCAAAGCGATTATAAAAAATATCTATGGTATGTAAATCTCAATCGTATTTTCGTTTGTAGAGGAGGTCCGTGCCCTGCAGTGTGACGTATAAGGGCTGATACAGATACAGTTACAGTGGACCCTACAAGCGTATGTCTAGATGCGGTATTGAACCTGCAGTCCCAGTATTAACAGTTGGCTTTCAATCATCTTGGAAACTGTCGAAAGTTGCAAACAGATGAAGGAAGTAACGAGTTCTGAAAACCAAGTTCGATGGCCATTCCTGTTACCTCTCGCGTATGATAGCTCTTAGTTTATAGAAATAGCACTAGATTTTAACGTATGTTGACAATTTTGCTTCAGTGACTAAACAATGATTATGGTGCTTCTTCTTAAAAGTCTTAACTTTGATTGACATTATAATACAAAATATCGAAGGAGTTGTTGCTTACAATCATAGCTATTATATCAGTGCCAAGTTTAAGTTTTTGCACCACAAGACTTGATTCTACCCATGGACGTAATATTCTACCTGCGTATAAATGAAATCTGCCAACCTGTATTCGATCTGCTTGATGGATTTAAGCTACCTCAATTGTGAAGGAGGCCCGTGGCCTGCAGTGGGAAATATGGATGGTATAAAAAAGAAAACATTACAGCCAGCAGATAACTGTCAGGGTATGGTTCTGGAAGCAACACGTGAATTACGATTAATTTGCGTTATTCCAAGACTATAGAACATTTGTAATGTCCGTTTTAATATTTCAATCTCATCCGATGACTAACACTTCTACTGGGACTTTTTTGCCGAGAATCAGGACATTAAGAATGTTTAAAGAATTTTGATAGAATATCAATAATACGTGATAGAATCTGAGTAGTGAAACGGTTATGTTACGTTATATTCAAAGTCAAGGCTGTTATCGGTTTATGTTTTTATCTGCTTAGGATTTCATGTCACATCGGCTGCGAAAGAGCCAAGACCGACAGGGGTATGGTTCGCAAAAAAGATAATCCATTTCAGGATTTACTCTGTGTGTAAAAAGCTAAGTTATGATTTTGCTTAATTTAAGCTAAGTTAATATCTAAGTACGTTATGTAGTCGATATAATTTTAGCGTAATTTTGAAATGAAAAAAAAAATTGTTCAAATATTTCACGGCTGCCTCGGTGGCGTAGTTGTACTAGGGTACGGTTACAAAACTGAGGTCTCGGGTTCGAATCCCGGGTTGGGCAAAGTGATATTGGATTTTTCTATTCATTATCAGCCCAGAGTCAGGAATTTATGCCCGATATGGCGATAGGCTCACCACCTATCACATCGTGGGACGGAACATACAAGGCGCAATGTGGGTGTCCTGGCACCTCTGCCTACCCCTTCTGGGAAAAAGGCGTGAGTTTATGTATGTATGTATGTTTGTATGTACTTCACGGTTTTGGCGGACTTTATATACCTGAGACATTTTTATGAATCACTATGATATGTTGGTATCCTCACGATGTTTTCCTTCACTGTTTTAGTGCGTGGTGATTGACTATCAATACACACATAACTCCGAAAAGTCAGAGGTATGTCTAAGATTTGAATCCGCGAGCATCGTGAATATGTTCGCAGCTGCGTCTGGTCCGTTTACCAACAGGCCACCACGCAATATTAAATGTGAATAAAAAACAATTAAATAGTAACATTGTTATGTTACCATATCAATCCGCATGAAGCAAGAATGACTAAGGTCTATGCACCTCTCAATTGTAAAGGAGGTCTGTGCTCAGCAGTGCACCCTATTTGGCCTTTTAAATATTTATGTAATATTAGTATTTCTAATTGTATTTCAAATTTAAATTTAACGATGGAATCCGTTTAAAATAGTTTGCTTTTGCAAAAAGTTTCTCGTTTTTGCTGACGGTACATTAAGAATCGCGAATGCCCCAGCACATCCACGTAACGTACTGAACGTTTATAAAAGACACAAATAACATTAAAATTTTCGCATTCCTGTTTAATTCGCGAAACGAGACGCGGCAGAGTGACAGTGGCTTTTCGAAAAGGAAATTTTGACAATATTTTTTGACGTGGTTGTGACTTTTTGAATATTTGCGTTTTGTGGTGAGTATAGTTTTGGGAATTTTAGTAAAAGTCTAATTTTAGTTCTATATGAGTTTGTATAAAAATGATAAAGTTGAGCCAACTTTGTAGTAAAATATGTATGATATTTAGATTAAGTATGTTTGAAAACATGGGATTACATATTTTTTTTAAATATGTCCTTGCACTCCTTCTTATTGTTATTTTTAATTTATTGTTATTTTTTAGACTTCTTTTATTTTGGATTTTAAAATTTTGCTGAACAGCTTTGTTTATCCAAAATAATAAACATAAGCACAAAAATATACATATACTGTGTTAGGATTTTCATAAAAGATATAACTAAATTATGTTAACATGATTTTTTTAAATACTGACTAATTTAAACAGTTTTAGATATTTGAAAAATCTATGTTTACTTTTAATTCAATGCTCATCTTTAAAATTATTGCAGTTCCAAAAAATTGTAAACACACATTTAAATTAAATTAATCATACATACATACATAAACTCACACCTTTTCCCAAAAGGGCAAGGTAGATTCGTAACTAGGACACCCACGTTTCACCTTATATTTTCCATCCCACGATGTGGTAGGGGGCGAGCTTATCGCCATATCGGGCACAAATTCTTAAATATAAAAATCCAATATCACCTTGCCCGACCCGGGATTCGAACCCGATTTGCAAATATACCGTTTACAACTGCGCCACCAAGGAATCAATCGTAATTATTACAATTTTCATATAGAAAAAATAAACGAGATAAATCATTCTCGCTTCCATAACACTATTGCAATCATTTCTTACTAGTAATTTAATAAAATGACCATTGACCCAAATTAAAAACGAAATAACAGTTTTAAATCATTATTATTATTTTAACAAACGTTAAAAGCAGTTTATTTGCAATTCTTGCGTATAACGAAGCACGCGTCAAATAAAAATTAAGCATTGCTTAATTTTTGCAATTTACGAGTGTTGCAAATAAATATTTCTAATGATTGTTTTATAAGTATTTAATTTTTAAAAAATGGTTCAGTTGGTCGCCAGGGTAATGCTGAGTGGAATTCGGGTTTTATTTGGTAACTTTTTGAAGTTGGATTTAGGTACCTATTTATTTTAAATGTTGAGTTCATTACACTAAGAATTAGAACGAACAGGATTTAAGTATGTATGTTTTATGTGATATTTCAAATTAGTTTAGCCTTTTAGCTGATGCACATAGATTTATGTGGAATTTCAACGTTTAATTTATTTTATTATTGAGTGTAATTTACAATTAGGTTTTTATAAAGTTTTTCAAAACATAATACTTGAATATATTATAATTTCGTCCATTTGTTTTATTATTCAATAATGAACATTCTAGTACGTGCAGCCCAAATTTAATAAATGTGCTAATAATCATCATTTATTTAAATGTACACTTTTGTTGCTAAATATTGCACATTGTTATTTTATTAAGTGCAATATGTATTGCGGGTAGCGTATAAGCTATTAATATTGCAAATTATCTAAATGTGATGATATAATGCAAGTATAGTCACGCATATCTTGCTCGAAGAATCAGAAACCCAGAGTTTTATGTGATTTATATTACGTATTAGAAAGTTATTCCAATAAATAAACATGCCAGTTAAGACTTAAGTCTCATAAAACAGTTTTAAAATATCACCTTAAAATTATGAAAAATATAATTAATAAATAACACCCAACAGTCACATACATAGCGCTGACCTTCAAATTAATATCGAATCTTGTGTCATGGGTATCAGAAACTACGAGATACTCTTTGGTTTCACAAACACCCAGATCCGAAAGAAATATTTGTGGGGCGCACAAACATTTCTTTCGGTGCAGGGATCGAACCCGCGACCTCCCGTATCACAGGCGACGTCTAACTGCCAACGTCACGGAGGCTGTCTCAATTCGTAAAATAATAGTATAATTTCAATGTGTAACAACATAAATCTTAAAGAACATTATTCCACGATGTCAATATTTATTCCAATAGCTTACGGTCATCTTTCATTTCATATTATACCGGGTATCTCAAGACTGCTACCGAAAACGAAGCCGGGTGGTAGTTTTAGTGGCTACAAACACAACGCAATTAAAAATTTCGCATAGAAACGCGACAATTATTTTTATGATTTTTTAAATATCGTCATTTTTGGGTGGTAAATCCATAGTTTTTGCTAAAATAATAATTTAAACTCTCTTATATCTTAGAGTATTTATAAATTAAAGGGTATACACTATTATTTTAGGAAAAAATGTATTTACCACCAAAATAGGGCAATAGGAAAAAAATTACAAAAAAAAATTGTCGCGTTTCTATGCGAAATTTTTAATTGCGTTGTGTTTGTAGCCACTAAAACTACCACCCGGCTTCGTTTTCGGTAGCAGTCTTGATATACCCTGTATATTTTTGTATGTGCTTTTATTTTATAGAATAAGTCAATTTCAATCGATAATCAAATTTACTCTTACCTACCTGTTTAGTAATCTGAACATGCTTGGCTCTGGTTCAAAAAATGGTCTACAATCTATTGAATGTAATTGAAGGAATATCCGTAATCGTGTGGATGGCAGGACGTGATAGATTATGAGTTCGATTATCATCGTCACGTATGCTTCTATGAGCCTCAACATGTTTTATTTACAGCTTACATTCATGAATTACTTGGTATTTATATGGCTTGGTATTATAATATATTTTTTAAGCTTTATTGTACACCAGAAATATTACAAAAAGTAAGCAATTTACATAAGAAAAAGTACAATAATTAGGCTGAGAATGCCTGTGCACACCACGACATTTATGGACAAGTCTTTTACTGTCAAAGCAGTTCGATTGTGGAACGCGCTTCCTGTTGTGGTGAGACAGGCGCAATCGCTGTCTTCATTCAAGAGGCAAATCAAAGAACATTACCTCTCTCTCTCTCTAAATAAACAGATTTTAGTAGATAATATTATTTCCTACTTCTAATTAATTTTAAATTTGTATTTATTATATATTTATATATGTATATGTTTCTAGTATTATATATGTATGTATTTATGCTTTTTATTATGTATGTATGTATGTATGTATGTTATTTTGGTGTATTTTTATGTTTAGATTATATATATAGATAGTATGAGTTTTATCTAGTTTCCTCACTTTTAATTATTTATTTTACACTGCCCTCTCTTTTTCCTTCTTTTAAATCCATCCCATGGTTGTTTGTAAGACATTGCTTTAAGCGATAAGACCACCATTTGTACTTTTTATACCGGGTATCTCAAGACTGCTACCGAAAACGAAGCCGGGTGGTAGTTTTAGTGGCTACAAACACAATGCAATTAAAAATTTCGCACAGAAACGCGACAATTATTTCTTATGATTTTTTAAATATCGTCATTTTTGGGTGATAAATCCTTAGTTTTTGATAAAATAATAATTTAAGTTCTTTTATACCTTATAGTATTAATAAATGATAAGGGTATACACTATTATTTTAGGAAAAAACGTATTTACCACCCAAATATGGCCATAGAAAAAAAAAAAAAAAAAAAAAATACGCTTTTTATTGCAACCTTTTTCTGTTGCATTGTGTCTGAAGTTGCTTAAACTACCACCCGGCTTCGTTTTCGGTAGCAGTCTTGATATACCCTGTATATTTTTTTTTCTGTATGTTGTATTTTCTTTATGTGTACAATAAAGATTTAAAATAAATAAAATAATTGGCGGTCTTGTCACACAAGGCAATTTCTATATATGTTTATATTTCGTATTTTGATGGAAACTACAGAGTTAGGTAGGAATTAAATGCATCTTGCAGCGTAATTGTACGGTTCAAAGCTGAGGCCTTAGGTACGAATCACGGGTCAAAGTGATCGATATGGGGATAGGCTCACCCCTTATCACACGTGAAACACAAGTGAACATACAAGGCGAAATGTGGGTATCCTGGTTGCACGTCTGCATACCCCTTCTAGGAAAAAGGCGTGAGTTTATGTATGTGTGTATGTAAATTAATCGTAAAAGTATAGCTAGCCTATAATCAAAAACTTATCCTGTACTCTCTCAACAGGCATACCTGAGGTCATAAGACTTGAATCTGACTTTTTAGCCATCGTGCCCGAATGGCTTATAAATTAATGTTAAAATTGATCCTGCAGTCAAATTGTTTGTTCAATTTTGCAAGACACTTCATTAAGTTATAAGTGTTTTACCGTATTGTTACAAAGAAATAAATAAATAAATTCCATGCATGTGGTGCATTCCTTCCTGCCTTTTTCATTAAGTATATTTTTATGGAGAAATTTGTACATAAAATTCATAAAACAAAATCTACAAAACTCAGATTCACAATAGGATTAACAATTAGCCCGAATATCCTTATATGACTTTTAGGCCCAATATGACTTTTAGGAAAAATATTTAGGTTGTAACTAGCATTTTATTTTATACGGATCTATGACTAAAATACTTAATCCTAATAATAACTTTCAGATTATCACCACATCAAAATGACTAAGATGATAACGAAATTGTTCCTGCTGTTCCTCTGTGGGACCAATGCGAGAAATATTGACGACGTAGATCTTGAAGTCGAAAGCAATACCATGTTGAAAATGTTACGGGTGAGCTAATTTTATATTTTTTTAAAGTAATGAATGGCGAGATGTTCGTGCCATTAGCCTGGAGGGCGATTCACGTATTATAATAAGTTCAGCTGCGGTGCAGTTGCGGTTAAGTTTCGATCAAAACAGCCCTTTTCGTATTCTCGTAATTTTGACAACCGCTGTCAAATACGCTCGCGTCAAGTTCGCGTCACGCAAACGTTTTAGCGTATTCTACTGCTGCGCGTATATGTCAAAGTAAAAAAAACATACGTCTGACGTACAGTTGACGCGCAGCTCACGCGCAGTTCACGCGCAGCTCAACACTTACAAGAATACCATTTTGTACCAAAGCGTAAACTTAATTGTAACCGCACCGCAACTTGATCGGCACGTCATAAAGTTACGTGAATCGCACTACCGATAGTACATATGCGACCGCGTGGCATTCCACTGCGCTCGCCATCCTGAGACTTAAGATGTAAAGTCTCAATATATATAATGACCAGACGTGTCTGTCAACAAGTTCAAGGTGGTCGCGGGCAAATCCCAGGCTACACGTCTGACTTTTCGGAGTCATGTGTGTATTGATATTGAATCACTATGCACTACAAAGGTACACGAAAACATTGTGAAGAACCCTGCGTTCCATAGCGATTTGTAAGAGTTTCTATGGTATGTAAAGTGCACCAACCCGCACTAGGCCAGCCTGGTGGACTAACCCCCTAATCCCTCTCAATTGTGCGATTGTAGAGGAAGCCTGTGCCTAGCAGTGTGACTTACATGAGCTGATACAGGGTACATTATGTAATTGTACTTCAGTTCTCATCAACTGCAGTTTTTCGGTCTTTAACCATTGTGTTGTGACAGAAATTATCTTTACTACCTATTAATATTTCCAACGAATTAATATCATCGGACATTCATAAAAGGTTTGATGTTTGCGTCTAGTTTTTTAATAACTTCAAAAACAATTGAATGAACAATATTAAATTTTGTTTTACGTGCGTAGAGTTGCAATTATCGTGTGAAATACGTAGTTCAATGGACACGTGTCTAGTATGACATGGTCATAAGCTACGCGGGTTGAAATCGAATTAAGACGAATACCGCCTAATACGAATACTGTCTTAGGCTTCAATGGATGGGCTCGAACGGGGCAGTACTGCTGTTTCCTAGAAATATGACCTGTGTGTTTGGGTTTTTACGTTTTATTTGTTTTGTAGTCATGGTGTAACGTCTAAAACCTTTAATATTATAGTCTCGGTGGGGTGGTACATCACATCAAACCCTGTTTTGAAGTAACAGATTTATATTATTTATTCATTCTTGTTGTTTGTAAGGGTAGCGATTGTCACCCGTTGTGCTGGATGATCGTCTGTTAAATTCTTAAAAACTTTTTTTTTGCAATTTCAGGACATGGCGACACAGACAAAAGCCGACACTCTGAACTTGCCAGCAAACGCGTCTTCAATCCGAGAAAATATTACCGACACTTTTAGGTATGTTTGAAATGCTCTAGTTTTGCAAAGAAGTTCACACAATTTGTCACAAATGATTTACTTTCCATTAATAGCCATATTAACTAATTAATTCTTCAACCATAGGGAACCCATGCTGATAATTGAAAATACAAAAAAACTTATACCAAGTATATTGCTAATAAAGGAAATAAATTAAATTAAACTTTATAATTAACAAGTCGCCTTTCTAGTCTAACTTATCTTCCCATATGTAGCATAAGCTAAATAACTATTATTTTCAGTTGCGAGAACCGGACGTACGGTTACTACGCCGACGTAGACAATGAATGTCAAGTGTTCCACATCTGCGTTCCTACGCAGTTGCCTTCAGGACGAGCGGTTACCTACAGATACAGCTTTATATGCCCCAACGAAACCGTTTTTAACCAGGTAAGTAGTTTACTATATTATATGACGTTGGTTTCTCATTAAGATGTCTGGTAATTCAAAAAATGTGCTTAAGTTACGTAGATATCAAGTTTATCCTCATGTTAATAATATAACTGGACATCAATGCTTAATACGACAAAAGATACGAAGACAGGATTGAACAAAAAGTCTAATTAAAAATGCTACAATGAAACTTGAGGTTAGATAAAATAACCAGGTATCCGTCTTTTATTTTGTTTATATTCGACATTAAGTATTGAAATCCATTAAGTCATTACAATAGTATGCTCTTTATCTTTGCAGGAATATATGGTTTGCACGAGGCCTATTGACTCCATCGATTGTGAAGATTCTCCCTCATACTACGATTTGAACCAAGAAATCGGTAAAGTACCCAACAAAACAGATGACAAGACTATAACTCAAGAGTTGCCCCAAGAATCTGAGCCCGTAGATAAGAAAGAGACGCAAATGGTTATCCCAACAGTACAGAAAAGGAAAGAAGATAAACGCAAGCAAAACATCGTCATTGAAAACCTCATTAAAGAAGTAGTCAACCAAGAATTGAAGGAAAGATTACAACAATTTGCTGACACACACTCCGATATTATCCCTGTAGAAATGCCCGAGTTTAGTTCCGATGATGTTCAAGAAGTGGTCATAGAAAGTGAACCTAAATATGAAAATGATGAAGAAGGTTTTCCTATGAACGATGATGACGTTGAGGGAAGAATAGCAATGGAAAGAAGTATGAGAAACGTAGGTAGAGGTGCATTTAGATTTAAGGCTGATGTTTAAGGATAAGATGTAACTTCGTGAGATTGTTTTTGATGTTAAACTGGATGTTTGATTAAAGACAATAACAAAAACCCTAGCCATGGACTTTAGTAAATTAATTTAGGTTAAGAATATATTTTCATTGAGTTAAATTTAAGATGCACGCTTTATATATACCAGATACCCCTTGGAAATAATAGTGCATTTGAAATAAGCTTTTCCTAACCATTTCGATATGAGAGATTTTTTTAAAATTAAGCTTGAAGTTGTTCAAGTTGTGAAAATGTTTGAAATTATTAAGAAACGCTATTTACAATATTAATTATTACGTAACGGAGGTAAATCTCGAAGGAAAATGTTGAGTTTGCCCCCGGTTACATAATAAGTTGTGCCAAACAATGGGTATAAAATATTCAGTGATCTTTGTAAATAGTTTATGTATTAGAATAAAATTATGTTATGTCTTTTGTGCTTTATTTAACACTTTGTCGATTAAAGTGAAATATCTTAGTCACCCATACTAAGGCTTTTAATTTTAAAAACTACATTAAGGGTAAGCTTGTTTCACGGAGACTAGTAGGTATTAATAAAATACTAGAAACTGAATTCTGATTTTCCAATTTCTCTTATCATTTTCAATTACCCAATGTCATGGTTTGATAAAAGTGACGTGATTTTAGCAGTTATAAAACCATGATTACTTTTGTACTAACGCGCTAAGCAAAATGACATGAAAATGATTGTAATAATTTTTTTAACCCTTATTATTGGTAAAAATATTTTATGTGATGAAAGTAACGAGTCAAAATATATAGACTTACTCCCCGAAGAAGAAAAAGAACAATTTTTGCAAAAAATTGCTAGAAGGATTTTTGAAGAAGCGGAAGTCACTGACGACCAGTATAAACAAAGCAGAGAAGTACCTGATGATCAGCTTAATGAGCATACTGACTTCGTTAAAAAAATACTTAGGGAAGAATCTGCTAATTTAAGGAAGACTACAAAAAACAAAAGCGAAGGAGACGAGAAATCAGACGAGAGCATCAGAGTTAAGCCCTTAAAAATAGATAACACAGAAAGAGTTGATGATAACCAGGATAGATATATAGACTTAACTTTGAGACAAGGCAGTCGAAAAAAGAGGAGGGATAATTTTGTAACAGATGTTGAACAGGCGACTGAAGGAAAGATAAATGTAGATGTGAAATACGATACAGAGGAGAACAAAGTAATTGAGAATGTGGAATCAAGTTATCAGTTGGCATCAATTAATAAATTCAAAGAAGATTCTTTAAAGTCGGTTAAAGAGGCTGAATCGAGTTTTGAAGACATACAAGTTAAACATTTCATACGACAGGGAACTACTCAAAACTCGAATGAAGTTGTGTCCAGTACCAATGTACCCAGAATTACAAAAATGGAAGGCTTTGATGCTGAATCGGCAGAAAACTTATCTCAAGAGGTAATTTCTTCAAAACAGTCTGAAAAGAAAACAGAACAACCAACTCCAAGTACTAAAGCCGGAGTGACTGAAAAGACTACAACTTCTTTTAAACGTTTTACTGAATCTATTTATGAACCTATAGGAAGCCAAGAAATTGAATCTGTAAAAGGCAGTGATGCTGTAGCAAACACTCAGCAAACGCCAATAATTGAAATCATACCGCCCACTAATAGTACTGAGACTCAGTATGTTAATGATACTAAAAGAGTTTTTAATTCTGTAGCTCATGAAGCCATAAATATAAATATTACTGAAGACATTTCTGAAGAAAACGCCACGGAATCTACATCTTATTATAATGAGTCTGGTAGTATAAGTGAAAATGGATTAAGCGAAAATAATACATTATTCACCGATACCTATAATTTTGAGACTACTGTTTTCCAACCAAATGTAAAAGATAAAAATGACGAAATTATTACAGAAAATCCTTTAGAATTGACAACATACAAAATATTTTTCAACGATACCTATAATTCTACAACTACTGATATCCAACTAAATATAGAGGAGAAAAATGAAGAAATTACTAACAAAAATATTGTAGAAACAACAGATAATTTAAATATAAACGATATTAATAATAAAGCTACTAAAAATTTTGAGACAAATTCATCTATTGTCGTTAAAGAAAGTATAACAGAAAAACAGCTAATTCAGACTACCCAGACTACCAAAAATATAACGGAAAACACAGTCAAAAATACTAACAATAACAGAGAAGAATTGGGTACCACTACTATTACTATCGTCAAAAGTGATGATACAAAGAATAATTTTGCCACGCCTGAGATACCAGGCGACGTGACAAAAGTGTTAAGAAAACGTTTATTAGAAGATGATGAAAAATCCGAATCCGAAGAGTCTGAAAATGAAAAAGAAACAAAAGTGTGACACCCGGATATAATAAAATTAAGCAAACATATAAAGTTTATGAATTACGTAAGTATTCTTAAATAGATTGAAATACCAGTATCCGTATTCTGTATCAGCCCATATACGTCTCACTGCAGGGCACGGATGAGTCAGATGCGTCCTTTACAATCGTATATTGAAAAACCATTGCATTTATTTTAATTTGGAACTTGTTTTAAAATAATTTATCCTTGTGTAAATATTTGATATAATGAATTACAATTAATTCTTTTCTGAAATCCAAGTTCAAAGTAACAATAACAGAAAAATATATAGCGAATATTAAAATTCAATAACCTACCGTAATATAAAATTATGTTTTAGCTCCAAACCAAGAACCATTTGTGTTAAAGCACAGTATTGAGACACCGAGAAATGAAGAAGCGCCACAGTATGTTCCAATTTACAATTACTCTGTAAATAATGCATATTTTACCGCAGAAAATCGGTACGGATCTAATTTTGAGGATAGTTCGGAAAAAAGCGACACCGATGTAGATGATAATGGATCTCAGAGGGAAGATGATAATCAATCTGTAAGCAAGGAAAGCTACGGAACACTCCGAAACATGGATGACCCTCGAAAATTCAGATTTGGCAACAAACAAAATCCTAAACGATCGCCTACTAAAATTATACAAGTAATTAATCAAAAAGAATATTACCCAGATGTAATAATTAATCCCGACGATTATCTCGATAATGATTATTACTTCGGGAGAACTAATATTAACCTCAGAGATGGCAGACAAGGTTATAGTAAGATATTTCCAGATTCGAGTGACGAAAGTCATCCCAGTGCTAATGGTATAAAAGATCATATCCGCTCAGTGAGAAAAATACTATTTGAAAATAAAATTTTCGGTTACGTGCCAGCTGTCGTTAATAGCACAGTTATGCAACCAAAACAAAAAAATAAATTTACAATCTCTCCACCTTTTCATCATGTAAAAAGACAAGGCGAGAATAACATAGAAAAAGATTATTATTCTGAAAGTTTGAAGCAAGATGACCTATTAGAAAATAACAGACAGGGAACGATAATTGGTTATGTCAAATACAATAATGCTAAACGAGATTTACGTCTTGCTAAACGTGTGAATGAAAAAATGCTGAAAAAAATTGGTGTTATTAAATTTAATAACAAATTATTCTACCGAGATGATACATTTGATGATAACAAATTAGCAAATGTTTTGAGAGAAAAGGTTACTATTTATTCCGCTGATAAAAAGCCAGAGTACTTCGATACTATTTATAAAGTATTGAAGCTGACTAACGAAGTAGATTTAATTCCGACTTTAAATAAAATGCGCGATATGAATATTCCTTATATGAGAAATCGTTATGAGAACGAAGATATGAAAGCATATGTAGAGGTACTGAATGACATTTTAAAAAAGATACTAAAGCACTAGCACAGTACAACTGGCTTGAGACTACTGTGGAAATCCAGTCGGCGATAAACAGATTGATGGAAATGACGTAAGTTAAAATAATAAAACATTAAATACTATTAGTTTAACTAATTATGTTCTCTCTCATAGAATTCTGTGAGACAATATTTATGCATATATTTTTTTTTAATTCCTGTGTTTTATATGAATGGTGAATTGTATCACTGATCGGTGTGTGTGAGATGATAACCAGCAAGGGAGTTTCTCGCGATTGGATACAACGACCCCCCTGTGCCGATTTAGTGTGGATGAAGTAAAATGTGATTATGATTGTGTGCTCGAAAAATAAAATGTAATAAATTATTTAAAATTAAAATTTAAAATAAAGCTGATATTAAAATAGATTATTGTTTATTAAAATCACTGAGCTTGCTATACACAGAATCCACCAGCTCTAAGTATGAGCGTAGTGCCTTCTCCTTCTTTACAAGCTCAGTGATTTTGTAGGGTGGTACGCAGAAGCGACTGCAGATCATCTCGTGCTTGAGACGCATTGTTGCAAACCTTGGGCAGTCTTCCAACAGATGGTCCGGATCTTGAACCGACGTGTCGTCACATGGGCAAGTGTTAGTTGAAATTATATGGAACCGGTGGAGGTAGGCCTTATGGCCACCGTGTCCCGTGAGGACCTGAGTCAAATAAAAGGTGATCCTTGTCCACAGCGTTCGGATGTCTCCGAGGTTGGGGAGAAGGTTCTTAGTGCGTTGGCCTTGTTCTGAACTATTGTATCGTGATTGCTAGGCGTTCAGGCTGAGTCGGCGTAAGTAGCGTTTTAAATAAGAAAATGGCATGACTGCGTAATCAGGTGGTCTGCGCAACATAGTTGCCCGGTTTGCCGCCTCGTCGGCTAGCTCATTGCCAATGATGCCAGCGTGGCCCTTGACCCAAGATATCTCGATAGTCCCAACTGATTTGTATTGAAAAAGAGCTTTGTGAATGTCTGTAACTATAGGGTGGGAGTTGCTACGGTTTTGGATTGCCATCAAGGATGATAATGAATCTGTAAAAATTTGAACATCAGGATATCTCTGGTCTAGAGCCCACAGGCATGCATGCAGAATAGCTAATAATTCAGCCTGAAACACCGTGCAACAGTCATGGAGCTTTAATTTGTGAACGGTACTCACGCTTCCATTCCCCCCCGGATCAAAACATATGAATGCGGCCCCTACCTTTTCGTCAACTTTTATAAATATGGGCTGCAGTGTGGCGTCTGGCTCTGTTGGCTTCGTCCTTATTCGATGATGTGACAAGAGGGAAAGTTATTCTCTCTGCCGGGTGTAGTAAATGGTGGACAGGGGTAGGCCGCTCAAGAGGGATGTCATAGGGAAGGTAATCGGTAATTCCGGTCAAACGGGCTATCTCTATTTTGTGAGCTTCGAGTACCCGCAGGTCCATAGGTATAAGCTGTGCGAGTGTTAGGGCGGCGGAGGTTGAGACTGTCCGATATGCACGAATGGCTTTGATGGCGAAGTCACGCTGCATACTAAGTAGCATACGTTGGACATACTTCTTCTCAGCCACGTGCCCCCATACGCCGGCAGCGCACGTCACAATTGGTACTATGACTTGGTCGTGGATTATCTGCACGTTGTCAGTGTGCATACCCCAAAGTGGTCTGGTATAAAGGCATATCTTATTAAAGATTTTAGTCGCCTTGTCTATGGCGTGGCGCACGTGACCGCGAAAATTCAGCCTCTCGTCCAACACTACACCGAGTAGCTTGATATTGGGCGAGAAGCCAATGAGATGCCCGTCCATTATGAGCCGCGCAGCCTTCGCTTTGGGCGTAAATGTGACGGCCTGGGTTTTATCGGCACCAAACACCAACTTGACGCCCCTGCCCCAATCAGCGATGTCCCTAAGAACTCCATTGACGGTGCGTTCAAGAGTTCCAAGGCATTCGGCTGACACCATCAATAATACATCGTCTGCATAAGCTTGAATGTGGCAGCCGGGTGGTAAAGGTCTGTCTAGAAGTTCGTCGAGGATGATGTTCCAAAGCACGGGCCCACAAGTGGACCCCTGTATGCACCCTTTGGTCATGCCCCTAGTGACCCGCACACCCGCATGGTGCAGAGTGACGTAACGGTCTGAGACGTAGCTTTGAATGAGCCCGAAGATGCATTTATTATTATTATTATTTATTTATTATTATTTATTTATGCATATTAATAAACGCATTATTTCAGTGAGCAAGTACAAAGTGGGATCAACCTCCATCCAGCCGATTTAGGTCTTTTAAAGTATGTTGTGTATCTATACCAAACGGCTAGAACTACACTTATTCTAAATAGATATGCTACAGAAGATTTGAGATCGAAAATAATACCAAAAAATAGAAAAAGAATAAAATCGTTTTTGAAAGAAAAAGGACTGCTCAACCGAGTCTGGTTGTTCAAGAGAGATAATTTGATAAAAGGAGAAATTTTAAATGATTTCAAACAATTTTTGAACGATTTGGAATCAGCACTGTATGATGTAAGTTAAACTCTTGTTATCCACTGTGAGGAATTTATAGTTGCATATCATTTTGACAACGATCAATCTGTTAACTTTAAGTAGGTTATTTAGTATTGCTTATAAAAAATACTTGTTAGGCACCTAATTGTTACATGTGTGTACGTTCCCAAAACACGTGGGGGAAAAAATGGAGGAAAAGTATGAAAGTAAGCATTGCTACTCTTTTTATTGTTATTTTTCATCTTGAATTTCCAGCTTCACAACGCGGTAAAGCACATAGCAATTGTCACAAAATACAACAAACAAGCATGGTTTGAAAATCTTCAGAGAATATACATGAAGAAGGACCGTAAAAATTTATTAGAAGTGATATTGCATCTTAGCGCTAATCGTCTGTTTGGGCTTATTGAAGACAGCGCGGAAAAAGGAGCTGAAGTGAATTACGTAGAATATATGAAGAATAATGACTTGGACGTTGGAAGGAGTGTGGATGAATGCGTTTTTGTATTGAGGTTGTTGGATGAAATTAAATCTTTGGAAAGCTAGTCGAGTTTAAATCTTAAATCAGAGTTAATATAATAAATATTCTAACCACAGAGTACATTTTACATACTATTCTAACTATATATAGCTTGGCAAAAAGAGTGTGATGGGGTGGCAATTAACATTAAAGAAAAACAATTATGGCGACACTATTAAAAATGACTTTGTGTTTGATGAATAATTTTATTCGTAAGTATCTATACACTTTCGTTCGGTTTTTGTTTGTTTTAAAATAAACAAAGAGACTAATAACAACAATAAATAAAAATAACAAGCATCTAAACATTTTCCGACGTAGTATATCGGGTTGCTATATTAATACTTAATTCGATGTTAGCGCCTTTATTAAAAACAAACTCTTTTTTGCCAAGCTATAATATTCTGCAAACACAATAGGGCTTATGCAAAGCAACAGAAAAGAACGAGGCAATTTAAGTGTGGTTGCCCTCATAATTTAAGACAACGCTACCTTTGCACTAAAAGGTATATTGGACTAAGATACTAATGAGGATGAGGATATATCAGCTTAAAGTTCAGAGTTAGTTTCTATTAGCATAATTTTTATAGGAAATCTAGGAACAACAGCACCCAAAGGATTGACAGTGAGTACCGAATCTCGCCGAGGATCTTGGCTTAATACAACGTGGATTTAGCCCACAACCACAACAATCAGTAACAAAATAATTCGATTGAAAATAATTAGAGACACTTGCTCATTTCTAGTTTGGACTACAACTATTGCTAACTCCTAATTAATACCAATTCTCACGAAGCAGTTTTCCAAACTTCCACGGGATTTATGGATTAAGGGCGAGATAAAGGACACAATTACTCGCAACAAACTGTATTTATAACAAAAAATAATTTACAAACTAACAAATAAACAATGTCAGCGATACAATTAAGTTTAATGTGTGCTATGTGGAACCTACGTTCCAATAATCTAACTCTATCTAATCTTATAACTACTTAAGACAATACAATCACATAATTTCACAAATCTTGTATAGCGATATTCTAGTGTGTTCGTCGGCTTTCTTTTGCAGTATAAACGGCTTTCAAATTATACACCAAATATAAATAATTATGTCTAAAGTGATTTTATTAAAGAAAGGTAAATTTGATGCCAGTGGTATAATATGATAACCTTAATTTAAATAGGTTCATATATTTAGAGTTCAGACCAATCTCAATTTTTTTTTTCCTGGTATTTAAGTATTCCTATTATAGTATTTTTTTAAACGGGGCTACTTACTTATTTGGAACAGTATAACACGCAATCTAGCTGAGATTGTATGTTAACACACATATTGCCTGTTTTAAATCCTCAACTTCCTGAGATTTTTTACTTTCTATCGAACATATGTATTGTATTTTATATTTGGCAATTATATCGAAAATAAACTTTGTATTTCAGAAATGGAATTGATTTTTTATTATCAATCGACTTCGAAATCGAAAAACGCTCACTTCTGAATCGACTATGTGCTGCGGTATCTCGCACAAATTTGAACTAACTCACAACCTTATTTTTAAAACCATTTTTCAGCACCTGTCTGTGCGTTCCAGTTATTTGATAGAGGATAATTTCTATAAATATGAATTCTGCACTGTAGAGAAAACTTGTATTTGCTTTCATTACGATCCCAAACACACTAGTGTTGTAAGTTTTTAAAAGTGTATTACACTAAAAGAAATATTCTTAAAACTGCTTAAATAATAGCTTATCAGCAAAAATAGGGAATGTATCATGATTATTGTAATATTTTAATCGTAGCTATAATTGTATAAAACTGACAACCTTTGGTAAAATTATTAAAAAATATTTTATTTATCATTTATAAATAATAATATATTACTCAACACTCCAGATATAAAATATAGGCGCAGGTTATATTGTACTTATTGACTCAATAAATTGCGCGATCTATATTGCGTGATAAATGATAGACCCTTTACACAGTCCATTACAGTGACCAACGTATATTTTTTTCCCTGTGTATTCTCATACAATTAGGCCCCCATAATAGTGTCGACCACTCAAAGAAGTCATCTCGCGTCGGTAGCGTCTCTTGACTATAATGCATTAAACATCAGAAGAATTGTCAGTCACTTCATAGCCAGAATACAGGTGATACTTACATAGAGCATTTAATTACATTCACACGTTCTTAAGGATTGTACCAAGTTTAAAAAAATAACCTGGTTATTTTGTCAATATTCAGGATATTATTTTACAAAGCTTTTAATTAATCCGTACCGTCCAGGTAAATGGTAAAAATACTCATATCTATGCGGGATGGTCAGAAATAGTAAAACCTAAAATCACTATAGCAGACAAAAATCGCCGGAGTTTCACAGTATGTAATCTGGGTTGATGAAAAACATGTGGGATAAATTAAATACTAGATGTCAATATCACCCATAAAAATATATATTAATAAAAATATGTGTAAATATAGAAATCTTATTGGAATTGTGTTGAATTACTTTCAATTGCATTGTTCAACAGCACAAAATCTATGGAACGGTTAAATTTATAATGTAATGCTTTCTATTTTGATAAATATTTAAGCTTCGGTCTCTAAATCAGCTTCAATTTCTTCAGGAGTTCTCAAATCTATAGCGAATCTCTTTTTCATGCTAGGCGGCCTGTCGTCTAATTCTGAAAAATAATTAAAATCCGTAAGTAAAAACCAACTAAACAATCATATTTTCGATGTGGATATTAAAATGATGTTTAAAAATAATTTCAAAGACTGGGATATTTTCCTATATGGGTAGATGACGAATCGTCGGTAAGCAATATGAAAGAAAACATTTACTCGTTTTAAAAGAAATTGCGATGAGGTATTAGTTTTACAAGTGATCGCCTCACTACACACACAACAGACGCTAAACTACATTCTGGAACTACAGTAAGCCAGAATTAACAGTGGCCCAATTATTCCACACCTAGCTTCGATGCTTGGTGTGTTTATTAAGAAGACAAGCTTGTCTTTAACTCTGAAAGAAATAGGTCAAAAAAATCTATATAACTTATACAAATAGCAAAAAGCAATTGTGATCTTCTGTCCATTGCTAAGCGTTGATGTGTGGGGACCATATTTGGGTAACTAAGATATGAGGATTGGTTTCGCCATCGAGTATTGAGGTATCAAAGACTATTTTAAACAAGTACAACTAACCCGGCTGCGCTTGCATTTCTTTCACTCTTCTAGAATAATCTTGGAAGGCCGCCGCAAGAGAGTACGTTAATCTTCTTGCTGCATTTCTGTAAGAGAAAAAAATAACAATTTCAAAAATTACTACATGATATTTTGAAATTACGGCAACGTAGGATCAGGACAGCTGACCAAAAAATCTTAAAAATATATGTCGCGTTTTTTTTGCAAATTTTATAATTGGATGGTGTCTGGAGTGACTAAAACTACCACCCGGCTAAGTTTTCGTTAGCAATCTTGATATAATGGTTTCTTAGATTTACGCGAATGTTACACATTGAAATAAAACTATTATTTACGGATTTTATCGGAGTCCGCCCCGTGACCACGAAAGCTGTAAAGTAATCGAAATGTCGGGAACTCAAAAAATGTAAAAATTAAACCAAATCCGCGATAAAATCCGTAAATAATAGTTTTATTTCAATCTTGATATACCTTGTGTAATAACGCAATCAATTAAAAAACTCTGATACTTTAGCTCGTGAAGCATTATAAGATTACAAGCTTACCTATTCCATAACGAAATAAACCCGAAGAAAAAATAATAGAATGAATAGGGAACAAAGGAAATCAACTATGACATATTAGCCTCTTCTAAATACTGACGCCCGAATACTGGAACGCAATTTAAATATTATGTTGCACTTAACTACGTAAATCACGCTGAAATGAACTGGCTAAGTGGGCCGTACGCTGTTAAGAGCAACTTATTATTTGAATGGCGTTTGAGTATTCGGGCGTGAGACACTCAAGATTATTGGAACCAAACAGGCGATATTAGGACATTATACACGTTTTTGATATAGGGCGCTGTTCAAACTTTTTCATTTTAATCGACTCACAATAACTATTAGATAAGAGAGGAATGTTATCTTTAACTGATAAAACAGTTGGCTGATAAATGTCAAATGATTTCGCAACAGTCATCTAAATGTTTACTTACACTATGGAATCTAAAGTACCTACATATAAACTGCAGATACAAAGTTCAAGTATTAGCAGGTTGATTCACATAAATACATAAAGTCACGCCTTTTTCTCACATTTCGCCTTGAATGTTCTGTCCCACGATGTGGTAAGGGGTGAGCCTATAGCCATATCAGGCACAAATTCCTGACTCCGGCTGATAATAAATAGAAAATCCAATATCACTTAGCCCGACCCGGGATTCGAACCCGAGACCTCAGCTTTGTAAACGTACCGTAGCACACTATGGCACCGAGGCAGTTGGCAGGGTTATTTACCTGTTTATCACATCTCTTAAAAGTCTAGTTTAAAATTAACCTTAATAAATGTAAGATTAATTAACCTCTGACGCAAAAAGAAGGATAAATATGAGACTAACATGTGATGACCGATTTTGACTTGGTTTACTCCTTAAGAATTATGTAAACATGCAATGAAAATGAAATGAAATGAAATGAAAATGTACATGTACCATGTACAATGTACCATAACTAATAATATTTTTATGATAGAAGTAATGGTGAACCACATTGTTCTTCTAATGAGATAATATGATCACTAGAGTCCAAGATAATAAGTAATTTTCAAGTTTTCTAGATGTAACCGTTTTAAAATGTATCAGGACTAAAGCTGATTTCATAAATGAACTTTTCTATGAACTAGATACATAAATTGACTGAAGTATTGAAAACCTATCAATCATGTCATCTTTGAGTTGCTAGTCGCGATAAAACTATGACCTAAATGTTGAACATTAACACTTTACCTCAGAATAAAAACACTTCAATCTTATCAGTTATTTTTACTCATGGCACTTCTATTTTTATCAGGCGTCAATAAAATTTCCTATTGCGTTTCTTCTTCATGTATCTAATAATACATAACGAGGAATACTCACGTAAATCATGTGTAGTAATGTTTTAAAAGGGTAAGTACCTACTACCTAGTGAGTCTAGAACATCAAGCGTCTACACATCTCGTCAACTTATGAAATTTCATCACTGAATCCTTATTTATAATACACGCATGAGTATCAGAAACTAAAAGAGAATTTAGTAAGAATACCGAGACCCGCAATAAATATCTTTGGAATGACATGTTTTTTTTGGTGTTTGGATCTTACCGTCAGTCTTATATTTCCCAGCTCGTTTTTGTCCATCATGACAAATGTGTCAATATTATATAGTCAATAATATAATTCCTTTACCACTATATCTCAGTTATAATTATTCAATCGTCAAATAAAATTTATCCGAATAAAATAAATGAGCAAATTAAAAACCCTAATTGAATTAATAATATTGTTCAGTTTTGCCACATATAAATGTATATGTATATTCAGCCAGGATATAATTAATCTTATATGAAACTTTAACCCAATGATTTTAAAATAAATAAAAAATAACACCTAACATTCACATACATAGTCTTAACCCCACACTAAGATCAAGTCTTGTGTCGTGGGTATCAGGAACTACGAGAAACTTTGGTCTCACAAACACACAAATTTGTGGGCCGCACAATCCCTCGATTCGGGGATCGTACCCGCGGCCTTTCGTTTCACAGGCTGCGTCTAACCAACTGCGCCACGGAGGCTTTCAAATCAAACCTAATATGCAACATGATAGAATCTAGAACAACGATTGTACGTACCTTGATTCACAAACAAAAGCATGGCATTCGAAAGGATTCAGGCCCTTGACATCAGCGTTATCCTTGACTATGATCATGGAGAAGACCCTCGTGTAGACCAGGTCCTGGACTCCATACGATATCGACTCGATGTTGAAGAACACTGACATGTGCTCAAACTCATCTCTCTTCGTCCCATGGTTCAGGGTTTCTAGGTGTACACCGTCTACCGTGATTTTTAGCTTCACTATTGGGAGTATTTGACCTGGAACCATTATAATAAAATAGTTAGTATCTTTAGGATTTAAAAAATGTGAGAATTGAACCAAATTCGGGATAAAACACGTAAAAACTGTTTTATGTGTAACATTCGCGTAAATCTAAGAAACCATTACCTTTAGGTATACCCACTATTTATTTATTTATTGATTAGATATCGAATGTTTTGTCCCATTCCAATGAATTTTGATTTTAGTTTGAGTGATGAAGACAAAATATTCGTTATGATTTGAAATTAAATGAAAATATTTATTGAACCCATAAAATGTTATTTTTATTTTGATAGCTATAATAGGTTTATAAATTGTCTATGAATAAGGCCGTTATGGTAGTAGCAAGATCATTGTCTTATTAAATATTTCAGACAGCGTAGTATGTTAATATTCCTGACAGTATTGTAATACGCATCAACCACAAGTTCAATCAATAATTGAATAATATCTTCGCGTTTATGTATAGGTATAGTACTCGTAAGTCGTAAATAGATTTCTTATAAAATAAATGCATTTATTACGCGCGTTGCTTTATGCATTTTGAACATAGTTATCTAACTATATTATGCTTACAAAGTAACGGTGTGTCTCAGCCCCATGTTTCCAGTTAGATATTTACCTCCAAGATATTCATGGTGCAAATGGCACACATCGAAGGCTTAAGACCGGCAGAGTACTGCTGTATAAGTCCCATAGATACACACATAAATTCACCCCAGAGTCACATACATACATAGTCTTGACCCCACACTAAGATCGAAGTTTGTGTGGTGGGTATGAGAAACTACGAGAAACTTCGGTCTACAAACACCCAGACCCGAATCAAATACCTCAGGATCAAGATCATACAAATATTTGTTTCGGGGGGATCGAACCCTCGTCCTCTGGTTTCAGAACCGGCGTGTAAACTACTGCATCAAGGAGGTTGACAAAGAGTTCTTGCAACAATTACCTGGTGGAAGAGCCTTCGCTGCAGCTACCATAAGGTCCACAGGTTTTCTCGTATGCTTGATACCCCATAATCCTCTCGCATCGCTTTGACCAAGATATTTCACCTGTAACCAATATTATATGATTAATTACTTACTGCGATATGATATGGATATGACCTTACTTATGTATATGTTAACACTAATTAAAAGTGGCGATGGATATTGTAATAGAAACACAATATTCTGTGTAATTCTACAAATTAGTGATTGAATTGAAACTGCCTGGCGCCTATCCATGATAATAACAATAATTGGTTTACTAATCTCATTAAAACATATTGATAACTAGAGGCCTATTATTGCCTCCTTCCTATAATGTCAAAAACAATTTCACGACACATTACTTAAAACCAAAGTGACATTCCGTCTGTCTGTCTTTATGTTTGCTTAGATCTTTAAAACTACACAACGGTATGATGTTTTTTTAATAGATAGAGTGATTCAAGAGAAAGGTTTATATGTGTAATACATATACAGGGTGTCCTAGTTGTAAGATAAATAATGTGGAGAGGAATCAAAAACATCAGCACGTAAGCACAGCTGAAGGGGCCGCTATATTTGATATTCATGGAAGGTAATTTATTTTCATCATTTAAGCTAATGTGAAGCTGGTCTTTAACTAAATATTGTATCAACAATGCCTCAGCATTGACAATCAATCTATCAATTGTAGAGCATTGCTGTCTTCTCCAGTGGAATGTGAACTTTTTAATTACATTGTGACTTTTTGACCATGGTTCCAATTTTATATTCATTACATCATATCGACAAGTTAGAAGCCAATTTTCCTGTTCTTCATTAAAAAAAAAAAATCTTGTTACTTAGGCACCAAGGCTCGTAAAGGCATTAGGTTTTCAGTCCCCACCGGTTAGCACATTTGCCATAATTATGTGGAAACGGGCCTCACATACGTATTGTTCGTGGTGACGTAATATCCGGTGCAGCAATGGCGGCGGCTCGCTCCAGTTATCACGCTACACGTTTTATTGTACTTTATATGATTTTAGATAAAGGTTTGCTATTTCAGCTGCTTCGCTAAGTTAATGAGTAAGACCAGATATGTGATTACTGTAATTTGGACAATTTTTTTTGATACAGGAGAACGCCCATTCATAGCATCGGTAAAAATATCGTTAATCCCAATATCGATATTGCCTAAAATTCAATATAGCATTTTTATGGTTTGTCCTGTTTTACCTCGGGCGATAGATTATTATAAAATAAAGTAATCATCATAACATTTTACATTTTGTTCACTGAGCCGAAGACAAAAACTTAATTTTTATTGGACTTCAAGTTCATTTCCCCAAGAACTCTGGCCTGGTTCGCAAAGTATGTTTATATTATTTATTGAAAATATACAATATTGTTCCTTACACAAAAAAAAAATAGGTTTAATCGAGGCACATAACACTTCGCACCGATACTGAGTTTCATAGGAAAACGGGAATTGAAGTTCCAGCCTCCAACACATTCATAGCAGGAACTTTCATAGTAAGATTCATTATGACCAAGGAAAAAGTAGTAAATTCTTTATACCAGAGATTTTTTGTTACGTTGCATTTCTAACTAACAATTATTTCTGATCTAAATGATTCCTATTCTATACAGTATTTTAACTTGATTCTTTCAGGCGTTCTGCGGATCATTATTTTACTGTCTTTATTATAAATTACGTGTCACTAAATATAATTTTATCACCAAAAATAATATTGTGTCCAAAAAGCTTATTTCGGTCAGTGTTGATAAAGTGGCTAATCTTTAGATTAGTCGGATAACAGATAAGAATATAGTATCCTATCGGTTAAAAATATTATTTTGTTGGTTCAAGTAAAAATAAAAAGAATGTAATAATATGTTGCAATTTGCCAATAACTGCAGTTTTTGTCACGTCAAAAATCCTATGGCATATTATAAAATCCCTTCACGTAATGAAGACTAACTAACTCATATTTCAGGCAAATATTCACTTGATTAAATTAAGATACAGAATTCATAACTTTGTTGCTTTATAATTTAGAAATGCCTAATTTAAACTCATTCATCATAGTTATGAAAGCAGTAGGGGAGAAGTGGTATGAAGGAGTCAGGTTTTGAAAGAGCCACTTCTATTATTTCGGTAGTTTAGGAACCGATTTGGTTGGGGATTTTATTTTTAAGTGGTAAAACTGATTTCTCGTCACCAACAAACATTTGACAGTTCGCCGACATCAACGGACGTCGGTGTATTGAGTAAAAGTTTTTGGCACTAAAAAGTAAGTATTTTACTTCATTTAAGTTGTTTTTTGGTATTTTACTGTAAACAAATATAGATACATGAATTATAGACTGAGTTTGTGCATATGTTTGGCTTTGCAGCTGCATAAAAACTGAGCCCCAAAAGATTTAATATTGTTGTTATTTTTAAGGTTATATTTCTTTTTAAGAATTAGTTTTGAAAGAGCCGGGTGAATGGGCCATAAAAGAGCTGGCTCTTTCATAACCGGCTCATTCATAAACCCTGCATTTGAATGTTGTAAATAAAATATACTAATAATAAATATGCATTTTTTTTCATATACCATTAAATTATTTGCTTCAGATATTGCATTATGGAGAAGCCTGGTCTAAAAAAACGAATAAGACCCGAAAAATGAATTAATAATAATAAAATAACACCCAACAGTCACATACACAGTCCTGACCCCACACTAAGATCGAGTCTTGTGTCGTGGGTATCAGAAACTACGAAAGACTTTTCGGTCTCACTAACACCCAGACCCGAAAGAAATATTTGTGGGCCACACAAACATTTCTCTCGGTGCGGGGGTCCAACCCGCGGCCTCTCGTTTCACAGGCGGCGTCTAACCAACTGCGTCACGGAGGCTGTCATCGAAATCGGTAATTGAAGAAGCAGTCAATTAATTTTTGGAGAAAGGTCAATCTCCAAAACAAAGAAAAATAGTGATGATTGCGTAGTTTGCAAGAAAACATATGAAGACAGTGATCCAGATTGGTTAAGTGCAAAATTTGTTCTGGTTGGGCTCATGAATCCTGTGGCATTAAGGAGAAATTTAATTTCTTTTGCAAGATATGTTTCTAATTTCAAGAAAATAACATTATATTCTAAAGTTCCTAAAAAATCTGAATCTTAAGTGAGCAATATTTTTTATAATTTCATAACTTTTGGTGGCTCTTTCAATACCGAAAAGTTATGAAACAGCCAAAAGACACATTTTTTAGAAATGAATATTTCACTATTTTTTGTAATGTGTTTAAGGTTTTTTTCGTATGAAATAACCTTGTTTAATAAATAAATAAGAGTTTGACAAAAAACATCATCATTTCTTTCATTAAAAATATATGTTTTTGCTCCGTTTAGTAAACTGGCTCTTTCATACCACTTCTCCCCTAATCATTTTAGAAAAAAATATTTGCATAAGATAAAAGATGTCTGGTTCGATTATAGCCATGGTACAAGTTAAGCCAATTATTTTGTTTGTATCGTCACAGGTGTGGGATGTGGTCATATGTTCGAATCAATGTTAAATAATTTGACCTCACAGTTGACATTTAATTGGCTAGTACGGGTTCATCAACCCTACATGCGCATGTAACTGATTTGAACAAAAGTTGGATCAATTTTTTTTTGTATCATATATTTTCACGATACTACGGAAATGTCGTATTAACTCTTGCAATCTAAAATTAGGCCTTATTTAATAAAACTCAAAGTGTGTTTTAGATTGACAGTCAGTCAGGTATGTTATGAAGAATTATTGTTTGCGTAATATATTAATGTTAAAACGAAAAAGTTAATTCGGTAATAGTTAGACAACTTTCGTCACGCAGTTAGTCAGACGCCAGCTAGGCTGTGAAACGAAAGGCTGCGGGCTCGATCCCCGCACTAAAAGAAATGTTTGTGTCGCGTGATCCACAAATATTTGTCTGGAGTTTAATAATACAACCATAGCTTAGACAAATGTCACTTCTCTGTTGACGTGAACGCCTGCGGAAAGATCGAATGTATTGAAATGACAGAAATCACGTGACTGCTAAATGTCATTTGCATGCATTTGTTTTTTTTTTTCATATCACGCTAACGGAAAAGTAACATTTCTCTAGGAGTCCAGGACTATGTTTACTTTATCACTTTTCATTAGTCCTGTTCACTACTGAATCCTCTGTAATTTTTCTAGTTTTAATTATATGATATGTATAATATCTTAAACGTTATACCTGGAAGGATATAGGCAGGTCGTCCACTGTGACTGGGCCTTCGTTGTCCGACATTGTATCTGTGTTTCTATCTTACATCACTAGACAAATATTTCTAGTTTCCTCGACATCACTTCTGTTATCTGTAACAACAAATTCAAATATTAAGGAAAAATATAACTTTAAATCTAGATAGTATTGATAGCAATAAAGATTATGTTTTGGACAATTGTTTAGATATTGTTTGAAACAACGCCGCAAGCGAAACATATTTTAAAACATTACATTGTAATTGCCATCACTTTTGTGGGGTCCAGAAATAATATGCTATACATTAAAAAAAAATGTTCGACATGGACAAATCCCGACTTGGGAATTGAACCAACACTAAACAGACAGTTACACTAAATATTGAAGTGATTTTTGAACTGCACTATATCAATAGGTGCACTTAAAAGATTAAGTTAGACAAACGTTTATGATAGATGTGGTCTCTTGTAACATTGTCTTTACTAAATACAGGGTATATCAAGACTGCTACCGAAAACGAAGCCGGGTGGTAGTTTAAGCGACTTCAGACACAATGCAACAGAAAAAGTGTCAAAAAAGCGCGACAATTTTTTTTTGTTATTTTTTTCCTTTGACCATATTTGGGTAGTAAATGCATTTTTTTCTAAAATAACAGTGTATATAAGAGTTTAAATTATTATTTTAGCTAAAACTAGGGATTTACCACCAAAAAATGACGATGTTTAAAAAATCATAAAAAATAACTGTCGCGTTTCTTTGCGAAATTTTTAGTTGCTTTGTGTTTGTAGTCACTAAAACTACCACCCGGCTTCGTTTTCGGTAGCAGTCTTGAGATACCCGGTATATCAATCATAATTTATCTAAATCCCCTTAAGAGGGACAGACAAGTGACAATCTATTTGATGACATCCTTAATACCGTTATACGTCATCTATCATCTTTTGGCGTGTGGCCAAATTTGGAACTACTAATAAAATAAAATAAAAAAACTTAGATATGTTTCCATAATTTATAGAACAAGCATTTATACTCGTTATCACAAAGTATTAAAATGTATAATTAATCGAATCAAGTTAATACATCCAGCAGTCCTAATCCCAAATTAAGATCAATTAAGTCTTGTATCGTAGGTATCAGAGACTACGAGAGACTTTGCGGTCTCACAAACACTAAGACCCGATACTAATATTTGCGGGCCACAAAAACAACGGGCCCCTCATTTCAAAGTGGGCGTCTAACCAACTGCGCCACGGAGTATTCTTATTATTTTGACTACAGCGCTTTCAGCGACAGAAGATTATAGACTACCTATACAGTATACCATCATATCGAAAGCGTTAGTATCTCATTTTAAACAGCCGGCTATCAACCAACTTCGTCATGGAGGCTTTCGAAATTCAAATAATCAATTTTTAAATAAATGAATTAAGATAGGGACGACTAATACCTCAGCCAGCGCACCACCACGAAAGCTATACGAGTAAAGTTATCGAAACGTTGAGATGTGAAAAAAATGTAAAAACTAAACCATTGCCATATAAATTCCGTAAAAAAATTATTTCAATATTAACATTTGCATACATCTAAAAAATCATTCGACAACAAACTAAACTTCGGTATAAAATACTATCGATATTTTTTGTGAGCGACATCTGTGCAACGGTAACAGTTGTTCCACCTGTTATCTTTTGTTCGAACCCCTGTTTAAATCGAGGGGGCCAGGTATAGGCGACCCGAAATGTGCATAGTGAGAATTAGTTTTTTGTTTTGCACTTTCAATGCGTTTGTTTTTGAAATCGTTTTTGTTAGTTATTTAAAAAAAAACATATTTATAAAAAGAAATATCGCGGTTGGATAAGGAAATTAATAGTTTTACCATTGCTTACAAATCGTTACTATTTAAAAAAATGATTTTGAAGTCTTGTCATTGCTCATCGATCGTTTTTGTCAGTTATTATTTAAAAAAATACAAATTGATAATTAGAAAAAATGCGTTTGGATAGGGAAATGATTTGTTTCACCACTAATTTACTAAATTATTACTTATTTTATTTAACAAAGCAATGTAACGCTAAATTAAAATAACTGACACTTGCGGTCGAAGAGGACCGCATTGTTACAAAGTTAAGTACGTTTTACTTTGCGGGCCTTAGAGTATACTAAATTAGTTAAAATCAAATGAATTTTGTTCTTCACTATTACCATTTCAACATCCATTCCGATCCCTTCAAAATGTTAGAAAAGACAAGAACTTCATTTAATTCACCTCATAACCTTGACAAGATCTTTCATCTCATATAGATAACAAAACAATGAGTTCAGCAGAGTCTCGAAATGGTAACTTAATTACTGTGTTGCAAACACTTGAGTAAATTATATTGTTTGTCTTTGACCTTGAGATATGAGTCTGAGTTTACAGTGTTCGCAGATATTAACGTTAAAATGTATCAACTGCGTTTGAGTACGTCGGTTTGGTGTAATTCTTAATGACTGATGCATGATGATGGTGCCTCGGGATTTAACCTTTGCTATTTTTTACATTGGCATAGCATAATGACTGCAGTGTACCTGATGGTAAGCCCAAATGCCGTACAGGCATATCGAATGGCATCGTTTTCATAATCTATGAAACGATATGAACATTGAATGTTCGGACGCCGTTCATAAGATTTCACTAATGTGGTTAGATACTCCACAAAATGTTGCAATCATTTATCGTACGTCTCATAGACTAAGGTCGGAGAAAATAATAAGCATAGAAAATAAATGATGATTTTTACAAATGGAAAACTTACTACAGACCTCGAACATCCGAACATTCGATGTTCGTACCGTTTCATAGAGTAACCCCCAGACGGCAATCCCATGCCATTCGATAGAATTATGCCAGCCGGCTATGATGCCTCTTTACACTTCGGCGGAAGGACTTAGGATTATAAGATGGAGGGAAAATGCGTGACGGCAAACACTTCCACAGCTTGACTGTAATCTAATTAACATGAAGTTTATTTAATGCTGGGACAAGACTTGTACTTAGTATGGCTACAGGTTTGGGGGTTTCGAGGACAGCGTGAATATTAATTTACGTATGTAGTAACATGTATGTATGTACTTAGGTCTACACCGGAACTTCGTACACATTTTCTTGTGCAGCACAATAAAGTTGTTAGGTCTAAGCTTGAAAATGACGCAGACTTTGCTACCAATCATTATCTATCTTTGTTTTATTGATGAAGTAGAATTGTTCGATTAAGTTTATAGTGATTATGATTATGGTCGTAGCTCGGTTTGGATTTGGGGGAGACCTTTGTCCAGCTCAGGACTTCTTATGTTATTTTTTCCATCCACATGTATTGTTCGAACCATCAATCATCAAATGATCGAAGGTTATTTTATTCGGAAAACAAAAAGCTTTATTATCTAGGCAATGTACAACATTTAAATTACAATTAATAATTTCCATGTTTTCACATTTAAAGTGTGCGTGGTGGCCTGTTGGTAAACGGACTAGACGCGACTGCCAACATGTTCACGGTGGTCGCGGGTTCGAATCCCAGGGCACACCTCTGACTTTTCGGAGTCATGTGTGTATTGATAGTCAATCACCACGCACTAAAACGGTGAAGGAAAACATCGTGAGGAAACCTGCATACCATAGCGATTTATAAAAATTTCTATGGTAAGTAAGTCCGCCAACCCGCACTAGGCCAGCGTGGTGGACTATATGGCCTAACCACTCTCAATCGTACTATCGATTGTAGAGGAGGCCCGTGCCCTGCAGTGGGACGTAAATGCGCTGATACAGATATATCACATTTAAAGTTCTAGATTATACTGAATGAATCACTGAATTCATAAAAGTAATATTGATAAAATCGAAAGGCTCACAGCGCACCCTACGGCCCTACCCTTCGTTTATACAAAGGCTGTCTGCACCCTTCCCTATTCCATTATGATTGTATTACTCACGCTTATCAGTTATCGATGCTGCAAATATCTATGCATACAATAAAATTGTTGCACAATTATACAATTATCTAAAAAACTATTCTTCCGCAAGTGTATAAGTTCAAATGGTTTTGACCATTACGTGTTATGTTGTTTTTTCTTTTTTTCTTAATTTACTTGTTGGCAATATTCGAACAAGCAGGACGTGAAGGAATAAATTGTGTGGAAATCAGTATACTATAGGAGGTTTTTACAAGAATTTCTATGATGTGTCAATTCCCCCAACCTTCTATGCCTTAACTGCCGTATTCAGAGGGATGTAATGTCTATAATCTATTAAACCATTACTGAGTGTAAATTCCACGAATAAAATATTTTCTAAGAAACAATTTAAATTGACATTAAACGTCCCTGATTTCCGTCGTAAGTGTATTTAATTGGCGAGGACGCCTGCGTCTTGCTATGGAAGATATTTAAGTAAATAAATACACCCAACAGTCACATACATAGTCCTGGCCCCGCAATAAGATCGAGTTTTGTGTTGTGGGTATCAGGAACTACGAGAGAATTTTTGACTAAACATCCAGACCTGTAAAAAATACCTGTAGATCGCACAAATATTTCTTTCGTTGCGAGGATCGAATCCGTGGCTTCACGTTTGATAGCTGGCGTCTAACCTACTGCGACACGGAGGTTTTCAATTCGAGTGCACTTATGACTCAGCAAATTGTGTTTTTTAACCCAAAAAGAACATAACAAGACTTATAGGTAGTCAACGTAACATGCATTTAACAAAATCGATTTTGTAATACCAATATATTAATATGTAAATGAACATTTTAATCACTTAACATATTAACTAATGACGCCACATGACCTATGACGTAACGACTACGGTCTAGAACTGATCCTAGTTTTCATACATAATTCATGATTACACGTAATGTATAGTTAAATACAAGATTGACCTTTGTGGTTACATAGATACGACCTCTGAACTTTGTAAAACACCAGAACGAAAAGATCGTCTACGATGTTTTGGCGTCCGAATTCGTTGTTTTCATGCTATTGTCAAAATATTAGGAACAGTTTTTCTCTCTTGATATTTTATGATATTAGTCATTGGACATGTTAATACTATTAGATTACGAGTATAAATACTTATTGTTTATATTATGTAAGCATATTTCAAGCAATGCGATTAATTGATATTATTAAAATTGTATTTGTTGCTCCAAATTGTGACACATGCCAATAGATTAACGCCCGAATACTCAAACGCGACTTAAATATTATGTTGCACTTAACTACGTAAATCCCGCTTACATGTTTAAAAGCAACTTATTATTTGAATGGCGTTTGAGTATTCGGACGTAAAGATGACAATATATACTATTACTACCTTCCACAATCGTTAGCTGTTACTTCTCCTGTTTTTTATAACACAGGAGACTTATTCTGCTCACTCACCCATTCATACGGCCTACAATATGCCATACATACAAGATATTGTTTTAAATTGATGCAAGATCAGTTAGTTACGTAGGCAATGATTGAGTAGCAGTAGTGGCAAAGAGTATGTAGTTACACATATAGTATATAGTATACACAGATACTTCCGTCAAATATATCTTCGATTGTTACGAAAATAACAAATGCATACATAGGTCTGTCTTCCCCAAAATGCTATTTCTATTTTATAAAATGTTTGCTAATTTAGCAAAAAACCTGCGTCTGGCGTTCCGTCCTTGTCACTATCAATTAGCGGTTATCAGTGATAACATTATCAGATTTCGGCATCCTATGGCGGTCCGTTTGCATTTTTGAATTACATAAGATTGTGAATCTTTATAGCTAGTAGCTACTGTTTATAGTATTAATGCATTTATGAAGGGTAGATGAGAGCAATAGTTTGTAGATTTTGTGAAATACTATGGTAAGGTTTTTGTTACTGCATAGGTTCTTCAAATAATCCAACGATTTACCTGATGTTAGGTAAATATTGGCGAATATCTACGATATTTGGTTTGCTAAATTAAAAATATTCAGTATTCACATAGTCTTTCATAAGATCTTTTAAATCAATAATTTCAGAACGTGTTGTAGCTGTGTAGAACAAGAAACTCCTTTAGCAACACGAACTGTCAGGAATTACATTAGTTCATGCCATTTGTTATTGGCTTGAGGAACTTTTTTTATTACAATAAATTGCGAGACGAGCATGCCGTTCGCTGGTGGTAAGCGATTCGACCGCTCATGGACTACTGTCCATGCATGGTCGTATCGCTTCGTCGGTTGTTTTGCTACTGCAAAACCAAACAACATCTTGAATTACAATGTAATGCTTGGCATTCCAAAAATGTGTCGAATATACGTGAGTTACTGAAAATAAAAATACTGTAAAATAAATCTTTCAAACAAAATAACCTTGCAAAGTTTAATAGTTTGCGTTTAACTTTGTTAAGTAAAATAGTCTTGGTTCGTGTTATTTACGATCTAAAGCCCGCCATTCACGCTTCAGCGAGTTGCGATGCGCATTCGAGCATTTTGTTGGATTGTGAATGCCGTCATGGCGACGTGATGCGTATAGTTGGTTTGTGCTGGATGTATACAAATATATTCTAGAATAATTATATTCCCTGAATATTCTAGTATATTTGAAAGCAGTGTTCTCACTTCATGTATCCGATCACTGATAGTAAAGCATAATTTAAAAATAATAGAAAAAATACAGAGTGGCTTACAAATAAATAAATATCACCCAACAGTCACATACATAGTCCTGACCCCACACTAAGATAGAGTCTTGTGTCGTGAGTATCAGGAACTACGAGAGACTTTTCGGTCTCACAAACACCCAGACCCGGAAGAAATATTTGTGGGCCGCACAAACATTTCTCTCGGTGCGGGGATCGAACCCGCGGCCTCTCGTTTCACAGGCGGCGTCTAACCGCCAGCGCCACGGAGGCTGATACGTGTGTAAAGCTCAAAACACATTATAGGTTTTCGTCATACGCATAGAGTAAAGAGCGGTAAGTACGGGGCTAATTCTACAATCAGGACAATGGAACGTACAAGGTTCTTTCTATGTAGTCTGTGGTCACGTCTTAAGCGTATGACCTATAATGTGTACACAACAAAAGAATCCATTGTTCAGTAGTGCGATTCACGTAACTTTTTGACGCGCCGATCAAGTTGCGGTGCGGTTACAATTTACGTTTACGTTTTGGTACAAAATGGTATTTTTGTAAATGTTTAGCTGCGCGTGAGCTGCGCGTCAACTGTTCGTCAGACGTATGAAATTTGTTTGACATTCACATATACGCGCAGCAGTAGAATAAGCTAAAACGTTTGCGTGACGCGAACTTGACACGAGCGTATTTGACAGCGGGTGTCAAAATTACGAGAATACGAAAAGGGCTGTTTCGATCGAAACTTAACCGCAACTGCACTGCAGCTGAACTTATTATAATACGTGAATCGCCCTACAGATCGCTCTAAGACGCGTTGCTCTAGTATTTATGGCCGCTTCTTTACTCTATGCGTAAGAAGTGACCTTAAGAGTGACATTTTCGGTATGTCTCCATTTTTATTCTAGTTTTGCCCTGCTTCTAATGTACTCAGGACAGAACAAACAAAGGAAAAAGCTGGAGACAGACTACAAGACGTAATATGAACACAAATATTGAATCGATGCAGAGATCGAACCCGCGGCCTCTCACTGTAGAGCCCTCAATCCCATTTTTCGTAGGGGAATGGTCTAGAAACGGACAGTGACTGGGATGACATAATAATTATTACAAATTTATTCGATAATGTACATAATAGTTCTTCTATGTTTTGTCATGTTCTAGAATCTAGATCGATTAACGTAACATCCTAGATTTTGCAGGTCAAATTGTGGTCATTAGTGTTTACTATCACTCTAGATTATAACATATTATGTCATAACCGCTTTACATATTTTAGGGTAATTTGTTAAAATGTTATATCGTAGCTACTATCATTATACTACATTGACAGCCTCCGTAGCGCAGTTGGTTAGACGCCGCCTGTGAAACGAGAGGCCGCGGGTTCGATCCCCGCACCGAGAGAAATGTTTGTGCGGCCCACAAATATTTCTTCCGGGTCTGGGTGTTTGTGAGACCGAAAAGTCTCTCGTAGTTCCTGATACTCACGACACAAGACTCGATCTTAGTGTGGGGTCAGGACTATGTATGTGACTGTTGGGTGTATTTATTATTTACTAGCTGTACCCGCGACTTCGTCCGCGTGGAATTTAACAAAAAAGTTAATTAGTTTTTTATTTTTTTTAAATAAAATTGTTTTTTTTTAAAGAAATGTAGCCTAAGTTACTCCTTATTATATCAGCTACCTGACAATAAAAGTCCCGTCAAAATCGGTCCAGCCATTTCAGAGATTAGCCGGAACAAACAGACAGACAGACAGACAAAAAAAATTGTAAGGTCATTTTCGTTATAGGTATCGTGTATATAACGATATGTAGTTGGATTTTTTTTTATTTTCACTTTACAAACAGACACTTCAATTTTATTTATATGTATAGATTATTTATTTATTATATATATATTTGACAGCCTCCGTGGCGCAGTTGATTAGACGCCGCCTGTGAAACGAGAGGCCGCGGGTTCGATCCCCGCACCGAAAGAAATGTTTGTGCGGCCCACAAATATTTCTTCCGGGTCTGGGTGTTAGTGAGACCGAAAAGTCTCTCGTAGTTCCTGATACCCACGACACAAGACTCGATCTTAGTGTGGGGTCAGGACTATGTATGTGACTGTTGGGTGTTATTTATTTATTATTTATTTATATGTAAATGTATGTTAGTACGGTAATAAGGTAACATTACGAAAATGGAGATTGTAAATAAAGTGGAATACTGTCAATGTTAAAGTTATGTGCATCAAAATAAATAACAGACAAACAAAATGATCCTAAAAATAAGAATAGTACAACATTGAGCTTATTATTTGTTAATGATATCGTAAGTATTTAACAGTTGCAGTGTGTCAGTTAAATCAGTAATTAGTTGGGTTTACGAAGAAAGTGTAGATTTTTCGTATGACTTCAAGTGACTGTTTAATTAGTATTAAATGCCTTTGAGTGTGCTGTGCGGCAGTAAGATTATGGCACAAATTCCAGTATCGAAGAATGTATGCTAACCAAAATTCTACCGAGTACATATATGACCAGAATTATGATTGCACGATGACCAATGCTTTATAAAGTAACTATAAATATGCAAATTAGTTACACACTAGGTTATAGAAAGTGAATTTATATCATAAACGTTTGAAAGTGGCGTCCACGGTGGTTTAACTTAGAACAAACAACGACGAATTATAATCATCGTTTTTACTAACTTAACACCAGAGGGCGAAAAAATCGTTGGTTTGTACGGGTTTCTCCATTTTACATAGATTGTATTTTACGCGGATATGTTTGGCCTAAATTACTTTTAACAGCATTGATTAGCTTATTTGCTGATGAGTTAATTTTAAAACAATTATTAAATTTATTAAAAGCATACACATGCGGAAATGAGAATTGTTATGTTCACATTTCTATACAGAATAATTTGTTTCAAATAGACAAAATTCAAATCGATTCTGTAAGATCTTATTCAAGTCCAAACCTCCCTAAATGTTTTCTTTTCGTATATAAAGGTAATGAAAGTAAGTATAGATATATTATTGGATTGTTTTTCTTACTTAACGCCAGAGGGCGCCTTGAATTGATTGAGTGACGTCTCTAGTACTCTGTGGTGGCGTCGTTTGGGCTGTGATGTATTGTCTGTCTATAAATCAGTGTTGTGGAAACGCATCGTGCAATCGGAATCGATAATCTATTATCGATTATATCGATAAAATTATTAATGATATATTAATGAAGTTATTATGGGTAACGGGACAAATAGGGATTAAGTTGCAGTCTTGTTTTTAGATTTAAATTATATTTTTTTTCCTATAGGTCTTGCAAACGAGTAAACACTTGGCACTGACAGTAATATTCTCAATGAAGCAGAATCAGTAGCCATTAAAATAACACACGTATTTATACAAGTAACCTAATATAATTACCATGTATAATATAACAAAATATGTAGAGAGAAAAACTTCGCAATATGTTAACAACAGCTTGACAACAACGCACTCTGACGGCAAAAGACCGTATCTAAAACATTATTTACTACCAAAGCAAAGCATTGTTATGAATGCACACGTAATCTCAATAAGCCATGAGTGTAGCATCGAAGTTATGATTTGTCTCGGCAATCCGCCCCGCTTTCAACAAGACTGTCGTTTGATGATTTGATGTGGACATGCATTTTTAGATAACCTTATTCAATACATTCAGTTTTTATTTGTGCAAGTGTGTGCACTCAATTTGGCATTTAGCATGACTCAATTGCGTGCAGATGAAATAAATATTTAAGTCTTCTTTAATTGATTTACTGTAGTTTTGCTCAGAAACTCTGGTAATTTTTTGACATTATTACATGACTAAAGTATTACTAAATGTTATAGTTTAGTTGTACTGTTATATATGTATTTCTTTTGTACCCCACAGTTGGGATTAAAATTAATATATAAAATAACTATAAGGCTTGTACAAGCTATTTGCCAAGCCTGGATATTGAACCCAGGGCCCATCGGTTCTCAGGAATTTGGAAATACGAGTACCTATATTTATTAATTATTCTGCTAAGATAAGCGAAAATATAATTAAAAAGAAAATCTAAACGAAATGCTGTTAAATTTTCGTAATACAAATACAAAAATGAAATTGCGATATTTATTGATATCTTTGTATAATTGATTGTACTATTAAAATGTAAAATTCATTGTATTGGTTCAAAAATTTGCTGACTGGTTAGATGTAAAGTGGAATGATGGAAGATAAATCCAATAAGATTAAGATAATTTTAGCGATCTGTATCTATTGATCTGTATCTGTTGATAAAATCTAATATTTGAAATAACATGAATATGTGTCATATATATATGCTGCTATGTGACGTTTATGCTGGCAAGTGGAATGGAAAATCATTAAGTGCAAGTTATTATAAATGCAGTAATGTCATACAAAATGGATAATCTATACCCACTTATTTCTGCCAAAACAGTACCTTTATAGTACAGTTTCGTGTATCTTGTATATTTATCTCTTTTATGATCAAAGCATTCGTAATTTCTCTTAAATGAATTAAGTGGCAACAACCTAGCTCAACGCATCGACTCAGAGCTCTTAGAAATGAAAACTAACAAAAAATCTTAGAACTTTACTTTCTAACCAGAAAATAATTATATGTATTTATATGTATATGTACCATTTACTGACGTCTGTGGTAACCTATTAGCAAACGGACCACACGTAGCTACATATTCACGGTTGTTGCGGGTTCAAATCGGTGTATTGATAATATCAATCACCATACACTATAAAGGTGAAGGAAAACAGCGTGAGGAAACCTGCATACCATAGCGATTTGCAAGATTTTCTATGGTATGTAAAATCCGCCAATCTTTACTAGGCCAGTGCAGCGTGGTGGACTATATCACCTAAACCCACCCAATCGTACTCTCGATGTTAGACGAGGCCCGTGCCCTGCAGTTGGACGTATGTGGGCGGACACAGTACAGGGGGGTTAGTCTATGAAACGATACGAACTCTGAATGTTCGGATGCCGTATGTAAAACTTCACCTAGGCACATTGGTATATATACTCCAGAAAATGTTGGAATCCTCTATCATACGTAGTAACCATAGACTAAGTTCAGAGAAAATGGTAAGTGTAATAGAGAGTAGTAATGATTTTCAGAAGTGGAAAACTTATATCTTACTTCGGACGTTGAAAATCCGAACATTCAAAGTTCGTATTGTTCCTCAGAGTAGCCCCCTACTACTGTGCAGTACCATTTATTTGTTACAGACTTTCTGTATTCGTTTATCATAATTCGCTACTGGAGTATGAATTATCACAAATTCTGACCAGTCAGATAATGCAATACGTAAAGGTAAAAATATCGTGATAATTTCAAGATTGATCATAAAAATGCATACTTTTAATTTTAAATAAACAATAAATAGCCTCAAAAGCCTAAATAGACTTATAAACTTCAGTGCGATAATCAGAATAGCTGATTATAAAGATAAAAAATATTGATTAAAATACCTAAGTACAGTTTAATACAGTTTGAACAATATACACACATAAATATGTACTACTGTATTAAACTGTACAGTGTTAATATTAATCAATATTTTTTATCTTTTGGATTAGACGAGTGGTTGGATATATACAAGGAGTTCGAATTGTTGTGGTGATCAAAGATTCCAAATTTTGCACTTAGTGTTTCGAAATGCCTTGTTTATTTGCTGTTAATCGCTAAAGGCCATAGGATGATGAGGATACTAAAATGGCCCCATAACTATATCTTGATGATCTTGTGAGAATATGTTGATACTGATAAGTCTTTATTTCTGCGAGTTTCAACACCCTACCTAATTTAGTTTACGAATAAATAAAAAATAAGGTATTCGAAAATTTAATTTTAATCTGTTACACTTATGTGGTGGAGTAAAAACCTTAAATTCTTCACAATAATCGCCTAGACTCTAGAGTAAAAAAAATATAGGCAGAATTTTGTTCATACTACATAAAAATTGTCACCATAATGTGTAAGAAGAAAAGCAAACTTGTCTGTAGTAGACTCTTTTGGCGGAAAACTCTCATAATTATTTATAGATATATAAATAGGTAGGTAGACTTTATTATGTTTTATCGGCCAGTAAAGTGACGAATGTCCACCTCAAAGATGATTTGACCTAACTAATTTTGCAGTTTACCTGTGCTCAGTGCACTTTTTGTGTCTGAAGAGAGAAAGACAAAGAGAGAGAGAAGAGAGATTAAAATTTGTGAATCTATTCAATAAATATCAATCTTCATATATCATACTTCAGATCACAAATACCTACTGGGTCCATTTCATTGAATAAGGATAAATTATTGATATCGACATTCATTCATTGTGGAAAAAATAATAAATAGGTCACACTGTCACCTGCTTTTATTCCCGAGGTAATATTATTTTTTGTGTAATAAAAATTAAACCATTGAACTCTTTGCCTTAATGTAAGTGTGTCTAGCACGTATTGTAGGCAAATATGTGACATAGTTTTATTCCCATGGTAATATTATTCCTTGGTAATAATAATGTAAATTTATAACATAGATATTTTAATGTGTGCACGTGTAGTTGTTTCATATTTTGGTTTTGAAAGTGTATTTCATTATCTGTGATAAAAGGTTATACATTAAACTGGTTTATCCTTATCAGTATAGTGAGTAATACCCAATAAAAGGGTTATGCATAAAGGTATTACAATTCGACATGCCGCGTATTACATATTTCGTATACCATCCATATAATATTCCTATTTTATTTTATTTTTCACATTTTATTAAAACGCCAAATATCAAATAATATAGAAAAATAATAAAAAGCCATTTACAGATTTGACAATCAATTGGCGGACTTATCGATAAGAAAGATCTCTTCATAAATGGCTAATCAAATTTTAAGTCTTAATTGCTTCATGTGTAATATCATGCATAATATTCACCTTAAGTTGATCCGATTTTGGTTTATTGAACTAATATTATTTTTGTTATCAAATATCGTGCAAGCTGTAATCTCCTGTTATTAAAGATCCACGCAGAAACATACTGTATAATATGTATTTATGTACTTAAATATGAATGTAATGTGCTATGTTCATCGAAGATTCTAATAAATAAATAAATAATATGGATAAACTACGTAAAATTCATTTGAAAATATTCTGGGTTTTGTTAAACTTAAATTAATTATCCAATAAACTTGCAATAAACTCGCTGCCATATAACGATCTAAATTATATGCAACAATAGGTAATTATATTAATCTGTTAATAAACATATACATACATCAAATTCGTCTAAAAGTTATAATTGACTGCTGTTGTAAATTAAAGAAATTATCAACATACAATATTGTCAAAATAAAATGTAATACATATGGAAACTATGAAATTATTTTACAATGTACTTACTTATTGTTATCTAAAGTGACGTAATATTTATTGATACTCACGGTTTTTTTCCAAAAGATTTATAGGTTTAACCACTATTCCAAGCACTGATTCAAGATAAATCACTTCAAAATATCACAAAATGTCATGAGGTCCAAAACTCGTAACGAAACGCAAAATAAAAATAAAAAACATACAAAATGGCGACGTGCGTCGTCGTACGATGCGCAAATGTGAATAACTAATTCGTTTTTCAAAATCGGAACACGAATATCACCATTATAGAAAGACCTGCCGTGTTTCATACTTTCCCCCTTTATTCAATTGAATTTGTTCCACTTAGAGGGGCGAAGGAGGTCAAGATATTTTAGTTAATATATGCTTACCTACCAATTTATAGGTGCAGATGAGTTGTTTGAAAATGTACTTTATGTATTGGACTTAGGACTTCGTTTATATTATTTTACATACAAATGTAAGTGGTCAGATAGGTGACGTACTCAGGTGGAGTAGTGATAAGGTATATACAGCTTGTATGTTTTTATAAAATACATGCTGTAAATAAAAAAAAAAAATTGCAAAGCAATCGTGACAATAATAAATATTTTAGTCTTATCTGTTTAATGCTTGTCTTTTTTTATAATTGCTTACATAATCCCATTGTTGTGGATATGCCTCTCATTACTTATTTTGTTTATTTAGTTTGATAATTTAGCGTTGTTATTGGTCATTTTGAATTATTGAAAATTTTTAGTTTCTGGAAAGTATACATACAGCAAAATTATTAACATGATATCATGAATAATGTTCTTAACATAATAATTATTGAACACCTTTAATTTACAGAATTAATTTTAAATTACTTTGTCATCACATCATCATTAATTCCCTTTTTAAAACAACATAAAACCGTGGGAACTGAACATTTTACTAAAGGTCAACTCTAGAATTGTTGAAGCGGAACCGCGTGCGGGACCAGTATAGCATCGTATAAAAACAACACGCTGTACACGAGCGTGCATGTGTGTGTACCCACCTGTAGCGTCTATCTATGTTTATAATATTGTCGATATGGTACGGTGTATGCTCTATTATAAATAATGATGTACAAAATGTATTGTAATGTATTTGTAAGTACAAATCGTATCCTATGAGCTTAATGACGATGTACATGAGCTGTCAATTGTAAGGAATTCAGTTTGCCGATTGGTAAAAAAAATGGAGCCAGTGCATGGGAATTGGGAGTGTAACATGCATGGAAATCAATAAAAAACGTTTCATTTTGTTACAAATAAGAGTTAGGCATTTGTGCCCGATATGGCGCTAGGCCTGCCCCATATCACATCGTGGGACGGAACATACAAGCTGAAATATGGGTGTCATGATAGCACATCTACTCTTGTAGAAAACATGCGTGAGATTATGTATGTACCAATGAAATCTCAGGCCCGCATATTGGAAATTTGTTTTCCTAACGTTTGATTCTCCTTTGTGCAAGTTCCTAGATGAATATTGAAGTCAGATTTTTACAACAAACTTATAAAAAACAAATCGAAACATTGCACTGTAAAATGTCATCTAACAAATTTTTCAAAACCTAAAGATATGTGAATTAATATATTCATTTTTCAGTCATTTATATAAATAGAGCATACACTGCATCGTTGTAGTCACCGGTAGTATAGCACGCATGGCAGGCCACTAACTCATTACCCTCCCCCCCTTTTAACCGACTTGGCACGTATGGGTTCACGTAACAGTACGGTTCAGTGATTAGAAACGTACAGGTTAAGGGTTCGATGCCCGGATTCGGATGTGTTTATGGTTCCACAGTGCGGTTGAAAATAGAAGCGGTTTAATGAATTTATTTGCGACCACTGATGAAGTCCAATTGCGTCTCTTTTTTAATTTATCTTTATTGCTATGAATGGCGAGACGAACACGCCTTTCGCCTGATGGTAAGCGATACGACCGCTCATGAACAGTAGCAAAACCAAACAACACCTTGAATTACAAAGCAATGCTGGGCATTCCACTGCGCTCGCCATCCTGAGACATGAGATGTTAAGACTCAATATGTCCAGTAGTTACTCTGGCTACAATTTCCTACAAACCTAAACACAACACTGTATTTACACTACTGTTTGTCAGGAGAAATAGACATTTCAGTGGTACCTAACCAGGCGGCCTCTCACATATGAGAGGCCTACCACCAGTATACTGGGTAATATTCAGCAATTTTTGCTACAAACGCGCCTGCTTTATTCATAAACAGTTAAAAGCTATTTTAGTTATCAAATATTTTGTCCCTTTCAAACGACCGGTTGAATGAAGAAAACAAAACATCAGATCAGGAAATACAATACTTCATGGCATAAATAATAAGAGTATCTATATGCCTTACTACGGAACCCGTAGTATCGTTTTAACTCTATCTTCATAAATTTTCGTGTTAACCGACGGTGTAATTGCAGTAAAACACACTTGAATTGAAGATAAATATGATTACATACGTTTGTACTGCACTTTACTTGGTCATCACGCTTGAATCCTCAAAGGGGTAGGCAGGAAAAGAAATACTTTCGTTGAGTTAACGTGTTTTTTTTGTATTTAGTACTTTTGATCTTTATATCTATCGCTGTACTTTACTTTTTACATACCCATTTCTGAAAACTGTACCATGATTTGGGGAGCCATAGGTTCCCGAATAATAATCTCGAATAAATTTAAAATTACAGTAGTAATGTTTTGTAACTTTTCATTATTTTCTCATCCCACGAAAGGTATCGCCTTTCTCTTTATCTCTCATATCTTGGACGCAGATTACAGTTGAGATTTTTTACTGTTATTTTTCTTATTAAATTGGATGGTTCTCTCGTAGTCTATTTTTAGTTCTTGGTTAATCTTTGTTTACTAAATACCCTCCTTTTCATATTACATATTGTTAATAGGTAATTTTATAATTTATATGTATGTTTAGACTAGTATAACCCTATAGATTGTCTAATAATACCGACAAATGTTACCTATGTGCTTTATGTCCTATTACAAGTTTTACTTAAAATTATTTTTAAATCGCGTTCCTTATTAGTAAAAATTTGAGGCCACATTTGTGCATTTAATTGCTCGGTCAATGTCTCCTTTATTATTGAAAGCCTTTAAGTTTTCTATTAGCAATGCTTCACACTGATGTAAATTTAATTTTAAAACGCCTACTAGATAATAATTGCAATGTAGGTTCTTGCTTGGCATTAAAATATCTTATTGCTCAAAAGTAATCATTAGGCGCGATATCGAGGTGTTAATATACATATTATCAACATAATCCCGACGCTTCAATTCATACCAGAAGGTTTATGCAAATCGATATTGCATTTTCCTATTTTGATTCTCTATATATCTAAGGTATTTTTAGTTACATTTTTATACATCGTATTTAAAAACATACACAATAAGACAATACGTCATATAAGAATATAAAAAAGTAATTGACCCTTCGGTAGTGAGGCTCACGACCCAAGCCACCAGCGGTTAGGGATCCAAAGTGAGGACCCTCCTCACTACACCGCATTTTGGATCTGGCTCTTGACCCAACGAACAATTGAGAGCCTCTGAAGATGTTGATCGAGGCTCTTTAGTATCAGTCCATGGGGAAAAACAACAATCGGGACAGTAATTGTTGAGTCCCCATACCACTTGTCGGTTTTCCTAATCATTAGCAGCCTTGGAAGAAGATGAAGAAGCCAGGAATTTGTATCACATCGTGTCTCGTTTGACGGAACACAAAAGGTAAAACGTGGGTATCCTGGTATCACCTGTGCCTACATCTTCTGGGAGAAAACGCTTGTGTTATAACTACTATTTTGTTTGAATTGTCAGAAAATCATTTACAGCTGTGGCGCCCTTTTGGACCACAATCAGAAATGCATGTTAAAATTCTTAAACCAACAGGAAATATAGACCGAAATCTCACAGTTCTCAACCTATAGTTACAATTAGATAAATGCTACTACTGCGTATTGTGTACAGTCTATGCCATTCATTAATAAATTCCCGTTCCCACAGTAATTAATCATTAATTATTAATGAAACGACTAATATCTTGGAAAAACGACGAGTGTCCAGACATGTGACAATTTTTTATCGTTCGCTAATAAACAATGTGTAAGAAAATGTTAGAAATCATTCTTAGTACAAAGACTATCTTAGATTAATTATCAAACGCAATCTTGGCATAAAGAGAATCTATATTTTTTATGTACATATATCTGTATCCTCAATTGTGTTGGAGTAAGAAATGTTATGAAAATTTCGTCCAGTTTACTCCTGTTTCTAATTATTATCCCATCAAAAACATCCTGTAGAAAAAATCCAAGTCTCGCAACTCAGGTTTTCTACCGCAAAAAGTTGTGAGATGCATGTAATACCAAGTCGATTAATTTATTTAGTACTTGCTTAAGGGACCTTCTGTATAAAGTTATTATCTTATCAATATTAAAAATTCTTAACGTGTTAAATAAATAGATCGACTTGGCCAGGAGCATTATGTATTTATATGCCTCTGTCTTATGGATTTTTATTATTTTTGTAGGTATCAATTTATCACAAATATAGCGGATTTGATTATTAATGTTCTTTCTTTCATGGTAATTGATATTTTCGAGCTATTTAGTCTATTTATTTGCAAGTTTTTCTTCGTCATGTTTTTCTAGAGGAATGTTGTACAGTTTCATGGGCTGAATACACCCTTTTCCTCTCTATACCCCCTCCTGTTATGCCTCATATATATAGATACCTATCTACAACTATTATTCCATTATATACGGGTACAATAATTCATTAACTGCAAATATAACTTTGAAATCCTATACATTTATATGAGATTACAAAGTTATTCATGCAGTTGGTCTATCTAGAAAACTAGACACAAATTATGAAATGTTTGTATTTTCCCTTACTTTAAACACTAAACACTAATCATATTCTAAATTTGAAGGTTCTATGTCTGCTAGAAGTGCCTTAGACTTTTGATGATCGGTCAGTCAGTCAGTGAGTGACAAAATTAAGAAAGTTTAACTAGTTACAATTCTTAAACTACTGGTTCAAATTGAATGAAATTTTAAATATACCGTGTTTACACAATGCCTGCTTAGCAACTGAAAATTCAGGCTTCTTGCTTTAACCAAAACGAAGTTATAGGTCTTGAAAATCGTCTGAATTGCTTCGAGAAAAGGATGGTACGACTGTGCCGCTTTTTAGCTCGACTTGGAGAGGGCACTGCCGTGCCCCCAGATAATAGGAAACTCACAGAAATTAAAAACGAAACAACCTGGCATTTGAATCTTATATCTCGCCGAGTCACAGCGCACTTGCATTTTGTGTTTTATTTTTAAGATTCACAATCGTATCGTATCGTATCAGCCCATATACGTCCCACTGCAGGGCACGGGCCTACTCTACAATCGAGAGTACGATTGAGAGTGGTTAGGCCAAAATTCACAATACTGGTTACAAAAAGTTGGCATGATTAAAATACTTATATATTAACAAAGTGTATTCGTAATCTTTTAGATGTGAATACGACATATGTCTATTACAGAGGATATATAAAAGTGTAATTAACCATCTACATTAATCTAAAAAGTACTACACACAAAAGACATAAATAACATTAAAAATATCTTAAAAACAACGTGCGCGCCTGATTTAGGAAATGTATTAATGAATATTAGACTTAGCAAAAGCAATTGAACCAAAATATATGACAAATAGTTCCGACATGCCGTTATGGGTAGAGCATATCCGATAAAGAGGTGAGTGTTGACCGATATTGGTTTTATAATACATAGAGCAAGTTTTATGGTTTTGCAATCGAGGCATGTTGCTTTAATGACAATGAGAGGATCGATACTACAAGAGTACTTGTTTCTCATTGCATTGGCTTATTTATTAAATTGGCAGCCCCTGTAACATTGGGTTCGAGTCCGGCATTGAGGTAGTATACTAGAGGGGACACTGCAAACAAAATGTTTTTAACAAAATGAACGGTATCGTACCGCTTCTTCTATTTCTGTCTCTGTCACAATATTATCTTCGCTCTCGTTTCACTGGGTTCCCGTGTGCACGCACAATATGCAGAAATTTTGTTCCCGATGTCCCCTCTAAGTAGTATAATACCTCAATGGAGACCGGGTGTTCGTGAGACCCAAAACTCTTACTTAATTAATACTTGTCCACGATAGAAGACTTGTATCTACTTGTAGGGTTGCGACTACGTGTGTAACGTTGGGTGTATTTATTTATTATTCATTGAATAAGTTTAGGTAACTAAATTCACATCGTGTTTGTGTGTAACATCGCGCCATCATCTGATATTGCCTGTTATTGCAAGTTAGGTAATTGAGGTCTTTACACCGGATTTAATGTACAATGATTTTGATACTTGAATTTGAAGTTAATTAAATTTTTCTTTTATGTTTCTTTCTCAAGAGGTAAAAAACATGCCGCGAGTACTATCCACATTCAACCGAGGCTTTTCCGTTCCGAGGTGTCATCTTTGGAACAAGTATAGACGTACAACACTCTTAAAACCCGATTTAGTAATTCAAATTGAGACAAACTTCTATCAAAGTTTTTTAGTTTTAAATAATTTTATCATCATTGCCCTTTTTATGATAAGGGCAGGTACTGGTGGTACTGGGAGTTTACTCTATGATTCGAAACTAATTGTGAATGTTCGAACATCGTACGTAAATCAGTACGAATATGCCTTAGTATTCCACTAAATAAAAAATAGAAATAAATATGAATATAGAAATATAATAAATGTTCGAATCTTCTATCGTACGTCATAATCATAGATTAAGTTCTTTGTGAAAGAATAGTATTGATTTTTAGAAGTGGTAATCTTAAAACTGTATTCGCATTTAGACCGTACGAACATTCGAACTTAGCTTCGGATCATAGAGTAATCCCCCGGATCTGGAATATTCAGGGCTGATATATTCAACCAAATATTGAACATATATTTGCCAAACAATTAAAATATTGGATCAAAACACCTCAGTCGCAGTACATGCTCATCGTTAAGAACGCGGGCAAATTGTGGGAACAAAACATAAAGTTGCGCCGCGTGGCCACGAGCGACCTTGCCTCCAAACAGCGACCACTTTCCACAATAATTGGATCATACCGATAATAAGTTAACCAGCCTCTGGTATTTAATATAAGTTGAACAAAATATCCTCGCACTGGGACAAATGTTTGTTTGGCGAACGATAAGTTTTTATATTTGTCTAGGCTCTAGAGCCTAGGGGTTGTGAAATTAAGTAAAAACATCTAGTTTAGGATGCCTATGACACAAGACTTGGAGACAAGTATCTGGTAAGTCTGGACTATGTGTGAGACAATGAACGTGTATATTTCTTTCCATGATATATAAATATCACAATAATGAGATAATTATGTCCCACAACATCTGAGAACCATCTCGCATGGATAAATGCTCTATTTTAAATACACAGTATTTACCATCACAATTCCTATACTAACTTTGTCATACCTGTGTGTTCTATATTGCCTTTGAGTCGTATCAATCCCCTCCCACTACAAAATGGCCTTGAAACATCTTGATTTAGTTCCATCTTCATACTTCCTATTTTTACGGCTTGGCCTCGTCATATTACGATGCGCCACGGACCTTCAATATAGCCATTCATAATTGACATTTTAGCCTACAGCACATAACTTCGGTCATTTTGGAACAATTCCCACGAGCTTTGGAAATGTCGGTGAACGGACGAGTACTTTCGATCGTTCGGCTTTAGGCAGTTTTAGTGAGGTCACTCTTATGTTACAATTATTTGTATCAATAGTATTAAACAAAGCAGGTTCTCGCTGCCTATACAAACGCTCAGGTCGCCAATACTACGCAATGGATTATAATGCTGTTTTCATCTGTAGATAGAGTGATTCAATAGGAAGGTTGGATTGGTTGATCTAAGGGAGCATGAGATTGGAATGTAGTCACAAACTGCTGGAATGTAGATGATTTGTATTACAGGAGGAAGAGATTATTAATTATGGGAATCGCTACGCATGTACATAGCTACTATTAAATAGACCAAGTTATAATTTAGATAGCTATATGAATTACTATAATTATGAATTACTGCCTCCTCATTTATCAGATAGGACACTTTTTAATTATTCGTATTAACGTATCCGATGACAGTATTAAATGGTTTATAGTTAATATTTAATAATAAAAATATACCTAATGCTTCAAAGTGCTCACACTAATCTGACGTTATTGTTACATTTACATATTTCAGTAATAAACTATGTATTCAGCGTAATGTTTTGTCGCACAAAATTGTGACAAACTACATGTCAATCGCCTTTTAATAATTAGGTACGTAGATAAATATATTTGTCTTATTAGGAGTCCGTGATTAAAAACATGGTGGCCAAGATAGCGTTTTCCGTGCATATACATTATAATAGAATACTGTTTTTCAAATATACTAAAGGAGGCAAAAACCCGCACGAGGCCAGCGTGGTGCATTATAAGGCCTCTCAATCGTCTCACTCTCAATCGTACTCTCGATTGTATAGTAGGCCCGTGCCCTGCAGTGGGACGTATATAGGCTGATATAGTACAGTATAAAGGAGGCAAACGAGGATGTTTCCTAATGTTAAGTCACAACATAGGGAATAGAGATGCGGTGCCCAGCCCTACCGTGCCTACCTACTATGGTAGATACGTCTTTGAGATTGATAGAAGTGAGTAGCTATTGTTCTGTCTATGTCCAGTTTCGGTCAGGTTAGCATGGTAGTGCCAAGTGGGAGATTGCTTTCCCTTGATAATGAATACTCTATTCTGATAACGTTGCAGTTACTTACTAACGGGCGCATAGTTATTTTCCTATATAGTAAAAAAAAAGCAACATACAGTCGAATTGAGAACCTCCTCCTTTTTTTGAAGTCGGTTAAAAATAAACAGACGTGCGATCGGGATTATGGTACTGCAGTGTGTCCATAATACTTTTCAAGGGGTTTTTCTAGCTTATTTTTTAACAAAAATGGGCTTAACATGGTATTCTTACAACACTTTTTGTTGGTACGTGTATGATTTAGTTTAAAATGGCACTCAGATACTACATACTTAAGAGTGATTAATTTACAATTATAAATATAACAAAAAATACATAGCAAAAGATAATAAAAATCGATTTTATTAATGTGTTTCATGTCGTTGTCGGTACGGAACCTTTAGTTCCAGCGATTGACTCGCAAATGACAGGTTTTTTGTACCGGGAAATTCTTGCACAATTCAGTATGCCGTGTAATCATTACACACGTCACATATAGGGAACATCATTAAATGGCAACAATTAACATGACATCGATAATGTTGTGGAATTATTTTCGGCATTTCGTATATCAAATACGGATAATTGGGAAAAATTCATAAATAGGCTGACTGAATTCACACTTCATTGAAAAAAACTGAGTGAAATAGTAAATTGCAATATTGAAAGTTAATAATACGCAATATGCCAGTGTAGTGCGCTGTACAACTTTCAATTGTGGATAAAATTGTAGAATTCCTGATTCGAAGAGTCCAACATAAGGCGGTTATAGGCAAATTCAGTACGTATCAAGTAATTTTTGATTAGCAAAAATAACTGGGAATATTGGTGGATATTTGTTTTCCATATCGACGCAAGAAAGCGATTTTGTCGTATCTCAAAAAATGCGTATTTGCGTTTTGTATATTATTTAATTCATAAAAAAAAATACCGCATTGAATTTCCTCGCGAAAATGTAAGGTTTTATTTTAAAATATTATTAAACAAATGGTATTCCTAAGTTTTCTAGTTTAGAGGTTATTCATTTTTTAATTTTTTTTTCTGGTTTAAAATTGCTTGTTTTGAGATACGACAAAATCGCTTTCCTGCGTCGATATTTATTTTGTTAAAACTGAGACATACACGCATTCACACATAACCTATGCTCTACAATAATTATGCTGTCTTATACAGGTGTATCAGGACTGCGACAGAAACGAAGCCCGGGTGGTAGTTTTAGTGACTACAGACACAATGCGAATAAAAATGTAAAAAACGCAACATATTTTTTTTTCGTCGTATTTGGGTAGTAAATACATCGTCTTGCCTAAAATAATAATTTACATTTTATTTATAAATACGCTATGGTACTCAAGGGTTAAAATTATTATTTTACAAAAAAACTATTGATTTAACACCCAAACACGATGATTTTTAACACATACCAAAAAAAAAACCCCATAATGTCTGTAGCCACTAAAATTACCACCCGGCGTCGTTTTCGGTAGCTGTCTTAAAATAACCTGTATAGAGAAAGCACGGACCAATTTAAAAGTACATTTTTATCAAAGGTCCTGTAACCTAGTAGTGCAGTGGCTAAGCAGGCTTTCTAAGTTAATGGTTACTAGTTCGATCCCGTATGAATAAATATTGTAACGAATTATACAGGGTATATCAAGACTGCTACCGAAAAAGAAGCCGGGTGGTAGTTTAAGCGACTTCAGACACAATGCAACAGAAAAAGTTGCCAAAAAAAGCGAAATTTTTTTTTTTTGATATTTTTTTCCTATGGCCATATTTGGGTGGTAAATACATTTTTTTCCAAAATAATAGTGTATACCCTCTTATTTATAAGGACTTTAAGGTATAAAAGAGTTTAAATTATTATTTTAGCAAAAACTATGGATTTACCACACAAAATTGTCGATTTTTAAAAAATCATAAAAAATAATTGTCCCGTTTCTTTGCGAAATTTTTAGTTGCATTATGTTTGTAGTCACTAAAACTACCACCCGGCTTCGTTTTCGGTAGCAGTCTTGAGATACCCGGTAGATAGTTGTTCTGAACCTTGGTGTTAGAAAATGTATTAAGCATCCAACATGCAGGAAATATGTGTTAAAGATAAGGACCAGTCTTATAAAAATATTCTTTTAATATTTGATAGTTACAAAATGGTTGTATTTTGGACACTTCAGTACGTTTTTGATATCTTCAACGACACATGGAAAGCCGCTTATTAGGAATTGTCAAAATTTTTGCGAAAATTATATTTCTCAGTAAGCTGTCTATTAGATATTAGGTACATATAAAATGAATATTATTATTGTAGAATAAGTTTGTTTGTAATTTATGTTAAAATTTGTTAAGTTTTGTGTTTTAATCTTTATATTATAATAAGTAATTGAATAGTTTAATAATCGTAATGTTCAAATAAATAAAATGTACATATAAATAAATGTTTTTCAATTTTTTTTTACGATGAAGTCATACATTGTAGAACATAATTTTACACTGATACCAATCTGACAGAATATAATAACCCCAGAAAGGGAAAAATTTGAAATTATTAAAAAAATTAAACAAACCCAAGAATCATTACAATCATATTGTGGTAAAAATCTAAAGTATTTATATCGGTATCTGTACCAGTATGTTTGTTCATGGCAGGGCATGAGCCTCCACTACAATCGAGATTCCAGTTCATGAATGAGGTTAGGTTAGGTTAGAATTGGAGGAAAAGTCCTCGTGTAAAGTACACACCACATAAATTCTTATAAGCCACTTTGATTTGCAGTTTCCTCACTATGTTTCCTGTTGTTTATGTTTTGTAGAGGTGATTGAACGGTCAATACACACATAACTACGAAATCTTAGAGGTATGTCCTGGATTAGAACCCGCGACTAGGTGAATATAATTAGAAAATAATATGTTGTTATTTGTGCGATCGATTCTTTCTAATGTGTAAGGTACAAACTACAAAGGCGTGTTCTCAAAAATGCGTGCAGTGCGCATATTAAAATGATTGCACGGCTGTTGCGGTCACCGCGCGAGCGTGGGAAGTTTCAAGTAATAGTGTGGATGCGGCTTTACATTTATTATTTTGGGATTATTGTTTTTGTTCCTGAATAAAATATTTATGAATACTAATATTTTAGATGGCAGCCGATGGAAGAAAAATTTCGATGAAAGCTATTCCGCGATTTAACAAAAAAAAATCCTATTTTAAATTATCAGGAATCCATATAATTTTTAGACTTTTTTATATACAGTGATAATAGTTTGCGTAAAAATAATTGTGATGTAAAATTATACTATGCTAGTCTGATATTATCGGGTTAAGAGCTAAATGATTAAACACATTAAAATTACACATTAAAATCATCTGATAGGTGGTTTTTGGCCAGTACTTTGATACATATAAGTTTTATTTTAGATAACGATAAGGCACAACTTAATAAAAATATTTTCATTTATTTATTTATTAAACTTATACAATAATATTGTATGAGACTTATTGTTGTCGACATTTCTTAACAAACGACTTTTGGGAGATGCAGAAATGCAATAAGGGCGTTAAGGGTGTAAGGAAATTGATCATGCTATTATCAATTTAAAGAAAACCACTACTAGAACTTTAACTAAGTGCTGGCTTTAATACTAACAGTCCCCTAAGCGAGATTGCTATAGCATGTAATTGCACCTTATCGCCTTACGCTACACCTTAATTTGTTTAAAGTGGCAAAGATGGGCTCGACATTTTTGCCCATCAATACCCATGACCCTATATACCTCCCCCCCAACTCTAGCGCAGTTTTATCACAAACAAGAGTTCTACTAACTAAACAACTAACCCTTGTATTAATGAGCGTGTCCATACATTTCGAACGGGCCGGTATAAAACGCGACACTTCGCGCTATCCGATTTCAGTTACATTCTGTCGTTACACAGTGTATATCCGTGTAAAACGTGTTAGTTTATAATAGGTATGTATTATTAATAATAATTAACAAAAGTAACGTGGGATTAAAAAAAAATAGGTGTAGAAAGTGATAAAAATGTTTTAGATTTTGCCATCTGCAAAAAAAAATAGAAAATGTGCTTAAATAAAAAAAGAACATATAAATAAATATTTTAAGTGACTTAACCAGCCATGTCCACTAATTTTTGATTTTTAAACTTGATGATAATTTATTCCTTTATTTAGTTTTATGATAATTAATTCCTCTCGTTAATTACTTTTTAAAATAACATTTTATAATATTAATATCGTATTAACGTGTATATAAAGATTACAAATATAATAATTAATTACCACGATAAGAACTATTGAGCGTAGTGCATGGAAACTATAAACAATGGTTTTTTCTACAGTGATTTAATTGCATTGAGATTTTCCGATGGGTCCATTCAATAAATTAAGATTAAACTTACTTAATCTTAACTACCTTTAATATTACCAAAGTACACAAACATTTTATAAAGAATATAAAGTGTTTGTAATTGTTAAATATGTTATATGTGCATGCTTAAATTTAAATAAATCAGTAATCTGAAACTAAATTAGTGAAAATTTTATTTAGCAATCAAAGTCCTCTACTATTTCTGTATACACAAATAATCATTGTTATAATCTTCACAAAAAATAACACCCAGTCCATTGCAATATTAGTTCATTATTTTGTACATACCTGACTTTTGGAGTCATGTGTGTATTGATAGTCAATCACCACGCACTTCGACGGTGTATTAAAACAGCGTGAGGAAACCTTTCATACTATAGGGAATTGTAAGAATTTCCATAGCTTGTAAAGTCCGCCAACACGCACTAGGTCAACGTGGTGGACTATATGGACTAACTACTCTCAATCGTATTCTCGATTGTAGAGGAGTCGCGTGCCCTGCAGCGGGACGTATATGGGCTATACATATTTTGTACATATGTACATTGCTCCATTAAACACTGATAGTCTTATTCATAAATAGTTTTAAAACCAATTTAAGTTACCAAATGTAATGGAAAACTCAAGGCTTCTGGAAAAAATACGTGAGGTAATGTGAATGTTATGGGTGTGTGAATGTTAAGTCTCTGTCGAAATGACTTTTTTATTTAGTTTGAGCGAAGAAGACAACATTGGATAAGTAAAGTACGTTTTAAACTGTCTCTGAATAAGGCAGTTTGATATCTGTTTATAAGTGTAATTTAAACTATAATATTGTTGACCCACATATTGAATTTATATCAGCTTGCTTATTGTTTTACAAATTGGGTGAAAATACTGTTGAATATCCACTAGTAATACGTAAAGTATCGTTTTCACATTAAGTGGAAATACTTTTAAATAAGAGAAAACAAAAAATTAAGATGAAAAAATGCATTCATGTTACAGCACGAAATTCATGAAATGTATAGTAGCATCTACGAATAAGTTTTTAATGGAGCATGGATTAGTTAAACGTTAGTTTTCATTTTTTATATAGTTTAAATATGACTAAAAAAAATGAATAAAATATTATTTATTCTCCAAAATGAGTTTGACAAAATCTAGAGTAAGAATTTAGCAAAACTTTTTGATAGAGCAAGAATAAATTTCGATAGAATTTTCATTTATCCATATAGTTTAATTAATATAAGTAAAAATTTAATGGACAACATTTTATTTTAACTCTTCTAAAAGAGTTTAACAAAATTTTGAGCAGGAATATTGTAAAAGGTTTTAATAGAGCAAGTATTACTACTTACTTTTCAATTATTTTATGTCGTTTAACTATAAGTTAAAAATAAAATGAATTGTATTTTTCTTTGTCTCCAAAACTAGTTTGAAAAATTGTAGAGTAGGAATACAGCAAATGTTTTTGATAGAGCAAGTATTAATTATTTTTTTAGTTTTCAATTATTTATATCGTTTAATTATAAGCAAGTAATAAATGAATATATTTTTTTCTCTAAAATGTGTATCAAAATGTAAAGTAGGAATTTTGCAAGAGTTTTTGATATAGCAAGGATTAATTTCGACAGATTGTTCAATTGTTTCATATGATTGCTTTACGTGAAGGAAGTGCTCGTGTAGGAAGAAAGATTCACACGACAGTTCGTGTCTATTGCATATCCGCGATGCTTCGGTATTGGAAAATTGCAGCTAATAGTTAATAAAGGCATTTTCTGTAGTTTGTCAAAATTTGTCAGTGAAAATATGTAAATGTGTATGACATATCGTCATTACCACACGTCAGTTGTTACTTTTATTATTCTAAGTATAGTTATTGGGTTCTTTAACACTACTGAAGTTGGTTGTTGTTTGATTTAATTAAATTGAAGGGATGACAACAGACTTAAAAATGATTGTTACAGAATGAAGAGAATCTATTGAAAAATATTCTTTTGTATAAAATATACCCTTATCTTTAATAATAGCGTCAAGGACATCTCCATAAGGGTTTAAATTGGTGTTAGGAAATTAATTTTATAAATTAAGATTTAAGAGCAGTAATGAAAAAAAAATTAACTTACATTTATAAAACGTAGTTTTCTCTTTAATTTCTATCTTACCTATTATAAGATCAGCCTTAACCTATTGTATAAAATATTATATTCGCTTCCAAGAAGTCTTTTACTCCGTATTTTTAAATACAAATGAATGTCAATAAGTTGTCTATTATGAAGTCATTAATAAAAGCCCTGTATAGGTGTTTATGGTCGTCCTAACCGCACAATATTATGGTACATGACCTTTTAACTCAGTAGCCGTGACGTGCTGTTGTTTTTATAATTATTCGATTGTTTGATTAAGTTTTTAGGTCGTCATGCATGCTTGAAATATATTCCATACTGTTAATAGATACTGTGAACTATGGGATAGTTATTTCTTTATAATTTAAAATTAAATACGGCCAACTTGGTGTAAATGGGTGGCCTAAAAACAGCATGAAATACTTTTTACATAAAAAATCTAACAGGGCTAATTTGGTTGAAATGGTGAAATGGATGGCTAAAAACAGCATAAAAAATATCGTTTTTGTCAGTTCCTATGTCACAGTTGGTTAAACTGGAGGTAGGAAAGATCGCGGTTTCAATTTTCTTCTACTATAAAATATCTGATCTACAAATTTTTGTTTGGATCTGTGTGTTGTGAGACCAAAAGTCTTTCTTAATTTATATTTACTATTTTTACCTCTTTAGATATTAGTTAATTTTTCAAATTAGTTATTTACGTCCCGTTTAGTATAAATGCAATGAATGGCTTGACGAGCAAGCCGTTCGCCTGATGGTAAGCAATACAACCGCACATGAACATAGTAGCAAAACCATACAACACTGAATTAAAAAATAATGCTTGATATTCCATTGCGTTCGCCATCCTGAGACATTAGATGATTAGAGATGTTAAGACTCAATATGACCAGTAGTTACTCTGGCTACAATATCCTTGCTTGCTGCTTGTGTTAAAGCCAGAATATAACACAATTAGTCAAAATAAACTATCTATCAATTAATATACATTACTCCAAATCTATTTTACTGTCGGACAACTTCTAGAAGATTCACCCATGACCCAGCAGAACATCACAATTAACCGTCACAGTTATAGTATAGTGTCAAAATGCATCGTAACAAAAGCGAAGGTAAATTGATGTTCAAACATTCCACATTGTTTGCAACACATCGTGGGAAGTTGAGATTAGTTTTAAATAGCCGCAATAAAATTGAGCCATTAGCGCTATTGTTGCCAACTTAATGTGTTGAGCCTGATGCCTCAAGCGACTTGTTGATCAATTGCATTTAGCCTAATTGTCACCTTGTTAGGGGAGATCTACTACCTCTACTCTACTCTGGCTTTTCAGAGTAATGTATGTATTGATAGTTAATCAACACGCACTGAAACGTCGAAGGAAAACATCGTGAGGAATGCCGCATACCATAACAATTTATAAGAATTTCTATGGTATGTAAGCCTACCAACCCGCTATAGGCCAGCGTGTTGGACTATATGGCCTAACCACTCTAAATCGTACGCTCGATTGTAGAGGAGGCCCGTGCTCTGCAGTGGGACGTATATGGGCTGATACAGATAGGGTAGGTACATTGGTGAGCATTTCTGTTAATTTATGTCTGTTAATTTATGTAATGTCTCGTGGTGAGATTGAGTGTGACTTGGCGCATGCTCACGTAATATATAGTCTATAGTTGTTGAAAAATTTTATATAACAGTCGTGAATTGGTGTGATAAGCACTGATGATAGGCATTAAGTAAGCAATCTGTATTTGATTAATTTTGCTACATATATAATGAACGATCGAGTTAATTATTTAAAATTTGCATTGAAATCCAAAAAAAAAATAATACAGTGAACATCAGCAGAACGATACAGATCAAGATCTATTGGAATTGCGCCTCATAATATTCTATCGTCTGTTGCACAGTGAATGCTTCAAAGATTTGCTCGAATGTCCAATCACTTATCTTTGAAATGCGCGTGTTGTTCTCTCGGTATATAGTTACATAGTCATGATTACGTGTCCTTGGATCTAAAAAGCTTATTCGCGTATAATTTGGATTCATACAATTCTGAGATTTTTTTCCTTTAAATGGAGCGTTAAGAAACAATTTAATAAACCACAAATACTCCCAGTAAAATTGTTTTACGCTCTTTTGTTGGCACACGATTAAATAGCGCTGACTGACAAAGCGTAAAATATACCAAAATCCATAGGCTTTTTAGCTATAAGATATAAGCTTTCGGTACATACATTGATAAAGATCACGTCTGTTTCCCATAGCGGTAGGCAGAGACTATGGATCTTTGCACGATCCTGCCATACTACTTAATGCCAGCCTTAGTTTTTTGACATCCATGACCCCAGATTTGTATCTTTCTGTGAGTTCAGGAATGTGTCTATTAAAAAGTAACTATTTGATAATTTATCTATAGTTACCTGTTTTTATATTTTTGGTACATATTTCGGTGTAATTTAGACTTTAAGGATCACGAACATGCTTAGTATATATATATGTATATATACATATAAACAGATAGCTGCAATGCAATACGGAATCATAACCGCACACAACCCAATTGTCTTCATTAAAACCATGTCATATCCTAGCCTTAATATTGGTTTTACAACATCACCGGGACACGCAATAGTTCCTTACATGCAGAATTTTAATATCATTATTACATTTCCCACGGAGACACAACGCGGGCAAAACCGCGGACTTGCACTAGTGTTAACCGCAACACGTTTTGTAACACACCGGTATCGCGTGACAAGTATTTGCATAGATTTTGCTCGGAACAATAGGAATTTCAATTACATACAATTACGCCGTCATCCTAAGGGGGTAGGCAGAGACTGACATACCATCCTCTTCGAAAACTATAATAAGATCCTGAGACATTGACATTCTTTCGCCTCTTACTCATGTATGTATCCATCTTTATGCATTTTGGAATTACTAATCTGCTCTGTTTGTTTATTCTCCTTAACTTCACTGGTGGTAGGACCCTCATATGTGAGCTCTCATATACCGCAATGTCTATTTCTCCCGCCAAATATCAGTGTAAATGCACTGCTGTGTTTCGGATTGAAGAACATTGTAGCCACAGTAACTACTGGACATCCATCATCCATCCATCCATCAGCCAAAGGAAGTCCACTGCTGAACATAGGCCTCCCCCAATGATTTCCACAGAGACCTGTTGGAGGCAGCCTGTGTCCAGCGACGTCCCGCGACCTTTACCAGGTCGTCGGACCATCTTGTTGGTGGACGTCCTACGCTGCGCTTTCCGCTACGCGGCCTCCATTCGAGTACTTTCCGACCCCATCGGTCATCAGATCTCCGCGCTATGTGCCCGGCCCATTGCCACTTCAACTTGCTAATCCGGTGGGCTATGTCGGTTATTTTAGTTCTCCTACGGATCTCCTCATTTCTGATTCGATCTCGTAGGGAAACCCCGAGCATAGCCCTCTCCATAGCTCGTTGAGTGACTTTGAGCTTCCTAATAAGGCCCATAGTGAGAGGCCACGTCTCGGTGCCGTAAGTCATCACTGGCAACACACAACTATCGAAGACTTTCGATTTAAGGCACTGAGGTATTTTGGACGAGAAGACGTCGCGTAGTTTCCCGAACGCTGCCCAACCGAGTTGGATTCGACGATTGACCTCTCTCTCGAAGTTGGACCTGCCTAACCGGACCACTTGTCCTAAATAGACATATTCGTCAACAACTTCAAGAGTCGAGCCCCCAACACCGATGGGGGTGGGCACAACATGGACATTCGACATGATCTTCGTTTTGTCCATGTTCATTTTAAGACCCACCTGTTGGGAGACTCGATTGAGGTCTTCGAGCATAGTGCTAAGGTCTTCCAGCGATTCAGCCAAGACTACAATATCGTCGGCAAACCGAAGGTGAGTGATATACTCGCCGTTGATGTTGATGCCGAATCCTTTCCACTGCAAGAGCTTGAAGGCATTTTCCAGCGCGGCAGTGAACAGTTTCGGAGATATGACATCTCCCTGTCTCACGCCTCTCTGTAGTGGAATAGCCTTCGTACTCTGATCTTGTACTCGGACCGACATGGTGGCGTTGTTGTATATACACTTCAACACTTCGATGTACCGATAGTCGATATGGCACCGCTGGAGAGACTGTATCACAGCCCAAGTCTCGATCGAATCAAAGGCTTTCTCATAGTCCACAAACGCTAAACAAAGCGGCAAGTTATATTCCTCGGTTTTTTGTATAACTTGCCGAAGCGTATGGATGTGGTCTATGGTACTAAAGCCTTTTCGGAAACCGGCTTGTTCGGGAGGCTGGAAGTCATCAAACCTGCGTTCGAGACGATTTGTGATGACCCTCGAAAACAACTTATAGACATGGCTCAGGAGCGAGATGGGCCTGTAATTCTTCAGCAAAGTGTTATCACCTTTTTTGAAGAACAGTACCACCACGCCCCTGCTCCATGCCTCTGGCGTTGAGCCCTCGAGGAGAACGGAATTGAAGAGCCTCTGAAGGACTTTCAGTATCGGCGTTCCGCCCGCTTTCAGAAGCTCTGAAGTTATTCCGTCCTCGCCCGGCGCCTTGTTGTTTTTAAGTTGCATCAGGGCCATCTCAATCTCACACAGGCTGATGTCCGGGATATCATCGCTAAAGTGTCGGATCAACTCGGCTCTCGGGTCTTCGGCCGAGCTAACAGCAGGTTTGGCAACCGAGGTATAAAGCTGTCCGTAGAACCTCTCGATCTCCCTTAATACCTCTGCCCTCGTCGATACTACGCGGCCGTCTTCCGTCTTCAGCCTAGACAACTGGCTTTGCCCAATAGACAAGTCTCTTGCAAACACTTTGGAGCCTCCGTTCCGCTCAATTGTCTCCTTAATGCTCACAGTATTGTGAGCACGGACATCGTGTCGCAAGGACTTCCAGATCTGTCTATTGAGCCGCCGATATGCTTCGGCGTCAACGGAAGACTGCAGCGCTAAAGATCGACGTTCGGCCATGAGGTCAAGAGTGTGGATCGAGAGTTTTTGTGGTCTATCTCTACGGCGAGGTCTAAAATACTTAGATCCCACCGTATGGACAGCTTCTACCAAACCGCTGTTTAGCTCGTCCACTGCAAGGTTTTCTCCTAGACAATCAAAGCGATTTGTCAGCTCGAGTTGAAAGCTCTCGGGGTTTTGGATATGGGCGCGAGTAGGTCGGAGCGTAGATTTCATCAAGTGACGCCTTTCCGATTGGACATTGATATTCAGGGTGCCCCTAACCATTCGGTGATCACTGCCGGTTTTCACCCTGTTGATCACAGAGACATCTCTGAATATCCGTCTATTCGTCGTCAAGATGAAATCTATCTCGTTTCTCGTAGAACCGTCAGGACTCAGCCAGGTCCATTTCCTGTGAGGCGGCTTCTGGAAGAAAGAGTTCATCGCAAAAAGTCCCTCTTTCTCCAGGAAGTCGGCCAGCCTCTGACCCCTGAGGTTCCGTTGCCCATGTCCAAATTGCCCCACTTTCAACTCTGCATCGCTTCTCTTGCCCAACTTTGCGTTGAAGTCCCCCATAACAACATTGAAGTAGGTTTTGGAAGTATGTATGGCCCGACTTATGTCCTCATACATCTCCTCTACTTCTTCATCTGGGTGTGTCGAGGTCGGCGCGTATACCTGTATGACCTTCAACGAATATCTTTTGGATATTCTGAGTATAAGGTATACTACCCTGTTCGACACACTTTCGATGGATACGATGTTGTTGATGAGAGACCTGTGGACGAGAAATCCGACACCTCCTCGGGACTGTTGGTCGTCCCCCCGGTAGAAGAGCAGGTTACCAGACTTCAGGGTTATCGTATCCTCCCCGATTCTTCGGACTTCCGATAACCCTAGAATATCCCAGTGTAACCTGCTCAATTCTTCTTCCAGTTCGACAATCTTCTCGTCTGTCCTCAATGTGCGAATGTTGTGTGTTACCAGGGCCAGTCGTCGTCGGGGGTGGTAGCCGGGGCCAACCCGGGGATTCTTAGCACCCCCTGCCCCACCGTAACCATGACTGCTACCATAGCCAGGAATAGTGGGGCTGCCGGGGACTGGGGGCCTGGTCTCTATAAGTGTCGCCATTAAGGGGGTACACACTGGACATATTGAGACTTTATATCTTATGTCTCAAGATGGCGAGCGTTGTGGTATTTTTTTAATTTTTTTATTGCAGAGAATAGAGAGATGAGCATGCCGTTCGCCTGATGGTTAGCGATGCGACCGCTCATGAACAGTAGCAAAACCAAAAAACACCTTAAATTACAAAGCAATGCTTGGCATTCCACTGCGCTCGCCATCATATGCCAAGTATGTTATGTCAAGCCATGCTTTGTAATTTAAGATATTATGGTTTCTTAGATTTACGCGAATGTTACACATTGAAATAAAACTATTATTTACGGATTTTACCCGTGACCACGAAAGCTGTAAAGAAATCGAAACGTCGGGAAGTCGAAAATGTAAAAAATTAAACTAAACTCGCGATAAAATCCGTAAATAATAGTTTTATTTCAAATTTAAGATATTGCTTGGTTTTGCTATTGTTCATGAGCGGCCGTATCACTTACCATCGGGCGAACGGCTTGCTCGTCTCGTCATTCATGGCATTAAAAAAAAGCGTTCCATTAACTGTAATGGAACGCTTTTTTTAATGCCATGGAATTATTTTTTATTAATTAATTAATTTAATGGCATGGAATATGAATAGGTGTAATGACACCTATTCATATTCCATGCCTTTGACAATATTTTCTAACGTCAGCAACACACTTCCAATAATTCCGGTGTTGTGTCACATCGTAATTTCCCATGAATGATGGTGTACGCTGTGTACGCTGGTGTGTCGGTATCTTATGTCATCAAGAAAAGAGATAAGGTAGATATACTACCACCGTTAGTGATCGAGTTATCAACTCTAATAGAGTGATCAATATTGCGAAAAAAAAATTGAACGATTATCAACAAAGTGCATCAACACAATGTTTCAAGTGACCTGTTACTGTTACCGGATATCTCTGGGGTTTTATTATTTCATTGCTTTTGTCAGATTCTGTATCAGCCCATATACGTCCCACTGCAGGGCACGGGCCTCCCCTACAATCGAGAGTACGATTGAGAGTGGTTAGGCCATATAGTCCATCACGCAGGCCTAGTGCGGGTTGGCGGACTTACATACCATAGAAATTTATAAATCGCTATGGTATGCAGGTTTCCTCACGATGTTTTCCTTCACCGTTTTAGTGCATGGTGATTGACTATCAATACACACATGACTCCGAAAAGTCAGAGGTGTGTCCTGGGATTCGAACCCGCGACCACCGTGAACATGTTGGCAATCACGTCTAGCCCGTTTACCAACAGGCCACTACGCACTTTGTTGTCATATTATAGGTGACTAACTAATTTTTAGGGTCCACCGAAAAAAACGAATTCTACCCAAATATCTGACCCCATCTCGTACGAATCAAAACCAAATGCTGCTGATCTTTAACATATTCTTTAGAGCTAGTAACTAAGCAGCGTAATAACAGCCAAACGTTCATAATCATAACATAATTCCGGCTAAAAAATATTAGCAAACTTGACTACTATTGGTAATCGTGTGAAGGTGACAAAAATACAATAACATGAAACAAAGGACGCGAACCATTGTACCACAAGCAATTACTCGTAATTAACTCGCTCGACTTAATGCTAGATGTAAGAAAAAAGTGAAATTACATGTTGCCAAATAGTCGACAATAGATCACGTCGAATATGGATTAAAGTGAAAAATCGAGGGTGGGCGAAAACCATTAGTATTTCCATTATCACCGTCATTCTGTGGGACAGCTTATCGGTTCTTGTGTTTCCTCCATACAAAATTATATTGGTGATGGTAGGTCTCTCATATGGTAGAGGACGTCTGGGTAGGTACCTCACAATGTCTATTTCACCAACCAAACAGGAGTGTTTGTGTTGCGGTTTGAAGAACATTGCAGCCAGAGTTACTACTGGACATTTTGAGACTTCAAATCTTATGTCTCAAGGGAATTCCAAGCATTGCTTTGTAATTCATGGTGTTTCGTTTTGATAATTTCCATGAGCGATCGTATCGCTAGCCATCAGCCAAATGGAATGTTCGGCTCACCGTTACTTGCAAACAAAAAGAAAACACGAAGCCTCCTACCGTAAACTGAAGGAGCTGTTAAGTAGATCAGCATAATTGTATCGAAATGCAGGAGATGATTATCTACTGCCAATCGGCACACTTTTTGAATGGAATCGCGCTTACCATTAGGTCCGAATCGATTACTTTGTTCATTGCTGGCACAAGGCTGCATCAGCAGCTATTCAATCCTGGTTGTAACATAAATCAGGATTTTACAGACTATCGTAATTTTTGCAAGGATTATTATTGTGCTTAAACCTGAAATATTATTTGTAATTGTTCATTTGGTAGTGTTTTTCAACATTTAAATAATTCTTCTTTACAATGATTTAACACTATTACGTATTTTAGTTACTCGTGAAAGAAACGTCACCTCGCAAGATTTGCATTCATGAAATGTAATATTTCCAATTTATATAACACAAAATAAGCATACTTAAAAATTCCAACATCCTATTTTATAATTCACAGATTATAATAATTGCAACACTAATGATGACATTGAGTACATTCCCAGGCCTTTTTGTCTTCGAAATACTCTGACATTTTATAACATTTTTGCATAGTTTTGATTTATTTTCAGGTTTAAGGTGAGTTTAGAAAAATTTAATTAGTGTATTATATATATATATATACATATTAAAAAGTTTATTGGCTTTTCCGTTCCGATCAACGCAGAAGGAGCTCACTTTGTCTTGCGGTCTATCAGTTGGTATTTTGGGTTCTCACTTAATTAAATGTTGAATTGGATTCCATGCATGTTCAAGTTTTAAGCTTTTTAAATTTGTAGGAAATGTTGTATACCTACTTTGTCAAATATTATTTGTTATAACTTACACTCCTAAACTTTTAATATTCACTTTATATTTTATCCTTATATATGTTACCGGAAATGTATGAAGTCTAGGAATTGTATACATTTCCTAGGAAATGTATACAATTCCGAAGCTGTTTAGGAAATGTATAAAATATTCTTTCAATAATTATTTTATACATACATATCCTGGGAAATGTATACATTTCCTAGGCATTGTATAAAATTCCAATATCGTATTAGGAAATGTATAATAATAATGGTTTCTGTAATAAAACACGTTGTTCAAATGAGAGTAATATTTTTTATCACAGGTAACAATCATAGCGTTAAATTCTATAATACTTAACTAATATAAAATTTATATAATATAAATAAATAAATAAATACTAACCTAACCTAACCTACCACTTTACTGGTGGTAGGTCTCTCATGTGTGAGAGACTGACTGGGTGGGTAACACCGCAATGTCTATTCCCGTCAGACAGCAGTTTAAATGCACTGTTGTGTTTCGGATTGAAGGACATTGTAGCCAGAGTAACTACTGGACATATTGAGACTAAACCTCTATATGTCTCAGGATGGCGAGCGCAGTGGAATGCCAAGCATTGCTTTGCAATTCAAGGTGTTGTTTGGTTTTGCTACTGTTCATGAGCGGCCACATCGCTTACCATCAGGCGAACGGCATGCACGTCTCGTCTTAACAGCAATTAAAAAAAATAATATAAAAAAACCTAACCTACACGCATTGACCTTTTACGATCGGATGATGCAATACCCTCCCTTCGCTCCGCTATCCCCGCTTACCCCTTGATATCTTAAATATCTTACATTTCCGATCACTATTTAGGAAATGTAGTCTAATGTAATGTATTACTTTACACATTTCCGGGCGATTTTAGGAATTACATAGATTTCCTAGGAATTGTATACAATGACGGAGTACATACATTTCCGTTAACATATATAACACTGAGTAAAGAACCTTACCATTCTAGATCATGAAAAGGGTTCAAAGCCAGCTTAAATTAAAACACAATATTATAATGACAAATTAATCTATTATAATTAACCGTTTTTGCACTACATTTACGGAATTCTAAAACCAATTCAACTGGGCTACTAGAGTATAAAGATGGCAGATTAGGGGAACGCATTCGCAGAGTGCTTACAAGATTTCGATGTTCGCAAATTGCTTAACTTATGTGGGAAAAGATATTATCAGAACACAATGAGTTTGTTGCGGTATCATCGGAGTGACCCTTTTTCGACACCATTTCAACATACATCATAACTACTAATATTGCGTAAATATTTCGATACTTTTCCTCATGTTATATAGCCCATGCTTTTCCCCCTTCAACATAGGAAGTTCATAGCTGAACAAAAATGTATTAATTTCCTAAAAACATACTTACAATATTACCTAAAGGAATTCAATGTTGTTTTACATATCCATTTTAAAATCGGTCTGTATTAGACTACTTCATATATTGGATAACCTTTATTAAATTATCTGCCCAATCTATCTTGGAAGAGGGTGAGAATTTAACGAATAAAAGAAAAATATGGTGTAATAGGCCAAAAACGAGCAATAATATAATCGGCCCCGCGTATAATAATAAAATATAAAAAACAATAAAATAGTTTATTGAATCTTTCCTTAACCTAGGTAACAAACAAAATATTTTTACTAAATTTAGAGGTGCTTAGGCTAAGATATGGCAATAATGAGAAACGGCTGGTGCTTACACTAGGATAGCCCTGTAAAATAAGCACCAGTAATATAATTCCCGCATCAAGACAATTGTTTGTTATGTACATTATTTTGTTTTTGGATACTGTGGGGCTTCTAGTACCCACATCATAGAGCATCTTTCTAGGATTATTAGTTTGTGTGCATGCTGGGTGTAATATAGTAAACGTCATGAACTTATTCTCAAAAATACATAAATTATAAGCGATACGAGTAGATAACTCAGGATCGACGCACTAAGGCTCAATTGCACAAACTAACTTTGCCTATTGGCTTTGAAAATGTCAATCCCATACAATATTAATGTCAAATACATCTCAAATATATAGCGAAGACATTTCGAAGTCACAGTTATGGGCAAATGAAGTTAGTGCAACTGAGCCTAAACGACATAGTTAACTATTGGTGTGTCATTTATTTGTTGATTCATATATTGGATGATATTGACATATTATGTAGTTAGCATTAATTTAGCCCACCTGTTTTTCGTCACCCCACTCCAGGTAAACTTAAACAAACTTAGGAAAAATTCCAAGTGGATTTTTTTATCCAAGATGTCTATTTCAGTTTTCAAGATTATCGGACTGTTTAGCTGAACATTAGTTGGGTTCGGAAACTTATCTGAGAGCCAAAAAGACTCGTAACTATCCTGTATGTCAAAGTTATGTCAAAAGCCTGAATTTATTACATTTTTTACGTTACCTGCATGCATATGCATATGTCAATATCATACGTACATACATAAACTCACGCTCTTTTCCCGGAAGGGATAGGCAGAGGTGCTAGGACACCCACATTTCGCCTTGTATGTTGCGCTGATAATGAATAGAAAAATCCAATATCACTTTGCCCAACTCGAGATTCGAACCCGATGTATGTCAATATCACTATTTGTATTTGTTCAGTATATTTGACTTTATTCCGGATTTTTCTAAAGAGACAAAGATTACTTACCGGTCACGTTTCGTGACATATATACATAATAATAGACGGATACATTACATTTATAAATTCAGTTTAAGTCATAATACAAATGTTACACATTGTTTCAAATAGCTCTTGTATACTAATTCAATTCTCTCATGAGCAGGAAATTATTGTGCTTTTTATTATATTTTCCACACATTTGTCTGTCTTTTTGTCTGTCATTGTTATATATTGACTGATTGGTGGTTTGGTAACCGCGTGGTTATTGTCCGAAGTTAGTTTTATCGATTTGTAGTCTGATTTATACGTATTGTGTGTAAAATATGTAAAAATTCAGACATTTTTCACACACTTCTAATACCCGGAATGTTAATGCATTCCGGCCTGTCTGTTGTCTGGCCGAAGTTCTGTTACATTTTTTATATTAAGAGAGCATCTCTCACATGCAAGTGCCAAGTTATACGTATCGACTGATTTTTCGCTATTTATATTACAAAAATTGAAATACCTCATTTTTATCTCCAAAATTTTTGGAAATTAGCTTGCAAGAATGAGATTTCATATATTAAATAAATGATAGATAGATAGATGGATAAACACAGCTGTGATACAATCTATTTTCCCTTAGCCATATATACTTGTAGATTATTGAAGGCAGTCTGTTATAAATACCTAATTATTAAATGATTGCCTCAGTAGAGCAGTTATACTACGGTGTGATTGCAAAGCTGAGGTCTCGGGTTCGAATCCCGGGTCGGGAGAAAAATATAATATCTCTAATATTATATTTTTCTATTCCTTATCAGTTCGGAATCAGGAATTTGTGCCCGATTTGGCGATAAACTCGCCCTCTATCACATTATGGGACGGACCACACAAGGCGAAACGTGGGTTCTGGTAGCACCTCTGCCTACCTCATCTGGGAAAAGAGCGCGAGTTAATGTTTATTTTCTTCTTTTTTCAGATATAAAGGGAAACTACTAGACGGATACAACACACAATATGATGTTCCAGAGAAGGATATGTGGTGTTCACCTCAGCTATATCGGATGTTTGACCATATTCCTTTATTTAATTCACGAGACATTTAGTGTGAGTACGCCTTTTTTATTACATCGGTCTGGTAAACTACGAGCAAATGGTGAGCCTAGCCGTTTCCTTTTTTTTTTATTATAGTGAATGGCGAGAAGAGCAAGCCGTTCGCCTGATGGTAAGCGATACGACCGCTCATAAACAGTAGCAACATTCCACTGCGCTCGCCATCCTGAGACATAAGATGTTAAGTCTCAATATGTCCAGTAGTTGCTCTGGCTACAATGTCCTTCAATCCGAAACACAACAGTGCATTTAAGCAGTGTTGTTTCACGGGAGAAATAGACATTGCGGTGGTACCTACCCAGATGGCCTCTCACATATGAGAGACCTACCACCAGTTATTCCTTTATCATTACGTTTAAGGAACCAGCTCGGCATTATATTGAGTACACAAGTACGTACATGTTCGATAAACTTGCTCTAGCTCGAAATCGAGCTAGTGCGAACGTGTGTACAATGGCTGTCTCAACGCAAATTTTAAAGTCGGAAAAAGGTTCGATTCGAGCAAAATTCTTTCGGAAAGTTTCAACGCACACTAAACATGTTCTTCGAGTTTTTACGTGTTGACGCGGCTCGAGCATGTGCTGGAAGACCAGCGTCCCGGCATACTCTTCACTGCTGTTTGACGGGAGAAATAGACATAAAATACATAAGTATAGTCGTACAGTCAGCGACATAAGTCGTTGAACACATTCAAAACGCCAAGAGTCTTGCACACATGAAGCAACAGAAGTGGTTGAGCAGGGTCGGCCACAAAAATTCGTGAACACCTTAAGGTTACAAAAGTTTCTGAACAACAAAAGCAACAAAATTCCTGAACACGCAAATTGTACATAAGTCAGTAATTTTTTTGATATCTTTGTATTGTGCACGCCCACCGACTTCGATATGAACCAGTTAGCTGTTAACTATCTGGCGAATTTCCGTGACAAATCATAACAATATTCAATGTAGTTTCTCAAAATATTCCTAAAGCCACAACGCGTGTTTTATATCAATGGAGACAATTAAAAATAATAATTATTAGTCATAATGGAAAATACTTTTTCAAAAGTTTCTGAGCGACAAAATACCTGAACACACCAATGGTACATAAGTTTCTGAACACCTATAAAAAGCAGGTTTGCCGCAGATGTGTTCAGCTACTTTTGTCGCTTTGTTATGAATTCATTGTAAAATGTTATTTCATAATTTATATTTGCTTTTCTCTGCATTGACTTATTGTTTTCTGTTTTTGTGAAATAATATTTATTTATGCATTGAGATAATATACTAGAGGGGACATTGCAAATAAAATGATTGTAATACATTCTATTTCTGTCTCTGTCACACCTACGAAGTAACATATCTTTCCTCTCTCTTCACTGTGTACCCGTGTGCACGCACCATACGCACAAATTTTGGTCCCGATGTCCGCTCTAGTATAATCTGTCTGTATCAGCCCATATACGTCCCACTGCAGGGCACGGACCTCAACTACAATCGACAGTACGATTGAGAGTGGCAGCATTTTTGAACTTTTTAGATTCAATTGGGTTCAGAATACATGTCTGAGAGAGCCTTCGCTCCGATATTCTAAATTGTAAGATCAATGGAAAACGATACGTACGACTTAGACAATAATAGGTCCACATAAAAACAAGAGTACATAAAAACTCAAGAAGTTTAATAATTTATCGTATATGTTATATTAAATATTGATTATTCACATAAATTCAACACTTGCATTTTAATAAGAAAAATAATAGTGAATAAAATTAATTAAAATTTAACCTTTCAAAATAAAAAATAACTCTGACTTAGAGTATTTACAAATTCAAGTAACATTTGTATGCCGACACCACGCACAAATTACATTGAAAAAAGTATTAGATATGAAGGGGCACAGATGTAAAACGACTTGCCAACAATCATAAAAGAAAAATATAACTTCCGTATTTCCAAGACAACAATTGAATTATTTAAACAAAAATCAAAGCTTTGAATGCGGCCCTGGCAGCAAGACTTGGTTTGTGAATTGACATGTAGGTATTTTACTGTGTTATTGTTCCAATATAAGCACATTGTAACTGTCTTACCCACATCATTAAATTATAGATTAGTACTGTCCGATACTAGCATAATTTTACCTATACAATTATTATATCTCATGAAGTGAAATTTAGAAATACCTTTGAGATAAATGTTTTTTTAATCTTACAATTTATTGTTTAATATCTCGTGCCAATAACAGATGAACAAGACATTTAAACTTCTTATAAATAAATATTATTTCACAAAAACAGAAGACAATAAGTCAATGCAGAGGAAAGCAAAAAATATAAACCGTGAAATAAAATTTGAGACCATCCATCATCATCCATCCATCAGCCAAAGGAAGTCCACTGCTGAACATAGGCCTCCCCCAATGATTTCCACAGAGACCTGTTGGAGGCAGCCTGCATCCAGCAACGTCCCGCGACCTTTACCAGGTCGTCGGACCATCTTGTGGGTGGACGTCCTACGCTGCGCTTTCCGCTACGTGGCCTCCATTCGAGCACTTTCCGACCCCATCGGTCATCAGATCTCCGCGCTATGTGCCCTGCCCATTGCCACTTCAACTTGCTAATCCGGTGGACTATGTCGGTTATTTTAGTTTTCCTTACGGATCTCCTCATTTCTGATTCGATCTCGTAGGGAAACCCCGAGCATAGCCCTCTCCATAGCTCGTTGAGTGACTTTGAGCTTCCTAATAAGGCCCATAGTGAGAGGCCACGTCTCGGTGCCGTAAGTCATCACTGGCAACACACAACTATCGAAGACTTTCGATTTAAGGCACTGAGGTATTTTGGACGAGAAGACGTCGCGTAGTTTCCCGAACGCTGCCCAACCGAGTTGGATTCGACGATTGACCTCTCTCTCGAAGTTGGACATGCCTAACCGGACCACTTGTCCTAAATAGACATATTCGTCAACAATTTCAAGAGAAATTTGAGACCAATTGACCAATATCTAAAAAGTTCAAAATTGCGGCCACTATTTTCATTCTGACTAATAAAATTATTGTTATTTATTATCTCCACTGATATAAAACATGCTAAAAACTTCTCATAAATAAATGTTATTTCACAATAACACTGGTGGTAGGTCTCTCATATGTAAGAGGCCATCTGGGTAGGTACCACCGCAATGTCTTTTTCTCCCGTTAAACAGCAGTGTAAGTACACTGTAATGTTGCGAATTGAACGGTATTGTAGCCAGAGTAATTACTGGATATTTTGAGACTTAACGTGTTAGGTCTCAGGATGGCGAGCGCAGTGGAATGTCAAGCATTGCTTTGTAATTCAAGGTGTTGTTTGGTTTTGCTACTGTTTATGAGCGGTCGTATCGCTTACCATCAGGCAAACGGCATGCTTGTCTAGCTCCTCATTGCAATAAAAAAAGAAGACTACAATAAGTAAATGCAGAGAAAAGCAAAAAATATAAATTATGAAATAACATTTTACAATGAATGCATAACAAAGCGACAAAAGTAGCTGAACACATCTGCGGCAAACTTGCTTTTTATAGGTGTTCAGAAACTTATGTACCATTGGTGTGTTCAGGTATTTTGTCGCTCAGAAACTTTTGAAAAAGTATTTTCCGTTATGACTAATAATTATTATTTTTAATTGTCTCTATTGATATAAAACACGCGTTATGGCTTTAGGAATATTTTGAGATACTACATTGAATATTGTTATGAGTTGTCACGGAAATTCGCCAGATATTAACAGCTAACTGGTTCATATCGATGTCGGTGGACGTGCGCAATACAAAGATATCAAAAAAATTACTGACTTATATACAATTTGCGTGTCTAGGAATTTTGTTGCTTTTGTTGTTCAGAAACTTTCGTAAGCTTAAGGTGTTCACGAATTTTTGTGGCCGACCCTGCTCAACCACTTCTGTTGCTTCATGTGGGCAAGACTTTTGGCGTTTTGAATGTGTTCAACAACTTTTGTCGCTGACTGTACTTTTACGTGGATGTACTGTGACATGACTATTGAGTATTGTAACTATGTCACTCATTTGTATAAAAAAATAAACTCGTGCTACATTACTCAGTATTCAATTGCATCTCTTTTTATTTTTTTTTCCTATTTACATTTCTAAGTACTGTATATTTATATTTAATTGCCACTTAATTAAACTTAATTATGTTACTTAAACAATTGTTTCTATTCCTGCGAGTCAGCGTCACGCAAATGTCTTGACGTTGTAATTGCTACAAATTGTTTTATCGTGTCTAAAAGTCTGTTTAATTTCATTTACATTTAATTTTATCTGCTACTTAGAATGATTGTTTTCCATTCCAGTAGATGCTTTATGGATTGTCAATTGTTAAGTTCTAGGTAGGTAGTGTGATAGATAGTGTAGGTGTAGGTAGATTTATCTACACTTTGTAAATAAATAAATAACACCCAACAGTCACATACATAGCACTGATCCCACACTAAGATCGAGTCTTGTGTCGTGGGTATCAGGAACTACGAGAGACTTTCAGTCTCACAAACACCCAGACCCGAAAGAAATATTTGTGGGCCGCACAAACATTTCTCTCGGTGCGGGGATCGAACCCGCGGCCTCGCGTTTTACAGGCGGCGTCTAACCGACTGCGCCACGGAGGCTGTCGATGATGATGATATCGTTATTAGTATAAATAATATTGCGATTCTTTATGGACTGAAATGGATAGGTACTATCTGTCTGTGTTGTCTATGAGATACATACACATATATGCATCAAAAGTCTTGGTCGAATTTTATATTCATTAAGTCCTTATAAGGAGACAAGTTTTATTAATATTAAGTCTAAAAACTAAACTAAATTAACTCAAAGAACTTTTTTTCTATTTTTTGCAGCAAGCGCTAGACGACTTTATTCCCGGAGAAGATTATCCCGCCTTCACAGAAGTTCCAAAGGGACTGTCCTTCACGTGCGATGATAAAATACCGGGATACTACGCCGATCCCGAGACGAACTGTCAGGTATGAGTATGATTTTGAAGATCCTTTAACTTTAGGAGGTATTTATCCTAGATTAAAAACAGATATATTCTATCAAGTTAGGGTTTTTAAAATGAAATTGCCTAAAGGTACTGAATAAGATTGAATGACCTATAAGTAATGGTCAAAGGGCTGCCCTTTCTACATTGGACCTATAAAATTCAACTTTCCGAACGAAAATGTTAAACATATCAGTGCCTGATAAAATTTTATAGCAAAATTTTAACTACCATTATTGCTACCATTCATCGGACTTCTCATGTATGGCATAAGTAACTCAGCCTATAATTAATTTTTGGAGGCTATTGATGTTCAGTTTAGTGTGAAAAGAATCAAACTGATAACTTCTTATAATAATAATAAGTGGTTCTCTCATTTCAGGTGTGGCACTGGTGTGTGCCGTCAATTGGTGGAAACATAATGTACTCCTTCATCTGTGGAATCGGAACAGTCTTCAACCAGAGGACGAGAGTGTGCGACTACTTCTTCAAGGTATCATTTCACACACATATTTTATAGCAGTGTTTTTCAATATGTAGGCCACGAGTCACGACCTCCTTACAGAATATAAGTTTTATTAATAAACATTACCAAAATGGAGGTAATCATACTTGTAGCCGTGTAAATTAAATTTTGGTTATCAATCCATGTCCCAAGAGAGTTGCCAAAACTTTTAACATGATAAGGGGACCTAACCTTCATCGGTAAAATTTACAAAATAGCCTAAACATTAGTCCGTTACCCATGTGGTTCCTTAACGAGAGAACAAAACCTATAGTATACATTATTTTAGTTATCTGGGATAACTTTAGGGTGATATTTTAGTTAATGAAGCTCACAACCTCCCAATGGAATTCGCGAATATAGAAGAATTCCGTGTTCAGTAGTGCCCGAATAAGCGATGATACAGATTAAGGGGAATCTGATGTGTCAGGTTTTATCTTTGACTGTCGTCTTTCTGATTCATAGTACATAGATCATCTGCAAAATAACATTTTATTACTTTACGATGACGAGTGCAAATGCTTATTGTTTATATTATAAGAAGAATATAATGCTATTGCGTTAAATTTCGTTTGTAGTTCTAAAATTCGTCATACGCCAATATAATTATGATGACTTAAATTACATTTTCCAGGTGGACTGTCAGAACGCTCCTTCATACTACGCAATAAACGAAGATTTGTACAAAGACGAAGCAGGAAATTACATCGAAGGCAAAAAGTAGATGTTTTTAATATTAAGCACGTTTATTAGAGTCGAAAATTGCGTAAATCAACGTTTTGTGGATTTTTCCGTCTTATTGCATGCTCTTTTCATCTCAAAGTATGTACATATTATACATAATTATTCATATAGGGCAACTTATATGGGTAAAGACAGCATTTAAAGCATAAGATACCCGTACATTACTGTTCAAACATACCTCTTTCTAAAAATCGATTCGATGTTTTTTAATAACTTTTAGTTGTCTTTTTCGCAAATGTCTCTAGTAAAACGAAACTATACCTAATTAATATGCGCCATGCACCTTATAGTACAAATAATTGGAATATAATATATATTTTTTTGAACAAAGGAATAATAAAACTTTGATAGCAAATATATTAAAGAAAAGAAAGGATATTTCTATGGTTCTATAAATAAGACCTACTGAAGTAGGAGCCACGATAAAGTTATTTTCACTTAGATTTTCTATAAAGAAATCTAGGTATTTTCAGCCAAAAACCAGTGGTAGCCTCTATCATTAATAACTTGATGTTGATTTACGCAATTAATATAAAAATAAAATTGTCTATAAAAAGGTTGTGCACTTCACAACTTTTGTAATTATTTCTCAAACTATACTACTTCTATGATTTACTACTGTATATATTTTATCTTACTGTATTGAAAACATACTAATCGTATGTTGTAGAAAAATATTTTCAACGCTCACAAACTTCGTAATTCAAAGTTTTGTCTTTTTATTTTCTTTATAAACAATACTATCTTTGCCTTATATTCAAAGTCCAATGCTTCTTTTTGTGTATTGTATGTAAATAAGAAACTTTTTGTAGAAAAACTCATTCTGGATATTTACAAAAGAACAAAAATATAACAATATGTTATGTACCGATTCTCCAGTTAATTATTATTTAAATTATTCTATTAAAATTGAGAAAAACAAATAAATACATTAGAAAATCCACATTGATATTGTAAACGAATTAGAAATTCCTAACACGTAAGGAAAAAATATTTGGAATAGGTATCTACATTTTTATATTTTCATACTTCATTAAGCGTAAATGAATCAAATTATACCAATAAGCACATAACATTAAGAAACTTTTGTAATATCGTGTTTATACGCTAGCGTTTTAAAAATAAAAACGCGGCGTTTGAACTTTTATATTTAGTCATTATTTTAGTTTTTAAAAGTTACCGTATCAAAGTACAATTACTTTTTAATATTAAAAGTATACGTCCTAGTATTAAAATAGGTTAATCTATTATATTTTTCTTGTGCATGTAAACTTTGGTTCTATTTTAGTAAAATATTTACTACCCTCTAAGGCTAAGCAGTGTATATCACAATTATTTTTTTCGTAGTATTTTTAACTGATATTGTATAAGTGCGTGGTGGCCTGTTTGTAAACGGACTAGACGCGGCTGCCAACATGTTCACGGTGGTCGCGGGTTCAAATCCCAGGGCACACCTCTGACTTTTCGGAGTCATGTGTGTATTGACAGTCAATCACTACGTACTAAAACGGTGAAGGAAAACATCGTGAGGAAACCTGCATACCATAGCGATTTATAAGAATTTCTATGGTATGTAAGTCCGCCAACCCGCACTAGGCCAGCGTGGTGGACTATATGGCCTAACCACTCTCAATCGTACTTTCGATTGTAGAGTAGGCCCGTGCCCTGCAGTGGGACGTATATGGGCTGATACGATTGTATAAATTGTAGTCGTACTTCAACAATATTTCCTAAAAAGGAAAAAATACATTAACTTCTTTTAGACAATACAAACTTTTTAAATAAAATAAAATTTAGTTTATTTTAACACTCTTATTCTACTAATATTATTTTTAACGCAATTTACTCAGTCTTTCGCCGGGGACACCAGGACAAAGGCTTCCCTAAGTATATGAGCGCCAGCCGTACAGTACTACTTCTGCAAATGTAATTTTGGGGGTTAACGTCACTCGCGTCCGTAGGCTTTGACTCTAGATTCCCTACACGTGACCCCTGGGTAGTGCCAAATGAGTGACATAGTGGTGGTAGGACTTATGTGTCCGCCCGGGTAGCGACCACCGTCCACGAGGCGTAGAGACCGCCATAGTGATCTCCGTAAGGGGATCGCGATCCGGGATCAGCCAGTGGTTTTCCGGTTTCTTCGAGGACCTTAAGTCCGGGCATGAGGTTGTACCGTGTGGGTATTTTCGGTCCTCTGTCGAAGGGAGGAGAGTTGATCCGCCGGCCAGGGAGACCCGTAGAAACGGTTGTCCGCTGGCCGCCCGCGGTATAGTACAGGGGCCCAATCGGGGCTAACCACCTCGAGAGGCTGCCTCACCATGCCGCGCATAATCTTGGGTGGGTACGTCGTGCCGGTTGGTGACCGGAAGTGGGGTCCCGGCGGCCCATGCCGGGAGGGTACGGGGGCCCTTCCGTCCGGCGGACCAATTCGCTTCCTGCCGACCCTTTCGTACCGGTGCCCATTCGGCCTTCTTAGTGCCCGAACCTAAGATCCTCGTTGCCTCTTCACCAATCCCATCCTTTCTACCATGACAGTGCAACTAAACAGAGCAGGTCCTTCAGCGGTGCTTAACCCCACCACCGCGTTCACTATGGAGTTCACTAACATCCGTGGACTCCATACGAACCTTAGTGCCGTCCACCACCATCTTGAGACGGCCCGGCCTGCTTTGCTCTTCCTGACGGAGACGCAGATTCGTTGTCCGACCGATAATTCTTACCTGTTGTATCCCGGTTATTCGCTTGAAGTAAACTTCAAGCCTAAAGCCGGGGTATGCTTGTATGTTCGGTCGGACATCTGCTGTCGCCGTTTGCACTGCATGGAGGACCCCTCCTTCTCCGCTCTGTGGGTGCACGTGGATCTAGGTTCCCTGAGCCGCATCTACGTGTGCCTTTACAGGTCTCACAACGGGGACGATGAGACGACTCGGCTGTTCAGGTATATAACCAGGCGGCTGATGACGCGCAGGCGCAGTTCCCGTCGGCCGAAATGGTGGTCTTGGGGGATTTCAATGCTCATCACGAACTGTGGCTGGGCTCCTCCAAGACTGATCATGCTGGCAGAGCTGCCCATGCATTCGCTCTGACTCATGACTTGACACAACTGGTGAACCAGCCCACCAGGATCCCGGATGTGGCGAGTCATGCGCCTTCTTTGCTGGACCTTCTGCTGGCGAGTCACCCAGCCGGGTATCATGTGACCGTTAGTGCGCCTCTGAGCACTTCCGATCACTGCCTGGTTGGGTCCACGTCCCGTGCAGGTTAGGCGAAGGGTCTGGCATTACTCGTCGGCAGATTGGGATGGTATGCGGGAATATTTTGCATCCATCTCTTGGAGGCAGCGCTGCTTTGAGGGTAAAGATCCCTCAGCGAGTGCCAACGCTATTGCTGACGAGATCAGACTTAGAATGGAATATTACATTCCTTCCTCTGAGATCGCCAGTAAGGGCCGTGGACGCTCCTGGTTCAATCGTGCATGCGCCGATGCTGTCGGTGACAAACAGGCGGCGTATCGCGCTTGGATCAGGGGTCGCGCCATGAAGGATCCCAATATCAGATCCCTCAAAGGCCTACGTTAGGGCGGATGCCCAGCGCGTTAGCAGGATTGGGCGTGCGTTGGCCGATCACCCAACTAGCAGTCGTGCTTATTGGAGGTTGGCCAGGGCCGTCCAATCTAACTTCTGCCGTCCAGCGTTGTCGCCGCTGAGGTACCCTGAAGGGTCGCTGGCCCACAAGCCGCAAGAGAAGGCTGCCTTGTTGGCAAATCTCTTTGCGGCTAATTCCCGCCTCGAGGACCGTGGTTCCCAGTCGCTGCCTACACTGCCTGATTGCGGTTTCTCAATGGCAGATATTCGCATCAGGCAGTGTGATGTGCGGCGTGAGTTACGGTCTCTCGATGTGCGGAAAGCCAGTGGTCCGGATGGGATACCAGCGGTGGTTTTAAGGGCTTGTGCAGCCGAGTTGTCTCCAGCACTGACTCGCCTCTACCGAGCGTCCTACCGCACAGGTGTTGTGCCGGAATCTTGGAGGGAGGCCGATGTGCAACCGATCCCCAAAAAGGGTGATCGATCGGACCCTACCAATTACCGCCCTATCGCTATCACCTCAGTGATGTGTAAGGTCATGGAGCGGATCATAAACGCTCAATTGGTCCGCTACCTGGAGGATCACTCGTTGATCAGTGACCGACAATACGGATTCCGCCATAATCGATCGACGGGTGATCTTCTAGCGTTTGTCCTGCATCGCTGGGGTGAGGCGATAGACCGGCGTGGCGAGGCTCTTGCTGTGAGCCTCGACATTGCCAAGGCGTTTGATAGGGTCTGGCACCGTGGTCTTCTGTCCAAGCTTCCGGCATACGGTCTACCCGGCAACCTGTGTTCGTGGATTTCCGGCTTTCTGCATGGGCGTAGAATACGTGTAGTCGTAGACGGACACGCTTCGGCGCTCATGTCGGTAAATGCCGGAGTTCCTCAGGGCTCGGTGCTGTCGCCCACCTTGTTTATTCTGCATATCAATGACATGTTGTCGCTTGGCAACATTCATTGCTATGCAGATGACAGCACGGTTCATGGGCGATACCACTGCGGGCCTCCAGGTTGCCGTGTCGAAACTGTGAAGGGACGCGAAGATCTTGTCATTGAGCTCAACCGGACCTTGGATCTCATTTCTACACGGGGTTCCAGAAATATGGTTGAGTTCAATGCCAAGAAAACCCAGGTGTGTGCGTTCACGTGCAAAAAATCCCCGTTCTCTCCCCTCCCCATTCTTCAGGGTACTCCCCTCTCAGTGCGGAATGACCTGTGTACCCTTGGTGTGGATATCCGCTGTGATCTCAATCCAAGGAATCACATCGAGGGCGTAATATCTGCCACATCACGCAGGGTTGGAGTCCTGAACAGGGTGCGTCGGTTTTTCACGCCCGGTCAGCTTTGCCGCTTATATAAAGCGCAGGTCCGGCCGGGTATGGAGTACTGCTCGCACCTTTGGGATGGATCCGCCCAGTACCTGCTCGATGCCTTGGATGGATTGCAGCGGCGGGCCATCCGCATTGTGAATGATGCAGACGTTACGAGCAACTTGGAGTCGCTACAACTCCGGAGAGATGTCGCCTCTCTAAGCGTGTTCTACCGCCTGTATCACGGTGAGTGCTCTGAGGAATTGTTCAACTTGCTCCCCTCCTCTCCATTCCTAACCAGAACCACGCGTGCTGGCTTGCGAAGCCATAGCTTGACGGTCCACACCATCCCGGCGCGAACCAAACGGTTCTCAAATTCGTTTCTGTGCCGCACCGTCAGGCTGTGGAATTGTTTGCCGGCGCACGTGTTCCCTCCTTCCTACAATTCTGGGTCCTTCCGCCGTGGTGTGAAGAGGCACCTAAGCAGGCCGGCATAATTGTTGGCCATTATAAAAAAAAAAAAAAATGTTTGTGCCGAGGCCACCTTTTTCCATACATTTAGTATGAATTGTGACAGCTAAAAAAATAGTTTAGCGCCTTTGAATTCCATCATCATCATCCATCCATCAGCCAAAGGAAGTCCACTGCTGAACATAGGCCTCCCCCAATGATTTCCACAGAGACCTGTTGGAGGCAGCCTGCATCCAGCGACGTCCCGCGACCTTTACCAGGTCGTCAGACCATCTTGTGGGTGGACGTCCTACGCTGCGCTTTCCGATACGCGGCCTCCATTCGAGCACTTTCCGACCCCATCGGTCATCAGATCTCCGCGCTATGTGCCAATTCTTTGAATTCCACCCAAATTTAATTCAATCACTAATAAAATTAAATGTATATTCGATTTCAACCGACTAACAACGCAATTTCTTGATAAATAATCTGAATAATTTTACAAAAATATTCATATTTTAAAATTTTCGAAGTCTAAAAAGGTCCATTGTGTGTGTGTAAGTGTAAGTGTTGCAAGTAATTAAAATTTTCATAATTCCGGAATTGATCCGGAATAATTTTAAGCTAATAATAATAAACTATTGGAGTCTGAATCGAATCAATAAGTCGGAAAAGTCATTCATAATACAGGAGCGTTATCAACATTACGTACAAGAAAATATCTGCGTTTTGGAAGACGCAAATGTATGTCAATTGTCAGCGCTTCTTCTGTATTATATTCGCTAAGGTAACATATACATGTACAGCAATCATTGGTGAGGTAGGAAAGGGTTATGGTTCGCCTGTAACATGAGCTGAAATGGACCACCGACTTTCCTCCGCTAAGTAATGCATGCAGCAAGTAATCATCTAGCAGTTAGTTCAATGCTGAAGGTTATAAACAATAAGTTAAGGATATAAAGATTCCCCACTCTATATAAATTTCATCATAAGTAATTCTTATTTCGTGCAATAGGAATTGAAACGATATAATTTCGGGTTTCCTTGATATATTCAGAGCTGCGATCGGAGATTTTTCTCCCTTTTTACCAATTTTGCCATACATATTGAATTCTAATAAATCAGATAATTTATGCAATGTGTCGCGAGAAAGAAAGTGCATATTATTCTTTTAATTTATTCAGTTGCACATATTATGTTAATTTTGTAAAAATAAATTAGGTATACGACATTTTTAAGATATTAAAATACTTAATGCAATAGCCCCACATGTAAACAGGAATTAATGAATTAATGTACACTCAGCTCACGCCTTTTTCCAGAAGGAGTAGTCAGAAGTGCCAGGACACCCACGTTTTACCTTGTACATTCCGTCCCACAATTTGATACGTGACGAGCCTATCGCCATATGGGGCACAAAGTCTTTACTCCAGGCTGATAATGAATAAGAAAACCCAATATCACTTGTCCCGACCCGGGATTCGAACCCGAGACCTCAGCTCTGTAAACGAACTGTACCATATTATGAAAAAAAAGTGTGTTTCTCACACTTGATGCATTCTCTATACATATATATCCTCTACTAAACGGCTGAGGCCATAGACCGATTTACAAACCTTTATCTTTATTTGAAACCAAAAATTTCGTCTACCTCACCTTGTTGATATAAAATAAAATATAACAAAATAAAATTTATTTCTGAACCAACAAGGATGAATCAATAAAAATGTTGCCATAATAACTGCATTAGTTATAACTGTGGCGCGGTTATTAGGGCCTCTGTATAATATCAGCTTTCATTATACTGTATATGTATGAAACTGTAATTTATTACTCAATTTAATTGTATGTTAAACTTATTTCAGGGGTAGTAATTCATACCACGAGTCTGACAAACGCAGACTGACCGCCAGGCGTAAACGGTACGAGACTATTGACAGAACTGATAGGGCGAGAAGAAACACGACGAGAAGTGGCCAGTGACGTCACACACACTAATGACTTGACCATCTCAATGTGTACCCCACAATTAGGTGCTGTGAGACATTTTAAAGACTGAAGTTGATTGACTATAGTTTCATACCGAATATTATATAAATAAATAAGAAATCAAACAGTCAAATAGTCCTAATCCCACACTAATATCGAGTATTGTGTCGTGGGTATCAGAAACTACGAGAGCTGAAACCGGGAATCACACAAATATTTGTCTTCTATGGGTATTGAACCCGCAGCCTAACTGTTTAAAACTGGATGGCGTCTAACCAACTACGTCACGGACGCTGTCAATTTTTGAATCTTATAAAATATATGTATATACAGGGTATATCAAGACTTCGACCGAAAACGAAGCCGATTGTTAGTTATAGTGACTACAGACACAATGCAAATAAAACCTGAAATTTTTAAATCTATAGTGTTTGGGTGGAGAATTCATAGTTTTTGCTAAAATCATAAAAATCCTGGCGTAAAATAGCGTTTTTAAATATATAATGGTGTATATTGTTATTTTAGGAAAATCTATGTATTTACAACCCAAATACATGGATAACATTTATTGCAAAATTTTCAGTTGCATTGTGTCTGAAGTCACTAAAACTACCGCCTGGCTTCGTTTTCTGTGGTAGCTTGGGTATATTCTATACTTTAATTACACATTTATTTGTAGAGTTAAAAAATAGTATCCTCTTTTCGTAATACTAAAATATAAAAAATGTACAAATCGATATTTTGGCAACACTGATTTTGTTCCTGCAAAAATTCAAAATGGCCGAAGCCTGCCTTGAATAACAATGTAAGAAGAATGTAAATAATGTATATTTTGTACGAGATAAATGAGATTGTAATGTTAATGTGCTATTAATATCCCTTTTTGTAAGTTATTTTAATGTTTGTTTAAGGTAATATAATGATCATGAGTGGTAATTTTATTTATTTTAGTGCTATGCTAAATGTAGTCACAATAATTTGTTGCAAACATTGAAGTATTACACTGGAGCGGACATCGGGATCAAAATCTGTGCGTATGGTGCGTGCACAAGGGTACACAGTGAAGCGAGATGGAAGATAATGTTACTGCGAAGGCGCGACAGAGATAGAAATATAATGTATCCTTCATTTTGTTACAAACATTTTGTTTGCAGTGTCCCCTCTAGTATATTATCTCAATGGTTGCAAATTAAACTTTTCTCACACACCAAGAAGTACTAACTTTGCTCATTGACTTAAGGTGTAGGAACAACATTGTGGCGCTATCATATGGAGGTTAACATATGTTTATATAATAAAAAACACAAGTATTCCCTCAGAAATGAACAAGATATCGAAGATATAACAAGATTTATTGAAACAACATACAAGTATGGATATTAACAGCAATTCATATATCAAATATAACTTACTGAAAATATTTTAAAGTACATTATTTTCTGATTTAGTAGATATTGATTTTTAATTGTGATGGGAAACTTCGTCTCTTTTAAAAAATCTTATTATTCTGTTCAAAGCCATGGTTTTGTAGCAAACACAAATATAGTAGATATCTTAATTATTTGGTAAAACAATATAAAAAGATCGGTGCGTTACGAGACGCCCAAATCCAGTAACAACCAGTAGTTGATCGGAAATATTTTGTATGGGCAATGCATTCTGTGAGCTGGGTGCGTGTTTATGTGCATGTAACTTATAAGGCAGTGGTCACGGTGGGATAAGCTTTCGAACGACTATTTGTAGGATGTATAAAAGTTTTGTTGTTTTATTCTTTTAGTTGTAGGTAAGGACTATGTTCATTAGAGAACTCTATGACGCTTTAGACAGTAAAGAAGAAGATATAGAGATTTGTAAGTAGTAATACTATGGGAAAAGAAAGAATTAAAATAAGGAAAAACGAAAAGGGAGGAAAACCTGAATTTATATCAAGTATAAACGATTTTTTAAATTACGAATTCGCAATTCAAATACGCAGATTTAAAAATATCCAAAGTGCATTGTTTTTTTATTCTAGGTGCAGGTGACGGTTCCAATTTGGCTTTTTTTCTTTTTGCGTCACGTAGAGTTAACAATTGATTAGCATAACATATAAGACAGTTGATTTTTTAACAATACGTATTTACTAAATATTATGACGTTTTTAACTGCTATTATTTATTCTAGGCAAGTATGGTAAAATAAAAAGAAAGAGAAGTTATAAAATGTGTCTCCCTTGTAATAAAACTCTTCTTCCGCAAGCTTTTACCACACCACCCGATCCACAAAATTATTTATCTAGAAAAATATTCCACCAAGGCGCAACTTTTTCACCCACCAATATAACATACCCTAACAGTCCACCGTGTCGAGGCAACCAGCGAGCGGCGACAGTGCCCGCCAACCACCGACGTGGTAGCACGTCTCTCGTTTTTATAAAAAATAAACTTTACAAAAAACGCGAGTGACCTCTATGCTAATAAAAAGTGTTTGTCTATGAACGTACTGTGAGTGTTGTGTCAAGGTATAGACAACTGAATTTTAATTACATAATTTTTTTGTCGTAACATTCGGTTACTGCACTTTGTGTAATCGGGTCGCTTTTTGTTCGGATTGTTAAGGCACCGGTTGTTTAGCTGAGAAATCCACAGCGGGTTGTATTAATACAGCCTTCTGCAACTTATTGCATTTTTTTATTCATTAAGTGATAAAACTGCTTGGCCTTTGTGTCGTCCTTTCCTCTCCTTTTATAAATGTAGATAGTCCTTAACACAATTCGCTACGTACATACCTATTTATATATCTAAGTGCAGCTCTATATGGACTTGTATATCTTCGGCAATACATTATATATATAGGTATGGATCACCGAAGATATACAATACACCTTTGCTCGGTAAAAGGTTCTTTGTCACGACTTTCTTCTGATACTGTTAAAATCAATTGTTTTCCGTATTGAACCACCAAGCAGTGTCTATCAGTTTTAGGTCGATGATCACTCCAGAGGTTCAATTTCTTTACCCCCTTGTTACATCTGGTTTTATAGTTATATTCACTAAATATATTTATATTATGTTGCCAATTAATATTAAATATCCTATAAGATCAACGCAGAAGCTTACAATTTACAGTATATCAGCGCTATAATCCTTACAAGCTTAATAATTAACTATTAGTACTATCTATGACAGTACATGACACATGACATATATGACAGTATCAAATATTCTACTTCACATGATCAAAATACTCGTTTTTCTGCAACTGTCGAGTCAAATCCATTCTTTATTAACTTATGTCCTAGAGCTAAAACATTTATCCTTTCCAATCGCCTAGCTATGCGCCGTCTTACTATACCTAAAGCTTAGTACTGCCGTTGTAAGGATTATACAAAACGCATGCCCATGATAAAGTAATAAAATTCCTTTGTTAGAATTAAAGGCCAATTGAATACCTTTTCATGTCGACCTTAGTTATATAAACATTCCAAGTATTGAGTTGATTAAATAGCAAATATTTTTCATTAGTTAAAACCTAATGAAAAATAAGGAAATGAAAAATAACCAAGGACCACCGATAGAAGTGGTTTCTAGTTCAATACTTTGCCAGGAATATAATTTCAATCCAACGTCTTAAGTTGTTGACCTCTGCGACCAGTGAGGGAAGTCATTGAACCCAGTCATAATCCTGGATTCGAAAATATTGATGATAAAGCGAGAGCATTTAAAAACATGCAAAATGCAGTTGTGAGTTTAGTATTTGTATAACGGCCTAAAATTGTTAACTAACAATGAAGTAAAATTAATAGTAAATTTATTGAAGGAAAACATCACGAGGAAACCTGCATACCATAGCGATTTGTACCAATTTTTATGGTCTTTAAAGTCCGCCAACCGGCACTAGACCAGCGTGATGGACTATATGGCCTAACCCTGCTCTATCGTACTCTCTATTTTAGAGGAGGCTCGTGCCCTGCAGTGGAATGTATATGGGCTGATATAATACAATAGTAAAATATTATTATGGAACAGGTTTTTGTCCTTATATTTGCTAAATACAAATTAGTGACAGAATTGACATATAAAATTGCAACATAGTAAAATACTAATTATATTTATACTGGCAAATATAATATGCTAACATACTTTAGCAATTATGTTAACGCTTACATTACCTGGTTTACAAGTACACCTCAATTCTCTAAGGCGTAATAGGTGAATATGAAAATCAGTAACTTTGATTCCCGCGTGAAAAATGCATCAGGTCGTTGATTTTATGATAATTTCGTACACACATATGTCTGATTCGATTTGAAGGATATTGTAGCCAGAGTACCTACTTGACATATTGAGACTTAACATCTTATGTCTCAGGATGGCGAGCGCAGTGGAATGCCAAGCATTGCTTTGTAATTCAGTGTTGTTTGTTTTGCTACTGTTAACGAGTTGTATCGCTTACCATCAGTCGAACAGCGCGCTCGTCTCGACATTAATTATAATTACAAAAAAACATAAGTTTATTTATACTGGGTATATCAAGACTGCTCCCGAAAACGAAGCCGGGTGGTAGTTTTAGTGAATACAAACACAATGCTACTAAAATTTTCGCAAAAAAACGCGACAATTTTTTTTATGATTTTTTAAATGTCGTAATTTTTCGGTGGTAAATCCATAGTTTTTGCTAAAATAATAATTTAAACTCTTTTATACCTTAGAGTCTTTATAAATAAAAGGGTATACACTATTATTTTAGGAAAAAAATAATTTACCATCCAAATACGTCCATAGGAAAAAAAATAACAAAAAAATCGTCGCTTTTTTTTCAACATTTTCTGTTGCAATGTGTCTGAAGTCACTCAAACTACCACCCGGCTTCGTTTTCGGTAGCAGTCTTGAGATACCCTGTATACTTAACTAAATACACAAATGTTGTATATAGGCAACTTAATGCCATAGGCATTGTCTGTCAGTCTACCTTAAGATGGTGGGGTAGTAATGAGGTTTAATATAAACCTCATTACGCACATCAAAATGTATAATAAAAAAAACAATCCGGTTTGAAACAAGCATAGGGATACTCGAGTTCTTTTTTTACTTTTTACTCTATAGAATGTTGTTTTACCACTTAATTCCTTGTGTAGACAGAAAAAGTCCTAATGATCTACCGGAGGTCTAGACAGCTAAAATTCATTAATTTTCAAATCGCAATAAACTTTTGTTTTTATGTTGGGTCATAACATATTACCTATAGGTCAATGAGAGTAAAACCTATTAGTAAAGGTTATGCATATATTTATATCCGTTAAATAATTATTTTGTTTTGATAATCTATCATTATTAGCTTAATATTTAAAATCAACAAGAATATTTGGCAGAAAAAATATATTATTAGTTATTGGCATTCAAAACGACAGACACAGGTCTTGTAATCATAGTAGAGTTGTTCTAGGGGATATAATTTATAATTTTCCAGGCGTATTTCCACCCCAAATGTACATAATCTACCTCTCGTCATTCTAATCCTGGAGAATTCATATAACTGCAGAAAAACTTACACAAAATAAATTATTTGACCGATTCGAAACCACGTCATCATGCTTTGCGACCCATAGAAATAACCACTAGACCAATGAAGTTTTTATATATTCAAAATTGACAAAATACGTCAATAAAACAAATATGTGGCAATAATATGGAACTACGATCTATTTATAAAGCAATATGCATGCCGCCTCTCCGATGTTAGTGGAGCAACTGATTACCATCTAAAGGGCAACAGCTCGATTGACTGACACATTTGAATTATGCACACGCTATAATAATCTTAAATTATACTACACCGGTATTATGAAGAGAATTCAATGTACATAATTTTCAGAAAATTAAATAGCTTTGCGAAATTTTCACTGTTTTTTTTTTCAAGTAATTGATTTATTAAATTTTTTAGTATCATCCGTCGAGGAGAAAAAAAATCTCTCAAAGGATGTCTACACAAGGCACTAAAAAAACAGCGGATAAAAATATCATCATCAATACACCAAGACTAAAGCTTAACTAAAATCTACAGCCATATTTTAGCATAGACTACCGATATAGATAATAACCAAGCCCTGATCGAAAGCAAATAGGCCAGTATTACGCAAAGACAGACTCGCGTACGAAACATAGTGCATTTAAAACTTGTCAAATCGCCCCGCGTGGAGTTACGTAACAGTCCGTCGCAACCGCTTGTGTAACTCAGTGTGGCGAAACGAGCTCCTTATGACTGCCAGTCGATGCTTGCCAATCGAATTCCCAAGGTTAACATCAATAGTGACATTTTTAATCAACGTATGGTAATGACGGGTTTGTATGACAATTTTGAGTGTTATGACGTAATAGAGGTCCTGGGAATGACTTGTGATATGTTTGGAATGATGGTTAGTGTGTTTCGTTTCGGGTTCAGCCATATACCTTATTTTGTAAAACTAACCATCGCTCGAATTGTAGTCTTTCTTAATTATTAAAAAAATGAGCTTGCTAAAAGGTGAGCTGGAAGATAGACTAGCAGGTAGGGTCTGGCATAAGCTGTGATAAGAAGAATAGGGGGGGAGGCGGGCAATAAAACTAATCTTTTTGTGATCAAAAGCTCAATGAAATGCCCACTTCGAACTTTGTACCTTATGGTTCAACATACAGATTTGCTATACTTACGAGATGACTCTGAAATAATATAGGATATTATGTAATGAAAACAAATCTGGTAATACTCCACTGCATAATACATACCTCTACAATCGTATGCGCTCTTCCCAATTTAGATTAAGCAATGTAGGTGAAGGCGCTATTTGAATGGCCCTTAGGCGATCCCAGTGCCGGCGTCTACACAAAAAAATATCTAATGGACTATACTAGACAAGTAAACTACTGGTATTAGAAATATGATGTGAAGACGTATAGCCATCATTGTCTAGCATCATTTACATATTATTGATCCATCTTTTATTTTGTCAAATTTTGTATCATTATATTTTTAATTATCTACGACCTATTTATTTATTTATTTATTTTAAATCTTTATTGTACACATAAAAAAAATACAACATACAGAAACAAAAAAATATAAAAAGTACAAATGGCGGTCTTATCGCTTAAAGCAATGTCTTACAGACAACCATGGGATGGATTTAAAAGAAGGAAAAAGAGAGGGCAGTGTAAACCTATGTGTGACCTATAGCTAGATGTGGTCAATTTTTTATTATTATTAATTAATTTTAATGGTGTAAGATATATGAAATAACAGAACGTTGGAATACAAACGTTTTAACTCGTATTATAGATGAACTTGCAACGATAAAAAAAAATTGTATTCTTGTACATATCTGTATGTGATTTTTTATAGTTTGATGCATATTTTGATGGCTTCATGAAATGTTAATTGTTAATTGATAGTGATGTTTATAAACTTAGAACGCGCGGTCTGTCTGGCGTTAATCCTTTCTAAAAAACATTTAGTCTCCACCAGTCACTATTAAGATTAGACCACTTGTGCGGTAAAAACGTTTTTAGTAACAATATGACCTCTAGTGAACCTGCATCTGAAATAAACACCTGTTGCCTCTAAAATTGAGCAGATTTTTAAATAACTCGTGTGACATGAGGTTGTGACATTACCAAAATATTCGATTTCCCAAAGTCAGATCAGTTTTGTTAATCAGTTTATTGACTCAGTATAAAGGTTGAAATAGACGATTTGATTATTTTTTTATATGTACTTAATGCCCTCATCACTGGGGTAAGCGAGTATTGGACTAGAGAGGTTTTGTCACCCATTTAGGGCAATGAACTGGAACATGCAAAAATTTAGAATTAGTGTTTTTAAGATGTCATCCCTGGTTTAAATACTGTGAAATACACTGACCTCAACTGTATTCAAGTCAGACAAAAAAGGGACCAAAACATGGTATAAGCAAACTCATATTTTTTTTGTTAACTTAATTCATACAAATAAATTGGCTTCTAGATATTTTTGGTATCTTAATAAGAAAGCTTTGACAACATCAAGTCAATGAACAACAAGTCAACAAGTCCAAAATTAATTATTTTCATAACAATCCTTTGTTGATTAAAAAATATAAATTCTAAAAAAGACGTAGAGTAGTTTGAAAATGATTATTTTTAGAACTATGTTACTTCTATGTGAAAGGCAAAGAAGATGCAAAGAACACTAGAACGGAGATGTGATTATGATAATGTGAGCGCTCATAAATCCTCAAATGCAGCTTAGGTAACATTGTTTGTCATGTTATGTTAATAAACGACTTTTTCCTCAAGAATTGATGTTACAAAATATTTCGAGGGTCATCACTGTAATCGAATACTTTGAATTTTGTGAAGGTTTACAAGATTGTATATTTTGTTTTCAAAATTACAGGATATTTTTACGTGCATATATTAAATGCTTACGTGTGATTAATACAGCCTTCGTGGCACAGTTAGTTAGACGATGGCTGTGAAACGAGAGTCCCTAGGTTGGATTCCCGCACCGAGGCTAGTCTTTCGTAATTTCTGATACCCACGACACAAGACATAATTGATCGTAATGTGGGGTGGGAACTATGTGATTGTTTGGTGTATTTATTTATGATTATTAAATCTACATAACATATAATTATACATTAAGTAAAAATAAAAACATTCAAATTGCATTAACAAAGTATTCAATTACAGGTTTCAATTTCATATCAACAAGTGTTACGTACAAAAGACATCAACGCGCGCTCAATACGATAATATTCAAAAACGAAAAACAAACCTACCGAAAATTATATATTTCTCACTCTATTAAACAATATTGTGCAATGGAATTGTGATACCGATCTGTGCAACACTCCGGCTCAGTGAAAGTAAATAATTGTTTGTGTGAGAACACCAGCTAGTGCTGGTCTCTGTACTCATACAAGTACAATACATTACAGGGTTTTCTTTCAATGGTTTTTTTAGTATTTAGTTTTTGGATTAATTTAATGGAAAATATAACTATTTCACGTTAATAGTTTGGAATGGTATGACGTCACGGCGTTACGTAGCTTTATGTTAGTTAGCCTTGATTTCGCCACTTTTCAAATTATGCTTGCCAATAAATCTCTGAGAAGTTGATAAATTAACTGAATGCGATATGGACTTTTATTGCCCCTATATTGGTTCATTATGCTAATGTTTCGGTTCCTTTAATATAGAAAAAGTCTTCAAAAGTATGAAAGTAAAAGAAATAGTAGCTAAAGTACGTTAGTGTAAAGTTTTGTAATACACACACAAATGCTTTTTTAACGATCCCTCATAAAGAATGACCTAACGAATTAAGCAATGAATGAAATTATACCTACTTAATTCATAGGTCAAATTGATGACCTTTGTTTTATGGGTCCAAATTACAAAATCAGGAGTATCCACCTGTTTTTGCTACATGCAGCATTAGACATAAAAGTCGCATCATTAGATGGCAAACGATGACTGACGGCCAGGGTGAAAGGTCAGCCTCTCTGGGATTCAAAAAGAGAGCAAAACAGCTATCCCATCATAACAAAGAAAATGGTATCATTATGATGTTTTCCTAAATAATTAAATATATTGATATTTTGAGATAAAACTATTATTTACGGATTTTATCGGATACATGAATTTGTTTTTTTTTAACATTTTTACCTTCTCGACGCTTCGATTACTTTACTGCTTTTTTTATCACGGGGCGGACTCAATTAATATTTCATAATAATGAAACGATAAAAGTCGACACGCACGTCAACAACCCAATATAGATTTCATACCATCTAATTATCCACTGATTAGGGACATTACACTCTTAAGCCATCATCTGATAGATTAATAGGCCAATCGCGTGATCTGCACGCTTTTACCCACCAATCGGAGCGTGAATACAATGAAAAGTGCTGTGCAGGTCTACCAATAGGTACCAATGACAGAATCTTGGCGAAAGTGGAAGAAATTAGATAATTGATTAATAATTATGGTGTTGACGAGAAGCTGTAGAGATAATATTAAAGCGGAGTCTACGTGTACTTGTAATTACATATATAAATATGTAATGGTTTCACTGTCTATACATAGATTAATTTTGTCTAAATAAATTGTCAACAATGTTTTTGGTTGAAAGTTTGTATATTTAGCGTAAATGTAATAAGTTATATGTTGCACCAAAACTATACTTATCAACTGTTTTTCGTCCCAATAAATAAAAATTAAATATACAAATAAAAAAAAACTCAAGCCTTTTTTCCAGAACGAGTAGGCGGAGATGCTAGGACACCCACATTTCACCTTATGTTTGTCCGGGATTTGTAATTAGTCGGATCTATAAACACGACCACTTATGGGTCTAGTGATGTAATGTTTGAATATGTGCTTAAAAAGATGAGAAAGAGTGCAAAATTAGTTGAAACGATTAAGTCTCCTTTTTGATCGAGTGACAACAAATATGGCCTGTGTGTATGGCTATGTATGTTATACCGACAAGGATAAAAACTTTCTCAATATCCATCCATCCATCCATCAGCCAAAGGAAGTCCACTGCTGAACATAGGCCTCCCCTAATGATTTCCACAGAGACCTGTTGCAGGCAGCCTGCATCCAGCAAATAAATATATATATTTAATAAATATGGTAAAACAACAAGGCGCCGGGTGAGGACGGAATCACTTCAGAGCTTCTGAAAGCGGGCGGAACGCCGATACTGAAAGTCCTTCAGAGGCTCTTCAATTCCGTTCTCCTCGAGGGCTCAACGCCGGAGGCATGGAGCAGGAGCTTGGTGGTACTGTTCTTCAAAAAAGGTGATAACACTTTGCTGAAGAACTACAGGCGCATCTCGCTCCTGAGCCATGTCTATAAGTTGTTTTCAAGGGTCATCACAAATCGGCTCGAAGGCAGGTTTGATGACTTCCAGCCTCCCGAACAAGCCGGTTTCCGAAAAGGCTTTAGTACCATAGACCATATTCATACGCTACGGCAGGTTATACAAAAAACCGAGGAGTATAACTTGCCGCTTTGTTTAGCGTTTGTGGACTATGAGAAAGCCTTTGATTCGATCGAGACCTGGGCTGTGCTACAGTCTCTTCAGCGGTGCCACATAGACTATCGGTACATCGAAGTGTTGAGGTGTATATACAACAACGCCACCATGTCGGTCCGAGTACAGGATCAGAGCACGAAGGCTATTCCACTACAGAGAGGCGTGAGACAGAGAGATGTCATATCTCCGAAACTGTTCACTGCCGCGCTAGAAAATGCCTTCAAGCTCTTGCAGTGGAAAGGATTCGACATCAACATCAACGGCGAGTATATTACTCATCTTCGATTTGCCGACGATATTGTAGTCTTGGCAGAATCGCTGGAAGACCTTAGTCGAGTTTCCCAACAGGTGGGTCTTAAAATGAACATGGATAAAACGAAGATCATGTCGAATATCCATGTTGTGCCCACCCCCATTGGAGTTGGGGGCTCGACTCTCGAAGTTGTAGACGAATATGTCTATTTAGGACAAGTGGTCCGGTTAGGCAGGTCCAACTTCGAGAGAGAGGTCAATCGGCGAATCCAACTCGGTTGGGCAGCGTTCGGGAAACTTCGCGACGTCTTCTCGTCCAAAATACCTCAGTGCCTAAAATCGAAAGTCTTCGCTAGTTGTGTGTTACCAGTGATGACATACGGCACCGAGACGTGGCCTCTCACTGTGGGCCTCTCACTGTGGGCCTCATTAAAAGGCTCAAAGTCACTCAACGAGCCATGGAGCGGGCTATGCTCGGTGTTTCCCTACGAGATCGAATCAGAAATGAGGAGATCCGTAGGAGAACCAAGGTTACCGACATAGCCCATAGGATTGGCAAGTTGAAGTGGCAGTGGGCCGGGCACATAGCTCGTAGAACCGATGGCCGTTGGGGCGAAAGGTTCTCGAGTGGAGGCCACGTACAGGCAAGCGAAGTGTTGGACGCCCGCCTACAAGGTGGACGGACGATCTGACTTAGGTCGCAGGAAGTCGCTGGATGCAGGCCGCTTCCAACAGGTCATTGTGGAAATCATTGGGGGAGGCCTATGTTCAGCAGTGGACTTCCTGTGGCTGATATGATGATGATGATGATGAATAAATATGGTTGGTTGTCTGGAAGAGATCGCCTCGAGCGATAAGACCGCCATTGTACTCTTTTCTTGCTTGTTAAATTGTGTTTATGTTATTTCCTTTTATTTACTGGTGTACAATAAAACTTTAAATATATATATATATATATATATATATATATATATATATATATATTCTCAATAAATATGGTAAAATAGATGGCGCTCTGTGTATTAGAAATTAAGAGCCAGAGCAACTACTGGACATATTGAGACTTAACATCTTATGTCTCAGGATGGCGAGCGCAAGTGGAATGTTGCTACTGTTTATGAGCGGTCGTATCGCTTACCATCAGGCGTACGGCATGCTCGTCTCGTCATTCTTGCAATAAAAAAAAAAAGAAAAGAGCGACTTTGGTCTCAATACACCAATACGGTCAATACCTACTTATGGTTCACCCAAACATTGTTTCCGGTGCATTAGTCCATGGCCTCTCGTATCTCAACCAAAATCTTAGTTGCGCCACTGAGGCTGTCAGTAATACTCTACATAGATCTTGTCGGTACAGATAGAGCTGCTCTATAATCGGTTGTAAAGTAAATGTAGAGACAAAGTAACTCTGTGGGTGGTAGAGTTCTATTGCATGTTATTAGTGGCTTATGTCTTATTATACAGGGTATATCAAGACTGCTACCGAAAACGAAGCCGGGTGGTAGTTTAAGCGACTTCAGACACAATGCAACAGAAAAAGTTGCAAAAAATAGCGACAATTTTTTTTTGCAATTTTTTTCTTATGACCATATTTGGGTGGTAAATACATTTTTCCTAAAATAATAGTGTATACCCTTTTATTTATAAATAATCTAAGGTATAAAAGTGTTTGAATTATTATTTTAGCAAAAACTATGGATTTACCACCCAAAAATGAAGATATTTAAAAAATCATAAAAAATAATTGTCGCGTTTCTTTTCCAAATTTTTGGTTGCATTGTGTATGTAGTCACTAAAACTACCACCCGGCTTCGTTTTCGGTAGCAGTCTTGAGATACCCGGTATAACCACAATTTTTTGAAGTTGCAAATATCCATAACGACTTAAGTAATCTATCATATTTTGAGGAAACTTCTTGGTGATTGATGTGGGTAAAAAAATAAGTGTTACATACAATTTTCACAATTAATTAAAGTTTTTAAATCAACGTCTCATATATCCTGATAACCATGGCACAAGTGTCGATGTTAGTGAAAGGTCAGGACGATGTATGCGACTGATGGGTGTATTAATTTATTTAATAAGTTAATAAATACACCCAACAGTCACATACATATTCCTGACTCCAGACTGAGATCCAGTCTTGTGTTGAGCGAATCAAATATTACAAGAGATTCAACGGTCTCACAAATACCCAGACACGAAACAAATAGCCGTGGACCACAGAAATGTCTGTCTCGAACTAGACATAGTAGGAATCGAATCCGCCGCCTCACATTATACAAATGGTGTTCAACTAACCACTGAGGCGGTCGATATTTTATTTATATTCAGTGCAATTGCTATTAAAGTAAATAGATTAAAATAAACAGTTTCTAATAATTATTGGTAATATGTGAGGACGCAACAGTTGTTATGTGTATAGACATAAATATAAATTGATATGTCAAAGATAGTATAATTCTAAATTTGAATTTATTGACACTCATAAATAATATCTTGCCATAACATAAAAACTGTCACCATATACAATTAATTATAATTATCAAACATTAACATTATTCAGAAAACATATAAAATATCATCAAAGACCTAATAGGATGACAAATTACGTAATTAATTAGTCAGTCCACGCACAAATTCAATTCACTACCAAAAATCTAAATTCCTATAAGTTATTAAACTGTGTTTTAGTGTTTTCGCAGCGCGCCGCGGCACTTTCACTAAGTTACGCAAAACTATAGCGGACGCATTCGCTCCTTGAATTTCAAATAGTTACTAACTTTACTATATAGATCACGCAATGTGACGTCATACCACCCTGTAAGCTTACATAGCTATTCGATTTTTAAATTAGCTATAAATACGTCTAAAAAGAAGCATTTCTTTCACTAATATTGGGAATGTGTGTATTGATAGTGAATCAACACGCACTAAAACGGTGAAGGAGAACATCGTGAGGAAACCTATGCATAATAACGATTTGTAGGAATTTTTATGGTATGGTAAGTCCACCAAACTACACGAAACCAGTGTGGTGGACTATATGGCCTAACCAGTCTCAATCGTACTCTCGATTGTAGAAAAGGTACGTGCTCTGCAGTAGGGAGTATATGGTGCACAGTGCAGTACAATGTTGGAAATAGATTTTTTCTAGTTATGAGAACAAGGGAGAGGTTCGTGATTTTATCAGTTGCTAAGCCATAAGTCATGAAGATTCTTAAAAAGGTTGCCTGAGCGATCTTTTGAAAGCGGCTGGTAATCAGCAATCTTCGAAATCGTTTATCAGATAGTCTTTATTCGTTCTGGATGAATATATAACATTACCCTTGATGGTAATTTGAGTGTGAAAAGAATTATAAACTTCATGTGAAATTCCAAAGATATTGGAAATCAAAACATTTTCTTTATTTCCGTGGGAGTCCAAACTTCATCCAAAATTACTAAAAGAAAGTAAGGAAGTATCAATGATGTCTTAGCACATCTTGCCACGTCATTCCGTCACAGTCATATTCATGGCTTTATTTCTTGGGTATCAGAAACCCGAGAGACTTTCCAGTCTCATAAAAATCTTAATCTTAACAAATATTTGTACAAATGCGAAGATTAGCACGAAAATTCTACTATAACCTTTATTTTATGAGGACATCCAAGTATAATACTCGTATGTTAAGTGATATTATCGAAATAAAAAACAACTTTTTAAATAACAATATTACATTTTACACTACAATAATAACACCGTTTAACCAAATTGAAAATTAACAAAAAGTGAAAACTGCACGTAATGGATTACGCACATACGCTCATTTGTTTTTATAATGACGCAACCGAATCACATTGTTAGCAAATTTATTCAAAGGTAGCAACTGTGAATTATAATTCCGCCGAAATAATTTTACTTACGGAACAATGGACGAGAAAATTAGACTTGGAGTTTCATATAATGAAGACCAATGCCAGGGCTAGATTTCTTCGTAGGCATTAATTTTACTTCTGAGTGATGTGTCTATGGACAGTCAATCACCACGCACTACAAACGGTGAAGTAAAACATCGTGAGGAAACTTACATACCATAGCGATTTACAAGAATTTCTATGGTATGTAAAGTCCGCCAACCCGCATTAGACCAGCGTGGTGGACTATGTGGCCTAACCACTCTCAATCGTACTCTCGATGTTAGAGAAGGAGCATGCCCTGCAGTGGAACGTATATGGGCTGATACAGATTAATTTTACATTCATTTTCTGATTTTATTCCATACTAGATTATTTCTGACCGGCTATCGCTACGTCAACCTAAAAGACTAAAACTAATTTATGGTTTGTTGAATTTGAATAAAGCTATTTCTGTTTCTGTCTATATTTCTCAATATCGTCCTGTTTTTCTAGTACAAATAATAATAATCGTTCCCATTAGGAATTGTTAATTCATTGAAAATACTTTTGATAGACTTATGTCATAAGCGTTCTGAAATATTATGAAAGGTATGTAACGATGCTATCATATATTACGTACGTATTATCGTATGTACGTATGCATCTGATGTCTGTTGGAGATACAGCTATCGTGATCGAAAATACAATCTTTTCTATCTTAAAAAGCATGTTAGATTCTCGATTGTCATGTGCCAACAAGTTTTATAGACACTAACTGCCAGACTTAGAGACATTTAATGTCGATTAAATAATTTCTAATACAGATTTTGACAAGACAATATTTACACAACAAGTTGTATTTTATTATTTTTATAGAGAGTTTTCTCTCTGTCATAGGCATCGACTTGGGGGGTGCACTACGATCCGAAACGAAACTCAAATTCTCGAACATAGTACGTTAAACAAAATGTTTAAATCCTCTATCGTACCATAGGCTAATGACAAGTGATAGAGAATATGTATTAATAATATAATTGATTAGTATTGATTTTATAAGTGGAAAACTTATAGTTAACTTCGTACGTGGAACGTACGAATATTCGAATTTCGTTTCGAACCACACAGCTACCCCCTGGTTATGCTAGACCTCCGTCACTGCATAGGTCTATGACCGGACCGCTAGCTCAGACTCTCCATTAAAAAAAACTGAGTGTAATACACCCAGATTTTTTTAGTTTTTATGTTTTATTGTAGCACATTATACGTATCACATTAAATGTCTAAAATACACTTGATGGTACTTCAATGCACAGCAGTTTAATCATAGCGAGATGACAGATGTAATATTGATGTGCAGGGGTCATTGTGTCTCGGCAGTCAACACAATCATAATCTTAATGATTGTTCTAACCTTATGTCGTTTCAAAGTTATTACTTCGTCGAATAGGACAAAACATTATAAACATCATATTATATCTATATTTATATACATAGATGCATATTCATAGGAATAAATTAGCTGGTATTGGATTATGTGTTTTTCAATCAATTGAAAAACATTTTTGTCTAAAGGATTGTATGTGTATATATGTATATATCGGTATGACTAGCACTGTGAGATGCTCGATAATTATTTCCTGCTGGACTGCCTTGTTGGCGCAGTTGTACTATGAAATGATTGCAAAGCTGAGATCTAGAGTTCAAATCTTGGGTCGTGGAAACTAATATCGGATTTTTTTACTCTTTATCAGCCTGGAGTCAGGTATTTGTGCCCGATGTGGTGATAGCTTCGCCCCAATCAAACCGTGGGACGGAAAATACAAGGTGAAATATGGGTAGTCTAGAGTCACCTCTGTTTATCTCTTCTGGGAAAAAGGCGTGAGTTTATGTATGATATGAACAGGCGAGATGCCATCCACCAGGCGAACGACATGTCTCATCATACTAAAACTCATATCAGTATTAGAAACAGTGACTTTCCGTCACAATGCATGATTGCGATAATATCAGTAGGGTCAGTAAACTTGACTGTAACTGCTAGAAAGTGCGTCGTCTGATGCATTACTGTCGCATTATATACTCTTGTAATTATATAAAAGATACAGGGTGTTTACTATTTTATTTTATTTTATTTTTTTATTTTATTTATTTTAAGGAAACATACAGTGATACTATAACAAAACATTGAGAACAAATATACACTAATTACATGTTCCCGCAGATAGAAAATAGAAAGTATATCAAAAAGCATCCACAATATTAACAAATAGCAATAGGAAAATTATTTATAAAAAACATAATATACAGCACACACACAGAAATAATACGATAGATTAACAAACAACATTACTAACAGCCAGAGAACCAAAACCCTGTTAATATTTTCTTAAATTTAAGCGGCTTGGAATTAAAAAGATCGAGGTCCGAGAATTCTACCACGGCATTTAACTCTTTAGCAGCTCTGATGAAAAATGCATTCTGCCTATAATTAGATGCGCTTTGTGGAATAGATAGGCATGTGGGTCGTCTAACGGTCTTATTTGGGACTTTTAAGTTAATTTTTCGGAGAAGATGCGGAGAATCTAATAAGTTTTGTGCAATTTTAACTAGTAAGACAATGTCCGCAATTTTTCTTCTCTCAATAAGCGGGAGAAAATGATGCCTTTGACATCTGTCCTCGTAATCTTTATCGAAACCGAGACTTTTAAATTGTAGAAATTTAAGAAATCTACGTTGAATAAACTCTATTCTATTAATATTATAATCATATTTAGGATTCCATACCTGTGTACAATATTCCAGGACACTGCACACCAATGAGCAATATAGAATTTTTATCGCTTTTATGCTTGTAAATTGGGAGGACGATCTGATTACAAAGCCTAATGATTTGTTGGCCTGTTTGGTGATGTGGTCTATATGCTTCTCATATGTTAACTTAGAGTCATGTGTAACACCAAGATCACGAATCGATTCAACCTGATTGAGTGGTTTTCCTTTTATTACATACCCATAATTAATACATTTTAGTTTCCGTGTAAATGTTATTGAGTAGCATTTGTTGACATTTAGTTCTAATTTATTTGTCTTACAGTATAGCTCAAAAGCATCTAAATCTAATTGTAGTAGACGACAGTCATTTATATTTTTAATATTTCTGTACACTTTCATATCGTCAGCGTAAAGTAGGAATTGAGAATATTTAAAGCAGGAACTAATGTCATTAATAAAAATATTAAACAGCAACGGTCCAAGCAACTATTCAGAAATTACGTATCAAATATTTTATAGATAGTCAATATTTTAAAGTATCAGTGAAATATGAACTCCTTTGTCCGGTCGGGTAATCCAGATGTAATTCAGATTGTGAAAATTTCGTAAACTTTTTACAAATTCGTAATTTTGATCTTGCCCACTTGCTGTCTAAATGCACTATTGTGTTTCTATTATTAAGATTTGGAAGGACATTATAGACAGAGTAACTACTGGACATTTACATCTTGTGTGTCAGGATGGCGAGGGCAGTGCAATATCAAGCAGTGCTTTGTAATTCAAGGTGTTTGTTTTGATACTGTTCATGAGTGATTGTATCGCTTACCATTATGTAAAAGGCATGCTCGTCTAGCAATTCATTGAAATAAAAAAAATACAAACAAGTTTACGATACAGAGTCGCGATAATGACAACCTCATTATTCCGTTTTATGACGCTTTCCGTACGGGAAATTGGTACACGCATGACCTATTAAAAGTGAATTACAACAAAAACTACATTACCTAGTCGCTTATTCGCATACTATTTCCTTCCCTAACGCCTTCCTTGATTTATTTGTTGTTTTTACTGGTAATTAGACGGGAAATTAGCTTCCAAGTCACGGCAAGGTATGCGTTGATATAATCTGAAAATTCGAAATTACATTAACTGCACGTGCTGAACGAGATGCATATTATTAACGGCCGTTCTCTATATCCTATCTGTCTTTAACACGAGGTTAAAATAGATACCATTACTATGTCGGTACAATTCTACACTTCAATAAACTAAGATTGAAATATAGGTTTGTCTTACCTAGCTATCTTTAAACATGTGCACCATAATATCTAATAAAATCTCTAGTTAAAGATAGATAGATTATAGAGAACGGCTGATGACCAGAGGTTACTCTACTCTTCGATACGACGTATGTTCGACCGCCGTACGTAAAACTGTGCGAATATTCTTAAATACTTAAAAAAAGTTTGAATCCTCGTACGTGACGTACCATACGTCGTAACCATAGACTAAGGTCTGAGTAAATTGTAAGTTTCATAGAGAATAGTACTGATTTTTAAGAAGTGAAAACTTTTTATCTTAAATGAAATGAAAATGAAAATAATTTATTGAATCCATTGAAAAGTTTAAAATATTTTGATTCAGTTATTTTTTGATCTACCACCCGAGTAGAAAAGCGATTTTCGCTCGAGAAAAACGGGCAGGTAACTCAAGTGTTGCTCTTTATAAAATCAGTTTACAATAATATAGTGACCATTGCAAAAGATACAAGTTGGTTTAAATCAGAGCAGTTCATTAGTAATTTGTTATAATTTACAAGCGGTGTACATTTTAAATACGATCATGTTATATGTGGATGTCGGAAGTTCGAAATTCGTGTCAGTGAATAATTGCAGTGATATGTGAAGTTTGTTTCAATGAATAGGCTCTGAAACTATTCGACCGATTTGGTAAATTCTTTCACCATAAGAATCTTAAATTATCCCTGCTAAACATAGGCTATAGAATATTTTTGAGAAAGTATGTACAACCCGGCGGAGCTGGGCCGGGCCGTTAATTGGTTTGTATAGAGATTTCTGAACATCGTGTTGGTTATACCTCGATATTCACTCCGTAATAAATTATAGCATCTGCCCACAGGTATACCCATTGCTAAACATTCCTTCTCTACAATTGAGAGTGCAGGTACCTTTCCATACCTGAGAAATTCTTGTTGGGGACTCTTAGGCATGTTAATTTCCTGAAGATGTTTTCCTTTATAGTCGAAATTACCACTTACTAACTTCGAATACTAGGTCATTTCCAAATCATAGCTGTGTACTTTATGCTCAAAACTAGATTCTCCAATTCAGAAGGCTTCTAACTCCGCTGTGGGTCACTTAATTTTTCGAAAAGAAGTTTTATAAACTACTGGTCTCTGACTATAGGTAGTAATGTAATATTCAGGAAGTAATACTGCCCTCTAGTGATTAAATAATTTGATTAAAATATTAATATTACAAAAGTGTAAAGCCAAAATTAGGTATTTTTTATGTTTTCCTGTAGGAATTTGTTGGGATATAAATTGTTCTCTTCTACTTTTTAAAATCATTATTTTTTTATGTGACAAATAAAAATCTTTAAAATATTTTCTTATCTGATAGTCATGTGTCTCATAGTTGAATATTATGTCTTCAACATAATTTAGTAGTAAAATAAACTTGAATATGCTCATAATCTGCAACATTTATTTCCCTGGTAGTACAAACAGCACGTTTAACTGAAATGCACATATTTCATTGCGAAGTTGTCGAGTGTATCTTGCAAGCATTGGTGGGAAATTTGCATATTTATTAAAAGTGCTATAAGAATGGCTGTATTCCACGCAATTTGAGAGCTCATGTGTATTGCACGCAATGTGTTGCCCAATACAATGGGTACAAACTCCTATAAAATCATATAATTACATTGAAAAGAGTGAACTTAATAGGTTCTCTGATAAAGTTTGAACGTCAACTGAGAAACGAAGGAGGGATAGATCTCTGCGTCGAGACAATTTTTCGTCGCGGGTAACAGATTTTAAGCAACCGGCTTTCAGAGTAAAGATTTTTAGCCTCACAATATCTAAACCAGACACTAATTAATATTGCGATAACACCGCTAATTGTACTGTAAATATAGGTTAAGTTTTTTGTTTTGTATTTTTTTTTCATTTTGTGTTCTGTAATAAAGTGTCATAAAATAAAAACATATAAATAATAATATATGTGGTTCATTTATACTGATACGGAGATCTACCTACAGGCTCTTGTTCCACAGTCGGCTTATTACCCAACCACATTACGAAGGCTGTCCATGCTTATAGATTTAAACTTCGTCGTTTAGAAATATTTGCTTATTTGTTACGGTCCTGCGGCGCAGCGGGTTAGAAACAGGTTATGAAATAAGGCAATGTTTGAGTGATCAACAAATATTTGTTTTGGGTCAATAAGTCGTGAGACCGATAATTGAAACCCACGACAAAAAACACCTAAGTTATTTTGTAAGGATAACAGTAAGCAATGATAAAATAAATAAATGTCCTTTGAATCCATACAATAACTAAGAGCAAAGTATATTATTTATGAACTGAACAAACTTGAAAATACCTGCTCCACAAAATATGCAGCACCCCATTCATTAGTGCAATGTATAGCTTTTGTATAGCTCCAAAAATAAATTATGATTTAATCCTCTTTTTACCGGTGTAAAAATACGTAAAATATGTTAATTAGTCAGACAAAAACTGCCCCACCAACCAATTATTAATGCGCTTAATGTCAATGCCACGATAAAATTCCACTGAAGTAGTAGTTTTTTTATTAACTGGCAACACCGCACTTTCCTGCAGTTCGGCGCGCCTCCCACCAGCGCACACGCATTAGTCTACGCCCGTCAGCCGATATGAAAGTGTTCGTGAAGTGAAAATCTTTTTTATATGTAATTGTTTATTCAAGTTTTCTACTTAATTTCTCAATCTTTTTGTGCTGGTATAATAGTTGTTTTTTCGTGGTTTCTGCTGGCAATGAGGAGTTCATTCCATATTGATATGTCTTCTTTATAAATTGCATTTTTATGCCGTCTGTCTTTACGTGTTGCGTTCGTGTTATGAATTTTTATTGATGAACAGTATTCTCTAACACAGCTTTTTGTATTTTTATATGGTTACATATGCTGGAAATAGCAATTGTATTGTTATTTTATTATATATGACTATTATTCATCTTTAAAAAATTACTTCAAAGAAATCAACGGAGTATTTTTCATTACTACTTAAATCTGATTGATGTTAAGTAATACATTCACAAATGTTGTCCCTTGCCTTTAGATATGTTCAAAAGGCCTTAATAAATTAAATTAATTTACAGGAAAATATTCAAAAAATAAATGCAAAATCCCGACCCGAACCAGCCGAGCCAGGGTGTTGCCCGCACTTTAATTAAATTTCTCCAAGACTTTTTTTATTTGTACTTTAAATTCGCGTTGTATGCTGTAGTCATTTATATTCTGTTCTATTACTACGATTATTACTTGGGATGATTTTTTTATAGAGACAATGTGATGTGAGTGTGTGATGAAATAAGTTTTTTGATTCTGTGACTTTTTTTGTGTTCAAGCTGAAGAAGAATTTTGGTGAGTATCTATCTATTCCATATTTTATTTTATTTTAGTTTTAAATGTGGTTTGTATATATGTCACAATAATTACAATACATATAGCACTTGACGGGTTCAACAAAAAATCCATAAATAGCTAAAAAAAAATCAAAAGAAATAAAAAGGCTTGTTATTTATTTACACATCAGGAAAACAGCTGATGTAGAATTAAAAATTACAGAGGCTTAAATACTAACAGTCTTATATCAGTCATCAACAGTCTCTCATATATACACATGTACATATAAAGATTGCCTTATAAAATTTTGACATTAAAAACTTTAGCGTCCATCCAATATTCCTTCCCTTATTTCAGCACCAAAATGCTGTTTTTCAAAATAATATTGCACGCCATTACTTTTTATTAGTAATAAAGTAAAAAAACATAAAAAAAGAAAGAATTGACCAAATTGGTCCAGGCGTTGTTGAGTTATGCGCTTACCAACACATTTTGCGATTCATTTTTATATTATAGAAGAAGATATAGTCCACCCTGCTGGCTTAATGCGGGTTGGCGGATTTTATTTGACGTAGAAATTAATCCGAAAAGTCAGAGGTGTGCTCTGGAATTAGAACCAGTGACCATCGTAAACTTGTTGGCAGTCGCGTCTAGTACGTTACCATATACAAATTAATAAAACCTTCATACTGCCTTACCAGGTGACGTAATTAATCAAACAAATATTTAAAAATATAAAACTGCATATCGTTTCATTATAATGTCTAGATACGGCATCAACGTAGCAATATTTTTTTTATTCTTGAGTCTGAAAACAGTACTAATGCGGAATTTAATTTTGTCCCCCAGCGCATCTAAAAGTATCAATTCAAAAAACAATGTCGTTTATGAAAACGAACAATTATAATTAGATATATTTTGGTGTACTCCGGCAAAACGCTTCGATAGAGTATACCTTGTTTAAAACTGTTGCAATAATCTCAAAAATCAATGGGCTATTTTGGGAGATATGGACATCGTTTTATTTTACATTTAACAAAATTACGCGCAAGATGCCGTATCTAGATAATATTATATACACGATGTACACATTTTTTGAATTTTGTTCTATTTCGTCAGCCGTCAATGAAAGACAATGGAAAGATAGATCATTTTACGTTGGATGGTAGTGAAGCTGGACCGTCTTTTACGTCTCCCGTCAAATAAACAAAGATCATCCTATATTGGCTAGACGCATCACGCTTGAACGATACCCAAAAAAAAGGTTTTTAGTATCTTCCTTAGAAATTTTCCAACTTTTCTCACTCCTGAAACCTTCCCAGGACTTTAACGAATATTTCAAGACCAAAATAAGCCAAATCGGTCCAGTAGTTTTTGAGTTCATCGATGACATCCAAATAAACATTCATTTTTATATATATATTCTGAATTATGATATTTTTCTTGTATTTATAACATACTTAATATACTTTTAAATTGTTTACTATTAAGCTCCGTAAAAATCCAGGAATTCAGCTGTTCGTATGTTTGCATTTCTAAGAATAAGCATATCAAGAGGTATCCACTTCATTCGTGAGCGATTCACATAAAATGAGGAGCTAAGCTTGTTCGTAAACATGCGATTGGTTTTGGTCTGTTCTGGAACTACGCAAATTATAGTATTTTAAATATAATAAACAACCCATATTATGTTTCACTGCACGATAAGGACCTTATATAAATTAAAGGATTCATAGTGACGACATGGCGCATCACGCTTGCTTAGTATGGATAGGTGGACTTCAAAGACTGAATATTTTTAAGGAACGCTTTTCTCGAGATATTTTGCTTAACACTTACAAGTATATGGTAATGAAGTAACACTAAACACGCTGGAGATTCGGATGTAGGTCCTTGAGATTCGAACTTGCAACCAGCAAGTTGCGGGTCTGTTACAGTCTCCTTCTCCTCGCATAGTTTTCCTCATTGCTGAGGGTCGTGATCCCCTGAACATGGAGCAATCTTTTTGTACAGTTTTCACGTACACATCAAATAGTCACACGTATCGCCCCAACAGTAAGATAGTCTAGTCTCGTATCAAGCACTACGAAAGACTTTTAACCTTTATTTGTTTTAACATTGCCTCACTACATTTATGTGTCGTAACTGCGCTTATATTAAGGTGATGGACCAGACGTGGCTGCCTACATGAACGGTACCCGCGGGTTCAAATCACAGGGGACATTTCCGAGTTTTCATGTGTGTATTGATAGTTAATCACCACGCACTACAACGGTGAACAAAACTTCGTGAGGAAACCTACACATCATAAGATTTTAAAAATACTATCTTGTGTACAACTCCGTCAACTCGCACAAGGCCATCGTGGTGGACTATATGGCCTACCCCTCTGAATCCTACTCTCGATTGTAGGAGAGGTCCGTGTTCTGCCGTGGGATGTCCATACCAGTTGTTTACCTATATCGACACACTTTGCTAATTTCTCAATTATGAAACACATTTTTGTTTGCGCAATTGTTTAATAGAATTGCATTGTTCAGTAGGTCGTTTGCGGTAATTGTATTATAATTACACTTGTGAAAATATTTGCGTTTAATAAGTGTTAATATTAGCACGTAATCATTTAATGCGAGTGTATAGGCTGGTCAATTTGAGGAGCACTTTTAATAAAGTATGTCAGTGTTTGATCGTTATTTGTTACACATATTTTTCCTTAGTTTAGTAACAGAATATTTGGTAAGGATGAATATGAAATATATTAAATAGTAAAATATATAATACTAAAACTTTTTTCATTTCTTTCTAAACTCTAAATGAATATTATATTTAATTTAAGAACTAGACGCCAAGTAAAACTGCATAAGGTTTTAAAATCTTTTGAAGCGGTTTAAAAAAAGAGGAAGTTCTGTATTGGACTGTTTGTTTTGTTGTTATTTTAAACCAAGAGTCCAAAAGTTACATCATGTGTATGCCATATGAAAGTATGCACTGTGGATTATTAAACAGATGTATTTTTTTAAATTTTGGAGTTTAAATTAATAATTTAACGGTTTTAAATATAATAATACAGTATAAATACAACTATTAGTTAGGTAAAAGAACACATAAAAATGTCCTCAGGTTACAAAATTAAAACACGTTTAGAAAATAAAATTAAAATGTTATCGATGTTAATGCATTTCACAAAAATAACTTTTATGGTTTTTTATTTATTTATTACTAGCTGTCGGGCCCGGCTTCGCCCGGGTGCAGATAGTTTTTGAGTCCAATCCACATCAAGAACATATTATTTCGCGTGTCTACTAACTATATTTCCCGCGTGCCGTCGACTATATTTCCCTTCCGTAGGAGAGGACATCCCGTGCCAACAATTTGAATTTGAAAGAGTAGAAAATATGTATATTTGGTTTCCTGACTCATCCCACGGGAACACTACATTTTTCGGGATAAAAAGTAGCCTATGTGTTAATCCAGGGTGTCAGCTATCACTATACCAAATTTCATCAAAATCTGTTGAGCCGTTTTTTCATGAAAGAGTAACAAACATCCATACATACATACAAACTTTCACCTTTATAATATTAGTAAGGATTATATATTATTATATTTATATTAATATATAGAACTATTATTGTGAGCAGTCTGAAAATGATGTTGCTATTTTTTTTTAATATTCCAATAACCCCACAAAAAATCTAACGATCTTAACATAACCTGTAAGTGACTTGTTTTTCTCGCAACTTCGTTCGTATGCTCAGTATTCTTCCATTAGCTAAATTACAGCCTGTGTTATTCCAAAGTATAAACTACAGTACTATGTAGTTTCTTCAATAGCTGTTCACTAGAATTTACGTGAAGGAGGTATAATCATATTCAACGTCACAAACTTTGAAATTTGTAATACCTACCAGTAAGAAGGGTTTTATCCACCATACAAACTGTGCCTACATACATATGTTCAAGTACATTAAGTTATGCCAATGTTAGTGGTACGTTCATTAAATAATTTATGATACTTCACTTTACATAAATAGTATAACCTATATGTGGCGTAGTTGTATTTAATATTTTGTTAAAATGTTTTTTTTTTATTTTCTTTGTTTTTGATTGTATTCTCTTTTTTGTATTTAATTTGATTGTATTTCCCACAATTTGGGCAAGATGTGTCGTCCTGTAATTTAAGACGCACAGAGATCATTTTTTTAAATTATGTAATTTACTAAATGTATGTTATGTGTAGTCTTAGTTGGAGACCAATAAATAAAGCAAAAAAAAATTATACGGTAACAACGCTGGGGCTCGAATCCCATGTCTATAAAAGCGATAACGGATTTCTTTATTCATCGTCAGCCCGCAGTCAGGAATTTGTGCCTAATATGGCGATAGGCTCGCCACCTATCATATCGTGGAATTGAGTATTTAAGATTTTAAGGCAAAACGTGGGTGTCCTAGTTGCGCCTGCCTACCCCTTATGGATCAAAGGCGTAATGTTATGTTCTGTTTATTATAAAACTCCTTTACTTCTACGTTCCTTAACCAATCATTATTCCTCTCATGGAAGTAGCAACTGTTGACAATTGGTAATTGTTAGTTGTTATTTTTGGTCTGCAGTTCTGCCACATGCCAATTAAGTAATTTCGTCAAGCGATGAAGAAAATGTTGTCAAGTGTGAATAGAAATCGGTGATTGATGGTAAAAATATTCGCTATCAATTGGCGTTCCAAGTTTGATTTTAATAATAGAATTGAGTTAGTTAATATTATACAAACGAGAACATGTTTATGGTTTCATGATTTGACACCTATTGCAGAAGGTTTTAGCCGATTTACGTATTCACTAATAGACTGTTTTGTTAATTTGGTATGTGGAATTGATAGATACGTTTTTAAACCAAAAAGTAATGTTTTTGAAATTCTTAACTTTATTGGATACTGAAAACCAACTTAAATATTTTAAGCTTAATCTAATGAATAAAGTTATTAAAATTATAATACTACATTCATTCCGTTTTAATGTCACACATACGCAACTCCAAAACATCGAGAAAGTCAATAAAATCGATAAGGCAATTACTCTTTAAATTGCACAATGGTTGTGAGGCTTCCTCATAATTGTTGTCATTCAGTAGCCGAACAATTTGTCTTCACTGACCTACTGGTTCTATAGTGTGGCTGACGCAAATCAATTGTGTGGGCTCAAACCTATCGTAATTAAATTCCAATTATTACATTATTGACATTTATACAAGGTATATCAAGACTGCTACCGAAAACGAAGCCGGGTGGTAGTTTAAGCGACTTCACACACAATGCAACAGAAAAAGTTGCAAAAAAAAGCGACAATTTTTTTTTTGTTATTTTTTTCCTATGGCCATATTTGGGTGGTAAATACATTTTTCCTAAAATAATAGTGTATACCCTTTTATTTATAAATACTCTAAAGTATAAAAGAGTTTAAATTATTATTTTAGCAAAAACTATAGATTTACCACCAAAAATGTCGATATTTAAAAAATCATAAAAAATAATTGTCGCGTTTCTTTGCGAAATTTTTAGTTGCATTGTGTTTGTAGTCACTAAAACTACCATCCGGCTTCGTTTTCGGTAGCAGTCTTGAGATACCCGGTACGTGCATTCCATGTTATTTTAATTATGCAATTGACGTGATTTATGTATGATTTAAAATATTGATTAAAATTTTATTATTCTTATCCATTATTATTCTGTATATTACAAATTTTGCTATAAAATCTAAAAATTAGACAGAACAGAAAATACACTTCATGATTTATCACGGTCCATTGCATTTTAATGACAGTTTTGTCCATTGATACTAAGTATTTAAATTGTAATAAATTACTAAATATGAATTTACGTAACCGACCTCGACTCGTTACAAATAGTATCGATTCGATACGATTTTATCGATTTCGTTTTCTTTGCTACTTTGTAAAAGTTTGTTCATAATGATGAAACGAAGCGAATTATTCACGATTATGTGACATTTTTGATGAGTCTTTTACAATAATTGCTAAAATCGTAAATTCTTTCGAGTGATGAAATTACAAGTAAACAAGTTTTCAACATTTCGTTGTTAATTAATGCTGCGAAAATAGTGAGTGGAAAAAGCCAAGATGCTGTTAATTCCCACAAGGCAAATATAAAACATATTTCAAATTCATATGACCACAGATTTTTTTTATATACCTACATATTTGATGAGGGATCTCACGTACATGTCAACATGTTTTAGGGGTTTTCTAGAATATCAAATGTAGTGCGGTATATTATGTAGATCGGACAGAGTATTTGACACACACCACACTTTACTAAAAAAGGAAAAATAAAAAAAAACCTATTTATACGGTGTTCCAATAAAATAAAAGAAAAGAAAATATTAAATAGGGTTTCTGTCCTCAGTATGTGCTATTTCTGCTCGGCTTCATACTAAAAGGTCACGCAAGTGGTAAAGTTGACTTGAGAAATCAACAGAAATGCCTTTCTCGAATTTATTTTAAAATTTATTTACCTTTTTATTATAAACCTAGTTTTATATCAACTTTCATTTTTATGAACCTTGTTTGTTGTAAGAACAAGACATTACAGAAGTTGTGCACATAGACTGGATATCGCTATTTTCTTTTATGTTTTATTCTACTACCTCCAATAATACAATATAATACATTCGATAAGTATAAACCAATACTAATTTTGCTCACCCATCTTAATCTCATTAATTTTGATTGATATTTAAAGAAATATTTCAACTGAAAAATACTTCACTATCAACACAGCAATTTTTACTACATTTGATCTTAAACGCTAAAAACATTTTTGCGCTCAAATAAATCTAAATACTCATACTAAACTATATTCCTCATCTAAAAAAGCAAATAACACTAATAAATAATAAATAAATAAAATAAAATAAAAAAAGCCTTTTATTCATGCAGATTACAAGATTGAAAAATAAAAATAAAAAAATGACAGTTTGGTTGTAATATTACAACTAGTACATATTTCAAGTTTTTGTTAATGTATTAGTTCACTGGTTTGTTAGTTTTAATATATTATTACTTATCTATGTTTACTGTTCTGCAAGAACCCCTCTGTAGGTGAAGGCTCTCATTCCTTTCACCATAGCCATTCGGTTTCATGATTAGATATTCTTCTTTTTTTGGGATCCCAATTTTCGCATTCTAGTCTCCCATTAGTATAAAATCTTTATATGATATTTCGATCGCTTTGTTGAGTATACAATAGAAATTGTCAATTGCAGCTTGGTTTGCTTTTTCGGTAGGGGCATAGAATTGATAAACGGGTATCTTCAAATACCACGTTTAGGATTGCGACTCTTTCTGTAAGACAAATGTAGCTTTCTATGTTGCGTTTGTGACATTTTTTTACTATAAAGCCTACTCCATACAAGCCAGGCGTTTGTCCCGTGTGGCATAGTATAAAATTATCATATTCTTCTATTTTGTTTCCGGTACGCCTTGTTTCAGCCAATCCAATTATGTCGTACTTAATATCTGATATAGCTTCTTGTAATTCTATCAAACGTTCATATGTTGATAGTGTTTTGACATTGTACGTTAAAATGTAGAGCTTTCGCGAAGTAGTTGAAACTTTGGTAAGGTTGATTGTATTGGTGGTTGTTGCTATGTTCATTATGTGCTTCTTTGGAGGGTTTTGGTCATTATCTTCCTCGGTGACCAGCCGGCTTGGAAGACTTGATTTGTTTTTTGTTATGTTGTATTTCCTTATGTTATGTGTGTATGTATAAATAATAAATACAACGAGTTAATAATATCCTAATGAAGTACAAGTTACTTCCCTAGTTGACACAGTCGCGAGTACACAGCGGGCGACCTCCGCTGTCCGGTTGGCGTAAGGTCGCATACGCAGACATTCTACGGACACCGCTGCGGCCTTCTGAGCCCCTAGTACATTGTCAACCGATAGCAACAAAACATACAAGCTCATTTATTTATTTAATAAGGTTTTTTTAAAAGTATACGCATTCACTACTAAAAACCATACATTCTAATGATACATTATATTGTATAAATATGTGATACTTATAAATTATTTTTACACAAATATAAATTAATCCTAAATGCTAATAAAAAACAAACATAACAACTACTATAGACAACTTACAAAGAAATTTAAGAGTGAACACAAAAAAAAAGAGAAAAGCGCAGGAATTTTGCAACACAGTCTTAGGTCATACAAGCAGGCAAAAGGTACAGCAAAAACAGACATCGTTAAATATCAAACATCATTCGTATATAATATATTGCAACTTACAATGCGTGACTTGGTTAATTGCGTTTGTGGCAGGCTTTCGTTCATTAAAAAGGTAAATGGTTCTAATAATAACCAAGAAAAAATATAACAATATGTATTAGTTACTCAGTTAATACGCAGACATTCTACGGACACCGCCGCGGCCTTCTGATCTCCTAGTACATTGCCGACTCCCAGCGACAAACCAAACGGATTAATTGCAACTACAACAAATGCTTGTCTAATTGCTTGATATGCCTTTCATTATTTTATAGGTATGAATAATTATGACGTAGAAACAATTAATGTAAATTACATTTTTATTATGGTCCTACTTCGTAATTTTGTCGATAAACAAGATGTGGATATGTTGCCTAATAAAAATGTCACTATTTTTTTTTAAAGTATCTGGAAATATAAGTTGAAAGTAAAATTGACGTATTTATTATTTTTTACGTTAGGCCAAGATAAAATCTGGATGTTCATTTTGTTATTTAGTTGTCGAAATTGTTTTCTAAATTGAGAATTTTTATTGTAGTCTGGCATTGCCGTCGAAAGGCTTCTTTCCCAAATAAATATAATTGTCCGGAAGGCATAAATTCACCCCAGCACATCAGTATGCATTTTTTAACAAACGCATATACTAACCCACATTATAATTTACTGCGAAAATGACCCCTGATAACCATAAAAGTAATTACACCTTTTTATTACCACAAATTAAGATTACAAAGCACTTGTTTTACATAAAAAAGTTATAATTTACACTCCATACGAATGAGTCGGCAAAAATAATTATGCAATATGCAACAATGCGTTGCATAAGTACTTAGGTCATCCTACAAGAAGTTACACCTTATGTAATATAAAAGGCCATATTGGTAGTTAGATTTTTCCTGTATGTCCGCCTTTAATGGATGTCCTACTAACGGAAGTTGTGGTTATTGTATGCAAAAAGGCTGGCTACTGGTTTAAGAGTCATCAAGAGCTTATAAGATTTGAGACAAATTAACTTATTTTTCTTTCTTCCTTTATTTTCGTTGGATTTGGATAGGTTCAAACAAAATTTTGTTTTGATTCTCTAGTATGGTGATTGTCATTAAGATACTTACATTCGTTTAGATTTTGGGAAAATAAGGCCTAATCTTTGCTAATCTGATCCAGATGGCCCTTAGGTCTATAGTCCGACTAACAAAAAAAAATCACACGTTCCCAATTATTGTAATCAATTCTCAGATGTAAAATAATTCATTAAAACTAGCTGCTAAAATCATTAATATTTACAAGATTTTAAGAAAAATGGGTTAAAACAGGTTATAATGACACAGAACACATAAAGGCACTTAGAATCTTTTAAGAATTAATTAGATAAAAAGTATAATTTGATGGAAAATAATATAACATGCCTTTAGCTGTTTACCATATCGGTTTCTCGAATAAATGATTAAACGGTATTTTACCTCATGTTAACCTTGCAAACATTAGTCAAAAACAGAACAATTTTCTCTTACTAGAATTAATAAATTCTAGGCCGACGACATTTGTCTGGTTGTCGATTATTCCTGTCTGGATACTTTTCAAGCAAACCAGCATAATTATGGATACTATTTAGTATTCATTGTTCTTAGAATCAAACGTATTGCCCCTTTCGTATCAATTAACATAAGATCATTGGACAATTTCATTGTAAAAACATGATTTAGAAGTCTTAACAAAACACTTATACTCCACGTTTTTTATACTACTACTTCATTTTTTTTAATGCCAAGAATGGCATAAAGCGTGGCGTTCACCTGATGGTAAGTGATACGACGGCTAATAAACATTAGCATGACCAAACAACAACTGGAATTACAAAGCAATGCACTACACTGCGCTCACCATCCTAAGACATAAGATGTTAAGTCTCAATATTACTCTGGCTACAATGTTCTTCAATCCCAAAACACATGCATTAACACTGCTGTTTGACAGGAGAGTCTCCAATGAAAGACTAGGTTTAATAAAATGAGCAACGCATATACAAAATCCATTACATTTCACATATGTCCATATGAATGCTCATTGTATCCATTGATATAAGCACCCATTCACAGGCCAGCCTATCACGTAACGTCATGGGAATTGCGTTTCGTATTAACACTTTATTTCCGTCATCAAATACTTTTACTTGCTCTTTAATGGCCTAGTGACTTAGATTAAGCCGTCAGTTATATGTTAAGCATTTATCATGTTGAATAGGGATTGCTTAACTAAGCATACAGTATTGCAAATAGTCGGATAATAATGAGTAATGCATTGTATCGCCTACAGCTTTCATTGAATGCTGTAATAGTATTCATGTTTATTTATTGCACACACATTGCAATTCCAATTTTCACCTTATGATGTGATGAAGGCTTATCGGTATAGTATCTTATATTCATAGACTTTGCATCATGATGCCCTGAATGTTATTCCCAACGCACCTCATGGTATTAGCCTAGAGTAAGTAATAAACCTGTTTTGTCAGTAAAATATTGTTCTATTCATGAGACAAGAAAAACTAACATATATGGTAATGTATATTTGTGTTATATATAAAGTAAGGCCTTTATATATTTATATTAAATATAAATCACGAAAGTATCTTATTTAAATGTATTCATTGTGTCAGCAATAAAACAGTAAAATTCCACGTTAGAGCTAAAATAATTTAATTAGTTTTGGTAAGAAAACAACCAGATTTTTAAAAATTCTATCCATAGTGGTGTATCTAAGATAAAAAAATAAAGAAATTAAGGACAGGATGTTAATCTGAAAGAGCCGTTAAGTTCTGAAGCTTGAACATTATGATGTGTCTCCAAAAGGGTAGACAGTAAAGTAAATAATGATAATGGAATGAATGAACTGTCAAAACTGTCTAAGGTTTAAAACTGTCTGAGAACTTTTAAATGCTTATGAATTGAAAAAAATAAAATAAAATGTCTTTATACAACCACATAAAGATATGTTAATCTTTTTGGCATTTTATAATTTCCATAAAAAAATGGGACATCAGACACCCAGATCTTCATTATCCTTAGATACATATAATTAATTCTTTTTTGGAATCCACATCATTTTCCTAAAATACTAGAACATTTCAGAACAAGATATCCCTTATCTGACGTATAAAGAACAATAAATCTAAAACATATACAAAAAAAATCGTTCTCATTTACGGTCCTCGCATAAAGATCTTAAAGCTATGATCATTGTTCTCCTGTCACCGAGTAGATAAACGCCTAATGCTTCTCCTTATAGCCAGATGTAAATATTTAAACATGTTAAAATAATTACACATTTTTTTTATTCGTATCTGACTTTACACCGAGCACCGAAAAAGCAAGTGGAAAACCCGTCGTAGTTTTTTTCTGTATTTTATGTTGAGGTTAGATTATATTGCTGTTCTGTGTTGTGTGTGATCTTGTGGGGAAATAACAAGCAAGGCGAAACATAGTATTAGTGACACATTTAAATATTCATTATATTTCATTTGGGTTCTGATTTTACCCAGTTTCAATCAAATCTGCATTATCTTGTCGACCGACGATAGTGACATGCAAATATGTCCTGTTTTGGGTTCACCGTTTATCTGGTTTTAATAAAGCCTGCATAACAATTGCGATTGACGAGAAAGTATCATTTCCTTCATATGGATAACCTAATTCAATTTCACTCACATCAATCTCTTGCACGTCGTAGTCACGTTTTTCTTCTAAGATCAAAATATATTTCTCAAAATCGTTCAAATCAATAACACTAAATATGATTTGTTTATTTGCCTCAACAATTTACAAGTATAAAACGATTATGTCACGAAAAATGACCTTTTTGCCTAGTTCCAACTTCCAGTTACGTAACCGCTAATTATAATGCAATGTCGTATTGTGTTAAATGTCCGATTGTTGTGGCTACGTCGACGGAAAATTAACACGGCCTTTCCTTGAAAGCAATGTAATTTTAGCCAATAAATTCTGTAATAACTTGGCACGATTTGGTTGAGTTTCTTAATTCTATATAATATTATAACACCACAAAGTTATGACAGAAATTAAAGGTATACAGCATAGCATATACATCATTACAATCACTATATAAAAACCAAATTTCAACTTATTAGAAATACTTTGATGTAATATAGTTTAATTGTTAACATACATAAACACCCGCCTTTTTTTCAGAAGGGGTAGGCAAATGTACTAACTAGTAGGACCCTTCCATTTCGCTTTATGTGATCTGTCCCACGGTATGATAGAGGCTATCGCTATATCGAGCACAAATTACTGGCTCCGAGCTGATGATAAATAGAAAAACCAATATCTCTTTGCCCGATCCGGGATTCGAACCCGAGACTTCAGCTTTGTAATCGTACTGTAGTATAACTGCGCCACCAAGGCAGACATTTTACACACGAGGCTTTAGATTTATCCTCAAGATTTAGTAGAGGCGCCCCTCGAATCATACAAAGTTCACACAGTACTTTTCCGTTCAAAAATATTGTAGAGAATATCGGTATGCCGCGCACAAAATATATTTTTTTAAACACGTAACTGATGAATACTGATTTATCCAATCTGGTAATCGGAAACCAGTACCTGAAAGTTCAAAGCTTCAACATGGTGCCGATATGCCAACGAGGCAATGAACGAGGGTATATTAGGTGTAAATAAATTATATTACCGATTTTGAGAGCAAAAGTCCTGTCCCACAAAAAAATATCCAAAATAAATATTTGTACGACAGTCGGCACGTAATGTGATTGTGTTTAAAAACTGGCATTAGCCTAACCATTTTGCTCCATGAGTACTGGCATAATTTAAATTATCTGAATACCTCTGTCACCCTTATCCTCAAAACGTCATTACAAATGGTCTTTTAAAGATTTGGTTAACTTTTTTAAAAACGTTCGTTACGCGTTTGAATTATCTCGCCACTTTGGGAAACTCAAATCAATTTCAACCACCGCAAATATCATTTCCTACGAATTATTATGATGACCTACCACAAATCAACGCTTCCCTAACTAGGTGACACTATTAACACATTTAAAAAGGCATCCATCCGGATTCGAATCCTGACCTCCTGACCGATGTCAATTCAATTAGACGCATATCGCAAACACGGCAGGAAGTGTGTACTTAGCATTGTCAAGTGGATGTTACATCGATGTGTTAAATGTTGTATAACATTTTGTTTGGTACTATTTATTTATTATTTTCGAGTGTCTGTTGTATGTGTATAAAAAGGCGAAATCAAAGCCTGCCCTCTAATTGAAAGTAAATTGAAGTTTCATAATTCAAAATTATTAACTACTAGTCGCCCAGCCCGGTTCTACCCGGGTGAAGATACTTTTTTGAAACTGTTCTATCGCCTACGTTCATCAAGAATTATGTTGGATTCTAAGGGTTAAAGAATTTTTCAAATCGGTCCAATAGTTTCAAATCCTATTTAATACAATCAAATTTCTTTCTTATAATATTAGTATATATGTTATGGGCCAAGTGATTAATGCGGGTAGTATTCATAATGCCCGGGCAGTATGAATATTGCCGAGCCATATCGGGCCAAGTGATTAATTACCAATGATTAAAGAATAGAGGGGATAAAGTATAAGGTCACGTGACGCGTACCATTTTGATTCACAAACATGGCGGCGGCTCCACCCCTAAAAATAGTGATACGCTAGTACCAAATTTTTTATCGATATCGATCATCAACAGTGGCATACGACTAACATTAATATAACATTTTTAATTTTTGCTTTACATCTCAATTGAGTATAAACAGGGGATTTTAGGACTTGACAGTCAAGTCTTTAAAGATTAAATCCGATAATAATAGGTCAATGTTTTGATATTTTTTTCATGCTATGATTTATTTCATGGGTAAGTTTTACCTGATGATTGGATTGGATTTGTCAAATAATACACACGTGAGATAAAATACAACTTTATTAATAGCTAGAATTTGCTTGCGACTTCGAATATACTACACTTTTTTCCTTAAGCACCAATTTTCACCATGTCAATATTTCTTTTGCCAAATTATAACTAAAATCTAAAAAAAAACAGACATTTAGCAAACAACAATGAAAATATGTACACTAAACTAACAACTTAAATATATAAATAGAAATAAAATATCTACACAAAATTAACAATTAAAATGTAAAAATAGAAATTAAACAATTAACTAAATAAACTGACATTATTGTGTTCTGTGACATGAACCATTGTAATTTTAAATGGCGATATAAAAAAAAGAAAAAAGAAGACAGTTCGTGTTGCTGACGAAGTTTCTTGCGCCACTTCTTCTTCACAGCTACAACACGTTCCGAAGCGGTGGTAGCAGAAATGAACAATCCAAAAGATCTTTTGAAAGACTATTTGAATAAATAATAATAATAATAATTAATCTTTATTTCATTACAACATGTTTACAACACAATAACACCCTGACTCCTGAACTAGGAAGCCCTGTATAACAGAAGTCAGTCTCTTTCGACAATTATTTATTTAACAGCTGTTTTATATAAAGAAATAAGAAACTCGAAAAAAAAAAAATAATTAAAAGACTTAATAAACTATGTAACAACACTAGATCGCCAAATGAAATGAACTTAAATTATAAAGAATATTTTGATTTTGAATAAAGGAATTGTAGCGGACATCGCGAACGAAGGCAGGAAATCAGCACTAGAATAAAAATATTTTTCGAATAATTCAATCAAACAAAAAAAACATAAGGTACATACATACATAAACATACAAGCGGTGAATAATGTGGACTATAGATTTTAATTTATGTATAAATATTGACTGCCTCAGTGGCGTAGTTGTATTATGGTACGGCTACAAAGCTGAGGTCTCAAGTTCGAATCCCGGGTCGCACAAAGTGATATCGGATTTTTCTATTCATTATCAGCACAGTCAGGAATTTGTGCCCGATATTGCGATAGGCTCGCCACCCACAACATCGTAGGACGGAACATACAAGGCGAAATAAATAAATAACACCCAACAGTCACATACATAGTCCTGACCCCACATTAAGATCGAGTCTTGTGTCGTGGGTATCAGGAACTACGAGAGACTTTTCGGTCTCACAAACACACAGACCCGAGAGAAATATTTGTGGGCCGCACAAACATTTCTCTCGGTGCGGGGATCGAACCCGCGGCCTCTCGATTCACAAACGGCGTCTTACCGCCTGCGCCACGGAGGCTGAAATGTGGGTGTCCTGGTTGCACCTCTGCCTACCCATTCTGGGAAAAAGGCGTGAGTTTATGTATGTATAAATATTAATATTATGATAAATTTATTTGTAACAAAACTAATAAAAATGCAACTGCTACATAAACAATAGTAATATGATGTATTAAACATTTTGATCTTAGTGTGGGGTCAGACTATGTATGTGACGGTTGGAGGTAATTATTTCTTGATATTCCTAAAAATATACTTATACTTTACAATTATCGTTACTTTTTTAGTCGCCATAATGTAAACATATGACCAACTAATACTAATTTACATGATACAACCGTTACAAGGTTATACCTGTCGAGACAAACACCCAGTTGCATCTAATACATTTCGTTCATTATTACGTTGCACCATTCTTTGCTAACATCAAAAATACCTATCAGGATATTTAATACATACCAAATAAAATAAAATAACATAGGTAGATTTTTATTGCTATTATTTGACTGAGGAAAATCATTATGTCTCACTTAGAATTCAATCAATGAATATGAAAGTGTTGGTTAAGATAAACAATTATAATAATTAATAATAAAAGTTGAAGTGGCAATGGGCAGGGCACATAGCGCGGAGATCTGATGACCGATGGGGTCGGAAAGTGCTCGAATGGAGGCCGCGTATCGGAAAGCGCAGCGTAGGACGTCCACCCACACGATGGTCCGACGACCTGGTAAAGGTCGCGGGACGTCGCTGGATGCAGGCTGCCTCCAACAGGTCTCTGTGGAAATCATTGGGGGAGGCCTATGTTCAGCAGTGGACTTCCTTTGGCTGATGGATGGATGGATGGATGGAATCACTTGGCCCATAACATATACATAAGTTAAGAACTATAAAGGATATCATCAAATCTTGTGTAAAAAAAATAATGATAATTAAATACAATTAATAGTTAAACACGTACTTAACCATGAACTCATGTGAAGTATCAGCGGGTATTAGAAGCTACGAAACACTTCAATCTCCCTACACATCGACCCGGAACAACGGAGACTGTCAAACATTACATGAAATGATCATAATATGAAATGTGATATTCTATATCTACCTATTAGAACAACAAGGCTTAAAAGTATAGGGACAGTCTAAATAATTAATTATATTAATTGTAAATATTTACGGCCTTATTCATAAACAGTTTTTAAACATAATTTAGCTATCTAATGTTATGGCCCTTTCGAACATCTATTGAATTAAGTTTGAGCGAAGAAGACAAAAATTCGATTGCTTTAGGTAATAGGTTTTATAACTTTCCATGAATCAGTTATTCTAAGCCTAATTCTCACGGTTGTTAATGAAATTGACTAACTCTTCATTAACTTTCACTTCGCCTCACTAAAAACTCTATAACATTACTAATTGAGTTGACAACCCTATTAAGCCACAATAACCTTATCTAAACAGCAATGGTACGGTTAAACGAAAAAGTCTTATACGCATTAAAACTAATTTAAAGTATTTTATCGCAATTTTTGGTTAATATGTATATGACAGTTGTAACTTTGTAACACTAACTTTTATGTTTCACCTCATTCCGCCATATGGGCCAATTCAAAATTAAATTATATTAAACCAATGCAAAACAAAATTGTTAAAAGGAACCAAAAACTGTGATAAAAATCAAGTTTTGTGCTACGTGTAACATTCGCATCAACAAATAATAACAATTTTGTCAGCTACCGAGGCGCAGTTGGTTACTAGCCTGCGAAACGAGAGCTGCGGGTTCGATCCCCGCACCGAGAAAAATGTTTGTGCGGCCCACAAATATTTCTTTCGGGTCTGGGTGTTTGTGAGACTGAAAAGTCTCTCATAGTTTCCGATACCGATGACACAAGACTTGAACTTAGTGTGGGGTCCAGACTATGTATGTGACTGTTGGGTGTTATTTATTAAGTTTGAGCAAAGAATACAATATATGCGATAGCTATAATTTTACTGTGTATCACTGAAGCCATAACTCGTGTACATCTAGAAAAATCACAGAAAATCGTGTTCAACACTGACGAAATTTAATTATCTAAAGTGCAATATTAAACTGCATTTTTGCAACGGTATCATTAGGTCGCCAGACTAGTTGTCTCGCCCTGTTTGCGACCGGTTCGCTCCATTCCTCCGTTGCGTAATTTCGCATTTCCATTGTCACACTTTCAATTATTATTTAATTATTGTTATTTCTGAAGTTTTTCTTTTGTTATCGATAAGATTATTTTGTGTTGTAACAAAGATGTTAAGAAGACAAGAACGAAAACTCTCTGTTTTAAAACAAAACAAAGAAAAAAACTCTAATAAAAGTATTTTACTTTTGCACATGTATACGTTGCAATGACATTTTAAATAGTATAGCAGAACCCCTGTTTAGCTGTAACTATTTATACTAAAGAAACTACTAAAAGTATGAAAATAAATACATAACTACATTTTAAGATTCTCGCCACAGTGTGTCTATGAGTAACACGTGTGTCTTGAATTTATTTTTCCTTATCGCAATTCGATTATTTTTATTTTGTTAAATTGGAACGATTGTGAATTATTGTTTAGTTATTTGTTTTGTTTTATATATTACTTTATGTTTGGTAGTTATAATTAAGTGTTGTGTTTATAGTTTTGTTTAAGTGTTTGTTTTTTTTTTATTTGTTTGTCAACAAGTTGGTAAGTCTACCTTCATAATGAATTATGAACGAAATAAACCTCCTGACCCTCCCGACATTAATATGCCGTTATCCCCATCGCCATCTGCCCCTCCTTCTTACCCTAACAACTTAAATCCCCTTTCGCAAATTGCAGAAGTTGCGTCTAGCATGCTAGAAAATGATAATTCTGTTTCTCATGCAAACGTGTCGAACAAACGACCGGCAGGTGATGACAAACAGATAAATATCCGTCCATCGAAGCAGTCCAAAAGCTTTATCGGAAGAACGAGGTACAATGCTGAAGATAGGGCTCCTTTTCTGGTACATGTGTCTCGGATTGAATCTCAACCTAATTCTGGCGCCTTTCTTCATCCAGTAACTTTCGGACTATTTCTTTACAACCAAAACATTCATAATATTGTAAGAGATGGCGTGAAAAGAATAGGGAGAAATCGTGTCTCCGTTGAGTTTGCTTCTCCTCAAGATGCAAACTCATTCCTAACGAATCCCATTTTAGCAAAACATAAATTCAATGCTTCAATACCGACCTTCAATGTTACCAGAATGGGAGTTGTCTCTGGAGTTCCAACTGATATGGACGAAGAGACAGCAAAAAAGTATATAACCGTTCCACCAGGTTGCGGCCGTATCCTTAAAATTAAACGGAATAGGCGAAAAACTACCAGAGACGGGGTTTCAGAGTGGAAACACACTGAGACCTGCGTTCTTACTTTCGATGGGCAAATTCTTCCGATAAGAGTTAATTGCTGCTATACGTCCCTCCCGGTTGAACGGTATATACTTATATATCCCACAATCCAATGTAGGAAATGCTGCAGATATGGCCATGTAGAAGATATGTGCAGGTCCAAGCCTCGCTGTATCAAGTGTGGGCAGGACCATCCTGGAAATGGCTGTGATGTCACGGAGAGTGATGCTTTCTGTGTGCTGTGCTCTGGTGAGCACTTTGCGAATAGCAAAGGATGCCCAGAGTATGGCAGGCAGAGAACCATTAAAATAACAATGGCGGAGAAGAGCATATCGTACGCTGAAGCCAATAAAATGACCCCAGTTACATCATCCACACGTAGTTACGCGGACACTCTCAAATCTACTCAAGCCCAAGCTTTCCTCTCCCACCGCAAAACCGTTTTCCGCCAACCTAAGGCTCCTATACCCTTATCCCCAGCTTATGACAAAGTTGTTCATCTTAATATTGTTAACCCTCTAAAATCTTCACAGCCTAATGGCTGTGCACTGAATACATCCTTAGACCCTACCATAATTGACTTAATAACCCAAATTTTAACCCTACTTCTATCCACAAATTCTTCCCAATATCATAACACTCCATCATCATCCAAACAACCGTCCAACATTGCCCATGAACTTTTAACAACTTTACTTAGTTTTAAAAATGGCTCCGCCACTAAAATTTCTCCAGTGGAATATGAAGAGCGTGCTGCATAAGAAGCACGACCTGATATTCCTGCTAAATAAATTTAAACCAATGGCTTGTGCTATCGCTGAGACTTGGTTGCGTCCAAGCCTTAGCTTCCGTGTACCACAGTACAATATTTATAGAAGCGACAGACCTGATGGCTACGGAGGTTCTGCCCTCCTAATAAATAACCGACTCCCTTTTGTAACATCCCCTTTACCTCCCTTTATAGGAGATATGAACTTAACAGCAGGCACAGCAAACGGCATTACCGTGGTCTCTATTTATATCGCCCATCCCGATCGTAACTTTCTGCCCATAATCAAAACAACTTTTGAAAATTTAAGTAGGCCATTATTGATTATGGGTGATTTTAATTGCCATCATTATAGATGGGGCTCCGATCACTGCGATCCCTTCGGAACAGGCTTGGTGGAAATCCTAGACGACCTTAATCTTTGCATCCTAAATAATGGTTGTCCCACTCGCCGAGTCTCACCCGGCCAAAGGAAAAGTTGTGTCGACCTTTCTATTTGCTCTCCAGATATTGCAGTATCTGCCTGTTGGCAATGCACAGATCTAACTCATGGAAGTGATCACTACCCCACAATCATCTCCTTCGCTCATCGAACGTATCTAGAAAAAACGTTTCCTCCTTTATTAAAATATAATTTATCAGACCCAGACTGGTCCAAATTCGCATCTCTTTTAGACCATAAAATCACTGCACTTCCTAAAATAAATGATCCAAATTTAACAAATATTGACCAATCTCATGTAAATACCTGTTGTGAACAATTTGTGCGGGCCTTAAAGTCTTGCGCTGATTCCTGTTTTCCAATTAAAAATAGTGATAGGCACAAAATTCCATCTCCACCATGGTGAGATCGGGAATGCACCTTAGCTATTAAAGAACGCATTGCCGCAGAGAGGAAATACAATAGTGATATGAGCACCCCAAACCTGCTGAACTATAAACAAGTATATGCAAAATCGAAAAGGTTACTGCGAAGAAAGAAACGTACGGGTTGGATGAATTTCTGTAACTCTTTATCACCTTCTACTCCCTCTACCGTAGTTTGGAAGAGAATATATAGATTTAGGTCTGATTGTTCTCCCTCAATCTCCTCTACCATCTCCCGGGAGACTGCCAGTCTGTTTTTTAATAAAATTTGTCCTCCTTATGTACCATCATTGCAAGAAACCCACATCATCCCCGTATTTACATCCGAAGACCCACACGATGCACCTTTCACTATGGAGGAACTTGATTTGGTCCTTGGCAGTGTTCGGGATTCCTTATTCTTTTATAGTGCATTCCGGCATACATGCAAAGAAATATTTTTTAGAAATGGTACATTTTTGTTATTATTATGGTATAATACCAAAAGACTGGAAGTTACAAATTATTATACCAATCTTAAAACCTGGTAAACACGCAGATAATCCCAACAACTTCAGACCAATTGCTTTGTCGTCGGTCCTGGCCAAAATTGTGGAACATCTTATTAAAAACAGGTTGGAGTGGATTGTTGAGTCTAGAGACTTACTTCCAAAGTCTCAATTTGGATTCCGGAAAGGACTGGGTACCATGGATAGCGTTGGAGTGTTAATAACCGACATTCGAGTTGCTCTCTCCAAAAATGACTCAGTAGTCGCTTCCTTTTTAGACGTATCTTCAGCATATGACAACGTCCTCCTTCCCATTCTCAGGCATAAATTGCACCAGCTGAGTATCCCGGCAAGGATGGCCCAGTGTATATGTCTTATGCTTATGTCAAGGTCTCTGACTCTGAGAGTCCCTGGTGAGCAATTTTATCAGAGATTAACGTGGAGGGGCTTACCTCAGGGTTCGGTACTAAGCCCTATACTATATAATCTCTATACAGCTGATGTTGAGACCTGTCTAAATTATAACTGCCACATCCTACAATACGCCGACGATCTAGCGTTGTATGTGAGGAACAAATCAATTCAGGATGCAGCCACATCTCTATGACTTTCTTTGCAATCTCTGAACTGTTGGCTTTTAAGACATGGCTTGAACCTCTCAGCCCAGAAAAGCTCTGTGGTTATCTTCTCCCGGAAATAACAGCACCCGTCGATTCAAGTAAGCGTAGACGGCAACGCTATACCGATCGTTTCGAAAGCAAAATTTTTGGGCGTATATTTGGATTCCAAATTAAATTGTGTAAACCATATTAATCATTTAATTAAAAAATGCGAACGAGTTGTCCCCATGCTAAAAGTACTAGCTGGTGTTTGGTGGGGGGGCACACCCATTCACAATGAAACTACTGTATAATGCCCTAGTGAGAAGCATAATGGACTATGGGACGTTCCTCATGATTCCATGCAACAAGGGTGCGCTATTGAGACTGGACAAGTTGCAGGCTAAATGCCTCCGGATTATATCTGGTTGCATGAAGTCCTCTCCAATTAATGCGTTACAGGTCGAGTGTGCAGAACCACCGTTATCACTAAGGAGACAATACCTGGCCACCCGCTTTTGGGCTAGAATTAGTGGCAAAGGCTCCCACCCACTGCAAAAAAAAATTGGAGAACTAAATCAAATTTGCAATGAAGCACCTTATTGGATTCATAAAGAGATCCCCCTTTACCTTCAATCCTATCGATCCCTTGCAAATTTAGAGGGCCCAATAATTAAAACACACAGGCTCCCTCTATTTAACATCCAATACGAAATTCTTTGCTATAGACCTGAAATTATCTTAGATATTGGCCTCTCTAAACACACTGTGTCAGCGGATCGGATTTTTAATGCCTTGGTTGGAGAACGCTGGAATGACTATCACAGATTTTTTACTGATGCATCTAAATTCACATATGAAGAATATACAGGTTCTGCCGTTTTCTATCAAAATTTAAACATTATCTTACAATTTAAATCCCCTAAGGAATCATCAGTCTACACAGGAGAATGCATTGCTATTTTAGAAGCATGCAACTATATAGAATCCCATAATATCCATAAGGGTGTTATATTCACTGATTCACTGAGCTGTCTTAAAGCTCTGGGTCAAAATCCTTATAAGGATAGATTACATAACTCCCTGCTTTTAAATATTAAAAAATGTTTATACTCTTGTTCAAGACAGGGCAAAACAGTGCATTTAACATGGATCCCTAGCCATTCAGGTATAGGAGGTAATGAGTGTGCAGACAGACTAGCCAAGAATGCAATTTCTTCAGAAGCATCCGACCTAAAGCATTTTGTTCACCATAACTATGATTTACTAAGCCTTGCTCATAGGACTTTGTTGATATTGTGGCAGGACCACTGGAACAAATCTGCAATGCATAAAGGCAAACATTACATTACTTTGACAGCCTCCGTGGCGCCGTTGGTTAGACGCCGCCTGTGAAACGAGAGGCCGCGGGTTCGATCCCCGCACCGAGAGAAATGTTTGTGCGGCCCACAAATATTTCTTCCGGGTCTGGGTGTTTGTGAGACCGAAAAGTCTCTCGTAGTTCCTGATACCCACGACACAAGACTCGATCTTAGTGTGGGGTCAGGACTATGTATGTGAGTTGTTGGGTGTTATTTATTTATTTATTATTTATTACTATGCCATACAATCAACCATACCACCTAAACCTTGGTTCTACAAATTTAAAAAAGTGTCCAAACCTGTCATATCAACTGTTTCCAGAATTCGTATAGGCCACTGCTCTTCCCCGGTATTCTTAAACAAAATTCGGGTTCGGGACTCGTCTCTTTGCGAGTGTGGGTTGGACGATGGTACTTTGGAGCATATTTTCTTTAACTGCTCTAAAAATACCTCCTCATTTGATCTTTATACTCATTTAACATTTTTGAACATTCCCGTCCCTATTAACTTTCCTTCTCTTTTGACCCACTCTTCTCCTCGACTTTTTGAAGCTATGATTTCCTTCATAAGATCTAACGCCATCCGTCTGTGATCTTGAAATTTGATGCGTGTTGTACTGTGGTATTCCTATCTTTTATAACATTTTAACAACTATATATTATATTTCAAAGTTTTTTTTATATATACTACGTGTGATTGTGTTTGTTCTAGCATTTATACTAACTACGTCGCCATAACTTCATTCATAAAGTTCACTATCGAACCAACTTAGTAATGTAGTAGGTCATTCCACCAAAAATCATATCACACACGAGTTCTCATCGCACATCTGACATTGGCAGAATTGTCGACATCGGCATAACTTGCCAGAGAGGAAAAAAAAAAACAAAAAAAAACTACATTTTAAATTGTTTCTATTGTATTCAGCGTAATGAGATCATAACAACATGCTTTGAGAAGCTATTTTTGCTACGTTATTTATTTGTATCTTAGACACGGTATAGGTAATAAGATAATTGCATTCGTCTGAATAGTACGTAATGATTGTTAACTTGTTACTACATAGCAATTGTGAATGCAGTAACTGCATGGACTAACTCATAAAGTACTACTAATAATACTGATAGTTATGAATCGATATCGTCATCTCAACCAAAAGACCACCATTGCAGGATATAGGTTTGGAGATTGTCTAGCCATCACACCCACTACTGTAACTCCTGTAGGCCAGGATCGAAAGTGACATGCATGACACCGAGCAGTGAAGCGCCTCGAGGCTCCGGAAATGTCTAACTAATCTTTAACCCGCAACGAAATCAATCAGAAAGTTAAATTAATAGGAGGAGTTGGATATATATTGTATAGGGTACAGTTCTCCCGTAAAGGGGTTTTTCATTCCCATCATTGGCGAGCGCAACATGGGATTTGATATAATATTACCGTCTTTTTTTTTTTTTTTTTTTTTTTATTGCAGTGAATGGCGAGACGAGCAAGCCGTTCGCCTGATGTTAAGCGATACGACCGCTCATAAACAGTAGCAACATTCCACTGCGCTCGCCATCCTGAGACATAAGATGTTAAGTCTCAATATGTCCAGTAGTTGCTCTGGCTACAATGTCCTTCAATCCGAAACACAACAGTGCATTTAAGCAGTGTTGTTTCATAGCCTCTCACATATGAGAGACCTACCACCAGTAAATAAGTCTTAATTCATTTACCGTGCTATAAAATACAAAAAGCCGTGCCGTACGCGACAACGAACAAAAACAATGAAGTGAGATTAGAATCTTACTAAATAAACCCAAATGTCATAAACCGTTTTAAGTTTTAATTAAACAAAAAATCTAATCGTTTCGTTTCGATTACGCTGTAATACTTTTGTAACAGTTTATGAAACTATTAGTAAACAGCACTTAGGTATTATACTAGAGCGGATATCGGGAACAAAATCTCTGCGTATTGTGCGTGCACACGGGAATCCAGTGAAGCGGGAGAGAACATTTATTACAGCGTAGGTGTGACAGATAGAAATAGAAGGAGCGGTACGGTATCGTTCATTTTGTTAGAAACATTTTGTTTGCAGTGCCCCCTCTAGTATAATATCTCAATGGTAAACAGTAAGATACTGAGGTCAGTAAGAAAACGAATTAACAACTTCAAGCTTGTAACTGGTTAGAATGTAGGACCCCGTTCTTTAGCTTCCGACTATATCTTAATAAATAAATAAATACCATTGAAATAAAACTATTATTTACGGATTTTATCGCGAATTAAGTTTTTCTTTTTTTACATTTTCGACTTCCCGACCTTTCGATTACTTTACAGCTTTCGTAGAAAGATAATGACAGAGACATTAGAATGTTTAAAAAGATATGACGTGGGGCCATCAGAACTAAAGTTTTTATTATTGTATCTTATTCAATTACAGCTTGTAAATAATAGTCAGGCTCGTTTATAAATAATATAAACTAAATAAACTAAATTATAAAAAGAAAAGATTTGTTTTTTGGCTGCATTGAACAGGCTCTGAAACTACTCTAACTCAACATTATCTCTGATGAACGTAATGATAGAATATTTTCAAAAAGTGTAATTGCACCTAGACTAGTCAGGCAGCGCTATTTACATTAAAAAAAATTTTACTATAAAAGACCGATAATTCTGTGAAATGTTTATTGCTTACACTCCTCGCTGTTCAACGCTAATCAATATTCTGTTAAAGTACTTTCATATTAAATATAACAAATAAACTTGTAACAAAGGTATTGGAAGGTTTCTTTGTTCAAACAGCGTTGAAAGACGTCGTGCGCGTATTGAATAACAAACATCAAGCATTTGCATTTGCTGGAACTTGGTAAAAACAGTTACCGATCACCAAGTTGGACTTAACAAGCTGCATTAATAACAAGGTTTTTATTCCATTGACTGGTGGATTTCAAACTTTTCTTTTACGGCCGTTCTCTATATCCTATCTATCTTTAACAAGAGGTTAAAATGGATATCGTTACTATGTCGATACCACTGTATGCTTCAATAAACAAAGATAGACATACAATATTATCTTGCTTAGATATGTATAAATGTATGCCCCTTATCTAAATATCTCTGTCTTTCTTTACTCAAGCAAAAAATGAATCGAAATTTCGAGAGAAATCTCTTGTTAAAGATAGATAGATTATAGAAACTGGCCGTTAGAGATATGTTTTCATATCCTTTTTTATATTTGTATTATAAAAGCTTTGTTGTACACCAAAATTATAGAAGCTTACAAGGCACTTAAAAACTAAAGGTATCGTTGCCATAGGTGGCCTTATCGCTAACTGCAATCTCTTCCAAGCAAGCCTTCATCTTCTTAAGAGAGAATGTGGATAAAATTCTAGTATTTTCTTTACAGTAATATAATATGTCTACAGAAACACCTCGCATTATGTGCATTTGGGTTCTAAAGTTACCTTATTTCATTGCTGACATGCTGACGAGCAATTCAAGGGTATTGTTAGAAGTTAAATGCCCTTTTCGTATTTTTTATTCCATTAGCTGATGCTACGATTCTTTTGTAATATTAGGTAACTTACGGAAGCAAACAAAATGACTCTTTACATGGTAAAAAGAGTACACATAAAAATTGGCGATGCACATTGCGCGGTAATCTAACTACAAGTGTCCCAAACAGGGCTCGTGGCCTCTTCGATACTCAACTCAATACAGCTGATTCCATATCAATGCCGACTTTTATCCCTTCTAATCATAAATGTCCTGACGTTAATCCCTACAAATCTTACCACCAGCACTAAGCTGAATGGCATTCGCTACCCACATGAGTTGGCGTGTTCTTGTCTATTCCGATGCGCGTTGAGTGAAAGTGAGCAACGGAGCGGGGCGCGCCGCGGATTGATATGTGTGCGTTTCTATTGCATTATATCCTAACATAGCTTCGCACGCGGCGATCGTTGCTTTGGAGATAGATGGCTATACACCTTCCATCTTATTTCCTTCTTCCTTTCTTTTGGCATCCTACTTTAACGATTCAACTAGACAACTCCTTCTACTACTACTACTTACTACTTGCTTCTTCCTCTATTATTTTGACAGCCTCCGTGGCGCAATTGGTTTACCCGCGGCCCTGATAAAATGTTACAAACAAAACAAATATCTATGAGATCCATGTTATGAAATCATGACATTCACAAATATTTGCTTCGAGTCTGCGTGTTAAGAGACAGAAAACTAGTGTTATGTGGATACCTTCAACATAAGACTTGCACGTACATACAATATACATGTGTGTATGTGAATGAAACTCTTTGAACCCCTCATTCAATTTTGTATTATGTATTTGTGGTGACACCAATTTGCTTTAGGATCTGTGATACATGCTTTGTAGACTAAAACCATAAAACGGTAACAGGTTATTAGAAATATTATACCGGGTATCTCAAGACTGCTACCGAAAACGAAGCCGGTTGGTAGTTTTAGTGACTACAAACACAATGCAACTAAAAATTTCGCAAAGAAACGCGACAATTATTTTTTATGATTTTTTAAATATCGTCATTTTTAGGTGGTAAATCCATAGTTTTTGCTAAAATAATAATTTAAACTCTTTTATACCTTAGAGTATTAATAAATAAAAGGGTATACACTATTATTTTAGGAAAAAATGTATTTACCACCCAAATATGGTCATAGGAAAAAAATATTAAAATAAAATTGTCGCTTTTTTTGCAACTTTTTCTATTGCATTGTGTCTGAAGTCGCTTAAACTACCACCCGGCTTCGTTTTCGGTAGCAGTCTTGATATACCCTATATGTGTATTAGGGTGTCCCTTAAATTTATAGTTCAATATATTTTGACGCATATCTTCTTAAAACTTCGTATTAACCCAATATAGCATAGAAAAAAATATAAGCCCGTTTTACAAACAATAACCCGTGCCGACTTGCAATTTAAAGGTTTCCATACAAGTTACGCGAGTACCGGCGCAGCGACCTGTAACTATACGTTTCTTTTGTCATTTTAAGCGAGATTTTTAAGATTGTGAGTGGGCGTTTTATTGTTTATTACATTAATAATGATGTTAGTGGAATTACGAGGTGATAAAACAAATATTTTTCTAATCGGAACGCCTATCCATCAAATGAATGGTGCAAAATTGACAAGTTTTCGTTTGAAAGTGCAAATCTTGTGATTCGGGATTGCATTATATTTTGGGAAAAAGCCAGAATACCCACAAAGGCATTACCTAATTGTGTGGAGAAACTTCTGATTTGTATCACGTTTGGAGAAATGAAAAAAAATATATAATTAAGAACACTCAAGACTCACGAAATATTCAACCACCGTGACAATAACTTAAATATACCTAGAAAAAACAATTCGATATTGCGAATTTGAGAGAATAAAAATAGAGGAAGACCAAGTATTTTGAAGAAACAGAGAGAGCCAGGTCGATCGGGATGCTAAGGTGGTGTGGACAAAAAAAAAGGGCATAAAAGAAGAAAAATCTAGACAAAGACGATTGGAAAAAGAGGAAAGAAAATAAGACACGATTACAGCAAACTGATTGAACTAGGTGTAATGGTTTTGGGAGGTGATCCAACAAATAAACTAAAACTCAGGCCTCCTGAAGTTATGCATCAGGTACGATGGATAACGAAAGCCTCTTTAAAAATATGTTTGCATTAGTCACAATTCCGAATGATTGCAAAGGACAAAAATGCTCTACAAGATGTTTGTTTATTCATCGTCACACTGTATGTTAAAACCTGGGCTCGAATGCACAGTGGCGATTACGAGTAAAGCACCTAGTCAAGATTGGTGCTCCTTGAAACTTTTCAAAGATTACGAAAAACTAAACAATAAGTAAGTTTAGCAATCACTTGCGGCGTTTATGCGGGATACAGTATTTGTTTTTTTTTTTTTTTGATAATGAAGTTGACAATCACACAAAAGAAAAATGATCGCCAACTTAAAAAGAAGTAATATCTCAGATTCAAGCAAATGCTATGTCTCACCGAGGAAGACCGGGTAGGTCTTGCTAAAAGCTATTTGGAAAGTTTTTTTAGTTTGTATGTCATTTTGGTGTGTTTTTAGGTGTTATTTCTTGTTGTTATTTAATCAGTTGTTTTTTTTTTAATTCATATAAATCTTTTGATGAATTCGTTTAGGAGATGAGCAAATAATTTCAATCTCGGTTACAGATCGACGACAGTTTTCTCCAGAAGGATGACGAAGAAGTCATCATCATTCCGAAGTTCTTGGGACGATAACGCAAATTTTCTGGGATCTAAATGGAAAATAAGTTGTTTGAAAGTTGTAAATGACACTGCCGAAAGAAAATAAGACAACTAATGCAAGATTTAAATTGATTGATTTATTACTGCTAAAGAAGAGCAACTTTGTATCCAGATTGTAAATAATCTACGCTAAAAAGAATTTGAATTATAATATATGTTATTATTTTGTGTATTTACATAAAGCTTTACTATTATATTGTTTTATTATTCCCAAAGTCATTATATGTTGCATTTATATAATTTTTACACTAGGCGAAAATATCACGAAAAAGTACGATTTTTTATAAACTTTGAAGCTCGGTCGGCACGGTTTACAATCAAGCTAGAATTAAAATAAAAATATATTTAAGTATGTTTTAGCATTTATAAAAAATATAGAGGGTATGCATTTCAAATATAAAAAAAAATTTTTTTTCGTCCTATAAGGGACACCCTAAATTGTGTATACTGTAAAATATAAATTGAAGCAATAGCTTGTGAGGGGTTGTTGCGTGGATGACAAAATAAAATCGCTTAGAAAACTGGAGTAATTTATTAGAACTTTACACCGTATATATGTACACTTTTTGGGTATCGCAAGTAATGCTTAGTCAGAGCCGCGCATATTATGTAGCGACGAATAGCGTCAGCCTAGTGTCCAAGTGTGTCGCACCACGAACCACGCTTTGTGGCGCCACCGTCGCAGTGAGATCGGCGGAGCGGGGGCGCATGCGGACTGTGGTAACATAAATACGTCGCGGTGCGAATTCAGCCTTTAGTCTGGAACTAAGCGTCGATGCGTGATGATGCTACCATGCAGCTACAGTACTCCCCCTCAAGCGAAGCGTACTGGTTTTTTCACTATTCTCCCGGATCTTGTCTTCTGCGGAATGTTATTACATGTCGGTGCCTTTTCCATAGATTTATGACTGAGAGGAGAGACTTGGTCGTTGCAATGTTCTTCCATATTCAATGTATATGCCGGTTTCAAGCGATCAATTGAAACATTAACCACGCGCGTAGGCAGTCGTATCTTGAAAAATTTGTCGTTCCTCTCTATGACAGGGTAAGGGCCTTCATAAGGGCGTTGTAGAGGTTTGCGCACACTGTCTACTCGCAGGAAAACTGATTCGCATTTATCTAGATCCTGGTGAACAAATATATTTTTTGAGCTGCGGTGAGGAAAGTAAATTGGCGTCATCTGCGTTATGACCTTATATAGTTGATCTACGTAGTTGTAGTCCATATTTGTTCGTTTAGGTGATGGTGCTACAAAATCGCCTGGGAGTCGTAATGCTTGTCCGTATGTTAGCTGAGCTGCACTTGTGTTGGTGTCGCTACGCATGGCGGTGCGCAATCCCATTAATACGGTAGGTAATTCTGCGATCCATTTGTTGCTGGTAGTGAGTCTTGCCATGAGTGCGGATTTCAAGGATCGATGCCATCTTTCGATAATCCCATTGCTTTGCGGGTGATACGCTGTGGTACGGTTTTTTTCAGCGCCGACTAATCTTGATAGTTCGTGGAACAGCTGGCTTTCGAATTGTCTTCCTTGGTCAGATGTGATAGTAACGGGAGCGCCAAAACGTGTTATCCACGCCTCGTAAACGACTTTGGCTACAGCTTCAGATGTGATACTTTGCATCGGAATAGCCTCGGGCCAGCGAGTTGCGCGGTCAATCATGGTAAATAAATAACGATGTCCGTCGACTGATGGAGGTAGCGGGCCGACTATGTCGATGTGTAGATGTTGAAAACGGTCGCTCGGCGGAAACGATGCGTGTGTGGTGTAGGATCTTAGATCGTTGACAGTCTGTGCATGCTTTAGCCCAGTGGCCGATATCTGCGTTCATTGATGGCCAGAAGTATCGCTCTTGTATGATTTTTCGCGTGGCTCTAATTCCGGGATGACTTGTGTTATGCACCGCGTTGAATGCGGGGCGGCGGAAGTCAACAGGTAAATAAGGTCGCAAATTGCGTGTTGATGTCTCGCAGTAGATGTGCTTGTCCGTCATAGGTACAACGATCCTTTGGAGAGTTATATTGGGCTGCTTTACTAGCTCAGGTATGGTCGAGTCGTGTTCTTGTGCCACTGCTAGTTTAGCGTAATCGATGGATGTGGGTGTCTCGATAGCCTCGATCCGTGATAGTGCGTCTGCGACTACATTGTCTAACCCACTCACATGACGCACGTCGGTCGTGAATTCGCTGATGAAGAGTAGTTGGCGAGCTCGGCGTTGGGTCTCGCTGTTCGACGGCGGCTTGTTGAACGCGTATATTAGAGGTTTGTGGTCTGTATAGATAATTAATGGTCGTCCTTCAAACATTTTTCGGAAGTGTTTTACAGCCATATATACTGCTAACAACTCTCTGTCAAAGGTGCTACACCGCTGTTGCGTATCGGATAATTTCTTCGAGAAGTAGCCAATCGGAGCCCATTTCTTCTTTGTTTCTTCGTTGCAGTACAGCGCCTGCGCACTTGTCCGATGCATCGCACATAAGCGATACTGGTTGCTCGGAAGACGGTGACGGGTGAGCGAGTAAGGTTGCGTTTTGGATGCTAATCTTACATGCTTCAAATGCGTGTGATGCTTCGTCTGTCCATGGTATTTTGGACTTGTCGCGCTTCTTGGAGTTGTGAAGGAACGCGTTGAGTGGTGCTTGTATGTGCGCTGCGTTGGGAATGTTGTCACGATAAAAGTTGACCATTCCCAAGAACCGACGCAATTCTTGCACGGTTACTGGCTTCGGATATTCCGCGATGGCCTTAATTTTTTCGTACGGTGGCTTAATACCCTCGCTGGAGACATCGTAACCGAGGAATGTGACGTTTTCCTTTCCGAAGACACATTTTGACGGATTTATTGTTATTCCGTATTCATCTAACCTTCGCAGAACGGCACGGAGATCTTCATAGTGTTGATCTATGTCTTTCGATGCCAGTATGACGTCATCAATGAAAGGGAATGCGAAATCGAAGCCGTTGAGTACTTGATGAATAAAACGTTGGAATGTTTGGCCAGCATTTTTGAGGCCGGGGCACATTCGCGGAAATTCGAATAAACCGAATGGCGTAGTTATAGCAGTCTTCTCAATATCTGGACCATAAACGGGTAACTGCTGATACGCACGGTTCAAATCTAATGTGGTGAATATTTTCTTGTCGTTGAGAAGGTATGTGAAATCCTTAAGACGTGGCACCGGGTAGCGATCTGGCAGTGTGACGGCGTTAAGTCTTCGATAGTCGCCACAGACACGTAAGTCTCCATTCTTCTTCGGTACCACATGCAAAGGGCTTGACCAGGGACTTTTGCTAGGACGGCAAAGCCCCTGCTGCATCATGATTTTAAATTCATTTTTGACAGCTAAGTATCGGTGTGGTGGTAATGGTCGCGTTTTGCAATGTAACGGTGGACCTGTAGTCTCGATGTGGTGTTCGACGCGGTGTTTAGGTATTTCCTTCATTGAAGACGGTCTTATGATGTCTGGGAACTCGGCGAGTATTTGATAGAATGGTTGATGGTCATCAATGCTTCTTACAGTTGGCTCAGTAGAGTATGTAACCGACGTCTTGACATGCAGGTTCGTGACCTTATCAATGAGACAGCGACCTCCTATGTCGACGAGAATTTTGTGGTGTTTTAAAAAATCAGCACCTATGATTGGCTTACTGACTGCGGCGACGACGAATTTCCATAAATATGGTCTTCGCAGGTTCAAATCAAGCACCATTGTTTTCTCGCCATAAGTGGGTATTGTCGTGTTGTTAGCAGCGTATAGTTGGAAAGGTGTTGGAGTTACACTCTTTCCCTTTTGCTTCGGTATAACAGAGACGTTTGCGCCCGTGTCAATTAAAAATCGTAGATGTGAGTTTCTGTCGGTGATAAATAGGCGGTGTGATGCGTTGTTCGCGCCGGATCCCGCCTCAGCCAACGCGTGGTTTAGTTTTCCGAGACAGTCGTGTTATCTTCGAATTTGCAAGGTCGAGTACATTTTCTTGCCTGATTGCCGAATTTGCGGTGATAGAAGCATACGGCTGGCACTTCAAAACGATGAGGCGTAGCACTACGAGGCACACGCTGTCTGCTTCGCGATCTTGAATTAGAGCGATTACGTCGAAAAGGTCGTCTTGATCTGTATGGTCCGCGCTGAGCCTTTAATTCAGCTATCTCCCTAGTTAGCATGTCGATTTTTTCGTGTATGGACATGTCCGTTGAGGCAGTATGGCTTGGAGCGGTTGAAATTGTGGCGAGTTCAGGACGCGACTGTTCCAAAATCTTGTCCGCCATGAGCGCGAGTTCGTTGATGTCCGACTGCTTAGCGATATTCTCGCTTACCGCGAGAACAGCACGGATAGACTGGGGGAGATGATTCGTCCACATAATACGCAACGTTGATTCGGAGATGTTATCACCGGCGAGATTCTTCATACGACGTAGGAGTTGTGATGGCTTCATTTCTCCTAGCTCCATTTCTGACAACAATCTTTGCACTTGACGCTGCTCGGATTCTTCGTATACCTGAAGTAAGCGGCTTTTGATTGCTGCGTACTTTTCGTTATCAGGAGGACGCAAAATGATGTCAGCGATCTCGTCGATGTCTTGCCGTTCCAGTTGTGCGATGACGAGCTCGTACATGGCTTTATCGCCCTTTTTCTGTGGAGCGACGATAGCTTCGAACTGAGCAAACCACAGACGCAGCCTGTCGCGCCATATGGGTGGTATGCGTACACTCGTAGAAACGCCAGAGAGTTCTTGATCGCAAGCTTCTCTTGTAGGTGTTGCCATTGTTCTTGATCACGTCGGGGTCACCAATTGTGAGGGGTTGTTGCGTGGATGACAAAATAAAATCGCTTAGAAAACTGGAGTAATTTATTAGAACTTTACACCGTATATATGTACACTTTTTGGGTATCGCAAGTAATGCTTAGTCAGAGCCGCGCATATTATGTAGCGACGAATAGCGTCAGCCTAGTGTCCAAGTGTGTCGCACCACGAAACACGCTTTGTGGCGCCACCGTCGCAGTGAGATCGGCGGAGCGGGGGCGCATGCGCACTGTGGTAACATAAATACGTCGCGGTGCGAATTCAGCCTTTAGTCTGGAACTAAGCGTCGATGCGTGATGATGCTACCATGCAGCTACAAGCTTTAAATGTTGTTTTTTTTTAACAGGTTTGTCAGTTGATATTAATGTGTATTAAAGTGTAGTGTTAAATTGTAGTTGATTAAAAGTTATTTTTATAATTGTGCACAGAGCAACAACTTGGCTCTTTTAGATCCATAAAACTACATATTACATGTATATGGCTAGGACAACGTTTAATAGATGGATTTACTTAAAAACAATTCCCAAGAATTCTTGTCTCACCCAATTTCTTGTACTACCATAAAAAATCCGTAATTAAAAGAATCTTCGGTGATAAATAGTTGCTCTATATTGCAAAGGGTATAGTTGTTCAAATAAATTATATCAGAATGTGAGTAATTACTGGATACTGGGCATAAATTCGCTTTTGTAACAAATAATTGCAACTAAACTGGCGTTAGAAACTGGATATAATAAAATAAACGCTGATTTGCGGAAACCTGACGCAATGTACCCGTTACTGCAATACAACGATATTCTATATTATACACATATATATGTCTACATGTTGTATTTACTATATATTATGTTATGATACATATCAGTCTTTCCTGCCGTATACATCTGCGAAAGGACAGGCAGAATTGATACACCTGCCACCCACAGTAATCCAAAATCCAAAATGAGATGGAGAAAGTGCTAACGCTATTGTAAAATCAGTTCCAACTCATCTTTATCAGCCCATATACGTCCCACTGCAGGGCACGGGCTTCCTCTATAATCGAGAGTACGATTGAGAGTGGTTAGGCCATATAGTGCACCACGCTGGCCTAGTGCGAGTAGGCGGACTTACATACCATAGAAATTCTTATAAATCGCTATGGTATGCAGGTTTCCTCACTATGTTTTCATTCACCGTTTTAGTGCGTGGTGATTGCCTATCAATACACAATTTGAAGTACTAGAGCACCCTCTATATTATAAATACTCTAACAACTCACACATGCTGTGAATAGCCGTTTGCATCTATACCTACAAGTTTGTGTAAAAAGAAGAGAATGTCAAAATTCACACAGTCCCCACCCAATATATAGAAAACAAAAAAACACAAAATACGTGACTTGTGTCGTACATATCACTAAGAACTTTTCGTAGCTACATACATACGTAAGCAATGAGTTCACATCTGAATCACTGAATAAAAAGAACACAGGGCGAGAGATTTTTACATTAATAACACACAATATGTTACGTTGTAATGGGAAGAGCATCAGGTCATACTTTATTCTTCTTGCCTACATTCTTTCGTAAAACCCCATTTACAATAGGAGAGAATCTGACCTCGAAGGTACGATAATCGTATGGATGTAAAACGTTGCATCGTCTAAACATTTTAGAGATTACGAATTTATCGTATGCGATAATCTCTACTAAAACCATCCATCTTTTTGCATCTTTAGACAGACATCAATCAAAACAACATAGTCTTATCTCACTGATGAACTTAGTGAAATAAAAGTATGTATGAAGATTCATAATTTTGTAGACCAATAATAACAAAAAGTATCAGATTTTAAATGTCCCACAACTGTACAAACTGACTGCGGGAGATCTTGATTGCCAAGAGATCAGTATTTTCCTTATCGGTACTCTTCCTGTACGGTACATACATCATCAGCTGTAACGCAGTTATGTTGCCAGGTCAAAAAACAAACCGCGATCCTATCTCTCGTCCGAAGGTCACACTGATCGTTCTAAGTCATCTGTGTAGAACCGCTAAGGTCATTTGAAAGGAATAACTATTTTCCTCGTATGTCAACCATTTTGCGGAATTACAATTCATATATGCGAACATAAATATTCCGTTTGAATAAAAAAGACAAAGCAAATTCCACTTTGCGTATCTATATATATAAATAGTTTTATGTGAGTTGAATATTCTTTGAATGCCTTAAGTACTGATATATGGTTGCTAAGGAATGTGAATACTATAATTGATAAAAACAGACCGGGCGATAGCTACGTAAGGTGAAAAACGGACAAATAGCCGGTAGTCGAGGATTCAAATCCTGAGCTCATAGCATGGCCTCAATTACATTTTGATTTTAGATTTAATCGAAAAGTAAAGCGACATATTCACTTCTAACAGGTCTTCTAACAGGGAGTACGTCATATGGAAGATTGGTGAAATCAATACATTTTTTATGCCACAGGAACATAGGCTAGCGTGGTAGGCAAAAAGCTCTACTCCTGTAAGTTTTGATGATAGACGTCATCGATCGTCAGATGTAAAAGTTTTAAACAAATTAATTTATGATGTAAATTATATTATTTATCAAGTATCCTCAATTTCGGTTTTGAGCAACCTCGAATTACATGTTCATATAACGCAGATTCTTCGGTTTTTAAGCTAAGAATACATAGAATATTTTGTTCATAAGTAACTCTTTTGCTTTCCTTTAGTGGCCTAAACCTACAGTCACATAAAAATAACTACACAATAGTCGCCAACACTCACATTTACTCACTCAGCCCTAAAAATTCGCATCATCAAATTAGCACTCTGCCCACACCACAAGGGCCGGGCGTGAAGTAGGCCTCACGTATCATAACCAGAGCACGTCGGTCCGTCCGTCTGTCTGTCACGTTGCATAACTGTAATGTCGTGACACAAATATATTGTCTATGTTATGGAATCACCATAACTAGTTGAAATTCTGACACGGTCCATTTATTTGGTAATGCTATTGAAAAACACCGCCTTGTGGGTACGATTTCACTGGTTATTTATGTTGCCGGTGGTATATGACATCTGAGGTAGACGAACAAACCGTCAGGAGTAATTGTCAGTCCCATTTTCTTCGTAGTGCACTCTTGATAGAGAGTCATGTTTAGGCTGATTGCCGAACAGATGTTTTAGTGATGCGTCTTCACGTTTTTCGATGTTAGGCGGAGCAGGAGCTTTCATTGATGCCTTGTGATGTGTGCCTTGTCGATTTAAGTAAGTGCAACGTCTAGGAGCACATTTCCGAGCTCTTTTGCGGTCCTACTTTTCCTTGGATCACTAATTGTTCTGTGATTTTTCTTTTGGTCCCATTAAGCTCATTTAAGTAATATAAAATGTATAATAAGTGTTCTGCCTAGTAACAGCTTCATTTACATACATTTTTGCAACCTATTCAAGACTATCGGCTGTCATCATGTTATGATGTTAGTCCTCTTCGATTAAACTAAACTGAATTCAAAAGTCATTCGAAAAAGAAATTACATTCTATAATTAAAATTGGTTTTGAAGTTGCGTATGCATAATGCCGTGTTATGAAGTATTTTGAGTGAATATCAGTCAGTTTTATTTGGTTTTATTGTTCAATTGCAATATGTCATTTGTCTTTGAATGGATATTAAACCTGCCGCATATTGTTTTTCAAATCCGGCCATTTGTTAGCTGCAATTACACTTTTAAGCATAGTATTGTTTTTGTATTTATAACTGTTAATTGTGTTATTTTAATGAAATAAATGTGAAAGAACCATTCTTATATTAGTCATCGTGGAATTTACCACAAAATATCCGTAAAAGTAACAAAGAGATTTTAACATATTTATCCAATATTGGCTACCGTTTCCAATATTACTAAATAGTTAAATTGAAATTCACCAAAACACATAAAAACCTTTTAATTGACCCATCGTCACGGTTCAAACGTGCCGTTTTTGCATATGCATAATAGAATTAATAAAAGTGAAACCACTTTTCGCCGAAACCAGATATAAAGCGAATAAACATATTTGCCACACCCTGCGAATATGACTATTTACTACCTTCTGATCGTCACCTCTGTTGGTTTAAAAGGTCATGATATTTATTTATAATACATATTTGCTTTATGAAAGAGGTCTAGTATAGTGGTGAATGCCTCAGTGGCGTAGTTGTGCTACGGTACCATAACAAAGCTGAGGTCTCGGGTTCGAATCCCGAGTAGTCCAAAGTGATATTGGATTTTTCTATTTATTATATGCGTGGAGTCAGGAATTTGTGTCCGATATGGCGATAGGCTCGCCCCCTATCACATCGTGGGAAGGAACATACAAGGCGAAATGTAGGTGTTCTTGTAGCAATTCTGCCTACCATTTCTGGGAAAAAGGCGTGAGTTTATGTATGTAACTAGTATAGTGTAATCACGTGTGGAATTTGAACCATGAGTTCCTATATTTAGTGCGTAGAGCTGAAAAAAATGCATTATGTTGTGAACGACATATATTCGCAACATGGCCCGTAGGGGTTGGAGACGATGGGCTGAAGATCAAGCCCAATGGCAAGCCATAGGATAGGCCTATGTGCAGCAGTGGACGCGGAAGGGCTGATTATGATAATGATGATGATGATGAAACGACCAAGTATCAACAATGGACCTGGTTAAGTGCATAGTGTTGAGTCTCTAGTGATTATTTGAATTACTAATTCTATTGGCAGCCTTCGTGGTGCATTTGCTTAAACATCGCCCGAGAAACGAGAGGCTGCAGGTTTGATCCTCACACCGAACACACATATTTGTCCGATCCAAAGGTAATTGTTTCGGGTCTGGGTGTTTGTGAGACCGGAAAGTCTCTCGTAGTTTCTTTACCCACGACACAAGACTCGATCTTAGTGTGGCGTCAGGACTATGTATGTAACTGTGACTATGTGTTTGTACCAATCCCATCTATACTTAAGTCATTAGAACGACTGTGAAAACATATCCCAAAAATAAAGAAACTATATATTATGAGAAAAGGGGACCTAAAAATACATAGTATACTTACCTTCAAACTAATCGAATTACAACCCAATTATTCCTGGCACGTATATAAACACCCTATAAAAGGACTAATGCATTACCCTCCTTTTTTGCTGAGTAGGTTACACAGTGACCTGTTAAGTAGACCTAATGACTTTGAGTTATTGATTTCACCTACTGTTTTAAATATTGGAATGCAAAAGAAATAAAAATTATAATTATTTTATTCAATAGGAACTTTATACACTTTAGAGTGCCCGCTGTTTATCCTTTTCTTATATATGTATGATATTGCCTTTAATGGATAAGACCGCAAATTGTATGTTTAATGTATGTGATTTCTGATTGTATTTATTTCTTTTCTAGTGTGTGTAATGAAGTTTATATAAATAGTCTCTACAAATTGAGGTACAGTATCGTTGCTATTTTGTGCTCCTTTAATTTTAATGATATAAAAGTTCATTAAAGACATGTATTTTGAAATAAGTACAAAAATATTATTAAAGGACAGATTAGTGGAAAAGTGAGGATATTAAAATACAACTCGTTCGCTACGATTCAATAAATTAGTTTAACTGTTCAATTATATCAAACTTCAAAAGTTAATATTTTCAAGAGATCATTCTACGGTCACACTTTTTGTTACTATTTAATATTTTGTTTCACGAACTGTACTTATAGTTTTTGTCGTGACCTAAGTAAGTCTACAATTCCGATTAAAAATATGCCACAACTCAAGTTTTAAAACCCGGATTCGCAAGTATAAAAAGTCCAAGCAATAAAAGTTCTATAAATAAATGACCAGTCGTAATGAATGATCATCAGCAAGCAACAAATTATCATGTATACATATATTAAGTTACAGCAAAAGTCCAGAGGCCAGTAAATATTAGAATTGTCCAACGAAATTTTCTGTGCTTATTTTTCATTTACCATTTTATGTTCATCGTTATTAGTAAGTTCAAGTGGGACTAAGAATTTCTCTTGGACTGAACACATTTAACAAGATATAAGATGTATTATGAAAATATAATATGACTGCCTCGGTGGCTTAGTTGTACTACAGTTCGGTTACAAAATCTCGGGTTCGAATCAAGGGCTGGGCAAAGTAATATTGGATTTTTCTATTCATTATCACCCCAGAGCCAATAAACTTGCTTCCTATCACATTGTTGGATGGAACATATAGGCAAAATGTGAGTGTCCTAGCACCTCTGCCTACGCGTTCTGGGACAAGGCGTGACTTTATACATATATGTATGAAAATATACATTCTCACATTTGCTATAAACTTTTCGGTAAATGTTAACATCCACCATTGTTCAATGTTTTACAGTAACATATAAACAACGTGTGGCGCCATCTAGCGTAAAACGCAAGCAATCAGAGTAGTAAAAGTAACAACTCGCAAGGACGCCGGGACCAGACGCTGGTTTAACGCCCTCCAATGTTACAATCCAATACAGTTGTTATACATCACGGCTTTGTACTCACGAACATGGAGTATTGGTGCGTTGCCGAGAATTATAAGCCATATGTTACACCGTAGCACCAGGTGTAGATTTAATTGTGAACTAATGATGATTAAGTATCGTGCTTACGTATTTTCTGACATCTGCGAGACCTATTTTTTATTAAATATATTTAATAATATTGACAATTTTTTATACTATACGTAGCTTAAAAATTAAACAAGAAATTATTAACGGCCGGTTTCTATAATCTATCTATCTTTAACGAGAGATTTCTCTCGAAATTTCGATAGATTTTATGCTGCAGTAAAGAAAGATAGAGATATTTAGATAAGGTGCATATACTTCATTTTATTTCAATGTGTAACATTCGCGTAAATCTAAGAAACCATTGTGCATATACTTATACATATCTAGGCAAGATAATTGTATATCTTAATTTATATAATAAAATATAATTTCAATTTTTGTTTATTGAAGCATACAGTTGTATCGACATAGTAATGCTAGCCATTTTAACCTTTATTAAAGATAGATAGAATATAGAAAACAGCCGTAAATAAGATTCAGCAAAAACACGACCTTGGGCACCGGCCGGGATAGCTCTCAGTAAAACAAGTTCAGGAACGCACTAAGGTGCAAGAAACCTTTAAATAAGTTAAATAAAATAAACTTGTGAAGAAATTTTGATGGTATATTACCAAAATATAAAGATGGTCCGTTACCTCATTATCAAAAAAATAACGCTTCCGTTTGGTACTAGTTTCTTAGAAATCATATCGATTTTCATTGGTATATTTCGAAAGTAAACGTATGATAATTGCAGGGTTTGGTAGGAGTTATAATTTAATTATTAGGTATAACAAAAGGTTTCCAGTCACGATTGGAGCGTACGAACAAAGCAAGGCCTTTTAACTTTTGTTTCCAAACGGGCGAATGCTAAACATTCAGTTTGTATTTTAAATTTTATGTCTGAATATTGTGAATTTTATTGTTTTGTTCAAAAACCCATGTTTGGCGAGGTGCTGTAAATGCTATAACTTTCTGCAATGTTAATTAGTTTATCGGTATGTAATGCACTGAAGGAATGAATAACTTTCAGTGCTCTGGAATCTAATCAAGAAACCCTACATGTAATATAATATTCGTGTATTTCTGTATTTAAAAATATGTGTATTTTTTAATTTTGATATGTTTCTTTAATGGAGCACTTATAAGAAATGTATCATTCCAATTACATTGTCTCTATATTTGATTCATCATCAAACGGTTTTAATTATATTTTTATACAATATTTAGAATTACATACATACTACTTCACTAATATTACGATGGCTTTATACCTATTAGTGTTGAGTAGGACATGACTTGAAAAAGAGTTTGTAAGAGTAGCCTCATTTTTATACTAAGCCAGTACAATGTCCCACTTCAATTGAAGTGAGGCGTACTGACGCTTATTTGTGGGTCATAACTTTGCCTCACGGCTCACGCTAATGAAATGACATTACAGACCAAGTAGTACAACAAATATGAAGTAGTACATATTAAAAAGTTGAGCCGTTCTTACATTTTGACGTCATGTACGGGACAAATGTACTGCCTCTTGTATGTCCTACTCAACACTAATACCTATAGCTCGCAATAAATTGTATTGTATTGTATCAGCCCATATACGCCCCACTGCAGGGCACGGGCCTACTCTACAGTGGTTAGGCCATATAGTCCACCACGCTGGCCTAGTGCGGGTTGGCGGACTTACATACCATACATTATTAATATTCTTATAAATAAATTCTTATAAATAATAATTCGCAATAAATACACACGCAATTATAAAAACATATAAACTACATGGCAAAATATACCGTTAAAAAAATCAAACCAACGCATCACCATTTAAGTCTTCAAATAACTCGTAATGTCCCATACGCCCGAAGGGCCAGGAAAAAACTGGCCAGTAATTCTTTTAAATGTACTGTCAGTTAAAGCGGTCATGGCATGCACAGCAGGGCCCTTTAAAGGAAAGTAACTGTGTACATAAATAACAAAGAAATTCGTATGCGTAATATTTGCAACGTTTAACTGTTGTTTTAATTTAATCTGTACTGTGTCGCCATTATTTTGTGGATACTAAATGTACTGAATATGCATAGTATAGAAGTCAGATTTAGGCAACAGTTGTGCTATAAACCTCGTTGTAATAGTTACTATTTATGGTTAATTAATGAAATATTGTAGTAGAATACAATTATTAATATTTATCGACTCGTTTGCTGCACCACGTCTTCAGACGATTTCCGCCATCCACATCTTTATCTGTTCTTATTCACCCCTGATTCGCTAATCGCATGTAGTGTATAATTCGAGACGACCGATGCAAAGAGTATGAATATGTTAATACACTACACTCGATATAAATGTTGAAAGTAACCTTGGCGCGCTGCTCTATCTAAGTATCTATGCGAAGCCTTAGTGTGAAGAGGCATTTTAGCGGGCTGGCATAATTGTATGGAGTGGCATGGGACTACCTTCTGATGCCGATACTTCCGATACTTTGCCTGGACGGCATTTGCGCTTACCATCAGGTGAAGTGCAGTCATTATGCCGGGCCAGTATAAAAAAAAAACCCTTTGTATACATTTTTTATACATTTTGTATATATTTGGCAGCTATGAAAAAAAGCCGAAAGAGATTTTGAACTGTTATATCTAGATAAGTATAAACGTAATGGTATTTCATTTTGTTTGTTTGTTTGTTCACAGATCGGTCTGGCACAATGAAGCGATCTCGGCACAGATGGCTGTCCGTCAGCTTATTCTGTGAGTATACCTCTATTAATCTGTACAACTTTGTTTGAATGTATAATAAAAAAATATGTTCAAGGAAATTCAAAACCCAAAAATAAAAATGGCAACTGCCGAATAGAAGCATATTATTGAGTGTCACTGGTTCTTATCCTACCTGGAGAGCACTTAAGCTACCACAATGTACAGTGCTTTCTTATGTCAGTATAAAAAAATATAAGTTTAAAACAAGGATTAAAATATGAATTATTAGTCACTCGTGGGCCGTTGACGTATTAAGAAAGAAAAAATGCTGGAAATAAAACAAAACAAATAATTGCACTTTGCGAAATAAAAATGAAATATGAGGTGTTTTCCTTATTCCGAGGCTAACTGACCTTTCACTTGCAACATTTTTGCTCACCAAAAATCTTTATTTTGTTCGTGTTAAGAATATTGTCAGAGACGACCTAAAAAAAATTCCAATGCCAAATAATTAACATAAGAATAAGCGTAATGGATTTTTTTTAAACAAAAGTGTATTTTTAATAAGTCCTTTCGCGAGTATAATATAATACACAATAGTATTCAAAATATACTAACTCAAAAACATTATAGAATTTAAATAACTTAACATAAAAATCAATTTTTCGATAAATTATGTAAATAGAAGTAAAAAACGTCATATGACCACCTAATAAAGCGCTTGCAAATTACAGCTTTAACGGAAATCTCGACATGACTACAAATTTAATACTATTTAAAACTAGTTTTCCAATAATGACCGACCTCAAAAAACGACTTACTTAATATTATGAAATATAATTGCGACAAAACGATAAAAAATTTGTAAACTATTTCCTGTCAGTATGAATCAGTTGACCAGTTCTAGACGCGGTGTGTTGTCAAGCAAAATATATTTATATTAAGCTATCTCTATTCATCACTAAGTACGTGGTGGCCTGTTAGTAAAGGACCAGACGCGACAGCCAATATATTCACGTAGGTCACGAGTTCTAATCCCAGGGCACACCTCTGACTTTTCGGAGTCATGTTTGTATTGATAGTAAATCACCACGCACTAAAACTGTGGCGGAAAACATCGTGAGGAAACCTGCATACCATAGCAAAATTTGTATCCAATACAATACAACTCATTACTAATAGAGCATCCCCATTAATAAAATTAAAGCTAAACGTATAGTAAACGGTTATAAAAACAAACATTGCATTTTTTTCAGCAAGAGCACTTTTAATAACTATTACATTTGTTATCAATTCCATTTTTCATCAACGTTTCTCAAAGATTCCCCAATATTATCCCTAGGGCTTTATTTATTCCCTATTTCCTGATAAAACTATTGTGTTGTGACCTTATTCATGAAGTCGTTTTTATTCGTTGAAGCAAAATTTAGAGTTTGATCAAACATGGCTATGCCGCCCTCATTTCAAAAAATCAAACAAACCAGGAAATAACATAATATCTACGCTTAAAGTATAAATGAACTAACTTGACATCTGGTCTGAGACGGTACATCATTTTCCCAGCTCTTGCAACTCACTCCCATGTTGTATTAACTATTACTAAGACGTGGTACATCCTCTAAAATATCGCACTCAGTCAATATAAATTGCCAGTAATTTTAAGTCTAAAGATCCGATGCTTCGCTAATATAGAACACAACGACAATGATAGTATTATGTAAAATGTAGATTAAGGCATAAGAAAGTGTTTTGTAACTAGCTTAATCTATTAATAAAAGATGGCAGCACTGCATTCCGATCGCATAAACACACATTAAGTACCAGGAAATAGATCTGATACTGACGTCACACTGACGTCACAAACCAAGCATTGAAGTCAATAAAATCAAGAATTTTAATTAAATTTTCAAACTACTCATTTGATTCACAAAATGGAGCCGTAACCAAGAGATGTTGAGTCCGATTTCATTTATGATTGATGAATGATTAGTTTCTCCATAATGGGTTCAAAAAACACGAATAATACCTAATAGATTACATGTTGAATCCAGGTCCTAAAATCTCGAGACCAATCAATTAGCAACATGCGTATAAAATAATTCACTCGACTACAAACTTATCCCACCTAAAGACATGCAATCCCACAAGATAATAGAAATACTCGATTTGGCTTCAAATATGCTCTCGGTATAGAAATAATCAGACAGTCATAATTGTTTACCAGCGTGGGATAATAATCAGGTGTCGGATATTCTGTCTGTATAGCAATTTAGTTAACATAAGGACTATTGTAATTATTTGTTGTAGCAGTATAAGAAGCCACATAGTAACGTATAGATAATATTGACAACATAAATGCATCATCAATCTCATCAATCAAGACAGTCTCCGTGGCGCAGGCGGTTAGACGCCGCCTGTGAAACGAGAGGCCGCGGGTTCGATTCCCGCACCGAGAGAAATGTTTGTGCGGCTCACAAATATTTCTCTCGGGTCTGGGTGTTTGTGAGACCGAAAAGTCTCTCGTAGTTCCTGATACCCACGACACAAGACTCGATCTTAATGTGGGGTCAGGACTATGTATGTGACTGTTGGGTGTTATTTATTTATTTATTTATAATCATTGTTACGATGACAACTGACAATGAGAATGATTATACTGTTCATTACCCTCAATATTCTGCTAGTAAAGCAAGGATCTTGTAGATTGTCAGACATGGTCTCAATACTATAATAAATATCAATAATGTTTGTTGTAAAGACCGCAACATTTACAGTTTTAGTAACCACGTTTTCTTGATTATGGTCTATTGTTTTTTGTTTTATAAACTCATGATTTTTCTAAGTGACTATGTTTAGTAGTAATAGTGCACAAACGGTTTTTTTTTTCAGATAAAGCAAAATAAGATATATTTGTTTTTAAAAACAGATTTATTAGGCAGTGCAACTCTTTTAGACAAACATACCCATATTAAGCCGTGTGATAATGAAAAAAAATAATAGTTGCTAGATTTAGCGCTAATCTTTTGAAAAATTTAGCTCGAATCTAGCAGCTTTTGGTTTTAGTCTAATACTTTTTTTTTGCAATTAATGACGAGACGAGCAAGCCGTTCGCCTGATGGTAAGCGATACGAGCGCTCATAAACAGTAGCAACATTCCACTGCGCTCGCCATCCTGAGACATAAGATGTTAAGTCTCAATATGTCCAGTAGTTACTCTGGCTACAATGTCCTTCAATCCGAAACACAACAGTGCATTTACGCAGTATTATTTCACGGGAGAAATAGACATTGCGGTGGTTCCTACCCAGATGGCCTCTCACATATGAGAGACCTACCACCAGTATATAATACACTAGCGGTCGGGCCCGGCTCCGCCCGGGTGCTATCGACCAATCGGACCACGAAAAACGAACAAACTTTCCTCGTATTTGCTAGAAATGTCACTACTGCTTTCCTCCTATAGGTCATAGCGTGATGATATATATATATCCTTCCTCGATAAATGGACTACCCAACACTGAAAGAATCATTCAAATCGGACCAGTAGTTCCAGAGATTAGCGCGTTCAAACAAACAAACGAACTCTGCAGCTTAATTATTATTAATTATAGTATAGATATACGAATTCTTCTCAAATAGCAACTAGATAAATGTAATTTAAACGCTGATGTTGTAGACATTGCGGTGGTACCCACACAGGCAGCCTCTCGCATATGAGAGACCTACGACCAGTAATTGAAAAACACGATGTTGAAAAATTACACAACTCTGCGAAAAAAAATATTTGAAAAGTTTTTTATTAAATCATTAATATTTGTTTTAATTGACATAAAAGTAATAGAAAACGGTACTCATAATATAAATATCACGTCACATTTATTATACAGGGTATATCAAGACTGCTACCGAAAACGAAGCCGGGTGGTAGTTTAAGCGACTTCAGACACAATGCAACAGAAAAATTTGCAAAAAAAAAGCGACAATTTTTTTTTTGTTATTTTTTCCTATGACCATATTTGGGTGGTAAATACATTTTTTCCTAAAATAATAGCGTATACCCTTTTATGTATAAATAATCTAAGGTATAAAAGTGTTTAAATTATTATTTTAGCAAAAACTATGGATTTACCACCCAAAAATGAGGATATTTAAAAAATCATAAAAAATCATTACCGCGTTTCTTCGCGAAATTTTATGTTGCATTGTGTTTGTAGTCACTAAAACTACCACCCGGCTTCGTTGTCGGTAGCAGTCTTGAGATACCCGGTATTTATATGGTATAGTACTTGAATACGAATAAAAACCGAGTTTAAAACTTACACTACTGAAAAGTAAAAAATTATAATGAAAATACCACTACAAAGCAAAAAATAATATATATTTCATTGTATATATACCCGCTGATTAATTTGCTTATTGACTTGACTAACCAACAAATCGAAATATATGCGTATTGCGTAATACACTGAAGGCGGGCCTCCAAGTACCAAACGTGTAGGACCGATACTTTATATTAATTTAAATATCGATAAGAATCAAAATCTAATAAATTCTTTTCCTTTCGTTGAGAACCGAGAATTTCTGCAGCATTCTTAGGTAATCCAAGATCAACATTAACCTCCAAGGGGCCATACAGATTTAATAAAACAATATTTTATTACATGTATTTTTTTTTTCACGGTGTTAACCATAAAATACATAAAACTTTTTTGTTACTTTTCTTACAGGAAGAAAGACATGTTACGAGTAGTAGTGTAGGAATAAATAGTAGCAATCACAAAATTTCACAAGTTATATAAATAAGCAAAATTTTGCGATTTGCAATAGTGATTCACAAAGCCGACCGGCTAACATTTTTATAAAATTTCGTGTAATCTATGAAAGAGTGAGTTTTTTACGAACCCATTTAAACAAGACACGAAACAATCAATTTTGTGTGTTTAATTTTAGTTGTGATAAATGGTTATAATATATGGTCAGTTTTTATGTTAACAAATTCTGGTGGAAGGTAATTAGCAATAGCAGAAATGTATAGCATGCTAAGGCTTCAAAAATAACAAGGTGATATTAATTTGAAATGGTAATGTTTCCTAGTACTACAGATTAGTAACAATAGATTAAAATGGTCATAGAGTATAGAATAAAAATATAGATCCTGGAATCAAGTAGGAAAAAAAAAACGAATTTACGAACTTCTGTATATAAATAAATATTTATATGCAAAAAAATGTGACGTGATACGTTAAAACAAAATATATATTTACTATATACAGACCAATATCTACATGTTTGCGATGAATTTATTTAAAAAACTTTTTCATCGCACACCTGTGATAATCAATAAAAATCAATCAGGCACACTTCACAGCGCGTATTTCTTGCTCAACTCGTAACATTCGTATGTAAAATCCTTCCTGATGTCCTTGTATCGATTATTCGAGAATCGTTCACTCGCGACATTTTGCAAATGGCTGCGAATGTTAAAAACAGCTTCAATTTTACTAAATTATGCGTGGTGACGCACCGCTCTGCATTAGGTTAAAACCTTGAGGAACAGATAAGACTGACCATTTATATTAAGTCCATATAATATACCAAAAAAGGCGATTCTAAGCGCCGGCTTTAAAGACTACAATAAAAAGGTATCATAAATTAGCGTTAACGGATGCAAAATTTGCATTCACTAAAACCAAGAAAGATCACAGAAATAAATTAAATAATTTGTTTAACATTATCATCGGCTAGCTATAAATATGTCCAAATGAGTTTAAATACCATAATACACGCATTAAACAGAGTCAACCAATTTTAATTCCTACAACAGAAAATTGAAAATGCGTTCGAGATTTTCAGAGAGATATGATATAGATATAAAGTCCTAAAACCCGCATTAGGCCAGCTTGGTGTATTATATGGCCTAAACACTCTCAATTGTAGAGAATATCCTTACCCTGAAGTGGATCGTATATGGGCAGATACAGTGTTAGTTAAAGACCATAGAGATTATTGTACCATTGGCAATGTTACTAACCGAACAAATATCTAAACGCAAGCTATAATTGTACGTCCAAAAACTATACATAATTTATCTATTCAGCAAATTGAAATAATGGTATCTCAGTACCCTTTGGTCTTCTAGGATATGTAAACATAATTAAGATTCCTAGATGAATACCTCAAACACTAGAATGCTAGAGTATTCATAGCCAACAAATAAAGTCTCTTTGTATGAAAGAGCTAATTGATAGACAAAAGTCACTTGGTCAAGGGCATTCGTGGAAAATCCGGTTATTTTATACCTCATTAAAATCACCAAAGTCGTGTAGCATAAAAACGTATTGACACTAAATTCATGCAATAACGTTGTTATTATAACAAGCCCAATATTAAGACATGGCTATTTATATCAATATGAGTATATATAAATAAAAATGCTTGGTGGCCCTTTCTAATAGAACATCTGTACTATTAGAAAGGGATAAAACTAAGACGACCACCCTTTTCATTCAGCATTAATATTATGATTGTGAATATCGTCGACTTAAACGACAAATAATATAAAATACAATTTATATCACATGAACATGTCTCATCAAATGTTGGGATTAGTTACACAATATGTCTAAAAGCTATTCGATTGACGAATATTCATGCTTATAGTGACCGTTTAGTATATACTTTATATTTATTGCATTCTAAAAAACAGAACGGAACTCGGTGACAGATCCTCATTAGATTCCTTTAAGAATATAATTTCATACGTATTTCATAATATTTATTTAAATGCCTCATTTGGTTCTTAAATACGAAGGTGAATATTTACTATTTTCGGTACTAATAGAAACAACAGAATCACCATTAGCATAATAAAACCATTTTCAATAGAATTTCTTATTGAAGATGCATTAACATGCAAAAATGTGATACATATAGTTTAGTATGGAATCAGTAAATAGCAAATTTGTTATAATCCTGTGCACGGCGCCTCTTACTTCGATCAAGGCATTTGATCCAAAAGTCAAGGATTCGTTCACTGCATTTAAAATTTAGCCGTTTTCTTAATGTCATAGTGTTACATCATCTTCGTTTATGGGATATTCCGTTATTGCTATCAGAATTACAACGATACAGATTGCGAATTATAAAATAACAGTTCGATATCCAGTATGCTAATACAATATCAGTTGATCGCGAAAAAATACCTGATTAGATTAAAAAGTAAAATTGACTACCACTTCCGTGGTATTTCACAATATTAATTTTAAAAATATACTCCACCTTGACATTATTACGTCCTTGGTCAGTTCATTTATAATTGCGGTTAAACAAATTCTTATATTAATAAGTTTTTCACTAATTCAAATAAATTCTAAGAATTGAGACGTTTATTAAGTATTTGCAGTAACAGGAAAAACGTTCGTTCGATTCGTGCAAATATTCGTCATGTGAAGACAAAAACCTTCAAATATTAAATTTATAATACATATATAGATATCCCAGTTTGTACGAAAAATTACATGGATCTGTTGTGGAGTGGAATTAAAAAACATCTGCACCCAGGCGAACCTGAGAAGGAACTGATAATTAATATTAAAACGAAACAACTTCTTAATAACAAATACCATCAGTTTATTGCAGATTAAGTGTAAATTAATAACTAGAAAAAGATTTCATTAACTAGGATTTTTGTACGCTAACGCTTATTCGTCAAGTGTACAATGAAACAATAAAACACAAGGTCCTAGCAGTAAATACCTTTAGTCAATACTTTTGTTGCTACCTAAAGTATTCAAGTATCAATTATTGAAAAAATACGTGATATTATTTAAATTATGTATTATATTGCTCAATACTCTTTATTTTTTTCCCCTCTTGATTTGATGTGCGGGCATATCCATGATCCAAGAGTCATGTATGCTCATAGGTGGCGGTGATGGCTTACCATTAGATGGCCTGCTTGCTAGTTTGCCGGATCTTGACAAAGAAATAAATATACAATGACATTAAAAATAAAATAACATTAAAAGCTTGTACTATCAACTGAAAGTACCAATACGTATGGACAACTAAATCTGCCTGAAACTGATGGCAAACCGTATGTTTCCAGGTATAATCCTCACAGTGCTAGCTTCGGAGCTGCCTCCCACGTCAGCGTTGAAGGCCACCTCCCTGATCTTCGCCAAGACCAGCAGCACTACCGCTGCACCTGAGGAATCTGCAGACACTGAAGATGGACCCCAGGTAACACTAGTTCTTACTGCTACCCAGGGACAAAATTATTTCCAACTCCTGATAATTTAATTTCTATGATATTATGTTAATTATGCCAACACGCACTAGGCCAGCGTGGTGGTCTATATGGCCTTAAACCTGTCAAAATTATATTTTCGAGTACAGAGGAGGCTCGTGCCCTGCAGTGTCTACATATGTCTGTCTTTATATGGACTGATACAGTACATGATTGATTTCATTGAGATTAAAAATAAGTTAGACATTCCCGAAGACTAGCTGAGCTTAAGTGCTCGGTTCAATTCAAATATTCCCCTTGATGTGTAAGTTAGCACAAGTTTCAATGGCAAGTTTAAGGGGGCACTGTCTTCAGTTTCCATTGTAGCAGAAAGGGCATCATATTTCGCTTCCTCTCGTATAAAAATATTATCAAGAGCTCTCCAAATTACCGCATTTAATGGTAATCGCAGAAATGTTCGGCCCTCACGGCTCACTCTTAATATACATACTTTCATTCAGTTCTTTTAAATTGCGATCAAGTAAAATAATAAATTGTCCGCTTTTTTAAGATTTCGTTGTCTTGTCTTAAACCTTAAACCAACCCTTTCTAACAGACAATAAAAAAATGTTTCAACAATTCATAAAATCTGGAATTAGGGTATATAAAATAATTTAAACCTAGGACCCACAATAACCGTATTTATTTGTCCAATCCCCATGATTATAATGATGTAGGAAGTTCATTCACACAACTTTCGTTTCCAACTTTCATACGTTTAAAATATGGGTGTGTGGTGACATCTAGCGGTGCTTATTGGAAAATTATTATAATACGTTTGGATTTATTCGTGATCGATATATGACACTAATGGATTCGTTACGTGTAATTTTATTATTATTTGTAATTTTATTATTATATATAAATGGAGATTTAAGCGTTTGAGTTATGTCAGATCCAATACAATTTAATGTTTGAAAAGTTTTCAATTTATAATAGGTTGTGAATATAATATCACATTAATTAAACTACCCATTGTGTATATTCTAAGCTCTCATAATCTAACTCCTGAGTAGATCTGCACTGCGTTGAGCAATCATCTATCATAATCCGACACATATGGTACGTAGTACCAAATTATTGATGGGTGATACTTTTGAAATATTTACAATTTAAAAGATTGATCCTAGAAAGTAACTTTCGGTAGTAATATACTCTACTCATTGGAACAGACTAGACGCGGCAGCAACCAATTTCACGGTGGTCGCGGGCTCAAACCTCTCTACCTCTGACTTTGGAGACATGTATGTATTGATAGTCCATCACTAAGCACTATAAAGGTGAAGAAGAAATCGTGAAGAAACCTACATATTATATCATAGCAATTTAATCAAATCAAATCAAAATATTCTTTATTCAAATAGTCTTTCACAAGATCTTTTGAATCGTCCTTTTCTGCTACCACCGCTTCGGAACGTGTTGTAGCTGTGAAGAAGAAGCGGCGCAAGAAACTCCCTCAGCAACACGAACTGTCTTCTTTTTTTCTTTCTTTTTCTTTTATTTCTTTTTTAATATATCGCCATTTACAAATAAAATGATTCATGTCACAAGTTACAATAATGTCAGTTTGATGCAAAACATGATAAATTTATTCCCAAGCAGTTTTATCTTCCACATAGCCTGAAATTCTATAATATGCCTTTTTACACAGCTCAGCTTTTATTACTTTTTTAAACTTATTAATTGGAAGTTTTCTTAAACTGTTGGGAAGCTTGTTAAAGAAGCGTACACTTTGACCCATAAAAGAATTATTTATCTTGTGGAGACGAGTAACGTGTGAGGCAAGATTATGTTTGTTCCTAGTGTTCTTACTATTACGAACATATAATAAATTTTCATAAATATATTGAGATGCAACAGTAAGAATATCTACTTCTTTAAACTTTTCTCTCAATGAAACTCTTGGACCAAGTTGATAAATGGCCCTAACAGCTCTTTTTTGTAAAATAAAAATACTATTAATATCCGCAGCATTTCCCCAGAGAAGAATTCCATAAGACATTATACTATGAAAATAGCTGAAGTAGACAATTCTTACCGCTGCCTCATCCGTTAAACGCCTAATGGTTTTAGCTGCATATGCCGCTGAACTTAATCTTAATCTACCAGATAGTTTTATAAAAACATATCTATGGTATGTAAAATCCGAAAAGCCGCACTAGGCCAGGATGATGGACTATATGGCCTTTCCCCTAAATCCTCTTGATTGTAGAGGAGGCCCAAACCTCACAGTGGGACATCTATGGTTTAATGCAGATAACAGTAGCCCAGTTAACCGGCGTATAGTAAAATTATGTAAAGTGAATGAGGAAACAACCAAATCACCTTGGTTTGTTAAGCCGCACCTAGTGAGCGATGTTTGCACAATGTGTTTATTCTGCCCCGCTAGATTTATCGTTTCACAACGCAAGAATGCTTAAACGTGTTAAAATTGTCGAATAATGGAGATACTTACAAGGATATGATCATTGATGTGGGTTGAAATCTATTTGTAGACCATCAACTTTAACCATATGAAGTGTCATGTGGTATGAGTACTACAATACACATATTGCAGTATATACATATGTTTTCGTGAAGGAATTTCACTGCTCAGTTTAGTTTAAAGTACTTAGATTATTTTAAAATACTTTACACGGCCACAGACAACTCAATTAATTAATTAACTCAATTCGTTGTTTCATAAATACATCTTGGAATGTAAAAATGTTCCTACATGTATATTTACCATTTATGTTAAACATACCCGTAAAATGATATTTTCAAGGTAGCATTTTAGACACTAATATATCAATGTAATATATCTGTATCAGCCCATATACGTCCCATTGCAGGGCACGGGCCGCCTCTACAATCGACAGTACGATTGAGAGTGGTTAGGCCATATAGTCCACCACGCTGGCCTAGTGCGGGTTGGCGTATTTACATACCATAGAAATTTTTATAAATCGTTATGGTATGCAGGTTTCCTCACGATGTTTTCCTTCACCGTTTTAGTGCGTGGTGATTGACTAAAAATACACACATGACTCCGAAAAGTCAGAGCTGTGACCTGGGATTCGAACCCGCGACCACCGTAAACATGTTGGCAGTCGCGTATAGTCCGTTTGCCAACACGCACTTATCAATATCAATTATATCAATGTAATAAGTAATATTAATATGCAGTATGCACTAACATCATGTTAAACAAACTTAATTGCTATTTGTTGATTTTTATATGTCAGATCTAGCTTAGACTTTACAAAATAGAAACGCTATAGCGCGCCATCTTGCCGCTCCCGCGGGCCCCGTATCGCCCCCGTCCGCACCACGGGCTCCCGTACCATACCGTGCCTACGGGTTGCGCCCGCGCTCACACCCCGTCGCCCTTCGGGAGTGTCGAGTCGGTTGTTGTCCGGGATAGACGCGTGCGCGGGCGTGGCCCGTGTGCTCTTCCGCGGTTGTCGATGTAGTAGTGTGTACTTAGTTTCCGACAATATAGTTTATTCGCGAAGATGGTCTTTTTAATCCATTTAGTTCCTATCCTGTGACCGGCACTCCTCAGCAAAAATAGGTATTACGTATCCCGATAACGCTTTAAATAATTCATTCGTATTGAAACATTTGCATCAAGCGAGATGTTATCTCTTCTATTTGTGTTAGGAGATTAAGAAATACAAGTAGGTATTAACTTATTCCTAAGACTGACTTGTAATTTTATTTCGATAGTTTATAAATAAGTTATTTCATAGTTCTTTCCTGTTAAGTACTATACTGGGTATCTCAAGACTGCTACCGAAAACGAAGCCGAGTGGTAGTTTTAGTGACTACAAACACAATTCAACTAAAAATTTCGTGAAGAAACGCGACAATTATTTTTTATGATATTTTAAATATCGTCATTTTTGAGTGGTAAATCCATAGTTTGTGCTAAAATAATAATTTAAACTCTTTTATACCTTAGATTATTTATAAATATAAGGATATACACTATTATTTTAGGAAAAAATGCATTTACCACCCAAATATGGTAATAGGAAAAAAATAACAAAAAAAAATTTTAGCTTTTTTTGCAACTTTTTCTGTTGCATTGTGTCTGAAGTCGCTTAAACTACCACCCGGCTTCGTTTTCGGTAGCAGTCTTGATATACCCTGTATATAGCATGTGATCTATAATCAATGAAACACAACGTTTAAAATGCAACAGTACATTAGTAAAGTTTATAAAGTATTCTTTCTATCCTAATAAATAAAAATTTAAGTATATTTTAAGCGCAAACCAATCAAGCAGAAATTTGAAAACACTGTGATTGATTAGAACGACATTATAGTCAGCTTGACGATAGAATTATAAGACCAAATGTCTGAGTTGTGGCAAAGCAGTGTTACGCAGAGATAACATTATGTTCTTAATAATGTTGCAAGGGTAGCTAAAGGTAACGCTATCAGCTCACGAACCTAGTCTTCGTTTGGCTAAGAAAATAACATCATAATATACAACTAGTACTACTATTGCGCGCTTTTCGAAATCTTACAAAGTTCTTCCCCGACATAGTACCGCTTTATACTTTCTCGGAATAAAATGTTAAACTCACATAGCCTCACTAGATGAATTATCGAACACTAAAATATTTGTTTCAATTCGAACCCATAGCTCCGAAGAGTACCAAACTAATGTTACATATTAGTACAAGTAGGTAGTTATTCATGTACATATTCTTCGATTTACAATAATGATATATTTTCAGACGGAGACGACGGCGGAAGGCGGGGAAACTACAAACACAACGAGAAAACTATCGGGTATCCCGCAGATCGATTATATCTACGACCCCAACCTCCCGCGGGAATTGAATGGGTACAACCTCTCCGAGTATCCTTTCTACGAAGCCGTACCTCCTCCTGAGACGATGGACTTCAAATGCGATGGACTTCATGATGGGTTCTACGCATCGGTCCCTCATAAATGCCAGGTGAGTTCAATATCTTCATTAGGGACTTTACAACTAGGGCGTGTTTTTTTCTTTAAAAAGACAGACCTTCCGAGCAATTGGTAGTCGTGATTGTTACCTATTAAACATCCACCCACCAACTTACTAAAAGAATCTTAATATGAACAGTGTTTATTTATTTATTCCTTTGTTGTATTTAACAGAGATACAATTAAGAAATCACACAACAAGAATACATAATGGTATCTTCACTTCAACTCACGCTTTTTTTCCTAGAAGAAGTAGGCAGGTAGCAGGACACCTACGTTTTACCTTGCAAAATCCATCCCACGACATAATCAGGAGCGAGCTAGTTCTCAAATCGGGCACTATTTATCCTTATCCATTACTATTATTTAATCAATAATTCCAAATTCTGTTGACCGACATTCACTGTCAAATTACCAAGAAATTTACGATCGGTGGCCCGTGGATCATCAATTCAAAAGGCATTTAAATATAAATATTTGGTATTAATTGACAGTTATACCAAATATAGAAGCTGCGTAGGTTGGCATTACTGGTCTTATTCTTTTTACATCACCAATGATGTAATTTTCCTTCGAAAAACTTGAATATGCAATACAATTATTATTACCTCCAAGGCCAGTACACGACTGAGCAGATTCGCTCATTTGATCAATTATTTTATAACATAAATAGTCCATACATACATAAACTCACGCTCTTTTCCCAGTAAAAATACTGGAGTTGTGGAATACAAAAGTTTGAACTGGAAATAAAATGTTTCTGGTGTGGAGTGTAGTCGAACACATCTCCACCAATGCAAATACAAACTCTGATACTTTTTAACTTATTTATAATTTTAAATACATTTATCGTTATGGTATTATTTTTATTTTTACTAAATTAATTCCAAAAAATTAAAGATCTTTTCTTAAAATATGGGTACATAGCTCTGTACAAACTACTATTTAAACTGGTGCACAAAGCGAGATACCTAAAAAATAATAAATGATATTAATAATATCCACTCACCGGAATCTTTCTTCTGAAGTTGGCTGGATGTTGCTGACAAAAACGGTGATCATTATACCACTCAACATCACTGCACTTGCACTATATGGTTCACTAAAAAACTAAATTCACGAATTCTATCGCAAAATCGAAGCACACGACATGCTTTTGCAAGCGCTCACGAGAAACTGAATTATTAGACCAGCAAAGTGCCGAAAACTACCCTCCAATAAATAATATTTTTTTATTAGTAATGCACTTAAAATCCAAGTGATGTACATGCTTATTTTTTCAAACTAATACAAATGAAATCCGTCAAACTATGTATATATTCAATTACACTTATACCAGTTAGTCTATAAATGAAAAAGCGGTTTTTTTTTTTACTTTCTTTATTTATAGCTTACTGTTCCCTTTTTTTACAGGTATACCACCACTGCCTATTTGGTACAAGATACGACTTCCTCTGTGCAAACTACACCGCCTTCGACCAGAAGACATTCATCTGCCATTTCGTCTCCGAAGTGGATTGTAAAAATTCACCAAATTATTTTAGCAGGTAAATTTACTGAAGTATAACCAGAACTTGCAATTTGCATCTTGGAAAATACAATATAGTATAGATGACTCATGCATTAGTCTCATTAAAAAGAACTGAGGCGATAACTTTTTAATTTCTTTAAATGGCGAAATGAGCATGCCATTCGCCCTATGGTAAGCGATACAACCGTTCCTGGACAGTAACAATGCTTAATATTCCACGGCTCTCACCATCCTGAGACATACGATGTTAAGTCTCAATAAGAACTCAAAAGAACCTTCCAGATTAAAATGAATTCGATCTTTCCAGAAACGAAGCTCTCTACAAACAGGACTCGACGACCACACCTGCCCCGCCCTCCACCACAACGACTACCACAACCACGACCACACAGCGGCCCTCCCGGCCACCTAGGCGACGACCAAACTACAGATATGACTATTACGATGATGACTATTATTACAGAGAGAGCGATGACTACGATTATGAGGATAGGTATGTACTATAAGTGCAACTTTTTTTTCAAACCATGGGGAGACGAGATTTCCATTCGCCTGATGGTAAGCATAAAACCATGAATTACAAAACAATGCTTAGTTTTAGGAGAATTCCTGCGCTCGCCATCATGATATATACGATGTTATGTCCAGTAGTTACCATGACTACAACGTCCTTCAAACCGGAACATAGAAGTTCTATTACACTGCTGTTTTATGAGAGAAAAAGACATTGGGGTGGTATCTGCCCAGGCGGCCTCTCAAATATGAAGTGTCTCATACCACCTGTAAAACATTCATTCATCATTACAACTATTCGTAACATGCATCCCGTAATAAAAACCACTCGAACTATGTCTAAACCATAAACCTGTCTGAACTTATAAGACTGTTCCTGTTTATTTTAAGTATTTATTTATTTTTCAAACAGACAGACAAATATTAGACTAAGCTATGGGTAAAACATGCATTAAATTGGCTACAAATGTGACAGTAACCATCAAAATAGATGTTACCAGTTTTTAAATACAAAACTAGTTAGTTTTAATAGAACATAGCCAAATTATACTCCGTATAAACGGATAAAACTTATTATTACAGGCGAAGACCAAGACCTCGCCCCGGTGGAAGACCAGGAAAGAAGAAGAGGCCAGTAGACGATTACGAAGACGACAGGTATTGAAATTGACTTCTTTAAAATACAATTTTAAATTTTGAACAAAACTGACAAACTAAAAAAACTGTAAGTGAAGTACTTTATTTTGAAACTGTGTTTATATTTAATTTCAGATACGACCGTCGTCCGGCAAGACCTAGAGACGAAGATCCTGAAGAAGAATTTCAAGACAGAAGGCCTTACGATAGAAGACCAGGGAAAAGGAGGCCATACGACGAAGAGGATAGAAGACCAAGTTATAGAGCATCTGGCAGACGGCCCAAACCAAGAGACGAGGAAGAAGATCGATACATACCTGATGAGGAAGAGAGACCAAGAGGTGGAAAGAGGGATGGACCTAGAGATGACCTGAGACCAAGGGAGAAAAGGCCCAGGGATGACTACAGACCAAGAGATGAGTATAGGCCCAGAGATGAAGATCCTGTCAAGGCAAAAGAGGAAATCAGACCTAGAGATGAAGAAAGAGTCAGAGACGAAATTATGCCCATTGATGACATAAGGCCTCGAGACGAAATAAGGCCAAGAGATGAAATTCGGCCTCGTGACGAAGTTACCCCTAAGGAAGAAACGAGATCTAGAGATGAAATCAGACCTAGAGACGAGATTAGACCTAGGGATGGAATAAGGCCAAGAGATGAAATCAGACCACGTGACAATATAAGGCCTCGTGACGAAATCAGACCCCGAGATGAAAGACGTCCTGCGAGAGATGAAATCGTTGACAAACCTTTAAGGCCAAGAGAAGACCGCTATCAAAATGAAGGAAGAAGATATAGAGATGACCGTCCGTATAAAAACAGAGAAGATAGACCATATACAAAACCTGAAAGAAACTATGATAGTGATGACAGAGTACAAGACGAAAAAAAAGATCCACCATCAGCTCCCGACGGTCTGGTTAAACCAAATGGTCATGGGCTCTTTAGTCAACCTCGAATGCCACCAAAAGTGAAAAGACCAGTTCCAATAAATGAACGAGGAAAATACGAATATGTAACAATGGCCACAACAAAGACACCGCCAAAAGCAGACGATGATGAGTATTATGACTACCACGACTATGGTACAAGTAAATCATCATCATCGGTAAAAGCTTCGTCGGTGCAACAAAGACCAAAAGTAGAACCGGTAGAAAGAGAAAGGTTTAAGCCAGCAAGACCTCAAGTTACAGCACCTGCAGGAAAGGGACGAAAGACAAAGAGGCCGTTAGACTATGAAGAAGAATATGACGCCCCTCCTACTGGAAGAGGTCAAAAATATTCTTATCCACAGAGGACTAAGGAAGAACGTGCGCCAAAACCTGATGATGACTACTACTATGATGATGACGAAAAGAAGACACAAAAAGAAAGAATAGAGAGAGAAGAGGTAGAAGAGAAGGTCAAACAAGTAAGGCCTACAGTCAGAGTAGTTAAGCGTCCTTTTTTACCGTCTAGGGGTGGTAGCCCGTACCTGCCACGCGGGCTGCAACCAGTCGCAGGCAGAGATCTTACAGCTCCCTTAAACACCACCCCTAAACCCACCACCACTTCTTCTACTACGACAACTACAACGACTACTAGACCCACTACAACCACACGCACCACCACTACCTGGACAACTCGTACTACAACAACTAGACCGACAACAACCCGTACAACAACCACGACAACAACACCAACTACGACTAAACCAACAACAACATACACCACTGAAAAACCTACCACTACACAAGAACTGAAAGCTGTTGAGGATGAATATGAATATTACGACGAAGAAGATATAGACTATGATAAGAATAAGAAGGAATCAACAACAGCCGAAGTTCAAACAACAACAAAATTACAGGCAACACCTAAACCGCAAACAACAACCGCTGAAGTAACAACACAGGAAAATAAGGCAAAACAGTTGGCAACAAAAGTTTTGCGGGTATACAACGAAAATTACGAAGCTATTAGAGACAAACTTGAGTCTACGTTGTCTCCAGGAGACTACATTAAACCGTACTTGGCAACTTCAATACCTTTGACTCAAGGTCCAAAAGAGCCTTACAAACAAAAAATCAAGGTAGAAGTGTCTAAGCCGTACGGTCCTACTGGCAAACCAGTAATCCTAGACAACATATCAATCAAGCAAAACCTTGCTGACTCGATTGAAAATGATTTTGACGATAGATACAACGAAGCCCTTGCCCCAGCCCTGCCACTAAACAGGGCCCCAAGCGGCTTCGTGCCAGCTGAGAGGGACTATACCTTCTCTAGATTTCGGGGAAACTTCCAGAACGTCGAACCACAGTATTCGGCATCCGAAGTAAGTCAATTCCAGGTGAGGAAGCGTCCTCAAGTGAATATTAGGACGCCGTCTTCCTATTACCTGCAGCCGCAAAGACTGGTTTATAACGACGAGGTGTTGACGAGATTTCCTAGACAACTGTACAGGCAATTTTTAGGTGATTTCTATTAAATGTGATTTTAAGGTAACCTTTGAAAGAATTGATGAAAGCCTATAGGATTATATTGCAACTGTGGTTGTATTTTGACAATACTTTCCGTATTTTACAAAACTTCGACTTTTGTTCTGTGTAGTACGAAATAGATCCACTTTGGTGAATTATAACAAAATGGCGGCCACAATTGATAATTATATAATTCTTGGGTTTTCGTAGAAAATTTTATGTTTTATTTTAATGTTTACCCCAGTCACCCGCAACCAGCTGGTATTATTTAAACAAATATTAACCAACATAATAAATTACTCGGTTAACTTATAACCAAATACTTATAACAAAATAAATTGTTCCAATCCACTTACAAAATATCTAAAATATAATCGTAAAAACCAAGCTTGGTATCCGTGTAATGGACATCACTAGGATTGTACAACCATATTGTAATGAAAATTCGGGTTTTTGCAATCAACAAATGCTTTTCCAAGTACACTTAATTCCTAAAATCGATTGCATACAACTCTTTTTTATATGAGTGAATTTATGTTAACGATACAGGGTAAACATTAAACTAAATTTTCATTTCACTGCCAATGTAATTTAAAATATTATCGTAAGGTTTTATGAATTTAGTTACCTTATGGATAAGAACCTTTTTCAAAGGTTACCCCTATGTGCATGCGAAAGAAATTTTGAGAGTAAAGCAGACAAAAGTACGTGATAAATGTCAGAGGTCGTTACTTCAAGGAAATCACTTACGGGGTAGTAAAATGTTTTTCCCATACAAACTGCGCTTGTCCTAAATAAAAACATAGTTGAGGACATTTTACAATACTCTAGGCACCAATACAGTACAGTTAGTAAAATAAAAAGTATGAACATGAATGAAATAATCTGACAGTGACAAAATATCGCTGCCTATACGTCAATACATTTCCTTTCTTAAAAAAAATATAAATAATTACATTGTATCTTGTTACTTTTCATCAGACTATAACAGATAATGATTCATTAATTTCAATTTTGGACAAAATAATATTGTAAAATGATGTAAAAATCAAATTTTTTTAGATTTGGTTGTCGTAGACTTATAAAAATTTCTTTCGACTGTACATCAACACTCGAATGTAAAAATAACATAAACATATAATTTTTGTACGTAAACATTTGTAATAAGAAAAAAATTGTGAAAAATAAAATATAAAAATTATACGCCGTATTTTATTAATAATAACCTTAATTTGTTATTAACATCAGTTTGTAATGACAACAAAGTAATAATTTTCCTTCGTCTTTAGGTGACAAATGAATATTCATATCGTATCGTATCGTATCAGCCCATATACGTCCCACTGCAGGGCACGGGCCTACTCTACAATCGAAAGTATGATTGAGAGTGGTTAGACCATATAGTCCACCACGCTGGCCTAGTGCGGGTTGGCGGACTTACATACCATAGAAATTCTTATAAATCGCTATGGTATGCAGGTTTCCTCACGATGTTTTCCTTCACCGTTTTAGTATATTCATATGAATTATTATAAAATGAAAGGAATATTTAAAATGAAATATTTATAAAACTTGAAAATTAATAAAACACAAAGTACAATTCCTAATTTTATTGCATTTCTTAAACAAATGACTAATATACATTACCCTTAAAATATTCTTTACAACAATATTATAAAATAATTAATCCCTGCACTGTAATTCGTAACATTATTAAGATTGCAGAGAAATATACAGGGTATATCAAGACTGCTACCGAAAACGAAGCCGGGTGGTAGTTTAAGCGACTTCAGACACAATGCAACAGAAAAAGTTTCAAAAAAACGCGACAATTTTTTTTTGTTATTTTTTTCCTATGGCTATATATGGGTGGTAAATACATTTTTTCCTAAAATAATATACCCTTTTATTTATAAATAATCTAAGGTATAAAAGGGTTTAAATTATTATTTTAGCAAAAACTATGGATTTACCACCCCAAAATGACGATATTTAAAAAATCATAAAAAATAATTGTCGCTTTTCTATGCGAAATTTTTAATTGCATTGTGTTAGTAGCCACTAAAACTACCACCCGGCTTCGTTTTCGGTAGCAGTCTTGAGATACCCTGTATATATTGAATAATTTATATGTAATCTAATGCATTCTTTAGCTGGTTATAGATATAAAATTCAGGCTTGCCCAAGTATATTATTTTACCCTGGAACCTCGATCACTAAGATATATTTTATTTTACTAGAATATATTTTATTGTGAAGTGGATATTAGAAGGAATTAATACATCACAATCCACTGAAAATGAAAGGTACTGTTTGACGTTTCTTACTTATCAATTTGTATAGGAGTAACTCACACAAATTGTTAAGTTACGACTGTCATTTTTTTTTAACTTGCAAAGATTATGACATTATATTCTAATGACGAGATGTCCGTTCCAATAAACAAATATTCACAAATAATAAATAAATAGTCCCTGCTGACTTTCTCTTAAATGACTCTTCATGTCAGTACCGAGTACACCACGAATATTGTAAGTAGTGTAACCCTAAATAAGGAATATATGACCTTGAAATACAATACAATTTATTTTATAAAATGGGCCTTCCCTAACATTTATAACTACAGATAATAAAGCAGGATGTCTTATTTCATTTATTACAAGTCTAATAATAATAAGATTTGGCTTCAGTGGAAGCATAAATTTTACAATGGTATGACTCTGATTTAATTTACGGCATAATTTTTACTCATATGTTTGTAGAATTCCTAAATTTCCACACAATTGGCAAGATACATTATGGTATATGCATAACGTGACCATTTATTTTTTGTGCCAGAGCGGGACATCAGTGGAATTAAATAATAATAATAAAGTTTTTAGTGTTTTATAAGTTTTTGTCATAGAAGACTGAATAACATAAAATCGTATTTTTGTATTTGTCGGCTGAACAAATAGTTTCAAACCATCGAGTTTAGTTTTTAGAGGTGTGAAAATCGGTACATGATTTATTTATATTTACCATTTGTAATCAAAATAAATTTAATTACTGCGACACTCACCTGTGTTTATAATTTTTCCATATTTTGATAATGTGAGAAAAAAAACTCTTTCGATAGGTGCGTTACTTTCAGGCAGATACGTAAAATGTTGGTATAATACGACCCCACAGTTTTCAGTAGTAGTTTGGTAAAGCATTTCGAGCGAGAAATACAATTTAAATTATTATTTGGTCTGTTTGCAAGAGCGGGACAATGTCGGCCTTGGTGGGGACACCGGGACAGACTTCCTGAAAGCGGGACTGTCCCGCCCAAAGCGGGACGTATGGTCACGTTATATATGCAGGGCAATTCCACCCACGGAAAATATTCGATTTATTGACATACTCCAAAACCAGGAATGTTGAAGTCCATATTTATTAATTCGGGGCCGAAATTTTAACATAACAGGATGTAATTTACACATTCAAAAATAACATACGGTCAACGCAGAATACGCGCCAAAAGTTAGATCCTTTTTTCATTGGTGATTGATGATGAACTATACCCAATTAAACTTGAAAATAGTTAGCACGAAATCCATTAATATTACGAGATAATTCAACTCTACGTCACCATTTTCAACTCTAAGTGAGTAGATATTGATTTAATTGTCAATCCAACAATAAAAACTCTTTGAGCACTTTGTCAGTTCTGACTGTTAACATTAATTGTCCTACGCGATTGCCTTGGGCCAGAGGGCCGCGAATTGTTTCAAATCTGTATTAAAAATCCGGGCTGAATATTACACATCAAATGTGTCAAGATGTAATAAATTAGATATTTGGTTCTCAATTCTTACCTGAAGTCTCTTAGCTACTAGGTATATCATTCCACACTAAAATAGGGGATTTTTTAATTATTAAAAATATGTTCTAAGTCTCCCTAACGTCCTTTGATCCCTCATTTGTTCAGTGCAGATAAAATAATCTATGTAATTAAAGGCATACAAAACGTACAAATACAACGTATAAATTCAGATTGTTATAACCGGGACATATTTGACTACATCAGCTTCGAAAATGCAAGGATAAGTCGTCGGCCCCGAAATTTATTTAGAACACTTATGACCGCAACAGTCTTAATATCACAGACTTGAATTCTCAAACTGGCTCCTAATTGATCTATACTTCAAACTCCACGATTTAGCTCCTTTAAAATCAGGGTTAGTGGGATCCTCAGCCCCATTAACTTTTGTTTCAGGAACCACAGCCATCATTTCTGGATAGCCGTTCTTTTGCTCTTTAACTTCTAGTTCAGGGTTTTTAATTTCTTCTTCTTCTTCTCTATGGAACAGTCTGTTGATGGGGAACTGGATGAAGTAGAAGAAGAAGCATGAGCCCCAGATGAGGAGCTGGTACAGACAGACCTGCCACCATGTCATTATACCGAAGACGCCGTAGAGCCATCTATGCGCGAAGAAGTAGATCGAGTAGTATCTGAAAAGAAAATAGTATTTTTAGATGTGTGTGATAATTTTGTAGTCTTGAAAAGTAATATTCTAATTCGGTTGTTCCCGTAACAATCGAGACACAACTATTGAGTAGAAGAGTCTTTGAACGCAAGTTTAATGTAAAATTACTTCTAGGTAATTGCAACCTCTCCCAATGCTGTATGGATTGCATTACCTCATTTCAAAGAAATTAATTATCAAAACAACCAGTTAATCTAAACCTATTTTTCAATAACTTTGCTGCCTCTCCTACTACATCAAAACCAATAATTTTGTTTTTTCGTGTGTGTTATATGATAAACAAAAGGAAATCAACATTAGAACTCACACAATAGCATACAGCACTCCAACAGTGCCGTTGATGATGAGCTCCCACTTGAGGTCCATTGGATGTCTCCTGGCCTGGATGAGGGTCTCCAGCAGCACCACGATGGTGATGTTGGTGTGCACGCAGTGGTTGAACCACCAGGGCACGATTTTATCGTACACCTCCGGGAAGACCAGCTCTCGGTCGATTAGGAACACCGTCCAGAACATTGATGAGATGAACTGGAATAAAATTGATGAACTTATGTACTTTACGTAGTAAATGTTTGTGTGAACCACCATTTTCTTTCGGATTCGGGTGTTAGTGATGTGATTTCTGATACCAATGATCCAAGATTTATATGATGACGATTGTATATGTTTAGTGTATCTATTATTAAAAATAATTGAAATAGAGCCAATACATCTAATGGAATAATTTGAAAATATTTTTTAGCTTAACCAAAAAAAAATGCGGGGTACGAAAGAATTTGAGAAATAGCTCCGTATTTTAATCGCAGAACTACGCTGTTGTATTGACTACAGCAGAAAAATACTGATTTACTATTATAAAACGAATCCCTGATTCAAAAGAAGAGGGTTAACTACATTTGCTTAATCAATCAAATTGAACATTGAAAGGATACATCAGTGTATGGGGATCTAAAGCTAATCAGTCGTAATATTATAACCTCAATTGTTCCTTAAGATGAGTAAGAATGAAATGGTTCCGATTCCATCAAAATGTGGGATAAGAGGAGCTAAAAGAATGATTGGCAGTGCTCAGACAACAAAAGAAAATCGCACGTAATAGTCAAACTTCAAGCTTGTGAAGTTAGCACATGCGCAGATCACACGGAGTCATCTCGAGGTTCGCAGATTATAGACTGCTTTCATCAAATTAAAAAGAAGATATAAGAAGAAATTAAATAATTATACACTTAATTGCATTGAATTATAAGAAATTGGGTTGGTTTGTATAGTTTATACTATAGAGAATCGTATTTTATTGGTTCATTGCTTGTCATTTCAGGATGACAGTTGTTTCATAGAAGACATAGGACTAGAACTGTAACTTATTTAGGACACGTTACTACGAGCAGTCGTGGCCGAGTGGTTAAGGCGTCTGACTCGAAATCAGATTCCCTCTGGGAGCGTAGGTTCGAATCCTGCCGGCTGCGGATTCCCTTTTTGCGATATAGACACTTCTAAGTTGACATTTGGTCTAAGTTTAATTTTTCGACTGTCATTTTATAGCAATTCAGTTATTTAAAGAAGTCTGGATAAAATCCATAATATACAGGCTGATGGAAATACTAGTAGGGATGTAATTATATTAATTGATTATACAGGATATGACGTCAGTAAATTGATCACCAAAAAATATAAAGTTATGTTCGAAAGTATGGGTTGCTAGATATTTTATCCTCAGTTACATTTATTTATGATGGTTTTTTTTTATCAGGTTGCATTGCACTTGCAATCAAGGGCATTCCGCTTTGACATGAATAAAAAATCTTACCAAAGTCATAGGAAGCACCAATCCCGAGAACAGCACATCCCTGTAGTATTTCAACTTCTTGCCGAATCCCGAGTCGTTTCTATCCAGCCATTCTAGCACATCGTACGTGAGGGAAAGAGTCAGGAATACCGTCTGGAACAACTGGAAAGAAAGAGATGCATTCTATTAATATCTCTGTTTACTACCTAATATTTTCGGATAGGTAACAAGCGTAGTTCAGCGCCATTCACTATACAGTGGTAAATGAGTTGTGTTTCTATTTTATAGGCAGGCTCTGTATATGTTTTATTTCTAGAAAGTAAATAATTAGTCCATCGTGGAAATAAATTTAATATTCACTTATAATACCACAAGAGCTTCAAAATTATCGGGTATTTCCCGATAGGTTCGTTGCAAACAAATGAAGGAGTCAAAACTTGACGACTTTATTTGTTTGCAGGGAACCTTGAGGGAAATGCCAGATAATTTTGAAGCTCGTGTGGTATTCGGGGGATTATTTTTCCGTCCCAAATTTTAATTTCAAACTCATTTTCATGCAAAATCTCCAATTTTCACAATTGAATTCAACCTGTCAGTTTGACGTGTGGTTAATTTGACTGGATCATGTTTTGTTTTTTATATATAGCAACTACCAGAGAAAATTTTCAAAAAATTATCAGTATAATACCATGTAGGTTGTACCACGTGACGTCGAATGGTGCAATTCTATTGGTCGATATTTGGGTCGGAAAAATAATCAATACAATTTATTTTATTTTTATTTCAGAATGAAGTTGTTGGCGGTAGTTTAATGATTGCTCAGCTTTATAATATAAATGTTACAAAAAATATTAATACCATAAAACTAATTCTATAGTGAAAGATTAACATAAATCAGATCTTAGCATATTTTCAGGTTTTTAAATATTCAATTTATAAAAAAGTCATGATTAAAGAAATAATCGAGGTGAAACTTAAAATCCACAAATAACTTGCGCAACAAAATATTATATACTTTTTTTTAAACTATTGAAAATTATCAAGGCTCCAAATATATTCAGGGGTCTCATAATATATTTATCACTGTTTAAAAAGAAAAGGCAGAAACAAATTACATAAATTAACAATACATTTATTTTCTTTCTTTAATTTACAAAAAAAAAATTAAAATTATGAAAATACAGCACACAATACACTGTAATAAGACTATTATTTACGGATTTTATCGCGGATTTAGTTTAATTTTTAAATTTTTTGAATTCCCGACGTTTCAGTCACTGAGCGGATGATTAATACGTCGGGAATTCAAAAAATGTAAAAATTAAACTAAATCCTCGATAAAATCCGTAAATAATAGTCTTATTTCAATGTGTAACATTCGCGTAAATCTAAGAAACCATTATACAATACCAATTGTACTTTTTATATTTGTGATTTCTGTTTGTATTTGTTTTCCTTTTGTGTGCAATAAAGTGTAAATAAATAAATAAATAAATAAATAAAATACAATACATTGTATTGACTAGTACACGTACATATATATATATGTATATATATACAGGGTATATCAAGACTGCTACCGAAAACGAAGCCGGGTGGTAGTTTAAGCGACTTCAGACACAATGCAACAGAAAAAGTTGCAAAAAAAAGCGAAAAATTTTTTTTGTTATTTTTTTTCCTATGGCCATATTTGGGTGGTAAATACATTTTTTCCTAAAATAATAGTGTATGCCCTTTTATTTATAAATACTCTAAGGTATAAAAGAGTTTAAATTATTATTTTAGCAAAAACTATGGATATACCACCCAAAAACGACGATATTTAAAAAATCATAAAAAATAATTATCGCGTTTCTATGCGAAATTTTTAATTGCATTGTGTTTGTAGCCACTAAAACTACCACCCGGCTTCGTTTTCGGTAGCAGTCTTGATATACCCGGTATATATATATATATATATATATATATATATAAGTGTATGCTGTTATCTAACAAGCAGTCTACTACATGTCTGTCAGTACGTATTTACGTGATTGGTGTAAGGGTGCGGTCAGAGTGACAGACATTTGGTAAGCTGAATAAAAAATCAATACGCCCACAGTCACATACATAGTCCTGACCCCACATTAAGATTAGTTACGTCTTGTGTCGTAGTAATTACGTGAGATTTTTCGGTCTCACAAAAAGCTGAAGGTTATCAAGCTTCATTGTACCCGAAGGTAATCTTCTGATTAGATTTCTCTTTTTATACTAATTTAAGGATCTTTGAAAAAAGTATATGTTTATATGTTGCAGTAAAAAACTCATTTTTATGAGAAGTCAAGAAAAATACCAGTCTTTATAATTGATGTAATTATAGCGTAACTGTATTCGAGAGTGCAATTAACATTAACTGAAATTTTTCAGATTTCATAATCAAATAGAAAAATAACTATTAATTTTGGCGTTGACTGAAAATAACACAAAGTTCCGCAACTCTTTACTGGTGGTAGGTATCTCATATTATGTGAGAGGCCATCTGGGTAGGTACCGCCACACTATTTATTTCTCCCGTGAAACAGCAGTTTAAATGCATTGTTGTGTTTCGGATTGAAGGACATTGTAGCCAGAGTAACTACTGGACACATTGAGATTTAACATCTTATGTCTCAGGATGGCGAGCGCAGTAGAATGCCAAGCATTTCTTTGTAATTCAAGGTGTTATTTGATTCTGCTACTGTTTATGAACGGTCGTATCGCTTACCATCAGGCGAACGGCATGCTCGTTTCGCGTTTCATTGCAATAAAAAAAAAATAGAACTTGTCATATGTAGTACTAATCCTAATAAAAGTCTACATATTTTATTACATAAATATTACAATTAATTAGCAACAAAAACGGCAGATTAAAGACCCATGAAACAATTTGAACTAATTCGCTCATCACCTAGTTTGCAACAAAGTAATCAATTAAACGATAAAATCGCTATTAGTTACATTGCTTACTTGCGCACCGCACCACACCGTACAAGGGTCAAATGTTAACATTAACAAACAAAAACTTGATAATAATACATAGTTTTATTTTTATTTCCGCACATTTATCAATAAACGTGATTGTCCCACCTTTTCGGCAGCAATACCGTGGCACAATGTCATTGACTTTCAGAATAAGTGTCTGAGGATTATGTATATAAAAAGATCAGGCATATGTCAGACAGTATTAGATTGATAGATTTCTCCCGGAAAATGTAATTTTTAATGTGTAAAGTTTATTCATATTATTTAACAACATCAAATAATGTCATAAGTCATAACATATATTTAGGAGAATGCCTATTATACTATGAAACTTATTATCGGTGCGGTATTATGCTAAAATGAATTTTAAGCATAATCGATATCAGGATCAACGATATTTTTTACCGATACTAAGAATGGGAATTTTCGCACAATAATTATACAGTATACTTGTAATTCGCTGCTTTAATTTGATAGTGGCACATAACGAAATGTGTATTTTTATGATAATGTTACCATTAAACACAACTTAATCTAAAATACTATGTGAATAAAACTCATATTTTTGATAGATTAAACGTTGATTTAAGCAACTTTCAAAGAGTTGTCATTATTAAAATAAAATATATAAATAATTAATTATTTTGTTTTATTTAAACTGCTCTCCTGAAAAAAGTTCATTTTTGAGATATGTCGTAATCAAATTAAAGCAGCGAATTATAATTATTTTTATTAAAGATGTGAGTTAAAGTTTATTAAAGTCAGGTTTATGTGGTTATAAGGTTCTTGTATTTCTATGTTCTTTTAAAAATGGCAACTCCACAGAGGTTAATAATGAGACTAGGCCAGACTACACACTTATTATCTATCATCTTACGATTAGTATAATAGTCTGGCCTATGACTTATCTCGTGAAGATCGATATAGATAAAATTTAAGGTCATGTTTATGTTAAATCTCTAAGATCATACTAGCATACGGTTTTATTTTATAATGAAGAATAACCTCATGTAATTGAGATATTGTATAGACGTGAATGTAATCAGCCTATTGCCTACATTTGATTAAAGGAGTCCTCCATAAGAGAGTTCGATTGTAATGACTAGGTCATAGTCTACATCACTGCCCTAGTGCGATTTAACGATCTTCACATAATTGCTACACCCTGTAGTGTAGAAATTTCCTTACGATATTTTCTAAGCCATTAAGAATATAGTAATAAATTGCCTTTGAATACACACGATTCCAAAAAATCAGAGGTAAATACACCCAACAGTCACATACATAGTCCTGACCCCAAACAAAAATTGAGTCTTGTGTCATTGGTATCAGGAACTACGAGAGACTTTACAGTCTCACAAACACCCAAATCCGAAACGAATACCAGTAGATCCACAATTTTTTCTCTCGATGCGGGGATCGAACCCACGGCTTCACGTTTCACAGCCGGTGTCTAACCAAAAGCGACACGAAGGCTGTCAAAAGAGCTATGCTGTAGGATTCGAACCCGCAGTCACCGTGTCCGCCGCGTCCGATCCAAGCCATCACGCTTGTAAAATATGATGTGTAAAATATTTACGCTTACATGAGGTCCACGAATGTCATAACAGTAATCAGGGCACGCGTGATACGAAACACGTTGTGCAACCTTATCAATGGATCCTATTTGTCTATTATGTTATCGAAAGGTCGAGTTGGGTCCAAAGATCGTTGGATCCAATCATGTAACATGTTGGACATTTGTTTAATTAATCCCCGGTGTTTATGTAATTAGTTTTATAATATTGGGATTGATAGCTTAGTGAAGAATGATAATGAATTAAGAGATGGTCGCAGTTTCTATTTGAAGGCATAAATTGAAGGCCTGATTCATAGATACATTTAAAACATAATTTAATTATCGTATGTTTTGTTTTGTCGAATGACTTTTGAATTGATTTTGAGTAAAGACAAAACAATATATGCCTAAAATAGGATTCAATAAGAAATATTATAACAAACTTATCACTAAATAATATTATAAACTTATTATTTAACTTAATTAAGCATTTAAAAAAGTCCGTGATTGGTCAAGATTACATGTTTTTGTTTTCATTCATGATAATTACAGAAACCAGTTTTTTAAAGTATAGTTGAAAATTCTCTACAATGTTTTTGAATGTAGGGAGTCCATCAACATCCCCTCTAAGCTGACATGGTACCCCGATGCTAACAAATGAATTATAATTAATTTACAAAATCCATAAAATCCATGTTGCAATATCACATAGTGGATGATAAAAGCAAGTAGAAGAGGTTTTATACTTCGAATTTATAAATATTGATTTGTTATTATAATCAAATCAACAAAACTTTGCGAGCACCTGTCCATACGCAGTCTATTTATCACGAGGAAGCGGAAAAAACCTATGCCATCAGGTTCATTATAATCTTCCGTATAATAATTAGATACAAGACGATAAATATTTAATAGACCCCATTAGAGGAGATAATATCGCAACAATTATGTGGTATTTCTGACACTTCGCGCAACGTAATAGATGCTTCTCATGATTCAGCATCTCTAAATTGTTCTTGCGAAATCTCGTTCATTAAAAACTTTACTGAGTATTAGATTTACATATTAAAAAAATAAAAACCGACTTCAAAACAAACATGTAGGACCTATGCCTTATATTAATTTAAATATCTATATGTTTGGTACTGGGCGTCCCGCCTTCAATATGTTACGCATATATTTTGATTTGTTGGCTAGTCAAGTCATTAAGCAAATTAATCAACATGCACGAGTTCCATGAAATAAATATTATTTTTTTGCTTTGGAGTGATAGTTATTATTTTTTGGTTTTTAGTGGATTTTTGTTTTGAAGTCGGTTTTAATTTTTTTTATTAAAAAGGAGATGGGCCAGAAATGTATGGGCCTTGGGCCGTTTGTAGTACATTACACCAAATTTACTTAGTGAAATTGGCATTCGATTTCTGTATGAAATACTATTATACGTTACATATTAGCTTTATACAAAAATAAATACCAAGCCAAGAACAGCAACACTACAAGGGGACAATATGGCGTCTGAAACGGCATGTTTGACAACCGATGTCAAAACTTGACATTTATGAAATATGAAGTCGTAATTCGTTTTCCTATAAATCAAATATTATTTTTAGTCGTCTGTGCTATAAATTACTGTACTCTATATAACTCGTAAATGTTTTTACGTCAACGTGTGTCTGAAGTCGCTTAAACTACCACCCGGCTTCGTTTTCGGTAGCAGTCTTGATATACCCTGTATAATATAACATAATGTCTATACAATAAATTGCAACAAGCTGACAGACTTGTCTCTCTCTCTCTCGTCTCTCTTATCTCGTCATGTTTATAGTTATTTAATATTAAGAAAGTGTACCTATATCTGGCCGTAAGTGCGGTGCATAATACTTGCTAAACAACCTATTTAAATAATCCACAATAAAAATCTGCTAGGCATGAGATACAGCACGGCACAGACTGATCACTTGTCGCGACTGCTAGCATCTGTATCAGCCCATATACGTCCCACTGCAGGGCACGGGCCTACTCTACAATCAAGAATACGATTGAGAGTGATTAGGCCATATAGTCCACCACGCTGGCCTACTGCGGGTTGACGGACTTACATACCATAGAAATTCTTATGAATCGCTATGGTAAGCAGGTTTCCTCACGATGTTTTCCTTCACCGTTTTAGTGCGTGGTGATTGGCTATCAATACACACATGACTCCGAAAAGTCAGAGATGTTCCCTATGTGCATATGAATAAATAATCATTTTATTATTAGGCATATGCACTTAATAAGCTCTTAGTTATTATAGTCCATACAAATGAATACGCTATAAAAATGGAATCGAATCTGATAGCAGCCATGTTTATTTCTATACCTTAATGTCTAGTAAAAGAACATACTAGCAATAATTTCTGTACAAGCTAACATTTCAAACATTATATTTAGTCTACCCCTAGAAGTCTAATATACTTTAGTATATTAGACTTCTAGTCTAATATACTTTAGTATATTAGACTTCTGCATACTTAAAAATAATATTATCCTAAGGTTTAAGATATTATTTTTCAAATAATGTATTTGACATTAATTCTAACTGGTTATTTCTGAGCACACATAAGGAAAAAGTAGGATTAATTGATGAAAGAAAACTAAAATCAAACAAAACTTAAGGACAATAAAGTACAACCAGATCTTGCTTTATATTTTTTATTTATATTCGCCTAAAAATAATCTCCAGTCAAAACATCTAGGAACAATGCCGGTGCTCCTATATTGTACTATTGGTAGCCCAACCTAAAGGCTAAATACCACAGTATAATCATGGTATGAGTACAGCAACCCACTGTCCAGTATCCAGCCATGATCCTTTCAACATGAAGCACTTGTGGGTGTTAAGTATGTCCAAAAGAATCGAGATTGATACAATCTTTTTACGGCGGAGTTGGAATAAAATCTTGCTCATTGTCTACAGCTTGATTTATTTGCAGCCAGCAGTTTGTACAGATAATTGCTTGTCCTGATAACTAAAACAAAATAAAAAAGATTTAATATTGAAGATATCGAAGAATTATGATGAATAAATAACTCTTTGCAGTCACATGTGTATGATCCCAGGTCTTCTTCTTTGAACAATAGCGGACTATTGTTTAAAGAAGCATCTTAGCAGGCCGGCCGGATAATTGTATGAAATGTCTTGGGACAGTCATATGATGCCATTAGATATTCCTCCTGGACGGCATTTGTGCTTACCATCAGACATAGTGTTGTTATTATGGAAATAATAATATAATATATTATACATAACACAAGATCAAATGAGTGTCCAGAGGGAAATAAAAGAAAATGTAATTCATTTAACAATTTAAACAACAATATATAAAATATCACTTCTTACATATTTATGTACTAGTAGACTTGTCCTGTGGACACAATGCAATTCAGCTCTAACATGAATACTTTTGTAATACTCCATACTTTGTATTGACCTTGATTAATTGGCATAAAACATACATTTCCCAAATTAATGAAGAAAATAGAATACTTACTTCTTGTTCTGCCATTTCAGCAATAAAACGTTTTGAAATACTCTACACGAGAGTGAATTGGCAGCCCATGTAGTTACTAAGATTCTGTTGAATGATAGAATCCATTTCAATTTTTGATTGCAGAAGTGCAATTCAACCATTTCACAACAATTGCAGAAGTGCAATTCAAGCAAAGCGCCACTTTTGATGTGCTGAAAAGCAGAATTGTGGGTTAGAAGAGAAATATGAACATAGAAAAACATAACAGTATTACTTATATGTGGCATTCAAAATAATAAATAATATGTTTACTCACCAAAATACGAACTAGTAATTGCGTTTAAACGTCAAGATATATCATCTGCGAGAATCAGAATCCATAAAACAAAGCCAGGTATACAGAGAAGCAAATACACATTTGCGAAATGTATGCGAATAATAAAAAATAATACGAATTACGGCCACAGACGTAGACAGATAACACAGAGTTTTGCAATTGCTGTCAAGTTAAACATTTTCGTTCTTAAACTAAAATCATGTAACATAAATAAAATAATAAAAGTGACTTCTTTAACAACATATATCGTCTTTTAAAAAGCGAAGAATATGGAAAAAGAAATATAGACAATAATTATAATTTGTAGGGGGGTTTGAAAAATAAGACATATTCAAGTTAAAGATAATGGGTTCGCGCATTTTTGAACGAAATGACAATTAGGCATCATGGAGGACAGATTATAGAAGAAAATATTGCTTCTGTACTAAAACAATCACATTTTAGTATAAAGCCCCCTGTTGTCCAAGAAATCTAAATGTATTTTATTTGAATTCCACATTTTTTTCTAGAATTTGTATTAGACGTACACAAAACGGCCCAAGATAGCACATCTCCTTTGAGTTATTTTTATCTTTTTAGTGTTGATAGGCATTTAAATGAAGAAGATTTGGTCCCCACAAGGAATATGTTCTTTTCGATGACAATGAAATCGCTAAAATCGGCTAAAAGCTGCCAAAGATATTGGAATATTCACATGTTTATTATTTTTGCTCCCCCCCCCCCTCCCTTCGCGCCTACCCCTTTTTCCCTCAACCACTGTAGCCTAGCTTTTTTACTGAACCCAATGCAAAAAGAACCGTTGAAATCCTATTAAATTTTGAGGAGTTCTACTCTCCAGGTCCGAACATGATAATCAGATCTTAATGTTGTGTTCCTGGGATTAACCTGTTAATACGTTCTTTCTAATGAAAAAGAAATCACTAAAATCGGTTATAAGCTGCTGAACATATTAGTATTTACGTGTATTTTAACGTTAACACCCCCCTCACCCCTACCCCTTTCTCCCTCCCTCACTGTAGCTTAACTTTTATAATAAACCTAATGCAAAAAGAACCATTGGAATCCTACTAAATTTTGAAGAGTTCTTTTCTCCAGGTCCGAACATAATCATCAGATCTTCATGTTGTATTCCTGTGATCAAACTGTCAATACGTTTTTTCCAATGAAAAATAAATCACTAAAATCGGTTAAAAGCTGCCGAAGATATTAGAATTTACGTGTATTTTAATTTCATCACCCACCACCCCTTTTTCCGTCTCTAACTGTAACTTAACTTTAATAATGAACCAAATGCAAAGAGAAACATTGGAATCCTACTTAATTTTAAGGAGTTCCCCTCTCCAGGTCCGAAGATATTCATCAGATCTTCACCATATTTTTATGGGACCAAACGACAAGCACCAGCTTTCAATCAAAGAAAGAATGATTGAAATCGGTTCACACAGTACAGAGAAACGAGGTAACAAACAAAAAAACAAAAAAAAAAAGCAACATACAGTCGATTTGAGAACCTCCTCCTTTTTTTGAAGTCGGTTAAAAATAAAACTAATTTTTAGTAATGTCCCAACGTGATCTGACCTCCTTGAACACGAAAACTTTAAAATAGTCGAATCGGAAGGTAAAAATTAAACCAAATCCGCAATAAAATCCGAAAAGATTTTTTAAGCAATAGCATACATGTCTTTCTCCTGGTAGTAAACGATACGACCCATCATGTGCAGTAGCAAAACCAAACACCATTAATTACAAAGCAATGCTTGGCATTCCACTGCGCTCGCCATCCTAAGACATAAAATGCTAATACTCATGATGCATACATATGATTGCAAAGCTGAGGGCTCGGATTCGAATCATGGGCCCTACTATATTAATCCGAAACGAAGTTCGAAACTTCGGACGATCGAAGTTTATATACGATACGATCGAAATGTACCTACATATACTTATGGTCGTTATTGACTAATGGTCGTAACCACAGAACAGATGAATATAGTTAGAAGGGAAATAAAAGCGTTTGACGCGTCGCAAGGTGGTGCATAAAAAGCATCACTGCCGCGGAACGAATGGGTTGTCAAATTAGTCGCTGTCGAAATGCCTTGGAGAGAGGTGCTCCGGCGAAATAGAGTAAAAATGCAGATTTAGGCTATTTTATCTCGCAGTTCCAATACTAAAGCATCAAATATCAATAGAGGAGGAATTTCATACCAATATTCAACCAAAATTTATTGATTTTCACCTTTATTTTCAAAAATTGCGGTTATTAATTACGACATTTTGAAGAATTCGATAATATGATAGACGACAAATCAAAAATATACATTGCTGATTACGCGTACATACAATGCTCGCGAATGCCAAGTTCCTACGCAATGCATACGACTCATTTTTGTTATGTCAACAGCGAAAATTGGCACATGTCACGTAGTGTTGTAGTCTTGTACATAGTAACTATATCGATGTAGTTATAGATTTCGTATACTCGTTAATCAGTTTTTAGTAATTTTGATGCATTGTAGTAGTATTCATCATTGTGGTAACGTTTGATAACGTTAACGACCTATCCTTATGTTCTAATTTCATACCTTTGCCAACTTGAGAACAACATATTTTAATGTCTGAATATACTTTATAATATATTAACTTATTCATTTATACGTTTCCAAGAGTGAGTCGATAAAGGCAATAGGAAGAGACAACTGGATTCCTACAAAATCCAGTACGATTTGTTCTAAGTATTCATTTTCGTGAAACGAAAGACAATAAAAAAATCTGTATCATAAGAAATATACAAACCAAAAATAATTACGTGCAACGCTTATAGAAAAACTGTATCATGCCGATGAAATAATTAAATATTGTATGAAAAATCAAAACCACTGAATCTATTAACGTAAAAAAATCGTAATTTGGTTATAATAAATGCTTATATGTGCCTTTCCAATAATAAAAATGTTAATACCTCACACACGGATGAAAATCTTAAAAATACTGTACATATAGATTTGTAAAATAGTATACAAATTAAAATTTTTTTCAATACTAGTCTCATTTATTTTCCGTCTATTGACATAATACTATTTAAATAACTGTATCAGAAAAAAACTATTAAGCATATCGATAAAATAAATTCCGGTCTTATAACAAAGGCATAATTCCATAATTTTATCGATACTTTAAATAGACTATTGCAAGCTTTATGTATTGAATTCGTTGAGGTTTTGTGTTCCGAAAACGACGACGCTGGTTTTCATACAATTTGACGGCTATTGCCTTTATAACCATATTCAACTGTTCTGTGGTCGTAACCATAGACTTATGGTTACGATATATACGTTATACAAGTTCGAACTTTTACAGAGTAGATACATTCGTATGGTATAAAAAACTTCGATCGTCCGAAGTTTCGAACATCGTTTCGGTTAAATACAGTAGGGCCTCCGGATCGGGCTAAATTAGATTAGATATTTCTATTATCAGTTAGGAATTTGTACCCGTTATGGTAATAGGCTCGGTCCTAAGTTTTCCGCCAATGTACACAGTGGTGGCTATCCTACCACCTGATATATGGACCCCGGGTAACTATATTTGTTTGTAATCTTATATTTTCTACTTTTAAATTAATATTTTTTAAGCAAGTTACTCGTAAAGTTAGTCGAACTGTTCTCGTATTAATATTTTTGTCTACCCACGTGCTAACACAAATTTACTTTATATTTTTATACATCAAATTTACAGAAGGTTTGTTACTGTGTTCAACTACTTTAGAATATAAATATATTAAATTACAGATAACACTAAAATAATATGTCTATATTATTTTTATTAAAGAACATTTTTTTGCGTGATACCAACCACCATTACAAATTATTTAGCTTAACTTTACTTTTTTTTTTCTAAATCGAAAATACTTACAAAATTCCATCCAGTCAAGTACCCGGCGCGGAATCGTCTCAAATTCTGAATGGCAACCTCACTGTGGCTGTCTAAATCCAAACTCACAGCAAATAGCGACGAATACACATGGTGCACAGTCGAAATTACATGAAAAACTGTCTTCCAGTACAGCCTAGCGTCGTTCCTATCGAATATCTTCTCGTTCTCAGTAATCAGGAAGCATAAAACATTATAAAATATATTATGATCTTTAAATAAGACATCCATTTTGTTAAACTGTTTTGTATACGATTCTAATTTCAAAATAATAATATCTTAACTTAGTATTAAATTAAAATAATAAGTAGACGCCCACACTCCAAATTATAATAAGGGCGACTACCCGATAATATATAGATAATTATTGAACGAACCATTAGGCTTGTGCATTCGTGTAGTGTTACCATATCACATTTTTTTTCTACCCGATTATGTGCACACCATGTTATTTCGATATTCCATTGAAATTTTGTTGTATATTGCACCATTTTTATTCGTTATTAAAATTTTATTTACCTATTTTATTACAAAGAAATCTTAATGAATTTAATTCGTTGTTTTTAATTGTTATTTTAAATACTATTATTTAATTACAAGCGCTAAGCCGGTCTTTGAGTTCAAAATAAATTCAAATTATTTCTTCATTGTCTTGAAATCATATGAGAAAAAAAGGCGTCAAAAAACTCTGACGCCGATTTTTTGTTTTCATTTAAATAAGTTTTAAAGTTAATGTATGTTTGTTTTTAACCATAACGTTAGTTAAGTTCTTTTTGATTCTTAAGATAAATGTGTGCTTACTTCTATTTATTATTCTATTCATTAACTGAATTTTATTTAAATTAAAATATGTTAAAATTATTAGTGTAATCTACGGGATAGTTACAAAAGAAATAAACAAATACGTATATAATTTGTGTGATACATTTTATTCGGGTTATTTACTTTCATTTTGTAGGAAATCAGTATTTTAATACCGGTATATCAAGACTGTTACCGAAAACGAAGCCGGGTGGTAGTTTTAGTGACTACAAACACAATGTGATTAAAAATTTCGCAAAGAAACGCGACATTTTTTTTTAAATATCGTCGAGTTTGTGTGGTATATCCATAGTTTTTGCGAAAATAATAATTTAAAGCCTTGTGTACCATAGCTTCTTTAAAAATACAAGAATGTAAACTATTATTAAAGAAAAAACTATGTATTTACCCCCCCCTAATTCGACGATAAAAAAAATAACATAAAAAAAATTGACACAATTTTTTGCACAAAATTTCGTTGCATTGTGTCTGAAGTCACTAAAACTACCACCCGGCTTCGTTTTCGGTAGCAGTCTTGATATACCCTGTATATTTACATAATGTATTTAAATGTGTGAAAAACACGGATTATTACTCTGTGTATTTATTTATAGAACGTTAATAGCGCATACAACATTTGTTTTATGACAGCGGAAGTGTAAAATTCGCAAACACGAAGGTTATTATTAACCTATTTATATTTTGCCTATTATGACAATATTATGCCGCCTAATTTTAATCAATATCAAGCACTACATTTGGCATCCAAATTAATTTTGAAATTGCCTAATCAATCTAATATTATATAAAATTTTAGGAGTATGAGTTAACATTCTCTTAGCATAAAAAATGAATTCTCTGTCGAGGTCCACAATTTAATTACACGAATTAATATTTTTTGTAAAAACCAACTAAAAATATTTTATCGGCTTCTTTAAGTCTTTAAAAAATGCACTTATTTGAAAATGATCAATGTTTCAAAAATTTTACGATTCCTTAATAAAATCGATGACAATTCCATCTTTAAACAATATTTTGATTGAAGACATTATTTAAATCAATACTGACCAGTAACGCTCTTAATATTATTGACGTTACACAAACATAAATATATCAGTATATAACTCATGTAATATAGTACGTAGTGTAGTAGAACTTGGTTATAAATCCCAGAGTACATTCGAGTTTTCTTAAACACACAATGTGTATTTTGTGACTTTGTATTCACATTTTGACGGTGAGGGAATAGGTTTTAAAGAAACCAGAAAAGGTATTAACAATGCCCTGTATAAGCCGTGAACTAAATCTATGCCTTGTCAATCATACCTATTACAACCTATGGAAAAAAATACAACTAAATGGCGTTTAAATTTCTCACAGCACACCTATCCATAAAACCTCGATGGGTATTAGGTAGGCATCTTTGAAGCATATTTAAAACTAAACTTAAAAATATTCAAAACTGGAAGCATGTTTGTTGACCATGAAGCCGACCATAAAGTATACCACATTACCATAATAATATAAAAAATCAAGGTTCATTATCATATACTAGAGTGACCAGCCCATCTAGATTTTATCAACCAAAGCCTGGCCTACTTAGATCCAGCTAACTTACTTTAATATTTCTATGTATTTTAAGACCTATATACTTTTAATCTTACATTATTTTAATATTGAGTGGTATACTTTGAACGATTTCTTCAATATTAATAATAGCTTCTATAATTAACAAAAGGAACTAGCGCAAATTACCGAAATAACGCTGTAATAACATACTAGTTTGAAATTTTAAATGTGTATTATTTATGTTAAACTTTGGGTTAGGCTGATTATTATTATTTCGTTTTATAGCTTCAATAAAATGCACCATGAAATTATTACCTTGTACTATTCGTATGTCTGGATGCCTTTTTATTTATTTCCTTTTTATTATATATCATGCACTGTTCTTGTGGATAATAAATATGCTTAATATGCAAAAGAAATTCGGCATTACTTCGTTCAAACGTCATCTAGATTCCAGACCACAAAATATGCTCATTCAAATCAGCAATGCCAAATCATGCAAAGGTCACACTTTATAGTCATTACTTATACTAAAAAAACTAGTCTTTAATTACTACTGAAAAGTCATTTAAGACATTTTCACGCTTCTGAGTTTTGTTTATAAATGTGTTTTTGTATTTTACATTCTCAGAATTTTTTATATTAATATGACACGACTTATGAATATAAAGTAGATCCAACTATACCACGATTATAATATGCTTCTTATCAGGTAAATCGAAATCATCATCATCATATCAGCCACAGGAAGTCCACTGCTGAACATAGGCCTCCCCCAAGGATCTCCACAATGACCTGTTGGAAGCGGCCTGCATCCAGCGACTTCCTGCGACCTTAGTCAGATCATCCGTCCACCTTGTAGGCGGGCGTCCGACATTTCGCTTGCCTGTACGTGGCCTCCACTCGAGAACCTTTCGGCCCCAACGGCCATCGGTTCTACGAGCTATGTGCCCGGCCCACTGCCACTTCAACTTGCCAATCCTATGGGCTATGTCGGTAACCTTGGTTCTCCTACGGATCTCCTCATTTCTGATTCGATCTCGTAGGGAAACTCCGAGCATAGCCCGATCCATGGCTCGTTGAGTGACTTTGAGCCTTTTAATGAGGCCGACAGTGAGAGGCCACGTCTCGGTGCCGTATGTCATCACTGGTAACACACAACTATCGAAGACTTTCGATTTTAGGCACTGAGGTATTTTGGACGAGAAGACGTCGCGAAGTTTCCCGAACGCTACCCAACCGAGTTGGATTCGACGATTGACCTCTCTCTCGAAGTTGGTTGAAATCGAAATACATTGTAAGTTTATGTTTTGTAAGGATTATCAGAAAAATGTGTACAGTAAGCTGGGTGGTAGTTTTAGTGACCTCAGACACAATGTTTTGGTATAGAAGATATTATTCTCTAAAGAAAACAAAAACTCAAACAGTATTTCCCAAAATTAAACAATAAAAAACCGTAACTTTGACGTAATTACACCAGTTTCGTTTGTTCGTCTATTTTTTCTCTGTTAATGACTTCTATCGGTTACAATTAATTATAATTGGCGTTTTTACGACTTTGTTATAAAATTTAATAAATTCTTTAAACAACGAGCGACAGCATTTATTTATATTCCTTAACTGTTAATTATTAAAAAATATGTTTTATTAAAATAAAACGCTAAAAATAAATTCACAAAAAGTGAATTCACACAAAATATCAAATGTGTATATGTTTTGATCTATAAAAAATGTAATACTTTGAATAATGCTATACATCATATTTATTATTAATTGTACCTTAGTTTTCTATCGCTATATTCAAACTATTCGTGGAAAATATAAAAGCAACTAATTTTAACATTATCTTATAACCATTAACCTAAGCAATCAATTCTATTGCATTCTACTTCATTCTATTGTTCTATTCAAACACTTTACATCCTCACATACAGGGTATATCATGACTGCTACCGAAAACGAAGCCGGGTGGTAGTTTAAGCGACTTCAGACTCAATGCAATGGAAAAAGTTGCAGAAAAAAGCGACAATTTTTTTTTTAATTTTTTGTCCTATAGCCCTATTTGGGTGGTAAATACATTTTTTCCTAAAATAATAGTGTATACCCTTTTATTTATAAATACTCTAAGGTATAAAAGAGTTTAAATTATTATTTTAGCAAAAACTATGGTTTTACCACCCAAAATGACGATATTTAAAAAAACATAAAAAATAATTGTCGCGTTTCTATGCGAAATTTTTAATTGCATTGTGTTTGTAGTCACTAAAACTACCACCCGGCTTCGTTTTCGGTAGCAGTCTTGAGATACCCGGTATTTATCTTATTAATGATAATTTCAATTAAACACGAAGGTCAAAGGCGTTAGTTATAATTTCAGTTATTTTTGTTGTGTAAGTCGGTATAATAAAATAGTTTTTAACTTAATGAGTATGTTATGTGAGAATCAACGCAATAACAATAAGTGAGTATAATCGTATCTAATGTAGTTAATGCATAATGTAAAAACAAAGGTTTTAAAGTTTTCTGAGATGTTGAAAATAGACAATCTTTTATTTTCAACGTTTTAGGTATAATAAAAGTTAATTATACCTAAAACGTATAATTAACTTTTTGCGCTATCTCCATATAAATTACACATTTAAAGCAATATCAAAATATATACGCAATTTTTCCCTAAATAATGGGAGAATTTTAATTGCTGACAACACAGCGCCGATGGGGTGATCACGATGTCAACGTTTCATAGTTTATTAGTTGATAAGAGATTTATCAATATGGTGGCAATTATGAAGAAATGCATGTCTTAAATTAAAGATAATTATTTGTTTTGATAATGTCATTATGACGATACAGACTTTATCGTAAGCACATTGCAATCCTAGTAGAAATAATACCGGCCTGTCGAAACAGAATTTCGCCTGTCCCTATTAACAATGTAGGATATGCAATTTTATGCATTTTGGTTTTATCATGCTAAACGGGCCTAAAAAGTATTTTCTTTCAGTACTTCAAGAAAAAGTTAAACTTTCCTCATAGTTTTTGAAATAGCCATGTTAACAAAGTCTTAAATGATGAAAATATCGGTTAACAATGCCTCATGTAGACTCCCGACATTTTTAGCGGTTTGAGAAGACAGTATGATGGGGTGGTTGTGCCAGTACGAACAATGTCGCAGGGGCCTACCCATGTCACACGTTATTTTAGTGTCAATTCGTATTATTAACGGTTTTTGCATTTAATATTAACAAAAATAATTAGTGGACCAGCCTTTTTCATGAACCTTGCGTCTAAACAAGTAATGAAGCAAGCAAGCAAATTTAAGAGCAATGTAGCACAAGCAAAAAGTATATTTATGAAAATATTATGTTATCTTACGAGTATCTCTAGATGAAGAAAAATAAGAAACTTACTATTTTTTGTATTGTTATTTATAAAACTGTCCTTACCGAATAAATATTAATAATTAAGGATTGAGTAGTTTAATATAATATGACATTTTACTTCTTTAATGAAATATATTTCAATAACCAATAAAAATTGTCAGATGTACCATATGTGATATTGTTCACCTCCATTTGTGATACGAAGATAGTTAGAAGTACCACATCCGACTATTTTGTTAGTTTTACTATACGTTCAATTTCGGGTTGTGGCACTTATCACTTTGTTTACTGCTTTTGGTAACTTAGAGAATGAAAGTAGTACCACATCCGACTTTCTTCTGGGTCTAAATATAAATACTACTGGTGGTGGGTCTCTCATATGTGCGAGGCCATCTGGGTAGGTACCACCGCAATGTCTATTTCTCCCGTGAAACAACACTGCTTAAATGCACTGTTGTGTTTCGGATTGAAGGACATTGTAGCCAGAGCAACTACTGGACATATTGAGACTTAACATTTACCGCCTTATTACAAAATGTGGTTTATCTAAAAACTTTAGTTTAAATCGCAATAAACTATGGTTTATATGAAATTCATATTACAAAAAGTGGTTTAACATTAAACCATGGCCTTTTTTATGGTTCATCGCTAAACCTGACCGCCCCCTAGTTTAACGGTGGTCTAAATCGTAAACTTCCAACTTTTTCTTTTGGATTTAGTGTCTATTTCATCGTATTATATTACTTTTACTCTAAAATTGATATTAATATGATGAATTTGTTCGTTATTTAGGATTTTGAAGCCTTTGAGCGATTAAAAACGTCATGTCGGCCCAACAAAATACGTCTACGCGCCCTGTTTTAATTTTTTCCGATAAAAATATACGCATAAGGATAGGTTTACCAAACATTTTGCAATGAAATCATCCATATAATAATGTTGGTTTACTCACTTTTTTCTCAATACTCAAATTCATAGACCATTTTTCATTTTGTAGGTCCACCACAACACGATATTATTAAATTATATTACTATCTAATTACCTAAGCGACAATTATTTTATATCACTTCACTTCACATACTTCGTTGACTAAATAATAAATGCATTCCAATGCTAAAAGAACTTATTTTAACTCGCGATAGTTTTGTTTATTGTTATGGTTTCTTGTAACGCGCCAGAATGTTACGTTCCATCACACGTGTTTGGATGTGTGACTAGCTAATATAACATGAAACAAATGAAAAAAAAAATTTAATTATAATCGATATACCAACCAATATTGACATTCTAGCAAAATGTCCAACCCTCAATAGGTTCAATACGCCTAAACATTATTTAATCATTAAAATTTTATTAAAACGTATTCTTTTCTGTGGATATGGAACGTTGCGATGGAATGATATCATGTTGAACGAATATTATTTGTATTAATCTGTGGTTGGTGTATAAACTACGGTTCAAAAGAATGAACCAAGGGAACCATGATTTATTTCTGTTTTGTAATACAAGTAAATTTAAACCATGGTTTTGCAGATTAGACTGGTTTTGCTAGACTAGGTTTAAACCAAGGTTTATTTCGCTTTTTGTAATAAGACCGGATATAATGTCTCAGGATGGCGAGCGCAGTGGAATGTTGCTACTGTTTATGAGCGGTCGTATCGCGTACCATCAGGCGAACGGCATGCCCGTCTCGCCATTCACTGCAATAAAAAAAAAATAGAACTTGTCATATGTAGTTCCTAATAAAAGTTTACATATTTTATTACATAAATATTATAATTATAACTGTTACTGCCATAATATACTTCATAATGCTTTATTAAACGATATAATTATATATTTTGTTGGTTAAGGAATTACCACAGGATATTTGTTGATAATGTTATAATAAATGAAATCTGTGGGTTCTTTTTTTGCAATGGTTCAGTTGTAGTAATATTATATAATGCCTTTTTTGATAATTTAATAAATGTTACAAATATATTATTTATTTTATTTATTGCTTCTATTCTTCACCATTGGTTCTTTTTCAGCTTTACATAAATTCCCCGTGCTAGATTGCAATGAATTAGTAAAATAAGCATTTCTTTTAACTTTACAGAAAATGCTTGCAAATGCTAGTAATGAGAATGATACCTTTTATGAAAATAATGATTTTTTTGCATCTACATCCACTACCTTAATACTATCACCTACGCTAGTTTTTAAGAATAGCGAGTAGCCAGTAGCATTATGTATAAATTGTACGATACATTATTTTTTCATGCGATGGCCAAGTCGATCTATTTATTTACAACGTAAATAATTTTTAATATTGATATGATAATAACTTTATACAGAACGCCTTAAGCAAGGACTAAATAAATTAATCGACTTAGTATTTATTACATGGATCTCACAACTTTTTGCGGTAGAAAAACTGAGCTGCGAGACTTGGAATTTTTTTATAGGATGTTTTTGATGGGATTTTTATCACACAAAAATTGTCTTTAAACATTGTTAAATACCATTGTTTCAAAGAGACAAATCAATAATGTAACGCTATTGTGACGGAATCCTTAATAATTTAAAACCTCAAACGTGATTGTTAAGTGACTTTAGTATTTTAAGTAAATATTTATGTTATTAGTACCTTAGATGGATCTCTTTTTCTTGTTTAGTTGATAATACGTTGCATGTAGGTAATTTCTAATAATTTAATTCAGTTTAAAATTCATCACTTTAATTGTATGTTTGAGTCGAAAAAACTATGGCAGATTGTATTAATATCCATTTAAGAGTACTTTTTAAATAAATATAAACATTAAATATAAATAAAGGTGTTTCTCTTTTAAATACAATTAAATACGACATAAACTTATATAGATTTTACTGTTAACAATAACGTAAACGGCATTTACAACTAAACATCAACAAGTTTGGCTGATTAAATTTGTTGGATATGACAGATCCGACAAATTACAGTGATTCATGATTCGTTATAAAAGTCATTTATGAATTTTGACTTAATTAGGAAATAATAATGATTTATTACCATGTATATATGCTCCTAATCACGTATTAATAACCTGAAAAATGTTGTAAACCAAACTTACTTACTTAAAAAAATACAAGCAATTTAAACTTTGACACGCTCTCCTGTAAAATTGCCGATTTGCAGTTCCGACACTGTTAATAGGGACAGGGGATTTTATCCCTGCCATCGTGTATGGTGAACGTTATCTAGGCAACAACAAATGCATATCATTAGCTAAAGATACTTCACTTAACATTCATAGGCATTGCAAATTACGCTTTTTGACCGAGTCCAAAAACAAGGTAATTTCTAGCGTGCTAGCTAATAGCGTGGTATAACACCTAACCACTTTCAATCAAACCCGACATTATTTTGCCATCGTTACATACAAAAAGACAGACTACTTAATTGATAGCCTTTTTTGTCATTGCTATGAATGGCACGACGAGCATCATTGGGATAATATACTAGAAGGGACACTGCAAACAAAATGTTTGTAACAAAATGAAGGGTTCCTACTATTTCTGTCCCTGTCACGCCTACGAAGTAACATTATATTCCCTCTCGCTTCACTGTGTACCCGTGTGCACGCACCATACGCACAGATTTTGTTCCCGATGTCCGCTCTAGTATAATACCTCAATGACGAGCATGAAATTCGCCTGATGGTAAGCGATACGACCGCTTATGGACAGTAGTAATGCTTGGCATTTGACTGCGCACGCTCTCATGAGACATAAGATGTTAATGTCAATAATTCCAGAAGCTACTCTGGACTCTACAATATCTTTTAAACCGGAACACAACAGTGCGTTTACACTGCTGATTGGCGGGAGAAATAGACATTGCGGTGGTACATACCCAAGCGGCCCCATGAGAGACCTAACACCAGTAATTCATTGTGTATCAGCATATTTTATCCTACTATTGAGCCTCTTCTACAATTAAAAGGAAGTTAGACCTTGAATAATCATATGATTTTGACAAAAAAACTTTCAAGACCTCACATTACTTTGAAATTCAAACATATAATTCACAAATATTCAGGTTCCAATTTTCCATACGTTATTTATCTTATATTTGTTCACGCCAAATAAGTTTAATAAAAAGCGAATAAAATAGTTTTATTAAAGTAGATTTAATTTAAGAGCGTTTATACCCTGCACACGCTTTTTGTCTTAAAAACAGGACTATTCAAATGAGTTAATAGCCACCAATAAACAATTTAAAGGAAAAATAATTATTACTAATTTTAGAAAAGGTTATCATCTAGGGATTTTGGTGGAAAACATTATAGATTGATGGATAATTTGTGAGTACTATACGGATTACTGAACACAAGTTTCGTTATTTAGGCTTTAAATGGCAATTTAGAAGCTTAAGATATCCGAAACCACTAAATATAAGATAAAAGTAAAAATATTATCAGTCTAATAAGACCCTTAGGAAGGGATTTTGCTGAGAAAAATAATCTTTTTATGTTTAGTTCCTAAAAAATAAAAATTTAAACAATGCGAAATTATTCAGAAACTCTCGTCAAAAACATATTTTTTTTCACCAACTTATTGTACATAATTTTTTATAACAATTGCATATTACAATAGAAGAACATCTTATCAATAAATTACCATTTTAATATTTCAACAAAATTAGTTTTCATGTTTTCTACAAATATTTTAAAAACCACTATAAAACACGCTGTCCGACGTGGATCAAATCAGACCGCCGCAAGGCCTTCTAGAGGGAGGACGTATCGCTCGTCGCTACGGCCTGGCTGCAGTCGAATATGCCGCGCGTAGTAAAAATAGCCACGCGCGGAATGCGATTACCACATCTTAGTACTTTGGTAGTAAAATATTTAATTATTTTTATTACCTACAATGATTTTGTAGTGAGTATAAATTATGTTTCAGGTAATATAATGGGATGTAATTCCGAGGCTAAATTATGTTATGTATTGTAATATAAAATTAAATATATTTCGTAATTGTAAGGGGTTGTAAGGCCCCTAACACTATTTATGTGTTCGAACACGAAATGATTAATAAAACGTCCGTAGTGTATACTGATTGAACACTGATTTGAATGCAACTTAACAATGTAATAATAACGAAAATATGATTAGTATCCAAAATTTGTATTATTCTTTGCTTGCACAGTAATATTTGTCTACTTATAATGCAAATAAAATATTTTTATGATATTATATATTACAGTTACATTTCAATTGAATATTTGAAGCGCACGGATCAAAGTTGTTTGAGCCGATTGTATAGCGAGCCGACGCGGCAGCTCTACGCACACAGCTTTGGTCGCTTATGTGTGCGTGAAATTAACGAAGAAATACCTATAGTTGACTTTGCGCGCAAGGTGTATACGCTCTTAAATACTATCACCAATGTGATAAAGTAAATTTTTGTTTGACATGCAACTTAATACCCAATCTATCTGTGAATAGATTAGTAATATCCTGAATTACTTGTTTCCTTTATTACAGTTTAATTTTATTATTTTGTTTCGCTTGACCTACAAAGAACATTAAGGTGTATAATTATCACCGTCATCAGGCCCCTAAAATACTTCTAGGATACTAGAAGGACGTTGCCAAAATATTGTTTTTTTCATGTTGCAAAATACATTTACTTGACAACCACATATTGGAATAAGATGGTTCTTTCTGGTATGGAAAGAGTCTTTGATTGCATTGATATTTACAAGAACTTTGTTATCCAAAATTTGTTAAATAATTGAAGAGAAAAATTAAGAAAATGAACCATCTGAGGTATGAGAAGCCGGGATCGCTTGAATTTGAAGTAATAAAAAAGTGAACGAACGCTAACATTAAGGTTTTATGTATAAGCAACTGTCAGTAGATAAACATAATACTACCAAAAATATCATCAATAGAAAACAACACAGCTTGAATCCGAGTTGTGCTGTAAGCGCAGAACAGATGAATATGGTGCTGTAAGTATATAATAACAGTCACAAAGATTTGATTAATTGAAGTCTTATGCATATTTACCTTGAAATAAACTAATAATTCCGCACAGTGACGCACATAGTTTCGACCATATATTTGCATATGTACAAGTGCGTAGCCTGTTGGTAGACGCGACTGCCATAATATTCACGGTGGTCGCGGGTTCCAATCCCGAGGCACACCTCTGACTTCTCGAAGTTATGTGTGTATTAATAGTGAATCACCACGCTTTATTACGGTGAAGAAAAAGAACGAGAAGATTTCTACATATAATGAATATCTATGGCATGTAAAGTCTACCTGACCGCACTAGACCAGCTCGGTAGGCTATGTGCGCCCCCTCTTAATCGTTTTTTCAATTATAGAGGAGACCCGTGCCCGTGCAGTGGGACGTTTATGTGCTGATACAATATAATGCATTCACATATACACACAGACACGGTTCAAGTGGAGGAATTGAAATGAAATGAAATGAAATGAAATGTATTTATGAAATGAAATGTATTTATTGATCACGTAGGCAATTAAGGAGCTCTTATGACAAGTCAATACACATAGAACTTAATCTCTATTTACAATATATTTCCTATACTTATTATTTCTTATTTTAATTTCTTGCTTTTATCAATTTATTTATTAATTTTATTTATTTTTAAATTAATTTTATTTTTATTTATAATTAGTTTTATTTATTTATTTAGTTTTTATTAATATTTTATTTAAAGTATTAGTTTTTACTTTATAGTAATTTATTTGTCAAAGAAATACATTATTTACGTTAGTCAAATTAAATTATATTATTTGTGGACCATAAATATTACAACGGTGCGTAGCGGTTTATAGTTACCACCGGATCCAACGCGGCCCTTCCTGAGAAGACCCGGCGAAACAAACTCAGTGGGCTTACACTACCACTGGAACTACGCGACGCGACCCAGTCCTGAGTATATCCAGCGACTAAGACTCAGTGGGCTTGTTTTGAGTCCAACTTAAGACAACGACCATAAGTATTTCCGATACGTGCCGTATGTTACTGCCGGATCCAACGCGGCCCTGACTGAGAAGACCCAGCGAACAAACTCAGCGGGCTTTACTTTACCACTGGATACTACGCGGCGCGACCCATTTCTGAGTAGATCCAGCGAGTCAAACTCAGTGGGCTTGGTTTTGGTCAATTTACTAAAATAAGTATTTGTGACTTGTCTTACAAGGATTTGCCATATTAATTATTATTTTTATATGATTTTTTCGATCGGTCGTCATATAATTTAATTGATTTATTTGATTGTATATAGCTTAATTTTAGAGTTCACAATTTTAGATATTTTTAATTATTTAAATTAGGTGGTGTAATAAGCGAATAGTTCAGGGCCCCAGGAGGTCGCAATGTGCAAGAGAACACCTAATCCCAGGCTTTTTTATCCTCAATATATTCCTTAATATTATAATAACCCCTAGTCATAAGTTTGTTTTTAATATGGGCCCTAAATAGTTTGTCCGGTAGCTGCGTTATCCTATTGGGAAGTTTATTATAAAATTTAATACAACTACCCAAGAAAGATTTGTTTGACTTTTCTAGTCTAAACGAGGGTATTGCTAGTTTATTTTTATTCCGCGTATTAATGGTGTGGGTGTCACTGACCTTATATTTAATTGTTGTTGGTGTCATGAAGCTCCCCACATCAAATTACACCATTCCTGACAGCCAGTATCAACAGCGGCACACTAAGAATACGCACCGGGCTCCGGAGATTGCCGGGTCACTAGCTCGTCTTTAAGCCGCATCGAAATTAATCAGAAAGAAATAACAAATTGGAGTTAGAAATAGCTTGATCTTTCCAACTTCGGTAGTTTTTAATTATACACTCATAAATAAGTTTTTTTTCGTTGTCGCCGGTTAAAATTATTTATCGCCACCGCTGCCTGGGCAGAAGGCAGTGTTGGATTCACCAGTACTAAGACTCAACGTTGAGCCATACGGGAAAGATGTTATCATTCTCCCTACGATTGCTATGAGAGCGCTGCGCTCCCCGTTCCAGACTGGATTCTAGACACACCTCCAGAGTGGAATGAGCCGTGTCCCGCGGACAGTTGTCACAATAGTGACACACGATTGACGATTCTGCGCCGACAACTCGACACAGGTACAGTCAGCGACATAAGTCGCTACACATTCACGAGATTTGGAATTGTCTATCATCCAAAATAATAATTATTTTCAATATCGTATGGCACATCTCGGCATAGATGACTTTACTTGGTTATATTTTACGACTACAGAGTAGTACGTACAAATTTTAATTCATAAAAAGCTTATCAAAAAATGTGAAGTGTTCAACGACTTATGTCGCTGACTGTACTCCCCAAAACATCCATGGCTTGTGGGTACACGCGTCAGTCGGAATGTCGCTACGCCATGACACTTGTCTAACCAGGCCTGTCCTGTCTGCTTAAAGATAGGACGCACTGCCACGACAGTCTTCACACCCACTGTAGGGTTTCCCAGTCTGAGACGCCACTTCGTGACATCTCCACGGCCATAAGCAAATATGGTGATTTACAGCTGGTCCCCATCAAACATAATGATTTCCATAAGCCCAGGTGTTTTTGTATATAAAAATATTCTGCCTACAATATATTTATTATTTATACAGTTGGAATAAGGAAGCACCTTCGTAGTAAGTGACCGGTCCGACCTCCAATTCTAAATAATTTTGACAGAACTCGTTTCATCTAATTCCGTTTAGGTAATGTTAGATTAGAATATTTTATGTTTGTTACTGGAACACTATCGTTAATCTAGTTACTAGTAGATTTAAGTAGATAGCTCAAATAAAAAATAAATTATAGTTTAAGTTATGCAATATTTAAAAATCTTGCGAAATTCTCGAGTTATAATATGTTTAGAGTACCGTATATAGATTGACATGTAAAATACAAATAAATTAATTTCCGCGACTAATCCATAATATTTTAATTTCGTTATAACTTTTTTGTAAACATTATTAACAACGCTTCATCACCTTTTCCTTACTCTAGGACAATTAAGCACAAAGGTCAAAGGACAAATAAAACCTGTATAATTTTATCGTGCGAGAATAAATAATCCCCAATTCGATACGATGCATTGTCTCGGTGGTACTACATTTATTATTCATCACTGTCATGTTTCATTACACAAAAGCACTCACTGTTGTACTCAAGAGTCCAGAGAAATTTTAATATGTAAAGTTTAAGAGTGCTTTATTTCTCATAAGATTACATAAAATCACTTACTGAGAAACGTATATAATCCAATGTCAATAACGATATAATTACTAAGTGAAGATTTTACAAAGATACTCTTTAGTAAGGATAAATTTATTTGATATTAAATGTCTCTAAGTGTCGCTGTAAGACAAAAGAATAAAGCTATAGTTATTTCAAAGGAATTATCTAGATGTAAAGCCACATGTAAAGCCATCTTTAAAAAAATAAAAACCGACTTCAAAACAAAAAAACCACTAAAAACCAAAAAATAATATAATAATAAGTACCACTGCAAAGCAAAAAAATAATATTTATTTCATGGAACTTGTGCTTGTTGATTAATTTGCTTAATGACTTGACTAGCCAACAAATCAAAATATATGCATAGCATATTGAAGGCGGGCCGCCGAGTAACAAACATGTAGGACCTATGCCTTATATTAATTTAAATATCTATATGTTGCAGTGGTACTTATGATTATATTATTTTATGGTTTTTATGGTATGGTATTTTATGGTATTAAATCGCTAAAATCGGCTAAAAGCGAAGATATTGGAGTATTCACATGTTTATTATTTGTTTCTCCCCCCCCCCCCTCCCTTTGCCCCTACGTCCTTTTCCCTTCACCACTGTAGCTTAGCTTTTATACTGAACCTAATGCAAAAATCGGTGGTCGCGGGTTCGAATCCCAGGGCACACCTCTGACTTTTCGGAGTCATGTGTGTATTGATAGTCAATCACCACGCACTAAAACGGTGAAGGAAAACATCGTGAGGAAACCTGCATACCATAGCCGATTTTATAAAAATTTCTATGGTATGTAAGTCCGCCAACCCGCACTAGGCCAGCGTGGTGGACTATATGGCCTAACCACTCTCAATCGTACTGTCGATTGTAGAGGAGGCCCGTGCCCTGCAGTGGGACGTATATGGGCTGATACAGAATGCAAAAAGAACTATTGGAATCCTACTAAATTTTGAAGAGTTCTACACTCCAGGTCCGAACATGATCATCAGATCTTCATGTTGTGTTTCTGGGTTTAACCTATCAATACATTCTTTCCAATGAAAAAGAAATCACTAAAATCGGTTAAAAGCTGCCGAAGATCTTAGAATTTACGTGTATTTTAAGTTTATCACCTACCCCCCTCACCCCCACCCCTTTTTCCCTCTCTCACTGTAACTTAACTTTTATAATGAACCTAATGCAAAAAGAACCATTGGAATCCTACTTAATTTTAAGGAGTTCCCCTCTCCAGGTCCGAAGATATTCATCAGTTTTGCACCATATTTTTATGGGACTAAATGACAAGCACCAGCTTTCAATCAAAGAAAGAATGGTCGAAATCGGTTCACACAGTACAGAGAAACGAGGTAACAAACAAAAAAAATTAAAAAAAGCAACATACAGTCGAATTGAGAACCTCCTTTTTTTTGAAGTCGGTTGAATAAAAAAGGAACAAAAACACTAATTAAGGAGAAGGGAAGAGACCTTGGCCTCACTATAACGTTCGGATGGCGAGTAATAAATAAATTGATAAATTAAAGAAAATAAATGTACGTACCACATTCCAATTGGTCCCAAATCCGTATGAGTGAATACACAGCGTCCTCAAAACATCATCCTCATTATCGTAGTTATTGAATAAAATATAAAAAGCATAACAAATAACCACGTAAAATTGTATACCGAACAATAAATGATAAAGTATTTTACAAATTAATAAACATTTTTCTAGAGTTGTCCGTTTCTGCACATAACCACTTTCAACACAATTCATTTTTAAATTAATTTGTTCTTAATTCAATTGTTTAACGCAACATTTATGAGTCATTATTAATTAAAAAAATATATTTATATTTATTTTCTAAAAAACATTTTCATTTCTATTTGATTAATCGATTTTGTTTTCGTTTTTTGAAACGTCCTTCGCCAACCGCGGTGTTCAAAATAATGTCTATTTGTAAATTGTAAGGTATACGTGAGTTCCGTATTACAATTTAAATATAAACTATAACGGCTCTTGTTCACTTCATATAAGGTTTATTTTCAAAGAACACACGCACAGTCATAATTTTTTTTTCGAATATCTGGCAAGACCACATCTAACCATTTTATTTTTGAATCAAGAATATTATCTGTAGGAACCGGATTATAGGCATTTGCATATATACTGGTAATTGCATATTCACCCCATTTTCAGTGTTAATTGAATATTTTTATACACAAAAAAAAAATCTGTTGCCGGTCAAATCTATAACTTCGTAAACAGCAAGTTCTATAAATCACACTAACCCGCTTATTTTTGACCGACTTCAAAAGAGGAGGTAATCAATTGGACTGTATGTTTTTTGTATGTTTGTTACGCGATTTCGCCGGCAATTGTGAACCGATTTTGAAAATTTCTTTTTTTTTTATAGACTACACTTAATTTACGGTATATAAGTTGTAAGTATATTATATGGTTTATGAGATCCATAGTGGAGGTTTATGTTCAGCAGTGGGCTTCCTGTGGCTGGAGAGAGAGAGAGAGATACGGTTATAAAACTTTGAATTCGTACCTAATTTACTGCAAAATATACATAGCTCCCTTTTTGTCTAATACTCTCCTAAAATGTAACATTTGTGTCACGTATCTGTAGTCAAATATTTAAATATTTTTCATCGGTTTTCACACATTTTTTACGTATTTTTCGTGCAATTTGCAAACATATTTTGAGCTTTTTATCTTGCATGTTATTAAAATAAAACTATTATTTACGGATTTTATCGCCGATTTGGAATGTAAATATTAAACCAAATCCTATAAACATTATATTGGTGATTATGATGATGATGTTTTTTTTTATTACTCTAATATTGTAATGGAACAATAAAAAACATCTATTGATGAAAACTGCATTAAAACCCATTGCATCGAGTCATTTAAAATATCTAAGCATTTCAGAGGTACAGCAGATACATATACATAGGCTTTGTTTTGTACTATGCAAATATTTATTTGTAATTAGTAAACACATTTTTCAGTAATAAATACATGCTGTTATTTGTCCCAAAAGATAATGACATTTCAAAGGAAAACATAAAAACCCTAATGATTTTAAAAATTACAATATTAAAGTTCGGTTTTTATTATTGCCACTACGTCATTTATTAAAAAATCTGATCCTATACCAGTTTCTAATGACGTCAGTAAAAAAGTGGTTTTGATAACCACAATACAAGACTTAATTGATCTCAATGTGGGGTTAGGACAATCTTTGTGACTGTTGGGTGTATTTATTTTATTTTGTTACAATGCAATCGCGGATTTTCTACCAAAAATATTGATCTTAGGTATACGACGCTAGTGATACATATGAATATGTATATGTACTTCTTCTTAATAATTATAATAATAATTTCTTCTTAATAATTACTTATTATTCTTAGTAATTATAACCATTTATTTTAAGTTCCCTGTGCTATTATTCGTCTACATATGCAACTTTAAGAATACAGATGTAATTTCACATATAAGTGAATTTGAAATTCTTTGGAGGAATAAACTATCTTAACTTTTTAACCATATTCTTCTCCTCAGCCATAGGATGTCCACCGCTGAACATAGGCCTCCACTAAGGATCTTCACTTATATACCTAGTCAGGTCATAAATTCTGTCACATGTTTAATATAAAATAATTAAAACAAGTTTATATGACACTAAAGTTTATTCAAAATGACCTCCGTGATTTTGAATATAGGCTTTCAATCTGCGCGGCCAGTTGTCTATCGCAGCACGAACGAGGTCCATGTCAATATCGGCGGCTGCCTTAATGTCTTTAGTGACTCCACATTGGGATGAGGCTTTGAGCACGCCTTTTCCTCCAAGTGTTGCCATATCTTGTAATCTAATGGATTCAAATCTGGACTGGAGGAGGGGCAGTCTTCGTGCCGGATGAAGTCGATTTCACGCGCCGCCAGCCAATCTTGTGTGCTCTGAGCTCTATGAGCTGGCGCCGAATCTTGTTGGAATACCCAGTGCCTGTTATTGAACATGGTATGAGAAACAGGTTCCACAAGGTTCGTCAGGACTGTATTTTGATACACAACTGCATTCGTTTTTACACCTTTCTCACAAAAACGTACCTCTGTTAAGCCCCAATAAGAAACTCCCAACCATACCATGAGCGAGGATGGAATGAAACGAAATGACCTCGTTGGACATGCGGAATACGGTTGCTCGCTTCTTCACTACTGTGTGCGTACACCTTATCATTTTGTTTGTTGTAGCTCTCTTCTACGGTAAATTTTTTTTCATCTGAAAAAAGAATTTCCCGATATTTTTTTCCGGCGTACCGCTTCAACAAAGCGCGGCATCTCTTCAGTCTCAGGTCCATTAGACGAGCATTCAAACGATGTCCTTGATCTTTCTTTGATATGCCCGAAGCCCTAAGTCCCTTTTCACCGTGGTTCTGCTTAACCCCATCTGAAGGGCCAACAGTTTCTGCTTACGTTTGGGATTTCTTTAAATTCGCGCCTTCACAGCTTTTATCACTGCTGGAGTCCTAACAGACCGAGGGCGACCACTTCTTGACCTGTCATCTACACTCGAGTCTTCATTGTATTGTTTGATGGTACGATAAACGAATCTTTTGGTTATATTCAAATTTTTCAGTATGCCAAAAATTTGAATTGGCGCGTAATCGCAACGATGCAACGCAAAAACTGCAACACGGTCTTCCTTAAGCCCTGGTCTGTCGAAGCTACGCAGAGCGTTGCGTTGCGTGGAATGCGGTGTTAAACTCGGTTTTGTATGAAAAACATTGACATTGGTATGACGTTCCGCCGCAGTATGCGTCAGCCAGCGTCTGCGGTGAGGGATCAACCGGGTGACGGGTAGACTGGTCTTTTGTGCTGTCACAGTATGCGTCGGTGTAGAGGGGCAAGTGCGGTGAAGCGCGGGGAGGATACACCGCACAACGTGCCGTCATTCTCGTCATTTCGTCGCGGTAAGCGTATTTGGGCAATGGATTTATTTGAGGACAATATTTTTATCAATTTTCGTTTGGTTTAAACTTTTGTTTAGGCTGTAGCACGTATATCGACTATGTGCTGCTGCACAGTAAGTTCAATACAGTACACGCAAGTTCCCAATGACAATGGCGCAATATTACACCACGTAGGAATAAAACTTTAAAACCTTGCTTTGGTAAAAGATACAATTAAAAAGTAAAAACAAGATTATAAAATGGAGTCAATTACATTTATTTTATTGTTATAAAAATGGCGAACGGAACTGTATGTTAATTGTTCTAAGTACCTAGTACCCCATGCTTTTTAACAAAATATAGCAACGGAATTAGTTCCCAACGGATCAGGGTACAATTGAAGATGATTTATTAGTAGTTATCTATATACATTCAGTCTTTATCCCTATTCGCAGGGCACTGTATGAGCCCATATACGTCCCACTGCAGAGCACAGGTCTCCTCTACAATCGAGAATACGATTGAGAGTGGTTAGGCCATACTATAATCCACCACGCTAGCTGGCCTTATCCCTATATTTGCATAGAAAGAAATACAAACAACAAACCCAATAAAAACATCAATCGTTTAAGTGCACCCGCTTTTTATATAAGCCCGAAAAAGTAGCTACAAAGAATCGTATGATGAGTATTGTATCAGCCCATATACATGCATTCGTTGTATAATGGTTGTATATTATCGTCGTAGTTATTTACAAAATCCACCTGCAAGATTTTTTTTTCTTTTTTTTTATTGCAATGAATGGCGAGACGAGCATGCCGTTCGCCTGATGGTAAGCGATGCGACCGCTCATGAACAGAAGCAAAACCATACAACACCTTGAATTGCAAAGCAATTCTGGGCATTCCACTGCGCACGCCAACCTGAGACATAGGATGTTAAGTCTCAATATGTCCAGTAGTTACTCTGGCTACAATGTCCTTCCATCCGAAACACAACAGTGCATTTAAACTGCTGTTTGACGGGAGAAATAGACATTGCGGTGGTACCCACCCAGGCAGCCTCTCACATATGAGAGACCTACCACCAGTATATACAGATATAATAAACTACTACTACTTACACCTATGCATATATATTTTGAGCTCTGTGTTATGAATTCTGTTAAATACTAAAATAAAACTATTATTGTAAAAAGTATCCATCAGTATTGTTCCAGGTTTTGCTTGTGTCAATTTTATAGGAAAATAATTTAATCGTTATGGAATTTATTTTTACTTAATTACGGTACGATCGATAACGATAATTTAAGAAAGGATATCTACATAAATCCAGTGAAATTTAATTTGATCTGACAATAATATGTTGTTTAGCCGAAAAAAATGTATTCAGCAGACGCGTATTTCATTAGAATGATACGAACCACTTTTATCACGTATCAGTATTGCGAAAATTGACTCGTAAACATATATACCCAGTTTATTTAAAATGACGCACAAACATTTTTTTAAAGAAATTATATATTATATTTTCGAACTTAAATGATTGTAATTTGTTGTCATGAAAATTCAAGAAAACTTCAATGCGAAATTGTCATATGGTAACGTTGGTTGTTAGAGAGATTCACGCTGTAACCGCACATAGCTATTGATGTCTCAATAGCTATATCTAGCAACACAAGAAAATAAGCGCCATATTGTGGCCTTGAATTAAAATAGACCCTATTTCAATAAAATTATGTTGCTTTATTGCTTGAACGACGTCGCTTTGTTTGGCGAAATTCTTTTTTCGCCAAACAACAAAAAGCGGCACGTCACATGAAATAGAACATTATTTTGCATTTCATTCTGACATAAAGAAATTCGTATCGGTGTGTCTCATTTTTGCGATGTCCAGTACATTTCGGCTCTCTCTAGAGGTAATTACAAGAAGCTTATACCCAAATGGAGATTGCATACCGTATATAAAAGTGAAGCACAAAAATTTCACCTTGAATAACGTCGCTGTTGCCTGCTATCCTTTTCTTTAGAGTAACAATGAATGAACTTCATGTCAACTTCATGTGAACTTCATTCATTGTCATTCTAAAGAAAAGGATAGCAGGCAACAGCGACGTCATTCAAGGTCAAATATTTGAGCTTCAGTGTTTTATACGGAATGCAATCTCCATTTGGGTATAAGCTTCTTGGGTAATTACTCTAAGTTGGTTGTCAATGAACGGTTCTCTCATTGGTCAACGGTTATACGCACAGAGTAAAACCTATATGTGAACCACCTTTTTGTTGTTATGTGAACTACGTTGCATGACGTCATGACGTTGCCGCTTACCGCAGTGCCGCGCGTATCCTTCGCCAAACCAGGCCTTTAAGCGTCCACCATAGATTTAGTATAAAACGTAGATCGGCAATGTGAAAGAGATAGAATAATTTAACTCATATGTTAAAGCGAGATGCATGATGCGACCATACGTTTACACAGAAGTAGCCTGCAGTGACCCAGAGTCGAAATATGTCAAACTAAGCGAGCAACAAAATTCGCTTATTTTCATAATTTATTTAATGTTACAGTACTTGCTTATATTTATTAAACGTAGTTTTATATAGTACATTGTGCAGTGCTAAGGTGTGGTTCATGCAGGCGTAAAAATCTGAAATAATTAAAGTTTTCACAGGTACCGGCCACTTTTGCACAATACTATTTTGTGACGATATTATAGAATTAAATGGAAATCCGTATATACATATCGGTAGAAAAGAATATAGTATTTCATTATATAAATACGCTGAAAGCATCCATTACGTATAAAAAATAATATCAAATACGTGAATTTACAATAATTTCAACCAAAAGTTGCTAGGGATTGACTGACAAGTTCGATCAATAAAAGGTTGTCGATAAAATAGTTGATGACAACACATGTTTCCCTACATTTTTATGGAGCTATATTATGTTGTGATAGTGTGCATTCTTCTTCTTCTTCTACCTGGCGTTATCCCGGCCATATTTCCCCGGCCATTATTATAGTATTCATTCTACAATATTACTTTACTTTTTCTCATTTTTTTATATTTGTGGAATAGTTATTATAACACTTCATGTATGTGATTTATGAATTAAGAACCTGTTTCAATCTCTGCCAAGAGGCTGTCAATTTATAATAGAAAAACAAGAACATATTCGATATTATTATAAAATATGCGATACTTCTATGCACAGTATGATCGTCCAAACCTTGAAGCAACATTATTCATTTATCATAACATTTGGTATAGGTTTAAAAATTTATAATTCTCATAGGAAAAACATTAGTTTAGGTAAAGTGATCGAGAAAAGCTTCATTGTTTATTAACCCAGATAAGCCTGAAACAATTTTTTTTGTAAATCATCAGAACTAATGATTTTCTTTAATTTCATTACCCTCAAGACGAATAAAAAAAATGTTGAAAAAATTATCTACCATAAGGCTTTCCGGGAAATGACCGTCCTATATTATATAGGAAAGTAGGATAATAGGTAGCAAGTATAGTTTAGCATTGATATTGACCAAATTGAATATAAAAGGTATATTTACTGATTAAAAGTGTCCTAAATATCTACATGAGTCATGGACATGAATGTCGTGAAAGAAAAAGTCAAATCTACCCACATAAAAATTTTAAATTTCAAGCCAATCTACTGAAAACTATTATTTCTGACCATATTATTTCTCGCAAGAAGCTGCCTAACTTGTAGGTTTGTTTTTGCGATTACTAATGTGATCTCTACCGTGTTGTCTTTGAACAAAGATAACTGCTACTGGAATTATTGTGTTTGTTGGCTTCATGTATGTTCATTGTATGGCATTCAGCGTCACATTCTCAACCACTGAGTCGTTTTTTACACTGGCCTATAAAATTGTTCCATTGCACTTGATGTAAGCTTAGCGCGATCCAAACAGGGTATCTAATGGATATACACAAGCTGATCCCTGAATGCGATACACTTGCATGGGTCATCAACGAGTTTTCCACCAGTGTATATGATGACAGCCCAACACGGTTCGATAACCATCACCCGGCAATATGGTAATCAAGCACATTACCAGCTGTTGGTTCTTGGACAATCTCACTCGACGAATGAAACCCAACAGCGAAGATGCTGGTATACAGTTCATTTGTGAGCTAGTAGAGCCTCCTTGGCTGAGGAGACATTTGTTTCGTAGCTTTAACGACTTACAGCAAAACTCTACCACTTACAAAAGTCCTTATATAAAAATCTACATTAGTGTGTCAAGAAATGTTAGTTAAAAGTGATCATATATATATTGAGTTACCTCTCAGTATTTTTTCCATCGTCAGAAAAGATTTCAACATCATAATCCACGCGATAATTATGACATGCGCCTGTAATAGTGTGAATATAAAGTTACCCCGTATTATCCTACCGTCCTATATATAGCACACTACTTTTTATCCCTAACTAGCTGACCCGGCCACGCTTCGCTTTGCCTTGGTTATCATAGGATTCATATTATATTCAATTATTTAGCATAATAACTTGAAACCTTGTATGCCTACACTTGACGTAACTATCCTACTGTCCTGCTAAATCCCGTCTTACCCGTCTGTTCAGTCTCTTCTCGATCCGTCCCGTCCTTTCTCTTCATTATCCATTCCGTCTTATACCGTGCATTTACACTTCCTCCTATCAAATCTGCCAGCTATCCCAGTTCTCTCCCGTACCTCCCACTCTATTATATCCAAATAGTGTGCCTTATTAATTTTTGACATTAAAAAATTTAGTGATTCTGATTATCCATGCAATATTCCATCCCTTATTTCACACCCACAATGCTGCTTTTCCAAAAATATTGCAAGTAATATTTAGGTAAAATATAACCTTTCTCACTAAGAGACGATACATTAATTTCTATCAGTGAATTATAGCGATGGAAAGGCTACTGTAAAAATTCGTGATAAAGTGACATTCGACCTTGAAAAGAAATAAATATAACTTTTTACGTGTGCAAATTATTTATTTAATTGTCTCTATTTATGTAATGAACGCATTATTTGACAACCAATTTAAACATCAATCCGTTTAATTAATGTCATTAATTTACATCTTTAAAATCTAAAATATGCCATTAATCGAATATTGTGGATATATGTTGTCGATTCGAAACCTTTATTTAAATACGTTCTATAATTTGAGGGAAGAGTTTACCGTATCGACGGGATGAACATTAAATGTTTGACAGTTACGAACCCATGAATATTTTGTATGAGAAAATGTTAATAAGCTAATAGAAACTCGGGAAACCGGGAACGTGATAAAAAGTATCCTATGTCCTTCTCCTGGTTCTAAGATTCCTCACCACCAATTTTCAGCCAAGTCAGTTCAGCCGTTCTTGAGTTATAAGTGGAGTAACTAACACGACTTTCTTTTATATACATAGATTATTTCCACTTTCCGAAGTATTATATTGAGGAACGAGTTTTCGAAAATAAGGAACAGGCTATCTAGAATAAGAAAAATGTGAAATATAAAACTTTACTGTAATTTACAGTTTTTTTATACCTACCTTTCGTGCACCTTGTCTGGGGCACACTTTTATTGCGTATTTTGAAGTGAAATATTTCTATGAAATATATTTATATCATTGATATTCTATTTTTTTATAATAAAAAATAGTCTCCTGACTTCAAAAAACAACAAATAAAATCAACCATTAAAATAGTTAGTTCAATATATTTTTTTATTTAGACTATCCTATATATAGGACAGTAGGCTTATCTGGGTTAAACTGTCTCTTTCTTCAGCCACAGGAATGCGACTAATGAACATAGGCCTTCCACAAGAATGTCTACATCAGTTTGTTGTAAGCTGCCTGCATCCAACGACTTCCTACAAGCTCCTCCGTACACCTCCAACGCGGCCTAGCAGGCGTCCAACACTTCCCAATGTGTTACAAGTCAATTAATTGACTTAAATAAGCATATGTTTTTAACTCTAGTATACATATAGTAAAAATGTGTTTCTTAGACTTACGCGAATGTTACTCATTGAAAAAAAAACTAATAATCACGGATTTTGTTGCAGACTGAGTCCACCCTGGTCCCTGTGACTACGAAAGCTGTAAAGTAATCGAAACTTCGCAACGGGAAATTAAAAATTAAAAACATAAACCGAAAACTCTAAAACTTTGTAAATTATAGTTTTATTTTATAAAAGTGTGTTTTGTTCTCAATTTAATTAGTATATGTACTATCTATACATCACAATAAAAAAAATAATTTTGTTCAGGTGAACATACAGACCCATACAAAACATCTCAAACAGAATGTTTTCAAATAATATGACAATTTATCTTTATTTATTTGTGTGTTTATCAATCTGTATTGAAATAAACACATCAATAAGTTTCGGTTAATATATAATAAAATGTCGCATATATCCATAACATTTTATTTCATAACTACAGGCCGACAGCTATATCGATATCGATATGATAGTATCGAAAGTGCATGGTACACCACTATATGTCAAGCACACATGTAAACTTCACGCACACAATCGTAAATCAATTTTGGTCGCGCTCAAAATGACACATTGCCGATCTATGTTCTATACTACATCTATGGCGTCCACTCCATATTTAAAAATGAATAAAATTCTAAAAAGTATACATTTTTATTTTCATGAACAATTCGAAATTCGAATTCAATAAACTTTTTTGAGGCCAGCATTCTAAAAGAAAAGTTTTTACTGTGTGACAATACTTATGACCTGACTGTGTAAGTATACAGGATGTAGCAAAACTGCTACCGAAAACGAAGCCGGGTGGTAACTAAAAATTTCGCATAGAAACACGACAATTTTGTGTTGTGATTTTTTAAAATATAATCTTGTTTCGGTGGTAAATCCATAGTTTTTGCTGAAATGATAATTTAAACCCTTGCATACCATAGTGACTTTAAAAATATAAGGGTGTACATTATTATTGTACAAAAAAACTACATATAAACCACCCAAATACGACGACAGGATAAAAATAACAAAAAATTCGTCGTTTTTGTTTGAATTTTTTAGTTGCATTTTGTTGAAGGTATTAATACCCAGCTTCGTTTTCGGTTACTGTCTTGATATTATCCTATTTATGTATATGTATTATGTACTATACTATACCCTATTTATGTAAATTCATAGCTTCCGATGCTTCTCGTACTAAAAATATCATTGTATTTATACAACTGGTTAATTTTAAAATATATTGAGTGATTACTTTGGAACGCGACTTGTTTTGAACAAATTAATATATATAGCAAACAGGTTTTGTAGTGACTTGACTTGTCTATAAAAACGACAATAATTTGCATAGAAAATACGTAATTTTTCAGTTCATTTTAAAATATTTTATGGGTCTTAATTAATATGCTATTGATATTTATATTAGATTATATTTTTTTATCATTTTGTGTACTCTAGAAGATTCGATGGAATTTTCTAGGATTGTTTATTAATTTTATCCATAATAATATTTAATAGTATTAATGCAAATAATATAATAGATGAAGAGCCCGTGGCCGCCAGACCTTCGTAATTTTATAAATGCTGAAAGTTTGTCTGCGCATGCCTCTGACATAAGCATCACACGATCAGCTATTATGAAGTTCCGATCGTGGTTGCTTTGGAACTTATGAGCTTTAATGTTTCTGGCAAGATGAAAAAACTATCAAACGTGTCTGAATACCAAGGAAATATTTGTTTGTAGTTGCCTTAATAACATATATAAAATTCGGCTTTTATACTATAACTTCGGCAAAATTACATGTTACTAAATATTACGCTATCTTCAAACTGTAAAATAATCGTTATCCAAGAGACGGGTGGAAGAAGGAAAGGGAGGCCTTTGCCCTGCAGTGGGACAGTATAGGCTAGTAAAAAAAAAAATTGTCGTTTGACATTGACAGCTCAATCTTTTTTCTGATACTATATTGCCAATAATCAATCTCAGTAGTGAAAAAACTATGGCAACATGGTAAATGACAAATCAAAAAGTAGAAAACAATCCAGATTGACTTCAATCTAATTTTTTCGATTGATTATTGGCATCGGCCGTTAGTTGTGGAGGAGTTCGTTAAACAACAGTGGGTCATTATGTGCTAAATAAGTAAAGGAAGGTACAGTATTCATCATCATAATCATTAACAGCCATTCCAGTCGACTGGTGGACATAGGCCTCTCCCAAGTTACGCCACAGAGCCCGGTCTGCTGCTTTATGGATCCAGTTTCTGCCAGTAGGTAATGTAACATAACAGTATGCATAAGGACGAAGCTTGATATCTTTAAAAGGAAAACAAACAGCAATTTAGTTTCGGGTCATTCCTATCTTTACACTTGGATCATTGATGTGTTGCCAGCTCATCAAATTGGGAGTGGAGCGGGAAGTAAAACGATGTGAAGAGAAATGGGTTATTGGGAATTCGGCATACTTAATTGTATGAACCAGGCAAGATATGCGGCTTAATTCATAGACAGGATTAAAAGCTATTTAACTATCAAATATTCTGTCCATTCCGAACGACTTTTCGTAAACTAAAAGGTTATAAAACTGGCTATGAATAAGACCATAGTATTATCAGTAAATACTCAATTTGGACTGCAGTGTACTTACCCCATAATAATGTTTTAATCAAATTTAAATGTCGCACTCGTGTATTGTAATCATTAAAAGCGAACATTTATTAGACAAATAACAAAAACGGATGTTAATTGAGGATATGAAATACGCGTATGCCGTTCGTTGGATTGAATTATAACATTACTAACTTGTGCAATTGTCAGTAGACTACAATATTCAAATTCAATATTCCATAGGCAGAATCCATGGAGTTACATGCGCCATAGCGTATGTAACATGTAAGGGTTTGAACTCAATCCGAGACAAATTTTGGGACTTTGTAATTGCTGTGGGATTAAAGCAGATATTTTTATAATACCATGGGTGGCCCATAGAAAATGAAGTACTAGGATTTATATAATGTTGATGCTAATATAAGCCACAGCACAGCAAGATGTTACGCTATTTTACTTGATCGTACTGGCATTTAATGGAACTAAATAAAACCAAGTCTTAAATATAGGGCACCTGATCAGGTTAACCGGATTATTATATCAATCAGATCCTTTATTTAATGTCAAGTCTGTATCAGCCCATATACGTACCATTGCAGGGCGCAGGCTTCTCTACAATCGACAGTACGATTGAGAGTGGTTAGGCCATGTAGTGTATAAAATTCAATGCATTCACTTTTTCACACAATTAAATAATATAAATGACTCATCATTAACATCTTCGATATTTTCACACATCTTGCTACATAATGGCGTATTATAGCTGACCAGAACATTGTATTCACGTAATATTTTAAACGTAAAACAGTCAAAAAAGTCTAATAAAAAACACACAACATTATCCAAAGATTTTTAATTAAGAAATATTACTGCTGATGATGTAGTATTAAAAGAAAAAGGTAACATAGAAGTTCCAAAAACTCACCAGATTCCAATTCGTGAGGAAACAGTCAGAGTAGTTAACAATGAGATAAATCACTGGATCAAGGGCCTGTTCTTCAGTGATACTGAACCTAATCATCATCCCCCAACCAATCGTGAAGTAAAACATTGACGCGAACACAATATGGTAGAGAAACCTAATATTAAACATAGTATTTTTGTTAAAAAACACGTGTTTAATAAAATAATCCTGGGACAATTTAATTTTCACTAAATACATGTTTGTACGCGCTTGTGACTAAATATTTTGTGGCTGTAATTTTCCAAGTACATTTTGTTAATGCTACTAGCAAAAAATAATTTGCGTAAGGTTCTGTACATTAAGATAAAATTGTCAAAATTATAACAATTTATTAAGAAACACATTTGGGGTCTTCGTCTTCGTCTTCGTAATCAAAGTGAAGATAATATAACTCGATTTGAAGGTTATAATTCGTGCACACAGAATGCCCGTGTGCATGCAAACTGGCCGCAGTTAAGCGAGATGATGATGATGGTAAATGCAATCATGTCAAGATAGACAAGCATCAGGCGATTATCAGTCATCACTCGACACAATTATTTAAGCCCACTCAATAGGGATGTTTCCAATGTTTAATTTTGAACAGTATTTAATGATCACGGGTTTGATTTCCGTCCGTAGATAAATATTTTTATTATACACAGGTATTCGTTAGGGGTCTGGGTATTGTGAGACTAAAAAGTCTTTCGTAGTTTCCAAATCCCTCGACACTAGGGTCGATCTTTGTATTATCAGGAGGATGTATGTGATTGCTGGGTGGATTTTTGTATCCCTGCGAAATATCAATTATAAGAACCATTAATTATTGAGAAAGTATTAACATATCTCATAAAATTACAGAGGTATTAATATTTGGGTAGTTCAATGGAGACAGTCGCTTTTTCCATCGCACACACGCTCCTTATGATAACGTCAAAGCACGTATTTGCATCCTTTTCTATTTCTCTTACCACCAAGTTTCTAACATGTGTAATTTTTTAGCCAACGTGTAAGGGTTGAATACAAATGCAAGACTTTTTCTTGACTTCATTAGCAATAGCAATAGTGATTACAAAAAAAAATATGTAACGTGTTAATACTCTGGGAGAACGGTGTGGACTGTTTGTAGTAGTGTTGAGTAGGAGATACAAGAGGCAGTACATTTGTCCCGTACATGACGTCAAAATGTAAGAGCGGCTCAACTTTTTAATGTGTACTACTTCATATTTGGTGTACTACTTGGTCTGTAATGTCATTTCATTGGCGTGAGCCGGGAGGCAAGGTTATGACCCACAAATAAGCGTCAGTACGCCTCACTTCAATTGAAGTGGGACATTGCACTGGCTTAGTACAAAAATGAGGCTACTCTTACAAACTCTTTTTTAAGTCATGTCCTACTCAACACTAGTTTGTAGTGGTTCGGCGTGCTGCTGGCTCGGCGTAGCAGACCCCGCACGGTTCCTCCGCGGCGCTCCCGGTTTCAAGTGGCGCCGCTCCCCGACGCGGCACCCCCTTAGGCCCTATTCAGTGCGACGCGGACGGTCCGCGCACGGATTAGTGCTTGCGTCTGTCGCGGATCACATCATCGTTCAGATCGACGCGGAGCGCGATTGAGAGTTATACAGTGGCAACAGTAAGCCTATGGATATAAAACTGAATTTGGTGGTTGCTGCCTATTTATTAAATAGCAGAAATCGTCGCCATGGTATAAGAAAATTTAATGGGCATCCAATCGTTGCCAAAATGCTTTTTAAAGAAGAATTTGTAACCTTATTTTCGGAATTGCAAGAAGACGAAATGAAATTTTTCATGTATTTTTAAATGTCTGTCAGGACATTGGAGGAGTTACATACGAAACTAGAGTCTTCTCTGATGACGATAGTACTTTACGTCCGTGTTCGACTCGAACACGGACGTAAAGTACTATAGACGAAGTCTGTACAAGTGCATTACCGCCCGCACGCGGACGCCCGCACCGCGGACGAGCGACGCGGAGTGATTTCAATCCGCGCGCGGAAAGCTCTCCGCGACGCGGGCGCTCCGCGTCACTCTGAACGCGTTATATAGGATAGATACATTTTACCGTCCGTCGCGGACATCCGCGTAGGTCGTCCGCGTCGCACTGAAGAGGCCCTTAGTCGTCCTTATGAGTTTTTATAATTCTGTCGCTAACACTCTCCACCCCCGTGCTACCTTTAGCACTCCATACCAGTGGGTATTTTAGCGACGCGGGTTGTTGATCGTTGTAGCACGTTCGAGGCCGTTTTTACTTCAACTAATCTTACACGTCCATCATTTCCAGCCATAATTCGCTGAATAACGCCTTTAGGCCATGTATTCCTGGATGCATCAGGATCAGCAACTATCACCAAATCTCCGATGCGCAGTGGGTTCGATTCTTGTTGCCATTTTTTTCTGGGAAGCATAGTAGGCAACACTTCCTTAATCCAACGCTTCCAAAACATGTCGGCCAGCATCTGAGATATTCTCCATTGTTTTCTCAAACACAAATCGGCCATGTTAAATGACCCTATTGTTGGTGAATTCGACGAAGTGCCTAATAAAAAATGGTTCGGTATTAATGTTTCGTTTGTATTAGGCTCTACTGTCACATGTGTTAATGGGCGATTATTGACCATTTGCTCTACTTCAGCCAACAGAGTGATGAGTGTCTCTTCTTGTGGCGCTCTTTCTTTCAGCAAAACTTTCAGGCACTGTTTGACTGATCGAATAAGTCGCTCCCAAGCTCCACCCCTGTGAGGGCTAACCGGAGGAATGAAATTCCATGTTGTCCCATAATTAATCGCTTCAGCGGGTAATCCACTTCTATCCAAATTGAGAGTCGTAAGTAGGTCATTTAAAAAGGTCCTCCTCCTCGCGTCGTCTTCCTCATTGCTGAGAGTCGTGATCCCCTGAACATGGAGCAATCCTTGACCGGATTATGCTGCGCCACCTTTTCCTATCCTTGGCATAGTGGAGCGCAGCGTGAAACTTGACGCCAAGGGTCGAGCTGACTTGGTCCGACCATCTGATGGGACATCTGCCTCTCGGACGTTTACCGTCGACTTTGCCAGTAATCATCAGTTGTTCCAAGTTATCTCCGTCCTTCCTAGCTATATGGCCAAAAAAACTCCAGTACTCGGCGCAAGCAGATGGTAGAGAGCCTGGTTTTGATTTGGAGTTCGCGTAGAATGGATACGTTGGAGCGGTACGCAGTCCACGGAATCTGAAGCATTTTCCTCCAGCACCACATCTCGAAAGCATCTATGCGATCTCGGTCGGCTTTCTTCATGGTCCACATTTCCGATCCATAGTTGAATATGGAGAAGACTAGGAAGTTGACTAGTTTTACTTTTGTTTTCCTCCTGATGTTGCGGTCTTTCCATATTTTGTGCAGCTGAGTCATTGCATTTTTGGCCATACCTATACGCCTTCGTATTTCTTTTTCGCAAGCTCCTGTGCTGCAGATGATGGATCCCAGATAATTAAAATCTTGTACGGTTTCGAGCTGTAGAACTCCGGTTAGCTGCAGTTGGTTGGTTCGATCTATTACCATTAGTTTGGTCTTGCTGTAGTTGATTTTAAGCCCTAGCTCCAGGCTAATCTTCTCCATTTTGTTTAAGAGCTGTGCCATTTGGTTTTCGTTGGCAGCCAGCAGTGTGGTGTCGTCTGCATAGCGGAGATTAGATATCTTAGTGCCACCTATGATGACACCACCTTCCCAGCCCTCGCAAGTCTTTCTCATTATATACTCACCATAAGCGTTAAACAAAATGGGGGATAGGATGCAACCCTGTCGCACGCCTTTCGCGAAGCAGAAGGAGTCAGATGTAGTTTTCTCTACTTTAACGATGCCTTGATTATTGACGTAGAGTGATTGAATAAGGGCAACTAAGTGTTCAGGAACTCCGAATTCTCTCAATACCCGCCATAAGGTCGACCAGATGACGCAGTCGAAGGCTTTGCTGTAGTCAATAAAGCACAAGATAATAGGAGTGTTAAATTCGTAGGATTTCTCTATCAGCTGGCGAATATTTAAGATTTGTTCACGAGTTCCTTTACCTTTTACAAAACCAGCCTGCTCCTTGGAATTTGCCAATCCAAGTAGTGCCGGATGCGTTTATTAATTATATGGAGCATTATTTTACTCGCGTGAGATATAATTAAAAAGGTAATCGTTTAAATATTTCCGTAAGCTCTTGAAGCTGCGTAAACGAGGCGCATCATACTTTTATTAGGGTTGTCAACCCCAAAGTGAGGTAGATACCAGGTTCTAGCTGTGTCTAGTAGCTAGTAAGTTTCCTTGCATATTCGTTGTCCAATAAATGGTTTATTCTTTCGGCATATCTTTTTGCGTAGTCTTTATTTTCCTTCAGCCTTTTCTCAACAGCTTTCAATCTCAACGATGCAGCTGGGTATAAATTAGGCATTTTACAATTAATATCCTGCCATCTCCCATTCTTGAGTACGGCTGTATTTTCCAGACCTAACTTGATGATCCTCGGTATTCTGTCTAGGTTTGATGCTGACGCCCATGGAATCAATGTTGGATGATAAGCGAATCTGTTCCTCCAAACTTCTTAATAACTGATTGTTGTCACAGCATTCCATCTTTGGGGTATCGTTAAGAAACAAAGCGGAGTAAGTTGCTGATTCGGAGGTCGAGGCCTGTTCGCGCAGTAAAGATTCGCGTATACAACCATGTACACAAGCGCCTAGTTTGGTGCGTGTGGTATAAAATCCATTGGTTTTTCCTTTTACTATTTGCAGTGGCATCAGCAGATGATAATTATCTTGCCCAATTAATAGTTGAGGTTTGCATATGTTCACATTAAGAGCGTTTATACCTTCCGCGCGCTTTTTGGCTTAAAAACAGGACTTTTCAAACGAGTTAATAGCCACCAATAAACAATTTAAAGGAAAAATAATTAGTACTAATTTTAGAAAAGATTGTCATCTAGGGATTTTGGTGGAGAACATTATAGATTTATAGATAATTTGAGAATACTATATGGATTACTGAAAACAGGTTTCGTTATTTAGACTTCGAATGGCAATTTAGAAGCTTAAGATATCCGAAATCACTAAATATAAGATGAAAATGAAAACATAATGTATCGTACAATTTATACATAATGCTACTGGCCAAGTCGATCTATTTATTTACAACGTAAAGAATTTTTAATATTGATATGATAATAACTTACGTAAATAAATTAATCGACTTAGTATTACATGGATCTCACAACTTTTTGCGGTAGATGCGAGACTTGGATTTTTTTTACAGGATGTTTTTGATGGGATCTCACGTCTTTTTGTGGAGTCCTACTTTTTTCCTTTTCGGGACTTTTTATATAACGATTTTTCTTAAAGCCTCTGTCTTATGGTTTTTTCTTATTTTTGTAGGTATCAATTTATCACAAATATAGCGGATTTGATTATTAGTGTTCTTTCTTTCAAGGTAATTGATATTTTCGAGCAAGTTTTTTATTCGTCATGTTTTTCTAGAGGAATGTTGTACAGTTTCATGGGCTGAATACACCTTTTTCCTCTCTATACCCCCCTTCTGTTATGCCTCATTTAAATAGATACCTATCTACAACTATTATTCAATTAAGGGGATACCTCGAAAAATTTGGCTTTTTTAAAAGCCTACATATCATAAATTACTAAGATTAGGTAGTCCATTTTCAGATATGTTTTAATTGATGATATAATTAACAATTTTATGAATCAAAATACATGATTACGCCACTTTGCCTTAACAAAAATACAGTCCAAAGTAGCAGCTGTTAAGTTTTTTAAGAACTCAGAACTCCTAACTTACCCCGTGTAGAAACTCAAGATTAATTTGACATAAACATATTTTTAAATATTATTTTTTCGCGAGAAAAAAACAAGAAAAAAGTAAATAGTACGATGACAATAAAATAAAATATGGTTTGGCGCTTATGTTGTTTTATTTTGAGAAGCGCATGGGCCATCCTATCCCATTCTTGTACGTTACGGCCATATAAGCTATCTCATTGGGGGCGTTCCCGTCAGACGGCCGCGGGCCTTGATGGACGACGGATCTGCGCTCGACGTTTCGAAATTCTAGCCCGCCGATTATTTTTTTACGTAATTTCAAATTTACGTAATTCTTATTATTTTAGGTGGTACTCTTTTTTGTTTGTACATTTTAATTTTTTTACATATATTTAAAAAATAAAGAGCAATATATATTAATTTTAAAGTTCATTTTTAACTAGCTAAGTTACCAAAATAAAAGAGAAAGGTCATTGACTTACGTATAAGCGCTCAACGAAATTAGTCGAAGGGAGCGTAACATTTTATACATTTTTGCCTCGTAATATAATTACGACGCTGAAGTCTCGGGTTCGAAACCGGGTCATTTTACTTTTTGTTTTTTTTTTTTATTTATCCGAATGGTTCTAAATCGATATTTGAAAGAACCATCGTTCCGAAAAAATTAAAATATTCTCAGAAAAAAAACATGTGGTCCGCATTTTGATTGATTTTTTTGTTATTGTTCGCGTGAAATTTTATTCATTTTGCCTCATAATATGATTACGACGCTGAAGTCTCGGGTTCAAGTCCCGGTCATTTTAATTTCTGTTTTTTGTTATTTATCCGAAATGTTCCTAATCGATATTTGAAAGAACCATCGTTCCGAAAAAATGTAAATATTCTCAGAAAAAAGAATATGTGATCCGCATTTTCATTGATTTTTTTGTTATTATTCCCGTGAAATTTTATACATTTTTGCCTCATAATATGATTACGACGCTGAAGTCTCGGGTTCGAGTCCGGGTCATTTTGATTTTTGTTTTTTTGTTATTTATCCGAATGATTCCAAATCGATATTTGAAAGAACCTTCGTTCATGAAAACATGAAAATATTCTCAGAAAAAAAATGTGGTCAGCATTTTTATTGATTTTTTTGTTATTGTTCTGATTGGTTTCTAATTCGATATCTGAGAGACTCTTCATTTCCATAAACTAAATTCAAGGTCAGAATTGGTAATTCTGTGTCAGCCCATATATGTCCCACTGCAGGGCACGGGCCTCCTCTACAATCGAGAGTACAATTGAGAGTAGTTAGGCCACCACGCACTTGAATTGACAATTGGCCGATTAATTTCAACTTTCAACTATTACCTGAGCTTGTAGATCCACGACTTGTAGACTGCCTCAGTGGCGTAGTTGTACTAAGGTACGGTTACAAAGGTGAGGCCTCGGGTTCGAATCTCGGGTAGGGCAAAGTGATATTGGATTTTTCTATTCATTATCAGCCCAGAGTCAGGAATTTGTGCCCGATATGGCGATAGGCTCGCCACCTATCACATCGTGGGACGGAACATACATGGCGAAATGTGGGTCTTGGCACCTCTGCCTACCCCTTCTGGGAAAAAGGCGTGAGTTTATGTATGTATGTATGTAGATCCACGACATACGAGAAATATGAAAATAAGGGATCCAACGTAATCTCTATGATATGGACATTGCGATCATTGTCATCGAATTAATTCGGTTAAAATAAATTCATTTCTCGTTGTATTGTTCTTTCAGTATATATTATCATTATTTTTCATCAAAAATATTTTCATCTGATATTACAATATTTCTTGTTGCTAGCTCCTATAATATGAAGGCTACGCGATATTCCCACCAAGGTCGCACCAACTTTTATTATCAATTGAATTTACTTATAACTTTTAATCGGGTTTTGCCCAATAAATATATTAATAGTGAATTAAATAGAAAAACCTTTTTACCATATTATTCCGTTTCACTAAATTCAAAGTCAGAATTGAAAATTATGGTCGCCATTTTGAACTTTTTTGCTTTTGATTCGATTGATATCTAAATCGATATCTAATGGTTCCTTCATTTGAATGAGTAAGTCAGAATTGATAGTTGAGGCCGCCATTTTGAACTGTTTTGTGTCTGGTCATGAACTGGCCATCATAATATTGTGATATTTTTCAAAACCATCCAATATAATACCATTAGAAAAATAGTACCTTTCGGGAGCACCTCTATCAATAGACAGATGAAGACAGAATCCCATCAAAAACATCCTGTAAAAAAATTCCAAGTCTCGCAGCTCAGGGTTTCTACCTAAAAAAATTGTGAGATGCTACATGCATATACCGATACCAAGTCGATTAATTTATTTAGTCCTTGCGTAAGGGACCTTCTGTATAAAGTTATTACGTAAGCTATTATCATATACATATTAAAAATTCTTTACGTTATAAATAAATGGATCGCCTTGGCCATCGCATGAAACCATAATGTATCGTACAATTCATACATAATGCTGCTGGATGGCTGAATTTTTTTACAGGATGTTTTTGATGGGATCTCACGTCTTTTTTAGAGTCCTACTTTTTTTTCTTTTCGGTACTTTTTACTTCTAGAATATCACCAACAATTTTTCATAAAGCCTCTGTCTTATAGTTTTTTCTTATTTTTGTAGGTGTCAATTTATCACAAATATCACGGATTTGATTATTAATATTCTTTCTTTCATGGTAATTGATATTTTGGAGCTATTTAGTCTATTTATTTGCAAGTTTTTCTTCGTTGTCTTTCTAGAGGAATTTTGTACAGTTTCATGGGCTGAATACACTCTTTCCCTCTCAATACCCTCTCCTGTTATGCCTTTTATATACTAGGTATCTCAAGACTGCTACCGAAAACAAAGTCGGGTGGTAGTTTTAGTGAGTACAAACACAATGCAACTAAAAATTTCGCAAAGAAATGCGACAATTATGTTTTATGATTTTTTAAATATCGTCATTTTTGGGTGGTAAATCCATAGCTTTTGCTAAAATATTAATTTAAACGCTTTTATACCTTAGATTACTTATAAATAAAAGGGTATACACTATTATTTTAGGAAAAAATGCATTTACCACCCAAATATTTATTTATTTATTTATTTATTTATTTAATTCTTTATTGTACACAATAAAAAGGAATAACAGTTTAGAGATAATACAAAACAACAAAGTACAAATGGTGGTCTTATCGCTCTAAGGCAATTTCTACCAGACAACCATGGGATGGATATATGAGCAGGAAAAAAGATAGGGCAGTGTAAAATAAAGATAACGAAAGCATGGAGACAAATAAAATCATAAAAAACATATAAATACATTATATATATACATACCACATATACATACATATTATATACACATACATAAGTATTTTACATATACATACTTATATACATTTATATAAGTATATATACCACAAATATGGTCATAGGAAAAAAATTAAAAATAAAATTGACGCTTTTTTTTGCAACTTTTTTTGTTGCATTGTGTCTGAAATCGCTTAAACTACCACCCGGCTTAGTTTTCGGTAGCAGTCTTGATATACCCTTTATAGACTAGCGACCCGGCCCAGCTTCGCCCGGGTACAAATAGATTTCTGTACAAAAATATGTACGTATTATTATTATACATATAAACCTCAGGCACGCTACAGCCGCCCTGGCCGGCCGGTACCGCCGCAAGCGCTACGTCCCGCAATTTTAAATCTGTAATATCTTCGAAAATATTCATTTAAATCTCGTGCTGTAACGGACCATATAGATCTATATTAAACCAACAATGTATTTAAGCTTTTTAATTGGAGAAGGATTAATGCTGTATTTTTCGTAAAAAGTAAATGACAAAAAACTGTTATTGTGGGATATCCATAAGAGATGGACATATACCATCGCGGAGTTTTCTGTAGACCTTTTCAATGTGTACAAATAATTACTACATTATTTTGATAAATCTCGTAGGGTTCAGCCTGCGTTTGCAATGTAAGCGGAAAAAATTGATAATTAACGACATCACATTAGAAACCTCAAATATAACAGTATTTCTCCACTATTTAATGGATGTTATTATACACGTAAACCTTTCTATTGAATCACTCTATCTACTAAAAAAACCGCATCAAAATCCGTTGCTGTTGTTTTAAAGATTTAAGCACACAAGGAGACAGAGAAAGCGACTTTGTTTTATACTATGTAGTGATACCTATCTAGAACTATTATTCCATTATATACGGGAACAATTATTCATTAACTGCAAATGTAACTTTGTAATCCTATACATTTATATGGGATTACAAAGTTATTCACGCAGTTGGTGTATCTAGAACACTAGGCAGAAATTACGAAATGTTTAAATTTTTCCCTACTTAAGACACTAAACACTAATCTATACATATAAATAAAATTGAAATGTCTGTTTTAAGAGTGAAAATATAAAAAAAATTCCTACTACATATCGTTATATACACGATACCTGTGCCGAAAATGATATTTAAATTTTTTTTGTCTGTCTGTCTGTTTGTTCCGGCTAATCTCTGAAATGGCTGGACCGATTTTGACGGGACTTTTTTTTCAGGTAGCTGATATAAGAAGGAGTAACTTAGGCTACATTTATTTTAGAAAAGTTATTTTCTGTCTGTTTGTTCCGGCTAATCTCTGAAATGGCTGGATCGATTTGGCGGGACTTTTTTTGTCAGGTAGCTGATATAATAAGGAGTAACTTAGGCTACATTTATTATAAAAAAGTTCTTTTATTTTAGAAAAATAAAGTTTTTGTTAAATTCCACGCGGACGAAGTCGCGGGCACAGCTAGTTACATTCTAAATTTAAAGGTTCTATGTCTGCTAGAAGTGCCTTAGACTTTTGATGATCGGTCAGTCAGTTAGTGAGTGACAAAATTAAGAAAGTTTGACTAGTTACAATTCTTAAACTAGTGGTTCAAATTGAATGAAATTTTAAACATACCGTGTTTACACAATGCCTGCTTAGTAACTGAAAATTCAGGTTTCTTGCTTCGTTTAACCACAACGAAGTTATGGGGGGTTTAAAATGATCTGAATTGCTTCTAGAAAAGGATGGTACGACTGTGCCACTTTTTAGCTCGACTTGGTGGGGGCATTGCCGTGCCCCCAGATTTAGAATATTTTTTATACGAATCTATTTTATATGTCACTGAAAGTCTATATCTATACTAATATTATAAAGCTGCAGAGTTTGTTTGTTTGTTTGTTTGAACGCGCTACTCTCGGGAACTACTGGTCCGATTTGAATGATTCTTTCAGTTTTGGGTAGTTCATTTATCGAGGAAGGCTATAGGCTATATATCATCACGCTATGACCTATAGGAGGAAAGCAGTAGTGATATTTCTAGCAAATACGAGGATGTTTTGTTCGTTTTTCTTGGTCCGATTGGTCGATATTCTAAACTGATAGTCAGAATTAAACATTTTGACCGCCATTTTTAAACGTGTATGCACCCGGGCGGACCCAGGCCCGATCGCTAGTATTACTATAAAATTAATATTTACAATGCTTTTCATATAACAAAAGCAAAATAATTGTAATTGATATCAAATAATTGCGCCGAAAAATTTGTCTAGCGTAAATAAAAGAAACATTGTTAAACAAAAATTATCCCTATTTGGTTGTAAAGAAGGTTCAAACTGGAACGGGCGGGTGTGATCGCCGTCATTCTCGCGCCAAGCGCATAGCAGTAATAATAAGAGCGTGAGCGCCGGTGTGACCGCACAGTTCGAAAATCAATAATAATTATTTTATGTGGAATTTAAACAATAATCTAATGTAATTACTTATCGTTTCCGCTCTGTGTACATACTTCAGGAATACCTAGTCAGTTTAGTTTGGTTGTTATTACAAAATTCAAATTTATTTCACACATTTTTGTTAAATTTACAGTTGTATCGTAAGTCAAAAATCACAAAACAGCAGAACTAAGAATGACATTCTTTTATAGGCGAAAGTCAGTGGTCAAATCACAGGTCAAATGAAGTAGAAACAAATAAATCATCGCTAGGCGCAATGCCTTTGGCGGCATTTATCAAAGGGCGCCTAGGCGATTAGCGCTTCACACTAGTAGAGTGAGTGACCGGCAAAACAATTGGTACCTATCTTGTATTTATACAGATATTATTGTAAATGTTTTTGAGGTTTTCGTAAAGTAATAGTTTAAAGTTCGTGTTTTAACACTTAGATTATAATAGATTTTTTTATCAATACAAAAGTATGATAAACAATATATAGGCACATTGTCAGAATCATACGGATTATAAATATACATAGGTCTACATTAATTTGTTATTACTAATGTTAATAATACCAGTAGATAATATTTAATCGGGGAATGTGCGCCAGTAGCGCAGTGCCGCGGCGTGATGCGGCAACTTTCATTAACCACGCCCCAAAATGCTGCGAATATTTTTCGAGGTAGGCTCTTAACAACGAATCATTAACTGCAAATGTAACTAGACTAGGTATAATGGAATGTAATTCCGAGGCCAAATTATGTTCTATATTGTGAAATGAAATGAAATGAAATGTATTTATTGGTCACGTAGGCAATTTAAAAGCTCTTATGACAAGTCAATACACATATAACTTAATCTCTATAAACAATACCGGGTATCTCAAGACTGCTACCGAAAACGAAGCCGGGTGGTAGTTTTAGTCACTACAAACACAATGCAACTAAAAATTTCGCAAAGAAACGCGACAGTTATTTTATATGTTTTTTTTAAATATCGTCATTTTTGGGTAAATCCATAGTTTTTGCTTAAGTAATAATTTAAACTCTTTCATACCTTAGATTATTTATAAATAAAAGGGTATACACTATTATTTTAGGGAAAACGCATTTACCACCCAAATATAGTCATTGGAAAAAAATTACAAAAAAAAATTGACGCTTTTTTTCGCAACTTTTTCTGTTGCATTGTGTCTGAAGTCGCTTAAACTACCACCCGGCTTCGTTTTCGGTAGCAGTCTTGATATACCCTGTATATTTCCTATACTTAGTATTACTTATTTTAATTTCTTGGTTTAATTAATTTATTTATGTTATTTATTTATTTTAAATTATTTTTATTTTTATTTAGAATTAGTTTTATTTATTTGTTTGCTTTTTATTCTTATTTTATTTAAAGTATTAGTTATGTCTTTATGGTAATTTATTTTTCAAAGAAATACAATATGTATGTTAGTCAAATTAAATTAATTAGTAGACCATGAATATCATTACAACGGTGCGTAGCGGTTTATTGTTACCACCGGATCCAACGCGGCCCTTCCTGAGAAGACCCGGCGAAACAAACTCAGTGGGCTTACACTACCACTGGAACTACGTGACGCGACCCAGTCCTGAGTATATCCAGCGAATAAGACTCAGTGGGCTTGTTTTGAGTCCAATTTAAGACAACGACCATAAGTATTTCCGAAACGTCCCGTATGTTTAGGCTTACTGCCGGATCCAACGCGGCCCTGACTGAGAAGACCCGGCGAACAAACTCAGCGGGCTTTACTTTACCACAGGATACTACGCGGCGCGACCCATTTCTGAGTAGATCCAGCGAGTCAAACTCAGTGGGCTTAGTTTTGGTCAATTTACAAAATAAATATTTGTGACTTGTCTTACAAAGATTTGCCATATTATTATTTTTATTTGTTTTCTCGATGTAATATAAAATTTAATATATTTCGTAAGGGTTGGTAAAAGGTTGCAAGGCCCCTAACTGTATCCATGTGTTCGAACAAGTGCGTATCTGTTCGAACACGAAATGATTTAAAAAACGTCCGTAGTGTCTACTAATTGAACACTGATTTGAATGCAACTTAACAATGTAATAATAACGAAAATATGATTAGTACCTAAATTTGTAGTGTTCATTGCTTGCACAGTAATATTTGTCTACTTATAATGCAAATAAAATATTTTTATTATATTATATTGCCAATATATAAATTATAAGTTACATTTCAATTGAATATTTGAATTTTGAAGCGCACGGATCAAAGTTGGTTGAGCTGACTTTACGCTCTTAAGTGCGTTTACACCTTACGCGCAAAGTCAACAATAGGTATTTCTTCGTTAAATTTCACGCACACATAAGCGACCAAAGCTGTGTGCGTAGAGCTGCCGCGTCGGCTCGCTATACAGTCAGCTCAATCAACTTTGATCCGCGCGCTTATAATTTTGAGAGATTATTGACACAATATTTACTCCCTGTAGATACGCGTCGCGTTTCACAGCTTTTACAGCAAATATGAAGTGCGGTATTTTTTATGAAAAATGTTACGATATCCTTGTTATAATCATGACTCATTGGATATAGCTTCTTAGTGTCTTGTATTATTTTTGAAATAATGACGTCGGCATTTCCAAATCGTAGCTCCAAAGTTGCCATTATTTTGTCCGGATCGGTGGCACTAATTAATAGAGCTGCCACGACGTCCTTGGCGGGTCCACGAAGATATTTGCGTATCTCCATAGATTTTCTTTTGTACTAAAGTTGTACACTTCCGTCGATTCTTTGGACGCATACTTGAATTGCAGCCACTCCATCGGGTCACCGGAGAATATTAGTAGGTCTCGCGGCGTGCTTATGCGGCTCAGTAAGTTTGCGTTTGACGTAGTGTTTGCTGACGTGGCGGCAAGGTCCTTAAGTGCGCTAGCTAGCATCTGAACTGTTTCATCTAAAGTACCTGGATACGGTGTTCCCGAATGACACAGCTCATGTCGGTCGCAATTTGGCTGCCTTTTTGTAGACGTAACGTTAGCAGGGTTGGCGGTAAGATTCTTAAGTGCGGCATCTGATACCTGAACTGGATTACAAGTACCAGGGTTTAAAGTCCCTGATTCATACAGCTTGCCCTCTTAACGAACTTTGTCGTGGGCGGGCTGCAAATGCTCCAGTTCCGGTAGGCTGCTGTCTAACCACCTCCTCACTTCACTGTGCGTCTTTTCATATTGGTGTTCGCTAGTTTCTTCTTGAAAATCAGCTATTTCAGTTGCCAATTTTTGTCGACCAGCTCCATTTGAATTCTTGCCTTTTCTTCGGCGGCACGTAATTTCAGCACGGCTATTTGAGATCGCGTACAGGAAGATGTTTTCTTGGATGTACAACTTTCAGCTCGAGTTGTTCCGCGTACCTGAAGTGGCTGTTGTTCGGCCTTTACGCTTCCGGTTTCGTCCATTTTTGCTTGAGAAGTTGGCTTCTGTGATGAGTTCTGCTGGCTGATCGGTAGTTCGTCTTTGCAGTTATTTTCGCGTTCCTTACGCGCGTTATTTCGCATAATAACCATTAACGTTGCTGGTGGTATGCGGCGTATTCGAGCCGGCTCGAAGGACCAATTTGTAAGGGTTGAATATAAATGCAAGACTTTTTCTTGACTTTATTAGCAATAGCAATAGTGATTACAAAAAAATGTATGTAACGTGTTAACACTCTGGGAGAACGGTGTGGACTGTTTGTTTTGCAGTGGTTCGGCGTGCGGCTGGCTCGGCGTAGCAGACCCCGCACGGTTCCTCCGCGGCGCTCCCGGTGTCAAGTGGCGCCGCTCCCCGACGCGGCACCCCGTTAGTCGTCATTATGGGTTTTTATGATTCTGTCGCTAACACAAGGGATTTTAGAAACTCTTGTTTTCGATTTTTAATAAAGTAACCTTTGTGTATAAATAATATTGAATCCACATCCCTATTCATTCTTTTATAGAACCAACTTTATATGATTGAGAACATAAAAATGGCTGGGCAAATTGGTGGTCTGCTTTCTATAATTATCTTTTAAATCACCTAAAGCACCTGGAAAACTACAACAGGTGATCATTGACAGACGTAATAACTTTTCTTTAGTAAGCAACTTCTTCATTTACTACGCCAATAGTATGTAAACTGTGCAACACATTTTAGATTCAGATCAAATTAACTTTGTCATTTTTTTAGCTTATTGTTAACCGCCACTAAATTCTATTTTCGTCTTATACAAAACAATTGCTCGTATATTTTTTCTCAAGTTAACCGTGAACCTCAATATGCATAATTCAGATCTTCCATTGTTTCAAGTTTTCAGAAGTTCTTTTTTTTTTTCTTATATTAGCAAGCTGGTTTATCAACTATAGTGCCGTGTTTAAAATTTTACAAACCCTGTAGAGGTAAAAAATATACTATACCGGGTATCTCAAGACTGCTACCGAAAACGAAGCCGGGTGGTAGTTTTAGTGACTACAAACACAATGCAACTAAAAATTTCGCAAAGAAACGCGACAGTTATTTTTTATGATTTTTTAAATATCGTCATTTTTGGGTGGTAAATCCATAGTTTTTGCTAAAATAATAATTTAAACACTTTTCTATCTTAGATTATTTATAAATAAAAGGGTATACACTATTATTTTAGGAAAAAATGTATTTACCACCCAAATATGGTCAAAGGAAAAAAATAACAAAAAAATTGTCGCTTTTTTTCTGAAACTTTTTCTGTTGCATTGTGTCTGAAGTTGCTTAAACTACCACCCGGCTTCGTTTTCGGTAGCAGTCTTGATATACCCTGTATTATATTAAAACTTGATCGTCATTTTTTCGCATGTCCATTGAACTTTAACATTTACGACGCCTCTAGGAAGCCAACTTTCATCAGATACTCTATGTTGAGAGTGGGCATCTAACACTACACTTTTTGGTACATGGTCTCCACATAAGCACTTTAGATCCTAACAGCCTTATCCATAGACAGTATTAAAATCTGTTTTAGATTTTTTTTAAATATTGCCATGAGTGGCGAGACGAACTTGTTGTTCGCCTGATTGTAAGCGATACGACAGCTCATGAACAGTAGCAAAACCAACAACACCTTGAATTACAAAGTAATGCTTGGCATTCTACAATCGAAGGTGTCGTATGTTTTGTCCCTTTTAAACTACTATTGAATTTCATTTGAACGAAAGTGACAAATTTTCGCTAACTAAACTTGGTTTTAAATTGTCTCTAAATAAGGCTACAGTTTACGGTGTAGGTAACGTATAACATTGGTATTTTTTTTTGCCGCTTTTATCTTTTCAATGTCAGTTTTTATACAATGTTTTTATGAATGTGATTATTTAATTGGAATTATATTTTGCTTCGCAGTGGTATTTTTATTAATATTTTTTACTTTTTAGTAGTTTTTGTTTTGAAGTCAGTTTTTTATTCTTTTTATTATTGTCATGCTGATATCAAGCCCTGGCATTGGCATTTTCAATTGAGTTGCGGTGTTAATGTTTATGACTCACATTTCTGAGCTCAAGATTTTACCATCTTAAATGTATAAAGGAGATGTTTTATCTTGGGCCGTTTTGTGTAAGTCTAATACAAATTCTAGAAAAAAAATGTGGAATTCAAATAAAATATATTTAGATTTCTTGGACAACAGGGGGCTTTATACAAAAATGTGATTGTTTTAGTACAGAAGCAATATTTTCTTCGATAATCTGTCCTCCATGATGCCTAATTGTCATTTCGTTCAAAAATGCGCGAACCTATTTTCTTTAACTTGAATATGTCTTATTTTTAAAAATCCCCTACAAATTATAATTATTGTCTATATTTCTTTTTCTATATTCTTCGCTTTTTAAAAGACATATGTTGTTAAAAAAGTCACTTTTATTATTTTATTTATATTACATGATTTTAGTTTAAGAACGAAAATGTTTAACTTGACAGCAATTGCAAAACTCTGTGGCCGTTATTCGTATTATTTTTTATTATTCGCAATATTTAGCAAATGTGTATTTGCTTCTCTGTTGACCTGGCTTTGTTTTATGGATTCTGATTCTCGCAGATGATATATCCTGACGTTTAAACGCAATTACTAGTTCGTATTTTGGTGAGTAAACATGTATACTATTTAGAATACCACATGTAAGTAATACTTTTATGTTTTTCTATGTTCATAAGTCAAAAGTGGCGCTTTGCTTGAATTGCACTTCTGCAATTGTTTATATGAAATGGTTTCTATCATTGAACAGAATCTTATTAACTACATGGGATGCCAATTCACTCTCGTGTAGTGTTTCAAGACGTTTTATTGCTGAAATGGCAGAACAAGAAGTAAGTATTCTATTTTTTTTTTCATAAACTTGGGAAATGTATGTTTTATGCCAATTAATCAAGGTCAATACAAGGTAAGGAGTATTACAAAAGTATTCATGTTAGAGCTGAATTGCATTGTGTCCACAGGACAAGTCTACTAGTACATAAATATGTAAGAAGTGATATTTTATATATTGTTGTTTAAATTGTTAAATGAATTACATTTTCTTTTATTTCGCTCTGGATACTCAGATGATCTAGTATTATGTATAATATATTATATTATTATTATTTCCATAATAACAACACTATGTCTGATGGTAAGCACAAATGCCGTCCAGGCGGAATATCTAATGGCATCAGACGACTGTCCCAAGACATACAATTATCCGGCCGGCCTGCTAAGATGCCTCTTTAAACAATAGCGGAAAGACCTGGGATCATAGGAAGGAGGGAACAAATGTGACTGCAAAGAGTTATTTATTCATCATAATTCTTCGATATCTTCAATATTAAATCTTTTTTATTTTGTTTTAGTTATCAGAACAAACAATTATCTGTACAAACTGCTGGCTGCAAATAAATCAAGCTGTAGACAATGAGCAAGATTTTATTCCAACTCCGCCATAAGAAGATTGTATCAATCTCGATTCTTTTGGACATATATAACACCCACAAGTGCTTCATGTTGAAAGGAACATAGCTGGACACCGGACAGTGGGTTGCTGTACTCATAGCATGATCATACTGTGGTATTTAGCCTTTAGGTTCGGCTAGGCAATAGTACAATATGGGAGCACCGGCATTGTTCCTAGATGTTTTGACTGGAGATTATTTTTAGTCGAATTTAAATAAAAAATATAAAGCAAGATCTGGTTTTACTTTATTGTCCTCAAGTTTTGTTTGATTTTAGTTTTCTTTGATCAATTAATCCTACTTTTTCCTTATGTGTGCTCAGAAATAACCAGTTAGAATTAATGTCAAATACATTATTTGAAAAATAATATCTTAGACCTTAGGATAATATTATTTTAAAGTATGCAGAAGTCTAATATACCAAAGTACATATATTAGACTTCTAGGGGTAGACCAAATATAATGTTTAAAATGTTAGCTTGTACAGAAATATGCAACGTATAATAGTATTTCATACAGAAATCGAAAGCCAATTTCACTAAGTATATTTGGTGTAATGTACTACAAACGGCCCAAGGTCCATACATTTCTGGCCCATCTCCTTTGTATCAATAACCTTACAACAAATAATTACACCTAACAGTCACATACATAGTCCACATAATAATTATGATGAACTAAATAAGCCTTTTGACCAAAGCTATTTATTATTATGGTTCGTTTTTTATTGTCGTTATTTATTTTAAAAAACTGGTCAATTATAATGGAAGTAAAACAATTCTTCTTCAATTCAATTCAATTTCTTGAAGTGCGTGGTGGCCTGTTGGTAAACGGACTAGACGCGGCTGCCACTAGATGTTCACGGTGGTCGCAGGTTCAAATCCCAGGGCACACCTCTGACTTTTCGGAGTCATGTGTGTATTGACAGTCAATCACCACGCACTAAAACGGTGAAGGAAAACATCGTGAGGAAACCTGCATACCATAGCGATTTATAAGAATTTCTATGGTATGTAAGTCCACCAACCCGCACTAGGCCAGCGTGGTGGACTATATGGCCTAACCACTCTCAATCGTACTCTCGATTGTAGAGTAGGCCCGTGCCCTGCAGTGGGACGTATATGGGCTGATCCAGTACAAAAACAATTACAAATGAGCCTGAAAATACATTTCCATAGCAAATTAGTGGAAAGTCTTAATCGTCAAGACTTGGAAGTAATCACCAGCAAACACTCAACCCCAGGAGAACCTGGATACAGAAGGATGAGCGGACTAAGAGGATATTTCCTTAGCTAAAGATATTAATTAATCTATAAACAGTAAGCGAGATGGCACTACTTTTCTCTATTCAAGTCAAATAACAAAAATAAATAAATTCCGTGGCTACAACATAAATAAATTTATTGTCATGTCGTAAAATGACAATTTCCGTTTCCTTTATACACTTATTCGTGAGCATAATGTTTCTTGATAATGAACATTCTAGAGTCTAGAAAATACACAAGCTATAAATGTTTAGGTAAATAGATTTAACTATCCATAAATAAAACAATACTACATTTTTATTTGTCACCATGTCATAGGTGATTAAGATGCCGGTTATCGAAAAGACTTGTCGTGGCTTTGATACTCACGCCAATACAAATACTGGTGAGAGGCAATATCAACTATCTATATCAGCCCATATACGTCCCACTGCAGTGCATGGGCCTACTCTACAATCGAGAATACGATTGAGAGTGGTTAGGCCATATAGTCCACCACGCTGGCCTAGTGCGGGTTGGCGGACTTACATACCATAAAAAATTGTATATCGCTATGGTATGCAGGTTTCCTCACGATGTTTTCCTTCACCGTTTTAGTGCGTGGTGATTGATTATCAATACACACATGACTCCGAAAAGTCAGAGGTGTGCCCTGGGATTCGAACCCGCGACCACCGTGAACATGTAGGCAGCCGCGTATAGTCCGTTAACCAACAGGGCACCATGCACTTCGACTTTTTCGCAATATCAACTACCTACCGTCTAAGTCTCCAAAGGCCGCACCCAAAAACGTTTAACAGCAATTAAATTATTCCTTAGTACTGATTCTCTTCGTAAAATTTGCACCAAGTAATGATTTAATTGTCATTAAACCTAGAGACGTTAGAGAATCTAATGTTATTAGAGAATAGAATAACGTTAGTTAAATATCATAATTTCTACACACATATTAAAGAACCTATATATCCAAACATCAGGTCTCCGCGTTGTAGTTTAAAAAAGTCCAAAAAGGATTTGTTATTTATCTAAAGGATCTTGGTGAAGGGAGCCGAGACAGCACCGCGAGGTTGGCGAAGATAATCCATAAATCAGTAATACTGTCACATTGCATAAAAAGGTTAAGAGTATTGCGTTCTTACGCAAATACTTTTTTTTGCCAACAAAATTTTTCTAACAATCATTACAAGAAGTTATTGGTGGTCAGCCTCATAATATGCAAGGGGCCGCTTGGGTAGGTAACATCACAACTTCTATTTCTCCCGCCAAACAACAGTGTTAATGCACTGTTGTATTCTTGTTTGAAGGACATTGTAGCCAGAGTTATCCATCCATCCATCAGCCAAAGGAAGTCCACTGCTGAACATAGCCCTCACCCAATGATTTCCACAGTGACCTGTTGGAGGCAGCCTGCATCCAGCGACGTCGCGCGACCTTTACCAGGTCGTCTGACCACCTTGTGGGTGGACGTCTTACGCTGCGCTTTCCGCTACGTGGCCTCCATTCGAGAACTTTCCGGTCCCATCGGCCATCAGTTCTCCGCGCTATGTGCCCCGCCCATTGCCACTTCAACTTACAAATCCGATGGGCTATGTCGGTTATTTTAGTTCTCCTACGGATCTCCTCATTTCTGATTCGATCTCGTAGGAAAACCCCGCGGATAGCCCTCTCCATAGCTCGTTGAGTGACTTTGAGCTTCCTAATAAGGCCCATAGTGAGAGGCCACGTCTCGGTGCCGTATGTCATCACTGGCAACGCAAAACTATCGAAGACTTTCGATTTAAGGCACTGATGTATTTTGGACGAGAAGACGTCGCGTAGTTTCCCGAACGCTGCCCAACCGAGTAGGTGTAGCCAGAGTATTGTGGACATATTGAGACTTAACATACTATGTCTAAGGATGAGGAACGCAGTGGAATGCCAAGCATTGCTGTATAATACATTGTATTTGGTTTTGCTGCTATCTATGAGCGGTCGTATCACTTACCATCAGGCAAATGACCCGCTCGTCTCGCCACTCATAACAAAAATAAACTATTTTTGAATGAGCTGATTCTTAAATTCTAAACATAAGGCGAATTTGTTGACTTATAACATTTTATTAAAGCTATTTCTATTTGAAGTTATTTGCTGTGTGAATTGATGCTGATTTAGAACACTGCCTTTAATATTTTTATTATAAAAAGACTACTTAAAACCAAATTATTATTATTATTATTTAATCCTTTATTGCACAAAAATAAAAATACAGTGAAGAAACAACACTATAATATTAGTACAAGAGGCGGCCTTATCACTCTAGGTAATTTCTTCCAGGCAACCTTTGGATGGATATTGAGATAGGAAAAATGAGCGGGCAGTCTAAGGTATATAAAATTGTAATATATATATATATATATATATATACAGTTAAAACCTGATATAACGACATCGAAGGGACCGTATAGTTGCCGACGCTATATCCGATAGTCGTTATAAGCAATACAGCCATATACACAAGTACAGTAGTTATATCATCATAGTTATCTAGTATAAGTATAGGTTAAGTACGTAAACGAGTTAGAAAAGAAATAAAAATATTTATTACGAAATAATTAGAATACAAAATTTATTTAACTGCTTAAAGTTAGGAGTTATAAAACTACACTAGTTTTTAAAGTAATCAGTCATTTTGGTCTGTCTTTTTTTTTAGCCCAGTCACAAATATTTTTTGCATTTTACGTGCGTAGGTAATATGCTCAAATATTCCTTCAATGCTTATCAATAAGATTTAAAATCGTTTGTATTGTTTTGTTTTGCTGAGACAAGGAGCCGTTGGTCGTTATAGCCCATGAATATCGATAAAATTTCGTCGTTGTAAGCGATATGTCGCTGTATCCGATGTTGTTATAAGCGATTTGTTTACTGAATAGTTTACTAGGGATTCGGACGGGACCATACAATCTAGCTGTAATAACCGATAGGTCGTAAACGATGTCGTTATAAACGGTTTTGACTGTATATATATATATATAATATATACATCCGTATATACGAATACATACCAACAAAATATATTAAAATACACATACATACAATTTACCATATACATAAATATATAAACCTATCCTAACATTTACCAAAGAGGCGAATGGACAAGATATTCCTCAGCTATGCTCTAGTTGAGAAAGGAAATGGTTTTTAATTTTTTTTTAAAAGACGACAGTATTCATGCCCGTCTTATCTCGACTGGAAGTGAGTTCCACAGTCGGACAGCTTGGACTGCGAATGATTTGCCATGAATACTGTGGAGTGCATGGGCATTTTTAGTTTCAGGTTCTCCGACGACCTCAAGGATCTTGAATGTGAGTCGTGGAGAAAAATGAATCGATCTTTCAGATAACGTGGCGTGAGAGGATTAAACATTATATTGTATAAAAGTGAAAGAATATACCGACGAAATCGAATGGGTAACCATATATAATCTAAGGGGTAACCACTTGAGCTTAGTACGAAATTCAGAAACATGGTCATATTTGCGAAGGCCAAATATGAATCTTATACAAAAATTCTGGAGACGCTCAAGCTTCACGCTCACACTTTCACTTCAAGCTCACCATAAATATGTGGCGAACCCAAACTTAATCATCATACTCGTTCCTAAAGGTTAATTACAAACAAACAAAGACCTCCTTGAGCATTTTCTCAACCACCCATCTATTGGAAGCGGCCTGTACATAGCGACTACGATTATATTCTGTAAGTTTATATACGGGCTTGACATGGCCCTGCCTACTGCCTTCAATTTATTAATTCGTCCTGCTATGTCGAGTAAAATGTCATGTCCTTTATAATACCTATACATTTTTTAAATCCAGCACGGCATGGTGGTTGCACCGCACCTGATGGTAAGCGTAATGCTGTGCCAACAGAGTATCTAATAGCATCAGTCGGCGCATGGGACTGCTAATCGATACAATTATGCCGATTTATTAAAAAAATATTTAAATTAATATACAAATAAAATACACCCAACAATCACATACATAGGTCGTGACTCGTGACCCCACACTAAGATCGAATCTCGTGTTGTGGGTATCAGTAACTACGAAAGACTTTTCAGTCTGTCAAACAACCAGACCCGAAACAATTAGTAATTGTGGATCACACAAATTAGTATTTGTCTTGATGCGGGAATCGAACCCGCGGCCTCTCGTTTCCAACTGTCGTCTTACCAACTGCGCCACGAAAGCTTTCGATACGTAAGTATAGCGACAAATTAAGAAGCCTGCAGTTTGTTGCCAATTAAAATATCTATAAGTTACTACAGATAGCGCCATCTGTTGAATTATAGTTGGAACTCGTTATAATAAGACTGATTAAAATCGGTTACTGAATTATGTGTTGGTTCTTCTGCCGGTAGAGCGATGCCGCATAAATATGTAGTAATATTTAAAAATGTTTACTGAATCGCAGATAGTTTGTATTTAAATAGTTTTTTATCACCACACTAAAAATCTCATATTAATTGTTGCGAAAAATATGTAAGGTAATTTCTTAATAAGCATAGGTGCAGACTGCAGTGTAACCAAAATCTAAATAAAGCATCAACTCAAAGTCAAACATACCAGCCTGATTGAAATTGGAATACTCAGACTGAGCCTGAAACGAAGCGCCACTTGCATTTTGCCAGTAGTTAAGCCAAGATGGAAAATGGGAACAAAAGATGTAGTGAGTCTCACTGTGACTCTGTATGAGACTGTTTATTTTACTATACAAATGATGCTTATATATTAAGGTGGTACCTGCCTAATTGCTAAATCAGATCAAACGTTATCTGTTAACTTGCGTGCGTGAAGTTATGTGCTGTCACAGCATCATGGGCTGCATATGGCATGGACTTCGTACATGAAAAATATTGAAAACGATTAGTTCGATTCTAGTGTCATGCTCTGGTGAGAACGAAAAATTATCGCGTGATCAGTTTAAATGAAATTGTTAAATGGCGGTAGAGTGCCACTAAACCAAGAAATATGTATTTTATATTGATACTATGTTTACAGTATTTTTATTAATATCAAGAAAGTTTTTTCTTGATATTCATAAAAATTTCAATTTGATAGTGATTAGACAAGAGATTACGAAAAATAGCAAGCAAATATGAAATTTCGCACATTTGCCTAGCGCGCTCTCTGATGGCGAATTCACAACGAAAATAAAAAAGTAGAGTTGCGCATCTATCTCTGTATATAATACTAATCTATGCACAGCATCAATAACAATGATGATAGTCGTATCCGGGCGTATACGAACAGCCTAGCACTCCTAGCAGTTACCTCCTGTCGGAAGTCCGGCAATCTTACTCACCAAACGGTCAATGTTCAGCGGTACTACATCAGTTGAACCAACCCAACCGTATTGTTGACGACTTTCAGTTAGGCTTACTAATCATACAGTTAGTTAATTAGCTAAAAAAAATATTCCTAAAACGTAGACCATCTTTTTCATCATGTCCCATTTTATTCACGCACAGCGAAAAACTGTGATTTTATTGTTTTTAAAATTTTGATTTTGTTTCCTGAACTCGCTTTGTTTATGGAAAAACTGTGGAAACTTCGCTGGATAATGTATTAGTAATTTATTGTGCTTATGTTTTATTGTTCTGTATGTTTCAAAAATGCTTCCAACAGGTCAATATGGAGATCCTTGGGGGAGGCCTATGTTCAGCAGTGGACTTCCTGTTGCTGATATGATGATGAAGATGATGATGATGTTTCAAAAATATATTAAATTTATAAATAAAATCTTAGGAATTTGCTAAACGGTTTGGTATCTATTGCTCAAATCATGGCGCCGTTGCTAGCAAGCCGTCTATGAAACGTGAAGCCATAGATTCGGCCCAAGCACCGACACAAATATTTGTGTGGCCCATCATTTATTACTGGTTTAGGTTTTGCTGGACCAAGAGCCACTCCTAGCTTTTTATACCCACGCCACAACTTTGTATTTTACCTATAAAGTTTCAAGATTATGTGTGTGACTGTTAGGTATTAGTTCATTATAATGCAAAATCTTTTGATTATGACTACGAACAGAGGCAATGCCGTATCCCAGTATTCGTATTTTTGCATTATTATCATTTTTATATTCAAGAACAAGTTTTAAACACTATGAATGCATCAAACATGTTCACTAAAGGTCATGTTGGAGGACGACTATTATTATTATAATGAATAATTATGTTCGGTGACATCTGTGATGCAAGTAGTGATGAGAGGTCATGACTTCGCGTTCCGATCAAGGTCTGCGAGCAATTCTTTGCTATTTTTATGAGAGCAAAATCCGTGGTACAAACTATTACCATACAAGCTGGCTGGATTTAGGGTTTATTTCTTTGCAACTGTCCATTGAAAAACACCAAATAGTATTGAGATCGATTCCCAGGTGAACAGTCAATGTTTTGATACAACAGATGACATCTTCCAGCAACTTCTTGTTTTAATCGATGTTTCGTATAAAAAAATAATTGAAAATCCGGAATTATCTTTGCCTCTGATGTACTTGACGTACTATTGTTGGTCTCTCATGTGTGGAAAGCCGCCTTGGCACCACTGCAATATCTTTTTCTGCCGCCAACAGCAGTGTAAATGCATTTTTGTGGTCCGATTTGAAGGACGTTATAGCCAGAGTAACTACTGGATATACATATATTATGTCTCAAGATGGCGAGCGCAGTGGAATGCCGAACATGGTGGTATTGTTTGGTTTTATCACTGGCTATAAGCTTATCGCTTACCATCATGCTAACGGCATGCCTGTCTCGCCATTCATTGCAATGAAAAAACGTATTTATTAACATTTTTGATACAATAAACAACTTACTTCCCAACAAACAAAGCAAACAGGTTCTGTTTATAACTATAAGTATAGCTTGGCAAAAAAAGACTGTTCTTAATGAGGGCGCTAATATCGAATTTAATATTAATATGGCAACCCGATACACTACGACGGAAAATGTTTAGATACTTGCTATTTTCCTCCGTATAAATTTATTCCTATCTTCCTATATTGCTCCGTATAAAATTATTCAACAAACACCATGACATTTATAATAATATTGCTATAATTATTTTTCTTTAATTCCAGTTGTCACCACATCCTACTATTTTTTCCAAGTTATACCTAGCACAGAATTTCTTAGAACTGGTATTATATGTATTTTATGAAGTGACACTTTCAGTGCTATGTTCTGAACGTCCATATATGCCTTTACAATTAAAATTATGTACGCATCCTTTGTACCTTGAAAAGGCTATTGGATTATTAAGAGAATAGTCATTACAACCCACATATCAAATAGTAATACTTTATGAATATATCTTTTCTAAAGGTCCCTGGGCGGTAATGAAATTCGTGACCCGAAAATGTTTGGGTATTTATGATTAACTCGATTATGGGTTTTTCAATGGGCGCTTAGGCGCTTGGAGGTTCTACTTAGGGCTCTTAGGAATACACTGCGAAAACGATCGCTGCGATACGATTTCGTGCGGCAAGGGGCCCTACTATATTCATCCAAAACGAAGTTCGAAACTTCGGACGAACGAAGTTTGTGACGATACGAATGTACCTACTCTGTAAATGTTCGGATTGCCGATATATTGGAATCATTCATTCTTCGATCCGAAGATTCGAATTTCGTGTTACAGAGTAGGTTTCAGATGAAGCTTATTGCGAAGGAAATACACGAAAACAAACAAAGAAGCAGGAATGCGCGATGCTAATCAATTCGCAAGTTCTTACAATGCGTCGTAGCAGCTTGTTGACTTTTACGAAACCATAATCTTAACTCCTACAACAAAACCAAATATCTCTATATTTAATGGCCTAACATTTATCTCGAAACAGTAGTCTTTCATTCTACAAAGTTTTATCTGGCCACAGAGGCTATTTAATTTAATACCGTCACGTAATTAAGTCCGAAACATGCCTCTTATAAAAATACGGAAGACATTTACATAGAATGAACACGTTCTATTCAAATCCACAATTTCATATTAATTCACTAACGCTACGCTATTTAAATGAAATAATTTTGGCAAAAATAATCAATACTTTGTATAAAATGACACATATAAAACATGCCTGTATGTCTGAGAGGGTGGCAGCAGTACAAAAATAGTTCACCGATCTTATTTTATTTGTTTTTTTTTTTTATTTAATTATTAAAACACACCAGAAACAACAAAGAAATACAAGTATATTCCCACGAAACCGGTTTGACCGTGGAGGTTAGATAAGTCTCTTTATGCAAATAAATATAAAAATGATAATTTAACATTAAAGAAAGAAAAAAGAGCATCACTTCTTAACATTAAAACTTCAAGTTGAAGTAAACAAAATATCACTTTAAACATACCTAACTAAAATAAAGAAACAAAACAAAAAACTACAATTACAAAAAACTAAATAAACTCTAACAATAAACAAAAGAATAAAAATTATACTGTTCATATTATGGTTACTATGAGTATGAGGAAAAGGTTAATAGGTGATTTTATAATTTATTTTTAAAACTATTGTAGTCGGAATCTTGTCTCTGGGGCCCTACTATATTCATCCGAAACGAAGTTCGAAACTTCGGATGATCGAAGTTTATACCGGGTATCTCAAGACTGCTACCGAAAACGAAGCCGAGTGGTAGTTTTAGTGACTACAAACATAATGCAACTAAAAATTTCGCAAAGAAACGCGACAATTATTTTTAATGATTTTTTAAAAATCGTCAATTTTGGGTGGTAAGTCCATAGTTTTTGCTAAAATAATAATTTAAACTCTTTTATACCTTAAAGTACTTATAAATAAGAGGGTATACACTATTGTTTTGGAAAAAAATTTATTCACCACCCAAATATGGCCATAGGAAAACAATATAAAAAAAAATTGTCGCTTTTTTTTACAACTTTTTCTGTTGCATTTATTATTTTATTTATTTAAATCTTTATTGTACACATAAAACAAATACAACATACAGAAACAAAAAAAATATAAAAAGTACAAATGGCGGTCTTATCGCTTAAAGCAATGTCTTACAGACAACCATGGGATGGATTTAAAAGAAGGAAAAAGAGAGGGCAGTGTAAAATAAATAATTAAAAGTGAGGAAACTAGATAAAACTCATACTATCTATATATATAATCTAAACATAAAAATACACCAAAATAACATACATACATACATAATAAAAAGCATACATACATACATATATAATACTACAAACATATACATATATAAATATATAATAAATACAAATTTAAAATTAATTAGAAGTAGGAAATAATATTATCTACTAAAATCTGTTTATTTAGAGAGATAGAGGTAATGTTCTTTGATTTGCCTCTTGAATGAAGACAGCGATTGCGCCTGTCTCACCACAACAGGAAGCGCGTTCCACAATCGAACTGCTTTGACAGTAAAAGACTTGTCCATAAATGTCGTGGTGTGCACAGGCATTCTCAGCCTAAGATTCTCGGACGACCTCAAGGACCTCAAATGTGAGTCATGAAGAAAATAAATCGTTCTTTAAGATAAGATGGTGTGAGAGGATTGCATTGTGTCTGAAGTCACTTAAACTACCACCCGGCTTCGTTTTCGGTAGCAGTCTTGATATACCCTGTATACGATACGAATGTACCTACATATACTTATGGTCTTTATTGACTTATGGTCGTAACCATAGACTTATGGTTACTGTGTACGTTATACAAATTCAAAATTTTACAGAGTAGATACATTCGTATCGTATAAAAAACTTCGATCGTCCCAAGTTTCGAACTTCGTTTCGGATGAATATATGTAGTAGGGCCCTATAACCGCCGGTAAATTGTTCATTAAATATGTTTTGTGATAGTATTATCGCCATAATAATTGGAAACTTGTGGATCTGTTATATCTTTTCTGAACCCTTTTTTCATCTCTAGAAACCTGAGTGAAGCCTATTGCTATACCGACATAAATTACGTTATAAATGACTCAATTTTCCCGATACGACGAATTCTCACTAAGCGGATAACCCTACCTAGGAACAGAACCACGGTTCACAACCCAGATGTACAACTAGAGACTTGATGAGGTAATTGACTTATGTAATATCTTAAAAGCCAAGGTTAACATACAGGAAAAATATTATCCTTAAAGATTTTTTTTTTTTATATATAATACACCCAACAGTCAGATACATAGTCCTGACCCCACACTAAGATCGAGTCTTGTGTCGTGGGTATCAGGAACTACGAGAGACTTTTCGGTCTCACAAACACCCAGACCCGGAAGAAATATTTGTGGGCCGCACAAACATTTCTCTCGGTGCGGGGATCGAACCCGCGGCCTCTCGTTTCCCTCGTAACCCTACCTAGGAACAGAACCACGGTTCACAACCCAGATGTACAACTAGAGACTAGATGAGGTAATTGACTTATGTAACATCTTAAAAGCCAAGGTTAACATACAGGAAAAATATTATCCTTAAAGATTATTCTCAATGTCGTATGTAAAATACAAAATTACAACAAATTGTTGTTTAGAAGTGTCTATATCTATATCAGGCCATACGTCCCACTGCAGGGCACGGGCCTCCTCTACAATCGACAGTACGATTGAGAGTGGTTAGGCCATATAGTCCACCACGCTAGCCTAGTGCGGGTTGGCGGACTTACATACCATAGAATTTTTATTATAAATCGCTATGGTATGCAGGTTTCCTCACGATGTTTTCCTTCACCGTTTTAGTGCGTGGTGATTGACTATCAATACACACATGACTCCGAAAAGTCAGAGGTGTGCCCTAGGATTTGAACCCGCGACCACCGTGAACATGTTGGCAGTCGCGTCTAGTCCTTTTACCAACAGGCCACCACGCACTTATGCAAAGAAGAAGTGTCTACTGTCTAATAAATGTCTACGGCAGAAAAGTGGTGTTTCCGATCCGTAGTAAATGGTGTCAATAGAATTTCAATTCTCAGACCACTTGTCTATGTGTCTGTCCAGCATACAACAAAAAATTGAACCGAAATATATAGCATCCTGTATGTATCCTGTATTGTATTATGTAACAGCAATCCTAAAAAACAAATAAAAATTGTTTTGGACCCATGATAAGAAAGGCATCCTCTATTCATATTCCTCAGACTCACGGTAAAACCACTAAATTTTTTCGCTACGGCTCCCTGAAGCGATCTAGCGAACGTTATCTCGATGATCTCTTTAATCACAAATCCCAACAGAATAAGCGTCATGTGCGGAACTAGTGGTGGGTCATTGAAGATTTTACAGTCGACGCAACGAGACTGTTTTTCATAGACAATAGACTAGTTGATAAAACAGTTTAATTTTCGACTAGTTTATGTTGTAGACGCTTAACAAGACGTTTCGTTTATACGCGACGAGCGATGAACGGATCGCGATGCAGTTCATTCGTTAACGTGTTTATCAACGAACTATAAACTAGTCTATTCGTTCACCACAAAGAAACAGTTGAAAAAAACTGTTCGTTCATTCAACGACCACCACTATGCGGAACCCTTGAATCAAATCCAATTCACACATGACCGCTTTTTATCCATTATAAAAACAAAATGGTATTAAAATGCTAATTAAATACAATCTTTATATCAGTGGAAACTTAAATCTTTTTATATAATATTTATGCATTCTTTATCATTGTGATGTTAATGGCTTACATGTTTCAAAAGATTTACTGGTAGAAGAGTTGCCGAGATCGTGAATGTAGAGAACAAAATTCGATTCCAGCCATTGAGATATAATACTAATGGAAACACTACAAACAAATTTTGGTAACGAAAAGGAACGTTATAGTACCACTCCTACTGTTTCTGTCTCTTTCACGCCTACGCAGTAACAACATCTTCGCTCTCGTTTCACTGGGTGTCCGTGTCGCACACGAGAATCCTGTACAGTGTACTGGCCACAGATCACTCCCAATAGATACCTAATTCAAGGCAGTGGTTGCGCCCAACACATATAAGATATCAGATAGATATAAACCGATGCCAAATGTCGCGTCATCAGTGTCGTCCAAGTAGTGGACCCGCACATGGCGTCGCACGTTAGCGAAAATTACATTTTAGGAACTTAATATTACAGTTAATAATGATTTGTTCAATAAAATGGTGTGCAAAAAACTCAAAAAAATAAAGTATCTAAAAAAACGCAATAAGTTTTCATCGATAACTAATATTCTTTAAATTAATTTGGTCCCGAGCGAGCTCAATTTATACTGGTTAATGTATCAATGTTAAACAGTCGAGTTCGGATGGAGAATCAGCCGTCTCTTTTCCGCATAGCAATAACCGTAATAAGCCATCTTTTTTTGGCGAAATCACGCGTTCTTCTAGTGTTTGACGCATGTTTATAATATAATTCCCAGAAATATCGATATTGTAAAACAATAATGTAAATTAATTTTATTAAATGACAATGTCACAAATATATATTGATTTAAATAAAAATTGCAAATTACCATAATTACGTTATTTTATGTAATTTGAAATAGTTAAATTTGTTAACAAGGTACTTTTACAATATTTTTTACTTATCTTTGGCGTAATTAAATTTCCTTTTTTCTCTCTAGTTGTATACGTTTTCAAATATAATGGGGTATTTATCATAAGTTTTAGTATACTAAGTTTATTGAGAATCAGTAGCACAAGCTATTGTACTAATTTTAACATACGTTGTATATATCGTCTCAAAAACATTCATAGTTCGTCAAGTGGGTTTCATCGTCACTTGTCGATATTACATTTACTACAGCCGCCGTCAGAATTCAAGAATCGGAATAAGTTATTGTAGCCCTTTAGGGCGTGAGGTTTAGTTATTTACTATTTCATATTTTTATCTGATCTTTTATATCAACACTTAATTTGGGTATTTCGCCATTATGGTATACAAAAATACCCGGTGAATAATAGAAATAAAACCGTTACATACTAAAGTATAAATCTTAATCCTATTTTATTCGTAGTTAGCGGTTGCCGGTTGGTATAATTTATCAGATCTGGCCTGTGAAAAAATATTATCAAACATTTAACAAGTTGGTAATTAAGTTATAAAAGCGATCATAACACATGAACTTACTGGCAAATCGAACTATCGATACATTTTTTTATTTATCGACATATGCCTCATCTCTCCAGTGAAGTCCACGTGACCGCGCTGCAACCCGCCCACCCCCCGCGCAGTTCCCTTCGTTGGCGTTTTCGGTTCAAAACAAAACTATCGTAATGCGGTATCTATTGGAAGTGATCTGTGGTACTGGCACAATGCGATGTCCGCACTAGTACGAGTATAATACCTCAATGGTCCCAACTGTTAATTAAATCGGTGCTTAAATTTAAAAATCAGTCTTTTTCATATTACAAAGAAATTGCAGTACAGCTTTTTTTACAAACACATACAAATATATGCTTAATTTCACCTAAGTAAAGATAATTCCGTAATCGTATAAACATTACGTGCAAAGACTGGCGCTTCATTTTTGTTCTATTTGAAAGCATATTTAATTTCTATTCGATGTTAATTCAGAGGTTACAAGGTGAGAGTACACGACTTGTGACGATGATAAACTAAAATGGGCATATTGAATGGAACAGTGAGTATAGAAACGCTTTGATAAAATTTATTTAATCATCTTATTTTGTAATATATCAGAAGACTGTAACTGCTGTAAGCCAGGATCAACAGTTGCCCGCATTATCAAGACACCGATTATTGAAACTTCGCGAGTCTCCGAGAATGTCTAACTTATCTTCAATCCGCAACTAATAAATTACTACTAAATTAATTATGAAGTTAAATAGGAGGTGTTCGAAATATTGTTGTCCATTTCCCTCCGTAGCAAAATGGGTGACCAAACAATGGACTAAACAGATAAATAACCTCTGATTAGGACTTTTACAGCCTGAGAAGCCAGCTGTAAAGCACCACGAATCAACCTAAAAATATTTTTAACGGGACCTATTATGTAAGCTGTTACACTTGATTCCTGTAATAGATATCCCATAAAAAACATCCTGTAAAAAAATTCCAAGTCCCGCAGCTCAGTTTTTCTACCGCAAAAAGTTGTGAGATCCATGTAATACCAAGTCGATTAATTTATTTAGTCCTTGCTTAATCGACGTTTTTTATAAAATTATTACGTAAGTTATTATCATATCAATATTAAAAATTGTTTACGTTGTAAATAAATAGATTGACTTGGACCAGATGTCATTTGTAATATATCAGTAGAAAAATCGATATATAAAAAGACTTACGACTGAATCCTCGTAGCAATCGACATCCACAGTTTTGACGAGCTGATTTCCATGTCCAGATGACAGTGGGCCAGCATATCGCAACACCGGGCACAAATTCCAGTAAATTAAATAATATTCAATAATTAAAACACCCAACCCATTGCCGATTCTACATTAATGAATTATTAGTATTGTATAAATACAATTTTATTACTCATAACACTGATAATAAACACAACTCACACTTATGACACTTGAAATTCTTTCAACTAAAGTCACAACGCTGGTAATAAAAAATAAAGTTAAGTTTTAATAAGCTATAATAATATAAAAACATGTAACTATTATAGTTTGAACATCTGTTTATACCACGTTTTATGCTATTTTATAATAAATAAATAACGAAAACATTCCAATTTTCTATCACACCACCCAAACCCGAAATAGCTAATTGTGGAGATCAAATTCGCGGTTTCTTGTATCACAACCGAATTCTTATTCAATTGAGCCCCGGACGTTTTCAGATATAAATGACCACTGGCACTGAATTAACTTTAAAAAGACAAAATAAGACTGCATACCACAAGTTTTTCAATACAGGGTATCTCAAGACTGCTACCGAAAACGAAGCCGGGTGGTAGTTTTAGTGACTACAAACACAACGCAACTAAAAAATTCGCAAAGAAATGCGACAATTATTTTTTATGATTTTTAAATATCGTCATTTTTGGGTAGTAAATCCATATTTTTTGCTAAAATAATAATTTAAACTCTTTTACACCTTAGATTATTTATAAATAAAAGGGTATACACTATTATTTTAGGTAAAAATATATTTACCACCCAAATATGGTCATAGGAAAAAAATAACAAAAAAAATTGACGCTTTTTTTGCAACTTTATCTGTTGCATTGTGTGCGAAGTCGCTTAAACTACCACCCGGCTTTGTTTTCGGTAGCAGTCTTGATATAACCTGTATAAAAGGGAGCCGTTATTCGCCTTTGTCCCTTTCCACAGCCTTGGCGAATAAAATATAATAATAAGGCCCTTTTCAAAATAATTTTTAGTTTTTATAGCCAGTGTGAGTCTAAATTGAGATAACAGAATCGCCCTAAATAAACTCATTAACATGGTAAATAATTATTTCCCACGACACAAGCTTCGATTATAGTGTGGGGTCAGGACTATGTATGTGACTGTTGGGTGTTATTTATTTATTTATTATTATTCACAACATTATTGTTGTCAAAATATACGGTCTTAAAGCATGCAGTTTTTGCTAATAGTGGGTGTGGTCTAGACATTCTCCGACAAGGACATGGCCAATACTCCAAATTTACAATCTTTATTGCATTGCATATAGTCAAAAATAATTCAATTAGTATTATACAATTTTTATTCACAAAAAAAAAGACGCAATACTTTTTAATTTTACCTCCGCCAATTGGCTGAACTGATTAATAATAGACAGATATCTTTTGTCGTTCGACATAATTATGCGTTCAAAGCAGCTTCATCATGCACGCTACGTACTCCGGAAAAACCCAAGATTCAACCCAATGGTTCGGCAAAGTGCAGTAGACATTTGTCAACACCACAATGCCCCCCTATATACGGGCAGTTCCATAACCCATTTTATTTACAGCAAACAGCAACAAAGAAGAAGTTGAAGGAAGTCGCTGGATGCAGGCTACTTCCAACAGGTCATTGTGGAGATCCTTGGAGGAAGCCTATGTTCAGCAGTGGACTTCCTGTGGCTGAGATGATGAAACAGCAACAACAGCAGTGTAAATGCACTGTTGTGTTTTGATTTGAAGGACATTGTAGCCAGAGTAACTACTGGACATATTGAGACTTAACATCTTATGACTCAGGATGGCGAGCGCAGTGGAATGCCAAGCATTGGTTTGTAATTGGTGTTAGTTGGCTTTGCTACTGTTCATGAGCGGTCGTATTGCGCGCAAGCGAACGAAATGCTCGTCTCGCCAATACAAAAAATAATAACGTTATCTAATGCTCTGCCCCTTTCTTTCTATATATATATATATATATATATATATATATATATATAATGGTTTGTCTTCTTTGCAAAAACTAAATTTAGAAGTGAAAATATATACAATGTCTTTGAATAAGGCTATAATTTCTATCGCGTGAAATCTTCGCTCGATTCACAATGAAAATACTAAGATTAGAACTCATTAATTATTAATTTTGTCATGTTGAATAAAGTTGATCATATCTACCACTTTCAATGTCACTATTTTTGTTTTGGTCTGATGGCCAAGATAATTTAAGAGGGTTACTCTATACTGCGACACGGATTTCGCATGTTCGGACGTTGAACATCAACATACAAGATAAAAGTATTCCACTTTTAAAAATCAATAATGTTCTCTATGAAACTTACCATTCACTTCGAACTTAGTCCAAGATTACGACGTACGATGCAGGAAACAAACAATTTTTAAAGTATTTAGGCATATACGTACACTTTTACGTGCGATGTTCGAACATTTGTCGTCGAATCTGAGTATAGAATAACCCCAAGATTCGTATACGGATAGCAACGACCTTACAATAGCAGAAAACCTGTCATAGCAGGTACCTATCCCCAGTACGTCGACTTTTTGGATTCAGTCTAGGTATAAAAATCCGGTTTGAATGCGCGATGGCCTGTAGGCAACGGACCAGACTTAATACGTAGCCGATATTCACGGTGGTCGCAAGTTCAAATTTCGGAGCCATGTGTGTATTGATAGTCAATCTGCACGTATTATAATGGTGAAGGAAATCATCCTGAGTAAGCCTGCATACCATAGCCCTTAGGAAGAATGTCTATCACATGTAAAGTCGGCCACTAGGCCAGCGTGGTGGAATTAATCCTCTCAATCGTATTTTCAGTTGTAGAGGAGACCCGTGCACTGCATTGGGACGTATGTATATAGCAAATACTTCATTTAGACTCAGTAAATAACTACTCGTGTAGATCATACTAATTTATATTATAACTTCGTATACTTATATGTATATGGAGCCTACATATGACTTTTAACCAATAATTTGGATACCCGGTTATCCAATCAAAATAACCTGCTGTTAATTTGTATGTTTACATGCCATAGGGCATGATTAAAAGACTAAGGATACACCCTTCAGTATACTTGGAGTTTCAAAAAGATGACCGTGAAAATGGTACTAAAATAACGATAAAATTACCTTAATTCTATAGATTTCGTCTAAATGGTGCAAAAAAAAATCAATTTTATTAAAGTTTCTGTCATAAAACAAGCAAGCATTCTCAAAATCGTTGCATGCAATTACTTATTTCAGTAACTCTCCACTAGAGATGTACTGGAGCGCGCGCACCAATTACGTCGGAACACTTTAAATGCTCTTCGCCCTATCCATAATATATTTAGATCAATGACACAAGACTTTATTAAGCTGTCCACTGAAAATCATCGTTCTGTTGTGGTTTGGACCACATCATAACATTTAGCTGAGTGGACACCTATCAGTCAGCCGCGACCAGCCATTTTTGATTAATTTTTATTTGATATTTTTTTTTGTACGTCTGTGACAAATTAATCGTATTTCTTTCTTTCTTTCTTATTCATAGACCGTTTTGTCCATAACGAATGACTTTTGAATTTAGTTTGAGCGAAAAAGACAAAACACTCGATAGCTAAAATAAGTTTATAATCTGCCTTTGAATAAGGCCGTTAATATTGTAAATGAAATTATGAATCGTGAATTAAAACTCTACGCTTCGGTAATTCATGGCTTTAGAGGAAAAACGAAACAAGAAATGGAGACGCTCAAGAAATATTTTTATTACAGGATGTGATTCATTACGTAACCAGATATTTTGGTTTAGGTACCTACCTAATAGAGTGAGGCAAGCTTGTTTTATTTTTTTGCTATTCATTGTATATTTAGATTCCTTGACATTAGAATCTTATAGCATTTGAAAGAACGACAGATGTATGCTGTATTGTTGAGACAATATCCTATTTACTCATTAAGAAAAAATAATTTTATGTATATTATTATTACATATAAGTTTATTAATATACTACTTCGAGGGTATTAGCCTTTTTTCTACAACATTTTCCACTAATTTTCCAAAAACTAGAAAACAGTAACCTTTTTTTTTGTATGCGAATGTTTTAAATAAACTGAATCTAATTAATCGAACCGCTAAAATCCAAGATAATAAGTATATAAAGCGTAGAGATGGTTATACACTTGGAAAATAATACTGTCTAATAACATGGTCTAAAAATGGATGGATAAATAATTAATCCATCGCCTGTATAAAAACAGCAGATATATGCTGTGTTACCAAAGTAATATTAGCTATAATTTAAGATTAGATTAATGATTTAAATTAAATAAAGAGTCTTTATTTAATAAGATAATGCCTCTCAAAAATAAACGGAGGCTCATGTTTGTTTTAATTTCCTGATTAGGTTGTCCGACGTTATTTATCCTTGAGAAAATTACTGACAACAGACAAGTACTCGCTAATAGACGATTGATAGAAGCACGTAATAGACCTAAAATTAACATACTTACTTTAAGTTATCATGTCTATGAATACATAATTATCAAAGTAACAAATACTAAGTATAAACTACTTACAAAATTCCAATTTGTCAAAAACAGCGGAGTAAAATTCCTGACGTCTTTAATAAGAGGATCCTTTAATAACTCCTCAGAAATGTTCGAGGCCATATACACACCATATAGCATCACAAAACCAAACACCAATTCACATATTGTATGAAATATAAGTCTTATGTACAATAAAGTCCGCGATTTTTTGCTTTCCGCGGGCAAATTTATAATAACCTCACACATTTTGCGTGCGCCACACCAGACACGACCAAGTATTATGACTTAAAACCTTATAGAGTTCAGCGGGCTGTTGTAGGAAAAAAAATCACAAGAAAATACATAAGTTTATAAATAATATCATAGTAATTTTACCCATGGGTTCGGATTATTTTTTCATTTTTAGTCATTAGTGTACTTTTTTCGGCTGACTAAGCGAGCAGTTTTGTTAAACCGGTTTAAGTAAGTTTATTTCTGGCACATGTTTTTGTGGGATTTTTGAATTGAGTGCGTCGAACTTAAGGACAACGGTCGGGAATCGCATGTATAATTGGATTACTTACTTTGCACTCTAATCCCAAATGCGACCCGCGTATTCTAGTTACCATGACGGGTTTCTCGCAGCATTTGTTTGTTTTTGTTTTTATGTTTGTACCCTGATAGGTATGTTAATAGGCAGTAAAATACCTTATAATTTAAGATTCATTGAATGCAGATGGTAAAAAATAGCCATTTATTCCAGGACTCAAATCATCTTGCTGAATCTACTAATATTGTCATACCTACCTGTCATAATATGCTGTCTTATCTATATAAGTTATTAATCTATTCTCAATATCGGGGATATGCATATAATGGAATCAATGACAGGAATAAACAAAGTAAGTATTAAAATACATTGGATTTTAAGTAAAAAATGTACTATTATGTTCTGTATTACCCAAAAATGGCTAGTCCCATACAAAAGAGAGTTGATTTGAGAGTAAAAAGAATACGTACTAAGTCAAAATTATACTGAACCCGATATAAAATTAAATATGCATCAACAGTTTAATGACGCGTAGGTATTTATAGATATTTTCAATGTCATTACATAAAATTAAATAATTTCAAGCGGCAAAAAACCGGTATATGTATCTATGTTCCTCATTTTAGCCAAAACCTGTTGTAAATTTTTTACAATGTCTAATATCAAAAACAGATGGCTCCACTTGCCATTAGATTAAGGTATAATATTACAGATCATTATTTGGCTTATATTATGGCGTTGGCGCTGGTCTGCGTGCATAAATCCGTTCGAGAGTTGGTTCAATAGTGAACCACCCTGGCTTAAAGTTGTCGGAAGATTTGACATACTTTCGGGATTGTAATGAATTTTTTTATGATATGGACCTATGAAGACTTCGATACTATGTTTGCTTCGCTGTTAAACCCAGCTATAATTAACTATGATTGGGTAACTTCAAAAAGCCAGCGGTGTGTATTCCACTGTAGAACCTGCGACCATCGGTTTGGCAATCCGGTCCTCAATCAACTAATGTATCCTTCGAATCTATCGCTCCCAATATCAGTCGAGGTCAGTGCCATCTATTGTACAACAATAGATTTATTCAACAACATAATTTTCAACTCTGCGCGATAGAGGTCTCTATTGAGCAAACATATTGAAACCCAAAGATCCGTAGGAGAACTAAAATAACCGACATAGCCCACTGGATTAGCAAGTTGAAGTGGCAATGGGCAGGGCACATAGCGCGGAGATCTGATGACCGATGGGGTCGGAAAGTGCTCGAATGGAGGCCACGTAGCGGAAAGCGCAGCGTAGGACGTCCACCCACAAGATGGTCAGACGACCTGGTAAAGGTCGCAGGACGTCGCTGGATGCAGGCTGCCTCCAACAGGTCTCTGTGGAAATCATTGGGGGAGGCCTATATTCAGCAGTGGACTTCCTTTGGCTAATGGATGATGATGATGCTTGAAACCCAACCAAATACTGTTGTTTAGATCTTCGTTACATAAACTTAGTTGAAATTACTACTATGACATTGAATAATACTTAGAAGGCAGAACGTCATCATAGATAATTGTATCATTTTTTTCTTCAGGATACTACAATAAAGCTGCATTTTAATTGAATCAATAAATGGCAATTATGTCTTAGACATTTTATTGCAAACAAAGACAGAGTAGGTGTTTATGTGTTATGTAAATAAGCAGATACTATGAATTCATATTAAAAGGATTTTATTTTATTTATGTTTATTTGTTTACTCTTGTTTGTGATACTGCTATTAAATGATAGTCTAGTGTCCAAGTCAAAATGTATATATTAGGTAAAATTAAAACTAAAATAATAAAATGATTTAGACTGATTGATAGCTGAGCACGCGCGGTGTAACTGCTTGCCGTGAACGCACTAATTTTATTAAATTATTTGCGTGGTCAACATTAAAATTATGCGTTAGCAAAAATTGTACGGTTTCACCGTACATGCTCCCGCCCGAAAATAATAATAAATGAGATGAATAAGAAATACAAGGTGATAAACAATTTTTAGGTACTTAAATAAATGATACAGTCTCTATATAAAGGCTTCATGGAATCTAGATTTTGATTCACTAATGATAGGCGACGTCGCACGATTCACTTTAGAAATAACACTTATCTCACTGTTTTGCACTACACTAGCACTTGCACAAGCACTATCACTGTTAGAGCCACAACAGCGGCGGATGACGTCGGCTTGATGGTCGGCGCCAGCGCGGTCTTCCCCCGCGCGGCGGACACGCCGCACACGCCTGCTCACGATGATCATCACATCCGGGATCCTGGTGGGCTGGTTCACCAGTTGTGTCAAGTCATGAGTCAGAGCGAATGCATGGGCAGCTCTGCCAGCATGATCAGTCTTGGAGGAGCCCAGCCACAGTTCGTGATGAGCATTGAAATCCCCCAAGACAACCATTTCGGCCGACGGGAACTGCGCCTGCGCGTCATCAGCCGCCTGGCTAAGATACCTGAACAGCCGAGTCGTCTCATCGTCCCCGTTGTGAGACCTGTAAAGGCACACGTAGATGCGGCTCAGGGAACCTAGATCCACGTGCACCCACAGAGCGGAGAAGGAGGGGTCCTCCATGCAGTGCAAACGGCGACAGCAGATGTCCGACCAAACATACAAGCATACCCCGGCTTTAGGCTTGAAGTTTTTTTGGTAAGAATTATCGGTCGGACAACGAATCTGCGTCTCCGTTAGGAAGAGCAAAGCAGGCCGGGCCGTCTCAAGATGGTGGTGGACGGCATAGAGGTTCGTATGGAGTCCACGGATGTTAGTGAACTCCATAGTGAACGCGGTGGTGGGGTTAAGCACCGCTGAAGGACCTGCTCTGTTTAGTTGCACTGTCATGGTAGAAAGGATGGGATTGGTGAAGAGGCAACGAAGATCTTAGGTTCGGGCACTAAGAAGGCCGAATGGGCACCGGCACGAAAGGGTCGGCAGGAAGCGAATTGATCCGCCGGACGGAAGGGCCCACGTACCCTCCCGGGATGGGCCGCCGGGACCCCACTTCCGGTCACCAACCGGCACGACGTACCCACCCAAGATTATGCGCGGCATGGTGAGGCAGCCTCTCTAGGTGGTTAGCCCCGATTGGGCCCCTGTACTATACCGCGGGCGGCCAGCGGACAACCGTTTCTACGGGTCTCCCTGGCCGGCGGATCAACTCTCCTCCCTTCGACAGAGGACCGAAAATACCCACACGGTACAACCTCATGCCCGGACTTAAGATCCTCGAAGAAACCGGAAAACCACTGGCTGTTCCCGGAACGCGATCCCCTTACGGAGATCACTATGGCGGTCTTTACGCCTCGTGGACGGTGGTCGCTACCCGGGCGGACACATAAGTCCTACCACCACTATGTCACTCATTTGGCACTACCCAGGGGTCACGTGTAGGGAATCTAGAGTCAAAGCCTACGGACGCGAGTGACGTTAACCCCCAGTCTGAATGTTTTTAATGGGAATGGTCAATTCCTTTGACATTTGTGAAGAAATAATACTTAATTCGTTCCGTAGTTGTTCTGGCGACAGTAAGTGAAAATTGAACCTTCCATGGTATATGTCTGTTATGGTGTCTATTAACAACTCTTGAATGTTTTGTAATGTGTGCAACATATTATTGGCAGTGATCGTTGCCAAAGAGAAGTCACTGATATTTGATACCGAATTTATTCAATTTTGTAATAGGCTCACGACTCGATCGACGTTTAAGAATTGTTTATTAATTAATTTGCTCTGCTTGTCAATGGCTGCTTCTGATCTCTTGAGAATATTATATTCGGCCTCCACTACGGATGTTTGATTCCTCCATAACTGAGACAGGTGATTTTGATTACGTTTTATAGACTCTATGTCGCGTTGATACGCGTTGATATATTTTCTGCGAATCGCTCGTCTAATATTCCGAATAATGAGTTTGCGATGTATCCGACACCGTTGACAAGCCCCCGGCGCCGCCTTGTATGAGTGTTCCAATGATGCTGAGTAAGGAGTAAACGATCGTAGTACTCTAACTCCGATTGACTGTGACGTAGTTGCATAAGGATTACGTCACAATGCGTTACCGATCGTATATTATTACACACATTATCTAATTGTTTAATCTGCTGATTTAATGCCGAAACACCTTGCCAGTAAGGATCCATATCGTAGTACAATACTATTTTCCAATAATCTCGAACTAGATACATGTTATTTATTTTGTCCAAGTATAGTCCTTGCTTTTCTCGTAGGTTAGTTATATTAAATGAGCATTGAGTGATTGAAATAATGCTTAAAAAATACAGGAGTAGCAATGCTAGTGAACTGAAACTTGATTTTCTGTATGTTTTCGCCGAGTTTGTATTATCCGGCTAATCTTGATTATTATCGATGTTTTGATTGTTTTCAGAGGGTAAAATCGATAATTTAATTACAGGGCGTTTTATGATTCCGTTTTTTGTTTTCAAACTTACAACTCGAATAATTCCATCGTTACCGGGGTGTGTTTCCACGACTCTACCCATAGCCCATTTTTCGGCCGGTAAATTATTATCGTGAATCAGTACAAGGTCGTTGTTTTGTATACTGCTATTTGATGTTTTCCACTTGCTTCGCGCTGTAATCTGACTAAGGTACTCAAGTCGCCAACGTTTCCATACGTCATGAAATAATTTTTGCGTCATATGCCACCTGGTTCTTAAGTCACTATCTGTGTCAATCATTGTTCCGCCATGGAAGGTGAGTTTATGTGCATGATTAATTATCAAGTCCGTTAGCCAATTGGAATGTGGTAAAATAATTGGGTGTTTCATATTGTTGTCTATGTGGGCGTTTCTTAATCTTCCACCGTCACGAAGAATATAATTTTGGTGGTTATAAGTGTAGGTATTAGAATAAGCACTAACTTTCAGGAATTAACTATCGTATATTTTATAAATTAACACTTAATACATTCACAGACAGAGTAAAATTATAACTATGCGATTCGGAGCGAGATGTGCTCGTGACGAGAGATGGCAGACTGTCTTCTTTCATCCAAATAAACCGACCCTTTTATAGGACTACCCGAATAAGGATCGGTGGGGATAAATCTTCCAGAAAATATATTTAAGGCATAAAATAGGGTCTATCCTTTTAACTAAAAATTAAGGTCGGCCCAAACATCTGGGCTATTGTCCAAACCAAAGGTTTACAAAACATGTGTACTATTGTCTAAAAAACATAAATTTGTTGCAAAGGATTGCCGCCACTAAAGAACTTAACTATAATAATACAGTTTTATTGCCCCGGTATGAACGGGCCATTACAATTAGGAAACAATAATTTAGCACAGCATCTTTTTAACTAATATTATACAATAAGGTACACAAAAATTCTTACTGTAATAAAACGACTCGCAGATGTTTTATGGTCTAACATCTGCAGTCATATCTTAAAATGAAATGCGTGTTTAAATAATGTTAATATTACAAATAATAAGCGTGTTAATTTATAAGCTAAATATAAGTTGGCGTATTGCAACCGCTTTAAAAGCTATATCTAAGTTGGCGTATTGCAATCGCCACATTATCACTATCAATGAAAAGGTTTAAATTTAATATTCTGCTTTTATTGCTATACACTCCCTTTGCCTTCTAGCCTGCTTATATCTGCTTCAAATTCAATACGTTGTATGCCTCTAATTATTTTTAATCTGGAATTATTTATCTCCTTTACTGAAAGGTACGTATTCTTCGTCTTATTCTTTGATATAAATCTGCTAATCCACGCTAGTACTCGTATTGCTCGTTTAAAAGTACTAGAATACGTAAGAAGTTTTATTATAATACTATGATCCTGTGCGTATTGAATGCTGTTGGCTTGATACTGTTTTTTAACTTCTTCGTCTGATACATAAAATTGTCTTTCCGGTATATTCTGCACGGAGTGAAGGCAAGTGGTCCCTTGCTACCACATAACGTACTCCTTCAGGTGTGTTGCTGTTAGTCCCCTATTCGCACAGTCGGCTGGGTTGTCTTCGGACTTCACGTAACGCCAGCAGTCGCTGGGCATCTCTGCTATTATTTTTTTTATTCTGTTTGACACAAATTGTTTATATTTTCCTGGTTCTCCATTTAACCATCCTAACACGACCTTCGAATCTGTCCAACCATATATTTGCAGGCTATAATTACCGAAACACCTCTTGACCTTAGCCATCAAAGTTGATAAAAGAAGTGCTCCACTAAGCTCCAGCTTAGGCATTGTCAAAGTTTTATTTATTGGTACTACTTTACTTTTTGCTACAACAAGAGATACTGATAATTTATTTTGACTTTGTCTGTATATTCTGCAGTAAATAACGCACGCATATGCTTTTGTAGTGGCTTGAGGTATAACTTGTTAGCGGAGAGAACAATGAAACTCGAAGACCAGGTTGATACTGATTTATTGTCAAAACATCCCTATATTTATACAAAAAGTCTTCGGTAGTAAATTTGGGCAGGACCAATGATAGAGCGGGGCCGCAGTCCATCTCCTTCGCACATATAGCGTGCCTGCTCGCACTGTATAAATACGCGCGACTCTGCACTCGCGGAGAGCCCACGGACAGTCAGTGCTCCGACTCCGAAGCGTGCGGACGTGATCTCCCAACTCCGATCTTTGATAGTCGAGAGGGTGACCGTGTGTGCGTGAAGTGTTCAAGTGCTGCCATTTCAACAGTGCCTGTTTGTGTGTGCAGGTGATTCCGGCCCGCCGCCACGAGCGGTAAGCCTAGCCATCTTCGCCCGGTGAGCGTCGTCGACGCTCGCCGGCCTCGGGATGAGCGACCTACGGGACCGCTCTCCTCTCGAAACCCGTCGGCGCGTCCCCCGTCGCGACCGTTCCGGCGATCGCGTCAGGGGTCGTGCGGCTGAGCCTGTGCCGAGCATTTCTGCACAGGCCCGGCCTACCGCCCCCCCTCGGTCCCTATCGATCCCCCGCGCCGCGCCCGCGCCCGTACCCATGGAGGAGGGCCCGTGCCCCCCCACTCGTCGCCCCCGTAGCCCGGAGGACACCGTTGACGTCGCTCGCGGTGCTTCCTCCCCGTCCTCCTTCGCGGACTCCGTGAAGAAGGCACGTTTCGCCGCTCAGGATTCCCCGAGCTCCCCATCCCCGCCGGCCCCTTCGCAGTCGCCCGAGCGACCCGCCGCTCCCGCTGGGCCCTCCAAGCCCAGCCCGAAATACCCGCCCCTAATTGTAGAGCATCTAACTAATTGGTCGACGCACCTACACAACCTCAAAACGAAGTTAGGTTTCACCCCAAACGCCCATGTTTTTGGCGGGAAGGGTTTTAGATTCCTCCCGAAGGGGGAACTAGAATTCCGTACCACACAAAGGTACCTAAATGACCTACAGAAAAGAGAGAACATTTCGTGGTTCTCATACTCTCTCCCCGCGGAGAAGAGTATCAAAGTGGCCATCCGCGGCCTCCCCTCCGATACCGACGTGGAACTCATCCGCGCAGACCTAACCGATCAGAGTTACTCCCCCGAATACATTCGACCTATTAAAACTAGATTAGGCCGCTCGGGGTGCCTTTTCTTCGTTGAGTTGAAAAGGACCCCGAACATTAGGTCAATTTATGATGTTCGGGAGATACTATCTCTCCCGTCCATCAAAATCGAGGCATGGCGGGGCAAAAAAGGCCCCGCTCAATGCCATCGGTGCCAAAAATTCCGTCACTTATCCCACAACTGCCACAGGACGCAAGCGTGCGTCCGATGCGGAGAAGAACACTCCGCCCGCGACTGCCCTCCACCCCGCGAAGTTCCGGCCACGTGTGCCAATTGTAGCGGCCCGCACCCCGCTAACCATTCCACCTGTCCTGTTTTGCGGCGAGAAGCACGCAACAGCAAGGCAGGTACCGTTGCGGTATCAATCCCGCCCCGCCAGGCCATCATCGAAGGCGACTATCGATCGTCTTCGCTGATGGCTCCGGCCAACAACCCGTGGTCCAAAAATGGACCGTCCCCGAAGAAGCGGGGAAAGAAGAAGAGGAAAGGCCAATCTGCCCCCTCTCCTTCCGGCCCCGCGTCTTCCGCTGCCCCGCAGGTCACGGTTACGGAACCGTCTCGCCGACCTGCCCCCGCGGTTGGGCCGGAACGCCCGGTCCCCGCACCACGCCGCCCCTCAACAACTCCCCGCGAGTCCGCCCCTAAAGTTTCTCGACCCTCTATTCCAGCGGGTCGAGGACCTAAGGGGGCGGAAACGCCCAAACCCGCGTCCGCGCCTTCCAGCCCTCTCGGTTCCAGGATGATAGGCTTCGAGCAGTTCATGCAGATAATGCATCGGCTGTTCACAGCCTATTTCAACGGCGAGGACCTGGCTCGCACTTTATTTGCGTTATTCCCCCAAAATGCCGATAATTAGGGACCTACGTATCATCCACTGGAATGCAAATGGTCTCCGCGGCAAGACCAATTTGCTTCTAACTCTCCTTCGCTCCCAAGACGTTGACATCGTATTAGTCAACGAAACGCATCTTAGGCCTGTAGATAAATGTAAACTACCGGGGTTTATTGTTTATCGACAGGACGAAATATCTCCAAACAACGTCGCGTACCGCGGTCTATTGGTAGGCGTCAGGAGGAGAATCATCCATCAGTGCTTGCCCCCTCAACAGCTAAATTACATGTACGGACTTGGAGTGGAAGTCTGTATCGCCGGAAATCCGCTGCGCCTGTTTGCGGCCTATAAGCCTCCTACAGTCCCACTGGGGGTGTCCGATATCCACGTTTTACTGGATTCGGCACTCCCGACGCTGATCGCCAGCGATATGAACGCCATCCACCCGTCATGGGACATGGGTCCGGCGGCAAACAGTGCAGGATGTCGCCTCTTCGCTGACTCGCAATCGCGCGGATATTACGTTGAGGGCCCGGATGCCTCCACGCACTACCCGTCTAACAGGGCACATTCGGCCCACACTATCGATCTCATAATACACCGTGGTCTATCGTCCTTGCCCGCGCAAGAAGTACTAAACGATTTCCTCGAATCCGACCATCAACCCGTCCTAGTCGTGTTGCCCGGGCAACCTGAAAAGTGGAACCCCCCTCGCGATAGGTTCAGGATTAATTGGGATTTTTTTGCAGAAGCGTTGCACACGAGCGCTCCGACTCGACCGATCACCAACGCTTCAGAGGTTGATCTTCTGGCGGACGAACTTATTTCGTCCATCCAGGTCGCCCTTCAGGCCTCCAAGGTCCCGCTTTCAACCGCGGGCAGAAAGCCGGAACTCCCTCGCCACGTGCGAGATCTCATTGATGAGAAACGGAGGCTCCGCGCTCGGTGGCAACACTGTCGCTGCCCGCGGTTGAAAACGAAGCTCAACCGTCTGACAGATAGGGTGAAGGCTGAACTCGAGGCGTTCAGGACGGAGGGTTGGAACAGCGTCCTGGACTCGGCGGTGAGCGACGCTCCCGCTCTCCATCGTTTGTGCAGGGCGCTCTCCAAGTCTCCTGATCCCGTGCGGCCGCTTCTGCACGCCGACGGAAACCTGAGGTACAGGGCTGAAGATCGAGCGGAGATCTTTGCCGAGTATCTGGAACGCCAATTCCAACCGAATCCCACTTCCCATCCTGGCCATGAGACAGAAGTCTCAAACTTCCTCGAGGATTATTTCGACGAGCCCATAAGGCCCGACAACGATCCTCTCTTCTTCTCTCCTTCCCAGGTGCGGGAGATGATCCGAAGGTCCAAACCGAGGAAAGCCCCAGGCGCTGATGGCATTCCGAACAGTGCGCTTCGCCGCTTACCACTGAAGGCAGTGGTAGCGCTGACGCGCCTGTTCAATGGCATCCTGCGCACGGGTCACTTTCCCACTCGGTGGAAAACCGGCAGGGTCATCATGATTCCCAAACCTAATAAGCCCCCTCACAAGCCCGATAGTTACCGCCCTATCACCCTCCTCCCGAATACCTCAAAAGTATTCGAGAAACTCCTCCTTTCCTACCTCTCGCCCATCCTGACTCCGAGGCCCGAACAATTTGGTTTTCGCGCCGATCACAGCACCACTCTACAATTGTCCAGGGTACTGCACCACTTCACGGTTGCCAGAAACAAGCGTGAAGCTGTCTCTGCCGTATTCCTGGACATGGAAAAGGCGTTCGACAGGGTCTGGCATAACGGTCTCGTATACAAGACCGCTTTGACGGACACTTCCCGACGCGTCACAAAGGTAGTCCAATCATTCCTGACGGATAGATTCTTCCACGTCTCCGTCGACAACTGTCTGTCCCGCGATCGACGTATAGCTGCGGGCGTTCCGCAGGGCAGTTGTCTCTCACCGATACTATACGCGCTTTATACCGACGACATCCCCATCAGGGATGACGTCAATCTCGCTCTCTACGCGGATGACATCGCTCTTTATACGTCATCCATTTCCGCGAAAGGAGCCGCCGCCAAGCTCCAACGTAGCCTGGACCTACTTCCCGACTGGCTTTCTAAATGGAAGATGTCGGTGAACGTAGGCAAAACTCAGGCCCTAAATATGAGAAAGGTCAACGCGAAAGGCCATAGGGCAGTGAAACCTCTGACGATGTTCGGTCAGGAAATCCCATGGGGTTTCCTGGCCAAATATCTCGGAGTCATCATTGATAGGAATCTCCGTTTAGCTAGGCACGCCAAGGCTACCGTCGCGAATGGTAAAGTCGCGAGCGGGAAGCTGCGGCCCATCTTCTCATCCAACCTTCCTCTTAGGGTGAAACTGGGGGTGTACAAAACGTACATCCGACCCCGGATCACATACGCGGCGCCCTCTTGGTACGGGCTCATCAGCCGGTCACAAAAGGACGCTCTGCGCAGAGTACAATCAGTGGCTCTGCGCAGAATCGTTAACGAGCGTTAACGATTCTGCGCGTGGGGTGTCAGCAATGCTACCATCGAGAGAGATCTCCGAATCGAAAGCCTGGACAATTTCGTCCGCCGGCTTGCGACTTCCATGTTCGCGCGTGCTGACGCATCGGACTGGGTTCACATCCAGAACATTGCGCCTCAGCACGCCCGACCACCGGACGGCAAGCCATTGCCCCGCGAACTCCTCTCGGCTACGACCGAGACCTCGACTAGCATCACCGACATCCCGCCCAATAGGCTCGCAACGTGAGAGACGCTCCAGTGACTGAATGATCCGAGCGAACCGATCAAATGTGTTGCTGAAAGTTTGTTGCGCCGCTTCTTCTACTCAGCTATAATACTAGGAAGCGGTGGTAGGAAATTGCGGACTCAGTTCGCGTCATGTCAGTCACCTACGGGAGCTCTCTCACACGTAGACATCCTAGGTCTCTTGGCCGGCCAAGAGAAACATAGTCATTCTCTCCCGCGTTCACGTAGTCCGTATCGTACGGACTATAACCCCAGGATCGGTACCGTATTTACGGACCGCAAGGATAGGCCACAATCGATAAGGCTTTCGCCTAGGAATTGTAGCCACAGCGTGGTACTTCCGCAATCACGGAAGTCCCGCGTTCGTGAAGACCACTGGTCGCGGAGAGCATTTGCACTGCGGAATTACCCGCGACGGAGAGTTCGTCGCTACGTCATGCTGTCTCCATCTCGCTCACTTGTATAGCACGCCCGCTCACACACTATAAAATATGCGCGCCTTCGCCAGCTGACCGTCAGTGCTCTTGACGACGAGGCTGTCGCTACATCGCGTCGCTCCGTCTCTTTCGCTCGCGCGCCGCTCCTACTCGCACTCTATAAATATGCGCGCAGCCGTGAGCCGGTGAACATTTGCGCTACAATCTCGCTGGACGATGATCTTGCTGCTCCGTATACCATGTTCCTACACTTTTATAGAAGCGTCGCAGAAACCATGAAGTTCGATGGTATCATGTTGCTCTATCCCAAGCCACCTAGGAACGCTTAATTTTTTTATATTTTTAAGATCGTCTTGTATTCTCCTCCACTCTACAGAAATATGGTCGGGTACTGTGGCATCCCATTGTGTTTTAGTGAGCCATACGGCTTGAAATAATATTTTTAATTTTGTACTAATAGGTGCCAGCCAGCCCAGTGGGCCAAACAATTTTGATATTGCTGACAAGAGTGCTCTTTTTGTATATTTCGGTAAAGGTTCAATTGGTGCTTGAAAGTAAAATAAGTCTTCTTGTGGGCTCCAGCAGATACCTAAAATTTTTGTAAACTCTGATCCTTTAAAATAATAATTTTCAATACTGTCTGTATCTCTTAATAATTCTGTGGCATTTGATGTCCACTTGCGAAGGTTAAATCCACCAGAGTTTAATAACTCTATCAGTTGCTGTTGGAGTATTTTTGCGGTTTCTATGCTGTGGCTGCCATGAATTAATACATCCATAAAAAATGATTGTTTTTTATTTATTTATTTAATCTTTATTGTACACATACAAAAGAACATAACAATATAAAGAAATAACATCTATAAAAAGTACAAAAGGCGGTCTTATCGCTAATAAGCGATCTCTACCAGACAACCTTTGGATGGATATAAAAGAAGGAAAAAGAAAGGGCAGTGTAAAACAAAGATAAGTTAAGCTCCAATAGATATAAATTATAAAATAGATAATCATAAAAAAATACATATAAATGACATAATAAATACACATACGTCATATAATATATACATATATACATACATACAATTTTAAATAATTACATAAACATCTATAATAATTTATAATTATACTACAAATTAAAAAATATATCCGAAAAGAGGAAATAATACCATGCTTTAACTGTTATAAAACTTGCGAAGCTTCTGGCCATCTACACTCATCTTTTGCCAGTTGTTTTAGGCACATCATGGCCAAAAATGGCGCAGCTTTCGTACCGTAGGTCACAGTAGTTAGCTGGTAATCTTTAAGCGCAGAGTTAGGTGATGGTCTCCAAACAATGGAAGGGTTGGTCGCGCTTATCTAGGTAAATCTGTCTGAACATTTTTTCAATGTCAGCAGTATATGCATATAGATCCGATTTGATATTAATTGGCGATATAAACATAGATATATCAAAGGATAACCTGGATAATAACTCTGATGAATATCTGAACCTTGTTGCTAGTCTTGGTTTACTTCCAACTCATACCCTTCCTACTCATAATAAGACGTCACTGGATCATATTATGATAAAAACCAAACATAGTGCCGTTACATTAGTCATTGAGTCTTCTGTAACCGACCACAATGCGCTCTTACTTCTCTTAAATAACGATAAGAAAACGTATTGCGATAGAAAGAAAACAACAGTAGATTATAATACCCTTCACGATGAAATGAGCAAATTTGACCTCTCAGCAATCTATCGCTGTTCAGATGCTAATGAAGCAATTGAATGTTTCTCTAATCATATATCCCATGCACTCCAGATGTCAACTAAAACCAAAACCGTCCCACATAGATTAAGAATACATAAACCTTGGATTACCTGTGGTGTATTAAGGTGTATGAGGAATAGAGATAAATTGTCTAAAAAAGTTATATGCTCACCTAATAATGAAATACTTAAATTAACATTCAAACGATACCGTAACGACTGTAATGATTTGTTGAAAAACCTTAAAAGAAATTATGAAAGAGAGCAATTGAGCAAAGCTAGTACCAATCCTAAAAAAATGTGGAATATTATTAAAGAGGTAACTAATACAGCTAAAACTAATGACCCTGCCCAAGAATTACTAAATATTATCCGCCGATCAAATCTGTAAATAAAATTAATGAATTCTTTGCCTCTATGGGTAAAGACATAGCATAAAAAGTGGATCTAGCTAACAATGGTAACTATTTCAATAAATCCATTAATTCAAATATCCCATTCCAATGTAATTCATTCGTTTTCTTAGATACTGATGTTACGGAAGTCATCCGTTTAATTGATTCTCTAAAAAATGATTGCGCAGAGGGAGTTGACGGGATTTCTGTTCGCCTCTTAAAGAATCACAAATCAATGCCAGCACCTCCCCTAACATTCATATTTAATCTTTGTATATCCACGGGGATTTTCCCGGATTTGTTAAAAAAGGCACTCATTCATCCCATTCATAAGGCTGGAGACAGAGACCGTGTTAGTAATTACAGGCCTATCTCTATATTGCCTGCACTTTCTAAAGTCCTCGAGAAGATAATGAATAACCGCCTAAGAAAATACTTAGAAACTAATAACCTACTATCGAACTGTCAGTATGGTTTTCGCGGCGGTAAGTCAACGAACGATGCTGTGCATGTCGTTACAAATCATATTGTTCTGGCTTCGTTTTCGGTCGGAGTTTGGATATACCTTTGATGAATACCCTGTATATGAGATGGAAGAGGTACCAAATTATAAACCATATCTTATAGATAATTCACAATGCCTTCTGTAGGTTAGAGTGGGTGGTAACAATTTTCAGGTGGACGAAGGACCTGGTTGAGGTTGCAAGAAGTCGCTAATTGCAGGTCGCTTCAAACAGATTGATGCGGAAATCCTAAGGGAGGTGTATGTTCAGTATTGGACTTACTGTGGCCGAAGATTGAGAGAAGTATAATTAGTAGATAACCACATAATCTGTATCAGCCCATATACGTCCCACTGCAGGGCACGGGCCTCCTCTACAATCGACAGTACGATTGACAGTGGTTAGGCCACATAGTCCACAACGCTGGCCTAGTGCGGGTTGGCGGACTTACATACCATAGAAATTTCCATAAATCGCTATGGTATGCAGGTTTCCTCACGATGTTTTCCTTCACCGTTTTAGTGCGTGTTGATTGACTATCAATCACGTATGACTCCGAAAAGTCAGAGGTGTGCCCTGGGATTCGAACCCGCGACCACTGTGAACATGTTGGCAGTCGCGTCTAGTCCTTTTACCAACAGGCCACCACGCACTTGTTGCACACACAAATTTTACAAACAATTCAACAATACGAGTCTTTTATAAACACCTCATAATATAGTAATGATATTAAATATCGTCATTGGTATTCACTAATATAAGAGAATTCTAGCAAGAATGTAAACAAATGGATATGTGGGACGATGTTTATTTAGAGGTAAGTAGGGAAATAAAATCGATTTGCAAGACTTTCCAGTACCGACCGGACTGGTGCCCCCGTTACAAAGTTCAATTAATATTAATTCCGCGTATTTTTTGTACTGGAAAGACATATTGATGACAAAACCCCTGATGGTAAACGCGGCGAGGTCAATATAAAAAATAAGGTAGAGTATTGACCAGCGTGAGATGTTTTCTCGCCTGTCGATACAATTATGCCGGCCTGAATTTATGAAACGGACACATTTAAAACAGGTCCTTAACCACTATGAAGGTACAGGTAATCTTAAATCTATTGGCGTATGGCGAAATTTGGAACTACAAATAAATGTTGAAAAATATGCATTGAACGCCTTATACAACATGTAACAGATTTAAATGTAAAAGCGGAAAGTAGTACGTTCAGAATCAGCTACTGAACCGATATCAACATTTTTTTTGGTAGGTATTTTTTTTCAAAATAATTAGTTAAGACCAAGTAAATTACAGACACTCTTTCATTTACTACTCCGAACAAACGAAATTGAAACGTAACTCCAGGACATAAGATCATTTTTAAATGAATCACTAAACGAATACTCTAATAAACTAAATAATGAACAAAAATGAACTTTATTTCAATAATCATAAAGTTTATTTAAGCAATCTATCATTAATCAAACGCACACAACGATAGGCCTCAATAAACGTAATAAGCTACCAAAATAAATAACTATCATATTCTCTTTTCCGCACATTTCACTACAACTAGATAGAGCAGGATGCAGCTATTGTTTAATGCAATTTGATCCATCCGACAAACGATGGCGCGCGCGGCGCGGCGCGGCGCGGCGCGGCGGTACATCAAAAGGTTTGGCAACCGGTATAGGGATGCGCCGCGAAAAAAATTACTTCCGAGTCCCGGTATTTGCAAGACCGGGCGATCCAAATCCCGCGCAATACATGCACTTAAATGAAACGAATTAAATTGTAACAAAATCACTATGAAATGAAACAACAAGTAGGTATTTCTATGAAAAATAATTTCGCGGAACGTTAAAATGGTGATTAAATTCGGTTTGTAAATTTGCTACAATGTATGCGGAATCCCGGTGTGTCTAATATCCCGTTATTGCAATCCCTAAATGGGCACCGACTATGTGAAAAAAATCCAGTCGTGCACCGCAGTTATCTGTGTCTACTTGTGTTTAAGTGTTTAATAGATATTTCGATAACTTTCGCGTGCGATGTCTTTTCGGTATTTGAATATTGAATACACTGAAATGGTGAGAACTTTGGCACAGTGTGGTGAATGGTGATAATGTATCATTGGCATGCAGGACATTTAACAACAGGCACGGCACCAGTGTAGTGTCCGACAGTATCTCGATGCTGAGTTTGGAGAGCGCTGGATAGGTCGCGGCGAACCTGTGCAATGGCCTCCTAGGTCACCCGACTTGACGCCTCTTGACTTTTTTTGTGGGGACGTAATAAATCTCTGGTATAACTAGACTACTAAAAAGTAGAATAGTGGCAGCCTTCCTAAAAGTGAAGAGTGACACTGAAGTTTTACATAAATTACGTGAACAATTACGCAAATGTGCATCAAAGTGTATCAAGGTGGTGGACATTTCGAACATAATATTTTAAAAAGAAATCGCCGCATGAGTGCCATGTAACACGTAAGTTAATTTTGTTGTATTTTTTTGTGTTGTGATTCCCAATCTAGTCTTCGTTGTTAGATATTGCGTTATCTAATTATCTTATTCATTAGTAATTCAAAATAAATGACGCCCGTATCCTACCCGCCTGTAGGAACGAAGTTTAGCGGAAGTGAAATTAATAATATTTTATAGCCGATTCATGCAAAATATTGTCTTACGTTGGGTTCGTATGCATTATATCTAGTAAGTAAAATATTTAGATTTTATAGCTAAAACACAAATGTTATGCTTACAGATTAAATTAATAATAATTAATTTACCAAACCACCCAGTAATCAGTTACGTACGTAATTTGTATTTCGTTTATAGTCAGCTGTTTCTGCCGGCGCGGCGCGGCGCAGCGCGTCGCAGCGTTCGGCGTTAGGTACTCGTGTGAATAGGTCTTGTGTAAATGTGTGCGTGTCCGCGAGCGTGTGTAGTAGTACTCTCTTATTTGTAACTCGTGAGGTGACCATGTTAAGTGCCTACATTTGGTATAACTAATTTCATATATAAAAGATTTTGTAATTATGGTAGTACGATTTCAATGCATAAACTATGATTGCAATAATATTTTAAAGTTGGGGTGTCTGAGGTTGTGAATTAATCCTGTTACACGTTGTATAAGATATGTTTTATACAACATTCATTGATCGTTATCTGGTAGTATTAACATGTCCAATATATTGAAATGAGAAGAGAGAAAAACTATTCATTAAGCATTTTTTTTTGGCGCTCCAACGCCAAGTAAAATTGCCGTCACAAAAGGTCTAAAAGCAAATTAAAATTAATGGATTCTAAGACAATCATAAAAACGATTCCAAAAAATATTTTTTGCTATAGCATATTACAATGAATCAAATAATTAAGATAAAAATCTGCACAATATGTTTTTGACAGTAAATTAAATATTATCTCTCGCTTTAACTGAGAAGAAAACAGAAGATATTAGCGTTCGCTTTAAAATGAAGTGGACGTGATATCTGCTAACATGAATTCGTCTAGTGTGATGAACTAAGGGAGTAGGGACCAATGCTTTAAAAAAGAATTGTTGGCTAGGCGATGCGGCCAAAAATACTCACGTAATGTCATAATATACCCATGACACCATACTTCTATTGTAGTAGGGGGTAAGTATTATATAGGCACAAGACTTTTTCCTGTATTCATTGAATTATTTTATGGTTATTCATTATTTTTATTTTATTTATACTATATACACTTATACAATATTGTATAAAGTCGGACTTAATGGATTAAGCATTCTCTACCAGTCTACCTCTGGATGGTGCTGAGAGAAACAAAGTAGGCGCATGCATTAATAAAATATGGTTATAGTTTTCATCTGCCCAGAGTAAAGAATTTATACCTGATATGGTGACAGGCTCACCTCCTATCATATCGTGGGGCGGAATACATGAGGAGAAACGTAACTGTTCTGGTTGCACTTCTAACTACCCCTTCTGGTAAACAGGCGTGAACTAATGCATGAGTTATGTTTTTTATGGTTCTGCTGAAATGAACCTTATGCCCAACTGCCCACTCAATTTAACCTTATATTACAAAAACAATTAATTACTCATTTACAAAATTACAAAATTAGTGTTTATGCATAATCATATGTGTATGTTGTATATGTGTAAGTATGTATGTGTATATATATATATATATATATATATATATATATATATGTGTGTGTGTGTATATTTATATGAATATATACCGGGTATCTCAAGACTGCTACCGAAAACGAAGCCGGGTGGTAGTTTTAGTGGCTACAAACACAATGCAATTAAAAATTTCGCCTAGAAACGCGACAATTTTTTTTCTGATTTTTTAAATATCGTCATTTTTGGGTGGTAAATCCATAGTTTTTGCTAAAATAATAATTTAAACTCTTTTATACCTTAGAGTATTTATAAATAAAAGCTTGTTTCCTTTATTTCCGAGACTGCCCCTCTCTTCTTCTCCTTATCTCGTATCCATCCAAAGGTTGTCTGTAAGAAATCGCCTAGAGCGATAAGACCGCCTTCTGTACTTTTTTATTCTATGTTATATGTTAATGTTGTCCTCTTTATGTGCAGTTAAGAATAAATAAATAAATAAATAAATAAATAAAATTACTTCACTGACATCTGCTTTGTCAATATGTTTACCATTGCCTCGTTGATCTAATTGTAGCACATTTTTTATTGCCTTGAATGGCGAGACGATGATGCTGTTTGCCTGTTGGTAAACGATACGACCGCTGATAGTAGTATACATTAGTAAAACCAAACAACACCTTAAATTACAAAGCAATGCTTGGCACTCTACTGCACTCGCCATCCTGACACATAAGATGCTAAGTCTCAATATGTCAAATAGTTACTCTGGCTACAATGTCCTTCAAACCGAAACACAACAGTGCATTTACACTGCTGCTTGGCGGGAGATATTATGAACGAAATACATTACGAAACATGAGGTTACGCGTTCGGTTCTAAGATCAGAAATCCACATTGTGAGTTTTTGTGATTTAAATAATCTTACATAAGCTGACCGTAGTCACAAAAAGGCTGACGCGGCATCGCAATTAAAAAAAAAAACACTTTAAAAAATATTTTATGCTCATAGAGAATTAGAAACACCTATCAAGACAAATTCATTCATACTTTCTACTCGTACGCACAAATTCGCATTTGTATGTTAACTATTATAGCAAACAGGGTTCTGTGTTTCTGTGTGTTAACGACAACGTCATAATTTGCACTGGCAAGGAGCTACAAGTTACATAACCTAGGCTTTATTTTACAACTAGCGTTTCCACTCATCTTCGCGCGGGTGCATGTGCTTTTTCAGTAAACATAGGAACTATTTCGCGTGATAACTGTTTAAAATATTTTAACTTTACGTTACTGCCGCACTTTATCCATATTAATTTAATTCCCACGAGTTTGACAGAGTATTTAATATATTATTCCTTGCACATTCCACGAGAACACTACAATTTTCGGGATAAAGAGAAGCCGATGTGTTTATCCCTGGTAGTATATACCTCCTTACCAAAATTTCATCGAAATTGGTCCAGCAGTTTGAGCGTACATAGGTAAACTTTCACGTTTATAATATTAATAGGATGTAAGATGAATATCCGCTATTATATCCACAAGTGACGCGCCGAAATGTTATGAATATTTGATGTTAATCAACACAAAAACCTTTGACGGCAGTCAAATCTGTATACATTAACGATCTTTTTATTTCTGTATCAGCACATATACGTCCCACTGCAGGGCACAAGCCTCCTCTACAATTGAGAGTACGATTAAGAATGGTTAGGCCATATAGTCCACCACGCTGGCCTAGTGCGGGTTGGCGGACTTACATACCATAGAAATTTTATAAATCGCTATGGTATGCAGGTTAACTCACGATGTTTTCCTTCACCGTTTACCAACAGGCCACCACGCTCTTCGTCCTTTTTATTTATCTATATCTATATACCAGCCCATATACGTCCCACTGCAGTATATGTATATATATGTATATATGTCCCTTTTTATTTACTTGTCATTATTAATCCACAGTATATCAGTATAAATATCTAAACAACTCGACAATAAATTATCACTAGCTAAATCGAAAGAACAATTAAACATTTACTTATTTGCGGGACCTATGCGATAAAAAAGATTTCAAGAATCCTACTATTTAAATGGGTAGGTACCACTGCAATGTCTATTTTTCCCGCTAAACAGTAGTGTAAATGCACTGTTGTGTTTCGGTATGAAGGACATTATAGCCAGAATAACCACTAGATATATTGAGACTTAACATAGACGGCAAACGAAGTGGAATGCCAAGCATTGCTTTGTAATTCAAGGTGTCGTTTGGTTTTGCTACTATTCATGAGTGGTCGTATTGCTTACCATAAGGCGAACAGCATGATAATCTCGCCATTCATCATACTAGTAAAAACTTATATTTTTCTTTTGTTCACATATTATATTTTTCTCTTTTTCAAATAATAATCCACAGAGTAAACCAGGGAGCAAAATATACCAATGTATAATTTAGCCTTGATAACTATCTACGGAACTACGGTCTTGAATGGACCGCATCGATACGGGTTTTACTAGTTATGAGTAATTACTTCTATTACAGTACGTTTCTATGAGATTTCACATGAACTTGCTCGGTAAGAAGTTAAGGAAATACATAAATCTGATAAATATATGAATTATATTGGACAAACCGTTGCTTTTTTTACACCACACGTAGGTCCAAGCAATGGAATGAACTCTGCTAAAATTTGTATTTTCTATTATTTCGAGTCTATTAAGGCTAGAATGAATAGACATCTTACGTAAGCCTGTTACAACATAGATACTTCCTACAGTATCCAATGAGATTATGATCAAATACCTAACTTACACCAACGTGAACAAGCGGGATTTTCTTTAAACAACCCAGAGGGACAGACGGGCGGACAAAAGAATTGCTATGTCGTAGTCCTGGCTCTTCGGATGATTCCCATACATCTACACTTAAAACCGGCAAAAGGCGAGTTGTATCAAATAGCGAGATTCTAGCCCGTTGTCGGTTTAATGCACCTCATATTCTCAATTTATAAATACATCCAACAGTCACATACATAGTCCTGACCCAACACTACGGTTGAGTCTCTTTTCGTGGGTATCAGGAACTAGGAAATATTTCTCGGACTCACAAACACTCAGACCTGTTACAAATATCGAACCCGCGGCCTCTCATATTGCATAATTATCGGATCTAAGTAATACTATAAAAAATATACAATCTATTTTTATTTATAATCCGAAAGATTTCCGACTTTCAAATAATTTCTTCTTAAAAAATCATGTAATATACAAATGACATTTTATAACATTCGTATGCTATTTAAATTGCATTCTCAGCTGGCGTTTTATTTTCATGTAGTAGTATAATGTGAAATCACACATTTGACGATAAACCCATATAAATAACTACAATATATCAATATTTGTTAGTAGTGTCAGTAATTGGAACTGAATAAATTTATTGGTTAAATAGGATTCCGTATGCAAATGGCCAACAGAACCCTGATAAGATCAGTTCATTGTCTCATGCCTCACCCACTTCCATATCGTATAGCTGTATCAGCCCATATACATACGTCGCACTAGAGTAGAGGACGTAGAAGAGAGCCATGCACTGCGCACGGTCATCGTCTACAATCGAGAATAGTCCACCACGCTGGTCTAGTGCGGTTTGGCGGACTTTACATATATTACATAGACATTCTTACAAATCGCTTTATTATGCTGATTTCCTCGCGATGGTTTCCTTCAGCATTATAGTGGTTATCGAATATCAAAACACACACAGGGCTCCAGAAAGCCAGAGCTGTGCCCTGGGATTCGGACCCGCAACTACCGTTTATAGGTTGGCATCCGCGTCAGGTCCGTTTATCAACAGGCCACCATGCACTTAAGTTATCGAGTGCTTTGTTCTCTTCGTTAAAACAGAATAATAAATACAATAACAAAATAAATAAATGAATACACTCAACAGTCACGTACGAGTACATAGTCTTGACCCCACACTAAGATTGAGTCTTGTGACGTGGCTATCAGGAACTACAAGTGACTTTTCGGTCTCACAAATACCCAGAACTGAAATAATGCCTGTGGATCACACAAATATTTGTTTCATTACGGAGGTCAAAGCTTTAAGTAGGTTTTTAAACTGTATTTGTTTATTTTATGTTATTTTATTCTTTACTGCCCACACGAAAAATACAAAAGGCATACAAAATTTTACAAATAAAATTAAAGAGTACAGTTGGCGGTCTTATCGCCCTAGGCAACTTCTTACAGACAACTTTTAGATCAATATAAGAAAAGGATAAGAATAGAATAGACGTGTTCTCGAGTGGAGACCGCGCCTCGGTAAGCGTAGTGTAGGACGCTCTCCAACGAGGTGCAGCGATGATATCCGAAAAATGGCTGGCAGCGGTTGGAGACGTTGGGCTGAAGATCGAGCCCAGTGGCGTACCATAGGAGAGGCCTATGTCCAGCAGTGGACGCGAATAGGCTGATGATGATGATGATAAGAATAGAGGGCATTATAGAATATTTATATGAAAAATGCTGTTATTTTCACTTATACTTACTATGGCATGGCTTTATATTAGCAGGCCGGCATTATTGTATCTATTGGCATGGGACTGCCGTCTGATGCAATGGATAATCTGCCTGGTCGGCATTTGCGCTCACCATCAGGCGCAATGCAGCCATTATGCCGGGATAGAATAAAAAAAAATGGTCACATTCATAGAAATGTGAAAAGTCAATAAAATATGACGCAACACACTCACAATGGCGCCAACTTGCATTATTCAGTAAGGTAACGTAAATGTATAGATTTCATATCTAATTATACGCGATTTCATCTAATTTGTAAATTTCATATAATATATTCAATTAAAACAATTAAGAATTTTATTTTTAGCTTTTTGGGGTCTTAATTTGATGATGCCGCAGCACAAGTGATTATTTAAAACGGCTAGTAGCACCATGTATTAATTAGGCAACATGTGGTAAAAAAAAAGTTGTGAAAATGGAAGCCGCTACATCAGACAAGTAATAAACTAACATATTTACCGCTATGTCATACATAAAATACTTTTTCTTTATTTCTATGCATTTAGCATGCGGGTCACAAAATATTAATTAGAAAAAGAAAATTTCAAAAATTGGATTAATATCAATCTTCACATTCCAAACAATTTCCTAGGGAAGAGAATCGTGAAAAGGATATAAAAATAAGCAAAGCTCTTTAAGATTAAAATGGAATAAATAAAAAATATAATGTCATAGTAAATAACCAACATAAATACGAACAGCAATTCCATATTCCTAAAATTTATACTAAACTTCAAGTTCAAAAAACAGCCATCCAGACATCGAACCAACATCACTCATCCAAAAACCACCAAAATTAACTTGCATTATTAAAAATATGTACCCAGTATCTCACCTGCCCACGCAAGTGACGTAGCACGCGTGCCGGCAAAAAGAAAGTCGCCCCGCAGCTTATAAAAGGGGTCTCATTCACACGGGCCCCAGTGCATTCTCGACCTCCGTACGTGAACCGCGAAAATGTGTCGAAAATTGACATTTCTACTCCTGTTTTACGCCCTCGCTCAAAATGTACAGTGCGCGAGTTTCTTCGACAAGCCTTACGAGTACTTCATGGGGTTCGGGAAGAACATAGCGCCGAGCCTGATGTCCCTGTGGGATTGTGTTGGTGACCAGGACGCGTGGGGTTGTGCTAAGGAGCGCTTCGGTCGGATCCTGGATGGGTGGGATCGAGCTATTGACGATCAGAGGAGGATGTGGCAAGGTGAGTTGATGATAGTGTAGATTTAATTAATCTGTAAAAAAAAATAAAAAAATATTGGAAGACTGTCTTTATTAAAATAATTCTTAATAGTTTTTTTAACTTTGCCTGACTTTGATTCTCATTACAGAAAACCCATTAGCTTCCATATGAACAAATCAACTTTTTAAAAGCAATATTACCGATAGCAACTCAATACTTTTATAAGAAAAAGTCGAGTAATAGGTTTAGCAGTATAAATATTTTATAAAATAATGTGCTTTGAAAATTCAAAAATATCTGGTATTTTTTTCTTACGCATACCCCAATTTTGAAGGGCTACGTTGCTTGAAGATGTAAATTTATCGACTTGGGCATTGATCTGTAATTTATACATCGGAATGTGTGCACTCTCCACACAGAGAAGAAAAGAAAACCTATCATAATTTTAAAGTTACGGTTTCAAACCGCAATTTCTTCGCACACGCTGTTTAGCGATTATCATATAATTCATTTGATATGATCTGCATAGGCTAATGTCGGTGTTTCACGGCCTTTTAGGCTTTACCACTTTCACAGAACACCTCATATTTATCTTGTTTCATTCCGTGTTCTACCCGGCTTTTATAAAGAGGGTAATGTGTTTCTTAGCTCTCTGTTACAATTTCATTTCGTTAACTACACATGTCTGTCATAGTGTGTGGACCACCAACTACTACTATACCACTTTTCATAGTACTTTTAAAGGTAACATTATGTGGTATAAACACTCAGTTTCTAGGGTCAAGAGTTCCATTAGATATTTTGAACATTCCACACAATATGTTTTTTTTAATCGTTAATCGCCTATAAGATAATTCCTTAATTTTACAATTCAATATTTTAAAAAGAAGAAAATAGACAAGAAGAAAATATGTGTAGCGGAAATTAGGTTGTACTTGTTTAAAATCTTCGATGAATAGATATTATGTAACTTCATCTTAGAGTATTCAATTTATGTACTGTTACAAACAACTTGAAATCAATTTTTATTTTAAACCATAACATATATAACTTATAAACATAAATAAAAAAATAGTGAATAATTCATGACTTATGACTGAAATAATTCGTATACGTAACTTAATTCAAGTTTAAGCAAGCTGGTATTATTGGCAGGCATCTAAGATTATTGACATTTACCCCGATTTATCTACTGAGTGCCTCATTCATAGACTTTTCAAACGTATATTTACTATACCGGGTATCTCAAGACTGCTACCGAAAACGAAGCCGGGTGGTAGTTTTAGTGGCTACAAACACAATGCAATAAAAAAAATCGCATAGAAACGCGACAATTATTTTTTATGATTTTTTAAATATCGTCATTTTTGGGTAGTAAATCCATAGTTTTTGCTAAAATAATAATTTAACTCTTTTATACCTTAGAGTATTAATAAATAATAGGGCATACACTATTATTTTAGGATAAAATGTATTTACCACCCAAATATGGTCATAGGAAAAAAATAACGAAAAAAAAATTATTGCCTTTTTTTGCAACTTTTTCTGTTGCATTGTGTCTGAAGTCGCTTAAACTACCACCCGGCTTCGTTTTCGGTAGCAGTCTTGATATACCCTGTATGTAGTGTGTGGTGGCCTGTTGGTAAACGGACTAGACGCGACTGCCAACATGTTCACGGTGCTCGCGGGTTCGAATCCCAGGGCACACCTCTGACTTTTCGGAGTCATGTGTGTATTGATAGTCAATCACCACGCACTAAAACGGTGAAGGAAAACATCGTGAGGAAACCTGCATACCATAGCCAATTTATAAAAAAATCTATGGTATGTAAGTCCGCCAACCCGCACTAGGCCAGCGTGGTAGACTATATGGCCTAACCACTCTCAATCATACTCTCGATTGTAGAGTATTCCCGTGCCCTGCAGTGGGACGTATATGGGTTGATACAGATGTACTATATAATGTTTTGTCTTTTTCTTTCAAAATGAATTGAAAGGTCGTTCGATAGGGACAAAACAATCTATAACTAAGTTTTAAAAGTTTTAAAAGGTTTTAAAAGTCTATGAATGAGGCAACATATTGTGCTTCGAAGATCCTACTAACCTGGTAGTGTTGTTGAATTGACATTGGAGCAGTCTTTTAATCGTTCAAGAAATCTCGTGAACGATTAAATCTGAAGCTTCAATAGCTTGTAACTTTGTTTATATAAGTTATCTATTAAAGAGTATTTAACAAATGTTGTTAGCAATGTTTCCAGACCTTTAGAAAGTAGAGAAAAAAATATACATACAGGCACAGGTGCTACTAGGACACCGTCGTTCGTCGTTCCGTCTTATGCGTTCTGTCCCACAATGTGATAAGGGGCGAGCCTATCGCCATTAAGAAAATGATGGGATTATCTGGGATGGAGAAATAGATAAATCATATGATATGAATAAATTTAAACCGAGCAGGAGACAACTTAATCGTAAAATACACACATAGAACTATCTACCCAAATTTACCTTCCAAAAGGTTACCCTGAAAATCTTTGGTAAAGACATCATCACAATTATCATCCTGAACAGTATTGCACAATCTGTGACAATTTTTAAAGATTATAATGATAATGAAGATAATAGTAATAAAATTGATGGTAACTCAAGTAAGATGTATAACAGATGTATGTTTCAAAGAATAGATCTTGACATTAGAGTCAAAGATTATCGCAACGAGGCGACAATCAAAGTTAATAGATTTCCTTGTTTTCTAGCCACAACACTGTCGGGAACAATTTAACGCCGTGTGCAGCTAACCGCGTTTACTGTAAAACTTTTAACTTCTAGACGCATGGGCTCCTTCTTTTGTTGTTTATTTAATTCACTAGAGTTTTTCTAAGGCTTTTATGGAGAAAAGTTAATAGCCTTGGGTCTATTGTATTCTAAATCAACAATGTTTGGGCTAATGTTTATCTTTTAGACAAATGAATACCTAAAATGTTAGAAAAAGTGAACAATGAGTATTTCGTTGATGTTTTTTTTTTTCGGGAGATGATAAAAAAATGAGTCTTATGAAATATGTTATTGCTAGTCAGACAAACTAATTAACTAGGTATTAAAGTAGAGAAGAAATGATTGCTTTTAATTCCTTTTGGGCCAAATATACTGCGGTTTATTCTTTACAATATAATAAATACACCCAATAGTCACATACATAATCCTGGCCCAAAATTAAGATCAACAAAGTCTTGCGTCGTAGGTATCAGAAACACCCAGACCCGAAACAAATGTCTGTGGATCGCGAACATTTGTCCTGGGGCTCTACTATATTAATCCGAAACGAAGTTCGAAACTTCGGATGGTCGAAGTTTATATACGATAAGAATGTACATATATATACTTATGGTCATTATTGACTTATGGTTGTAACCATAGACTTATGGTTACGATGTACGTTATACAAATTAGAATTTTTACAGAGTAGATACATTCATATCTTATTAAAAACTTCGATCGTCCGAAGTTTCGAACTTCGTTTCGGATGAATATAGTAGGGCTCTGGTGCGAAATCGAACCCGCGTCTCTCGTTTCACAGTGGGCTTCTAACCAAGTGCGCCACAGAGACTCTCAATATGTTTAAATTTGACTGTAAATTAAACCATTAATGTAGTTAGTGCGTATTTATTTAAAATTTATTATTCATCGTTTTTATGTGATTTTATAATCCCCGCTTACGGAACATGTGTAAAAATTCTCATTTGGCTACCGGTTCGTACGGCAATTGTACCGAAATTGCGGGAGAAAATGTAACTTTCTATCGATTTTATACATCAATAGTGAATTTAAATATTAAATCGATTTGAAAACACATAACAGACATTAAATATTTTACGATACCCGTAATCCATTACTTTCACTTTCTTTCCTAAACTAAATTCACCATAACACTTATGATGTGAATGCATTTGTTACTGGATAGCGTGATTAAACATTTTACACGTGATTTAAACGATTATTAGTTAAATTACGTAAACGGTTTATCGTATTCGTGTGAGATTGGGTGAAATAACCATAACTAAGTGTATCTCCTTCTACAGAGTCTGTCTAACCCCGTATTTTTGAATCTGTGGTCATCCTTGGAGGACTCGAGAGGCCTTACTCAGAGGGCCATTTCTTATAGGTTTTAATAATAAATATAGTTACCAAAATGGAGAATAAACATAGTCCTCTAAATTACTAACGTTTTGTCTGTCTGTGGCCAAAGGGTTTGTCTATCGCCAGTAGGTTTCACCATGAAAAGGGTTCGCGTATTCAGAAAGACTGAGAATCACTAATATAGCCTCCAGCTTTGGGACGCAATATTTTTATAAATTGATGACGAATAGACTAAAATACATTAATTTATTTGAGTATTAGATAGTTATAGTAACTCGCAACATTCAAGCCGATTCTAACAATTCGTGAGAAAACCCTTGGTCTCAAAGGCTTCCCATATCTAAAAATGTCGATGATACATTAGAAATTATCCAAAAATACGGTCACATTCCCGAGGGTAGGTACATACATTACGTTGCGATGGGGTATGTGGAACGCACTCTCCCAAGTATGTGTGTTTGTGTACCAGTAGGCTATAATGATCATTTACACTCGTTACTTGACTCTGACTAACTTAACAGCAATAGTGTTTGAATACGCCTAGTCATGACTGTTAAACGTAACGCCGCGGTTTTGATGTCCGTTGAGATACAAATGTACATTTTATTACGCTTCTATTCATATATTTTTTAGGGTATTATTATGAGACCCGAAAGTTACTGGTACTTTCAGCTCTCCACGATGTCATGAGTCTTAATATTATAATGAGTGTTCATTGTATTAATATTCTGGATTGCATTAATTCGTACGCTGCCTGTAAGATTAGGCCTAATTTAGAATTACAATTCCCCGGGAGTATCTACCAAAATCTATGTTTCTTGAAGTTTTATGTGCCGGCATAATGGTAACAAAAGGCAGATTTCTTTGTAGAAATGGTATTGTATTACTCACCATTTTTAATAGCACGTAATTCTTAAATCTACTGCAATGATTCAATAGAAATTATCTAACCGTTTTTAGCAGTTTACTTTTTGAGTAACTGCATCTATTGTTCAAAAGTGCTAAGTACGCTAACTAAAAAGGAAAATACTTTTTAGTGTCGACTACAAATAAAATAGATTGTGTAACACAGGTGCTAAACTTGAAGATTGAGCTGTCTATGTTTGATAAACTATCAGTTTACTTTTTTGTTAACTCGCTGTTTATAAGAGAATTGACCCCAAATAATCTTTATCGCATGACTAATTATTTTGCATAATATTCCCATGTTAAATGTTAATTACACCTATCGCTAGATAATCACAGGTTTAGCATTCACATACGAATTGATGTGGACACGCTACTCAAATATAAGACAACGCATTGTTCACACGATGCCGTGAAAGAGTGTAAAAGTGAAAACGAATTCGTTCTCATTGATTTCACTGCGATTCCTGAGCGTACACTGCAGATAAACTGGGCGCTTTATCTGTAATTCTGTATAATAATCAACTCAGGTTATGTAACTTGGAGTATGAGATTAAGCCATGGCGGGGATCAAGTATAATTCTAAATAAAACCGTATATCTTATAACAAATTGTTCGCGGGCAAAAAATGCTAATATTTCCAGAGGCTCCTAATGAAATTAAGCTGTTTAAAACATAATACGAGTATTATGAAATTGAGATGGATATATTTAATATTAAAGTATAACAACAAGCTTTGCCATTCATGTAAAAGCATGAATGAATTGCGGAAGGATTTTGAATTATTCTCTCTTTAAGCCTGACGACATACAAATCCTTAAATAGTTTCTAGATTTGATCACATTTCTCTGACTTATTTATTCATATATTATATAGATCTTCAATCCTCATAGCGAATGCCAAAGTCTTTTGTTTCCATAGAGTGTCCTTTCAAGAAATTTAAAACATTTATTTACGTTCGAAACATAAAAATTTGATCAAAAATTAACCGTAACTAATTATAAATGAATGTCTTTCTCCAAATTACGGACTCATGTCTAGTAGACGGCATTGTGCAATTGGCTGGATGAAAGTAAAATTTTACCAAAAACAGTTTCTCCCCAAAACAACTCGTACATGATTGACATGCATTTAAATATTCGATGCGGTGAAATTATGGAAAACAATATTAAAATGCTTCAAGGGAAAGGTTAGTTGCACAGCAAGGAAACCCGTCTTACGTTTTCGTAGTGAAAGCCGGCGGGACGGACCGAGCTTGCCAGTTTTGGGTTGGAGCCTTATTATGTAATTAGGATGACGTGTTTGTGAGAGTTGTCAATGAGATGGACTGACTGCCGTAGTATCTGTTACATCCTGGTGGCAACCTACGGTCCTGCTATTGTATGCCCTTGGAATTATTTCAGCTAGTTCGAGTAACAATGCACAGCCATAAATGTTATTTTAAGCAAAATATAATTGAATCCAGATTTGTTTTCTATTTCCAACGATTTCCTGTACGTGATTTTGTATACCGGGTATCTCAAGACTGCTACCGAAAACGAAGCCGGGTGGTAGTTTTAGTGGCTACAAACACAATGCAATTAATAATTTCGCCTAGAAACGCGACAATTTTTTTTATGATTTTTTAAATATCGTCATTTTTGGGTGGTAAATCCATAGTTTTTGCTAAAATAATAATTTAAACTCTTTTATACCTTAGAGTATTTATAAATAAAAGGGTATATACTATTATTTTAGGAAAAAAATATTTACCACCCAAATATGGCCATAGGAAAAAAATAACAAAAAAAAAATTGTCGCTTTTTTTTGCAACTTTTTCTGTTGCATTGTGTCTGAAGTCGCTTAAACTACCACCCGGCTTCGTTTTCGGTAGCAGTCTTGATATACCCTGTATTATCAAAATTTACGAAATCGTATTTTTTAGATGTTCAACATACTTAAAAGAGAAGAAAAATAACATGCTTATTCAAGTTCATAAGAAACCACCAGTACATCTACATCTATACACAATTATGATTTGTAACGATCTGATTAATTTCTCTAGCACTAGCGTTTAATAAAGACACATTAGACCACCCATAGGACGATCTCATTCACGTAAGACCCTGATCCAAGAAACCCATTAATCATAACAAGAGATGACATTATACCCTTCCTTCTTTCAGTTGCGGCGGACGCTGAGATAGTGTCTTCAGGGAGATCCATAGGCGAGATGCCGTCACAAATAGGAACAGAAGTTGAAAACACCCTCAATACGTTGGCTGAATTCCTCAACTATAGGATATCAAGGTACAATTCAATCTACTTGCTCAAAATATTTTATAAATACAAAAGAACAATCCAATAGAACCGTTAATACAAAATACCCACGGAAAATGAATGCATTGCCAATTTTCGACAAGATAAGAAGGACAGAAAAGGGAAATAGTTCTGCCCTTGATTAAGCCTTGGGCGATTTTGGCCAATAGACAATAAACAGACAGCAAACCTTTATTTTAGATCAATATCCTGTAAGATTGTGGGCCCAACCTGATCGACAATCGGTCTATTCAGGGAAAATTGGCTGCAATATAGCTCTACCACTTAAATTACGATATTGTACTTATTTATATCATCTATACCCACTGTTTAAAACAACATGTAGGTACTGTCTCTATAGTAATAAGGATGACATTATAGAAAATATTTTTGTCAGGTTTAATAGGCATCACTTACTGTTTACCGTCTTAATAACCGGGTAACAGTGTAACAATTGACCCAGTATAAGAAAATTGTTACCGTTGTCATTCCTTATACAATCGACGTAACGCTATATAAATGCTAATTGGAAATCAATATGCGATATCCGTAACTTTATATTGTATGCAATGAAGAGCTAGAAAGTCTGTCTGTCTGAGTATGAAGGTGAAATGTTTGAACAATCTGCTTTCATTAAATATAACAACATAACACCAAACATGGATATTACTCACTAAAATAATAATGTTAAAAAAGTGAAACTTTGTCGCTGCACTCCGTCTTTATTAATTTCAATACTCTTTTACTTATTTAAATAACTTTAGGCACCAATGATACACAAGTTCTTAATGATGGCGCCAGGGTACTGGAGTTATATTGATCGAATTTATTAAAAAGAGCAAATACGTGTGACGGAAAAACAAATTCATCCCGTGCTGCAAAAAATTTACATAATAATTAATTTACACAATAATTATTACTATTTATGTAAAACTGTATTATTATAGATAAAACACTCCAAAAACTAAATTATACATTTAAGAATTATTATTCTGTTGACGGATAATCTTTAATTCGCGACTAGTCTTCCAACATGCTACAAAAATTTAAATCAATGCCAAGTTCACAAGCAGTTTATTTTTCACTACAAGCACTTTTACTCGTCGAGTGTTTCATGTCATGGAAGTCAAATTTTGTTGATTGGCTATATAAAAACATCTTTATACAACTTATGAGTTATGTAGGCCTAACGGCGAAGGCTAGCTGTAAAACTAGTCCTATGCTCAGTAAAATAACTGTTTGTTTAATATGTTGATATTGTTAAATATATGGACAGGGCGGAAAGCGTGTAAAGTATCCCGACGTACGTTGTGCGCGCGCTCCAGTACATCTCTAGTGGAGCGTTACTGAAATAATTAGTCTTCGCTCGCAAAGATTAAAATACTTACTTGTATTACAACAGAGAGTTTAATGAAAATCAAGATAATACTTTTTATCACCCTTTAGAATAGATCTATCAAATTAATTTAATATTTATTTTAGCGCCGGTTTTACGGTCGTGTTTTTGTAACTCCAAATGGGCCTGTTCTTAGTTTTTAAATCAATAGTTTAATAATTAGTTCTAGTTTATGTTAATCCAAAACAAGGTTTATCGCAGATCGGCCTAACTACATGTATATTGTATATTTAACTGTTGGGTATATTTATTATAAATATATACGTGGCCATCAAAAACAAGCAGAGTGAGAAAGTCTAGCTAAAACCGACTGTCACACATACCATCTCAACTGGACATACACACACCAACTTATGTATTTCCAGCCAAGTAAAGACATCGTCACGATGATTCTGTAAAAACCCGTCGGTGATTCGTTGGAAATTAATTACTGCTTATAATTAATTTTCCTTTGCACAAACTATTCTTTAAGTAATTTCACCTCTTAAGTGATGTGAAATGTGCAGTTGGAGTGTGTCGCACTCAACAAAAAATGATTAAAAAAATATATCTTCCATCGACAAATTCTATTAAATTAACCAGGCATTGTAATCTCTTTTTTTGTAATATTGAAAGCCTCCATCATTAAAATTTTATCCGTGCTCTTTTGATACGTAATTTCGAAGAAAGTCTTGCGTCTTACCAATGAATACGTCGTTTCTGCATTACCAACTGCTTTCAGAATTTAGATGTCTTTGCGTATATACATTTTTCACATTATAACTGAGATACTATAACTATGCTTTATTAAGGGCTTCCTAGCTGACATGGAGATATAGTCGCCTTATAACAGCCTTCGTGGCGCAGGCGGTTAAACGCCGCCTGTGTAACGAGAGGCCACAGGTTCGATCCCCGCATCGAGAGAAATGTCTGTACGGCCCACAAATATTTCCTTCGGGTCTGGGTGTTTGTGAGACCGACAAGTCTCTCGTAGTTCCTGATACCCACGACACAAGACTCGATCTTAGTGTGGGGTTAGGACTATGTACGTGACTGTTTGTGTTATTTATTTATTTATAACCACAACTTTGGTTTCTTCATAAATCTTTCATGACACTTCCTACCATCGCTGACTTGCAAAAATTACGAAATACACTATCATGTCATTGTCATAGTATGCTACCAATAAAATTTCCTTTCCGCCTCATTGTTATGCCTACTCGGATGACATTTGTTAACCAATATTATTTACATGAGAGTCGATTCGGAATACGAGCGAGCATCAAACCACATTCACTTTCACATGTGACCCACATGGTGTGGTGAATTCATTATAATTGCTGTATAACCTCCCGCGGTTTCTTTTGCATTCGTGGGCCAAAACATTCGAGCTATTTGCTAATTAATCATATTATGGACATTACTCGAAAACTTTATCTGAAAGTTGACTTGGTTCCGGAATATAGACACTTTTCGTAAGTATTTTAAGTCATTGTTTTAGCACCGTATTAGGTGGCAATAGTTTATGTTATATGAAAAGTGTAAGCCACTAGGTTCTGATTGTTTCAAGGATCATAAATTCTGTTTATATTCTTGGTATTGGTAAATAAGATATGCCCTGGGCTCATGTAATCCGAAACATTTAACATTGCGTTGGTCCTTAAGCTATGGAACAAATCTTGCTGCAAAAGAGGATATAAGAGACACCAAACAATATAGTCAGAGTCCCGAGTTAACTTCACTTGATTGTGGCGCTTTCTGCTGGACGCAGATTCAATGATTGCAATCGGGCAAAGCCGATGTGATTCTCTTGTACTCCAATAAAAGTATGAACAACCAAAAATCTTGATATATTTTTAAAACATCACGAAATTGTTTCGTTTAATATCCATTCAACAATAAGGAAGTCTGTGATAAAAATAAACAATCATTCATGTACCACTCATTCGTGAGAAGATGATAGGTCGTTGACATCAATGTCATCACGAAATACAAACCAAATGTTACTTTTCAAAATGATTTTCATAAAGCATTAATTTATCGAGTACAAATTACATATAAAGTCATGTGGGAAGTAATACTTTCCATGCAATTAACCCTATTTAGACATTTACTCCACTATTTTCTTTATATCGCCTTAAAAATTCAAGATTTACCACCACCAAAACAAATCGCACATTATAATTCCAATAGACAAGTTAATGTACTCTTACGTTTTAAGAACACGTGTTTTATGTTAATACGTCTTCTCTATTATCAATTAACATTTTTATGAACTCGTTCACTTGTTTTTACTGAGAAATTGCGGAGAAGTGAAATCATTTTACTCATGAATTTGTACCGACGCGACGCGACTGCTTGAATTGAGCGAATACGAACGAACCCAGAGGTCCGTGACAAAATAATTTTATGTACAACAGTAATGAAATTGAATATATTAATTTATTAAATTAATTTACATTAGCTTATTTAATCATACAAAATATTTACTTTTGCTATTCAGTTTTGTGTTTTACATTTATTATTATTAATAATAAATACACACATCACTAAAATATATAAGTCTGACCCCACACTAAGATAAAATTCTTGTGGCATGCGTATGAAAATGAGAAAGTGTACTCAAGCTAGTAATTTATGTTAGTACCTATATTGTAAGCATTACCCATTCATCTCCATCCTTGATTAATCGTAAATAAACAAGCTAAAGCAACTATTATCTTCTATTATATTCTACACTATGACTTCTTACAAATCCCAAAACAGAAACAAATGTTTAATCACACCAGATGTAGGGTATATTTAAACACGGCATTTGTCTCTCTGGTGTTATACTTATGTCATTATAGCTTCCACGTAGAATACTTTTATTTTGTATGATAATTTTTATTATTCGTAGAAGGCATTATGGAGCGGAAATACCACGTTTTAACCTTACGTCAAAACCGGTATGTTTTGTTTTTGTTGTATTGAAATATAAATAGCCTTAAAACAAATTTCTATATGCAACAGTTGCTTAGAATACTATGACGGGTTTTTCCATCACGCTGTATGGTTGTAGCTGTACAGATAGACAGAATTATTACTTCATCATCACTTAGGCTCAATTATATAGGGTCTTGTGCTTTTTATCTATATGTTTGTACCATTTTTCTGAAGACAAAACGAATGAAGGATTCTAATGGTGAAATAATGTTTCAAATCGGTCCAGTAGATTTGGAGCCTACTCAATGCAAACAAACAATGAAATCATTCATCTTTATAATACAAGTATAAGTATCATAGACATAGACAGAAAAAGTACTTCTTTACGACAGCTGTAATTAATATTTACAACTCACGAATTCCATTTAAAAAACTAACAAAAGTAGTGGTTTAAAGCCTGCCAGTATCTGTTATTACATTGATGAATAGCCAAGATTACTTTCACCAGTTAATCTACAAAAACTAGACGCGCTGAAACAAAGCCGTTTGTGTCATCTCAGCAAATAAATGACACATGTGAGAAATCTGTTTACATCGTCAACAGTTTCACTTGGGAAAGGTGATAGTTTTAGTCGTTTGGGCTTGAGGAAACAAAGGTATTACGTGTCATCGGTAGCAACTAGCACTTTGGTCATTTCCAATTAGGTGTTATTTAACGTTTGATATGAAACTATTGGCGTTTTAAAGCATTCGTTGAGATTTTGACTGTGAAACTAGAATAGTTATTTGTGTGATCCAAACTTATTTGTTTCGGTTCCGGGTGTTGTGAAGCTAAAAAGTATCTCGTATTTTTTGACACCAACCTACAGATACAAGACCTTTCAATATGAATTCAGGACTATGCGTGACGGTTGGGTATATTAATATGTGTGCATATAGACTTTAAATTAGTAAATCGCACAAACATTTAGCCCGCTGATACATTAGGACCTGCTGCTGCTCGTTTACAGTCAGCGTTTTGGTCAAAAACGCAACAGTTACAGTTCTATTGTCTCGGTGGCGTAGTTGTACTACGAGTTCGAACCCCGGGTCGGGCATAGTGCTATTGGATTTTTTATTCATTATCAGCCCGGAGTCAGGAATTTGTGCTCGATATGGCGATAGCCTCGGCCCTTCCACGTCGTGGGACAAAGTGAGTTTATGTATGTATGTAAGTCATAGTACTTATATTACAGACAAATAACGTGAAATGATATAATTCAAGTAACAAGGGATGTACACCCATAGAAGCAACTTCAAAATTATAGGTAGAACATTTAAAATACTATTGTTTCTGGCCTATTAAATGAACCTTATTTTAAAAAGAACTACAAACAAAAGTAAATAAATACAGCCCGCTACTCATGTAGCGGATAACTTGTTTTACAATGTAGGTACCTCATAGCAGTCGTGGCCGAGTGGTTAAGGCGTCTGACTCGAAATCAGATTCCCTCTGGGAGCGTAGGTTCGAATCCTACCGGCTGCGGATAATTTTTATGTGGAAATTAAATTTAATAGAACCTTAATAGATAGCAAAGAGAAAATAAATTGGCAAATGCAACTACTTCTTTCTACTATTCCAATATGACGTTCTTATCATAAAAGTACAGGTTTATATGATTAATTATTTTTTACCCAAACATTTTTCGCAGTAATCTTAAAGATTTGATATTTACGTAATTATACATTAACCGACGACTCCTCAAAATGCTATTTCCTATCTCCAGGGCTTTAGAGAGGAAGAAGCATGACAGCACCGGCGGTATCGACAGCATCACCATCTCAACGGATGGAGAAAAGAAGAAGATGAAGAAAAAGAAGCCCAAACCAGCGAAGATACACCTAATCCACCCAGTGATGCTTAAAATGCAGAAAAAGCAGGAGAAAGGTCGCGAGAGCAGGGTTCAAAGCTGGGTTATTGGTGAAAGAAGCGCTGACACAGACTTGACTGGGACCAACGACTCGACTGTAGACGCGACTGAGACTTCGGTTGTGAATGGTGCTAGAAGGGGCAGGGGGATTATGACGGATCTGTGGTCGTATGGACAGGAGGCACTGGATGCGGTAGCTGAGCACGCGGTTGAGAGCGAGAATTTGGACAATGGTGTTGCTGATAAGAGTTCTTTGTCAGGTTGGTGATGGTTGCATGCATTATTCTGTACTTCGAATATTTTAGTCTCAGGATTTGCAGCAAAACTATTTGGGTAAAATACTCCTTTGATAAGAACATTTTCAAAGTTATATTGCACCAAAGTAAGGCCTTAGAATTAGTTTTGCAATAAAGTAAAACATCAACAAATATTAGAATATAATTCTAGAATTTCTAACAGCAAAATATATTTGTTTAGCATATAAACACAGATTTTACTTTGAGTCGGCACTAAGCCAAGTGGATTAGTACTTACTACTTTCTATGAACGTTCTTGTCTGTCAATAGTTTCTTCAACTAAGAAGTAGACTTTCGTAATCTTAAAAAACAATTACTACTTATTTATATTTTAAACATTGTTTCAACATTAACAGAATACAGGAGGATAAAGCCCAAATCAAATTGCTCAGATGAGTATTCTGCAAAAATCCTCAAATTCATACAATTGATAGGAAAACATCGTTTTCGATCTAGTGACTCTTGCCGAAATAGAAGGATGTTGCGGAACATTTTTACGAAGAGTAATGAACACCACTTTATATTGAGCGCATAAAAATTTGAATTTACTAATTTTACCGCAAATATTGCAGATGATACAATTCTATTTTATTTTAAATTTATCTACATTTTTTACAGTCACAAAAATATGCCAGTGGACTAGCAATTGGTATAATCAACTCTTTTCTCGCATTTGAATGGCATGAAGCATGGATTATTATTGATTTCGACCATATTCATATGAGTGATATCAATTAGTAGGTAGTTCGAGCATGTTTGCAAAATGTATTTTTTATTGAAATAATATATATTTTTATAAATAACTTAATCATATTTTTTGGCAGATAAATTTTAAGTGACACGACGGAATGTTGCATTATCATGTTCGTGATATTTAATATTCATACTTGCACAGCACATTGCAAAGAAGATATCGTAAGAAACTAAATTGAATAATATTATAGTGATTGGCGTTCTTGAGAAAAAGTAGCGAACCGCCATTAAGTACAAAGTGTGCTATTTACAATTTGTAATAAAAGTATTTTTTAATTGCGAGTTTTTTAAGCATGAGCATGAATATATAAAAAGAAATATCATCGCATGAATATTAAAAAGTTTTTTTGTATTCAATTGTTAGTATGCATTGTGGGTGTTCTTTCAACTTTTTTATGGGCAGCGAAATTTATCTTAGGTATGAGAATAAAAAATAATTCTAAATTCTTCATCTATACTCCATCGGTTTAGGTACTTAACTAAATGTAAACAAACCAGAACACGTGACGCATGGTTGTTCAACATTTTATTGCAATGTCCAATTTACGAATATTTTCTTAGTCAACCAAGTAACAACAATTAACAGCAGCTTATAACAAATAATAACTAAAACAGAGTAAAGAACAACGATGAACACTTCCAAACACTTCACCACTTCACGAAAACAGTAAGTACATTAACGCAATTAATAATAATTGGCTGCTATAGATAACATATGATGATGCTTAGTTATCCGACCTAACGCATTATCTTTCATTTAAATGGTCGCATTACGGTAAAGTCGAACTTCTCGGTTTGTTTACATTTAGTTAAGTACCTAAACCGATGGAGTATAAGGCAGTTGTCCCACCAACGACGAGTAAACGACTAACTATCGGCTATTTTCTCGCTCCAGAAACGTACAATAGATATACTTTCCGTGTGAACAAAAGAGATGCAGATACAAATAGTTGATCGCTGACTGTTCACACTGCCGGCGAGCACTCGCTTCACTAGTTTGTCGCTGAGCGACAAGAGCTATGAAAGATAACACTCGCTCGGCGATACTCGCCAAGCGATTAGAACTCACGCCGAGAGAGCAACCAGTGGTCATTTCTCTACAGTGCGTATCTGAAAGTACACGTTTTTTTAAAATTTAATATTATGATGAATATCGAAAAATCATTTGAATTATCATTGTTATCTAGTTCAGACTGTACTGTGGACTGTAAGCTTGACTGCCGCGAGCGAGTGATGCGAGTAATCGCCCGCCGCACTCGCACACTCGCTTATAGCCGAGCTACACAACTATCGGAACTACGCACTCGCTCCCCGCTTCTCGCTAACTCGTTTCTAGTTCTAGCTTTACTCGTTACTCGTTAATCGTTGCCGGTGAGACAAGTGCCTAAGTATTGTTATAAATTCCAGAACAAAGAGGCAAAAAGAAGAAGAAAAAGAAGGCAATCCTAAAGCTGCTCATCCTCGGAGCGGTATTGAAGGCCAAGATTGGCACATTGCTGCAAATTCTCTCGTTTAAATTGCAAGTAAGTGTACCACTTGTATTTTACACCTTTCATTCATTCTACTAAGTAAATACCATTCCACTTTAATATGAACATTGCATGTTATTTGCAACGTGCAAGAAAATTGTGGAAAACTCGTAATAGTGGCCGATGTGTTTCATTTCGAGTTCATTCTGTGTTTCGAGTTACTAGCAGGCAGGCACAATTTCAAAAAAGAAACACGGCACTTACCTGCGAGTCCGTTGTAGTCCTAGTAGTGCCTGTACAAAATAAAAATATCGCAATTAATTTCGCTTAAGAGATAAAGTCTGGGGCAGCCGAAAGAGTAGGGAGCAATGTAACTAGGCGAATCGTTAACAGAACAAATATTAATTGATACGTCCAAGATCAAATGAATATTTATTTATCAGCATTTTTTAATTCCAGGTGAAATTCTTCATCATAGCGCTGCTTGGTCTGGCTGTCAACTTGGCGAGACTCTGGATCGACATCAAGAATAAGCATAACCAACAACCTCAGAAGGTAAAAACTATAAATCAACCAATGTACGTCTCACTGCATGGCATGCTTAGCCCTCACGATTGAGAGCTTAGTTTATATGTTAGCCTATCGCGAATTTGCGGGATTCACGTACCTGAGAAATTTTTGAAAAGATCTCCATGTTTTGCAGGTTTCCTCGCGATGTTTTCTTAGTCCATAAAATGAAGAAGATCCCTTCAAAATGCGGACTAACATTAAAAGTTTAGGATTCGTGTTTATACAGCAAAATAATATTTTTTTACAAACGCATAAAATAATACATCAGCAGTCACTCATGAACATTAAAACCAAAAATAAGACAAAAAAAACAGAAATATTATCCACTTATTATTAACTTTAGAACTTCTAGTAATACACAACCCAAAACGCAACAATCTGACAATTTAGCTAATTTTTACTTTACCTACCAATTAATTTAGTAGAGTTTGACATGCTTTTGGTTCAAAAAACAAGTCCATAGTCGGTAGGTTCATCTACCGTGTAATCAAAAAAATAAACCATACTTAATTAAACAAGCACACAAGTTGTGCACAAGTAATTGAATGATATCAATGGGACTTAATGAAATCATCAAACTGTTTGCTTTAGTTTTGTTTGGCTTTTTTCACAATATCTTTTGTAAACTGGTTGAACGCCGATCAAATGTCTTTCACAGCTACGACATTCTTTCTTTTTAAGAGCGTATACACCTTGCGCGCAAAGTCAACTATAGGTATTTCTTCGTTAATTTCACGCACACATAAGCGACCAAAGCTGTGTGCGTAGAGCTGCCGCGGCGGCTCGCTATACAATCGGCTCAAACAACTTTGATCCGTGCGCTTCAAATATTCAATTGAAATGTAACTGTAATATAATATCATAAAAATATTTTATTTGCATTATAAGTAGACAAATATTACTGTGCAAGCAAAGAATAATACAAATTTTGGATACTAATCATATTTTCGTTATTATTACATTGTTAAGTTGCATTCAAATCAGTGTTCAATCAGTATACACTACGGACGTTTTATTGATTTGATTCTTATGCATTGAATGTTATTTTTTCTTAGTGGGTATGGTTTATTTTGCACGGATATTTTATGGTAACGTTATTTTAAGGATTCCACTTTCTTAATTTACAAAGCCTTGACTTACAAGGTTACCTTCATCTGCAAAGCACTTAGTAAATTGAATTAGTACAATGTATAAGTACAGGCCGGACGTGAACCTGTCGATCAACTTTCGCCTGCCGACCTGCAGGCCACGATGAGCGAGCAAAGATCCATTAGAAACGCGGATCGAATTATGAAAGTTGATCTAATGATCACGTTGTATTTTGTGGTCATGTGTTGTTGTGGGAAAGAATTAAAGGGTTTTGAAGTAAATTGCAGATTACGTGAAAATGCAACAAGTAAATGGTCGAATAACTTGCCACTCATCCTAGTTTTTTCGGGGCTATTTCAATAAGTATCTAATTATTCCCCCCGTTCCGACGAACTATCAAACTCGTGATATTCCATTTTGGCCTATAAACACTTAATTGGTTCTGGATAGCCGCATAGAAATGAAAGCATAAGAAAATCTTTTACACAATTCTATAGCATGCATGCATCGGTATATGAAAAAGAGGTTCTTACTCTTCAACTGCTAAGCAAACTTATTCCACCCTTAAAACTGTTAGATGCTGCATCATCAAGGGGTTTTTTCTTATAACCCGCTGAAAAATCTTTATTTCCTCTTTACAACTACTATATCTTTGGTGCTCATAGCAAATCTACAGTATTTAAAAGGACTCATAAACTTGCAGGTAATATACTATGAGCATGCACAGCACCAGCACCACTATGATCATGAAGACGAGCACGAGCACGGCTGGGGCCCCTGGTCCAGGAGTATGGAGCCTGAGGTAATCACATGCACTTGCTTCATTTCTTTGTTCTACTCTCGCATCTATATTCCCTAAGGCAGGCAGAGATGCCACTCGAGCATCAAAAGATCGTCGAGTCTACTTACGATTTAATAGGGGGCCAGCGCGATGACGAGCACTAATTTAAATACAAGTAAAAGTTTTGAGATATTTAAAATTGCCCCACCATGAAATAGTACCTAGAACCCCATGACGATGGTAGCATGAGAGGTGACATGCTACCAATAGAACAACGAAGTCACATCATTTATTTTAACCTCATATGAAATGAATTTTTAAAATCATTTCTCAGTAAGCCACCGCGTTACATTAGAAACTCATACACATTCATGTTTCTAGAAATTTAGGCCTTATATCATTTGTGATGCGTAAGATATGCGCATACATGCATTTTCTAGAGCTTTATGTTGCATATAATTTGTGATGCTTAATAATTTTATTAAGGAGTTATCCCTTTGTTACAGGATGCCGATGTATCCGTGGACGTGGATTTGAAAAACTCTCCGTATCGAGCCTACGCGGCCAACGCTCAACTCAACCCCATTCTAACCAAATTGTAGCTACAGCAAGTCATTTAGAACTAAGTTAAACTAGGGACCAGGGCTCGCTCAAGTTTACGTGAACCACTAAATGTTAAAATCTATACGAATATGCACGAACCTCAGTTGTATATAAATGTGTCTGATCTAATAGAACAACCGCCTTCAAATACTCATTTTGTTAAAATAATGTTATTTATTCGGCCTTATTCATACAGTTTATAAATCTATTTTAGATATCGAATATTTAGTCCGTATCGCACTTTTTGAACTCAGTTTGTGCGAAGAAGACAAAACATTCGGAAATTAAATTAGGTGTTTAAATTGTCAAAAGACCGTCGGAATGTTGATACTATAATACACTACCAGTGGTAGAAATATAGTTATAATACCCTGAATTGCACCTTTCACGATGGATTAATGACCATAGTAATATAATAAGACAAATTCTAGTTATGTATTTGCAGTAATGTCTCTTAGTAATGTGTGAGATCCTGGTAGGTTGTAAGTCCGTCGGTAGAGGAAAATTTATAAAAATTGGAATACTTTTAGGGGTTTGTAAAGTATCGAGTAGCTTATTGTTTACCTAAGAATAATGTTATTTTAAGTTAATTTATTGCAGTTGTAAATTGTGTGGCCATAGTGTGCGTGTATTTAAGTGTGTTGTTAATTGCATTGTTTATTTATTAAATTATTGTATTTTATATGACTTCTTCATTTCTCAAATTATAAACGTTCCATAGCAATTCTTTTAAACACAAGAATTGCTATGGAACGCTTATAATTTCATTTTCGTATTTGCTAGCAAAATAAAATCTAGAATAACTTCTGACATTATTCAACTACAGGTAGTTTCTATTTTATCATGCCCTTTTATCCCATATTATTATAGAAAATATATCGAATAGGATTGTATCCATGGTTTGATTTTGAGCAGTACGTAATGGTTCCTAAAAAGTATAGCTTATAAAAAACGTGAATTCGGAAACAGAATCATAATTGGTTATAAAATGACTAAGATATTAAATATTTAACAGTGCTGTGGGGACACTCGTTTTCTCTTTCGCACGCATGCACCTTATGGAAGATGACGTCACATCGTGCATGTTGAATCCTTTCCTTTGACTCCCACCACCAACTTTTACATATTTGAAACTTGCTGAATACCATACGGATTTAAAAAATTCTTTCGTATTATGATTTTGTATAACGTAACCTTTCGATATAGACAGTCATAAAAATGGATGACATTAGCCTCATTATCATCATCTCAACCACAGGAAGTCCACTGCTGAACATTGGCCTCCCCCAAGGATCTCCACATCGACCTGCATCCAGCGACTTCCTGCAAACTTAGCCAGGTCGTTCGTGCACCTAGTAGGCGGGCGTCCGACATTTTGCTTGCCTGTACGTGGCCTCCACTCTAGAACCTGAAGCGTGGCGAGTATTGCCATATAACCCCCACGTCGACACTAAACAAACCAGAACACGTGACGCATGGTTGTTCAATATTTTATTGCAATGTCCAATTTACGATTATTTTCTTAGTCAACCAAGCAACAAGTATTAACAACAATTAACAGCAGCTTATAACAAATAATAACTAAAACAGAGTAAAGAACAACGATGAACACTTCCAAACACTTCACCACTTCACGAAAACAGTAAGTACATTAACGCAATGAATAATAATTGGCCGCAATAGATATCATATGATGATGCTTAGTGATCCGACCTAACGCATTATCTTTCATTTAAATGGTCGCATTACGGTAAAGTCGTACTTCTAGATTTTGTAGCATAATATTTCTTGTAACTTTTATGAAAATGTTTTGGATGCCTGACTGTTTGGGTCTTTTTTATAAACAGATTGCATTATGTAAAATTAGACAGCTTAATTTAGATAATTAGATAATTTAATTGTTTCCAAGCTCACACATTCATAATTATAATCGTTATAATAAATTTGAACATGCAATGTAGTTTTACATTTACGTAAACATTTTTTTTGTCTTCAATTAATTTAGAAATGAGAAATGGTAATGTTAAATAACCTTTTTTATGGTTTGTTTACAATTAGTTAAGTACCTAAACCGATGGAGTAGAGCTTATTATGACTATAATATCATAAAATAAAACACACATATATAAAACCAAAAAATATATTGATCTGATGTAATTAGGCGGCGACACTAACGCGGCGAGTAGCGCGGGTTGTCTGGCGCGTCTGTGAAGCTGCGCAGCTCGTACGGCCCGCCCGGCGCCAGCTCCAGGTCCCCGCAGCCGCCGAACACGCGCCGCGGGGCACGCACCCTCCCCTCCCCAACCTCCCCACTCCCCACGCTCCCCTTCCCCTTCTCCCCTTCCTCCTCCTCGGCGTTGTTGGCTAGAGATTTGAATATGGCGGAATGTGCTGTGGCCGTGTCCAGGTCGGCCTTGCGTGACACCAATATCCGTATGTCGGTGTGCAAGTACAGCTTGCCGGACTTCGATGTCATGAATCTGTGGAGTTTAGATTTTTATTACTTATTAAATTATGGCTAAAGTTGCAGGATGTCGCTGGATGCAGGCCGCTTCCAACAGGTCAATGTGAAGATCCTTGGGGGAGGCCTATATTCAGCAGTGGATTTCCTGTGGCGGAGATGATGATGATGAATTAATTATGAAGAAAGTTGTTACGCTGGTTTAATGGCAGCAAGTGTCGACTATAAAATGATACATACGCCAATATATATTACAGTGAACAATCCTATTACGAAATTAAAGTATTGGGAAAGTATGATGAAAAAAGATTGTTTTATTTTAAGAAATCAGTTAAGTAATACCAGATTTCGATTCACAATCATCACTGTTCCTTTGGCTGATGTATTGGTAACATAGAAAGTTACTTGAGGTGTATGAAGTACCGCATGCTCATGGTGGTTTCAAATCCACATTCAGAAGTGGACTTTGGCTGACCTAAATGAATTGGTAACATTGGCAGTTACCTGAGGTGTATAAGATACCGCAGCCACTTATGCCTGGTGTGCGGCGGCGGCGGCGCGGCTCCGGGCGGCAGGTACAGCGTGCGCTGGCGTAGGAAAGTGCGCGCGAGCGGCGGCATGCCGCGCAGGTCGTATAGAACCACGAACATCTTCACCAGAGTGCCGTGCGGGTTGAACAGGGACACCTGCACCGTGCCAGAACGGGACACGCGGTAACCGCCAGCGCCCAGGTTTATGTGACCCTGTAAAGTACACGTTATGGTTACACAATCTGGCATATTATTATACTGGCCTAGTAAAAGGACAGCATGTGCATAGACATCGAACATATTTTCTTTTAATGAGTTTTAGTATGCGGTGGTGATCGTTCTCAGCAAGGATACAAAACATACTAGTACAAAAAAAAACGAAAAAAAGAAAAATAAGATTTAATAAAGATGAAAAATTACTGTTGTAAATACGGATAACGATGTTATGGCTTTAGGTGACTTTTTTACAGACAACCTTTTAGATGGATATGAAAAGGTAGATAAGGTAATCTAGAATATATAAAATAAATATTCTTTTAAATTCAAATCCAAAGCAAATAATGGCCAAAGCTTCAGCAACTGCCCACATTAAATTCTAAGCTTGATTAAAGCATAAAAAAGACCATACAAATGTGAGGTTTTGATAAATTTTGCCCAGTATTATTCTCAAAATAATCATGTACTTCTTAGAAACAAATATACTTAGAAGTAAGGAATTAAAGTATGTACAAATATAAACAAGACTAACAAATGTGAGGTTTTGATAAATATCGCCTAGTATTATTATATTTCGTCACAAAAATATGTCTTCGAAACAAATACACTTAGATGTAAATACATACCATATAGGGCGCGTTGGTCCCTCCTGGTGCGTAAAAGAACACAGTAACTGGCAGTCGCTTGTGCGGGGGACAGAAGGCCCCCGACGCGCCCAGCTCGGCCGAGAACCCGTGCACCGTCGCCACCGGCTCCAGCCGACCCTTCAGCGCTGACTCCTCGAAACTACCTGGAAACCACAAGAGATGCATACAATAACAAGTACACCTAACACTCACAGTCCAGACGCCACAATAAACATCAAGTTTTGTTTCGTTCAAATTAGAAACTAGGACAGAATTAATAATAATAAATAAATACACCCAAATGTCACATACACAGTCCTAAACCCACACTAAGATTGAGTCTTGTGTCGTGAGTATCAGAACTACGAAAAACTTTTCGGGCTCACAAACACCCAGATCCACAAAGGTTTACCAAAGGTTACACAAACATTTGTCTTGAAACCCCCAACTTACCTAGAAGGCCAGCGCTTGGTCCCATTCTCAACTTTTTGGGCGCTTCCTCCTTCTTGGGCTGCGGCGGTGGGGTGGTGCGGGGCGCGGGCGCGGGGGACGCGGGGGACGCGGGAGACGCGGGCGGCACCGGCGACGGAGGGGAGATCGGGTGGAACAACGCACTGAAACACAACAATCATACATTTTATATTATTCGTACCACCCCCCGAAATATAGTTATTAAAATTTCCTTTCATGTAAATGACAAACAGGAATTCAATTTAGAATGCTTTTAGATACACATAAACGTAAAGATATTTAATGAAAGCGCGTAAGACATAACTCGGTTCTAAGCAATATCAAAAGAATCTCACCTTTTAATACCAGAGATGCCATTAATGGAGTCATCAAAATCGAAGCAATTGTTGCCACGTCGCAGCGGAGCCGGGCTCGACGTCAGCGGGAGGCCGGTCTTCGAGTGGAAGACCATGGAGGCCGCCGAGTCGAAGCGCCACCTGAACCTGTCCACCTCGGACGGAGACGGCACCTGGTCCCTACCCTGGTCTTTCACGTCCGAATACTTGAAACCATTAGTCTCGTCACCAGGCGACTCAACTTCATACTTATCAAACGTCCCATAATCACACTTCTCATACAAAACATAATCATCATCACTTATAGAGAAGGTCTTTTGGCGTTTAGTCTCCTTAGGCCCCGAAAAGACCGTGTCGTCAGTCTTCAGGTGCAGTTCCTCCATATCTTTCTTTTGCCTATCGGAAACGACCCGATCTATCCGATCCACTATCGGGAAGAACCGACGCAACTTGGGTCTCTTTATCAAGCTACTATCACATAAGTTGCTCTGTATATCACATTTGTGCTTTTTGTATTGTTTGAAGTCATCCTCGCATTTCCTACGCGCGCCATTCTCAATGGCCGCCAAGTCGTAGTTACCGTCCGACCTGACCATGCCTCTATCACAGCTTTCGCATGAGATCTTCAGTGGAGCTCCGCACTGACACGTCACCTCGTCTGTCTGAGTCCCTACTGTGCTGGTCTTCTTGACTCCGTCCGGTTTGTACTCGATTTCTGTGAATGGAGATCTTGTATCTAGGCGGCTTGCCGGTAAAGTCAGGTACGTTTGGTTTCTATAGCATCCTATAGCCCGTAGACGGTCGAATCTAGCTGCTTGCAATATCGGAATGGACGTATGTGTTTCCTTGATTCTCTGCTCACTCTCCGACGACGTGCTATCATTTAACTTCTTCAACTTGCTCTCTTTCCTCAACCTCCTCTTACACTTAGCTATTTCTTTGAGTCTCCGCTCGTCGATTCTCTTTGTTTTCTCCTTACCATCAGATTCGTCGTCGCAATTGCACTTGTGCTTTCCATTCTCGCTGCAAGGCGTCATCATTCTATCATCGAGTAACCGTTGAGTGGAGGTATTGGGACTACTAGACCCTATTGTGAGATCATTGAGTTTGCCCACCAGCTCCTCATGTTGGTTGACCGGTAGTTCCTTGCTGGGCCTCCGTTTCTGACAGCCGCACTTGAGGGTGGGTATGTCGTCGAGTCGAGGAAGACTCTGTAACACAACCTTCAAGTACACGTTGTCACCGATCTCAGTCATGGGGAACTGGTGGTCGTTCGGAGGCTTGGTGAACTCCGCCATCTTGTAGGTTTCACCCGGCATTTTGACGGAGTAGACGACATTTAGTTTGCGCTGTTCGTTTGGCAGATCTGTTTCGTCGCAATTCGCTTCGAGTTTTTTGTAGTTGCACTTTTCACGACTTAACTTCCTCCTGGAATTAATAAAACATAACAAACTAAAGTCCCTGTTAAAACATTCAATAGACATTTATGTCCTGAAATATTTAAATATCATATTTATTTAGAGCGGATATTTTAAAGTTTGCAGAACCGTCATTGAAACGATAATTTTCATCACGTGAATGTTATAAGACTTCACGAAGAGTAATAATGATAGATGATGTATGTATGAATATTCACGACTAAAGACCATGCTAGTCGAGGCCTAATTACGTGTAAGATACTATCACATCATGTAAATAAATCTCACCTTCTCTCAGTGGGATTGTCTTCGGACTTGTTCTCCTTGAGCCTGGCGAGCCACGCCGCCAGCTGCGAGAAGTGAACCTGAGACCGGACGGCGTTCAGCAGCCACTGGGACGACGTGAACGTCGGCGTCTCGTGACTCCTGCAAACGAGGGTACAAACGTCACAATGAGACAAATTTAACAATCTAGAATCATTGAACACCTTCAAGAACTTTATGCTAACATCATTGAACACAGGAAAACCTCTGCTAATCATACGCATCCAAAGATTTCCTTAACAACGTCGATATACGTTGCACCAGTAAATAAAATAGTAAATACGAACAATTATGATATTTCTTAATTATTATAACAGGTGGCTGATATCAATCAATAGGCAACCCTACCAATTTTAACAAAGATCCTTATTGTGATTTGTGATATACATATTTATAAACTTCAGCTGGGCGAGGATAGGGTTGTCAATAGATTGTTACAATAATGTCAGTTATGGTTGTGTACTGACTTGGTGACAAGCGGCTGCATGGTCCATCTCTCGAGCAGCAACCCTCGCGGGGCGTGCAGGGGTTCGTACGGAGAGTCCCCGCTGAGCGAGGAGTAGCACTGCGCGCAGTCGGGCGCGAGGAGCACCTGAGAACAGCATTGTGCTGTCAACTCTCCATTACCAGAGCTACTCGAGATTTTGTATAGTGAGGGATCCATACAACTTGTAGCATAGGTTAAGTAGCATAATATAAGAGAAAGTTTGATTTAATTTTATATGTATGACCTTTACCTTTAAAGAGTTAATTCGGCTGTTTAGACTAGAAGATATCTCGATACAGATACAGGATCGTCCTATTTTACACTATTATAATGTTTTCTTATCGTTTAAATGGAGGCTCACCTCAATGCAGACGGGTAAATGTTCGGTCCACAGCGCCTGCACGTGATCGCTGAGCTGCGCCTCCACTCCTGTCTTAGGTTCTTCGCTGTCTGGTTTTGGCTGCGTTTGAACCTGCAAAATTGAGTCATTGGGTAACAATATCAACTTGAAATAATTGTGCCTAAAATTGAAGTAAGATTAGTAAAACAGTATGTGTATTTACCACGCTCAGCATTTAACATTAACCAATATTTCACAGAGGCAAACTATTAAATATTTAGGAATTAATTTCTGCAATAATCTAGTTAAATTAAATATGGATCTACTACCTCGTACAACTAATTTACTTTTATATTCTTACTAAAATCTCCTCAGAAACATTTTAAATAACGAACATTTAAAACCTCATAGTATGGTTAATAAACTTGCATTAGGCCAGGGTGGAGGATTATATGGCCTAACCACTCTCAATCGTATTCTTGATTGTAGGACATATATGGGCTCATAAAGATGATTAATAAAAAAATATACCGGGTATCTCAAGACTGCTACCGAAAACGAAGCCGGGTGGTAGTTTTAGTGACTACAAACACAATGCAACCAAAAATTTCGCAAAGAAACGCGACAATTATTTTTTATGATTTTTAAATATCGTCATTTTTGGGTGGTAAATCCATAGTTTTTGCTAAAATAATAATTGAAACACTTTTATACCTTAGATTATTTATAAATAAAAGGGTATACACTATTATTTTAGGAAAAAATGTATTTACCACCCAAATATGGTCATAGAAAAAAAAAATGTCGCTTTTTTGCAACTTTTTCTGTTGCATTGTGTCTGAAGTCGCTTAAACTACCACCCGGCTTCGTTTTCGGTAGTAGTCTTGATATACCCTGTATATATTCAGTAATACCTGTTGACTGGTGGATGGTTTGGCGGCGAGCAACTTGGCATGCAGCAGGCGGTCGTGCTGAGGATGTGGGTGGGGGGTGAGGGGCGCGCGCGAGGCGGGGCTGGTGCTGCGCGCTCGGATGATGAGCCGGCCCAGCTGCAGCAGCAGCGTCGGGCCAGACGCCACCGGCGCCGGCGCCGTCTCGCAACTGTGCATCTGAAACACAATATCAAATCATTTACTTTATTTCTGAAAACCGAACTGTATCAATCCAAAATAGGTCATTGAAGAGAATCCTCTATAGTTAAATTTAATTCACAGGGGTTAATCCATAACCCTCAACCCTCACATCGAGGAATCTAGTGCTAAACTGAAAAGAGCGGAATGAATAGTCATTGGATACTTAAAATCAACGCTGCCACATCAGAAACGATATCCCGGAGTTTCCTAACATACAACGCGACCTTATCTGCCGACCTAAATATCCCACACGGGCCGATCATTAAACGATGACGCAGATTCACTTCATCATCAAATAATCTCTGAATGGACCGATCAAACTGGCTGCTATCACACAGATCACTTTAAAAAGGCCTACGCATCCCTTTGTGCATGTGCAGCCGATTTCGCAAGTCTCCACAATGGAGGCCCGACCTAGAAAATCTCGAGTGACCGGGTCGCAGAGGCCGAGGGTGGTGGAAATTGGGTCAAGGGCCGCATGCCACGCCCAGCGCCGTGTAGCCAGATATGCACTTTGTGTTGCTACCCGAATCCGGTACTAATTTCACAGCAGTTTAAATCTATTTGGATAATTTGTACATTTTTTATTATTGCATCATAGTGAAAGTTTGTTCAATATTCAATAGTTTTCGAACATATGTAAATGACAATAACAAATGCATTCACATTGATTATATAAATATTACTCACATATGTTCAACAATCGATTTAATGGTAATAAATCTGATGGCACGCTTTCTAGTTTATAAAATTGCCTATATTATTTTGCTCTTTTATAGACTATCGGCTTTGTTCATAGACAATATAGTTATTTCTGTTATTAAATGTTTTGTGCTTTTCGAACGACTTTTGAATTCAGTTTGAGACAAGAATACAAAACATTTTATGACTAAAATACATAATTACTAAAATATAGGTTTATAAGCTGCCTATGAATAATGCCGTACACCAATAGTAAACAATATAAAGAAAAACTCCACACCTTACTTTAAAAAATCGACGATATTTTTTCTTTCAGGCAAAACCAACACTAATATACTTGGAGCACATTTCAACTCCTACTGCATTCGAGTCCTATTTTTCAAACATCTTCAACATACCTTACCACATTATTTGTGAAAGAAACATGACACAATTTCGATAAGTTTTAACATATAAATCACGTCCTACAGTTGCTACACGGAGTTGTAACGCGAGTATTGCAACAGGTTCGAAAGCCCTTTATTAAAATATCTTTATAAGGGTACAAAAGGTCTTGCGGTGAAGAAAAACCGTGGCGCAATATTAAACCATTGGAAAGCAGTTGGGTAAGGAGAACGCTTTTTATAGCTCGCCCTAAATAATCAATGAGACAGTTTTATAGGAATATTACTAAAGTTTACAAGATAAAATTATGTTTGTGGGACATAAAACACGTTATGACATAATAAACTCATTTGCAAAAAAAACGGGCACCTAAGCAATGAACCATTTCAAATGTTACTATTGGTTTGTTTGATAATTATTAGGCGAAGACTCAATTTTTATGGACGACAACGCTCGCGCCCACCGGTCTGGCGATGTGGAAGCGTATGTGCAAGAGATCGGCATTCGTCGTTTGGATTGGCCAGTTCGAAGTCCCGACCTCAATCCTATAGAGCAAGTCTGGGACGTTCTGAAACGACGCGTGAGATCAGTACAACCGGCTCCGCAGACCATCAGAGAGCTGAAGAATGTGATTACCGCGGAGTGGGAACGTATTCCGCAAGCAAGTATCCGGGATATCCTCGCTAGCATACCCAGACGAATTCAAGCTGTGATTTCAGCTAGAGGGGGTCGCACTCGATACTAAACATTTATCTGCTTTTAATTTATTAAAGAAAAAACAAACAAAAATCTTTGTTAACTTTTACTTCACGAGCATATGCACTACTAGCGAGCATACACTACTAGTGAACTTTAGCATTAATTTTATCAAAATTTTATGATAATACTGACGAAAACAATTATTTGCTTATTAATTTACAAAATTGTGAAAGTAAAACTACCTATAATTATCAAACTAACCAATAGTAATATTTGAAATGGTTCATTGCTTAGGTGCCCGTTTTTTTTTTTGCAAATGAGTTTATATTTTATGTTAAAATAGCACAGGTTAACTCTGGAAATCCGAATTCCATCCACAAGGTGGATATTATCGGAAATACATGTATGCAAAAATCTTTGGGGAAGGGTGCAGTGGACATTACGTGGCTGAGGGTGTTAAAATACTTACTTATTACTTTCTATATCGGTTGTATGACGTCAATGCTATTCGGTACTTGTTGTTACTGCATACTCGCTGTCAAACGTGGGTATGTATACGCTGTCGGTACTCACAAAAATCCAAAACATCCAGTCAATTACTTGTATTGACGTGTTGACAAGAGTGCATCGATCTTACTAGTATTTTAGTACACTCTTATAAAATTCAATAATGACAGGGACAGGATAGAGATCGACCTGAAATGAGCTGGCTAGATGTTGTCAAGGAAGATATGAGTCAATATTGCAAAGGAAAGACCAAAACTCTAAGTAAGGCAGACCCGGATAGAAACAACCTCAATTAATCTTAGAAAGATGTCAACAGTCGCCCCAAAAATGAAATGGCACTAGCATGGGTGATAAAACATAATAGCCATAAGTTTTACCGGACGTAGCGTACGTAAATAAACACGTGAAGTCGTGTCGGATGCGTGGCGAGCACGTTCTTGGATTTAGTCCAAGCTATTGTGAAAACTGAATATAGTACTGTGAATTGTAATCATTCTGGGGAGACGAGTATCGACCATCCAGTATAAGTTGTACAAATGTGCTGCTTAAGTTTTACTTATTTATTTTAAGATTTAATCTTAGAGATCTGTATCAGCTCATATACGTCCCACTCCAAGGCACAGGCCTCCTCTACAACCGAAAATACGATTGAAACTTTGAATACATTAAGCAAAAAAAACTCTACCTTTTGAAACCTAACGTTGCTAAATAAGCACAAGAAGTTTAGAAAATACATAGAGTATGCACCAACGTAGGCTGTAAAATGTATGACCTGAACCCATGTTTATGATTTCCTATACTTGATACCAGTCTGGAGACTATGGACTCGAATAAGTTCTCTTAGTTTCTGATCTCCAGAACATAAGAAACGTGTCATAGTACGATTTATGATTGTTGCTTATATTTTTTTACCAACACTGACAATAATACATTTCATGCAAATTTCAGTGCAAACCAACCGCATATCCACCGACGAGAGAAGGTTAATTTAAAACTAATCAGGCTTATTTTTCATTGATATTGAATCTGAAAACTATTTAAGCCTGTATTATTAAGTTTTTAATATCCTCGTGTAGTTTTGAATCTTATCGCGTGTAGTGCGATAAGTGATAACGCTAGCCAGTACTTTAGTTGCGGATTTACACAATTTTACGGTTTATCACATAAGAGCAGGTGTACATCCCATTGCGAAATCAACTTAGATACTAGTATTATAATTAATTGAATGGGCTCTGATACAATTGAACCGATTTGAAAAAAAAACTCTCACCATCAAAATACTAAATTATCGCTGATGAACATAGACGATAGAATGTTTAAAAAAATGTATTTGCACCGAGGTGAAGCCGGGCCTGGCCGAGAAGGAGAAATATAGCCCTAGATAAACGTGCAATTTGTGTGATGAAAATACTAGACATAAGCAATATAGGATGGATGAAAGATACGGTTCTAAAAGGTTCTAGTTATTTATGAAGTATATTATCAACAGGATTTAATTTATTTGGTTGTAGTTACTAACAGGAATCATCTACACATAAAAAAAACATCATTGTAGTGTTTATGCTAAACCATAGAAATATTAACATTCTATTATATTTACTAAGAACAGCATGAATAATACACGTTATCTCTGCATTAATGGTCTTTGGAAATGCAAAAATCCCTAATCACCACCGTGTCCATTGTTTCCCATATCGCCTGCCAGTAACCCACATACCCAAATATGGCATGATAACTTTATCACGTTATCGTGTTATCACTACGCGGATATTATCGCAAGGGCGTTAGTTTCATTGTTATCAATACATTAAGCATTGGGACAATGTGCTGCGGATATTTTTATTGCGATGATTGACCTATGGATGGACATTCCACAGGTGTAATGAATGTCTCGGTGTCACATATCCTATAAAGACAATGTATATAGGCCTGCTGAATGTGTCGTGTCACATATCCAATGAAGACAATGTCTATAGGCCTTCTTAATGTCTCGTGGGACTTATCCAATGATACTATATCAGTTAATAATCGGCCACTGCTAAGAGTTATCTTTCTCTACAACCAACACTTCGATTGTAAGGGCTTAAGCCATAATTCGCCGACCTGTGTTCCGGTCGGCGCATTGAGATAAAATTAAAATGTAATATCACGAAAATAGCTTAGGTAGTCCAAGATGCTTAATTATTTTTTCAATCAGTCGTATATAATACAAAGAGGAACCAGTCATATCTTCAATAATGTGATAGCCGAACACACATCTTGAGCATAATGCCCTGAAACGAAAAATTTCGTACTTAAAATTAACTGGCGGAGGATGCCAAGCGATCAGCTGTCCAAGACTCTACCAAGTGACAGGGTCACGATCCTCACCATTGAGGGAAAGATTAGAAAGAGAAGCAAAAGTAAATGAGGGAGACTAACAGCCGCTGCCAATAAACAATCCCAATCCAAAATTTGCCGTTTTAGATTGACAGCTCAATCTTTTTTCTGATACTATATTGCTAATAATCAATTTTAGTAGTGAAAAAACTATGGCAACATGACAAGAGACCAATCGAAAAGTAGAAAACAATCCAGATTGACTTAAATCTAACTTTTTCGATTGATTATTGGCATCGGCCGTTAAAGGTAAAACCCATTCTCAGTCGTGAACTACGACCACGAGTATCTGCGACGAGGAGGATCTGCGGTCACTATGGGAGTACCGCAGGGTTCAATTCTGGGACCTTTTCTATTCCTGGTCTACATAAATGACTTACCCTATCACGTCGGGAATAATCACGAAGTTGTGTTGTTTGCGGATGATACATCTTTGACATTTAAAATTAAAAGACAACAATTAGATTTTGATGAAGTAAACAGTGCCCTTCGTGAAGTTGTACATTGGTTTAATATTAATAATTTATTACTTAATGCTAAGAAAACTAAATGTATTAAATTCACACTGCCCAATGTTAGGCAATTATCTACCACTGTACAAATTAACGGTGAAGAATTGGATCCTGTTGCGTCTACTACGTTTCTGGGCATTACGGTCGACGCTAAACTCCAGTGGGGGCCGCATATCAATAAACTATCTGGTAGATTAAGTTCAGCGGCATATGCAGTTAAAACCATTAGGCGTTTAACGGATGAGGCAGCGGCAAGAATTGTCTACTTCAGCTATTTTCATAGTATAATGTCTTATGGCATTCTTCTCTGGGGAAATGCTGCGGATATAAATAGTATTTTTATTTTACAAAAAAGAGCTGTTAGGGCCATTTATCAACTTGGTCCAAGAGTTTCATTGAGAGAAAAGTTTAAAGAAGTAGATATTCTTACTGTTGCATCTCAATATATTTATGAAAATTTATTATATGTTCGTAAAAATATAACTCAATTTAAGCGTAATTGTGACATGCATAGTAAGAACACTAGGAACAAACATAATCTTGCCTCACACGTTACTCGTCTCCACAAGATAAATAATTCTTTTATGGGTCAAAGTGTACGCTTCTTTAACAAGCTTCCCAACAGTTTAAGAGAACTTCCAATTAATAAGTTTAAAAAAGTAATAAAAGCTAAGCTGTGTAAAAAGGCACACTATAGAATTTCAGATTATGTGGAAGATAAAACTGCTTGGGAATAAATTTATCATGTTTTGAATCAAACTGACATTATTGTAACTTGTGACATGAATCATTTTAATTGTAAATGGCGATATAAAAAAAAAAAAAAAAAAAAAAAAAGACAGAAAAAAAGAAGACAGTTCGTGTTGCTGAGGGAGTTTCTTGCGCCGCTTCTTCTTCACAGCCACAACACGTTCCGAAGCGGTGGTAGCAGAAAAGGACGATTCAAAAGATCTTGTGAAAGACTATTTGAATAAAGAATATTTTGATTTGATTTTGATTTGATTTGATTTGATTTGAGTCACGTGCCACTCAACAAACATTTCGCTGTAATTAGATAATGTACTCCCCCCTTGCCAATGCAATCATATGCAATTATGTATTATTTTCCGCGCTTATCAATTTCACAATGTTACGCAACTTTATCTGCACGGATTCAATCGAAGCGTGTTCTTGGTGTGAATGCCTAAATTAAAACTATCCCGTAGTATTAGGCTCTATCACTTAATTGAAAGTTAATTTTGGATAACCAAATTGCACCTGATGGTAAGTGTCATCCAAAGTATTCGACGGGCAAAGATTGTTCTCTTTAGCAGGACGACACTTTATAAACCAAGGTTTAAGTTTAAGGTAAAAACTAGAGAAAGTCTGCGAACAGCAGTGGCAGAGCTAAATTACTGGCCTGATATTCTTAATTCCTTGTCTTTTTTAAGGATTTAAAATTTGTTCCAAGTAAAAGAGTCTATTTTACAATAAACAGAAATAAATTTCATTATTGAAAAATAAATAGTAATTGAATAACAATACTCAATAAAGTTGTTCTAATGTGTATTATACACAAAAATAACATTCTTATCACAATTTTATCTCGCACTATCAGTAATAGTAAAGTGCAAAGGATTAGTCCGTCTAGATTTCTAGACACGAGTTAACAACTACACATATTACAGATAACTGAAACCTATGACCAGGTCATTTGTGTAATTAATATTATTTTTTCTAAGATTATAAATGAAACACTTTGTTTATCAAGTTTATAACTTTGTAAATATGCGTGAGTTATAGATTTACATTATAATTATCATATTTTATATTATCGTAATTCAGCAAAATAATTATGAGTTGTTCTTTTACAATGAGCTAATTGTTTACGAAATTTAAAAAATCTACAAATACGCGATATCAATTTATATATCAGATATCTTCTGGCACACGACATAGAGTCGTTTTATTTAAATAATTATTTCATAATATATTTTATTATAGAAGGCACGAAGAGTAAGGAACAAATATAAAGAGGATCTTTATATTTGTTTCAAACCAGACTTATCACAGTTCACTTCATTTTTGGGTTAATATTGGTAACCAACAAATATTTCCATTTTAACAGAGTGGATTTTCCAGCTCTACCTCCATTTACAATGTAATCCTCTTAACTAGAGCGGGATTGTGAATTAGAAATACATTTTAACATTTAACCTAAAATACAGTACCTAAACTTCATTACCAACTCGTTTCCAAACATTTATACTGCGTATATTTGCCCGCATACATTCGATTTCCGATCACGAATCACTTGCGCTTGCGGCGCGGCTGGCGTCGCGTTGAACCGCTCAGCGGTTGCGCCATGCCAACTCTTCCACCGCGTAACGGCACACAGTTTCTAGTTTATCACAACAGTAAAATATTAAACTTGGAAACTTGTTACTTGCCATCTCGCTATGCTAATAAAAATCATATGTTGAGACGCCACGCGTCGCCATATTGTTTTGTCTGTCCGCGATAAGAACGGATATAGCGCTAATATAGAGCGCGAACGGGACGCACGATTGTTTGTCAACAATGTAGCGGCAATTTAAATTTAGAACTGTGTAGGCAAGGTAATCTTCCGCGTGTTGAATTTTGATAAGATATAGTGAATAATTACAACAATATGATGGTTCGGCGTATTCTGTGCTTGCTAAGTAAAGTTTACTAACACGCAACGTACACAATACGGTATGTAATCGTATGCGGCTTTTTCTCTTTTTTTTTACACACGCTACACTTCCTGGAAACTCATCGAACTCTGTAATATCCACCGAGTGTTGCGAGCAGTGTATTTTTATGCGATAAAAAAAGTTAAAATTGGAACGGTGTAAACACGCTTGGTTACGAAAAAAATGCGCACGCCTCTCAATACGCTGACTATTTTCCAATTAAAAAATATAAACAAAGTAAATTTTAAAAATGTGTTTTATAACCTTCGCTAACGCATTCAAAGCTGGCAATCGGTGCTCGTTTTGGCACATTCGATTTAGCATATATGTTAAAAATGCCAGGAAACAAAATGGATATTGCGCAACGCCCTACGGAATGACATAATTGCGTCGTTAGTTACAATGGAGCGTGTGCCGTGGTATTAAAGCGAAGATGCTAGCATGACGCGTTAGAATCGAACAAAGAACAAAGAAATGACTCACGAGATGATTTCAGGCGTTTTTCACAAACATCCCTTGGGATGGAGCAGATTCAAGCCTAGCGTGAGTCTATATGTAACACCAAAGCGTATTGTTTCACCATTAAAAGATTGTTCTAAAACTTATTTTAGCTATCGAATGTTTTGTTTTCTTCGCTGCTTCCAAAGTTCGGAAAGGACAAACCATTTGATAACTAAAATTGGTTTTAAAACTATATTAATAATGCCGCTGACTTTACTTAGAATAGGTAATTTAATCCGGGCAAAAACGTATTACTTGTCTGCTCCATTGTATTTTATACTCGTCGTATTTTGGTCGTACAATGGTCATTATTTAAGTTCTTTACGTGTCTGGATGTTGCCAATTTACTATTCTCTAGAATACTGACCGCGCGTTTAATCTGGCGGTCGAAACATTCAAGTGAAGAGGTCTTGGTACCACGAAATAAGTGATTCATACATTTTACAAAACGTCGTCAGGTCAACATCCGCCGTGAATGTGGGCCGCGAATTATCGCAAAATATAGATAAAGAGTTATTGTTACAATTTCACAAAGTTTTATTTTATCTTATAGTTAAGTCATAAAGTTAAAAATAAGTGACCAGATTCTTAATGTGACAACACTAAAAGTCTCATCATAGTTTCTAAATTCGAAAATAAGTGAGATAACTTTCAAAAATAAGTACATCCTTGAACAAACGTGTTACGATACGGACCCACTGACTCAACCTATTAGACTTGCTACTTGTTAATCATTTTTTATTTACTTAACCTTAGGTTAAACTTGAATTAGGATATTCTATTTTTTTTCTGAATGTGACTCATTAGTAATATTTTTATTTGCGTTAGTCCCTCGCCATTTTTAGTATGTTTATCGTTTCATGAAACTGAATTAAAGTTTTAATTATGTAAACCGTTGAATTTGCCATGTACTTGCTCAAAGTCATACAAGAACCGTTTACAAAAAAACAACACACGGAGTAGTACATTTTAAATCGTAATGCGCTTAAGACGCGTGTTTCGTTTAGCAAATGATACGGAAACCGTAAGCACAAAAAATGTTTCATGTGAGTTTCTAGACTAAATACATCTCAAAGAAATCTATAGGAAATAATACCTACATAAAACATCTAAAAAATATCGCGCTTGCAATTGTCTCGCTCCGTGCACTGTGTAAAACAACCGCCAGAGTACCAGGCGTATATAAAGTCACAAGAGCACTTTTGTATTCTAATCGGGTAACCTTCACAACACGCCAATGTAACTTTACATCATGATAATCAAATTTAATCTCTATATCGTTTGAACTAGGAATCGAATTAAATTAGTCTCATTTACGACCTTTCGGAACATTGGCAACCACAAGGTAATTCGTTAAAATAGAATAATCCATTTTAAACTCTAACCTGATATGTTGAGCGTGCATTACAGAACGTCAGGACCGCATTTATGACGTTTTTAAAATTTGGAACCGTGTTCGAATGCAACCTGACGTCACTCGACCTCTCCCCGAGCCCTTCTGACCTAGATCAGCTGTCGTCAAGCGGAAAATAGCACTGGCAGCTGAATGCGCTTTACGTCGTCGGCTGTTCAGTGAACGTGGATTTGAAAGCACTGGCAGCGAGACATATCGTGTTTGATTACTTTTTAGAGAGGCGTCGTGAGGTCTAGACAGGTTTTGTGTACGTTTAGAAGATTTGATGCAACAAATTAAACCTTGGCACGGATTTTGCTTTGCCGATCACGTTTTTCGAGCCTCCGGCACATTACCGCTATTGCCACATCAGCAAAAATTAAAAACAATATTAAATTTAAATGTACCTTTCTAACAATACGCTAAATCCGAAAGTATACACTTAAAACGCGTGACGCCACCTCTTAACTGTTATGTTAGCCTGGTGTTAACGCAGTTAGTGACTCAATAACCAGGATTTTGTTATTATCATACAAAATGACGTAGTATGGTGGGTCAATAATATTATGAATGTGTAGCGATCCGGCCCGGCTCCGCCCGGGTGCAGATAGGTACACTTTTTTTTTAAATATTCTATCGCACTTTTTTTTAATATATTTTTTGAAAGAATTTGGCAAATATGTCCAGTTCAGAGCCTATTCAATGTAATCAATCTTTTCTGTTCATAATATTAGTTTAGAAGTTTAGATCATAAACCAATGTAGCCAAGGTGGTTTGCACTTTGCAGTTTTACCAGCTGATAGGCGACAAGCGATATCAGTATGTCGCTAGAAGCGATGTATAAACACAAGGTAAGTAAAACCGCGACCCATTCTATTTATATTCACATTGTGCCTGTAATCGATTGTGGTCACCGATACCGCTTATCAATGACACGAGCGATATTATGTTATGGGACTATGTGGTCATAACTTGACTGGTCCGTAGAACACTGCCTATATTAACCATTGAGCAGGGACCTAGAGCGATTTCAATACGGAATGGAATAAATATGAATTTTTAATTAAATTCTTAATAGGATTGCGCGTGTTCTTAGTTCCATATGCATGTCGTACTGCATTATCATATTGTATGATCATTTGTTCTGCATAACAATTGGCAAAATGGATGATTCTAAAACAGCAACATAACAAAATACATTAGTATTATTATTTTCAAAATACTGGAACTGTTCAATACCCACCTCCAGAAAATCCATAGAAATGATTTTTTCCTCTAAAATGTACAAATTAATTCTCCTTCGCTGCAATATGTAATCATCACTTTCAATCTCGCAGCTAACGTATTTTCTCACTTCTTCCAACATACAACAGACTTACAAACGTCGCTCGAGACAAATTTCAAATTTCGAACAAGCTGTGATATTAAACGCGAAATTAAAGAATAGAGCTCTGGTATATCTTTGATACCCTAGTACTTTTGTGGAATAAAATTATAAGGTTTATATTTTAAAATCCTGTTTAAATAAATAACATAAGACGATAAAAGATAACAAAGCAAGAATAAGTTAACTAACATATTCCTATTGTATATTGTATCCGCCCTTTGTGGTATCAGATAACGCCTCACCATTGTAAACTCTCGTTCAATCAACACACAACAATACGTGGGCCCTTGATGGCTTTATCTGCCTTGACGAAGTATCGATTATTCCACATCGCGAATGGAATATTTCTTCGATTTGGCAGATAACTAAAAGTTATCTTTAACTAGACAAGATAATGAAATAAAAGCCTTTTAATTGTAGTGTTCTAATTTTATCTTACAAAATTCAATTATAGAAGTTATAACATTAAACACTTACTTTTTGTATCGACATCAATAAATTAATAAAATTATATTAATTTAATATGTAATGGTAAACAACAAATAATTATTAAATTCAACAGGAACACATGTTTCAATTGTCAAGAAAAACGATTAGGAATGAGATCGGAAAGGTATTATTGCAAGATTTTTATTCTCCAGCGATATATCGTAAAAATCGACAAATCGATGTGCAACTGCAATAATATGACGTAATTATTCAAAGACTGAGTTACTGAATGTTATAACGTTCATTTTAACTACTTCCATCAACATGAATATTTAAGTAGACAATTATTTATATGGTAAAGACACGTAAGGCACGTAGATACTTTCAATAGTACAAGAATCATCGGTTTATTTGTTTTATTGTTCGAAATTCAAAATGCCTTAATACCCAAATAAACAATAGCTCTGTACATTCAGTAGCCCTTTTAAACTCAGTAGGGAACCTATAACACCGATCGTATGAATTATTGATCTACAAAGCGTTCACCCAATGACCTAAAATTAATTAATTAAAATAGTTCAGGCTTTAACCTCATTGGCAAGGAATTAATGAACATCGTGAGTAAATGATTGGAATTAACGAATATAAGGAACGAATGATATGATCGTCAGAGTGCTTTGCACAGCGCCCAGATCTAGGCTCCGCGGGTCGACTGACCCAGATTGTCGTTTCGACCCAGTTTCCGAGAGACACTTATGTAGTGGCCAGGTTATTGTCGCTGGTTGCTATTTTCGCCGCTGATATACCGACGGTGAACGGTCACCGTCCAATGTTGTAATAAAGTATTTTGCGAGATAATCGCTTGCGTCATGGTTATAACTGTTATAAGAGGGGGGATGGGGAGCGATTTCTAACTCCGTTTGGAAGAGGCATAGAGTATGAGCAAAGAAGACCGTAGCATGTGAAACCTATATTTGCAGGTGAATGCCATACAGATGGGAGATTCTGCCGTACGAAAACGTTGCCTACACCTAACTTTTTCTTTCATATACGCACGCAGAAGGATACATAATGATGTACTTAAATACAGGGTATATCAAGACTGCTACCGAAAACGAAGCCGGGTGGTAGTTTAAGCGACTTCAGACACAATGCAACAGAAAAAGTTGCAAAAATAAGCAACAATTATTTTTTTGAAATTTTTTTCCTATTGCCATATTTTGGTGGTAAATAATTTTTTTCCTAAAATAATAGTGTATACCCTTTAATTTATAAATACTCTAAGATATAAGAGAGTTTAAATTATTATTTTAGCAAAAACTATGGATTTACCACCCAAAAATGACGATATTTAAAAAATCATAAAAAATAATTGTCACGTTTCTATGCGAAAATTTTAGTTGCATTGTGTTTGTAGCCACTAAAACTACCACCCGGCTTCGTTTTCGGTAGCAGTCTTGAGATACCCGGTATAAATGTAATATCAAATGTGTCATCTTCATTGGAGATTATAATAAAACATGCTACTAATTAGCAGACGACAACAACGTCTTTCTTGCAAAACTTCCTCATATAAAATGATATATTTGCTAGATGATGACGAGTATTATAATTTCTAAGTCGGGCGCGACATCCCCCCTGCGTAACTAACCGACGGCCATTATAAATCCGTACAACCACTTTCACTGTAAGAGGGCTCTCTGCCGACATAGTTGGTGCAACGCGCGATGTACTGTTCGAGCTCGGAATATGTTAGCGTTTATATAACGCTTTTTTCTTAGTGTCCGCTCTCCAATGCCTAAGTTTGAAACCATATATTTGATACGCCATATCATAATACTTTATGCATCAAACTACGAGTATATTGCATCAGCTATTGCAGATTACTAAATAGTAAGATAAAAAACACTGTAAATGCAATATAATTGATATTTGAAACAAATTAAATTACAATCTCATAATACTTTTGTCAATTAATAACTATTTTTAAATGTTGGCGCTTAATTTATTTTACATTTTAGTCTAAACTTAAAATGCATTATTTAGCCAATTTGCCCAAATATAAGAGTATAAATAAATGTAAAAACTGATCCTGCTGACAAACTGTTTCAACACTTTTGCAGGACACTTCAATGACTCTTAAGTTTATCCTATTGTTATAAAATAAAAAAAGTATATGTGCTCAATTTCGCTTTTCACGAAATTTTTATGCTCCCTTCTATTTAAACTTATTTATCAACTTCTACGTAAAAATTGAATGCCTGATATTAATTCTTGTCAACACATATGATTAAAGTTCATCTTTGAAACGGTCTTTAGAAGACTCTTTTATTACTTATAATAATAAAATAATAATAATAAAAATATTTATTTAACACATACAAAGTACACTATATAAACCTTATGAGATACCTATGTACATGACACTAGCATTCATATTACCATTTACATGTTTCCACATAAACAGGATATTTAAATTGTCACTATATCGTTGATCAATTTAAAGCAACAAATACTTATATTTGTAATTAGCTGCATAGTACACTACGCGGCTGATACACATTGCAACACATCATACTTACATCCGCGAATCACGTTACAGGATTAAGCATTGCTTATTATTTTCTTTCTTGTTCAAATTACTTTAAAACCTCACATATCAACTTGCTAGCAATGTATTTGTCGTGAAATTTTGACGGAATCAAATAAACAGTAATAAAGTCAAGCCAAAATTTAAAACGGAGTTGCAGCTAATTGTAAGTACGCGTGAAAGTATATTTAAATTGGTTCAATAGTACACGCGTGACTGAAGGACGAACAAACAACACTGTCACACTGACATCCTTATTTAGGCCTCACGATCAAACAAAACAATTTTAATTATTATCAATGAAACAGTCGGTATAAGACACGATTTTGCAACTATTAAAAACCTATATTAATCAATTTAATTGATCTCCAACACTTAGTGACAGGCGAAGGTCACCCTCTAGATATATATGACGGCGCATTTGACAAGAGGGGTAAACGTAGGGAGCTGTCAACGTCGTTTGACTCTGACGCGACACGCGGTGCTAGTACGGCAAGAACCATGATTACCAGCAAGAATGGCGATCAGATCACATCAGACTAACGCGCTACGTGCTTGGTGGAGTGTTATGTGATTTTGTGTGCTCAGTTCAATAGCTATGTTATTAACTCTAAATCCCGTGTAGCGTTTTATTCTCCTCGCCCGAATACCCACGCCTGCCTGCCTGCCTGCCTGCCTGCCTGATGGAACCTACTGATACTGAAGACCCCTCTGTCATCCCTACATATATTATAATTATTATGTATGAAATTCTGAGCAGTACTTTCTTCTGTATTTCAGATGAGCACTAAGGAAGGATTTCTACAAATGATTTATTAAAAACAATCCTACAGACGTAAAATAGTAAAAGAAAAAAAAGGAGTTTAAAAAGGACTCATGGAGACAAAATTGCTAATATTCATTGCAAATCTTATATTTGTTCTAGATAAGATATACAAATTAAAACTATTAAATTCTAAGCAGCACTTTTATGTGTATCACAAATGAGGACTTAAAAAATGCATGTGTTCCAGTTGTTCTAAGTACGATACCTTTAAAAATATCAAATGACCTATTTAGCATTACGCGGAAATATGAACTATAAACATCTGTTTGGAACTAAACATGTGCCAATTGGTCCATACTTAATTAGTCTCTTCTATTACTTACTGCGTCCTTTGCATTTCCAGGGCTGCATGATTCAAGCACTTCAAAACACTCACCTGAAACAAGAAAAACGTAATGTTAATTAACTTATAAGTTTGGGACCAGTTATATTCATTAATTTGGTTTGAAAAAAGGAGAGTTCTGTGTTCATCAGAGGAATTTAGTCATCATATCAGCCACAGGAAGTCCACTGCTGAACATAGGCCTCCCCCAAGGATCTCCACAATGACCTGTTGGAAGCGGCCTGCATCCAGCGACTTCCTGCGACCTTAGTCAGATCGTCCGTCCACCTTGTAGGCGGGCGTCCGACATTTCGCTTGCCTGTACGTGGCCTCCACTCGAGAACCTTTCGGCCCCAACGGCCATCGGTTCTACGAGCTATGTGCCCGGCCCATTGCCACTTCAACTTGCCAATCCTATGGGCTATGTCGGTAACCTTGGTTCTCCTACGGATCTCCTCATTTCTGATTCGATCTCGTAGGGAAACTCCGAGCATAGCCCGCTCCATGGCTCGTTGAGTGACTTTGAGCTTCCTAATAAGGCCCATAGTGAGAGGCCACGTCTCGGTGCCGTATGTCATCACTGGTAACACACAACTATCGAAGACTTTCGATTTTAGGCACTGAGGTATTTTGGACGAGAAGACGTCGCGAAGTTTCCCGAACGCTGCCCAACCGAGTTGGATTCGACGATTGACCTCTCTCTCGAAGTTGGACCTGCCTAACCGGACCACTTGTCCTAAATAGACATATTCGTCTACAACTTCGAGAGTCGAGCCCCCAACTCCAATGGGGGTGGGCACAACATGGATATTCGACATGATCTTCGTTTTATCCATGTTCATTTTAAGACCCACCTGTTGGGAGACTCGATTAAGGTCTTCGAGCATAGTGCTAAGGTCTTCCAGCGATTCTGCCAAGACTACAATATCGTCGGCAAATCGAAGGTGAGTAATATACTCGCCGTTGATGTTGATGCCGAATCCTTTCCACTGCAAGAGCTTGAAGGCATTTTCCAGCGCGGCAGTGAACAGTTTCGGAGATATGACATCTCCCTGTCTCACGCCTCTCTGTAGTGGAATAGCCTTCGTGCTCTGATCCTGTACTCGGACCGACATGGTGGCGTTGTTGTATATACACCTCAGCACTTCGATGTACCGACAGTCTATGTGGCACCGCTGAAGAGACTGTAGCACTGCCCAGGTCTCGATCGAATCAAAGGCTTTCTCATAGTCCACAAACGCTAAACAAAGCGGCAAGTTATACTCCTCGGTTTTTTGTATAACCTGCCGTAGCGTATGAATATGGTCTATGGTACTAAAGCCTTTTCGGAAACCGGCTTGTTCGGGAGGCTGGAAGTCATCAAACCTGCCTTCGAGACGATTTGTGATGACCCTTGAAAACAACTTATAGACATGGCTCAGGAGCGAGATGGGCCTGTAGTTCTTCAGCAAAGTGTTATAACCTTTTTTGAAGAACAGTACCACCACGCTCCTGCTCCATGCCTCTGGCGTTGAGCCCTCGAGGAGAACGGAATTGAAGAGCTTCTGAAGGACTTTCAGTATCGGCATTCCGCCCGCTTTCAGAAGCTCTGAAGTGATTCCATCCTCACCCGGCGCCTTGTTGTTTTTAAGTTGTTTGAGGGCCATCTCAATCTCACACAGGCTGATGTCCGGGATATCATCGCTAAAGTGTCGGATCAACTCGGCTCTCGGGTCTTCGGCCGAGCTAACAGTAGGTTTGGCAACCGAGGTGTAAAGCTGTCCGTAGAACCTCTGGATCTCTCTTAATACCTCTGCCCTCGTCGATACCACGCGGCCTTCGTCCGTTTTCAGCCTAGACAACTGGCTTTGCCCAATAGACAAGTCTCTTGCAAACACTTTGGAGCCTCCGTTCCGCTCAATTGTCTCCTTAATGCTCACAGTATTGTGAGCACGGACATCGTGTCGCAAGGACTTCCAGATCCGTCTATTGAGCCGCTGATATGTTTCGGCGTCAACGGAAGACTGCAGCGTCAAAGATCGACGTTCGGCCATGAGGTCAAGAGTCTGGATCGAGAGTTTTTGTGGTCTATCTCTACGGCGAGGTCTAAAATACTTAGATCCCACCGTATGGACAGCTTCTACCAAACCGCTACCAAAAGAGGAATTTAGTAACTGATAATAATAGGACAGCTTAAGATGACCAATAAGATATTCTTAAAGGTTGACTGGTAGAAAATGCCGACGGCATTTAGTCTGCCTGCACCATTATATTATACTGATTACTGAGTATCTCAAGACTGCTATCGAAAACGAAGCCGGGTGGTAGTTTTAGTGACTACAAACACAATGCAACTAAAAATTTCACAAAGAAACGCGACAATTATTTTTTATGATTTTTTAAATATCGTCATTTTTGGGTGGTAAATCCATAGTTTTTGCTAAAATAATAATTTACTTTTTTATACTTTAGATTATTTATAAATAAAAGGGTATACACTATTATTTTAGGAAAAAATGTATTTTCCACCTAAATATACCATAGGAAAAAAATAATCAAAAAAAATTGTCGCTTTATTTTGCAACTTTTTCTGTTGCATTGTGTCTGAAGTCGCTTAAACTACCACCCGGCTTCGTTTTCAGTCAGTTTAGCAGTCTTGAGATACCCTGTATAAACTTTAAGTAAATAATATTCCGATCAATGATTTCTCAGAAATCGCAAAAAGTTAACAACCAAAATCAACGAAAAGTAACGGAACAATTGTTGGAATGAGTACCTAACAAAACAGCAGTCACACGCGTGCCCAAATACAAAAACAGCAATGTTAAAGCATCTTATTCCATCGGACAACATTAGTTAATTCTTCCGCATTTCAGTGTACAAATGACATCATAACAATAATTGGATTAGAGAGGATCGTAATGGTGCATCCACACCGCAGTTAATTTGTTGAGAAGCCTATCCAAATGTTACTCAGAAACAGCCGATACCAAAATATTATTTTATATTTGTAGTAAATATTGCCAAAATGCTAGTATATGCTTTTTTAAATTACTATAAATGGTGAGACGAGCATGCCAGTCGCCTGATGTTAAGCGATACAACCGCTCACGGACAGTAGCAATGCTTGGCATTCCGCTGCACTCGCCATCCTGAGACATAAGATGTTAAGTCTCAATATGTTCAGTAGTTACTTGTATTTCAAACCGGAACACAACAGTGCGTTTACACTGCTGTTTGGCGGAATAAATAGACAATACGGTTATACTTACTCAGGCGTCCTCCCACATATGAGAGACCTATCACGTGTGTTTTATGTTGCCTAACACGCGGCGAGAAATACCGACAGTACCGATCGATTACTATATTGTCTCATACCTCTACGACCCAATGTGAATGAATAAATATGACTCAGAATAGGGCTTGGTAGCAGGCCCTTGACAAACCTAAGCCCAGTGACCCAAAACATTACAAAAGCAATGCAAACAACAAAGGCGTCTTCCGAGATTACTTCCTAATGATAGTTCGCCCACACGGTACTCCCGTGCCCTTACATGGCATTACTTCAATTGATACCAAGGCGAGGACCATGGCTATCACGTTTAATAATCACGTTAAATCTACGTTCCAACGACCAAGAACAATCTCGTCGGACAAGAAAAACAAATTGTCACAGAAAAAATATAAGCAAACTTATTACGCATTACTTGTAAAAGTTGTCCGATGTGCATATTGAATAAGGCAGTATCCGTTGTACACATGATAAAATAAATAATAATGTAATAATTACATTACTATTTACTACCAACAAAATTATTCTTAAATAAAAAAAATCTATAGAAAAACCATATCATTTTATTTTATTTTACGTAAAATTAGGTGGATTCTTTCATTTTATTTCAATGAAAGTATTATTAGTCATTGATTTATTTTAGTCGATTAATCAAGTGTCACATCGGAGACGGCTGTGATCGACTTTCTATTCTGGATATTCGTTCGTGCACTTCAGTAGCTCATATTGCTATACATAGGTATATTCAACAGTTTTATATGTTGTGGTTTCGAAGTCTAGATTATATTCTGATGTAGTTTCAAAATATTGATTTTAGGGTTTTCAACCACAAGTGGAAAGACTAAACCTTTGCAAGATCACTTCATTGTACATATTGCCAATTCCTACAACCATGAAAATTGGAAATAGCAAGAAAAAAGAATATAAATTCAAGAATCAAGTTATAATGAAATTATTTCTGCAATTAAAAAATTCCTAATAAATTGCATTGTAAGGATTTCTATGTGTTTCTACTCGCGCTTTACCGTTTATTTATTTATTTAAAATACGACTTCTAATTCAATTATCATAAAGTCTGAGGATTGTCCATTAGCGTATTTGTTATCTTTTAATATCATTTCTCCACGACTAAACATATTACTATTAAAAAAACTCTACACAAATAAGTAAAAATACTGGGAATTTTCTTAATAATTTCAATTTTGACAGCCTCTGTGGCGCTGGCGGTTAGACGCCGCCTGTGAAACGAGAGTCCGCGGGTTCAATCCCCGCACCGAGAGAAATATTTGTGCAGCCCACAAATATTTCTTTCGGGTCTGGGTGTTTGTGAGACCGAAAAGTCTCTCGTAGTTCCTGATACCCACGACACAAGACTCGATCTTAGTGTGGGGTCAGGACTATGTATGTGACTATTGGGTGTTATTTACTAAATAAAAAAATAAAAAAAATTATACAAAAGATAGAAAGGTTTATTGACCGTAGGCTAAAATTCTAATCAGCCGTCCACCATATCGCCTCGTGGCTTAATCATAAAATATGGCAATAACGGAAGTATCCAGCTTAACTAATTTTAATTTTAATGGGTTTATTTTTCTCAATGAAGGCCATGGATGAGAGAACACAACAATCATGTTATATCACGAATAACATAGTATGTACAATGTACTTAAGTACGGTTTTTTGTTCAATTATCAGCTCAATTGTTGAATTAGAATTAGGCTCTTGGGGAAAATTCTATACGATTTAGTTAGTCTATACGTGGGCGAGTCTATACTCCGACCCAAAGTTCGAATGTTAGAATTTCAGCGTCCAAGTACATGGTAATTTTATCCACTTCTAAAAATCATCACAATTCTCTACGAGTATGAAAGTTATCAATCACTCCGAACTTGCTTACGACGCCGACACCACGTACGGAAGAAATTTCGGCCATTTTGTAAAGTATTTAGGCATATTCTTACAGTTTTACATACAACGTTCGGACATTCGTCGTCATGTCGGACTACGAGTAAGCCACATGGATCTATGCATATTGGTAGATTTGTCTTCTTAATTCCAATGCATAGAGTTCAGGTATATCTAATTTTCTCACAATATTTTCCATCAACAATAAACTGAGCAGTAATTATCTATGACTAATCATATAACTTTGAAAACACAAAGTCGTGTACGGCGTCATATTATCATATCCTTGTCGGCAGTCTTTTATACTCCAACCTAAGTTATATAACGTGGCGCAGTTGGTAAGACGCCGGATGTGCAACGACAGGCCGAAGGTTCGATTCTCGCTTCGAGACAAATATTCGTGTGATCTACAGGCATTTGTTTCGGGTGTTTGTCAGACCGGAAAGTCTCTCATAGTTTCCGATACCCAAGACACCAGGTTCGATCTTAATGGGGGGTCAGGACTATGTATGTGTCTGTCGGGTGTATTTATTTATTTCCTTGGTAAACTATCCCCAAACATCTAATACAGTATTTCTTATACAATATAATAATTAATTTATGTATGTTTATTAAAATATCCAATAATATGCACGCAGTATTCATACTGCATTAATTACATTACATTACATTTTATACAAATACGCAGTTCATTTTGCATATGCAACATTAATTTTATCACAAAGCTTTCGTGTTTGGAAATGACGCGTTCCCGTATATGACGGCGGCAGAATTTATAGTTATTCGCATTTCGCATATATGCGTAGGTAAATAACACTCCAGCTATTTGAAATTTTTAATGCAGTAGGTTCTCGCTGTACATGACAGGCCGTAGGCGGGGTTGGAATGTGCCTTTGTACTTTGTAGTTTGTACATAGGTACATGTCATGAACACTGTCTACAGTGATGTGGAGCATAGAGCATTTAAGATATTTATACTGGTAAAATGAAGATAAACAAAACTTTTAATAGAATTAGGGACACTAGATTTAAAGTAAAGGCTTAGAGTTACATACATACATAAACTCACGCCTTTTTCCCAAAAAGTGTAGACAGACATGCTACCAGTACATCCACATTTGGCTTTGTATGTTCCGTTTCAGGATATGATATAGGACGAGCCTATCGTCATATCGCCCACAAACTGACTTTAGGCTTGTATATTGTTATGAATTAAAATTGAAGACTCGGGATTCGAGCTTGAGACCTCTGCTTTGTAATCGTACCGTAGCCTTCGATTGTTATATTTGTTAATCGGAGACCGTAAAACAACTGCGACACCCAAGGTGATCAGTCAGTCATACAGGTCAGTCAATCAGTCATACAGGGTATATCAAGACTGCTACCGAAAACGAAGCCGGTTGATATTTTAAGCGACTTCAGACACAATGCAACAGAAAATGTTGCAAAAAAGCGAATTTTTTTTTTTTTGTTGTTTTTTTCATATGGTCATAATTGGGTGGTAAATACATTTTTCCTAAAATAATAGTGTATACCCTTTTATTTATAAAGACTCTAATGTACAAAACAGTTTAAATTATTATTTTAGCATAAACTATGGATTTACCACCCAAAAATGAGGATATTTAAAAAGTGATAAAAAAAATTGTCGCGTTTCTTTGCGAAATTTTTAGTTGGATTGTATTCGTAGTCACTAAAACTCCTCGCTTCGTTTTCGGTAGCAGTCTTGATATACCCAGTATAATTAATACGCTAAAGCATATTGAAGTTATTGACTATTCGCATTTTTCTTTTCGAAGTTATTTATTAAAGTTTTGGTATACTTATAAAGATAAATTGAAAAATATTGTTGTTTTTAGTTGAGAAAGGGAAGCAAATAAAAAGACAGATACAGGAACAGGTAAAGCATGTTCTTGTCATCGTGAGATCTATTTATTATGCAATGTTTGTATTTTTGTTCGTCTTCATTTCTGGATGGCTTGCCCACCCTTACCTATCAAAAGCGTGACGATAGCTTATGTTAATTAGATAATAAACAACATTACAGGCATTATTATGAGGTGTTAAAACATTGTTTCATTCAAATAATTCCGATAGCAATAAAACAAAGGCTTTGTTATTACCTCGTATTATTTATTAGTATTTATAGACAATAGTTTTCATTGGCTTAAGTTACGATAGAGGTTTAGTAACCTCTATAATAAGTAAGTTAAAAATTTAGAGGTAAGTTATTAGCTATGACTGCGTATGGTTGTTTCATACTGTGTATTATTTATTACCTTGCAACTAAAACATAAAATTAAATATTTTTATGAGTAATCAATGTGGCATCAGCTATGGCAAAATTACATTCAAAGTCGGTACGATTGACTGATTTTTACATGTGGTCAACTTGCCTTTTGCTGCGTAAAATTTATTAAAGTGACTGATTCAATTTCCAATAGTATATGGCATTTATTAATTTGGATAAAATAAAACTTATTGAATAAAAATTAAATGATTTATGCATTATCCCCAAAATTGGCAATTTTTCCTTTACGTTTATTCCGCTCTCAATCCGAGGTGTGTGAACAGCTCCAAACACAAAGACCCCACACAAATGTCGGTTAACAATAAATGCATACTCCAAGTCAGGTGAACATACTTGCAGCCGAAACCCTTTGTCGTCTGTACATTGACCTGAGTCTGGGAGCAGTCTAGTATCAGTCTAGACTAGAACACCCCCCATCCTCCCTCAGATTTTAAGATCGACGTACAGGAGGGCAACGTGTTAATAACATTAGAAAATTTAACGTCTCATTTCTAAACGAGTCAGAACGACATCGTTCTTTATAAAAAGAATATCACGGAGCATGAAAATAAATAAAATTTTATAAAAAATATATTTTTTATGAGCTTACATACTTTAATAAATAAGGTATGAAATTGTGTCGTTTATATTTTTATGGCAATCCTCAAGTTTTTCATGTGGTGGGACGTACGTAATTAATTCAAAGCTAGTAAAAGCTAGTTATTCAAAGCTATTCATTAAAAACTAGTTTATAATTACGAGATGTGTATAACAAGAGAGAGCATCTCATTATGTGCAGTTTTTTTACACGAGACACCAAATGAATTACACAGTTAGGGCCACCGCAGACAGGGAAAAAATTCAAATCCTTGCCATTCCGTCTCAGTCTGCGCTCGCCTTAAGAGTTTAGACTATGTGTAGTCAAACTACACATGTATGTGTCATGTAGTCACATAATGTGTGACAGTAGGAGTGCATATACCGGGTATATCAAGAGTGCTACTAAAAATGAAACCGGGTGGTAGTTTTAGTGACTACAAACACAATGTAACTAAAAAATTCTCAAAGTTTTTTTATGATTTTTTAAATATCGTAGAGTTTGGGTGGTAAATCCATAGTTTTTGTTAAAATAATAATTTAAGCCTTGCGTACTATAACGTGGTGCAAAATAAAAGCGTGTACACTATTATTAAAGAAAAAACTATGTATTTACCACCCTAATACGACGATAGAACAAAAGCAACAAAAAAAGTTTAGTTGCAATGTGTCTGAAGTCACTAAAACTACCACCCGGCTTCATTTTCGATAACAGTCTTGATATACCCTGTATGTAGAGAAAGCAGATACAGATGGTAGGAACGTCCATGTATTTGACTTATTACCTTATTACATTATATTTGCACAATTGTATCTTGTTGTGAAACTATTACACTCCTTTATTGCTTTTCAGTCTTTAAATATTTAATTTTTGCTTTAAACCAGCAGATGACCCTGGTTTGTGTGGTTTTATATTATTATCAGCCCGTTGCAGTCCACTGCTGAACATAGGCCTCTCCCAAGGTGTTATACGCCAACAAGTGGTTTTATATACCAACGATATTTTTACATAACTCAAATATAAAAATATACTAAACTTAAGCGTTTAAAATAATTACTTTAAAAATCTGTAGTACCTTTTTACTTTATGGAATTACAATTAATTAAGTAATATTTATTGTATTAAAGAAATGTTAAATATAATTTAAAAAAAAGGAAGGTCCATCCTGTAGTTTTTGTATGCGAACATTCGCGAATAACGGCACATCTTTATCATTTTATTTAAACAAATGTTTTGTACAAATACATAATTATTTATTTTTACATATTGTCAATGCGTAATATTCGTAATAACCGTGTTTCTGAAAAGGTTAAATACCTCTTCACCCCGTGAGTCGTGTGCTCTATCCAATATTAACTAGATCTGTATTACGTATCAGCCATCATACTTTGTCGATCCATTGTAATTAAGGCTATTAATACTTTATTATTTATATCTAAGGCTGTGTGATCCAAAGTAAAGCTTATGTTTAGTAGATTGCGGAAACACACGGCTAATGTAACGTGACCATTTATTTTTTGTGCCAGAGCGGGACATTAGTGGAATTAAATAATAATAATAATAAAGTTTTTAGTGTTTTACAAGCTTTTGTCATAGAAGACTGAATAACATAAAATCGTATTTTTGTATTTGTCAGCTCAACAAATTGTTTCAAACCATCGAGTTTAGTTTTTAGAGGTGTGAAACTCAGTACATGGTTTATTTATATTTATATTCGTAATCAAAATAAATTTAATTACTGCGACCCTCACCTGTGTTTAATAACTTGTCCATATTTTGATAATGTGAGAAAAAAAACTCTTTCGATAGGTGCGTTACGTAACGTACTCAATAATAATTGTGGAAAATTTTATTAAGTCAAGATGTTTTTACGTAAGTTTTTGTATAATACGACCTCGCGGTTTTCAGTAGTAGTTCGGTAAAGCATTTCGAGGGGGAAATACATTTTAAATTATTATTTGGTCTGTTTGCAAAAGCGGGACAATGTCAGCCTAGCTGGGGACACCGGGACAGACTTCCTGAAAGCGGGACTGTCCCGCCCAAAGCGGGACGTATGGTCACGTTAGGCTAATGGCATATTGATAAAATCTAAACACAATGTCAAATAAAATGTTCAAGGCGTTAGAAAAATAAATTAGCAATTAAAAAATCAAAAGAGGCTACTCAAATCATCTGTATATTTTATGTGTCCCTATACTAAACTTACTTTTGCAAAAAATGCATTGCTCAAAATGAGAGTCGACTTTGGGACTCCATTCATTACACCGAATATACGCAGCTATATGTATAAGATCTCACTGACCACAACCTACTCCAACGAGACAGTTATAAATAATTTATAATAAGCCGACATGGCAGTAAAAATGTATACAATCTCGAATACATAATTCATGTTTATATTAATACCATATGCTGTGAAGTTTGTACACAATAGACCCGAATACACTTTCCGGTTTATATGTAGAATACATAAACAACTTCGGGCCATATTTTTGTGGTCCATTTGAATCACAAATATTGACCTTATCGCGTTACTACGCGGCGTATTGGAAAATATTTACTAATAGTACTGGAAAAATAATAAAAGCGAAAGAAAATATTTTTTTCGTGAAACGACTGCATAGATGTTTCTTAACTCCTCGAGCTTTCGTAAGCTTTAAGCCCGGTCTATTATATTCCACAGCCAAGGTTTAATAGATCAACCCGCATTAGGCCCTCGTGTTGGACTACATGGCCTAACCACTCCCAATCGTACTCTCGATTATAGAGGCCCGAGCCCTGCTGTGGGACGTAATGGGCTGATACAGATACAGATACAGGAGGTGTAATAATATTTCCGCAATGTAGCACAACTGTATGTAAGTGAGAACAATATTTGTCTCTGTGAGGACATCGAACCCGTGATATCTTATTCCAGCTCTGTTCCACGCGAGACATGTATTCTAGGCTTTAAAACTAAGACGTATGGTAAATGATTTCGAAACAATATTTCAATGTTTCTCATTTATTTTTTCTTGGTATAAAATCTTTCAATTCCATTATTATAATGTATGGTTGTCATTTAATATGATGGGGTCGGGTGGCATGCAAGTAGATAGGCTAAAATTCAGCTATGAGCAGATGATAATAAATATACATGACTTAATACTTACTGACTCCAAACAAACAAAACATTATTCCAAATATCACAGATACAACGTATACTTAATTTAAAAAAACACGTTCTAAAATTTATCCCAAAAATCTCGGAATATTTGTGGAGACTGCGCGAGAGGACCGCGCCGCGCGAAGTCCCGACGCAGACTGATGACCGAGTCTCTAGCGCAACAGGTCGAAAACTTTTCTAACTACCTACATCTCGTCTAGACGGGGTGTGGGGTGGGTGGAACCCTTGAAAAATAAGGGATGCATTTGATTTTTATTTAGCCAATAACATAAACTCGTAATGTCTGGTTGAAACTTTGATGTTGAAGGTTTGAAAAATTGTTTACGTTTTCACTATAAGTTTACATTTTTCTTTTTAAATAATGTAACGGCGCATCCACAGTGTCGGGTCACGGCATACACAACATAGTCTAAAAATAGACCCGGTAAGAGAACAGCTAGCGTATTCCTATTTCCTAATGCACGCCTCGGCGTCTTATGCACTTTATAGTTTTGCGCGAAACGTCTCTATAAAGCGTATTTAGAATATGGAAAATATAGGCTATGTTATCTTGTTGTGAAAAGTTGCTGACATGACATATGAAAATACAATGCATATGTTTGTTCGTATTGTGCTATTATTTTCGAATAATAAACTTGCTAGTACGTTTTGTGATACATAAAATTGGGTCTATATGTGACTCTACCACTACCAATTAAGCTTCTATGGACTATAAATTTCATATGACTCAACAATTTCCCTTAAGAGCGTATACACCTTGCGCGCAAAGTCAACTATAGGTATTTCTTCGTTAATTTCACGCACACATAAGCGACCAAAGCTGTGTGCGTAGAGCTGCCGCGTCGGCTCGCTATATAATCGGCTCAAACAACTTTGATCCGTGCGCTTCAAATATTCAATTGAAATGTAACTGTAATATAATATCATAAAAATATTTTATTTGCATTACAAGTAGACAAATATTACTGTGCAAGCAAAGAATAATACAAATTTTGGATACTAATCATATTTTCGTTATTATTACATTGTTAAGTTGCATTCAAATCAGTGTTCAATCAGTATACACTACGGACGTTTTATTAATCATTTCGTGTTCGAACACATAAATAGTGTTAGGGGCCTTACAACCCCTTACAATTACGAAATATATTTAATTTTATATTACAATACATAACATAATTTAGCCTCGGAATTACATCCAATTATATTACCTGAAACATAATTTATACTCACTACAAAATCATTGTAGGTAATAAATTAATTAAATATTTTACTACCAAAGTACTAAGATGTGGTAATCGCATTCCGCGCGTGGCTATTTTTACTACGCGCGGCATAATCGACTGCAGCCAGGCCGGAGCGACGAGCGATACGTCCTCCCTCTAGAAGGCCTTGCGGCGGTCTGATTTGATCCACGTCGGACAGCGTGTTTTATAGTGGTTTTTAAAATATTTGTAGAAAACATGAAAACTAATTTTGTTGAAATATAAAAATGGTAGTTTATTGATAAGATGTTCTTCTATTGTAATATGCAATTGCTATAAAAAATTATGTACGATAAGTTGGTGAAAAAAATATGTTCTTGACGAGAGTTTCTGAATAATTCCGCATTGTTAAAATTTTTATTTTTCAGTATTTAAACACAAAAAGATTATTTTTCTCAGCAAAATCCCTCCATAAGGGTCTTATTAGTCTGATAATATTTTTATCTTCATCTTATATTTAGTGGTTTCAGATATCTTAAGCTTCTAAATTGCCAGTTAAAGCCTAAATAACGAAACTTGTGTTCAGTAATCCGTATAGTACTCACAAATTATCCATCAATCTATAATGTTTTCCACCAAAATCCCTAGATGACAACCTTTTCTAAAATTAGTAATTATTATTTTTCCTTTAAATTGTTTATTGGTGGCTATTAACTCATTTGAAAAGTCCTGTTTTTAAGCCAAAAAGCGCGCGCAGGGTATAAACGCTCTTAAAAGATAATACAATTCTCGCTCTTTTGTATAGATTTGGGATTATGACTCACTACTAATTCGCTTGTATCGTATTTACTAAAAAAAAAATTTGTGTTACAATTCCGAGTTTGATAACGTCATACAAATGTAACTACAAAATTGCCAGGATTTTTGTCCCATGAGGCAGGTTGCGAGCTTGCTACAGATCGGCCTCAAATTCAATCCCGTACAAATTACCTTTAGCATGGATTACATTCCGATTACAGATGAAAAACAACACTTCAATAGATCAAATGCGAATCGGTGCTTGTAGTTCTGATTTTAGCCCTTATTGACCTACGTATGCTGTATTGCAATGGAAGAGGACAATCGATGATTAAACGTCATCAATAGTACTCATTGTAACAGCTGTTTTATAATGCTACTGGTGATAAAACACGGTACGCACGGTTAGCGACCACCGACCACATCAATTAAGGAACCGTCACATAACCATCTCGCGTCTGTGGATACTCTCTTCGTCGAGCCAGTATGAAAAAAATAATCAACTACAATCGCTAAGACAAAAACGCTACTCACACTAATTATACGAACTTTTGAAGCTGTATAACTACCGCATGGTAACCCCAATTACCATCAAACTGAGCAAATGGGACTTCCACGACCGAGCAGTAATTAAATATTAAAATCTTAGCTTAATTAATATAAGGCAAATTCACGCACGCTCCATTATTAAAGCCACAAGAAACACAACTCCGCATTTTGGCCTCGTGTTAGTCGAGTAACAGTGCGTCGCACTTCCGAAGGTCGTGAATCTATTAAAGAGAGCGTTTTTGCGGGATTTTTTCGTCAACACCAATCTCGTACTTCGCCAAGCCCATGCCCACGCACTAAAACCATTTTTCTTTTATAATTACATGGAACACATGGGCAAAAACATCGCAATTATAAGTAATGTATCAAGTAACAATTGCAAAAGGATTAATAAAGTCATAAGACAACGCCACAACATGTACGGACGACATGATGAAGGTAACAGGAAGACCCTGAATGTAAGTCGAACCCATCAGACGGTTGTGGAAATCCTCGCTAGAAACCTATGAACAGTAGTCGAGTTACTGAAGATGATGATGAAGGAAATCATATGGGAAGTATTTTCAAGGGGAACTAAGTCTCGTTCTGGTTCTTTTACTCTTTAATATAAATGAGTCAGCTAAACCAGGGTTAAAACGGAAAACTTACCCAATAAATATCGCTAGTGAGAGTTTTATTAACCCATCTTCCCGGGTCGAAACAAATCGCCAGATACACCAAAAATACTAATGGCAGCGACTTTAGCTTTAAATATAATTCTGGCAATAAGCATAAGGTACCTGCTTGGTCGTTGAAGCCATACCAGAAATGGCAGCCTTTGTGATAACATCGATCGTGATAGTGAAAATGACAAGGAAAGCGGTGAAAGTAACGATGATCGTAATGATTTAGAAAATGAAGTCAGTCTTGGAATAGCCGACATTATTCGAAATTGCAATGATGATGATGCCGATGGTTATTTTGTTTTTGTTGAAAATACTATATGTGGCGACGATGATGACATGAAGAATGGAAACGATATTATACAGGGTGATATTGACACATTGTAAATAATTTGTCCCACATGTTCCTCATCACCCCAGGTGACATTGTACATGATTTGAAGAAAATATGAGAAGATTTTTTGTCAAAAATAGTGATTTTAGTTTTCACGATTTATAGGCATCCCATATAGATACGAGTATTTTTACCGCTTAGCTTAATTATATTTTGGGTCGGGAACTCACCTAGGCCGTTAAAGACTCGGTATCTATAGACGTTGATCAAAAGCCATACAACCTAAAAATAGGATTTTTGACAAAACTATCAAGCAGTTTTTATTTCAACGTGGTACAATGTTACCTGGGGTGGTTAGGAACATGTGGTTTAAATGATATACACTATGGCAATATCACTCTATATATATCATGTTGCCTAAAAAATGAAACAAGGTATATATTTACAAAAACCTCACACCATCGAAAATAAAAAACCATAACAAGTCTATTTTCACATTCCCACGCGAGTCTGAAATTGTTTAATATTGTTATACGGAACACTCGAGCCGTGTGTACAGTGCAAACCTGACCGACATTTCAAAAAGGTAACACAATGAGTCAGTGAGACGAGCGAACGGTGCCCGAATCGCGAGTGCAATAAACCGACACACAAAGACAGGAAACGTGAAAGCCCGTTTGGACTGCACGTGGCGGACACGTCACGGAAACGATACGACGCAAAATGCTGATCGCCAAATAAGTAGACGTGTAGGTGACATGAAGCATGAAGCATAACATGTTACGTAGTCGGTTAAGAACGTCATGAGAAAATTTGCAGATTAAACCCTTTCTAGACATATTAGGGTATTTGAAGCCCATTAACAAGCAATATACCAGCGGGCTGGACTGTGAATTAAGTCTTCTCAATCAAACCCTCTATCGTACTTGAGTATAGTGCTTGGTAGTGGGCGATACCAAACAATAGTTTATGAACGTAGATGGCTGACGTTAAATAAGTAGATTTCAGTTACAATCGTTAAAACTGCTTCAATTGTATGGTATCTTGTAAATACGATTACTACACGTGTTTTCTCCTCTTTAAGGATAACGATATAAATAACTTGTTATTGTAATACAACAAAAGAAACATACAAATAAACAGACTAAAATTACTTGAAGTCTAAAGGTAAATAAATACGCGAAATGAACAAGTCAACAGAATTTGATGAGTAATGAATTAACCAATAGAAATGAGGGGCTAAAATTATTATTATACGCACACGTGTCCACAATTGTCAGGAATAATGAAGAGGGTCAACGATGAAGGATTTTTATCTGCATAATTATTAATGTCTTTGCGTGCGGGAAGGTAAGAAACTTAGAATACGTACATATGTATAAACTGCGGAACCCACGATATTGTATAAAAGTGATATAAAATATTTCACTATTCCAATGTTATACCCGACGGAATTATATTAGTCCTAATTAACAAATATATGTTCGCAGTTCATAGTACAAAAGGTTTTTATGACATTCATGGAACATAACAAACTCATTAAAATGTATAATTAGTTAAACACAAGTTTTGTTTACTATTCTTTTATTGACATCACAGGGCGATGTCCGGTATACTACGTCGTTCGTGCGATCAATCCTTTTGTTCCTTGTTTATTTTCACCACGCCTAATTTCTTTACTGCCTCGGTGGTGTAGTTGTACCACGGTACAACTACAAAGCTGAGGTATCGGGATCGAATCTCAGGTCGGGCAAAAGTAACATTAGATTTTTTTATTCATATTATCAGCCCGGAGTCAGTATGTATCCGATATGGCGATAGGCTCGCCCTCTATCACATCATGGCACGCAACATACGCGTGGCGAAAAGTGGATATCCTGGTAGCACCTCCGCCTACCCCTTCTGGGAAAAAGGCGTAAGTTTATGCGTGTTTGTCCCAATTTCTTATCCCAATAAACTTGTACTATAAAATTAGATTCCACTTGTGTAATTCACTCGTTCTAGTGCAAATCCTCAGCAGGAAACGAGCCAAGTCGTCAAAGCATAAATAAAAGTACGCCCTTGACCCAGCCGGCGTGCGTCTTTATCGCGCCGTGTGAACGGACCAGCGGCGTGTTTACGTCGAAGGGGTGCGTTGCACTCAAGTGTCGATGTCCCGATGGTTTCGGACTGAAAAACTCATATGCAGTCTGAGAAACTGCTGAGTGAATTGTAAAAATCATGCTAAAACGAGATCAGAATAATATGTTAATGATTTGTAGAAGTTGTGGTTATCCATGATGTGCAGTAGCTATATAGCATGTCGAACAATAAAAACAAAGGAAATAGGGTAGATTGGTTGAGTCTGCTATGTTTTTTTGGCTAATTATAAAATGTCGTTTGAGGTTCCTCAACTTGTATTCGAGGGATTTAAACCATTAAGAGTTGAATTTGGCTTCTATATGTACAGAATTCTCAGAATAAAGAGTTTTTACTAAAAAAACTTTTCTGTGCAATTAATATTAAACATAACAGTTCTCATAATAGGATACGTAATATACACTACGCTAGTACTTTACAGATTATACAGCACATCCCACTATGCATTACATCGAAGTTATTTACAAAGAAATCATATCAGAGGAAACCATATCGAGTCGGCATTTTAAACGTAATCACATTACGTAAAACCACACTTTGCGCAACACACCATTCGCTAATGCGTTTCCATTGGAAACCAGTCTTCGTGAAATATGGCCTGTCTATATTGGGGCAAGTACGCCAGAGGTAGAGCATCTACTAATTGGTCGGACATTGTAAAGAGGACGATTGGTGTTAGCCTATGCCACCCAGGAGCGAACACAATGGAGGGACATCACGTGTGGTCGCGATCCTCAGTAGTGAGGTAACGATGAGAAGTGAGATATTGGGGAATGCATAACTATACCACCACCCTCTTAAGCCCAAGCAGACTTTGATATGGTGGTAACCATCCCGAATAATTTGACAGCTTCCGAGGCGCAGTCTGTGAGACGCCGGCTGTGAAAAGTGAGGTCGCGATCTCAAACCCCGCATCGAGACAAATATTTGTGTGATCCACAGTGTTTGTTTCGGGTCTGGATGTTTGTGAGACCGAAAAGTCTCTCGTAGTTTCCGATACCCACGACACAATACTCGATGTTAGTATAGGGTGAGGACTATGTATGAGAATGTTATAATTTCTGCAAGAAACATCAGTGGCACTGGTCAATAAGTTCTGACGTAGGATATCGAAAGTTATTCTTTAATCCCTCATTGGTAAATCGTTCCTACTTGCAGTGTAACAGTGTCCTGTGCTATAGACACGGGAACCATGGATGAAAGGATGGCGAACACGTGGCCGGAAAAGTTATTTCCTGCGACACGACCAATTAGTGAAGTGGATTTCCCGATCTGTGAAGTCAACTGAAGATAATATCGCGATCGCAGCGCACTGTATCTGTACATTAGTTTTGCGATATCCGTAGTAGGAACAAATAACGGAAATATAAGAGTGTGTTTACACTGTTTATATACTCCAGTCAGCCTTACATAAAAGCATTTGAATTACTTACCTATTGAATATTACTGATTACTTATCATTATTATCTAGTAACATACATACATACATAAACTCACGCCTTTTTCTCAGAAGGGCAGAGAGGGCAGTAGGCAGAGGTGCCAGGACACCCACATTTCGCCTTGTATGTTCCGTCCAGCGGTGTGACAGGTGCGAGCCTTTCGCCATATCAGGCAAAATTCCTGACCCTGGGCTGATAATGAATAGTACTCTATTATACAATATAACTTTGGCAAACCCGGGATTCTAACCCGAGACCTCAGCTTTATAACCGTACCCTAGTACAACTACGCCACCGAAACAATCTATTAACAGATATCAACAATTAATTTAATAAACTTACATAGATCTACGAACGTCGCCTATTTGTCTAAGTAGGAGACATAACATCAAAATCTCCATTCGCACACCTAGGACCAGCAAGTCCCCAATATGAATGTATCAAAACAGAATAATAAAGATCAATAGACGTAATCTTGTCCGGCGCAGTGAGCCGCGATGGTTTGATTGGCAGGCAATCTAAAGGTGACACCATTAAAAAACCACTGAACTCTACTGATCGGACAATAAATAACACATTAAATTTATACGAGCATTTAAAGGCCCATTTATACGGGGAAGTTTCTCGCGTCAAAATAATATTATAGTAGGGATATAAGATCGAGCCCATTGGCGTGCCATAGGAGAGACCTATGTCCAGCAATGGACGTGAATATGCTGATGATTATGATGATGTCAATGATGATGATGATGAAGGATATAAAAAAGAGGCATCGTGCAAACTTGTCAAACACGATAATCGATGGCGGTTATGTCATGCGACAAAAGCATAGGATTTTCGTTGCGAGAAACTCTCCGTGTAAATGGGTCTTAATTAGAGATGGGCCGAGTAACACTTTTGCCGAGTAACGAGTACCGAGTTTTACTCGGCTCAATTTTTTTCAACCGAGTACTCGGCCGAGTAACTCGGTTTTATCAAATTCCCATTGTTGCTGGCATTGCTGGCACTTTTGGCAAGAAAAGTCTACGAAGAAAAGAGGACTAGGCTGTTACTAGAACATGCAGAGAGCCTTATGTTCCTTCATCGTAACTTACCTTTATTAAATTTTAAATATTGATAAATTGTATTACTATTCTCTTAATTTTGTCTCACTAACTACTCATTCATTAGCATAATTTTATTAATTGAGATTGTCAAAGATTTCCTAAATTAGTCATAAATACTTTTTGATTAACACTGTTGTTTTAATTATATCTACCTAAATATATTGCTTTTCTTAAACAACGTATACTCGGCATTCAAACCGAGTTATTCGGCCGAGTACGAGTATCAAAAAACCCGCCGAGTACACCGAGTACCGAGTATCAACCGAGTACTTCCCCCATCTCTAGTCTTAATAGATAGATGCCTTATATGCTGGGCAGGTCATGGATCTAAAATAACACCATGCCTGTGTTTAAACATGCTCATCGATTATATTAATAGAATAGCCCGTACGATAAACGCTTTAAATAATTATCTTCGATCAAATATATACTAGATACAACATGAGCGCTTAGAAAATGGCACCAAAAAAGAGTGCTTTAAGCACTCTTTCGCCTTCAGTCACGCACCGACCATTGCTTCTAAAACGTCGCAGAACTTTAGACAATATTATGTGAAAAGCTACTTTAAGCTCCAGGAATAAGGTGGAATTTGGGTTAATATATTTGGAATATGTGATCTTTTTGTTTACTTTTTTTCATGTCATGAATCGGTGCCACTTTTTAAGAGAACTTTTACAGGGAACTGTGTATCTAGTGTATATTTGATCGAAGATAATTATAATGATATTTCTACATTGGCATTTAAGCATTTCTGTTCGCATGGAAGGAAAAGGTGTGGAAATAATAACTTTCCAAAATTACTCTGTAGGTTTTACAATATTTATAAAAGCCTTTAGTGATATTTTTAACGACCAGCTCTGGTTCCTAAAACTTCAGGGTACTGAAAAAGTATGTACGTCTTCAATTTATTCTCTTTTGATAATAATTAGTAATAACTAATAACTGATGGCAATCGTAAATCAAACTTTGAATTATATAAAAAATCGGATGTTTACTGGTCATATTTAACCAGTGTATAAGAAAACGATCTACTTGAATCTGATGATGGTCCAAAACCCATCAGGCTAGAACCACCTAACAGTATCTAGCAATTTCGCGATTATCGACTGATGAGAGACAATCATATATAATCATCATCGGATGCATTGCAATCAATTTATTATCTCTCTATAAACAATAGGGCATACCTAGGCCGATATTTTGGTGTAAGACAATGAAATATACACAAAACAATCCATTAGGGAATTAATTCAATTACCTGTATCTAAAAATCAAAACCGATTAAATTATTCACACAAAACATATATATAACGTAGCCAACATGCATTAAGATGAAAAAATACGCCCGATATTTTCAATCCAATCAAACTAATCCGATAATAAAGCCGGACAAACGAGGTTACGCTCAAAGAGTTGCGAACGTGCAGTCATCACAGCTTCAATTACTTTAAATCCTGTCAGATACAATAGAATTAAGCAACGAACACGAATTGCAAACTAGAATTTCTCTTTGACCGTCTATTGTTGGCAAATAGAGAAAAAGTTTATTCTATTAGTAACAATGTGTCCGTCCCAATCAACCAACATGTAGACGACTAAATTGAAGCCTTGGAGATACATTTTAATTTCTTGTAATAACTACAGCTTTACAATTGGCTTTTAACCCTTATAGAAACAAAGCACAATTATCTTCTTTTTTTTTATTAAAACACAAAGATAAATACCAAAATACATTTAAGTCCCACGAAACCGAGTTTCGGTTTAACCGTGGAGGTTAATAATTACAGTAAACAATCGCAGAGTTTAAATCACCCCTGTGAATGGACATCCATGTCTTGCCAGATACGATTCAAACAATGACTAATTAGGGAAAACCAGACATAGCGGCCCTGTAATTTTTCCTAAAACTAATTTTGGGTTAGGTTATCTACGGTTTGGTTAAAATAAATTACTAACAATTAGTATGACTGATCACGTGTTTTCACATTAATAAGATTCCCAATCTATATATTCTTTTTTTATTGCATTGAATGGCGAGACGAGCAAGCCGTTCGCCTGATGGTAAGCGATACGACCGCTCATAAACAGTAGCAACATTCCACTGCGCTCGCCATCCTGAGACATAAGATGTTAAGTCTCAATATGTCCAGTAGTTGCTCTGGCTACAATGTCCTTCAATCCGAAACACAACAGTGTATTTAAGCAGTGTTGTTTCACGGGAGAAATAGACATTGCGGTGGTACCTACCCAGATGGCATCTCACATATGAGAGACCTACCACCAGTAATATATAAATAAAATTGAAGTGTCTGTTTGTAAAGTGAAAATAATATAAAGTGTCTTACTACATATCGTTATACACGATACCTACTCCGAAAATGACCTTTAATTTTTTTTTGTCTGTCTGTCTGTCTGTTTGTTCCGGCTAATCTCTGAAATGGCTGAACCGATTTTGACGGGACTTTTTTGTCAGGTAGCTGATATAATAAGCTGTAACTTAGGCTGCATTTATTTTAGAAAAGTTATTTTAGTATTTTAGAAAAAAAAAAGTATTTGTTAAATTCCACGCGGACGAAGTCGCGGGCACAGCTAGTACACAATACAGTTACCCATATGGTCCAAACGTATATTATGTATGACATAGTTTGCAACGAAGCCATGACACAAACAGAAACGTAAGGGGAATGGAGTGACGTAGTTGGTCATTGTAATTATAAAGGGAACGGTAGTGAATTTATGCTAAAATAGAAAAAGTAATGGCAGGGGGACCTCGTGTGATAGCCACCGAACCATATATACCAGGAAATAGATACAGAAAACTGAATTTTTATTAAATTGTTTTTGTTAAAATTCATCACCCTGTCACAAGAAATCCAATGCTGATCTTACACCATTATTGCAGACCGAAATTATACATTTAACCAAAAGATGATAAGCTTATCTAGCATGAGGGTTATTTAAAATGACTTCTATTTGTCCGGTTTTTCCTGATTTGTCATAGTTTGAATCTTATCAGGGTAGTCCCGAATACCAATTTACAGATATTTTGTAACTTTAGAACTGTTAAATGCTCTTACCGATATCTCGACTATTAAATGATTATTCTTATCTCGTACCGAGAGCCGAAATTTGAAGATTTTGAGTGCAATAAATATAATAAATTGTAGATATCGGAAACGAATAATTTCAATGTCCTTTCCCTTCAAATTTAAATACATACATATACTACTGTTGAAGCTTGATGTAAACCACGACGAATAAATATCCACATGGATCCCACAGGAAGGGCGATGGTTAGGCCAGGAATCCGTCAGTACATTTTACGACCTCTTCGACATAATTGTGTGTGGAGTGTGAGTGTGTTGATTGGTATTTGTGGTGGTTTTAGTTTGTTTATCCAAACATCTGTTGTCACCCGTAATGTTGATAAACACATGCATACCCGAGGCGTTCCATTGTGTCATTATACGGCACAGATTGCTGAGAGCCATCGACAAACGACATGTGATACAATTCTAATACTCATACTAGAAAATAAATTCTACCTAACAATCCTTTAATATCTCACTTTATTAAAAATATCAGCTAATCTTGCTCGGCGACAAACCAGGCTACTTGCCACAATTTTGATTGTTGTTTAAGTAGAAAAGTTACGTTATGGTAATAAAGTAGATTTTTTAAAATCCGCTTAGTAATAAGCAAATTACAAATATTTAAGATTTGGTGGCATGATTAATAGAAAAGGATGCAACATGCACGCGTTAGCATCATTATAAGGTGCATGCGTGCGAAAAAGCAAACAAGTGTCCCGACCGCATTGATAATCATATCTCAATCATTTCACAACCATTTTTGATACTATTTTCGAATTTATATTTTTTGTAAGCGATATTTATCAGGAATCATTGAATACGGCTCATTCAACTTTGGCACTTACCTACTGTACTGACCTCTTCCAATGCGAACAATAAACAAACCTCTATACATTTCGTATTTCGTATATTTCGTACACTATTACCACCACCATGGGTTTTTCACCATCGTATTCAGTGCTTTGGGGATGGATAAAAATATCCAAATATCAATTATACTCTATAGTCTATGGGATCTGTGATGTCCAGCAATTAATTAGAATGTACGCATTCTACAGCTTGTTTTTATGAGGTGTTGGATTTCCAAGTCGAGTCACTCTCTGCATTTTTTTTTTACTAGAAAAGCACTCTTTTACTTTGACTACATAATTTCCCAAGAGGGATAACACCAGGCAGAGAGCTGCTCGTAAAATTACAGCCCAAATCTTTTGTAACTTTCGTAAAATTCATGCCTCGTCCTCGCGTAAAAATATAAGACTGAGACAAACTGAATTATTGGAACCCAATATTGAAAATGTTTAGCTCGAATTCGCTGTGTTTTGTATATATTAATGTATACAGGAAAATACAACCAGATTAACCTTTACTGTGGCCCACACATTTCGTGCTTAAAGTAAAATAACTCAAAAAATCGCTCCTTAGAAATAAACCCCTGAGTGTCTGTCAATGTATTTGTTGAAAATTTTGTCCATTGACTTTCTATTCTAACGCAGTTATTACGTCATTCTTGCGGATGGCTAAAAATTCTGACGGCTCAGCCATTAGTCTTACATAATCCATTAAGCCAATGCAACGTGGTGAAACACACAAACCCCTAACATAATGGACTCCTCCCACTGACTCCCACGGGACTTAGCATGTTTTTTTTTCCAACAGAATGACGTATATAGCTTATTGCATAGAGAGATAAATTGACAACGACTTCTATTAAATTACTGCAGTAACACGACCACAACCTCATGAAGGTTTCTCTAAAGGGGATTTAACACGTATAACTAACTTCACCAAAAGTTTTTCGAGATGATTTCCGAGATCCTAATAATATGAGATTTTTCAACAGAAAAACTTATACCAAGTAGATTACCTGGACTGGTATTCATACCTAAGATCTCATGGTTCACAATCTATGTACTATCACTATGACAGCTCTAATGACTCTACGATATTATATAAATTGAATGATAATCAACATTTCATAAATGTATCGCGTAATTTACCACATTACGTCATTAAGGAAATTCACACTTAAATACAGATAATATAATTGTGAACAGTCAATTAACAAGCGCTGAAGTGGTCTGTGAGATCGAGTGGAACTTAAAGGGTTTAGGAATTGTGAAGGGCATTTGTCATCAAATGATTAAGCCGTGACTCACATCCTGGTACAGTATAGTGTGGGATGACTAGTGGCTCAAATAACACCTGCGATATGTATCTTTTTTTTTCTTTTGTGCGATGTAAGTTTGAATTTCGACCTGACATAGTTTTATCGGCCGAGACTGCTGGACTGGAGGGCTGGCAACGACTAGATGCTTATAGCAGCAGATACAGATAAAGGGCTTTGTTGCGTTAACTTGAGAAATGTCAAGCAGTGGACTGCAACGGGCTGATGATGGTGATGACGAACTATCATGATGATGATAATAACGACATATTAATCGACAGGGTTTATGTCTCACAACCTATATTTGAATCGTAATTTGCATTACACTTCGGGTGCATTATCGGTATGTCAAGTTAGTATAAGAAAAATATTTGTAACTTAGTTACTAGTTCGATACACAGTTTTCTTCAACTGTCACGGCAAAGTAACCACTGAACATGCTGCAGCCATAGAGAATGCAGTACTACTCAAAATAGAATATCGATTAGCGAGGACAAATATGGCATGTTCACAGCCGGAAAACAATAAGCTTTGTTTCATGAAATTCGAATATACAATACTATAATATTACGATCGAGCTTAAATAGCCCAATGGACAATGAAAAATGATTTGGATTATATGTTAAATTAATACTACGTTACAGTCACATACATGGACGGTAGATTATATATTGGGTATTATAGAAACTGTCTCGCCCACACACCCACGACTGCAACTTCTGTCGATCGCGTCCGTATAAGAAAAAACGTGAGCCTTGTCATTCCCTTAACACCCAGACATAAATATTATTGAATAACACATCTGCCTCGGTGCGGGGACCAAACCCGCGGCCTCATGTTCGACGGCGGCTTCTCGCCAACTGCGCCACCGAGGTTATCTAATAATATATTTATCTGTAATGTGGTTGAGTTTAAATCGCTCCATTAGTTTTGTGATGGCGTTTTATTATAGCGTCGTCAATACATTTTGAATTAATTTGCTAGCTAGCAAACAACAACACATATTAATGGGGATCAGACTGCCTGGAGAACGTGGGTTCAAACGCAAAGCACACACCACTGACTTCTAAGTTACGTGTGTATTCGTAGTTAGCGCTTTAATGACTAACACAAAATTTCGTGAGTAAATCTTGTGGGCTGCGGCAAACTTTAAACAGTTAAACAGAAGATGAAAAGCATAGACTGGCGAAAAATAAATTCTAGGAAGGAGCTGTAGATCTATGAAAAAACATAGAGCCAATATAAGATTTTACGGAGTAACTAAGAGTTCGAAGTTTGGCCATGTCTAATCTTCTTAATACACACCTACAAATCAATCCCGATAAATATTTCATCGCTACGAAGATATCGACTCGTCCCGTCCTTATTTTAATGTGCAATGCCATAGCCCTCTGGATAGGGCTACGAACTCAAAAAATAATAAAACAAAAACACATTTACTTCACCACTAGCGATCTCAGTGGACGGGTTTTTTCACAACTGTATTGACTCTTTAGTTATAAACCTTTGTTCACATTGTTGACCTGGGTACATGGTTGGTCCTATCTCAGTACTCTCCAACTACTTATTTAGTTCTATCGTTTAGCTAATTAGTCATAACTACGTTGGTACTATTCTCATCCCCTCCCACTGCTACCATGATAGTTTGCCTAATTACGTATGCTGACGACGTCAATTCCCGTAGTCATTAGAGTCTAATTAAAACCCCCATCCAACCCCCACGAGCGGGGTTGATGACCCACATTGAAAATAAATGCTCCGTAAATAGAAAATACAGAGTGGAGTCCACGCGAGCTCGCCGCCATGCCAGTGAAAGTAATGTATGCACACGAGGCAACGTTTAAATCTATCAAAACCGCACGAAAATATGCTTAGGAAAGTTACCATTGTGAAAGCAGATTGTAATTTCCCTAGCAGTTATTTTATTCAAGTTCTGCATTCATTGATGAGCTCAATGAAAACTGTAATACCAAGTCCTTCGATCAATCCAAGGCATTCTTCTGTCTAAACTTCCCGAATGTCAAGTAACATAGCACCAGGCATGTAGGAATGATTGGACTAACAATTTTACAACACACTGCCTGAAATGAACCTTTTCGGAAGCAAGTCTTTAAGTCTGCCACACTGAATTAATGTGGTTGACTAATTTCTTATACCTTCAAAACATGAAAATAGAAACAACTGATATAAAGAGTCGTTAATGATATGATCATTTGTGTCAAATAATCTACAAATATTGCGTACAACGATTTATTTGTGTTCTAATCACACATTTCACATGCACAAACAACCACACTCGAAACAAAATATATGCGTAGGCCACACAAATATTTAACAGTGCGTGGATCTCAAACAGCAACTCGGCCGCTGCGCCAACCAGTCGCCATACTGGTTCATTGGTCCTATATTTTTTGAGGACTAACGATATTGTGGAATCTATTTGAATAACTTGATCGTACTTGGCATAGAGATACATATTTGGAATTTAATAACTAATTCCTTGATCTTTCCTGTATCCTGTATATCAGAACACACCTGACTAGTGCCACGGTACTAGTGCGGAGGGCTGCGCAAAAATCTAAGATTAAATGATGGCCTTCGTTAACACGCTTATTTTATATATCCTCGAAATTCTTATAAACCATTCTTTGACATAGATGTTTCCTCATAATGTTTTTCTGTACCAGCGAAGCGAAAGGTTTTTAAATCATTATAATTTTGGAGTCTTTCCATTCCACCCTTGGATAAAACTCACAACGGCCATCTTATCTTGCCATTTCGTTTCAGTTTCAACCAGGATATCGCGAATTTCTGTTACACACATCATCATCATCATCATCATCAGCCTAAACTGTTGTCCACTGCTGGACATAGGCCTCCTCCAAGTTGCGCCATTTTACCCTGTCTTCGGCTTGTCGCATCCAGCATCTGCCAGCGACCTTTCGCAAATCGTCACTCCACCTAGCCGGTGGGCGTCCTACACTACGCTTGTCAAGAGGCGGTCTCCACTCAAGAACACGTCTGCTCCAGCGGTTGTCGGTTCTTCGACAAATGTGGCCAGCCCACTGCCACTTCAGCTTGCTAATCCTATGTGCTATGTCTACGACTTTGGTTCTCTGTCGGATAAGATCGTTACGGATCCTATCCTTCAGAGAGACTCCAAACATAGCACTGACACTGAGCTGGCGGACCAGTCGTGCTGTGAGTGTCCAAGTCTCAGCACCGTAGATCATAACAGGACGCACTGGTTGAAAACTTTAGTTTTCAGGCATTGTGGTAGGGGTGACGAGAAGACTCGACGTAGTTTGCCAAATGCTGCCCAGCCCAGCTGGATCCTCCTCGTAGCCTCCTTCTCAAAGTTGTTCCTACCTAGTTGAAGGATCTGTCCAAGGTAGGTATATTCGGAAACAACTTCGAGCTGGTGGCCACATACAGCGACAGGTCTTGGATCAAGGTGGTGGTTGATCATAACCTTGGTTTTATCCAAGTTCATTTGAAGACCTATTCGCTGTGAGGCTGAAGCCAGGCCGTCCAGCATCTGTTGCAGCTCCTCCAGCGATTCCGCCATTAAGACTATATCGTCTGCGAAACGTAGGTGCGAGATGTGCTCGCCGTTTATGTTGATGCCCATACCGTTCCAATCCAGTGTATTGAACATATCCTCCAGTGCGCTTGTGAACAGTTTCGGGGAAATAACATCCCCCTGTCTCACCCCTCTGCGCAGCTGGATGGCCTTAGATTGCTGGTTCTGTAATTGGACATACATAGTGGCCGATTCATATAGACATCTCAGTACCTCGATATAGCGACAGTCTACTTGGCAACGCTGTAAGGACTCCCAAACAGCCCAGGTTTCGACGGAGTCAAAGGCCTTCTCATAGTCCACAAATGCAAGACACAGGGGCCGATTATACTCCTCCGACTTCTGTATAATCTGCCTTACTGTGTGGATGTGGTCTATGGTACCATATCCTCCTCGAAACCCGGCCTGTTCCGGAGGCTGAAACTCATCGAGTCTTCTTGCAAGGCGATTCGTGATGACCCTTGAGAACAACTTATAAACGTGACTCAGGAGTGAGATGGGTCTATAATTTTTTGACAGCCTCCGTAGCGCAGTTGGTTAGACGCCGCCTGTGAAACGAGAGGCCGCGGGTTCGATCCCCGCACCGAGAGAAATGTTTGTGCGGCCCACAAATATTTCTTCCGGGTCTGGGTGTTTGTGAGACCGAAAAGTCTCTCGTAGTTCCTGATACCCACGACACAAGGCTCGATCTTAGTGTGGGGTCAGGACTATGTATGTGACTGTTGGGTGTATTTATTTATTTATATATTTATAATTCTTAAGAAGGGTTTATCACCCTTCTTAAAAAAGAGAACAACCAAACTCCTGTTCTACGCCTTTGGAGTTCTCCCACAGCGAAGAACGGTGTTAAACAGGCTTTGTAGCTCCTGTATAAAAGGGGCTCCTCCTGCCTTTAGGAGTTCTGAGGTAACTCCGTCTTCTCCGGGGGCTTTTCCATTCTTAATTTGTTTCAAAGCCAACACGATTTCTCAGCTCGTCAGAATAATGGCGTGTCAGGGTGGCTCTAGAATCTTGTTCGTCACGCTCAGGTCGAGGAACATGTGTGGCGTATAAACGGCCATAAAAGTCCTCGATCTCGGCGAGAATATCTGGCCTTGACAAAACGGTTTTTCCCTCACGTGTCGTTAACTTTGTCAGGTGGTTCCTTCCAAGTTGCTGAGTGAACACTTTAGACCCTCAGTTTCGCTCTATAGCGTCTTCAATGAAGCGCGTATTTAAGCTCCGAAGGTCCCGGCGTATCATCTTTGCAATACGCTTGTTTAGGTCTGACCTCTCTGCAATCTGAGTTCCTTCCCGTCTTTTTGCCATAAGCCGTAGAATCTCATCCGAGAGTTTGGACTTTCTGCCTCCACGCTGCATTTGGCAGAATTTGATGCCCTCGCTCCTCAGCGCTTCGACCAGTGTTTGTTATACACACAAGTGCAATATTTATCAGACGGTTGCACGTCTGTGATATCTTTAGGTTGTATTTAATTTATAACGTAAGTGGAAGGTCGCGATTTATTTCGGCCTTGGCGACCTCGATTAGCAGACATTCCGCATTGCACGTCGCAAATTTTTATTTATTTATTTTTTTATTTATTTTAAAAAGGAAAATAAACAAAAATGTCCTACTACATATCGTTATATACAAGATACCTGTGCCGAAAATGATCTTTAAAAAATTTTTGTCTGTCTGTTCCGGCTAATCTCTGAAATGGCTGGACCGATTTTGACGGGACTTTTTTTGTCAGGTAGCTGATATAATAAGGAGTAACTTAGGGTACATTTATTTTAGAAAAATTCTTTTATTTTAGAAAAATAAAGTAATGTTGCAATGCCCGCACGCAGCTCACGCGCATGCCACCACTAGGCCGTCACGTTGGGCGCCTCCCACCACTTCTCCCACCAACGAATCAATATCACAATTACAAAATATTGTATATAAAGAAAATTTTCATTAAAGCTAATACAAACAACTGATAATAATGGATAATTAAAATTTCACCATAGAACCGAATGAGACGGGACACAAACCGGTTACAAAGGGACGGGAAATATAGTCGACGGCGCGCGGGAAATATAGTTAGTACGCGAAATGTTGTTGCCAAATCAATACTGGACTCAAAAGCTATCTGCACCCGGGCGAAGCCGGGTCCGACAGCTAGTATTAACTAAGCACGCCATGATAATTGCAATGCCGTTGCGATTACTATGGGCACAGTCAGACCGCAGACGTCAAATGAAAAGAGTGAACAGACCTCACGATTTTCTATTTGACAAATTAGAGCAATCTTTAAACCGCAGACTATATCAAAAAAACAATATATCTACCTATAAATACTTTCAAAATAGCAGTTCACAAAATTTTACTCTAAAGTTTCAGACACAAGAGTCGGTAAAAGAATTACTTTATTTCAAATGAAATGTAAATTTTAAACTTTAATTTGGGCTTTGTTTTATTTGAAACTGGTTGCTTCGAGCGTCTCGTGTAAATATTTCTTTTGGATCAATACGGAAGAGCGCTGAGCGAGTCTGTCTACAACTCCCACGGAACATACGTGAAAGAACACCAATGCCCTTTTTCAACAACAATGAAGCTGATGGCGTGTAATTAGGAACAGTTAATACTAAGAAACGTATTTTTTATGGGCACTTCTTTCTTGAATTCCTGGTTATTGTAATGAATGCAGACAATAGAAGTAAAGGAAATGAAGGCTACAGGTAGTTTCTGGATGCAGGCTGCTGTACATCACTGTAGAAATCTTTGGAAAAGGCAACATGTTCAGTAATAGACTCCCTGCGGCTGAACAGGGAGTAATTAAGAGAAGATGTGGGAGAAAGGAAGATACACTAGAAGAAAAAGAAAATATATGCCTGATTTCTATACTTTATGTGTGTGTAACTGGGATATCTGTTATTACTAAACTATTAGACAAAATGTTTTTATTTTGTCAAATGCGCATTATGCGAGTCAGCATGTTTAAATGATATTTGTGTACAAAAAGTGTGTTACCACAGGGAGTGACTAACGTATTAACAAACAATAAACCAGTAATCATTATTACATTAACATGTTACCAGGTCATTAAAAGGTTTCAAACACAACTCCATTAAAAAAAGTTCATTAGCTGCGGCTCACAGCTGCGCTCGGAATCACGTTGGTCTCATTTTTTCTACATGACTAGGTCATGCAAAAACGGTCTGGCAAATATAACCAGACACTTTTCAGTCGTAAAGAGTAGACTTTAGTTGTAGTGACTCATTATCACGAGTATCATTCCGCGTAATTATGGTTGCTGGCTGGGCTCACAAGAACCCTGACACCGTCGTCATTATCCACCCATATGCGCTACAACCTCCCTTCAAGACAAAGAACTGATCCACCATGCAAACAGAAAATCAAAATATCATCAACGATTTTCTTTGTCCCAGCCATCGGGTCCTAAAGAACAAAGATGATTCACCAAAAATATGTTGGGTAGTATTAGAAACGACATTTTCATTGACAGTAATATCGCATTATTAATAATATCGGTTATTTCATACGTAGATATTATAGAATGTTGATATCCATAAGTTATTTCAAATTTTTCTAATTGTAACCTTCGAATACGAAGGAAACGACAAAGACTTTCAGTTGAAACTTTTAAAGCATTTCAATAACAGTGTTTCCTGTTTTCAACTCAAAACATCGCGTGAATATACGACGCATAATTTAAATTACAATTATCATTACTACAATTGTTTCGCTAACAAATAATTGAATGTAATTTGTTAATTACCCTATTAAAATTTTTAAAGGCTCTTCGAATTCTCTATTTTATGGCATGGCAACACACTATTGACGGATTTCGCCTTATGATTTATGATCGAATACAATTATTACAGGCTAGAAAAATTGACTCCTTTACTTTACTTTCTTCCTCTATATACTCTCAAATACTATCATTTTCGTTACTCGTTTTCGTAATTTATTAATTTATTCTAATCAAATACAACCTAACGGTGCCACGAAACGAACAATCCCAGGTCAACCTTCTTTTTCGTTGGCAAGACAGAGGTATACCATTTTGGTCTCTTTAAATGTGAAACATCGACAAAACCGACAAAAACACCGATAAAAACCGACAATGCAAGCGCTACACTAGCTGGACCTGTCCCAGCAAGTACGTACCTGCTTTCGGACCCGTTATTAACAACAAAAGATGAAAAAATATCGTCCGACAGCCAACGAGGTCTTTAGCCTTTGCTGCGTTTGAAAAAAGGCAAAGGCAACAACCCCGTTGAACCATCAGCTGATTAGCATTTCAAAATTACCACTCAAGTACTAATTACAATCTACTTTCTACTTTATACATGTGAATTTCACTGTAATTATACGCATTAATGCAGTCCACACAGTCCCAAGACTATTTCTATGTGAAACAAACAGCACTGCACAGCACATAAAAGTGTTTCATGAACAAATCTAAACATATGTCCGAAGGTACTTACCTTATTTCAACAGCAAACTAAATCGTCAACTCCACTGTAAAACACCTGGGCTATAATATAACACTTCGGTGATAGTTTCTTTTTCTCTTAAAATACATTATTACACTGTTTAAGATAGTCCGGACGCAAAACGCTGCCCAAAATCTGATATTTTATACAATTTTTAATGAACGTAACGCAAGCGAGCGTCTAGTCCGCTCGCTGAGTTCTCGACTGGCTGTCAGCTGGCCGACGAATGCTCTCATTGGTCTATCGATTGAAAATCTCTGATGCACACACTAATTTCATTTGTTTTCTCGGTCACCCCTCGGACCTCTCACTCAAAGTTTAACGACCTTGATAAGATTTCCAATTATTCCCAATATATTTTAGGCTAAATTCAACAAAATAAGCCGTTTTTAATGATTCAATTCAATGTGAAAGTTGTTTTATCTTAATAATGGTCGCGAAATTTCCATATCGAATCATATGGAAAGCAAAGCGATGTGTCAACATGTTTGTATGTGTGAGTGAAGAAGAAAAAACATCATATTGACAATTGTAAACGAGTTTTGATTGGCCAGTGCACAGCTGTTTTTACCAGCGCCATTTTAAAAATAAGTAACCAAATGACCAATAGATAGCAGCACCTTCTCACTAACATCAACAAAAATATATCGTTTATATGCAAAATACTACATTTTTACTTAGTTAAATATTATTATACAACCTATTTTTGGCCTTTCGGTATAATATTACCATTTTACTTGTGGTTTGATTTAAAAAGGATGGTAGTTGATGTTTCGATAAGAGCGCACAGTAGTTTAATTGATCAACTTCTTGTTCGTTGCCATAGCAACCAATTGAATTTTCTGAGATATTACTCTAATAATATAAAAAGGCCAACCAGCTAACCCATCGACCTTTTTGCAAATGTCAAAGGTGTGCTTTTAAATTTAGTTGTGTAATAACTAGTGAATATGAGATAACTAATGAATAGTACTATGAATATAATATAATATAATACTATAATCTGTGGAATATGAGAATGACATTTGTAAAGCTAGGCTAGCACTAAAATAAAATTTTAAATCTAAATTAATGCGAAATATGGAAAGTCTCGAGTTATTAGCTCGAGAAGATGAATTCAAGAAGCTTAACAAGCAATTGGAAAAGAAAACAGAAAGCCTTATGAGGGAAATAGAGCACGTAATGGTAAGATTTTTTGCATCGTTTTTCCGATTGATTTAACAACTAGTATTTGTTCACGAAGTTACAGACTTCAATAGAAGATAAAATAAATGAAATTATAATCATTCCATTCAAATATTTAATACACACAATATATTTTACAGCAAAAACAAGACATATTCTCCGAGTTCACAAACAATGTATATTACAATACAAATAATAAAAAACATTATTGCAATATACAAAACACAGTAAACCAACAACAAAATGTACAAAAACAATGCAAGACATCAAAAAGGAATACAGAACTGGTTGCTAAAAAAATAAACACAGACAAGGAACAAATAACACGACAAGACATTGAAAATGGAACAGGGAATACTAACAGTATTAATTCTAGAAGTAGTGATGCATGCAAACAGCCTGCACCCAAATTGATAGCATGTGATTGTTGTGCCCAGAGCACAAAAACAAATGACATGGAATTTTTGTGTGCATTTGTGGCTGTTAATGTTAAGGATCAAGTATTTCCCCAATCATTTCTAAAAGGTAAAAAACCAAACCTATAACATTAAATGAAAATATTTTATTGAATCTTTAAATGTTATTTAATATAATTTAAATTCAATATCTATTTTTCTCTATCACAAAGTTCACAAGACTGTTCTCTTTTTTAAAAAAAGTTGACAATATTATGATCATCACAGGAATCACAGCTTACTTTAAATCAGAGCAGTAATAAATTTATAATAATTAATTGAATCATAATATTTGTTTGTTTTTAAGTCATTTAGTGTAGCTATGTTAATTAAGGTCACCCAGAATGCTAAATTGCTATACACTGTTCAGTCAAATCACTAAATAGCAATAAAAATGTAAAAATAAGTAAATATGTATTTATGTCTGCCTTTTTGTTACATTTTCTATATTATTTTTCTAATGCCATAGTAGATCTATTTTTAAGAATGAGCACTATTATAATCATGTAGTAATTCAATAGCATAAATAAAAAAAAATGATTTTATTATATTCACATGTATAATGTTCCAGATGGAGTCACAGTTGAGAATATTTGCAAGTTTCTATCCTCAAAGGTAAAACTTATGCAGGAACAAATAGATAAATTACAAAACACTATAGAGAAGAAGGTGAGAGGTTTTAATTGTCTTAATACTTATAAGACCGAACATAGAAGGCAAAATGTGGGGGCCCTTGTAGCACTTCTGCCTACCCCTTCTGGGATTTTATGTGTATAATCTCTATTATATTTCTAATCTTTCTTATATCATTTTAGGCTTCTCAATGTGAAATGCACATGACACAGCTTGCTGAGTTGGAGAGTCAGAAACTCGGTTTGCTAAATTCTACAAACAATATGAGAGCAACCACTGCTGAAACAAGAGCTAAATGTCAAGCATTACAGAATAGACTGGAGGTAACTGATAATTTTGTTTTTTTTTTATGTTTTAACAGCAATGTATATATACTGTATTGTACTGTATACTGTACTGTATCAGCCCATATACGTCCCACTGCAGGGCACGGGCCTACTCTACAATCGAGAAAACGATTGAGAGTGGTTAGGCCATATAGTCCACCACGCTGGCCTAGTGCGGGTTGGCAGACTTACATACCATAGAAATTCTTTCAAAATCGCTGTGGTATGCAGGTTTCCTCACGATGTTTTCCTTCACCGTTTTAGTGCGTGGTGATTGACAATCAATACACACATGACTCCGAAAAGTCAGAAGTGTGCCCTGGGATTCGAACCCGCGACCACCGTGAACATGTTGGCAGTCGCGTCTAGTCCGTTTACCAACAGTACCCCAAGCAGGAACATTTTGAAGTATCGTATAGTAATAGTATCGTGACAACGATTACTATACTATTACTACTCCATATCGGTAGCATGAATCGTTTAACCATACTCTCGTGAACTCGATACTATTACGTTACGATAGTGACAGATAACCTAAGGTAATGAACGAATATTATTGAATGATTCGTGCGGAATTGTCATTCACTACGTGGGTAAATTAATTAATTATTATTATAGAATAACAAAAAAATATAAAACATGCATTAATGTCGCGTAGAAAGGTTATGGAAATAAATTAATAAGCAAATACATATTTATTGCTTTTATTCCGCAATATACAAAAATGACTCCAATTAATTTAGCATTTAGATTTCCGAACGTAGCAATTATTTTTGGTTAGTTGTCACATATTAGCGGTTTTCACCACAGACGACTAAAATACAGACGGCCAACTCCATACAAATTTTTTAACACGTTATGAAAACTCACACATCGAAACCAAACATGCTTTTCTACATACAGGGTATATCAAGACTGCTACCGAAAACGAAGCCGGGTGGTAGTTTAAGCGACTTCAGACACAATGCAACAGAAAAAGTTGCAAAAATAAGCGACAATTTTTTTTTTGAAATTTTTTTCCTATTGCCATATTTTGGTGGTAAATAATTTTTTTCCTAAAATAATAGTGTATACCCTTTAATTTATAAATACTCTAAGATATAAGAGAGTTTAAATAATTATTTTAGCAAAAACTATGGATTTACCACCCAAAAATGACAATATTTAAAAAATCATAAAAAATAATTGTCGAGTTTCTATGCGAAAATTTTAGTTGCATTGTGTTTGTAGCCACTAAAACTACCACCCGGCTTCGTTTTCGGTAGCAGTCTTGAGATACCCGGTATATAATTCATTGAAACTTCATCGGATCTTTCTTTCTTTTCATTGATAATTTTGTCACTGACCAATAGTAATAAAGAATTTTGTTCATCGTATTTGAGCCATCTCTTTCGCACGTTATACGTATATATATTAGATGCGTTTCCCACCAGAGCTGATCTGAAATCGGTACTTTACCGAAATTACCGATTTTGAAATATTTAGGGATGTACGTTATACTTTCAGTAATCCGATTTTTACTACCGGAAATTTACCGGTTTTATATTTGGGTTTCATGCTTTTATGTTCAAATTTATGGATTCAAAATGAAAATAACAAATAAAACCAAGTTATAATTCTAAACCTTTAATCAACAATATATTCTTTGATTTATTTGATGTTATATTTTTATATTAAAACACTTTTATTTAAACATTTTTATCCTAATGAATATTATAACCTCCAATACTTTTTTATACATCTTCAGATTAATTTAAACATTTTCAATTTGTTAATATCTCTTAATTTTAGGACCAATAAAACAATGCCAAATTTAAGAACATGACTACAGAATTGAAATATGCATTGACAAATAAAAGTTTAAATGGAAACATTAATAATTGCAAATTATATTTTACAATACCATGAAACAGCACAAGATTACTTTGTTGGTAAATTTTATCTAAGACACAATTGACATTAAGTAAATAAAAAAGCGATTTGGCTTACTTTTGGAGAAATTGAAAAGCAAAAACAAGACATACATAATTAAAATAAGCTATCAATTAACAAATAATTAGTCAAATCATGGAATGCATTAAATGCATGATAGCTATACTAAAACTTTTTTGATTAATTATTATAATATATTAGGAATAGGCAGAACATATGTTTAAAATAAAGTCATTTTAAAGAATGTTAATGCTATTACTATTATAGTATGCACAATATAGGTCTATAATATAATCTTATAAACAACTGCATTGCACTGAATTTGAAAATATAACCAAAATCTTTAGCAAATGCATTTTTATGAGAATCTTAATTATATCAAGAAGTATAAATATTATATACAGATTATTAATGAACATAATTACTTCTGTTGTGATTTAACCTTCACCAATATTAACATATAAGTCTACAAAAAGTGATCCTGCAGACATAGTAGAGACTTTCTTTGTTCTTCCAACGATGAACGCATTTGCCTGCAAATTGCTTGGACTGGAAATTTCACCCGAGTCTAGCCTAGAAATTATAAAACAATTAATAAAAAAATAAATATTATAAGGGCACAATCTGTTGAAGTTGACTGCTTTCCTGACTTTAGATACATATAACCATAAAAACTGATAATTATAAATTAATATGTTAGGAACTTGGAAATACCTATACCAATAGCTTTAATCTTGCACTGTACTGTGCTGGGTCGACTTATACTTTCCACTGCAGAGCACAAGCTTCCTCTACAGTCGAGAGTACGAATGAGAGGAATAAGGGTACATAATCCATCAACTCTAGACACTAACAAAAAGTTAACCTTATCACATGTTCAGAGATCTAATAAATCTGTATTTTAATGGGTATTTATTTCAACTTATTGTTATTTCTTATATTCCTGTAGCAGATTAAACTAGAAATAGGGTCACAGCGGAATAACATATTATTATATTTACCTTAATTATGTCAGATGAGGTTAGATTTAGGTTTTTCAATAATTTCAATAATTTGGTATTTCTTGCTCCGCCAACATAGCTGTTCACTTATTAAAGTGTTTGTATATTTTGTTTGTGAAGGCTGCACAGATATTTCTATGTTTTTTTCGTTTGTGCACTCGGGAACAAAACACATAACTAAAATTAATAATTATCACGTAAATCACAAGTTTTTAGATACGATTTACACAAACCAAATTATATCACGTTTGTACTGTTAAATATTTACGTTACTGATTACAAAACAGATGAAATAACATGCAATTAAAATAAATTAAGCAAATCCAAACTAAACAGCAATCGACGGTTGTAAAATATGGCGGCAATATGGCGGCGACAGCGCACGCCGGTACACGCACACATTCATAAAAGTGAAAGAGATGGGGCGAAAACGGCATATGAGAAAGCGAGAAAGAAAATTGGGTTACTTTTTAAGCCCGAGTTAAACGGGCCTGGTTTTCACTTTTAATCTAATGCAAATTAATAACTCTCATATTATATAGTTTTAGATAAAGATACGTATATATGTTTTATAAAATCCCTCTACATTTTTACGGAGGAGAGCTTCATGAAAGTATTCTCTATATTTTTGCTCGTTAAGTTCCTCGGAAACTATTTTCACATATTCAATGCTCACATTTCTCTGCCCTAAGAGCTTGCTCGACTATACATTGAAATAAGCTTATGACATAAAATGATTAAGTAGGTACGCAAAACTAAAATCAAAGTTCCATGTAAATATTTTATTTATAAGTTTTTTACAGTTTTAGGTTAGGTATGTTTTTAACTACAATAAATTCCACTTTCTATATCCTCATACTTGTTCACAAGATTCCCAAGTTCGTTTCTCCGATTCCAAACAGTCCACAGTCTAAGAAATAATCTTCATATTTGAGTTAGGTATCACAATAATTGTAACTTCATATCGCAGCATTGAATTTCATATTATTAGCGAAATACGGAGTAGATAATTACACACAATAACACTACGGCATCGGGAGACACTAATCATGACCGTAATTAACATATTTTTCCTTAATTCGATGTGTAAAAATGCAAAAATACACTCCCGATAATGTTCTCACGGTAAAAATGTAGGTGACAAAACAATCGTATTTCTCGATAGTAAATCGGCGATACTATACGTCAAAAATTATTCCTGCTACCACTTTTCATACATTCAACTATCGCTAGACTATACGATTACCATACTATAGTGTCGTAAACGTTTCCCGCTGCCATAATTTAGTTCCAAATACGCTCACAATGGCGCTGTTCAAATTCCCATACAAAATTTTACTATTACGATTACTATACTATAGAGCCAAATGTTCCTGCTTGGGGCACAGGCCACCACGCACTTTACGTATATACAGGGTGGACAAGAAAACGGCGCACCTGCCAATATACATTGTAGTATATGGTGAAGGAATCTTAATTAAGACGGATTTGTATGGCGCTAGCGAATATTAAGAAAGATGCCGAGAAAAAAGAAACTAACGTTACACATGCTACCCCTTAACATGTTAAGCTAAAGTGATTGAACCTTACAACTGAACGGTAGACATTCAACAATAAATAAGCAGAGCTCATTATTTACTTATAAGTCGATTGTGTACATCACGCTCAGGGTACATAAAAAAGATATTAAATTAATACTGCCAACAGTCACATACATGGGTACTAACCCCACACTAAGATACAAATCTTGTGTCGCGGGTATTAGAAAAATAATTAGGGTTCACGGAAATTATTTGTCTCGGGGCGGGAACCGAACCCGCGGTCTCTCATTTCACAGGCGGTTCTTACCAACTGCGCCACGGAGGCCGTCGGTGACTCATATGGGCTGGTTAGTTGTCATTAATGACCACCAAAATAGTTAACTGTCCTTGTAATGTAAACCGTAATGACCTTGATAGGCAAAGCTGGAAGCGCAGGATCCGCCAAAACCCGCACGAAAACACTGTCACAGTTTGGTAGCACAAATCACTTTTTCTTTTACATTTCACATTACACAAGTTACATCAAAAGCTATCAAATTGGGTAATGTTCAAAGCATAGTGAAATTAATAAAATTTACTCAAAATAACTGAAAACGAATTTACAATAATATGCACACGACTAATACATGCACACGCGATCGCAATCCGAATTGAACTAATAAAAAATAAATTATTATTTTGATTCTTGAAAGATAAAGGCCTGTTCACATTAGATACAAAGCTTTCCTATTTGAGTTCATAATAATTCATCTGAACAATTAGTATTACTACTGTATCAGACCATATACGTGCCACTGCAGGGCACGGGGTCTCCAGTGCAGTAAATTAGTAGTTAGTGTTTATTGATTTCACTAATTTTATCTCAAATAAGTCTCATATGCAAATTCTATGCTATAATGGTAGACGACATTTCTCTAGGTATAAGAATTTAGAGGAAATTTTATCACTTTAAAGTAACATTATTTTCAAAATACATTAAAATAATGTTAAATACAATAATAAGCAAAGTAAATAGGCAATTTGTAATTGACTGGATCGGCTGATGACATATTTAAATAACATTATAAGCTCTTGAGCAAGTATCAGTATCAGTCCAATAAGATCTTTTTTTAACGTAACTTTTATATCGGAGTACTTAATCCAATTAAGTTATATCAAGTGTGTAGTGTGAACACACCTCAAGATGTCGGTCTTCTTTTGCAAAATGCTAAAAGTTACCGACAAAGAAATTGCCGCCTTTCGGCACGCACTCACAAACGGCGGCGGCGACCTCAAAGGAAGAATAATCGAGCCGCGTTGGATCCGACAAAGTACACTATGACCGGCGGCTTCCTTTGACTAATAGGGCCGAATTGGGCCATCATTTTAAAAATATTATTTTTTATTAATCAGTGTCATCAGATTATTTTTTCAATGAATCTAAATTATTTAGAAAATTTAAATGTTATGTAGGTATTACCAAAACTTTTCTAATTATAATTAAATTCGCAATCTTACATGATTTAAGCGATGACCAGTGTGATTTCTTGGTATCTTTCAGTTTGGATTTGTGACACTAAGGAAAATAATGACAAACAAAATAGTCAATCCATTCATGATGCAACTGCACCTAAAGTTATTATGTTGTTAATTTATTGACGCTTAAATCTAAGTACGTCCCTGTTTAACTGATTGATTTATTTGAAATGAAACAAAAAATATCCTTTTTTGAAGTTAGAGAAGGATAAATTATACAGCTAAGAGTTCATGACCTTACTCATGTGTAAACAGGTGTTAAAGCGAAGTTTAAGAAAGTTTTGATGCTGTTAAAAATGGTTTTCGTGGTATATTTCGTTAACCGCTCAATTAACGACGAAACGAAAAAATACGTATGTATTTAAATCTTGTTCTTCATCCATTCCAACTGATTTTATGCGAAAAAGTGGTGATTAAACTTAAAACTTTAAACGGTCATAACTTCAAAACGGATAGGTATTTTCCAAATATTATTTTTTTATTACGATATTAATATTATACCCTTGTACCCAACTGAGCAAGTGCGCCATTTATTTGCGCTCCCTGTATACATATAAGCTATATATAAGCTTAAATTATTCGGCAATGAATTCTAATAGAGCAAGAGCCTGTGAACCCCAGACCTTCGTTATTTTATAAAAGTCTGAAAGTTTGTCAGCGGATGCTTCCATCACAGATAAGAACGATGGACCATTACCTGTAGGATTCAGTTTAATAATAAAATATCTTAGTTGTCAAAAAAATATAAAAAAAGCGCATCTCACTCGCACCTGCCCATGTATGTATATAGTGCCTCGCGCTCGCTCCTACAGCTACCCTACATGCTTGCCTGGCAAGGGGTTGGAAGTATCAAAAATGTCTGGCTACTGAGGAATCATGTTTACTTATTACTCAAGTATTATGTATAAAAATCAGCTTTTATACTATAATGTAAGTAAAATTATAATTTCATGAACATTAAGGGTGTCTGACAAGGGGTTGCCAGGATGTTAAGTGTCTGGCAATGAATAATGTGATTTCAGAATATAATTATTCTGAAGATAATACCAAAAAATTGCATCGGTATTTTACACACCTTTAGTACCGTTTACCTGCCAAAGCCAGGGCATCCCAAACTTCATAATGGTCCATCGTTCTTAACTGTGATGGAAGCATGCGCTGACAAACTTTCAGCTTTTATAAAATAACGAAGGTCTGGGGTTCACGGGCTCTTAGACCATAAGTATACTTTTTCAAATTATTTTTTAACATAACAAATAGAAAACTATCTGTCTTCTTTTACTGGTGGTAGGTCTCTCATATGTGAGAGGCCGCCTGAGTAGGTACCACCGTAGTATTATATTCGTATTTCTTCTGACAAACAACAGTGTAAATGCACTGTGGTGTTTCGGTTTATGAATATTGTCGCCAGAGTATGTACTGGACGGATTGAGACTTAAAATCTTATGCCTCAGGATGGTGAGCGTAGTGCAATGCCAAGCATTGCTTTGTAATTTAAGGTGTTCATGAGCAATCATATAGCTTACCAACAGGTGAATGTCATGCTCGTCTCGCAATTCATTGCAATAAAAAAATAACTTGTCTGAATATATTCTAGCAAATGAGTATAAAATAAGTATAAGTAGCTATACTTAGTAGTAATGGCATTACTAAACAATTACAGGAAAAAGACAAGCTATTTAAAGAGAAGAGAAGCGAATCGGACAAATTATCCTCGGAGGTTAAAAGGCTGCGAACAAAAACGGCTGGTTTAGAAGCCAGATGTGCCGCCCAAGAAGAGACTTTAGACACAATGAAACAGCAATTAGAAGCAGCGAGGAAGGCAGAAAAGGTGGTTAATTATAATTTTGATGTCCCATTAGGACAGGAAACAATTTTATTTTGCATGTTTCATTTTTTACATGTTTATTTATCTATACATATTATTAAAAATACAATACATCAATATATGAAAAATAACAGAACCTTTGATAGCTTAAGAACTAAGCCACCAATAGCTAGGTCTCCAAAGTGAGGAACCTCCTCATTATGCGTGCCGTGTCCAGCAACTCCGCCTTTTGGATCTGGCTCTTGACCCAACGACTAATTAAGAGCCTCTGGAGATGTTATTCGAGGCTCTTTGGTATTGTCATGTCGGGAACATATTCCAGTCTTGGCCAACTGATTCGAGATATTAAACTTAAACTAAATTAATATCCATGATTTATATACTACATTTTTGTTCAATTGCCAGGAGTTTCGCGATTCCTCCCGCACCTTATTATCGTCGCACCAGACGATCATCAGTAAGCTGGAAGACCAGGTGAAGAGTCTGCAGACACATATAGAGAGGCAGGCGGCGCTCATCAACAACCTTAAGAAACAGAACGCGATCCTGGCCACAGAGGGCGCTTTGAAGGCCCTGGAGAGAGAGTACTCCAAACTCCTCGAACAGGACTTTTAGGTATTCATATTTTATCTTTATTTCCAAGTATAATAATAATAGATACACTCAACAGTCACTTACATACCCCACACTTAGATCGAGTCTGGTGTCGTAGGTATCACACAAGTATTTGTTTCGGTGCGGGGATCGACCCCGCCTCCTCTCGTTCCACAGACGACGGCTAACCAACTGCGCCACGGAGGCTGTCCAAATTTAAGTTTATTTTTCAACTTAATTTATACCTGGTCTAGTCTTCAGATAGATTGGGAATCCTGAGATTCTGGATTTTAAATAACAACTAGCCTAGTGGCTGGCTGGACTGACTGAATCTTGAGGTCTCGGCTTCGATACCCATATAATTGTCGAATGAATTTGTTGGTTATAAGTTTTTTTTGAATTGACTGGGACTGATGTTTATGCCCAGAGGGGTTACTCTGTGATCTGAAACAACGTTCGGATGTTCGACGTTCGAAGTAAGTTATAAGTTTTCTACTTGTAAAAATTAATACTGTTTTCTATAATAATTGTAATGATCTTCGAAATAAGTTTATTGTTACGACGTACGATAGAGGACTCAAAAACTTGTGGAGTAATTAGGTGCACTCGTACGGTTTTCCGTACGACGTCCGAACAGTCGAACTTCGTTTCGGATCATAAGGTAATCCCCCTGCATATAGAAACTATAATATTGTTATTTCGCAGCCAATGTCTAACCAACTCCGCCACATTTCGAATGTATGCTGGGGGGTTACTCTATGAAATGATACGAACTTCAAATGTTCGGACGCCGCGCCGTACGTGAAACTTCACAAATGTGGTTGGATACTCCACAAAATGTTGCAATCCTTTATCTTAAAATAATAAGTACCTATAATAGAGAAAAGTATTGATTTTTAGAAGTGGAAAACTTACATCTTACTAAGGACCTCGAACATCCGAACATTCAAAGTTCGTATCGTTTCATAGAATAACACCCCAGGGTCGTAATAGTCCTTAAGGCAACTGTAACCACAGTACAAAAAAAATAATCAAGGAAAATACTAGTTCCTTGGTAGATTTAATGGGGTTGCTTTTTTTTCAATTATGCAATTTTCGCTGTCCAGATGGGATCAATGATTCTACCCTTATGTTTTGGGTGTCATACAATATCACTTAAGTACTGAAAGAAACGTAACATCCAAACGCGATTGTGACGATAGGCATTTGCTGTAACAAAATACTGTAATTTTTCCCTCCATTCTTAATAATATGACTCCCTAGACATATTACTTGCGATCGGCAAAATAGTTTCAAATAGGCTTGTAGTTGTTAAATGGTATTTTACCATTTAGTTTGAGTCATGCCTAAAAATATTTGTCACATGAAGTTCCCTGTTACATTTATGTAGGAAGAATTTATAATTTTAGTTATTGTTTGTTTTTCCTTCTATTTTACTGTTATACTTTGTACGCGATACGTTTTCACCTTACTTTTCACGCTTACAAATATTAGTTAACCATCCTCATATTCTAATGAATAGTATATAGTTTGCCTCTCTAAGATCTGCCTGCCTCTTTCACACAGTTATACTACGGTATAATTGCAAAGCTGGGGTCTCAGGAATTTGATATGGCGATAGGCTCATCCCCTTATCACATCATGGAACGGAAAATACATAGCAAAACTTGAGTGTCATGCCTCTGCCTACCCCTCCGGGAAAAAGGCCTGAGTATATGTGTGTATGATATACATATGATAAAATTCAATCATAGTTGATGCAAGACGTAATGGTCACTTGATTAATCTGTTATCACAGTCATAAATACACATTACAAACAAATGAGTCAATTTATAAAGAAATCTCGTTCGTATCTGTACAATACTGGGTATCATCCGTCTTATACGTAATGTTTACAATAGTGTAGGGTAACCATAACAGTGTGAAAATTACTTTTTTATTATACTCGTACATTATACATAGTTAATAATATAGACTATTGATATATATTGCCATTTTTTATTTTATTTAGACAGAAATAAATGTATTAGTGAAATAAAACTATTATTTACGGATTTTATCGCGAATTTAGTTTAATTTAAATGTAATTCAATTGTAACAGTCACAGAGCGGATGACTAATACCTCAGTCCGCCCCGTGACCACGAAAGCTGTAAAGTAATCGAATCGGGTAGATAAAAATCTGTATCTGTATCAGCCCATATACGTCCCACTGCAGGGCACGGGCCTACTCTACAATCGAGAATACGATTGAGAGTGGAATATAAGAAAAAAAACTAAATTCGCGATAAAATCCGTAAATAATAGTTTTATTTCAATGCGTAACATTCGCGTAAATCTAAGAAACCATTATGTATTAGTAAATTAAAATGTAGTCGGGTTATACAACATTTATTTATTTAATGGAACTTTATTATGTTTTATTCTTCCAATATACACTATACATAATTATTATAAATTAATCATATGCATAGTCAGTCTTATTATAAATGATTAAAGCATTTTAATGCAAAAAAGTAATTGAGTATGTACATTTGTTGTTTTTTCCTGGTATTTAGTTCACACAAATAACTAATACATCTCGTATAGTCATGCGTAACATAGAATAATAATTACCCAATACAAATTGTTATTGCACCTCTTTACGGACAACAAATGGGAAAACCCCGATAGATTCATCTAAACCGCAAACGCACTACTGGTGTCGTATTCAGGTTGTTAAAATGGGAGTCTTTTACTATTTATGGATTTTAAAAGTTTGTTTTTTAGAATCAGCCGGCAACAGCTTTTTAATTTTAGCAGGTTTCTCAATTATGTGAGTGGTCGCCTGGGTAGATACCGCCGCAAAGTATATTTCTCCCGCCAAATAGCAGTGTAAATGCATTGTTGTATTTCGGATTGAAGGATATTGTAGCCAGAGTAACTACTGGACATATTGAGACTTGACATCTTATGTCTCAGAGTGGCGAACGCAGTGGAATGCTAAACATTGCTTTGTAATTCAAGGGGTTACATTGTTTGGTTTTGCTACTGTTTATGAGCGGTTGTATCGTTTACCATCAGGCGGACGGCATATTTTTCGCGCCATGCATTGCAATAAAAAAAAAACAGAATAAATAATAGCTAACTTTCTTACTGATTTATCCTAGCTTTCTTGATACAAATTATTATTTATTAGATAGTAAATATACTATGGTTTTCTGAAAAGGATGCGGCAAGGCAGTACGACGGCCAATTTTTTAAAATTAGAAATTTTTCCCCGTGTATTTCTGTTATTATAGAAACCATGCTGCATATTTTGTCACATTTGTGACATTAGGACAGAAGTGGCTCTGACATACCTGATGGTCATTTCATTGCGATTCAGGTAGTGAATACCTACTTGCAACCGGATGTGCAGAATAAAGGTTTTCGACCTTCATAGTGCTTGACAAACAAAAGCTTAACCTCTCATTGTTATGCGAAACGAGTGCCGACACAGAGAAGATAATAATGCATAAAGCACAAAATTTTAATAACAAATAATATAGATGATATTGTGAATCGAAAATTTGAAAAATTGATAACACTTTAACTGTTCCACGAGCATATCCATGTAATTTGTTAATTATCCTAACTCGTTATATTAAATAAAATTGAACTAATGGTCATTACCACCGCATATGACCTCTGAATCTGTCCCCGTACTACAATACTCAAGTGATAACCTAACTAACCTTTGTAAAGACGACGCGGACTCTCGACTCATTCTTCATTCATCCGCCTTGCAAACATGAAGCTAATAGTCTTATTGTCCGTGGTGGTCGCCATCTCGATGGTAAACGCCTACCATATGAGGGTAGGCAACGTGGACTATAGAGTGAAAGTGGCGAAACAAGAGGTGGTGGAATACAACGCCGTACCATTCATTAAACGTATCAAATATTACTTCATCAATTTGCCAGAACCGCAAAAAATTCAGGTGAGTGCTTTTAATGGTGTTTGATTGACGATTCTGCTCACGTATTTTAATTAGATTTTGGTGTACGTAGTCAAAGTACATACAGGGTATATCAAGGCTACCACCGGAAACGAACCGGGTGGAAGTTTTAGTGACAATTTTTGCAAAAATAGCGACGATTTATTTTGTAATTTTTTCTTCTAGCGTCGTTTTTGTGTGTTAAATAAATTGTTTTTTATTTTTCTAAAATATGGTGTACACGCTTTTATTTTTAAATACGCTACGGTACAGTCAGCAACATATTAAGTCGCTGCACACTTCACATTTTTTGATAGCTTTTTATGAATTTAAATTTGTACGTACTACTCTGTAGTCGTAAAGTATAAGCAAGTAAAGTCATCTATGTCGAGAAGTGCCATACGATATTGAAAATAATTATTATTTTGGATGATAGGACACAAAAATACAAACTAGTTTAAAAACATTCCAAATACATCCCCTAATAATATACACAATTTATCTCAATAGAAAACCTAATAGTAATTGTTGATGACCAGTCACACTTTTTTTTATTCATTCATTCATTGTTTTTCAATTAGATTCGTTATGGCCATAACTCTGCGCATCTGATTATACATACATGCATACATAAACTCACGCCTTCTTCCCCGAAGGTAGGCAGAGAAGCCAGGACACCCACATTTCGCCTTGTATGTTCCGTCCCACGATGTGATAGGTGGCGAGCCTATCGCCATATCGGGCACAAATTCCTGAATCTGGGCTGATAATGAATAGAAAAATCTAATATCGCTTTGCCCAACCCGGGATTCAAACCCGAGACCTCAGCTTTGTAACCGTACCTTAGTACAACTACGCCGAGGCAGTCCGCATCTGATTATTTCGCCAGAAATGGTAGAAAGAAATACCTAAGTAAAACAATATAATTGATGCTAATTTTAAATTATTAGGTAAAAAAAATAATCTCAAAAAAACTATCGTGATTATTTAAAGCTTATATTTATTTATAGTAGAGTTCTGTAGAATATATAATAGTATAATCATAAGGGTTATCGTATTGTTGTTTATCGACAATACCATGAAATAGCAAATTCGACCGGATTACAAACTCAATTGAGATAAAATACCGAGAAATATTGTATTATTAATTGTTAACTAATAATTGTAATATTCTGATAGCACGTAGATTCATAGTTACATATATCTATAATATTATGCTGTAAGCTCTTACTTTGTTCCATCACCAAGTTTCAAGTGGTTAGTATTTTTTGTATTGTATTGTATCAGCCCATATACGTCCCACTGCAGGGCACGGGCCTACTATACAATCGAGAATACGATTGAGAGTGGTTAGGCCATATAGTCCACCACGCTGGCCTAGTGCGGGTTGGGTTAGTATTACAGTGGACCATAAGCAAACCATAAGATGCCATCATCTGTGTAATTAAACAGATTGTGAAATCAGTTTTATTCTAGCTGCCTCATTGCACGCATGAGATCCCTATGTACCCGTACATTTTCTCTTTTCCTTTTTTCTCTCAAATGAGACTGCATTTATCATCATCATATTCGGACTAATATAAAATATTTGAGACTCCAAGGATAATGTTTTTTTATCAAATACTTATCACCACGGGGTCGCTTCACCACTGATGCTGGTGTGAAGCTCATAGATAACATATTTGATGCTTGGGAGGATTCTCATGATGCTTTAGGTGTATACTGTGACCTATCCAAAGCATTTGATTGCGTTTATCATGATATTCTTATCAGGAAATTGAGCCACTATGGAATAAATGGACTTGCGCTTGAACTATTTAAATCATATTTAAACAATAGGGTTCAGAGGGTTGATGTCAACGGACAAAAATCACATGGATCTGTTGTTACTATGGGGGTTCCGCAGGGCTCAATTCTTGGACCCTTTCTCTTTTTGATTTATATTAATGACTTGCCTTATTTTATAAGGGATAAATGTGAGGTAGTGTTGTTTGCTGATGATACTTCATTGATATTTAAAATTAAACTACATCAATAAATTTTTGACGAAGTTAACCATTAACTACACTCTCTCAAAAATAATACATTGGTTTGGCGTTAACAATTCACTGTTAAATAGCCAAAAAACTAAATGTTTTCGGTTTATAACACCTAATGTAAAAAAGTGAATGCCAACATTTTTATGAACGGGGATGTGTTGAGCCTTGTGGAGACTACTACGTTTTTGGGAATCACATTGGATCCTAAACTTCAATGGGGTTCCCACATAACAGCGTTAGCTAAAAAGCTGAGTGCTGCAGTTTTTGCAGTGGGCAAGATTCGCCAATTGACTGACATTGATACGGCTCAATTGGTCTATTTTGCTTACTTTCATAGCCTAATGAGTTACGAAATTTTGCTGTGGGGTGGTGCTGCTGATATTAATACCATCTTTGTTATTCAAAAGCGAGCCATAAGATCTATTTATTCACTAGGCTCCAGACAATCTCTGAGAGAAAAAATTAAAGAAATAAATATAATGACAGTACTGGTGGTAGTACTAGTGGTAGGTCTCTCATATGTGAGAGGCCATCTGGGTAGGTACCACCGCAATGTCTATTTCTCCCGTGAAACAACACTGCTTAAATGCGCTGTTGTGTTTCAGATTGAAGGACATTGTAGCCAGAGCAACTACTGGACATATTGGGACTTAACATCTTATGTCTCAGGATGGCGAGCGCAGTGGAATGTTGCTACTGTTTATGAGCCGTCGTATCGCTTACCATCAGGCGAACGGCATGCTCGTCTCGCCATTCACTGCAATAAAAAAAAATGCATCAGAATTTATATTTGCTAATCTAATGTATGTCCACAAGAATATAGAACAATTTCAAAAGGTTAGCGATATTCATGACAGAAATACTAGAAATAGAAATAATCTAGTCAGTCATAAGACCAGGCTCCAGAAAATTAGCAAATCTTTTAAGGGTTACTGTATACATTTCTATAATAAAGTTCCCGCTCACATAAAAGCCTTAACTATAAATAAATTTAAATCTAATATTAAACGACAGTTGTGTAATAAAGCATATTATAAAATTTCAGAATACTTAGAAGATAGTAAGGCGTGGGAATAAAACATAATATAAGTCCCCGAACCGCATGTGTATGTACTCTGTTTAATATAATTGAAATAATTATCCCACTTGTTTCACCATAGTTGTAGGCAATTTGAGTACGTCATGCTCGCTTAAAGGTCTGTGCTTGCGGCGGCGTCGTGTGCCGGGTCACTTCCCTAAAACACGGTTGAGGAGTCCGATGGCTGGCACATGGGTCATACTCGTGAACGGGTGCTGCTTATGTAGACTGGTCTGCTCAATTTGCTTATAATGATAATATTAAAATATGTACTTTGTTTTTTTTTTATTTTATTGCCTTTCATTGCTTTTACGACGACGGCGATACATACATACATACATACGGCGACCACACTTAACCCATTCAATGCGGCAACAAATTTTGCTCCCGTTGCCCAGATGCGGCATACTTCTCAACGTGAACGCCGATCGGCGTGAGCCGCCCCTGACGGACCAAAAATAAAACGCCTATTGGCGTTTTCAGCATTTCGTTATGAATTTCATTTTATTCGTTTCGAATTCATGCGATTTCCCCCAGGGCCGTCTTTAACTGTAATGGGGCCCTGGGCACACAAGAATTTGGGGCCCTTTTGAAAAATAAAGAAAAAAAATAATCTAACATTTATTACTATGATCATTTCATATCGAAGTTATGTATCAATCTTGTCGGTCTTTTTGATCGCTTGCTAAGGCTGTGGAGATTAATTTCTGCCTGTCCAGTCTCCCACCACTGCGTAAGCCCGATAACAGTTTGGCCCACAGTGCAAAGGAGAAGACCGATCTCTTGACTTAATTCTTTACCTCGAACTTGATTTTGGGTGACGGAGGAGCCACACCGCCGAACATCCCGCATTGTGAGAGTCTCCTATCTGACATAAAAATAACTCAGCGTGCTGTCAGACGGGAGCTCAGACTTCTTGACGTCCATAAGTCGAGTGGGCCAGATGGTATACCCGCAGTGGTTCTTAAAACGTGCGCTCCTGAGTTGACACCCGTGCTCACGCGCCTTTACCGTCTTTCCTATAAAGCCAACCGGGTTCCGGCTCTGTGGAAGGTCGCCAATGTACACCCTGTGCCTAAAAAGGGTGACCGATCGGACCCTTCGAGTTACAGGCCGATTGCTGTCACATCCCTACTCTCCAAGGTCTTGGAGCGAGTTATAAACACTCAGCTCTTGAGGTATCTTGAGGATCGCCAGCTGATTAGTGATCGCCAGTACGGTTTCCGTCACGATCGCTCGGCTGGTGATCTTCTTGTGTACCTTACGCACCGTTAGGCGGAGGCTTTGGAGGTGAGGCGATTGCGATCGGCCTTGACAAGCTACCTGCGTATGGAATTCCTGAGGGGCTCTGATAATGGATCGCCAGCTTTTTGGGTGGTCAGAGCATAAAAGTCATAGTGGACGGCTGTTGCTCCGAGACCAAGACCGTCAATGCTGGTGTTCCAAAAGGCTCGGTGCTATCGCCGACACTCTTTATCCTGCATATCAATGACATGTTGTCTATTGATAGCATGCATTGTTATGCAGATGATAGTACGAGTGACGCGCGGTACCTCGGCCAACGGAGCCACTCTCGAGATTCCATTATGGAAAGATGGTTTCAACTTGTGTCTGAAGTCGAGAGCTCTCTGGGGCGGGCCTTCGAATGGAGTGAATTGAACTTAGTTCAATTTAACCCTTCGAAGACACAAGTTTGCTTGTTCACTGCGAAGAAGGACCCGTTTATCATGGCGCCACAATTACTCTTACTCTCCAAGGATCCGAGAGTATTGGGATCCTTGCAGGGGCGTGCACTCCTTGTAGGCAGAAATGCAGTGCTTTACTTGCCATTCACAGATATTTTATTATAACGTTCGTACGTTTTAGATGGCTTTAATTTATAGTAAATAAATGAATAAACAAAATATAATAACTTAAAAACGCCTAATATTTTATAAATAGCACCTATTTGCAATCACGCAAACATTATGTTTGCCACGCGAAAAGCAAGAGGCGCTGCAAAGCAAATTAATGTACCTAATCAACCAAGTCATGCCGCCGCGTCCCGCATTACATTTGTTTGCATGTGTGTAGTAATTTTGGTGTCCGTGCACAGTCGCAAACGCACACACCCATGAATATTGAAAGCCGCGACTCCTGCGGCAGGCCTCGGGAGTTCGGCAGTTGTCGGGAGTAATCGTAAATGTTCGTTGCCTATAATCCGAGTAAAATTAATAGGCTGGAATCTAATAAATCATCTATGCACATTATGCATTTTTGGTCAGTAAGGTTTTATTTGTTTAAATAATAATAATAATAATAATAATAATAACACCCAACAGTCACATACATAGTCCTGACCCCACATTAAGATCGAATCTTGTGTCGTGGGTATCAGGAACTACGAGAGACTTTTCGGTCTCACAAACACCCAGACCCGAGAGAAATATTTGTGGGCCGCACTAACATTTCTCTCGGTGCGGGGATCGAACCCGCGGCCTCTCGTTTCACAGGCGGTGTCTTACCGCCTGCGCCACGGAGGCTGTCAAATAGAAATGTTTTGTGTTTCGCGGGGGCCATTTTGCTTTATTATGAGTTTTTGCATTGTTTACTATTTTATACTAGTATGTTTGTAAAAAAAAAATAGATTTCTTAACGGATTTTTCATTTTAACATTTGAAAGTGTGTACATTTAACAGTTTATTACTAAGTTTCGATATTAATTGTAGTCATTTGCTTTTACTAGTGTGTTTTTTTATTTTTTTAAATGTTATTTGATTGCGAGGTTTGTGTTAAAAATGTATGTTTATCAAATAAATGAATGAGGTGGCCGAAATCTTGCGTTTATTTACATCGGGATAGGTATAGTAATTTCAACTAACCGGAACCTTGAATATGTGAAAATTGAAAGCTGACTAGGTGAGTTTTTTTTTATTTTACTTATTAGAATTTCTTCCGCCGCGACGATCGATCGCTGTTTTGTCTGCGTTGCCGTAGAAGATGGACATGAATAGTAGTACATCTAAGACTTGTTATGTTGGCATGGTTTCCGACTTAGAGATCCGTCGCAAGGCTGTGGCTATGCTAAAAAACTATAAAAGAAAAAGTTTTTGTGACCGAGTACTCCGCCGCATACCCAGTGTCATAATCCTGTGCACGCCGCTGGATCCTTGGCGTCGAAATATCAAGCAAGGTCGAGTTTAGGAGTCATTTGGAGGACAAAGCCAAACTGGCGAGCAAGGAGTTGGGAATTCTGAAGAGAGCCAAGTGGTACTTTACGTCAGGTCATAGATTGACGCTTTACAAATCGCAAATCCGGACCCACGTGGAGTACTGCTCTCACCTCTGGACAGGTGCCCTAAAATACCAGCTTGACCCACTTGACTCCTTGCAGTGACGAGCTTGTCGAATAGTCAATGATCCCGATATCACGGACTAATTGAAACCGTTAGGACTGCGGAGAGACTTCGGATCTCTCTGTGTGTTCTATCGTTTGTTCCATGGGGAGTGCTTGGGCATTGCAAATTTTCTAAAATGAATGTAGCCTAAGCTAATCCTTATACTATTTATTTAATTATATCAGCTACCTGACAATAAAAATCTCGTCAAAATCGGTCAAGTCATTTCAGACATTAGCCGGAACAAACAGACAGACAGAAGGACAAAAAACATTCTAAGGTAATTTTCGTTATAGGTATATAATGATATGTAGTTGAACATTATTTTTTTTAATTTTTACTTTACAGGCACTTCTTTTTTATTTATATGTATAGATGTTACATTCTTTATCTGCTTACGGCATCTCGGGCTGAGGACCCCTTCGGGCCTGTGGCTTTTCAAGCTCGGGGCCCCCTTGGACCGGGGGCCCCCTACCTTGGTGTTATACAAATGTTTTTATGATGCAAACATACTACCTATATAGCATAATTACTATTTCTGTGACAGAGAACACATTTATAGCATTTCACGTTTAGTTTGGAGGGATCTCTTTTAGGATGTATAGTTATACAGGGAGCGCAAATAAATGGCGCACTTGCTCAGTTGGGTACAAGGGCATAATATTAATATCGTAATAAAAAAATAATATTTGGAAAATACCTATCCGTTTTGAAGTTATGACCGTTTAAAGTTTTAAGTTTAATCACCACTTTTTCGCATAAAATCAGTTGGAATGGATGAAGAACAAGATTTAAACACATACGTATTTTTTCGTTTCGTCGTTAATTGAACGGTTAACGAAATATACCACGAAAACCATTTTTAACAGCATAAAAACTTTCTTAAACTTCGCTTTAACCGCTGTTTACACATGGGTAAGGTCATGAACTCTTAGCTGTATAATTTATCCTTCTCTAACTTCAAAAAAGGATATTTTTTGTTTCATTTCAAATAAATCAATCAGTTAAACAGGGACGTACTTAGATTTAAGCGTCAATAAATTAACAACATAATAACTATAGGTGCAGTTGCATCGTGAATGGATTGACTATTTTGTTTGTCATTATTTTCCTTAGTGTCACAAATCCAAACTGAAAGATACCAAGAAATCACACTGGTCATCGCTTAAATCATGTAAGATTGCGAATTTAATTATAATTAGGAAAGTTTTGGTAATACCTACATAACATTTAAATTTTCTAAATAATTTAGATTCATTGAAAAATTAATCGGATGACACTGATTAAGGGGATACCTCGAAAAATTTGGCTTTTTTAAAAGCCTACATATCATAAATTACTAAGATTTGGTAGTCCATTTTCAGATATGTTTTAATTGATGATATAATTAACAATTTTATGAATCAAAATACATGATTACGCCACTTTGCCTTAACAAAAATACAGTCCAAAGTAGCAGCTGTTAAGTTTTTTAAGAACTCAGAACTCCTAACTTACCCCGTGTAGAAACTCAAGATTAATTTGACATAAACATATTTTTAAATATTATTTTTTCGCGAGAAAATATCAAGAAAAAAGTAAATAGTACGATGACAATAAAATAAAATATGGTTTGGCGCTTATGTTGTTTTATTTTGAGAAGCGCATGGGCCATCCTATCCCATTCTTGTACGTTACGGCCATATAAGCTATCTCATTGGGGGCGTTCCCGTCAGACGGCCGCGGGCCTTGGTCGACGATGGATCTGCGCTCGACGTTTCGAAATTCTAGCCCGCCGATTATTTTTTTACGTAATTTCAAATTTACGTAATTCTTATTATTACGTACGGTTACAAAGGTGAGGCCTCGGGTTCGAATCCCGGGTAGGGCAAAGTGATATTGGATTTTTCTATTCATTATCAGCCCAGAGTCAGGAATTTGTGCCCGATATGGCGATAGGCTCGCCACCTATCACATCGTGGGACGGAACATACATGGTGAAATGTGGGTCTTGGCACCTCTGCCTACCCCTTCTGGGAAAAAGGCGTGAGTTTATGTATGTATGTATGTAGATCCACGACATACGAGAAATATGAAAATAAGGGATCCAACGTAATCCCTATGATATGGAAATTGCGATCATTGTCATCGAATTAATTCGGTTAAAATAAATTCATTTCTCGTTGTATTGTTCTTTCAGTATATATTATCATTATTTTTCATCAAAAATATTTTCATCTGATATCACAATATTTCTTGTTGCTAGCTCCTATAATATGAAGGCTACGCGATATTCCCACCAAGGTCGCACCAACTTTTATTATCAATTGAATTTACTTATAACTTTTAATCGGGTTTTGCCCAATAAACATATTAATAGTGAATTAAATAGAAAAACCTTTTTACCATATTATTCCGTTTCACTAAATTCAAAGTCAGAATTGAAAATTATGGTCGCCATTATGAACTTTTTTACTTTTGATTCGATTGATATCTAAATCGATATCTAATGGTTCCTTCATTTGAATGAGTAAGTCAGAATTGATAGTTGAGGCCGCCATTTTGAACTGTTTTGTGTCTGGTCATGAACTGGCCATCATAATATTGTGATATTTTTCAAAACCATCCAGTATAATACCATTAGAAAAATAGTACCTTTCGGGAGCACCTCTATCAATAGACAGATGAAGACACAATCCCATCAAAAACATCCTGTAAAAAAATTCCAAGTCTCGCAGCTCAGGGTTTCTACCTAAAAAAATTGTGAGATGCTACATGCATATACCGATACCAAGTCGATTAATTTATTTAGTCCTTGCGTAAGGGACCTTCTGTATAAAGTTATTACGTAAGCTATTATCATATACATATTAAAAATTCTTTACGTTATAAATAAATGGATCGCCTTGGCCATCGCATGAAACCATAATGTATCGTACAATTCATACATAATGCTGCTGGATGGCTGAATTTTTTTACAGGATGTTTTTGATGGGATCTCACGTCTTTTTTTAGAGTCCTACTTTTTTTTCTTTTCGGTACTTTTTACTTCTAGAATATCACCAACAATTTTTCATAACGTCTTATGGTTTTTTCTTATTTTTGTAGGTGTCAATTTATCACAAATATCACGGATTTGATTATTAGTATTCTTTCTTTCATGGTAATTGATATTTTGGAGCTATTTAGTCTATTTATTTGCAAGTTTTTCTTCGTTATGTCTTTCTAGAGGAATTTTGTAGTTTCATGGGCTGAATACACCCTTTCCCTCTCAATACCCTCTCCTGTTATGCCTTTTATATACTAGGTATCTCAAGACTGCTACTGAAAACAAAGTCGGGTGGTAGTTTTAGTGAGTACAAACACAATGCAACTAAAAATTTCGCAAAGAAATGCGACAATTATGTTTTATGATTTTTTAAATATCGTCATTTCTGGGTGGTAAATCCATAGTTTTTGCTAAAATAATGATTTAAACACTTTTGTACCTTAGATTATTTATAATTAAAACGGTATACACTATTATTTTAGGAAAAAATGTATTTACCACCCAAATATGGTCATAGGAAAAAAAAAACAAACAACTTTTTTTGTTGCATTGTGTCTGAAGTCGCTTAAACTACCACCCGGCTTCGTTTTCGGTAGCAGTCTTGATATACCCTGTATACACATACATAAGTATTTTACATATACATACTTATAAACATTTATATAAGTATACAGGGTATCTCAAGACTGCTACCGAAAACGAAGCCGGGTGGTAGTTTAAGCGACTTCAGACACAATGCAACAGAAAATGTTGGAAAAAAAAGAGACAATTTTTTTTTGTTATTTTCTTTATATGGTCGTATTTGGGTGGTAAATATATTTTTTCGTAAAATTATAGTGTATACCCTTTTATTCATAAAGACTCTAAGGTTTAAAAGAGTTTAAATGATTATTTTAGCAAAAACTATGGATTTACCACCCAAAAATGACGATATTTAAATGATGATAAAAAAAATTGTCGCGTTTCTTAGCAAAATTTTTAGTTGCATTGTGTTTGTAGTCACTAAAACTACCACCCGGCTTCGTTTTCGGTAGCAGTCTTGAGATACCCGGTATATACCACAAATACGGTAATAGGAAAAAAATTTAAAAAAAAAATTGACGCTTTTTTTTTGCAACTTTTTTTGTTGCATTGTGTCTGAAATCGCTTAAACTACCACCCGGCTTAGTTTTCGGTAGCAGTCTTGATATACCCTTTATAGACTAGCGACCCGGCCCAGCTTCGCCCGGGTACAAATAGATTTCTGTACAAAAATATGTACGTATTATTATTATACATATAAACCTTTCTACTCAGGCACGCTACTGCCGCCCTGGCCGGCCAGTACCGCCGCAAGCGCTACGTCCTGCAATTTTAAATCTGTAATATCTTCGAAAATATTCATTTAAATCTCGTGCTGTAAAGGACCATATAGATCTATATTAAACCAACAATGTATTTAAGCTTTTTAATTGGAGAAGGATTAATGCTGTATTTTTCGTAAAAAGTAAATGACAAAAAACTGTTATTGTGGGATATCCATAAGAGATGGACATATACCATCGCGGAGTTTTCTGTAGACCTTTTCAATGTGTACAAATAATTACTACATTATTTTGATAAATCTCGTAGGGTTTAGCCTGCGTTTGCAATGTAAGCGGAAAAAAATTATAATTAACGACATCACATTAGAAACCTCAAATATAACAGTATTTCTCCACTATTTAATGGATGTTATTATACAGGTAAACCTTTCTATTGAATCACTCTATCTACTAAAAAAACCGCATCAAAATCCGTTGCGTTGTTTTAAAGATTTAAGCACACAAGGAGACAGAGAAAGCGACTTTGTTTTATACTATGTAGTGATACCTATCTAGAACTATTATTCCATTATATACGGGTACAATTATTCGTTAACTGCAAATGTAACTTTGTAATCCTATACATTTATATGGGATTACAAAGTTATTGACGCAGTTGGTGTATCTAGAACACTAGGCAGAAATTACGAAATGTTTAAATTTTTCCCTACTTAAGACACTAAACACTAATCTATACATATAAATAAAATTGAAGTGTCTGTTTTAAGAGTGAAAATAAAAAAAAATGTCCTACTACATATCGTTATATACACGATACCTGTGCCAAAAATGATATTTAAAATTTTTTTGTCTGTCTCTCTGTCTGTCTGTTTGTTCCGGCTAATCTCTGAAATGGCTGGACCGATTTTGACGGGACTTTTTTTTTCAGGTAGCTGATATAAGAAGGAGTAACTTAGGCTACATTTATTTTAGAAAAGTTATTTTCTGTCTGTTTGTTCCGGCTAATCTCTGAAATGGCTGGACCGATTTTGACGGGACTTTTTTTGTCAGGTAGCTGATATAATAAGGAGTAACTTAGGCTATATTTATTATAAAAAAGTTCTTTTATTTTAGAAAAATAAAGTGTTTGTTAAATTCCACGCGGACGAAGTCGCGGGCACAGCTAGTTATATTCTAAATTTAAAGGTTCTATGTCTGCTAGAAGTGCCTTAGACTTTTGATGATCGGTCAGTCAGTTAGTGAGTGACAAAATTAAGAAAGTTTGACTAGTTACAATTCTTAAACTAGTGGTTCAAATTGAATGAAATTTTAAACATACCGTGTTTACACAATGCCTGCTTAGTAACTGAAAATTCAGGTTTCTTGCTTCGTTTAACCACAACTAAGTTATGGGGGGTTTAAAATGATCTGAATTGCTTCTAGAAAAGGATGGTACGACTGTGCCACTTTTTAGCTCAACTTGGTGGGGGCATTGCCGTGCCCCCAGATTTAGAATATTTTTTATACGAATCTATTTTATATGTCACTGAAAGTCTATATCTATACTAATATTATAAAGCTGCGGAGTTTGTTTGTTTGTTTGTTTGTTTGAACGCGCTACTCTCGGGAACTACTGATCCGATTTGAATGATTCTTTCAGTTTTGGGTAGTTCATTTACCGAGGAAGGCTATAGGCTATATATCATCACGCTATGACCTATAGGAGGAAAGCAGTAGTGATATTTCTAGCAAATACGAGGATATTTTGTTCGTTTTTCTTGGTCTGATTGGTCGATATTCTAAACTGATAGTCAGAATGAAACATTTTGACCGCCATTTTTAAACGTGTATGCACCCGGGCGGACCCGGGCCCGATCGCTAGTATTACTATAAAATTAATATTTACAATGCTTTTCATATAACAAAAGCAAAATAATTGTAATTGATATCAAATAATTTCGCCGAAAAATTTGTCTAGCGTAAATAAAAGAAACATTGTTAAACAAAAATTATCCCTATTTGGTTGTAAAGAAGGTTCAAACTGGAACGGGCGGGTGTGATCGCCGTCATTCTCGCGCCAAGCGCATAGCAGTAATAATAAGAGCGTGAGCGCCGGTGTGACCGCACAGTTCGAAAATCAATAATAATTATTTTATGTGGAATTTAAACAATAATCTAATGTAATTACTTATCGTTTCCGCTCTGTGTACATACTTCAGGAATACCTAGTCAGTTTAGTTTGGTTGTTATTACAAAATTCAAATTTATTTTTCACTTTTTTGTTAAATTTACAGTTGTATCGTAAGTCAAAAATCACAAAACAGCAGAACTAAGAATGACATTCTTTTATAGGCGAAAGTCAGTGGTCAAATCACAGGTCAAATGAAGTAGAAACAAATAAATCATCGCTAGGCGCAATGCCTTTGGCGGCATTTATCAAAGGGCGCCTAGGCGATTAGCGCTTCACACTAGTAGAGTGAGTGACCGGCAAAACAATTGGTACCTATCTTGTATTTATACAGATATTATTGTAAATGTTTTTGAGGTTTTCGTAAAGTAATAGTTTAAAGTTTGTGTTTTAACACTTAGATTATAATAGATTTTTTTATCAATACAAAAGTATGATAAACAATATATAGGCACATTGTCAGAATCATACGGATTATAAATATACATAGGTCTACATTAATATGTTATTACTAATGTTAATAATACCAGTAGATAATATTTAATCGGGGAATGTGCGCCAGTAGCGCAGTGCCGCGGCGTGATGCGGCAACTTTCGTTAACCACGCCCCAGAATGCTGCGAATATTTTTCGAGGTAGGCTCTTAATAAAAAATAATATTTTTAAAATGATGGCACAATTCGGCCCTATTAGTCAAAGGAAGCCGCCGGTCATAGTGTACTTTGTCGGAACCAACGCGGCTCGATTATTCTTCCTTTGAGGTCGCCGCCGCCGTTTGTGAGTGCGTGCCGAAAGGCGGCAATTTCTTTGTCGGTAACTTTTAGCATTTTGTAAAAGAAGCCCGACATCTTGAGGTGTGTTCACACTACACACTTGTAATAACTTAATTGGATTAAGTACTCCGATATAAAAGTTACGTTAAAAAAAAAGATCTTATTGGACTGATACTGATACTTGCTCAAGAGCTTATAATATTCTTTAAATATGTCATCAGCCGATCCAGTCAATTACAAATTGCCTATTTACTTTGCTTATTATTGTATTTAACATTATTTTAATGTATTTTGAAAATAATGTTACTTTAAAGTGATAACATTTCTTCTAAATTCTTATATGTACCTAGAGAAATGTCGTCTACCATTATAGCATAGAATATGCATATGAGACTTATTTGAGATAAAATTAGTGAAATCAATAAACACTAACTACTAATTTACTGCACTGGAGACCCCGTGCCCTGCAGTGGCACGTATATGGGCTGATACAGTAGTAATACTAATTGTTCAGATGAATAATTATGAACTCAAATAGGAAAGCTTTGTATCTAATGTGAACAGGCCTTTATCTTTCAAGAATCAAAATAATAATTTATTTTTTATTAGTTGAATTCGGATTGCGATCGCGTGTGCATGTATTAGTCGTGTGCATATTATTGTAAATTCGTTTTCAGTTATTTTGAGGTAATTTTATTAATTTAACTATGCTTTGAACATTACCCAATTTGATAGCTTTTGATGTAACTTGTGTTATGTGAAATGTAGAAGAAAAAGTGATTTGTGCTGCCAAACTGTGATAGTGTTTTCGTGCGGGTTTTGGCGGATCCTGCGCTTCCAGCTTTGCCTATCAAGGTCATTACGGTTTACATTACAAGGTCAGTTAACTATTTTGGTGGTCATTAATGACAACTAACCAGCCCATATGAGTCACCGACGGCCTCCGTGGCGCAGTTGGTAAGAACCGCCTGTGAAATGAGAGACCGTGGGTTCGGTTCCCGCCCCAAGACAAATAATTTTCGTGAACCATAATTATTTTTCTAATACCCGCGACACAAGATTTATATCTTAGTGTGGGGTTAGTACCCATGTGTGTGACTGTTGGCAGTATTAATTTAATATCTTTTTTATGTACCCTGAGCGTGATGTACACAATCGCACGACTTATAAGTAAATAATGAGCTCTGCTTATTTATTGTTGAATGTCTACCGTTCAGTTGTAAGGTTCAATCACTTTAGCGTAACATGTTAAGGGGTAGCATGTGTAACGTTAGTTTTTATTTCTCGGCATCTTTCTTAATATTCGCTAGCGCCATACAAATCCGTCTTAATTAAGATTCCTTCACCATATACTATAATGTATATTGGCAGGTGCGCCGTTTTCTTGTCCACCCTGTATTATCACTAATCTACTGACATAGATGATTATTACTTCTTACAATTTTGTAAATATTCGTACATATGTTGTAGAGTCGTGAAACGTGTGAGTAAATGGGTGAGGAAAATTTTCGGTTTGTCTTTCTTTTTACACTGGCTCTTTTTCGGGGGCCCCCTGAGGATGGGGCCCTGGGCACGGGCCCCGTGTGCCCTTAGTGTAAATACGGTACTGATTTCCCCAGTAGTACGCTATATTTTATAATTAAAACTTCAAATTTGGGCAAAATATAAACCAACTCTATATTACGCCGATCGGCGTTGTCAGTATCTGAGTAAGAAAAAATAAAACGCCGATCGTCCTCGCTGGAAATATTTAAATCAAGGGTGAAAGCTTTCTACCTTTCGCAATAGATTTATCACCATACACTATTATTGTTATGTATATATGTATGTATATGTATTATATTGTATTTAAGTGTATCATATCTTGCATTTATTCGTTTTATATTTATATTGCATGTAAGTTTATTGTTAATAATAAGCACCGTCCATAACCATTGGATCTTTCCTTTACCAACCGGTTGTCTGGAAGAGATCGCTTAAAGCGATAAGACCGCCAGTTATATCACCAACGTTATGTTTCTATAACTATTGTTCTTCTTTTTTCTTTTGTTTTTGTGTTTTGTTTATCCTTTGTATATGGTGTTATAATAAAGAGTTATTATTATTATTATCAACCTTTGTAACGAAACCATACCGCGATCTAATTCTACGGTGGCGCCATCTCTTAGGCTGCGGGCACGAAACTAGCGATGGCGGAGCGGGGGCGGGGCGATGCGGCGGCGGAGCGGGGCGATGAAGAGTAGTATTTCGCGTGGGCACGAAACATGACGGTCGATCAGTCGCTTATATACCAAGAGCCCGTGGCCGCCAGACCTTCGTTATTTTATAAAAGCTGAAAGTTTGTCTGCGCATGCCTCTAACAAAGGCATCACACGATCACCTATTATGAAGTTCCGATCGTGGTTGCTTTGAAAGTAATGAGCTTTAATGTTTCTGGCAAGATGAAAGAACCATCAAAAGTGTCTGAATACCAAGGAAATATTTGTTTGTAGTTGCCTTAATAACATATATAAAATTCGGCTTTTATAATATATCTTCGGCAAAATTACATGTTATTAAATATAACGCTATTTTCAAACTTTAACATAATGCAATTTTGTCAGCGTTGTAGTATAAAAGCTGAATTTTATATATGTTGTTAAAATAACTATAAAAAAATATTTCCTTAGTATTCAGATACTTTTGATAGTTCTTTCATCTTGCCAGAAACATTAAAGCTCATAACTTCCAAAGCAACCACGATCGGCACTTCATAATAGCTGATCGTGTGATGCTTATGTCAGAGGCATGCGCCCACAAACTTTCAGCTTTTATAAAATAACGAAGGTCTGGCGGCCACGGGCTCTTGGTCTATTAGTTATGACAAGGAAATATAGATCAAGTCGGCATTGCTGCAGATACTACACATCATATATTTGTTACATTTCTACCTACTGTTTCAGAATAATGTAAAATAAAATATAAAAACAAAATATGATAATGTATGTTTAACAACTTATAAATTTTTAATTATTTCTAAGGCTACAATATTAGATAGATTTTAAAAACAACAGTACCTATAATTGATGTATTCTGCTAGAATATCTGCATCAGTCCATATACGTCCCACTGCAGGGTACGGGCTGTTGGACAGTACGATTGAGAGTGGTTAGGCTATAAGTATAATCCACCACGCTATTAGATTATACTTTTGTTTAAAAAATATGGTTAATTTAAACATATATTTACAATTCCCAATGTATGTAAATAAACGAAAACTTCGATTTTTACCTATTTGTCCGTAACATTAATCTTATTCGTCACACCCGCGCCGCTGTCGCCCTCCTGCCGCCTGTGCAACGCTCGATCGCCCCGCCCCGCTGTCGCGTGTTTCGTGCGCGTCACCTATACTGTCCATGCTTTTGAATGCATCGCCGCCGCTCCGCCGCCGCATCGCCCCGCCACCACTCCGCCATCGCTAATTTCGTGCCCGCAGCCTTAGCGAGCGGCGGTAAACTCCCGTTACACATTTATTTTCAGTTTTTTGTATTAGCGTTATTGAAAAATTTCTTAATATAAAATATTTTGTAAATGTGATACTGATTTGTTGGTGGGAGGCGCCTGACGTGACCGCCCCGTGGTGGCATGTGCGTGAGCTGCGCGTACTGGACAGTACTACTTTATTTTTCTAAAATAAAATATTTTTTCTATAATAAATGTAGCCTAAGTTACTCCTTGTTATATCAGCTACCTGACATAAAAAGTCCCGTCAAAATCGGTCCAGCCATTTCAGAGATTAGCCGGAACAAACAGACAGACAGACAAATTTTTTTTAAATATCATTTTCGGCACAGGTATCGTGTATATAACGATATGTAGTTGGACTTTTTTTTTATTTTCACTTTTAAAACAGACACTTCAATTTTATTTATACCGGGTATCTCAAGACTGCTACCGAAAACGAAGCCGGGTGGTAGTTTTAGTGGCTACAAACACAATGTAATTAAAAATTTCGCCTAGAAACGCGACAGTTTTTTTTTATGATTTTTTAAATATCGTCATTTTTGGGTGGTAAATCCATAGTTTTTGCTAAAATAATAATTTAAACTCTTTTATACCTTAGAGTATTCATAAATAAAAGGGTATATACTATTATTTTAGGAAAAAATGTATTTACCACCCAAATATGGCCATAGGAAAAAAATAACAAAAAAAAAATTGTCGCTTTTTTTGCAACTTTTTCTGTTGCATTGTGTCTGAAGTCGCTTAAACTACCACCCGGCTTCGTTTTCGGTAGCAGTCTTGATATACCCTGTATGTATAGATTATGAATAATTTATGAACTTCTGTATGATCACTGTATTGTAAACTTATTTTGAAAAGAGCAACGCTAGAGTTTCTTGCCCGTTCTTCTCTGGAGAAAACAGCCTTGTGAACTGGGTGGTAGTGGAAAAAAAAGTGACTGAATCTAAATAGTGTATGACATTTTATGGATTCAATAAATATTTTCATTTCATTTCATTTCACTTTTACTGGTGGTAGGTCTTTCATATGTGATGCATGGATGCATGCATGGTCGTCTCGCCATTAAATGATAATTTAAAAAAAGGAAGGCTGGTTCCGACCACAGGACATGGTTACGTGAGATGCTCTTCGGTTGATAAAACCGGCGTCCGTATTAACACTATTGGGCTACTCCATCTCTGTACTGGTAATCCACTATCCCTAGTCGCCTATCAATAGCCACTGCCTTATCACTTGGCCACCACGGTGCAATACGAACGGATATAATAGGCTCAGGTCAGGAAAGTAATAGTCAAAGACCCATAGGCTGAGCAGAACAGAGCGGAGATATTGTGTAAAATTCGCAATATCATACAGATTCAGCATTCCTGTGATGACATAGAAGTCCAATAACTTGTTGATTTTTCCACATCTCCGTTGATCTTCGCTATGTTGGAAACGCAACCTTACACACCAATATTTACTGACTACAAGATGGTTCTATAATACGAAAACAGATATACTTGTAAATTAATATACGACCTTTTTTAATTTCCAGGGTATTCAAGCGCTGGACAACCTGCAGACCAAGTCGTCGATAAACATCACGGCGGGCGGTGTAGGGTACTCGTATGCTAACCTCAGGCTGAAGAGCGAGCGCGGCCGCGGGCTTAGCTATAACATAGCTGTATATGTTAACGATGATTTTGTATAAATTAATTTAGTCTTATTCTGGGTTTTTATTTTCATAATCTTAAGAATACCTATGGAAAGCGAGTAGTTATGCGTAATACATACACACGTACATGTCATCCATGCATGTCAACTTTCCCGATGAGACAGTAGGAATAACACTTTCTAAACATTGCCGCTAAGCCACAAAATCTAAAAATTTAAATTTAAATATAATATTAGTCAATTCTACTGCTTCAGCCCATATAAGTCTAACTGCAGGGCTCGAGCCTCCTCTACAATTGAAAGTATAATTGAGAGGTATTAGGCAATATAATAGTTCAACACGCTGGCCTGATGCGCGTTGGCGAACTTTATAAACAGGTTTCCTTATAATGTTTTCCTTCACCGATATAGTTCGTAATGTCAATACACACATGCCTCCGAAAAATCAGAGCTGTGCCCTGGGATTTGAACCTGCGACCACAATGGATATGTTGGCAATCGCGTCTGGTCCGTTTACCAAAAGGTCACCACGAACACACAATAAATAAAAACATGTATAGAATAGTAAGCCTAATGCATGCTATATATGGGTAATTAACATTAGGTATTGGTAGGTAAAATTGCCTATGAAATTGCCCATGTTACGGTGATTAAAATATACATATATGTTTTCAATCGCCTAGAGCTTAAAATTATACTTTATCTAGATAGTACTATTAATTACAGATCGATTTTTACCTATAGACAATCGTTTGAAGTAGCGACTTCTTAGAAATGCTACCGTAGAGTGTTACAGAGGAAGATTTTCAGAACAGTCAATATTCAAAATGACAATGACAGCTGAGAGAAACAAACGCAAATCGTGTCTTAAACAATTTCGTGATAATTATTATGTTTGTACATTAATTTATAGAAGATAATTTTATGGTAACATGCAAGTTTTGAATTTGTTAATAAATAGCCAATGTTATTTGTCAATTTTTTATGGTAAGTACTTTTAAAGTATTGTTTGCCGACTTCGAGACGATGTCATAGTGGCGCACAAATAACCGTGACCCTGTGTAAATTTGCTTTATGTTATAAAAGGAAAAAGTAAATATAAAGCATGATCGCCCATTTGGTTAAAATGTTAGAGTCGATGTCACATTCAAAATTTGTACATAAGTAAAACTGCAGACTAATGTCCTGCTAGTCCCAGTTCAAACATTCAAGCACTGTTAGCTTAAATCTTTATTATTATACACATTATTTCCTTTCCAGTTTATTATATCTGATGTTACTCGTCAACGGACATACTTTATCTAAAAATATTGACAATTTTTACTCTGATGAGAGAGTGGACAGTTTACATGATTATGATTACACTTCACGGCAAAAGTCAAAATATGACAAATTTCAACACAAGCATAGAAGGTTTAAATCTAGCGTTACTGAAACCACTCGTAAAATAACCGAGAGAGACACTACACGCGATTCCAAGACTAAGGAGACGACAACCAAACCACATCATTTAAAAGTTCATAAATCTACTAGAAAGATTGGAGGATTTTGGAGGAAATATAAATTTAAGGACAATAAAATATTACAAAGGGATAAACGGCTAAAACATCGTTTGGAAAATGGAAAATACACTTATGAAATACCGCTTCTTCGTACTAGAAGTAGAGTTAAAAGACGTTTTACAAAGGCAAGGCAAAAAACTTATAGGATTCCTTCTGAAATAGAGAATGGAGATGTTACTAGAAAAATAAAAAAAAGATTAAACAAGCAGAAAGAACAAAAAGGCCTGAAAAACATTCAAGTAAATGTAACTCCTTATGAAAATAATGGTAATATTGTTAAAGAAATATCACAATTCAAAACTCCAACCAACGATAAGAATTTAAATCAGTTGATAACTACTATAGGAACAAAAGTATCCGAGCTAAAAAAAATATACGGTTTAGACGAAAGAAGCTCCACTGAGCCTATTCATAGGTACTTATACTCGCCAAAACGTACCACAACGCCTGCAACGACTACGGCGGAACTGGATTTTCTAGGCACATCGCAAATAGAAGATTTGTTAAACGATATAAAAGAAAAAGCTATCATTATGATTACTGAACAAAGTCCAGGGATCACAGAACTCATAACAAATACAGTCACGGAAGCTACTTTTGAAGCAGATCCGTTACTAAATCGTTTTGATATTAAGATACCAAATTATTTACTTCATACATTTATTAATTTCAATAGTGACTACGGAAAAAGAGATTCAAATGTTGTGAATTGTACCAAGAAGGCAGGTTGGAACAATGTGAAAATGACTACCTATAAATATAGAAAAGAAAGGTCAATAAGGGAAGAGGCCATGACGGCCGCACAGAGTATAGAAGATAAACTACAAAAGAAATGAAAAATATTTATAAGAAAGTCAAAAATAAAGTCTCTGGTGACTTTCGTAAAGAAGTTGATAAAGTTAAAACTACGCTTAAACCTAAAAAGAAAAAACCAGCTAATTCTGAAGCTCCGGCGAAACCGTCGCAAACATTGAAACCTTCACCACAAACAAATAAAACATCTATCAGCACCACACCAGTATTACAAAATAGAATCGATAGAAAATCTGGTAAACACACAAAAGTGACAAAACAGGAAATAACAACGACATCTGGAGTAGACGACTATGCTCTTCTTACTTTGTATGAGCAAATGTTGGCAAAAACTTGTCAAAATAATGTTATGAATATAGTTACAACCCGAGACAGTTTAATAAGAAACAAAAGAAATAAACAATTGGTTTCTAATAGAAATTTTGAAACGCTATTTGATCAGAAACTTAAAGATGATGTCAAAAAATTATACGAAGACAGAGAAGAAATCCCAGACGATCTTGAATATAATTTTGAACTAAATATTCCTGAAATATCTACATCAGAAACTATGACAGAAAAATATTCCTCAAACGATTCAGGTAATGATTCAGAGGTAAAAAATGATTTTAACGAAGAATTGAATACAGAAATAACTCCAACAGATGAAAACAGCTATGAAAGTCTCACAAGTAAAATATCTTACGAACAATTTGTTAACGGATACAAACACTACTTAAATTTCCAAAAAGAGCTAGCAAATCAAAATTTTTCGAATCTGGTTAGATACCAGGCGCATAGACACCACAGTGTAGATGATATAGGCAAATATATTTTGAACAAGATTCCTCAAATACCATCACGAGATAAAAGATTTATAGAATATGAAGATGATCACGAAGCATCGACAAAGGGCGAGAAGAGTTGGTTCAAAAAACATTTTTACATATTTATAGAGAATGAAACACCTAAGAAATACCACACATCTCAAACGATATCATTAAAATCTCCCACTCCTGACGCATACGACACATTAATAACTAAAATTGAGTTTTTGGAAAGCTCGGAACATGATGACAAACTAAAAATGTCTTCGGAAGCTGACCCCAATGCTGCGGATATCAATTTGGAAAACCTAGGTCAACTCTTGGAAGCACATAAAACGTCTCCTGCCGTTTTATCTATTCAAGGTACACTTATCATAATTTATTATATTCTTATTGTACGTCAATGATGAACACATTCTTAGTGGTATTTACTCGTAGCACAGAATTAGTATTCTGTGCTCGTAGGTATAGTATAACGACGGGCTTTTATATTGTATTATATACTTTTATATTGTCACATAATTGAGCTGATTACTGATATGTTTGTACAATATAACCAGTGGCGTAACAATAGGGTGGCAGAGTGCGCAAAAAGCCACGGGCCCCCGGCCTTAGGGGCCCCGGCCCGGCAGGGCTCTGGTCCGACAGGGTCTCAGGCCCGACAGGGCCCCGGCTCGATAGGGCCTCGAGCTCAAGCCCGACAGAGTATACGCAGAGAATAATATAACATCAATAACGAAATTAATTAATACAAATAAATAATTGGCTACATTTTAAACATAACAAAGATTTCACGATAATATTTGATAATCAGTATTCAGACTCAAAACAATCATAACCAAACACGAACAAAAATAAAATTGAACCATATTAATAGGAGTGGAAAATATAAAATCTCCATATTTTACAGACAGGTGTAATTAAAATAGATGCGATGTGAAACTGTTTGTGATAGAGAGAAGTCACTGTAAGCCCAATGCCCCCTTTTTATGAGATAGTGACAATAAATAAATAAAATAATAAAAGAACATACAAGTCAACAGTCAGTTCAACAGATGCTGCACAGCCTGGCTTCAGCCTTACAGCGAATAGATCATAAAATTATCTTCGACAAAACCAAAGTAATGATCAACCACCACCTTGATCCGACCTGTCGCTGTATGTGGCCACCAGCTGGAAGTTGTTTCCGAATATGCCTACCTGGGACAGCTCCTTTAACAAGATAGAAACTGCTTTGAGAAAGGCGCTACGAGGAGGTTCCAGCATTTGTTAAACTACGTCGAGTCTTCTTGTCACCTTTATCACAAAGCTAGAAAACGAAAATTTTCAACCAGTGCGCCTTACTTGTCATAACCTACGGTGCTGAGACTTGGTCACTCACAGAAGGACTGGACAACCAGCTCAAGGTTGCTCAGCGATCTATAGAGCCTGCTTTGCTCAGTATCTCTTTGAAGGATAAGATCCGTAATGAGCGTATCCGTCCGAAAACCTAAGTATAGACAGCAAACAGGATTAGCAAGCTGAAGTGGCAGTGCGCTGGCCACATCTATCGAAGACCCGATAGCCTATGAGGTTTTACTAAATGCGAAGAAATTTCATGAAATGATTAATGTTCAAAATTCGATGAGAAATATGAAGCCACCATTAAAAAAATCTGTACTGTACTGAATCAGCTCCAGGCCATATAATCCACCACGCTGACCGAGTGCGGACTGGCGGACTGAACGTACCATAGAAATTCTTACAAATCGCTATGGTATGCAGGTTTCCTCACGATGTTTTCCTTCACCGTCATAGTACGTGGTGATTGAATATACGCAATACACATTTACACGCATAATTCCGAAAAATCAAAGGTGTGCTCTGGGATTCGATTCCGATACGACCATGAACATGTTGGCGGCCGCGTCTGGTCCGTTTACAAATACCACCTTACAAAAAGATTCATAAAAACGGAATTAGAATGTGAAGTTTTTTTTTACGTATACAAAGGGCCCCATTTTTTATCTTTGCCACGGGCCCCCGATGGGGTAGTTACGCCACTGAATATAACTGATATGTTTGTACAATATAAATAATATATTTTGTATTTTTTGTTATTTTTGGATGCTGTTTTTACATTTCGGTTCATTCTAAATATACTCATACTTATTTTAAAATTAAAAGGTCATCTTCGCTGAAGTAGTAAACATTCTAAAATTATGCTGACTGAAATAGGGAATATGAATGCCATTTTTTTATTTTTTTTATTGATTCTGTATGTTATTTCATTACCGGAAAAAATATAAGTCTTTGAAAATACCAATCAAAAAAAGTACAAAAAAAATAATCAAAACTGCTATCAGTTCCGAAGCATTTAAACGCCATTTTGGCGCGAACTTGCTGTGACGTCAGAGTACACGATATCAGCAACGTAGTTTTTGGATTAAGTTTCTTTGATAAATTGCTACAGACCTGTATTTCTTCAAAAAATAATCCATTTGTTTTAATAATGTAAAGAACAAAATAAGAAGAAGAAAAACTGGCAGAGAAACCTGGTGGTGGTCGGAAGAAGTTCGCATTGCAATACAAAACAAAAAAATTGCATTTAAGAAATGGCAAAACACCCAGGCGTCTGAAGACAAAGAAGAGTAAAAGAGAGTGAAGAAAGATACCAAGAGAGTCAATGCAATCCAACAAGCATATTCCCAGAGAGATCTTTACGGTAAGTTAAATAGCAAGGAAGGCCAAAAATACGTGTATAAGCTGGCAAAGCAGCGGTGTCGGAGTGCAAAGGATCCTGCGAAATGCAAAACAATTAAGGGCCCCAATGGTGACTTGTTATACAGAGACAAAGACATTATAACAGCTTGGCATGGATATTATAAACACCTACTGAACCCTAGCCAAACTGCTACCCAACTCCCAGAAGTTGAGAAAAATGAGGGTCTCATTCCTCCAATACACCATAGTGAGGTTAAAAAGGCTCTGCAAAAGATGTCTAACAAGAAAGCTATAGGACCTGACGGCATCCCAATAGAAGTTTGGAAATGCTTACGTGACCAGGGAATCATGCTGCTGACTGATTTCTTCAACTGTCTATTAAAATCCAAGAAAATGCCTGACGCTTGGAGACTCAGTACTATAATTCCAATTTACAAGGGAAAAGGTAGCAAGTATGAGTGTAACAGCTATCGCGGAATCAAACTAATAAGCCATACTATGAAGCTTTATGAAAGGATTATTGACAGTCGCCTGAGAAACGAGTGTTCTTTGTCCAAAAATCACTATGGTTTCGTACCTGGCTTATCTACCACCGATCCGATGTTTGCATTAAACATAATTACGGAAGAATATCGCACCAAAAATAAAAAATTGTGCGTCGCATTTCTTGACATGGAAAAGGCATTTGACCGGGTTCCTCGAGACACTATTTGGTGGAGTCTGCGCAAGAAGAGTGTCCCCGAACAGTATGTCAACATTATTGCCGACATGTACAAAGGAGCGAAATCGATGGTACGAACAGTAGTGGGCGAAACAAGGTCTATAGCAGTTACGGAGGGCGTACACCAAGGATCAGTACTGAGTCCTTTTTTGTTCTGCTTGATACTGGACTCACTCACAGAGCAGGCGCAAAACGCAGCAAAGTGGACTTTTATCTACGCCGACGATGTGGCTATTTGCACTGAGAGTCGCTCAGAATTGCAAGAGGCACTTTTGCTCTGGAAACACCAGTTACAGACCGGTGGCCTAGTGTTGAGTGTAGAAAAGACCCAGTTTATGTGCTTCAACAAACCGGAACCAGATGACACCAGTCCTATTCCCATCGATGGACAGCTGGTGAATATATGCGATCAATACAAATACTTGGGTAGCATAATGCATAGTTCTGGGAGTTGGGAGTATAACATTCAACACCGAATAGCCGCAGCGTGGCTAAAATGGCGAGAAGTGACTGGGGTTACATGCGACAAAAAAATGCACGTGAAACTCAAAGGCCTAATATAAGACCTATAAGACCAGTCCTAATGTATGGCAGCGAAACGTGGACTGTAACGCAGAAAAACACCCATGCCATCCAAATTGCCGAAATGAAGATGCTGAGGTGGATGTGTGGCGTGACCAAGCTTGACAAGATCCGCAATGAGTATGTGAGAGGTAGCCTGGGGGTGCGTGATATCGCCGATAAAATGCAGGAGAGTAGACTGCGATGGTATGGCCACGTAAAAAGGCAGCCGCCGGACTACGTAGGTAACTTGGCACTACAGTTAACCATAACCGGCCGAAGGACCAGGGGCAGGCCGAAGACGAGATGGAAGGATGTAGTGCGGAGGGACATGGGAGAATGCCAGGTATCCGAAGACGACATCAGGGACAGAGCGAAGTGGAGAAGAAAAACGAAGAGAGCTGACCCCACCACCATATGGGATAAATAGCTTGGAAGAGAGAGAGAATGTAAAGAACAAAATAACTCAAAAACAAATATATAACAATACACCCAACAAGCTAAAGCTTCATAAGATGTTTACTTTGTCGTCACTTTTCAAGCATTTGGAAAAAATTGAGCGGCAAATTTGAAACGTCATTTTTTAAGTATTTAATTTTACCAATTTAGAGTTCATGAATTTAAACAATATTATTACGGTATATATCTATATCGATAAATATTACAATAAAAATATTTTTACTTATTTTGGAGTCATGCAAATTCCCTATTATATAGGACTCACAGCAACCATATTTCCTGTCTAACTCGTCAATTCTGATTGATAAACTTTTCAATGCCAGCAATAGTTCATGAGATCTTAGTAGTGCCTCTAAAGTATTTTAATGTAATATATTGTAGCCTTATAATATGTTGATGTAGAGGTGATAATGTAACCATCTACCACTATAGGTGTGTATGAGTAAGTTGACTCCGCAGAATTTCTAAAATCTTAAAATACTCATTTATGTATATACGTATAGTTTTCCATACCAGTTATACCTTCACCTTTAATGAAAACTATAATTAACTATGAATACAAGCACAACTATATTCAGTAAGGACTGTGACTCCCTACTCGACATCTTCCTAGTGCGTGGTACACTAAATATTAAGCCCATCCAGTGCCAAGTTAGGTAATCACATGGGCTCACATAAATATTGTTTTATTGTTACAGGCACGGAACAAAACGATTCTGGTAAAAAAATCGCAGACAATTGTCACGCCCACGTTTTGAAATCACGGACACCGCATCATATCATCAATAAAGTATTGGGTAAAGATCGAATGGTTTCTCACAAAATTCACGTTCGATCAAAAACTGGCAACGATTTGGACAAAAGTGGTTTTGAAACAACAGATAGGCCTGAAGATAAAATATTTTTATGTGCAAATGATATAGACAGGATGAAACGTAACGCCAAAAACAGAAAAGTAAAATCAACGACGATTAATAAGAAACTTAATTTGCAAACAAAAAAAAACAGAAAATTTAATAGCTCTACCAAAACAACGAAAAAAGTTAATAATGGAAAACAAGGATGTGTTGATATTGACTTGGTTATGCCACCACCAACTGCATTAGTAAAACTTAAAGGAGCCAAACCTAAAGAGAGCAAACTAAAGAAACTTCTCCACAAATTTCACTTTTCGAGATCTAATGAAAAGAAAGTAAAGCGGGAATATAAAAATTTTGAATACACGAGAAAACAACGTTTGAGTCCATTGCAAATATTGAAAAACATGTTCAAGTCTACACCGAAGGGGAAAATGTTAAAAAATAACTATCATTTATCGGATTATGAAATGATAACTTCACGTATCGATACTTTCAAACCTATAAAATATCAGAAAATTTTAAGTGTGGACGAAATGAGAAAGCAGATTCCAAATATTACTGATATCAATCCAATACCAGAGCTAGTTGCAAATAATGATTATTCTTGGGAAGCTCCTACGACTGAAAAAGGATTTACGGATTTTACAAGAACTGTTGATACAACTTCGAAAAATATACCCGTAATATTACCTTGTGAGTCAAGTGCACAATAGTATTTTAGCTTAGTATTTCAATAGCCTTAGAATGGATTGCTTTTTATTATGTAAAGAGAATGTTTTCAATCCTTAATTGTCCGTGTGTATATTTCGGCTTTGCGATGGTAATTAGGAGATCGAATAAGTAGATAAGCACACGAATTTTCTTTCTTGTGCTGTGCCAAAATACTCCAACACGAAGTGATCTGTTTGTCCTTACTACAGATAGAAGATAGGATGCTAACCATAGAATTACACCCCGCTTAAGTATTCGACCCAAAGTCATTAATCTAGATAAATGACGTAAGTACTTTCATATGTATGTAATCGTCACCACATGGTTTAGGTTACATAATCTTTATTTACGCGTATTGTTTTAATTTAATACCCTAACACAACATAGCATCGCAATCTAATTTAAAAAATCACGTGAAGTGTATATAGTCGCGGCATCTCTTTAGATTCATAACCGTTATTTGATCCTTAACACAATAAGTTATTGATGTTCTTTAGAGTATTTTATGCTACATAAATATAATACATCCCTAATATTATTTTTACAGCTACATTTTTACCACATTTAGTAGAAGGCTGCGTTGGATATCCAATAATTAGAACAACAGAGAAAAAAAACACTCTAAGCATAGATGATTTAATGAGAGCTAATATTGAAACAAAAAAATATTACAAAGCAAACAAACACAATGCTAATTTCCCACAACACATGTCTCTAGAAGATATTAGAAACCAAGTTGAAGATATGATTATTAAAATAACTTCAGAAGATCAGTTTAGGACATCTTCCACTGAAGGTACAACCAAGTTTAAAATGTTGTTAAACAACGAGAAGAATAGTAACACGCATATGCCAATTAATGTTTTAAATTATCCGACAGTAATTTTTCCAAAAATTAAAGCCTGTTCAAAAGCATATTTAAATACAAGACCGAAACCAGAGAGTCACACAGTTTTAGATTTAAGTAGACGTTCAGAAATAATTGACGATAGCACTTTAAAAGCACCTGAGCTTGAATTTAAAATGGAAGAAACCAAACAAACAACTATTTCAATGCCTATTCGTACTATGAATTTGTTCACATCAGGTGGGTCATTAAACGAAGATGAAAACTTGAAGTACAAAAAAATTCCTGACTATTTTAGCGACTTGCTGATGTGGCACAAAGACATATTATATTCGGACAAAGTGCCCACTCCATGGCGAGATATATTAAAAAATTTGAATCGTGAACCCGAATATAATTCTCCCCATTTAGGTGATCTTCAACTAGAACTTATAAAGATCAATGACGCGCTAAACTCATACAATTTTAAATCCAAAGATTTGAATATGAACGCTATTACAGAATTACCAACACCCCTGACGAGCTTCAAAAGCATATCAAGAAATGGGCTTCACGACATGGTCTTGGAAAAAGCACCTACGGGTAATAATTTTCTTATAAAGGAAGAAAAAAAAATAGTGAAACTTGATCCTAGGAAATTTAAAAACGGAAATTTAAAAGCAACGGGCTTTGGTACTGGAATTAGGAAGATTGCTACAAATCTACCAGATAAAAACAACTATAATCTGAATAAAATTCAAGATGCTACAGAAAGTTATTTCGGTACGAATAAATTATAGGTATACCTTAATGCGATAAAGTTTCCGCCCTGTAGGCTTGTTAGATAGCTTAAATGTTCCATTGTAGTATCCCATACCCCGTAAAGGCAATGGTTAGCCCTAAAGAGGTCCTAGGGCATCACTAGACAAACTGGGGTCAATGCACCGTCATTAACTGGGTCACGATAGATGGTCTCGTATTTATCCTGGGCGACCTAAAACAACGACAAATTATAAGAAAATTTAAGTTTCCAGCGCGGGGATACATGGCAGATGGTACTGGCGTGGAAGGCCAGTATCACCAGCAGGTTAATTTTGCCTTCCCTGGGGGAATTAACGGACCGCTTAACAACTTTTCTTGGTTTAGAACAAAAGAAATACCATAACGCTTCAAACTATTGTCAGTGGCTACATAAACTTATAGATGAAAGATTTACAATACTCGCCCAATTCATCAAAAAACATTTATTTCTATTTTTCTAAGTAATGAACTAGACTACAACTCTCTGCCTCGGAAATATCAATCGCGTAATTAACTGAATTATCTAACATTAAAATGTGACTATATGACATTTTTGTATCGTCTATCTTTTTGGTTACAGATAATAGGGATCACAAAGATCAATCAGTTATTCTAGTGGATACGACACTTTTATCATACGACGATGATATCAACTCCGTCTCTACGTTAGCTCCACGGGAATTGTGTGAGTAACAACTACAAGTTTAAGTATTGAAACAATAAGATTATATTCCATTTTTTTTAATATATATATTTTATACCTCTGTCACGACGATGCCCCTAAAAGGAGAACCCTGATTTTAGGCCCAACCCAACAAATCTTGATCTAAACGAATGAAATATGTTTAAAAACAACTTTACTTCATTGTATGTCGTAACCCTATTTATATCAATCCAGTTTGTATGGGAGTTGTGGTTCTCCTTTGTTTGTTTAAACATGTATGCCTTTTTTTATTTTATTTATTAGTTTCTCTCTAACTATGATTTAGCTAAATACATCATATTATAAACATTGTGCATCTTAAATTATAGGAGGATACAGCTTACATAAGCTAGAGTAAACATGATCGTACTAAAGAATGAACAATTGACATTATAATTTTATTTATGTCAAGACAAAGCTTGGTCCCTTTCTTCTATCTCCCCTAATACATGGGATTTATCAGCTTAAGTTTTAGTGGAATTTGGCTTATAAATTTACGACCTATCTTCTGCCTGATATAATTCTCCTCTTTTGATACAAAATATGTAAAATACTTTCAGCTAAATATGAAAAACATCACGGCAATAAGGATAAAAACAGCGCATTGGTATGTTTCTAAACTATATATTCTGCGTTCTAAGAATTAGTTTTATCAATAACTACCTAACATAAAAATACTTTTTCAGTCTCAGAAAGCAAAAAGTAACAAACAACCGGCGCAATATTTTTCTACGCCGTTGCCAATGAAGATGACAGATTTTGAAGAGTTTTTGAAGGCTCACAAAATAGATGTCGAATCCGTTACTTCACCACTCACAGGGGTACCCACTATGAGTTCTTATGGTCCAAGGGAGACCCCGGAACTGAAAACTTTGACAAAAGATATGGTCACTATGAATAATCACCTAAAGCAACAAAAAACTACCAAATCTAAGACCACTCCTAAATCCGTTTCAGTAAAAAAAAGAAAATATTCTTTCAATAAAGATAAATTCGAAGCGGAATCTGATAATCAATTCGACTATTTGAATTTTCTCGAAAGAGGTCTGTTTGGAGAATACAATTCTGAAAGAAAATATAGATTGAGACGGTATACCAACGATTGGAATAATATATTTTTGAATTACAATTCCAATAAAAATTTGAAAGCTGACAAAAATAAGGGAAACGCAATTATGAATGAACCAAAAATAACGCATAACAAACCCATTACAGACAAAATCTCTGATTTAAAAATATCAACAGCATCAGACGATATAACGCCAAATGACTTTGAAATAACCATCATAAACTTTGGGGATCTCAATAAATTGACTGACATTGACCCCGCAACTACAACTGAAAAAGTAATAGAAGTCACCGAATCGAATTTTAAAGATAGAGAAAAAGCACACCTGAGCGTGGAATCAATAGAGAAGGATTCAAAAGATTTTCAATTCCTGCACAAACTTCACAATGATTTTTTTTACGATACGAACAATAAAGAAAACATTGCAGAAATAACTGAAGCAGCAAACACTGATCAAGTAAAAGAGACCACAACTTTCAGTCTTCATCAGACTATGTTGAATAAAATGCCAATAAAAGCTAAAGGTTACCCTAAACGCGTTCGTATTAGCAGTGAAAGTTACAAATACGACATCATTTATCATCAACCAGAAAAGAAACATCATTATCGCGATACTCGTGAGTAGCTTTATATAGATTTTTGTACAAGCTTTTCTTAAAAGGAATACCAGCAAAATTGGATTTGAATTAAATTCTTAATAGTTTAGAATATAGGTAGTTACTATTAGTAGTACTTTTGGAAAATAGGCTATTAAAATTCGCAATGTAGCCTTCTAAATACCAACGTTACTTGATAAATTATCTTTAAGTGTAAACACGTAAAACCTCGTCATGAAACCACCCTAATATGAAATGTCTGCCAGAAAACACTTTACATTAAATTTGTAGCGATTTAATTAATTATCCATGCTATGTTTCAGTATCCATTCCAACATACGTCAATGCGATGGATTTTAACGCACCTGACAGCGTGCTCCCTTCATACAACCGTGAGTAAGTTGCTATTCTTTTAAAAATATAAGGATAATTCTCCATTCCATATCCTCAAAACCGCTATGTCATATATATGTATAAATGTTTCGATTTAACTATTAGATATTTTGTGCTTCAATTTGTCAATCAATCTAAAAATATAAGAGGATGTAACAGTAATAAGTATATGTACCAGTATATTTACTAAATTATATAATTTAATACAGCATAGTTTTTAGCTTCATTGGCGAAGGAGATGTGGCTAGAAGTGACGTCAGCAAGAAAAGATTCGCACGAAAAGGTGAGATCTAATATTCGTTCGTATTTAAAAAAACGGATTAAGTTATAATTCGATATAAAGGGAAAATAGTTATTGAAAAAACATTTTATTTCCATTTTAATTCACTAATTGAAGACGTTGCAACAAACGTAATATAAAACATATGAATAATAGTGTGCTACTCATGCCTCATAATTATAAACTGATGTAGCTGTTCAAAGTACTTGAAAGACGTTTCTTTTAATACCTAACTTTTTCCATATTTTTCTTTATTCATACAGTCAAAACTTCAAACAAAAACACATCTGAAACGATTACGACATTGCCAACGAACACATTCAGTGCAGGATTACAAAAACCCCTGAAGCATCATAGATTAAAGAAGCTGTTGCCAGGTAAAATCATGTATTTAGCGCTATCACCAGCCGAGAGGTAAACAAGTAAAGTAGGTAGCAATTGACAATCATTGTTATTTTACAGTGATACAAAACAAACTCAAGATGTTTTCGAAAACCTTAAGCACGTCGTGTAATTACAAACAGATGCCTACAACTATAATATTAATAACTTCGGACAGTATGATTCCATTATTTTATCTTTAGCCTTAGTCAGATTCAACTTTGACGATGACTGTGACCAAATAAATAGGTTTAACCAAACCATATCTATTGGCTGCTGTATATAATTTGCCTAGAAAATCAACTCCCTCTGCGCAGCTTAAGCCACCCCTTTAACAGTATTTTTGTATGACAGCATTAAGATCACCCATAGAAGTCGTTGATATATGTTTTTTATCGATTAAAATTTTAATTAGATGTTAGCATTTAGCGAAGTTTAATTCGACGCGAATTAAAACACATTTTGTGGACATATGTTTTATTTCAGAAAATGCTAGCCAAGGGTCGGTTACAACTATTGGTAATAAAAAAAGCTCCATTCTTCTACTAAGCGATGTAGCTAACACTGATACAACAACAAAGTATTTTGCTAAGAATATTACCCATGGAACGTTTGAGAAGAAAACTAAAACGGTATGTACGTTTTATAAGTCATCGATCTCATCATCGAAGAATGCGCCCCTATGTATCTTATGCCCAATCCATTTTCAATTGATCACGCTCCTACGACTTCTAGTGATATGGCTATCTTTTATACCTAAGTTATAATCAGCTGATTTTTAACACTGGTACGACATATTGACTGCACTACACCTGATGGTACGCGCAAATGCCGCTCGGACAGATTATCGAATGAGCAATATCCTTCATGAAGCAAAGATAGCAGAGGTCCGACCGAACATAAAAGCATACCCTGGCTTGAAGTATTTTTCAAGCGAATAACTGGGGTTAAGCAATTACCAATTGTCGGTCGGATAACAAATATGCATTTAGTCGAGAAGAGCAAAGCAGGTCGGGCCGTCTCGAGATGGTGGGGGACGGCATTGAGGTTTGTATGGAGTCAGCGGATGTTGGCGATCTCCTTAGTGAACGCGGTGGTGGGATAATGCATCGTTGAAGGATCAGTTTTTTTCTTTATGGGTGGGTTTCTGATTTGGTGAAGAAACATAGAATGAGTAAGGGCACTAAGAAGCCCGAATGGACCTCCCTACCCTCCTGGTATGGGTCGCCGGGACCTCGGTCATCAACCGGCATGAACTGTAACTAATTCTAATATTAATTTGTTGTTACTAGTCTAACCACAAATTTCATTACTATTACAACTTGACAGCCTCCGTAGCGCAGTTGGTTAGACGCCGCCTGTGAAACGAGAGGCCGCGGGTTCGATCCCCGCACCGAGAGAAATATTTGTGCGGCCCACAAATATTTCTTCCGGGTCTGGGTGTTTGTGAGACCGAAAAGTCTCTCGTAGTTCCTGATACCCACGACACAAGACTCGATCTTAGTGTGGGGTCAGGACTATGTATGTGACTGTTGGGTGTATTTATTTATTTACAACTATTAATAGAATACTCATTATTACTCCTTAGTATAATCAAATGTGCAATGTATAAAGAAATAAATTCTTCTTCTCAGGTCAATTCTCCATTGGAAAATTCAACTAATTCTGTGCCCGTTGGTAATAACAAATTGGATGAGCTTAGCGGTTATGTTAAAGAGGTGACGTTTACTATGCATAAGTAAATATATGTTGTCTACTGACCCGGCCCGTCTTCATCGGGGTGCAGATACTTTTTGAGTCCATGTCGTAACATAGTATTATTTTCCGAATCTATTGTTTTTTTCTATGTAAACTCAATTTAACTGTCATTCTCTGTACTGCTTTTCCCGTCCCGTCTTGTTATATTACGCCATATCCCGTCTCAAATCGGTACGGTAGGTACGCAGGTTTCCTCACTATGTTTTCCGTCAGGTAATTTACCTTGGAGTTTAAAAAATCATCTATCTCAGGGAGCTCTACATTTTTCGGTTTAAAAAATAGCCGATGTGTTAACCAAGGGTATCAAATACCTTCATACCCAACTTTAATCGAAATCCGATTATGAACCTAACGTCCAAACAGCTTAGACAAAATATCTAATTATCATTGTTTGGGGTTTTATTACGTTCGTGCAATCCGCTCATAATAGTTTTTCTCATATATTCTTCCATGCGCATGACATCGATCAGTTTAAAATTTATTATATGTGTTGATATAACTGAAACGAAATAGAATAATTTTGAATATATTGTAATATATTTTTACTTATTTTATATTCTCGGATATCTATTCTGTATCAGCCCATATACGTCCCACTGCAGGGCACGGGCCTACTCTACAATCGAGAGTACGATTGAGAGTGGTTAGGCCATATAGTCCACCACGCTGGCCTAGTGCAGGTTGGCGAACTTACATACCATAGAAATTCTTATAAATCGCAATGGTATGCAGGTTTCCTTACGATGTTTTCCTTGACCATTTTTAGTGCGTGCGTAGAGTCAATCACGACTCTCAATACACACTGACTCCGAAAAGTCAGAGGTGTGCCCTGGGATTCGAACCCGCGACCGCCGTGAACATGTTGGCAGCCACGTCTAGTCCATATACCAACAGGCCACCACGCCCACAACAGGCCACCACGCCCACAATCTATTATTAATTGTTTATTTTATTATCCATGAAAGACTTTAAAAATAGTCTATAATATATACAGGGTATATCAAGACTGCTACCGGAAACGAAGCCGGGTGGTAGTTTAAGCGACTTCAGACACAATGCAATAGAAAATATTGCAAAAAAAAGCAACGACTTTTTTTTTCCTATGTTCGTATTTGGGTGGTAAATACATTTTTATTCTAAAATAATAGTGTATACCATTTTATTTATAAAGACTCTAAGGTATGAAAGAGTTTCAATCATTATTTCAGCAAAAACTATTGAATTACCAACCAAAAATGGTGATATTTAAAAGAAAAAAAAAATATTGACATTTTTAGTTTCATTGTGTTTGTAGTCACTAAAACTACCACTCGGCTTCGTTTTCGGTAGCAGTCTTGATATACCCGGCATATAATATATAATTTACTTATCACGTCTCTGTAAAATATATTTAACTTCAGCTCACAGTTGCAGGAATATCCAGAAATCGCGATTAAAGAGGAACTCGGAACTTCTAATTTAACGCACTTAAAAAGTAACAAAGAATATATTAGCAAAAGAGAAATCCAAGGCTTAGAGACCCATACGGCCAAGGACGTCGCTGCTCTTGAAGTAATTGTAGACATGATGAAAAATCCTCTCAATTATGACGAAACCAATCCACCCTTTGGAAACTTTTATGAAAACAGAAATAACAAACTTCTCACCAACGATAAAGTTTATCCGTTTGCTAACTCTATTCAAGTACATATAGCCGTGCCGCTTGAAGTCGAAAACAGTAAGAAACGGTCCCTAGAACCAATTAAAGTAAGGAAGGTTTTTTCAGCTAAACTATGTACTCCTGTGGATATAGAATATCAAGTACATTCATTTGAAGCACGGCCGACTACAGAAAAATCTGTAGATAGCATAGAAGGACTCACACCAGGAGTTTATCTGCTTGTGGACAACGCCTGTTTTCCTCAAGGAGTAGCATTAAAACCGGTTCCCCCAAACTTGCCAGTGATGAATGTACGGCAAGTGAAGTCTACAACAGAAAAAATCACATCTACTATTTCAACAAAAAATCTCGCAAAAGTCACATTAAGTAAGGACTTTATTGCTGCTATAAATAAACAATTGATTCAACTTTATAATCTCACAAACTTGAATAACGAACAACACGACGAAATTAAGAAAGATAGAATTTTTAAAAGAAGTCTGAATTGGGAAGCAGTAAAAAAACTATTCGGACACGATAGAGTATGCCACTGTAAATGCAAAGTTAATAAAACACTATGCAGGGCATGTGCCGCGAGTGATGCAGTGATGTCTGAACTCATTTTTGAATTTGAAAACTTATCTAAGTATATGAAGGATCATTGCACAGAAATACAAACTTATTTTTGGATGAATCCAAGCGGAGGAAAGAGGCTTAAAGATTCTGTACATAAAATAGACCAAAGTTTACGTGATTATTATAAAAGAGTTAAAGGTAAATGTCAAGGACGCACGTGCAAAACTTTCGCTACATACATTGATAAGCGAGCGCTTCATAAATACAACAAGCGAAAAAAACATGCAGGTGACAATTTCATCAATGATTTAGAAGCGTTAGTGAAGGACGTTGGCAAAGTATCGAGAACTGTAACATGCTTTAAGGATAACTTAACAGAGGAATTTAATCAATTAAAATATGTTATAAACGAATGCATATACCAGAAGCCCTATGATAAAAGGTCAAGAGTAAAGTGTAGACCGGGTAAAGACATCAAAAACGTTTATTCACTAGATAATGTGAATGTTAATATAATCTGTAAATCAGAATCAACAATTTCATTTCCTTCGAGCACTACATCTAATGAGGAAAAATCCGTCTGGATGGACTCTGAATACAAAGATAAAAATTCAAAAGGATTCAAACGTCTCTTCTCCTGTTTTCGAAAAAAGAAAAAGGATAAATCGCTCTCTGAATATTGGAAACAAACGACGAAGCAATTCGCCAAAAGAGCCGTCAAAGAAAATCAAATAGAATCGCCTTTAATTTCAGACACTGGAGGGTCATTCTGGCATGACTACATAAAAAAGGCATCTAGTATACCTACTTTTCATAGAGCAAGCAAGCCTAAAATAAAAATGTCTTTGTTTGAAACAAAACGTGACAGTGTTACTAGTACTACTAAACATGAAGATCAGAGTAATATACCATTTACGACATTCATGGCAGACAAACATATTAAACAAGTAATTACCGATGACGCCGCAAACACAGAACCAACGAACAGTTTCAACGAGTTTTTGAAACTGTTCAACATAACTGATGTAAGTGAAGTAAGTAAATCTGGATATAAGGAAATTACTCCGTTTCAAAACACAACAACACATGGCTCCAAAGCAAAGAAAAACAAAATAAAAAAACCGAAATCTAAAATTCATCAAACAATCAAAACTAAAATGCATAAGAATACCAAACAAGTTGACGTGACTAGACCTTTAAATAATACAAAATCACCTAGGAGTACTACAACGTTTTGTACTACCACGCTAGTTATGAAAGTTACTAAATCTATGACAACATTGAAAATGAAATCTAAGCCAACAATAACAACACCGATGACAGTAGAAACAAAAACAAGTTGTAAAAATCAATTATTTAACAAAATAAAAATGATAACTACAGGTTTCTTTCATATTAAAAACAGACCAAAAAATGCAGTGTCAACAGAACGTAGGTATTATTCAAATTATACATCACGGCAGTGTACCACTAAAATGAACTCAGGAAAATTACAAAAGCCTATAACTAATATACATGTTACATCGGAACCTTCTACCGAATTTAATTCGGATATAGTGATAATAGACGACGTTGAAGACACACGAATAAACAAATACAAAGATTTGCTCCTATCTATCATAGATTACGAAAGTAACAAGTTGAACAGGGAATGGATGAAGTTTGCAAACATTAATTTAAACAAAATAGGAACCAACGATCACAAGTAAGCAATATAATTTTTAACACTCAAAATGTGTTATGAGTAAAAACTTATCCGTCTATTTATTTTAAGGACAACAGAAGCATTTAAAAAATCATCTGAAAATAAAGAAATCACGATAAATTATGATGTCCTGCGCAATCTGCAGGATATACTGACATCAGGAACAAATAATATTAGAAACACTAAACCTATCTCGTACCTTTTGGATAAAATATCCAACAAATTTAAAACTAAACTGGATAATAACCAGGAAAGCAAAAAGGTACTATTTATGTACTTTTTTTACGTTGCACGTTGCATTTAATTTTCTAGCATAATAAACATATGCGAAATATACTATAATAGAAATTCCTATACATACGAAATATAATATAATACGACCCATAAATATTACTGTCACACTGTACAATAGAAAGCTATCATGGAGGTCTTTGAAATGTTCAAATCTGTAGGTAAAACATGCTTTGAATAATTATTGCACACACTAGACTAGTAACAGATTGATTTTAAAGACAGGTGCAGAGAAAAAGACCAAAGTTAGTAAACAACCATCAACAGTGAAAACAACGTCGCAAACTGCATCTATAGGCAAAGGTACAAATAAAATTTAATCTTCATAAGCTGCCTTATTTTTTTTTCGAATGTATGTACATATATTATTTGGAAAAATATAGAAACTCTAGAGAGTCTCTTGTAATGGTTATCAAAATTATTGTGGTAGAAAAAATACGCTACAATTGCACTAAACTCAAGAAGGAGTAATAACTAACCCAAATCATTTGTTTCAAGAGGCCGATGATACAACAGCGCCGGCTCGCTTGTGCAATATGGAAGTCACGAGACAGCACATCCTAAAAATACGAACATATATGCCACTGAAAGATTTCGAAAATTATGTCGCTAATGTTACGTGCCAAAAATATGAAAAGGTACCTCAGACAATAATCCTCGGAACAATAAAAACTAGAGACAAAGAAAATAAGAATTTGAGAAAGTGGAGTTGGATACGTGATAGAAGATCTCTACTACAATCTAAAATAAATCGTGTCAATAAAATAAATAGTAGAGTCCGCCAATCTAGTAGTTTAGAATTTGAAGTATTTTATAAAGGAGACCACGGCATTTATAAGCAAACGTCGAGAAGAAAAAGGTCTGTTGATTCTAAAGATTTACTTATTGGACTGCGAGATTTACCTCGTCTCCGTCACGGTGAGGTAGGCGTGTTTTTCATGTATATTTTAGTAATGTTTTCTTATTAATGTTTGTGTCTTATCTTTGACACCAAAATAGGTAATTTTATTTTATTTTATTATATTTGGGAAGCTTACAGCTTTACATGTTAACAATGTCCTAAATATCTAGATGCCAATTAAAAGCTACCACATACAGAATTAAAACATTAAAATTTAGAAATTAACTACATAACTTAAAACACCGAATGAACTTACAACAGCTGTTTAGGCTCATTAGTCAGGATATGACTAATTTAACGAACGCTACTATAAAATAGGTCTATTTGAGAAGTGTGATTGAGTTTATTAAACAAGCGCATAGCTCTTGGCAAATAACTGTTACAACGAAAATTACTGTGGCACCGAGGAACATGTAGTAAATTGCTGGACCTTAGTTTTCTGGTAGGGATGTTGAGCTTGATGTTGCAAAGAAGATCCGGAAAATCTATTTTATTTTGAGCTATCTGAGAAAGTAAACAAATGTCGGCTATATTTCTACGAATATGGAGGGGTAGAAGATGAATCTTATTACATTGCTCATCATAAGGCAAATATGGTAGTTTGAACTTAAAGCCTAAATACCTAACAAAACGTTTGATTGAACGAAATATGAAAACAAACATTATTTCAGAATGAAATACATTCCATAGCTGGAGACACGGTGAAATTCAGCTGTTTAAATCGTTCAAAACATTTCTATAAAAATCCTACCCCAGTTCAGTACTCTTGGAAAACCGAAAGAAGCGGCATGTTAAATTATACAAATGTAGTGGTTCACGATAATTTGATAACCATCAGTAATGTGCAACCGAAGAACGATGGCTGTTATTTTTGTAAGGTACACGTAATATCATTTGGTTATATTAGTTAGGAGACACTAGACACCAAATGTAAAGTGTTATTAGATTTTTATCAATTTATCACTTACCATTATGTTGGCCGTCGGCATTTTCGCTATCTTTAAACAAAAAATTTGCTGACAGGATACACATGTTATAGTCAATTAAATCCGTTTTATTTTTCAGAATGGTTCAACGAAACGAAAGGTTAAATTGATTGTACTTACCCTACCGAACTTCATTTGGACATCGACTTTGTTATTTACAAAAGAAAATGACTGCACCCACAATGTATGTGATTTCTACAAATAAAGTAATTTGAAACTTTATAATCGCCTTGAATATACAGCGGAAATCATATGAAAATCTGTGTTATAGGATCTCAAAAAAATGAAATTATTGGAACCGGAAATATACAAAAAAGTTTTCCAGAGGCAAAGTTCTGTGACCATTACCGATCCCGTATGCTTAGAAGACAGAGTAAGTATATATATATATTTTTTATGAACATGGTAGTTGTTACAATATTTGTGCGAACCGCAAAAATTACAGGCTCACGCCAGAAACAAATTGGGCGCAATTGTGAAAGTAAATTGTCTACGGCCTCCAGTGAACTGCAGTGTCCAATGTCGAAGGGACTTGCAAGCTGCCTTCGCTACAATGTGTGCTGATAACGTTCGAGCAATGGCTTCTATTGCAGGTCAGTACCATAAATTATTACAATACAATACACACAATAATAAGGTAGTTGTAAGTCACTCGAAGCTTTGAATAGAATCCTTCGAACATCGATAAACATCTTTTGGCTCATCATGATAGTAAGTAGGTCCCATTTGGTATTCATCACAGCAAGTAAAAGCAAAGTAAGTAGCGAAACCAAACAACACCTTGAATTACAAAGCATTACACTACGCTCGCCACCCTGAGACCTTAGATGTTAAGTCTCAATATGTCCAGAAGTTTATCTGGCTACATAATCCTTCAATCCGAAACACAACGATGAACAAAGATGAAAGGCACTATTAAATAATTGTGTTTGTTTTCAGTGATGGTACCGGAAAATGGGGCGAATAGTACATGGAAACCTTCGAAACGACACGTAAGATTAACCATGACGCAGACACCAAAAGGTGATTAAACATATTTCGCATTAATTTTATGTTATACATACATATGACAATGCGTCCAGCAAACTACGTACAAAATAACTCTGTTTTTAATTCACAGGTATAATGAAGCCGTATAACATGCTTAAAGAGTTCACTCCTGTAACACGGGATTTGGTGGTCTCCTGTCCAGCTGGATATCGTTTGCTATCGGATCTGAATGTTTGTGGTAAGTTTATGTACATTTTCCGTCCGAATCAATAATATAATAATGTCGCCATCAATATTTTATAAGCACTCGCGACTGTACTCATAATTACTATATTGATGTTTACATACCTTCCTCTTTCGTTTCTGCTTTCAACAATTTCCTTACACTACAGTTCAAAGCACTTCTTACCAGCCACTTCACACTGTCGCTTATTTCTTTCGATTCAGTCGATTTCTCTAGACTATAGGTCCTTTCATCTGCATTTGGTCATCAGTCAGTCTTTCATGATCCATCCTCTCTAACACCTTGTATTACATTACCATAAATAATATTCTTCATTTATTATTTTTTTGCAAACAGCCCCATGTTCTACAAACACGTACGCGCGTGAGGGAGACAACGCGTGTTCGGTATGTCCTCGCGGATTGAGCTCCGGTCCTGGCGCGGACAGATGTCGCCGGACGACTGACAGGTCGCGTAGGTACGATGTACGTACATTCATTCATACTACCCTCATTTAGAGAATAGTTCGTTTTATACTCAGAATCTTATTTTATTTGATGTATGAAAATGCTCGTGTTGTACACAATATACTTCATTTTTTCGTTTTTTTTAGTTCTGTTATAGATTCTAGTTCTTGTTGATAAATTCAAGTTTAGCTTTTACACGTCTAAAATAATTTAAAAGTGATTCATTAGATAAGGAATCAATTACGACGGTCATTAGAAATAAATTCAAAATGGGTATTGAGAAATGTTTTGCACAGTGGTGGATATACCCTCCCTGCGGCTATGGCTTGGCGGCTGTGGTCGCTGTGTGTTGCTGTGGCGTGTGCGTGGCGCTCGCATTGCTAGTCCACGCGACATCACGCAGCTGTGGCGCCACTCATACACACAAAGTTAAACGTAAGCAAACCCCATTATGGCTTCGTTCTCCTGATGTTATTTATTTTTATTATAATATATGTAATTTTAAACATCTACAGCAACAAAACACTCAAGGAAAACTGAGTGCCGTATGAATCCAAGCCCCACTCGATCATCCAGAGTTATATTGGCGAGGTTTTTCAAGCCTTCATTGACATCATCATTGGCTACTGGTAAATATTTATTCTTCTTTTTTAATCTACAAAGCGTGAGCTTTGAAACCTTATTTTTATGATGTCAGAGAACTATTGTTTATTATTGAAAGTAGAAAATTCAAGCGATTCCTTCCTTTTTTCCTGGACGTTGTTTATTCATTTCGACCCTCATGGCTTTGTTTCAGATTCTCAAGAGACGAAATTTGATATGTGGAGAGCGCGGAATTTACCTCCACCTTTGCCTCCAGTGGATTTCGACTCATAAACATCACTGTCGGATGTTTAAACACTGAGAAATTCACTTTAGGGAGCAGTTTAAATTTTCTGTTTTCTGCTATTTAAAATAACTGTTATTCTTCACGTGTCTGATAAACTGTTGTATTCAAGGGCACAGGTGATTTGAAACCTGACTATCTCCTGTGTTTGTTTTCATAGATTATATTTAGACGCATATCTATTAAAGGTAAACTAGAATTTCAATGTATCGCGGTATGATTTTTTACACTTCTATTTTGGCACTTAAACGTCTCAAAATGGATTAATTGTCTACTCGTCACTTTATCCGGCTCGAAGGATCAAAAACGTTAAAATTGTCAGTACCCGCCAGGTCGTGACGTTTTTTTGTATTTAAGTGTATTTGTTAATATTTTTAGATATAGCATGTTAAGTGTGTTGAGTTTATTTCGTAAGTGGTATATTTTGTTTGTTAGTTAGTATACATGTGGTGACACTGAATTATTTTGGCTTAAGTATTCAAATAAAGTTCAGTGACGTTTAATATTATTTTATACTGTTTTTTTTCTTCCCATGCTTTTCATGTAGATTGAAGCAAAATGTAAGAACACTTGGCTACACCTAAATTACACATTAAAATTTCAGTCATGTATTAGGCCCTATTCAGTGCAACGCGGACGGTCCGCGCACGGATTAGTGCTTGCGTTCGTCGCGGATCACATCATCGTTCAGTTCGACGCGGAGCGCCATTGAGAGTGATACAGTGACAACAGTAAGCCTACGCATATAAAATTGAATTTGGTGGTTGCTGCCTATTTATTAAATAGCAGAAATCGTCGCCATGGTATAAGAAGATTTAATGGGCATCTAATCGTTGCGAAAAGGCTTTTTAAAGGAGAATATGTAACTTTATTTTCGGAATTGCAAGAAGACGAAATGAAATTTTTCATGTATTTTAAAATGTCTATCAAGATATTTGAGAAGTAACTTGCGAAACTAGAGTCTTCTATGACGACGATAGTACTTTACGTCCGCGTCGCACGACCGTCCGTCGCGCACAGAACAAGTCTGTACAAGTGCATTACCGTCCGCGCGCGGACGAGCGACGCGGAGTGATTTCGATCCGCGCGCGGACAGCTCTCCGCGGCGCGGCGCGGGCGCTCCGCGTCGCTCTGAACGCGTTGTATAGGATTGATACATTTTACCGTCCGTCGCGGACATCCGCGTAGGTCGTCCGCGTCGCACTAAAGAGGCCTTTAATGAACAGGAGGAATGGCAAAAATATAATATAATTGTTTGGCTATAAGGTCAGTTACTCAAAATAAAACTCTGCGTGGTGTGTCAGGTGGTATATTATATGGAGTGTGTGTTCTTCTTGGTGGTGCCGAGGTCCTTGGCGGCGAGCGAGTGGAGCCGCGGGTTGTGCAGCGCGCCGTACACGTGCTCCAGACTCACCACCGTCCGGGAAGATGACGACCTGAAAATTATAATTTAATCATCATCACCTAGCTCTTACCACGCTATTATTGGACATAAGAGTATCCAATTGCTCGGCATTGAATTCGGTCGTTGCCTTCTCTCTTGCATCACCAACCAACCAGCTTTCTCAAGATTGGACTACGTGGAGTCACAATCTTGCAAATCAATATTTGCAGGTACTTTTAAGAGATTTAATGACTTGCGTAGTGCGACAAGTGCGTGGTGGCCTGTTGGTAAACGGACTAGACGCGGCTACCAACATGTTCACGGTGGTCGCGGGTTCGAATCCCAGGACACACCTCTGACTTTTCGGAGTCATGTGTGTTTTGCTAGTCAATCACCACGCACTAAACGGTGTAGGCAAACATCGTGAGGAAACCTGCATACCATAGCGATTTTTAAGAATTTATATGGTATTTAAGTCCGCCAACCCGCACTAGGCCAGCGTGGTGGACTATATGGCCTAACCACCCTCAATCGTACTGTCGATTGTAGAGGAGGCCCGTGCCCTGCAGTGGGACGTATATGGGCTGACACAGAAGTAATGACTTCACATTAAATACTAAAGAATATTCTGGTGGAAGTAGGCCGTATAAAGAAGTTTTAATGTTTCATATAACAAAACACCCATTACGTTTTTTCCCGAAGGGGTAGGTACAGGGCACCCACGTTTGCGTCCGGTTATCCGTCCCATGATGAGATAAGGGGTGAACCTTTCATCATATCACTTTTAATGTTTCATGTCACGATACAATAACACACATGTGAAAAGAAAGGCGAGATGCCTATAAAAAATACCTTTGTTTTTGCTATCAACTACTGCGATGTCCACTCAAACTTCTGAGTGAATTTAATCAATTATTTATTTACTTATTTATATATTTATTCTTCATTGTACACAAACAAAGATACAAAAGTGTAGATAAACAATCAATCAAAAAAAATATTTTTAAAATAAACAGCATCATACCCCGCCCATATAGCAGGCACGGCGTGTTCGCTGGCGTCGTGCGTGAGCTTGGCGGCCAGCGCGCTGCGCAACACCTCCTCCGCGAAACACTTCATGGCCGACACCAGCACCGCGTGCACCGCGCTGCACACACATCAAAATCACATTCATAAATAACACCCAACAATCACATACGTAGTCCTGACCTCACACTAAGATCGAGTCTTGTGACTATTCGGTCTCACAAACACCCAGACCCGAAAGAAATATTTGTGGGATAAATATTTCTCTTAGTGCGGGGATCGAACCGCGGCCTCTCGTTTCAAAAACGGCGTCTAACCGACTGCGCCACGGAGGCTATCATATTAAACATGGATTACAGAAAACATTACAGAAATTTATCGATTAACCTAATCGATAGACTATCAAACTCACGACTACACTTTCTATTGGATAACATTCAATTCTAGGCAATTCAAATCAAAAAGAAAAATCAACATTCTTGAAGTTTTTCATAATAATTATAAAATACACTACTCCTGCCACTAGACTAATTATTAAGATTTCTTATACTACAAGTTAATGTGCTTACCTATAAAAATATCCGTTGCCAATATCCTCGCATCTCAAATCTACCCCTATATCCGCGCATTTCTTTTCCACATATAGAAACCTGAGTCGATCGTCTTCATCTTCCACTGGTAACACCACCAATCCCTCCTCTCTGGGCTCCTCCTTCTTGACCCTGGGCGGCGACCGGAACCCTACCACGTCTACTTCATCATCAGAATCAGATATATTCAGCAACTCCGACAACTCGTAGTCTTCAGGTCGGAAGACTGATAGAGTCGTAATATCTGACGCGTTTGGGTACATCTGCTTGATCTGGGTCTCGCTTTGGCGTATGTTGACCACTTCGTTCCAAGACGACCAGTCGTTGGTCTCTGTTCTTTGTGATAGACACTCGTTCCGTATGGGATGGTGGCCGTGGAGACGCGAGTAGACGAGGATCTGTTTCGTCCGCCAGACGATGTCCGTTTGTGTGTGATGCTCTGTCAGTATTCGATTTATTAGCTTTGCTCTAGACCACTGTAAGTTTAGAAAACAACAATTAAGACTAAATAACAATAGCGTAGCATTATTTAAGTTTGTATTTTTTAAAGACATTTATTTAAAATTCATTTTAGGTTATTTGTGTCTTTTGCTGATTCCTACATAATAAATATACGCTCTGATAAACACATGTTTCAATTCATTAAAAGCTTTAGTGTCGGAGCATTTTCTTAGTTTTAAATAGACTCCGCGTTTCCGAAACTCTATTATTAAATTATACTAAAGTTCACTCACTTCAATATTTCTTCTTTTGGCGAAGTCCATTTTCCAATATCTTTCGTAACTGTCCACCACGAAAGGAAAATTCTTCAAAAAGTCCGGGTCACGAGCCTGATCGCTGATGAGAGGAATTCTTTTCAGTAGAAAATTAACAGCTGCTCTAATGCACTGAAACCTGTACATCATTGAACATAGGTACTCATATAATGATTTTTCCTTTTTCACTTCAACATTTGCAACACTTTCGCTTTCTCTAAACGGTGTGGCCAAGTAACAGTGATCATTTTCTATATGCGCTAGGTTTGAATGTCTAATCTCATGTTTCACTGCATTTTCACTTTTCAACAAACTCTTCACTTCAGGTTTCAGTAAGGACACACCAGATTTTCTTTTCTTAGTATTTCTCATTCCGTTACCTTTGATTGGACTTATTTTCGCTGTTGTATTATTAATCACTATCTCTTGTACCTTACTGAGATCTAAATTTCTATCCATTTCTAAATAGTATATTTTTCCTGTCGTAGGTTCTATGTACTTGACTATTCTCTTTTTAGGTAGCGCTGGTTGATTTAGAATTTCTTTCGGGACCTCCTCGATGGTGCTATCTTCATAGGTCTGGCTCCACACCGGTTCTTCTTTTACAATACATTCTTCTACACATTTTGAAATGTTTTCATCTAATAAGTTGTCCAGATCGTTCTTTTCTTCTATTTTCTTCTCCGGTTTAATAATCATTTCGTCCACATCTAGTTCCTTGGGTTCTTTGCTAAAGAAATCTAGCCAGTCATCTGCTTGATTGTAGGATTGTCCATCGCAGCTGTCATCGAATGATTCTCTCTCCGGTGGTTCTATTTTTGGTTGTATTACATCCGCGATTGCATGTGTTTCTTCCTGTACCTGTGTGTCTGTCGCTGCGTCTGCCTGTAGAATAGTTTCTGATTCTTCTTTATACTCGTATTTTAACATTTCAGGTGTACTGTAAAGCCAAACGTCGACCAAGGTTTCAGCTCCTGGAATTATACAAAGCACAGCTTAGATATGAAACTGTTTTAGATACGTAAGTTGCAAAACAGTATTTATAAGGGACACCAATTTTACCATTACATTTGATGACCAACATAACTGTAATAAGTCAATTTAAAAAAAGAGGATGCTGATAGCGTCAAGCCAGCTATCTCAACGATACATAATTTGCAGATCCTATTTTTATTAGCGATACTAATAATAATATACAATCAAAATATACAATCATTTAATCTATAATGGTTTCTTAGATTTACGCGAATGTTACACATTGAAATAAAACTATTATTTACGGATTTTATCGCGAATATAGTTTAATTTTTTACATTTTTGACTTCCCGACGTTTCGATTACTTTACAGCTTTCGTGGTCACGGGACAGACTGAGGTATTAAACTTCCGCTCTGTGACTGTTACAATTCAACTACCCTTATTTTACAATTATTAATTTAAAAATTAATTTTAAATATCTAGTCTGTGTTTGCGATCCGATCTACGCAGAAGGAGCTCAAAGTGTCTTGAGGTCTGGCAGTTGGTCTTTTGGGTTCCGATTTAATTAAATGTAGTATTGGATCCCATGCTTCAAGCCATCTTCTCTATTGAAATTTGGATGTTTTTTAATTTCAATAGCCTCGCGAAACATCCTGGGCAGGAAACGGTGTTCTTTAGCGAGGACTTGGGGCTGGTCAAAGCGGAGGTAATGCTTGGAGCCTTCTTCTATATGTTCAGCAACTGCAGACTTCGTTGAGCGTCGAGGTTTGTCCCCGTTGATGAGTCCCCGTTGTCTTGCCTTACATAAAAGGAGTCACAGACAAAATTGGCTATATCCTGAAGCGTGCTTCTATAAAGACCTACTTCAAGCCGCCCAAGAAGATTAGTCAATTTCTACCACCTGTCAAGTGCCATATACCCCTGCAAGAACCGGGCGTATACAAAATAGATTGCGACTGTGGCCTCTCCTACATAGGTCAAACAAAACGAAGCATAGGGACCCGCGTGAAAGTACACATAGCTGACGTCAAACATCGACGCTCAACGAAGTCTGCAGTTACTGAACATATAGAAGGCTCCAAGCATTACCTCCGCTTTTACTAGCCCCAAGTCCTCGCTAAAGAACACCGTTTCCTGCCCAGGATGTTTCGCGAGGCTATTGAAATTAAAAAACCTCCAAATTTCAATAGAGAAGATGGCTTGAAGCATGGGATCCAATACTACATTTAATTAAATCGGAACCCAAAAGACCAACTGCCAGACCTCAAGACACTGTGAGCTCCTTCTGCGTAGATCGGATCGCAAACACAGACTAGATATTTAAAATTAATTTTTAAATTAATAATTGTAAAATAAGGGTAGTTGAATTGTAACAGTCACAGAGCGGACGTCTAATACCTCAGTCCGCCCCGTGACCACGAAAGCTGTAAAGTAATCGAAACGTCGGGAAGTCAAAAATGTAAAAAATTAAACTAAATTCGCGATAAAATCCGTAAATAATAGTTTTATTTCAATCATTTAATCTAGACTAAACAGCACTAACCTAGTGTTTGTACTCCCGTAAGGTCCGTGTCCAGCTTGATAGTGTGGTGCACTAAGGCGGGACGGTTACGTTGCGGTAAGGCAAAGTGTAACTCCACTCGCGCCGGGAACTCGCCCCAGCCGCGCCGTGTTATGTGGAACGGAGGTTTACTAAACAAAATAAATATCCTATTAAATTATGAATTCTTTCATGGATATTTTTAGAGGATATATTTAATGATATTTGAGATGATAATTACGATTGAGAGATAGACCCAGCTGTTGCGCCTTGTTATCCAGTGTAGGTCACAACGCTTAGATTTTTACACACTTTATTTTAATCTCTGTCTCAAAAACTGCAGTACGGCGGGTTATGACATATGGAGCATTGTGCTGGTTAAGAAATAAAGTCGGTTTTACGGGCGAAGATTTTACGTGACAACGTCTTTTTCTCGGTAGAATATTTATTGATATGAATATAATTAAATTGCACAATAGGAACAAGGAATTGAATGAAAATAAGAATTGCACAAATTTTAACTATAGAAATATATTTTGTTTACTAAAACATTGTACATGTAATGACGAATCTAAGCACTCCATATTTTCACTACAGACACAGCTGACGATACTTTAACCACACGTGTGAACTTGTATTGTGACGCTTTCTTGTTTTTCCAACGCCAAGAACGTTCGAGAAAGACAAAGACAGAGACACAAGCATGCGCCGATTCAATGCGCCTAATTCTCTAGTGCTGCGCGCGCACCGTTACGTTACCGGGCGTTACACTTTTTCATAAGTGACTCCCAGCCGCAACCTCATTTAAGACGTTGTCACGTCAATAAGCTGATCAAATACATGTCGTTGAAATTTGGATGCTCAGATGGTCCGCAGGCATGACATTGCCATAAAAACAATAACAGAAATGATCACCGAGGCGCGCCTGCGTTCGTACGGTCATGTTATGGAAAGGCCTGATCACCATATGACAAAAAAGTGCAGAACCTTGATCCAGGACCAAGAACCCGCGGCAGACCTCTGTTGATATGGATGTCAGCGATCACTAAAGATTTCGCAAGCGAAAGTATCGACGCAACGATGACCCAGAACCGTGATCTTTGGCGAGCCGACACATGGGAAAATGGCCGGATGATGATGATGATTCTACGTAAGTAAGTGCACATTATATTTGTGATTAAAGAGCGTAACACTCTGTATCTACCTAGGCTATCTGATAAAGTATCCAAATGAATCATTTACATGCATTTAAATGTAAGAGTGATGATGGTGAACGCCAATGGTGACAAATTTGGTGGCCAGTTTGACGGCCTACGTGGCGCAGTTGGTTAGACGCCAGCTGTGAAACGAGTGTCCGCGGGTTCGATCCCCGCACAGGTACATATATTTGTATGAACCACTCTTAGTGGGGTCAGGACTATACAGGGTATCTCAAGACTGCTACCGAAAACGAAGCCGGGTGGTAGTTAAAGCGACTTCAGACACAATGCAACAGAAAAAGTTGCAAAAAAAAGCGACAATTTTTTTTTTGTTATTTTTTCCTATGACCATATTTGGGTGGTAAATATTTTTTTTCCTAAAATAACAGTGTATATCCTTTTATTTATAAATAATCTAAGATATAAAAGTGTTCAAATTATTATTTTAGCAAAAACTATGGATTTAACACCCAAAAATGACGATATATAAAAAATCATAAAAAATCATTGTCGCGTTTCTTTGCGAAATTTTTTGTTGCATTGTGTTTGTAGTCACTAAAACTACCACCCGGCTTCGTTTTCGGTAGCAGTCTTGAGATACCCGGTATATGTGCCTTATTTTTATTTTATTGCAATGAATGGCGAGACGAGCAAGCCGTTCGCCTGATGTTAAGCGATACGACCGCTCATAAACAGTAGCAACATTCCACTGCGCTCGTCATCCTGAGACATAAGATGTTAAGTCTTCATAAGTCCAGTAGTTACTTTGGCTACAATGTCCTTCAATCCGAAGCACAACAGTGTATTTACGCAGTGTTGTTTCACGGGTGAAATATACATGGCGGTGGTACGAGGGCCTCTCACATATATTTTTTTTAATTAACCTATTTTATCCCACTGCTGGGCAACGGTCTCCCCCATGTCTCTCTACAATTCACGCCCTAAGAAAAGTTCAGGCCACATGGGCTCGAAAGCATTCAGGTCGTCTATCCAGCGTTTTTTTTTTTCTCACATATAACCAGTAAAAAAAATGGTGATAATAGTGATAGTGTATACTGACTGCAGATGCACGGTGTGGTGCGGCGCGTACGAGTGGTGCAGGCGCACCGTGACGGCGGTCACGAGCGGCGCCAGGTCGGGCGCGCGCGGCGGCCCGCGCACGTACAGCAGCCACTTGTGCGTCGAGCGGTCCGCGGCGGACGCGGCCGGCGCGTACTTGGACGTGTTGCCTGCGGACATACATTACACTTTGTTCAGTTACTCTGGCTACAATGTCTGGCACACCGAAATACAACAGTGCATTAACACTGTTGTTTGGCGGGAAAAATAGACATTCCGGTGATACCTATCCAGGCCGCCTCTGCTCTCTCTCACCAATAAATAAATAATAAACAATAAGGCTGACTTGCAAAAACTAACTTTTCCAATACTTTTGCCTTTGGTAATGTCATCGCCATACATTTTAGACGTATTTGAATTTGCTAATGTTTGGTATTGACATTTTCAAGGTTAAAGGTATTTGGAGTTAGTTTATGTAACTGAGCCTATTTGTAAGAGCGACGCTAGCTTGTGTTATAACTTATAAGTACTTCAACGTCCACCGACCGCCGGCCCGCATATGTCATACTTTTAAAATACAGGATATATTAAGACTAAAAGAAGCCGGGTGCTAGTTTTAGCGAACAGACATAAAGCAAATAAAAATTACGCAAATAAACACAACAATTCTTTCTTTGTGATGTTTTGAATATTTATCACCCGTTTTTGGGCAGTAAATCGATGGTTTTTATAAATCAATTATTTTAACCCATGCGTTCCATAGCTTATTCAAAACTAAAAGGGAGAACATTATTATACCTACTAATCACCATTTTAGCTTTTATGATAGAGCTGCTAAACGTAAGTATTGCTTAATAAATTAACAAGAGAATTATAAAAACAATCACCTATAACAATTCTATATCGATGCTTCATCTGATTCCTGGTGCTCTCGTCCAGCGTAACCACATTGGTAATTTTTGGGTCCAAATGCCGTGGAATCTTCTTTGGCTGGCTACTGGAGGCCTTGGGCTCGACCTCAGCTTTCTTGTCTGGCCTGAGCGTCTTTGTCGCGTCTGCTGGTATTGTGTAGTTACGTTTCTGCAGCATGGCCTACAGAAAAAATATAAATTATTGTTCATCATTGATGTATTGAAGATAAATATTTAGATTATGATAAACATACCGGCAAACTGGTTTCTTTCCATACAAACAATAAAGAAAATGATGTTGACAGAAGAAGAAATATAACTTGGAAAAAATACTGGGCACAAAAAGAAATCTTAAAAGGGGACTATGACCTAAAAACAAAAAAAACTAGTAATGGACTCATGCATACTCCCATCTTTAACTTATGCAAGCCAGACGTGGGTATATACAGAAAGAATAAAGAACAAAATAATATCTTGCCAACATGCAATGGAAAGAAGCATCTTAAAACTAAGAAGAATACAGAAAACAAGGAACACAGAAATTCGAAAGAAAACAAAAATAATAGATGCCCTCGAATATAGCCTACGCCAAAAATGGAGATGGGCAGGACATATAGCAAGATTCCAAGACAACAGGTGGACCTACCTAGTGACAAAGTGGACAGGCCCAACAGGCAAAAGACGCGTGGGGAGACAAAAGAAGAGATGGATAGACGATATTGTAGAAGTAGCAGGAAAAAATTGGATGACTAAAGCTACTAACAAAGACAAATGGAAAAAGATAGAGGAGGCTTTTACCCAAACGGGGACCACACATCAGAGAACAGAAAATAACTAAATACTAAATAGATTTGAATATAAATATGTATATATTAGTGTCACATGTGTAGCAAATTAAAGCTAAATAAATAAATAAATAAAATAAACCTACCGGCTAACTAAATAGGCATAGGTAGACCAAAGGCTCATCATTGGAAATAACGTGGCTTATTCATTGGTAGCCATGTAACTACTATTCCAAATTGTAGCTTTTAATAATTATGATTTCATTGAATGTCTGTCGTGTTACTTAAACTGCAAATACAGTACGCCATAAAAAAAATATCTTATCAACCTTTGTTTTAAGGGCTGATAAATAGTTTATAAAATCCAGTATTTTCCTACCAAAAATACGAACTCACAGAGTAATCCTTCCTGACTTTGTTCCTGGGCGCCCTAGTTCTAAATATTTCGGCCAGATCAACAGTCTTCTTGCCCAAGAGTTTCCGCACTGAGGGGTGGATATCGCGTTGTCCTTCCCGCAGCAGAGTTGAGATCTGAACATACAAAACAATATATATTCAAGTGACATACAGGAATAACTTTAGATATTAAAAGGTTCATAGTTAAAATTAACTGAAAGTTACTGCAAGGCAGGTGCATTACCAGGCGGTAAAAAATTAAAATGCAATCCAATTAGAGTATCAACTGCTATCAAATTGTCATGTCCACTTGGTTGAACCAGCATGCTTGAAACCAGATAGGCAAAGGTTGAAATTCAAACACGACATACTGGCGTGATTCAGTACGACGGGTTTTCAACCAGTATCGTGCAATTATCTAAGTAAACTACATCACCGGTATAAAATACTCACAGAAGTTTTAGTCAAAATAACACATGCATGTCAACTTCATCAAGGTCAACATCATGAAACTCATATCTGCCACTATGTCATGTTGTTCCTATAAGATGTACATGCATACATATTATTTTTTTTGCCAGAAGGGATAGAAAGAGGTGCAACTAGCACACCCACACATTGCTTTGCTTTGTCCGTCCCACAATGTGATAGAGGGCGAGCCTGTCGCCATATCGGGCACAAATTCCTGACTCCAGGATGATAATAAATAGAAAAATCTCATATCACTGCCCGTCCCGGGATCCCAGAATTCAAGTTTGCAATTATACTAAAATACAACTTCATCATTGAGGCAGTCCTATAAAGATATTTGGATATAAATAATGTCATTATACATACCTCGGCCTTAGCCCTAGGATCTCTTTGAGCAGCTATCTCATCATGTATTTGTCCGTTAGTCATCTGCAATTTGATATCATTGTAGTAGCTGCTTACTATGGCGTAGCGTAACCGGTGTAGTAGTCGTCTGGATGCAGTCATTCTAAAACCATATCAAATCTCAATTGCTAAAATATTTAAGTAAATAAATATGCATGTCCCTTAAATAGATCACTATGAAAATTCGTGGGAGAGTGTGAGTTTGGCAGTGGATTCCATGTGGTTGAACATAAGAAAATTAGAAGAGGATCTGATGGCAAAGCTATTGGTTGCAGAAATAGTTTGGTGGTGTCATTCTGCAACATGGCTAAAACGTCAAGTAGGTGTATATCACTAGCTGTATACTACACTAATGGTTTTAAAATCAAATACTGAGATGATATTTATAGTCCTGTGGGATTTTTCTGCCTACCACAATAAGTAAGAATTTTGATGTCTGTAATGGGCAAATTTAAAAGAAAGTGAGCCTTTAAAACCCTTTATGGACATTTTGAGAGCATAAAATAAAAAAGAATTACACATTTTTACCTAAATACTATTGAATTCCATTTAATCTAACTAAAACTTTGAAGAAAATAAACATACAAGAAATTGAACTTTTCGTTACTGAATATTAAGCAACCCCTAAATCTGGTAACTAATAGCAATAGGAACAACTGGATATTATCATTGTTTCCTTGTACATGCTTAAAAATCGATACTAATACTTTTGCTTATTATTTTACATCATTTAAATGTATTTATTATAATGAATAATCCCTTAATAAAATAACATTAGAAGTAATTAGTTCTATTAAATATTTTCGCCACCTATCAACACAAACAAACAATAATAACCTTCAAACTCGCGTCTCTGTATGGAAAACACCACATGGTAGCGACTGTTTCAATTTTAATTCAATTAACACTATTTAGAATAAATAAAAACAATACACAAGTATATTAGGTTCGCAAAATAATGTTTACCTTTGATCTATAAGTATAATTTCATTTTCTCTTAATTCAAGTTCATTTGAAAATTCCCGCCTGATGATTTCTTTGATTTTCTCCACTTTTTCCTCCTCGGACTCGGTTGGCGGTTCCTCTTTCACGCAGACCGGCGCCTCAGGGTAGTCTGGATCGTGGTATTCTTCCTTGTTATCCATTTTGTAAGGTTTAAACCGTTTAAAACCAGTACCGCCCCGACAGCGTCGTTAAAACTGATCACCGTTTCTTAAATACACTTTTCACTTATAATTTACATAATAATTTTTCATCTATGGTACTGTTATCACAATTATTCACAGCTCCGTTAGGTGGGTGCGTTTCTTTCAGATTTTTATACGAAACAATTACAAAATTAACCAATTTCCGTATTTGACAGTGAAAAGGTCAACAGCCGATTCATTCATACAACTTTTTTCCGATCCGTTCCTTTCCCTTGCGAACTTCTAGTAAGGAGCGGCAGCTGACCCGAGACTCCTTTGTGTTATTTATGTCAATTATTTAGCTTTATGTCTTAAATTCTAAATTGTTCTAGGTTCTTATCTTTTTATTAGGTTAAGTTTAAGTATAATAATACATTTTTATTATTCGAAAATGTAATAAACTTGAATTCTAATTATTGTTTATAATTTTTAATTACGAGCGGTGCAGTGCTAAGATTGGACCCAATTGGACCTGGCAATTTTTTAATATTTTTTGTATGCGTAACACAATGGAGATATGTCATTATTGTCAGTCATTCGAAGGTGACGTATCTTTATTCAGATACTGAGAAAAACAAAATTTTCCAGAACGAAATCAACAAAGGGACTGTTTATTGTTTAAATCGCCAACACGGAGGCAGGGGAGCGTCGACCGTGATGTGAGGGCTCGCGGGGACGAGCGCACGCCTATGTCAGACTCTCAAGCGAAAGGCCAAGAGGCCATGAATGACAGACGTTCATTTTTCTACCCAGACAGTAGTAGCGACACTGAAGAATACAGAAGGGACAACGAGGAGCGTCGCAAGCGTTTATCGAAGCGTACAGGGTTGAATATACGTTCGCGTTTACCCACAATGCCGCCGAAGAATCTGAGCTCGAGCAACCCGACGCCCTCGACGTCCACGGCACAGGAGCCGCCCAAAAACGGTCCCAAAAGCCAGAACCAGCTGTGTGACGACAGGATCACGCTCGTCGTGGACAACACGAGGTTCGTGGTGGACCCGGCGCAGTTCACAGCTCACCCTAATACAATGCTTGGAAGGATGTTTAGTTCTGGTAAGTTCACAACATTTTAGTGTGTTTATTGATGAATGTTAGAAGTTTTGCCCTTAGCTGTATTTTTTGTGTTAGGTAGTCTGCAACCTAAAATTAACCTTAATATTACAGGACTTCATTGCATAATGCATGTCCAAACTATTGAATTAATGGTCCTTAATAAAAAAAATGAGATAACATAATAAATACCATGTGGCAAACATAATTTGTTTTAATATATTTGAAGAGTTTAATCTATAATATATAAAATTCTTCCATAATGAAGAAAAAAAAACATTAGTTAATTATCAGGTATTGTGTAATTTAATCCATTGTGGTGAAATAGAATTAAGAGGGTTAAAGAAATGATTAAAACCTGGTAAGAATATTTAGGTGTTTTGTTTGGGGTCTCTTTAGTAGTTACGGCTTACAAGTTACAGCTATTATTCACATTATGAAAAATAATACATACATATAAGATTCCCTTTCTATTTATAAGACTTCTGTGTGATTCTATCTCTTATCATACCATATAATAATATGAATATATGATTGGAACTATACAAATTATTTATTTAAAATGTACATAACTCTATATAGCGTCTGTATTGCAAAATATAGAGATACTGGTTTTTTAAATGAGGGACTGTTGGTTCAGTTCCTGCACCAATATCAATGTTTCCTGTGATCCATAAAAAAATATGGTTGCGGATTGTGCAAACCTGAAAGTGAGTGTTTCATAGTTTGGTATCCACACAAGAGTTTTTAATTCTAAAATGGGCAGTAATATTTTGAGATATATTTAGGCTACATATTCACAAAGTTTAATGAGAATTCTGCTTAACCAGGACATGCCAGAAAATCCCAGTACTAACTAAATAAAAACTTTCAGGTCTTGAATTCACCCATCCAAATGAACGTGGAGAGTATGAAGTGGCTGAAGGTATATCTGCAACTGTATTCCGTGCTATCTTGGAGTACTACCGAGGTGGCACTATTCGTTGTCCACCAACTGTATCAGTACAAGAGTTGCGAGAGGCTTGTGATTATCTGCTAGTGCCGTTCGATGCCAACACTGTGCGCTGTCAGGTAAGGAATTGAGTTTTCTAATTTTAAAAAGCATAATATTTTAACGTCATCATTATTTTAGTAAATGTAAGTAAAATTGTATAAACAGATTATATACTTAGTATTATTATACTATATTGAAAGTATTTATTATCTTTACTAAATATCTTTTTAAATTTCATTAGTATACTAGACCCATACCATACACAGTTTTAGCCATGGCAATTCATGTATACTCTGAAATCGAATCCGAGATCAAAAATGTAAACAAACAAATGTCATTGTAAAAGTGGTAAAAGTCAGGGTTATGAAACATTTTCTCAAAAACATATTGAGTATAATTCGATTAGTGAATAGATTCAAATGTTGCGAGTACTATGTTTTATTTATTTATATTTATTTTTGAATTTTGAAAATATTGAATGTTTTATTATGCCTGTCGACGTGACCCTTGACTTGGGCCCAAACTAATTCTAATGGGTTTAACTCACACTGATTTTCCAAGAACATAGTTCGTTCGTCTACGAACACGAGCGCCAGAAATCTTAAGAACAAAATAGAACAAAAACTTAACAGCAAACGTGAAACCAACACCACGACGACGTAAATTTATCACATGATGCACATTCATCAAGTTAAGCAACTAAATAAACTAAAGGGAGCTGTTGCGGGCGTCAAAACGACGTATTTGTAGTTAAGGAGACTAAATTTAAAAAAAGTAATATTTAAGTAGCCTAAGGTTACGATTTTCTGCATAATACCGGTAGCATAAAATATTTTCGTACCATTATTTTCACATACTTATAAAAGGAGTTGAAATTGTAGTTTATGTAAATATTATACCAAAGAATTTTTATTTGTTTTTTTTTACTTATTTAACGAATGAGAATAATTCCATCCTATTTTTTTAATGGTTATGAACAAACTACCATGACAAATTATTTTATTATAGTGGTAACACTTTTGTTTACATTTTTGATCTCGGATTCCATTGCCGAGTATAGTATCTGTATGATATGAATGTGCATGGGCATTGGTGATCATCACTTCTGTTGTCTCTTGTTTAAGTAAGATCGCTAGTTTGCAAGATGACTCTTGTAGACGATTATGGGTATGGCGATTACTTGCCATGAAGTGAGCGCCTCCTAATGAATAAACAAGAAATAAATAAACTACATATTCAGAACCTTCGTGGCCTCCTCCACGAGCTATCCAACGAGGGCGCGCGGCGTCAGTTCGAGTCGTTCCTAGAGCGGCTGATCCTTCCGCTGATGGTGCAGTCAGCGCAGCGCGGCGACCGCGAGTGCCACGTGGTGGTGCTGCTGGATGACGACGCCGTGGAGTGGGACGAGCAGTACCCGCCGCAGATGGGCGACGAGTACAGTCAGACCGTGCTCTCCACGCCATTGTATCGGTTCTTCAAATACATTGAGAACAGGTGAGATCCTTCCCCATTGCACTTGTTTGTAGTTTTATTTATTTTTATATGACATTGGACATATATAATACTAGCTTTTTCCCGCGACTTCGTCTGCGTTTTTATGTTATCATAATATGGACGCAAAAGCAATACATTATATAAAAATGGAAATGTCATCCCTTATTGGTGAAATAAGTGTGCTATTCTTTTAAAAGTAGTTCACGTCATTATTTGTCGTTTAAAATAAATAATTACTTCAGTGTTTCCATTTGCATACAACATTTCAACCCCTATATTAAGCCCTTTAAGGTTAATTAATTATAGGAAGAAAAAAATACGCAGTTAGTAAGTTTAATATCTGCAACAACCCTGCAGAATTTTCCATAACCAGTTTTTAACCCTTTCTTAGTACTACCTAAAGTCATAATAGGAACCACAGTGTAAAATTTTGCGGTTCTAACTTCAGTATGTTCGGCTGCGCCTTGATTAGACAGTCAAAAAGTCACCCGTTTCCCACAACACTTCAATCCTTATTGTAACCCCTTTAGGGTTAATTTTATAAACTTAAGTATGCAGTTATATTTGTTTTTGATTTTCTAACTAAACTACAAAATTTGAGAATTGTAGCTTTAATAATTTCGATTTTCCATACAACAGTTTTTTACCCTTTTCACCCCCCTTAGGGGTTGAATTTCCAAAAATAACTTCTTAATGCTACTCTACATTATAATAAGTACCCTTGTGCAAAATTTGACCTTTCTAACTCCAGTAGTTCCGGCTGTGCGTTGATTCGATAATTCGGTTCTGCAATATTTCAACCCTTATTTTTACCCCTTTAGGGTTTATTTTAGAAAAACTAAGTATGCAGTTATTCTTGTTTTAGATGGGTTAGCTAAACTGCACAGTTTGAGAATTGTAACTCAAACGGTTTCGATTTTCCATACAACAGTTTTTTACCCTTTTCACCCCCTTAGGGCTTGAATTTCCAAAAATCCCTTCATAGTGGCTACCCTACGTCCCAACAGAAATCGTTGTGTAAAATTTCCCGTTTCTAGCCCCAGTAGTTTCGGCTGTGCGTTGATTCAACAGTCATTAAATCACCCTAGTCTCACAACACTTCCACCCTTATTTTAACCCCTTTAGGGTTGATTTTAGATAAACAAAGTATGCGGTTAGTTTTCTTTTTAAATGATTACCCCTTAGGGGGTCATTAAATCACCCTAGTCCCACAACACTTCCACCCTTATTTTAACCCCTTTAGGGTTGATTTTAAATAAACAAAGTATGCAGTTAGTTTTCTTTTTAAATGATTACCCCTTAGGGGATGAATTTCCAAAAATCTCTTCTTAGTGCTACCCTACGTCACAATAGAATTTCACAAAACAATTTCACACATCCATCCATCCATCAGCCAAAGGAAGTCCACTGCTGAACATAGGCCTCCCCCAATGATTTCCACAGAGACCATGTTGGAGGCAGCCTGCATCCAGCGACGTCCCGCGACCTTTACCAGGTCGTCGGACCATCTTGTGGGTGGACGTCCTACGCTGCGCTTTCCGCTACGTGGCCTCCATTCGAGCACTTTCCGACCCCATCGGTCATCAGATCTCCGCGCTATGTGCCCTGCCCATTGCCACTTCAACTTGCTAATCCGGTGGGCTATGTCGGTTATTTTAGTTCTCCTACGGATCTCCTCATTTCTGATTCGATCTCGTAGGGAAACCCCGAGCATAGCCCTCTCCATAGCTCGTTGAGTGACTTTGAGCTTCCTAATAAGGCCCATAGTCAGAGGCCACGTCTCGGTGCCGTAAGTCATCACTGGCAACACACAACTATCGAAGACTTTCGATTTAAGGCACTGAGGTATTTTGGACGAGAAGACGTCGCGTAGTTTCCCGAACGCTGCCCAACCGAGTTGGATTCGACGATTGACCTCTCTCTCGAAGTTGGACCTGCCTAACCGGACCATTTGTTCTAAATAGACATATTCGTCAACAACTTAATAAATAAATATAATAATAAATACACCCAACAGTCACATACATAGTCCTGACCCCACACTAAGATCGAGTCTTGTGTCGTGGGTATCAGGAACTACGAGAGACTTTTCGGTCTCACAAACACTCAGACCGGAAGAAATATTTGTGGGCCGCACAAACATTTCTCTCGGTGCGGGGATCGAACCCGCGGCCTCTCGTTTCACAGGCGGCGTCTTACCAACTGCGCTACGGAGGCTGTCATAACTTCAAGAGTCGAGCCCCCAACATCGATGGGGGTGGGCACAACATGGACATTCGACATGATCTTCGTTTTGTCCATGTTCATTTTAAGACCCACCTGTTGGAAGACTCGATTGAGGTCTTCGAGCATAGTGCTAAGGTCCTTCAGCGATTCTGCCAAGACTACAATATCGTCGGCAAACCGAAGGTGAGTGATATACTCGCCGTTGATCTTGATGCCGAATCCTTTCCACTGCAAGAGCTTGAAGGCATCTTCCTGCGCGGCAGTGAACCGTTTCGGAGATATGACATCTCCCTGTCTCACGCCTCTCTGTAGTGTAATAGCCTTCGTACTCTGATCTTGTACTCGGACCGACATGGTGGCGTTGTTGTATATACACTTCAACACTTCGATGTACCGATAGTCGATATGGCACCGCTAGAGAGACTGTAGCACAGCCTCTCCAGCGAGCGTCTATCTCTACGGCGAGGTCTAAAATACTTGATCCCACCGTATGGACAGCTTCTACCAAACCGCTGTTTAGCTCGTCCACTGCAAGGTTTTCTTCTAGACAATCAAAGCGATTTGTCAGCTCGAGTTGAAAGCTCTCGGGGTTTTGGATATGGGCGCGAGTAGGTCGGAGCGTAGATTTCATCAAGCGACGCCTTTCCGATTGGACATTGATATTCAGTGTGCCTTCGGTGATCACTGCCGGTTTTCACCCTGTTGATCACAGAATATCCGTCTATTTGTCGTCAAGATAAAATCTATCTCGTTTCTCGTAGAACCGTCAGGACTCAGCCAGGTCCATTTCCTGTGAGGCGGCTTCTGGAAGAAAGAGTTCATCGCAAAGAGTCCCTCTTTCTCCAGAAGGTCGGCCAGCCTCTGACCCCTGGGGTTCCGTTGCCCGTGTCCAAATTGCCCCACTTTCAACTCTGCATCGCTTCTCTTGCCCAACTTTGCGTTGAAGTCCCCCATAACAACATTGAAGTAGGTTTTGGAAGTATGTATGGCCCGACTTATGTCCTCATACATCTCCTCTACTTCTTCATCTGGGTGTGTCGAGGAGGTATACCTGTATGACCTTCAACGAATATCTTTTAGATATTCTGAGTATAAGGTATACTACCCTGCTCGACACACTTTCTATGGATACAATGTTGTTAATGAGAGACTTGAGGACGAGAAATCCGACACCTCCTCGGGACTGTTGGTCGTCCCCCCGGTAGAAGAGCAGGTTACCAGACTTCAGGGTTATCGTATCCTCCCCGATTCTTCGGATTTCCGATAACCCCAGAATGTCCCAGTGTAACCTGCTCAATTCTTCTTCCAGTTCGACAATCTTCTCGTTTGTCCTCAATGTGCGTATGTTGTGTGTTACCAGGGCCAGTCGTCGTCGGGGATGGTAGCCGGGGCCAACCCGGGGATTCTTAGTACCCCCTGCCCCACCGTAACCATGACCGCTACCATAGCCAGGAATAGTGGCGCTGCTGGGGACTGGGGGCCTGGTCTCAATTTGTATCGCCATTGTGGGGGTATTTGCCAATACTCGCCACGCTTGGCAGGCGGGTTGGTGAGCGCAGTAGGGGACTGGCGTTAATGACGCTGCTGCCCGTCATTAACCGGGGAAAGGAAAAAGGATTTGTGAGTAGAGGATGTTATAGGAAAGGAAAGTATGGCCTGAGGGAATGGATACTGCAGTCACGGAAGGGAAGTTAAGGTGACTGCAGTAGCTCGGGGGCCGAGGTCGCGTACTCGTAGCACCTATACTAGGACAGGCCATGACCGCTAGATAGGAGCATCCCTGACCTCCCTGACCAAAAATTTCACACCCCTGTGTGAAATTTCAGGTTCCTGGCTCCAGTAGTTTCGGCTGTACGTTGATACGTCAGTCAGTCAGTCAGGTTCCTCTTTTATACGTATATATATAGATTTGAAGTAATATATAGGAAGAAGGAAACTAAGATATAATAGAAACTCCTTGTTTAATGTTAAGTTTGTGGGACATATTAGTTTGTTAGATTAATTAGTCATAGAAAACAAAGCGTGTAACACTTCTGCCTTTTGTTTCAGCAATTGAAGTATGTTAAAAATTAATCTTATACATGTTAATTAATTTCAAATGTTGCATGATTTCATTGTATATTTTTATAACTTGAATAATCTGTTCCCTTTCAAAGATTTAATAAACAGATGACGCAAATTCTGTAAACTGTCTTTTTTATAACTAACAATAAGATCAGTTCTAGTAAATTTTATTTTAAGCATAATAAACATTACAACATGTTTAAGGGAAAAACATTAGTCTTTAGTTTATTTTGATTCTTTGTCGACGACATTTGACTTAATTTATGATTCAATTTGAAAGATGCGTAATGTATTCACGTGTTTATTTAACCTTCCGCAGGGACGTAGCTAAGCAGGTGATGAAAGAGCGTGGTCTGAAGAAAATCCGTCTGGGTGTGGAAGGATACCCCACTTACAAGGAGAAAGTGCGCAAACGACCAGGCGGCCGCGCCGAGGTGATCTACAACTACGTGCAGCGTCCGTTCATCCACATGTCCTGGGAGAAGGAGGAGGCCAAGAGCAGACACGTGGACTTCCAATGTTTCAAGTCCAAGTCTGTGACCAACCTGGCCGAGGCCACGGCGGACCCCGCCATCGAGCTGGAGCCGAGCCGCGTCCGCGAGGAGGAGGCGCCGGAGCCCCCAGAGGCACCGGATGAAGAGCCGCAGTGATCGCGCCGCCTGTACCGCCCTGCTGGCGCGTGGCTCGGCCTGCTGTGCTGGCTGTGAGCGGCCGACACGCCCCGGACGAACGCGGCGCCTGCGAGCGACGGTCACTCATACATATATCTGGGTCAGGGATATTCTCACAGTGAGATAGTGGAGCCAATGGTTTGTGCAGCGCAACCGCCATCGTCTGTGTGGTGATGGTGTCGCGGGACAGTGACTACTTATAGTTGGTGTGATGCTGTGTTGTGTTCCACTTTGTACAGTGACAGAGAAAAGAAAGGATCTTTAGCAAATTCACTAATAGATCTGCTTACTTTAGATATATGGTGATATTGCTTAAAAGTGAGTATTTAACATAGAAGAGGAGTTCATTTCCATTTTGCAATTGCATTGTCTGTTTCACTGTAAAATTATCAGACATGCCTTTTAAATATTGATCTATTTCTTAAAAGTTATGGTCATATGGCATAATGATGTCACAATAACTTGTGTCTCGCCACTGTACAAAGTGTGTATTGTATGTATGTTTGAGTGTCAAATTTGCTGTCATTATACATTGAAATAGCACCGCATCACTTTTGTTTTTTTGTTGTTATACACAATTTTCAACACATGTTACATCCACATTTGCAACCTCACATATGTACAGTATTAGACCGAAAATAGTCTTGTTTGTCAAACTCCAAATATTTGAAACTGTAAACACAGCTTATGATTTTAAATCTTTTACAATGATGCTTGTAGGAGATAGTCTATGCCTAAACAATCTTGCTAATAGCTCAATGTGCATTCGTAACTTTTTATTTGATGCGGTGTTGATTGTTTTGTCAGGCATGTAAAATGTAGGGTATGTAAACACTGAAAAGTGGCTTCTTTGGGGCACAATATATATAGGAATGCATTTTATTTTATGTGTCATGGTTTCACACTTGGCAATTTATTATATCAATTATTTTTTTCATTAGTTAAATACTCAGTCCTAAAAATATCTACATTCGAATTTTGTCTTTAAAACTAACTTTGCATTGGTTAAATAAGTTTTATCATTACTGTCAGTTCTTTGATGGTAACTAATTTAATGATAGATTTGACGCACCTTTATTTTAATATTTTGAATATTTATGAATATTGCTAGATAGAAATGTTTTGTTACGATGACCATAAACCACATATAAATATCTGCTCTAAGAAAGTTACTATCAGTGTGTATATAACCTCAATCAAATACCAAATGTGTCAGTAGTTAGATGATTCATATCCAAATGTAGTTCTTTACGTAACTGCCATAGAATAATAACAAAAAAAAACTTTTTGTGTGCACAATATGTTGCGATTTTTTGAATCTACCTTGAAAATATGCTTGTTTGATAGATACAATTCGAATTATTAAAACTAGTTTACACAATAATTGTTGCAATTACAAGTCCGGAAACAATCTTATATACAAAACACTTATTAGCTAATTAATTTTTGGATCTGTCTTGGCCAACTCAAGAGTTTTAACATTTGGAAAAATTTCATGTTTGTGTTATTTGGTGATGATCTGTGCAAGAATAAGCCTAACGCACACTATAACATAATGTATAAGTACATACAGTATTTGACACTATTCATTTGGGCTTTTATATTTTAGGTACTACCCATTTCAAACCAAAAGGAAAAATGCCTGTGAGCTTGTATGATTAACTAAAGAATCGTATCTGTATTGCATTCAAGTATAAAATGTAACACAGACATCAGAAGTTATCTTTGCGTATTCTAGAATTATAAACTTAAATGCAATAATATAATATAGATTTCCTGAAGTATAACAGCAAGCGGGCACTTCTACTTATGCTTTGAATTTTGTATTTGAATAATACAATAGTGTCAAGTAAAGGGTATGTCCACCCTATTACACCGCGTATCAAAAGAAGTGCGTTAGGCTTTTTACAACACGGTTTTATTTAGGCACTTAACTATACAGGGTATATCAAGACTGCTACCGAAAACGAAGCCGGGTGGTAGTTTAAGCGACTTCAGACACAATACAACAGAAAAAGTTGCAAAAATAAGCGACAATTTTTTTTTGAATTTTTTTTCCTATTGCCATATTTTGGTGGTAAATAATTTTTTTCCTAAAATAATAGTGTATACCCTTTAATTTATAAATACTCTAAGATATAAGAGAGTTTAAATTATTATTTTAGCAAAAACTATGGATTTACCACCCAAAAATGACGATATTTAAAAAATCATAAAAAATAATTGTCACGTTTCTATGCGAAAATTTTAGTTGCATTGTGTTTGTAGCCACTAAAACTACCACCCGGCTTCGTTTTCGGTAGCAGTCTTGAGATACCCGGTATATGAATATAAGTGTGTGTTTGTTTACAAGGTAATAAGGAAACTCGGGAAACTATTGGACTGATTATGGAAAAATTATCGATGTTACATAGTAGTAAGATATGGACGCGGTTTCACAAAATAATGTTATTGTGGACAACTGATTTCATAATACGAATTAATCCGTATGTAGACTTACTTTGAAATTTTAAAAAATACAATGAACGTTAGTAAATATAATAAATTGGTATTTACGACTTATTGCTGCGCTTCCTCTCGAGTGAAACATATTGTGATTTCTACAAAAATAATTTATCGGTGGATGTTATCACTAGTAACAATTACAGTGTGGTCATATCACTATATACAGTGTGATATTGACATCTAGTATTTAATTTAAACCACATGCTCCTAACCATCCCAGGTAACATTGTACCAAGTTTGAACAAAAACTGCCTGATAGTTTTGTCAAAAATCGCGATTTTAGGTTTCAAGGCTATTGATCAACCCCTATAGATACAGAGTTTCTTACAGCTCAGATAAGTTTCCGAACTGAACTGAAGTTCAGCTAAGCGGTAAAAAACTCGTATCTATATGGGATGCCCAAAAATAGTATGAACTAAAAATCGCAATTTTTGACAAAAAATGTTTCATATATTTTTCTAATTATGTTAAATGTCACCTGGGTGATGAGAAACATGTGGGTTAAAATAAGTACAATGTGTCAATGTCACCCTGAATACATTATACATTGTCACATTAATGAAAAATAACAAAAAAATTAAGCAGTTTTAACGCCCAAATTATTATAGACGATTTGCCTTAATACATTAAGTACATAGAATCGTAAACTGCAGCTGTTTCAATGAAAGCAAGGTCACGTTAATAATCAAATAGTTATATCATTCATGAAAATTATAAAAAATAATATAGATATTCATGAATCAAGAATTATGGATGAATTGAATGTCCCGATATATAATTAAAATATATTACATTGTTAAACGCATATGAGCCATTTTACGTAGGAATGATTTTAGAAGTATTTTATTCGATTTTATTTGCTATGTTTCTTTTACCATATTCATAGTGTATTCATTAATACGTTTACACGACTGAGGTTATGACTTATGGGGTATGGACGTTACGTATTATAAAAAAACATGTTTAATCATATAAATCACGTATAAGCGGCGTGTTTATTTATATAGGAAAAAATAATTAATATTGTGGGGAGTAGCGGAAATCTTGAGCTAATGTCGGTTAGTTCGGAACAATCATTGTATACTTGAGAAACGTCATGCAGAGTTATAGAAGCGCATATACATAATTTTTCCTATAAACAGTGGCTTATGTTAACGGGTAAAAAAATATTTGTTTATTCAATATGTGAACATTCTGTACTTACCAATTAATGTCATTAAAATTATAAAAACATTCCATACATTCGCATATGTCGGCCGTCGCTGTTTCTCGTGTTTGGCTAATGCGCTTAAGTAATTTTAAAACGTTAATATTTTATAAAATTAGTACTTTATACCGTGTACTGCTGGGTTTTGTAATAAAATGATACATATCCAAAATAACATGGCTTTCATTTCTACAATAATAATTTTAGTGTACATACAATTCTATTACTTTCTATAAAAAAATACGAATGACGACATTATTATATGTTGGGAAATGAAAACTGGATTAAGTCTTGCATACATATTTTTTTATTAATTGCCGTCTTCTGCCTGGAACTTGTAGATGTTTTATTTCGGTGAATAGGATACTCGTAAGTGCACATAAATGAAACGAAATTATCAAATCAACATTATATTTGACTCTATTTTACAATGATTTAAGTCCTATTTTCAGTTAAAATATATTTCTATATCCGGCTCCTAGCATATTGGCCACTAATCACTCCGAATAGCTCCGAATTAATAAAACGTTTTAAATCTTATGTATAGTACAAAATATATGCAAAAGGATACGAAATCGATTACAATATCAGAAACAGTTGCGAAAGTATTTTGCATATGGCATTCTATTCTCAACTCCAGCACATGTATCTGAGATTAATATTTTTTTTATTTTTTGTAACATGAAATAATATTTTTGACGAACATTTTATACAACATATTTGTAACTAGTAAGTTACCGTCAACCGCTTTGATGAAGCACTAATTCATATAGCTAAATCACAGATCAAGTATGTCTTCCGATACTGCAAGCGATTTTGATTTGTTAACACATCTTCGTACATCTTATTGCACTAAAACTAAGTTGTCTACAGGGTAAAATAAATTCTTTGAACATAAAATGGATTATGTGTACAGTTCTAAAAGTATGGCAGTAAATTATGGTAGCGTTAAGCCGAACCTAACGCTGAATTCGTACTATTCTGATGCATGAATTGAAGAGATTGGATTCTTTTCCTCTTAACCACGGGAAGTTCACTGCTGAACATAGGCCTAGTCAAGAGTTTGAATTGCCTTGATGGAAAAATTAGCATTTAAAGAAAGCATAAATGTGGGAGTAGGTAGTAACAGTTCTTTAACCTAGAGGCACAAATTGAAATATAACATCGATTGGGGCTGATAGGATCACAAGAATCGATACAAAAAGGAATCTATAGTAATGGAAGTATCGATTAAAATGTGACTATCAAATGCACTATTGCATTACGTCATTAAATGTCACAGATCACTTCCAATAGATACCGCATTACGATAGTTTTGTTTTGAACCGAAAACGCCAACGAAGGGAACTGCGCGGGGGGTGGGCGGGTTGCAGCGCGGTCACGTGGACTTCACTGGAGAGATGAGGCATAAGTCGATAAATAAAAAAATGTATCGATAGTTCGATTTGCCAGTAAGTTCATGTGTTTTTATCGCTTCTATAACTTAATTACCAACTTGTTAAATGTTTGATAATATTTTTTCACCGGCCTGATCTGATAAATTATACCAACCGGCAACCGCTAACTACGAATAAAATAGGATTAAGATTTATACTTTAGTATGTAACGGTTTTATTTCTATTATTCACCGTGTATTTTTGTATACCATAATGGCGAAATACCCAAATTAAGTGTTGATATAAAAGATCAGATAAAAATATGAAATAGTAAATAACTAAACCCCTAAAGGGCTACAATAACTTATTCCGTTTCTTGAATTCTGACGGCGGCTGTAGTAAATGTAATATCGACAAGTGACGATGAAACCCACTTGACGAACTATGAATGTTTTTGAGACGATATATACAACGTATGTTAAAATTAGTACAATAGCTTGTGCTACTGATTCTCAATAAACTTAGTATACTAAAACTTATGATAAATACCCTCCCATTATATTTGAAAACGTATACAACTAGAGGGAAAAAAGCAAATTTAATTACGCCAAAGATAAATAAAGAAATATTGTAAAAGTACCTTGTTAACAAATTTAACTATTTCAAATTACATAAAATAACGTAATTATGGTAATTTGCAATTTTTATTTAAATCAATATATATTTTGTGACATTGTCATTTAATAAAATCAATTTACATTATTGTTTTACAATATCGATATTTCTGGGAATTATATTACAAACATGCGTCAAACACTAGAAGAACGCGTGATTTCGTCAAAAAAAGATGCCCTATTACAGTTATTGCTATGCGGAAAAGAGACGGCTGATTCTCCATCCGAACTCGGCTGTTTAACATTGATACATTAACCAGTATAAATTGAGCTCGCTCGGGACCAAATTAATTTAAAGAATATTAGTTATCGATGAAAACTTATTGCGTTTTTTTAGATACTTTATTTTTTTGAGTTTTTTGCACACCATTTTATTGAACAAATCATTATTAACTGTAATATTAAGTTCCCAAAATGTAATTTTCGCTAACGTGCGACGCCATGTGCGGGTCCACTACTTGGACGACACTGATGACGCGACATTTGGCATCGGTTTATATCTATCTGATATCTTATATGTGTTGGGCGCAACCGCTGCCTTGCATTAGGTATCTATTGGGAGTGATCTGTGTTAAATGTATACTGGAGGTTACTTTAGCGAAACTACTTAATTTCTAGTCTTGACTTGCTTCCTATTTTACCCCAAATCGACGATATACCATAGCCCTTTTACATTATTAACAGAAGATCGTCCGTGAATTTCTTTTTCCACCTCTTATAAATAAGCATAAACACAGCAAATTGATGGTACACAGACCTAACCATCTCATAGCCAGATAAAAAAAATCTGAAGCGTGTAGACTACAAGACTGCCTCATTTCACAACTTATTTGATTCTATTAAAATCTCTGTAACTGAGGGTTTACAGTTTAGGTATATACCTAATTAGATATTTTGCTATTTCAAATAGGGTTGGTGTTATCTAAATTCGATATGAATTAACCATAGACGTAGTATATAACGACATTTATGGAATTAACAATGTAAAGGCGGATTAACAAGAGTATACCACTGAAGACCTGGCACTAGTAAATATCTGTTCAGAACTCAGGCATGCTTACTTATCTTGCTTAACAATAACAATAGTCTTCGAATTGAACCAAGTAAGTGAGCTGAGCAGAAAATATTCTTGTGACAATGCCTCTAAATTGATTTGCTGCATCAGGTGATAATTTAACAGCGTCAATGGCGCAGCTAGTCAGATCCTCAGAGAATGAGTGGCCGTGAGTTCGATTCCTTAATAAGTGTTTTGGCTCAAGTTAATTATAGTGAAAGGTAACATAGCTTTTGATAACCAAGATACAAGTTTTATATCGTTGTTTATGCCAGATTATTGTAGGGCACTTTAGCTTCACTGCCGTATCGAGTTATAGTTAATGCAATATTAGCAGTGGCAGCAAGGTACAACAATTATAATACAAGAAAGAAAATGGAAAGTATGTAATAATACATATTACGATATTTTTAAATATTCAGTTCATTTATCAAATTCGAATTTCATCTCTAAATGTGACTATCGAATTCAATAGAATCTTGAATTAATATGCGTATATCCAAAGTAATAAAGCAGATAATAATGTACATCAGGCGAGGAAATTATCTATTTATATACCACTAAGTTCTATGTCCAATCGTCGTTGCCAATATTAAGTCAAGTTTTGACTTCAAATCATAACCGGCTCATACAATTCAGGCACTCCAAAATAATTTCAAAATCTACTTCGAGCCTAACTACAAATAAACATAGTGTTTAACGTGGTTTTTACTTATTTTTATTACATTTATAGCAACATAAGGACGTCCTGCAAAATTTTCAGAGACACTTGATGATCGACTGTTCGTACGTGATTTGAGGGCATTACTCGGCGCACCACAACCGCTTCTCATAATTTAATCTGAAACAAAACAAACATCATATTATGGACAATTGGCTTTTTGCATCTATATTATTATTTGCCCGCAGATGATGTGCATCTCAGCACATAGACCTCTCCTCACTATTTCTAAACTGGTCTTTTGAAAGCTGTCTATATCAAATAACTTAATAAAACCTTTGTCAAGTTGTCGCGCCGCGTTGTTGTTGGACGACCACCGTTTTTCACTGGCTGTGTTATATCACATAATAATGTGTTCGACTGCAGAACACATAACGGGAAAGCATCGATCATTCATTTTCAGGGCGGACAGACACCTTAATATGTCTCTATGGACTTTTTGTTGAGTGTAGTTTAATTTATCCTCGGCGGTCATTCAGCAATTTATTTCCTACGGCTGCAGATGATGATGATGATAACGCTGGTTACTCCAGCAAAGTATTTAATACGGACGCCGTTTTTTTTTTAATTTCCTTTGTAGGCAAACTGGCTAGCGATCCGCCTGATGGTAAGCAGCTACCGCCACGGGAATAGCACAACAAAGTCGCTGCCTACTAACTAAGAGTAATCTCTTTAAATCTCGTTTGAAGAAGGTGATTATGCTTTTAATACTGTCTCATGACATAACGCACCTCCGGTGCGATACTGTCACTTATGCAAAAATGAAGCCTTTCAGGAGAAACGTCTGAAGCTTTGACATCGTCTAGAAATATAATATTTCAAGACATAGATGAGCGATGGATTGCTTTTATTAAAATATCAAGTTTTAACTTACTATAAAAAAATATGACAACATAATATTATAAATATCTCTGTATCAGCCCATATATAACTCGGTCAAAATATCTGTGCACCCGGCGTTGATGACGTCATGTCGGCGCGTACGGAGTGTAAAATAAGCATCCAAATACCAATCCGTTACTTTTTTGTGTAATGATTGAATCATAGATGTAGTTATACTAAATCTATGGATTGAATTAATGTTTGTGTTAAATGTTACGTAATACAATGATAGAAAAAAAAGTTAAATAATTTTTTTTTAATCTTGTTTAGTTTATAAACTGTACATAATGATTCCAGAAAATATTAATTTATAACATCAATATGTTTAAAAATTAAAACTTTATTGGGACGCGTATCGGCAATGAAAGTGCTAACCGTACTGTCGTGTTCGGACGAGCGCGGGAAGGAGAAAGGACAGCGGGAGGGGCATCGCATTCCTGCGAGGTGCAGAGATATTGTGACCGAGTAATACATCCCACTGCAGGGCACGGGCCTCCTCTACAATCGAAACAACACTAAAATAGTAATGTTGAGTTGTTATTAGCTTATTTTTATATCTGGCCAGTCTGACTTTACAAATGCAATGGATGTATTCCTTTTGTTATTATGATTGATGTGAAAATTGAAGATTAGTTGCTTAGAGATTGTGTCTGGATGTAAACAGTCATAAATATTATCCATTTGTAAATGTATTAATATAAATTTAAAATAAAGGAAAATATTTGGAATGAATTACTTCTGAGTCTTCTTTTAGTTTCCCGAATACTATTGAGAGTGGTTAGGCCATAATAATAAATATACTATAAGATTATTTTTAGCCTTCCAAACTTTGCAATTTTTGCATAAGTGACAGTTCCGACCGGGGATGAGATAATTCACGCATGCAGGTGAGTAGGTATGTAGTGGTAGTTACGCGTAGCTATGCGGGCGCGGGTCGCGGCGGCAGCAGCGGCGGCGCGGCGGGCGCGGGCTGGCCGGCTCCCTGCCCCGCCTGCCCCGCCGGGCCCGCCTCCTTGCGCGACCGCTCCACCTTCACCTTGTCACCGTTCATTATAGCCTTTATGTCGTCCGCGTCTAGGGTCTCGTACCTGTAGTAGTACACCATGTTATAGTGCCTCACAGTTTAAATTGTACTATTTAGATAGCTGTAATACATAATATGTAAATTAATATATTGTGTATTTTATATGTTGGAAATTAAATTAATTGCTTTTTTTAATAATACTATATCGACTTCAATATAATTTATAATATTTATAAGGAATATTACTTAAAATCAAACATTAATGACGGGTAACACAAAAATAAAACGACATAAAATGTATGTGCGCGACAAAGTGCGTGCACGTGCGCGTGTATGAGTGCGTGTGTGTACATACTTCAGCAGCGCGTCTGCGAGCGCGCGGTGTTCCTTGGCGTGCGCACGCAGGATACTCTTGGCCCGCTCGTAGCTGTCCGACAACAACCTCTTGATCTCGCCGTCCATCTGCACAACACAAATAAACAAATTTATTCCACAATATGCACTAATTGACTTTTACATCCCTTTGAAAATGGACAAAAAGTTTAGCTCTATTTATAACAAAATACGTTACAGCATAAATTTCTTTAATTGTTACAGATGATCTACAGAGATGACGTATAATTTGAAACACAAAGACCTACTTCTCGACATCAATCCTTGAGTTACAGAAAAACCTGTGTTATTTTTTTTTTGTTACTTTTTGTACGCCAATTAAATCTTAAATTAAACTGATGTTTAACATAATAGTACAAATAGCAATCGTATCGCTCAAGGCTATCTCTTACCGACTACCGTGGGGTGGATATAAGAAAATCAAAATAAAGAGAGGGCAGTCTAGAGTGTACTGTTAGGATAAAGCTTGAATGATAAAAGTAGAAAATAACAAAAACATTTAGCTTGATAGATAAAATGAAAACCCAAGACATATAAGTTCACTCACCAGCTCGCTAGTGCAAGGCCCCAGCTGCTCCTGCTGCGAGAGACTGTTCCTCGGCGGCTCGACGGCGCGCAGCCCCACCTTCTCGCTCATGCCCCACTCGCGCACCATGTGGCACGCGATCGATGTCGCCTGCTTCAGGTCCGACGACGCGCCTGCCATCACAGATATTATACATAGTTTGTATGGGTAGTTGATTACCATGTACGTATACATTAGATTTTGTGTTGATAGTGAAGGCAAGCATAACTTGATAATCTTGAATAATTACTTATTTTAAAATGTCCGTTTAATGAGTCAAACGTGAACGAGATATATACTCTTAAATCGAATCCGAGATCAAAAATGTAAACAAACAAATGTCATTGTAAAAGTGACAATTCAGGGTTATGAAACATTTTCTCAAAAACATATTGGGTATAATCTGATTAGTGAATAGATTCAAATGTTGCTAGTTCTATGTTTTATTTATTTATATTTATTTTTGAATTTTGAATGTTTTATTATGCCTGTCGACGTGATCCTTGACTTGGGCCCAAACTAATTCTAATCGGTTTAAATCACATTGATTTTCAAAGACCATAGTGCGTTCGTCTACGAACACGAGCGCCAGAAATATTAGGTACAAAATAGAACAAAAACTTAACAGAAAACGTGAAACCAACTCCACGACGACGTAACTTTATCACATGATGCACATTCATCAAGTTAAACAACTAAAGGGAGGTGTCGCGGGCGTCAAAGCGACTTATTTGTAGTTAAGGAGACTAAATTTTAAAGAAGTTTTATTTCAGTGGCCTAAGGTTACGAATTTTTGCATAATACCTGTAGCTTAAAATATTTTCGTACCATTTTTTTCACATTCTTAAAAAAGAAGTTGAAATTGTAGTTTATGTAAATATTATACCAAAAAATTTTATTTGGCTTTGTTTTATACTTATTTAACGAATAAGAATAATTCCATCCTATTTTTTTAACGGTTGTGAACAAACTACCATGACAAATTATTTTATTGTAGTGGTAACACTTTTGTTTACATTTTTGATCTCGGATTCTATTTCCGAGTATAAATGATATAACGAAACGCACAAATTTATATTTTAGCGCAAGCGCCGAGTTTGCAAATGTGCAACTTTTTCGCAAATGGTGTAAGGATAAATTAAAAAGTTGCTTAACTTGGTCAATGTGGTGTCAAAACAATAAACTGTTCGTAAGCGGCGCTCGAGCTTATTGTACTGTTAATAGTACGCGTAGCGAGTGATGGCCGCATAATTATCGTGTGTACGCGCTGCAGTCAACGCGTTAACTACGTTTATATTACTGATAAAAATAAACACAAAAAATAGTTTAAAATAGCAAATAGTATCTTCAAAAAATACTTTGTTCTTGTACAACTACTTGCATAACCCATCTTATTGAATCGTGCATATACCTGATGTGATCTTCTCGGGGCCGAATATGAGCTCCTCAGCAGCACGGCCGCCCATCATGGTGTCCATCATGGCTAGCAACTGCTGTTTCGTCACGTGGTACCTGCAAAACAACAAACATAATATTGAGGCATTATCATGGAACCATGCAGATAGATCCACAACCTAGGTGAAATTATTTAAAATCTTAGAGTGCTTTTTATAGAAGTCAAATAGGAAGTGAACAATGCGTATTAATCCTGTATGGTGGATTTTACTCTATCGTGAGGAAGATTTATAGATTTCTGCGCGTGCGTGCGTGCGTGCGTGCGTGCAGTGCGTGGTGGCCTGTTGGTTAACGGACTAGACGTGGCTGCCTACATGTTCACGGTGGTCGCGGGTTCGAATCCCAGCGCACACCTCTTACTTTTCGGAGTCATGTGTGTATTGATAATCAATCACCACGCACTAAAACGGTGAAGGAAAACATCGTGAGGAAACCTACATACCATAGCGATTTATAAAAATTTCTATGGTATGTAAGTCCGCCAACCCGCACTAGGCCAGTGTGGTGGACTATATGGCCTAACCACTCTCAATCGTATTCTTGATTGTAGAGTAGGCCCGTGCCCTGCAGTGGGACCTATATGGGCTGATACAGGCAGATAGTTTTCTGTAGAGGATTATTATCCTTACAGATGGTTTCAATAGACTGTACTCATCTTACCTCTCTTTGGCTGGTATGTACGCTGTGTGACCCAAGGAAGAGCCTCGCGGGATTATTGTCACTTTGTGTAGTGGATGGGCGTCCTACAAAATATTTAAAAATAAAATTAAAAACCGTAGGATGTATTAATAACTGAATGACTTAAGATAGCTTTAAAAGGACGTCTAAATGTGATTATTAACATCACCAATCAAGATTTCATCACATCAATAATATTATGATGATAGGTCTCTTATTTGTGGGAGGCCGCCTAGGTAGGTACCACCACAATGTCTATTTCTGACATTTCCAGTTTGAAGGAAATTGTAGCCAGAGTAAGAAATGGACATATTGAGACTTAACATCTTATGTCGCAGGAAGGCGGAAGCAGTGGAATGCCAAGCATTGCTTACTAATTTGAGGTGTCTTGTGGTTTTGCTACTGCCCATGAGCGGGTATTGTTTACCATCATGCGAAGGGCAAGCTCGTCTAGAAAACCTTTGAATATTTTTTTTCCAATTCTCAACCTCCATCAGAGTTAAAGTAAATATAATATTGACAATACAAAATCTCCATAGAACCTTTAATAATATGAAAATTGTGGGTAAAGTCGATGGCAGGTGAATGATTACAATCGTCATATCTCCACGGCCGATGCTACTCACACATAACAGTTAACATACTTTAGTGTAGTAGGCGACGACCGCGTGCCCTCCCTCGTGGTACGCCGTGATGATGTTGGCCTCTTCGTCAGGTAGCCGCGATCTCCTCTCGGGACCCATCAGAACTTTGTCCCTCGCGTCCTCCAAGTACTTCATTGTTACATTCTTTGCGCCGTCTATTGCCGCTCTGCAAATACAAAACAAGTTAAGGTAGAGGATATATTTGTATATACAAAAAACAAAATTACTTTCTTGTCACTTCAATAATTAGGTCAAAAATACTTTTGAAAGTAATCTAAAAAAAAACAAACAAAAAAACAAACCTCAAAACATCTGAGAAGTATTGTCGCAAAAAGTTACAGAATTATTTGCTTTGCCTTTTATTTTATTGAGTGTGTCTTGTGTACCCAAACAGTCACATCCATACTCCTGACCCCACACTAAGATACAGTGTTGTGTCGTAGGTATCAGGAACTACGAGAGATTTTTCGGTCTCACAAACACCCAGACCCGAAACAAATATTTATGGACCGCACAAACATTTATCTCGGTGTGGGGATCGAACCCGCGGCCTCTGGTTTCACAGGCCGACTGCGCCACGGAGGTATACAGTAGATGGTGCAGTTGGTGTATGTTACCTGAGCGCGGCCTGGTTGACCATGTTCTCCAGGTCAGCGCCGGTGAAGCCGGTGGTGTGTCTTGCGAGCGTGTCGGCGTCCACGTCCAGCGCCGCGCGCACCCGCGCCAGGTACAGCTGCAGGATATCGCGCCGGCCCCAGTAGTCTGGCGTCGGCACCGACACCTGCTCACGTACTCACTAGTATTTATCTACGTAGGGCATGCATTTTTGTGAGACTAGACCAGCCTACTGAGAAAAAACTTTTAGTCAGATAAATTTAAAACAACGCTGTAGGTTAATACTATTCTTTATAAAAGTTGGGATGGCACAGTGTAACCATCCATCCATCAGCAGAAGGAAGTTCACTGCTGAACATAGGCCTCTGCCAATAACTTCCACAGTGACATGTTGGAGCCTGCATCCAGCAACGTACCGCGACCTTTACCAGGTCGTCATTCATTTATAAACTCATTCATTTACTGGTGATAGGTCTCTCATATGCGAGATTCCATCTGGGTAGGTACCACCGCAATGTATATTTATCCCGTCAAACAGCAGTGTAAATATATTGTTGTTTCGGATTGAAGGACATTGTGGCCAGAGTAACTACTGGACATATTGAGACTTATCATCTCATGTCACAAGATGGCGAGCGCAGTAGAATGCCAAGCATTGCTTTGTAATTCAAGGTGTTGTTTGGTTTTAGTACTGTTCATGAGCGGTCGTATAGCTTACCGTCAGGCGAACGGCATGCCCGTCTCGTCCTTCATTTAAATAAAAAAATCGCTACGGTACTGACAAAATCTCTACGGTGGGCAACCAATTGAACATAAAACGTAGGTTTTCGAAAAGAGTTCAGAATTCAGATGGCGTAGAATGAGCTGAAATAAAATTGTAAAGGATATTCTTATATACTAGTGACTAAAATAGTAACCAGCATACATAATGCTTCAAAAATCCAATCATAATAACCCACGAGAGCGGCCCACGTTTCGGGATCAGCTAGTCTAGTTCTACCTAGTTTCGTTGTAATAATCTTTTCATACCAGAACAAAAATACTGTTCTAAATCTTTGGTTATGTCAAACCTAGCATTAGTACAATACCTACATGAGGTAGTGATAATAATACCAGGTGAGTTACAGTATTAAATGAAACCCATACCTCAACATCAAACCGTCCGGGTCGCAGTAGCGCTTGGTCGAGGTCGTCGCGGCGGTTGGTGGCGCCCAGCACGATCACTCCCTCGTTCTGGTGGAAACCGTCCATCTCTGACAGAAGCTGGTTTATTGTCTGTGGATCAACATTAAAACAATATTATTTGTAGCAATGCAAGATGGATTGTCACTATTTTGTTTATTGCCATTTCTTTGAGATATTGTATATTGTGTATTATGTGATACTTGATAATACCCATATTATTTATATATATATATATATATTATACATATTTTTATAGAATAAAAGGCAAACAAAAAACACTAATTCTATTTGAATCCAATTTTATATTTACTACTTTTGTATACAGTGTTTAATAAATAAACAAATATAATCAAAAGTAGTCCATGACCACACAATCCCTATTAAAATCCGACTTTCGATATATATTTAGGACATTTACATACTTGATTGGCATATGGATGTAACACGCTGTTAGTTCTTTTCGCGCCAACAGAATCGATCTCATCAATGAATATCACGCACGGAGCTCGCTCTTTTGCAGCCTCTGTAATAAGAATGGCAATTCACGCTATTTAAGAAGTACATATATTTAATTTAAAACCAGTTGTTTTTAGGTGTCTGAACTATTAAAATGACACATTGAGATTTTTTGTCTGAAAGTTGATTTTAAAATTATATCTTTATTTGTAATTCTATCATTTAGTTACTGCTTAAATATGTCTACAAGTGAGATACTATGTCTCATTGTATATACTCGTACTTGAAATATAATACGTGTAAACGTACGTACAAGCGTACGTACGAACTTGCGTGCGTGCGTGCGTGTGTGCGTGTATACATGTGTGCGTATATGACGTATGCGTTTAATGTGCAACGTACTGAAGAGGTCCCGCACGCGTCTCGCACCCTGGCCGACGAGCACCTCGTCGAACTCCGGGCCGGCGGCGTGGAAGAAGGGCACGCGCGCCTCGCCCGCCACTGCGCGCGCCAGCAGCGTCTTGCCCGTGCCCGGCGGACCCACCAGCAACACGCCCTTCGGCAGCTTGCCGCCCAAAGTCGAGAACTTCTCGGGGTTCTTCAGGAACTCCACCTGACAACAAAATATTTTTTAATTGAATATTAGGTTTTATTGTTTTTTTTTGTGCTATTAATGGCGCGTTGGGCATGCCATTCGTCTGATGATAAGCGATACGACCGCTCAAAGAATATCATGGACAATAGTAAACCCAAACACCATGAATAACAAAGCCATGCTTGAGTTTCATTGTACTCGCCATCATGAGACATAAGATGATCAGCCTTATTATTTCCAATAGTTTCCATTCAATATTTGTCCCTTTTAAGCGCAACTTAACGCTCGAACAGATGCATATACTACATACGGGGTGGAATCGCTTAGCGTCACGAAAAAAATTGTGTATGGCAAGTACATGACTTAGAACCCTTTGGCATATATATTTTTTTTTGTTTTTGTTTATGTAGTGTAAAATTTATTTACCACTACTAGTTACTAATTTAGAATAAGATATACATAAAAAAACGTTGTTTAGAGAAAGATGATACAAAAGAAAAAAATCTTCATAAATACACATCATTGCTACCCTACTTTATACAATATGAATTCGAGTAGAAACTTCTAAATCTATACTCCATCGGTTTAGGTAGTTAACTAAATGTAAACAAACCAGAACACGTGACGCATGGTTGTTCAACATATTATTGCAATGTCCAATTTACGAATATTTTCTTAGTCAACCAAGTAACAAGTGTTAACAACAATTAACAGCAGCTTATAACAAATAATGACTAAAACAGAGTAAAGAACAACGATGAATATTTCCAAACACTTCACTTCACGAAAACAGTAAGTACATTAACGCAATGAATAATAATTGGCTGCCATAGATAACATATGAATTTAAATGGTCGCATTACGGTAAAGTCGTACTTCTAGATTTTGTATCATAATATTTCTTGTAACTTTTATGAAAATGTTTTGGATGCCTGACTGTTTGGGTCTTTTTTATAGACAGATTGCATTATGTAAAATTAGATAATTTAATTTAGATAATTTGATTATGATCTTACATAATTTAATTGTTTCCAAGCTCACACATTCATAATTATAATCGTTATAATAAATTTGAACATGCAATGTAGTGTTACATTTACGTAAACATTTTTTTGTCTTCAATTAATTTAGAAATGAGAAATGGCAATGTTAAAAAACCTTTTTTATGGTTTGTTTACATTTAGTTAAGTACCTAAACCGATGGAGTATAGGTAATAAAATCCTTTGATCGCGCCGCCCTCACCGCCGCGCCGCCGCAAGCGCAAGTACAACAACAAGTTTTTATGTTTGCGGATGACACTGCCATAGTATTTCATGAAAAGAACTGGGACCACGTACACAAATTAGCTGAAGATGGGCTTAGGAAAATTACTACTTGGCTTGAGAATAGTCTACTATCACTTAATACCGACAAGACAAAATATATTTGCTTCAAAATGACTAAAGCGACGGAACAACCATATAATTTTAAAATCAGGTTACACACTTTTCCCTGCAACAGAAACGCAAAGGCAAGTTGCGACTGTGTTGAACTTTCTAGAGTACCAGACATAAAATACCTAGGTGTCATTACAGATCAGAAGCTTAATTGGAGTAAACATATTAGTGAGCTCTCAGTAAGATGCAGAAAACGAATTTATATTTTTAAAAATCTACGACAGGTTGCAGAACCAAAAGTCATACTCAGCACTTATAAAGCGCTGTGTCAATCATTACTCACGTACTGTATATGTAGTTGGGGAGGATCGTCTAAATGCTATATGATGGAAATTGAAAGAGTGCAGAGAGGTTTACTTAAAGTTATTGCGGGCTTGCCCTACAGATATTCAACGGACCAAGTTTACAAATTAACAAATGTCCTTAGTGTCCGCAAACTATTCATATATGAAAGTGTTAAAAGATACCATAGATTTTCGGCCCCAAGTAATTCAATATTAAAAAGAAGAATTTATTATTACCCCCCAAGAATTAAACATAGATTTGCTAGAAAACAATACAATTACCTTGCACCGTTCCTATACAATAAATTAAATGCTACAGAAAAAGTTAGCCATAATGACAACTTTCAAATAAAGGCAACAATAATTAAGTGGCTTAGTGATTTAAATTATGATGAAACTGAGAACCTAATGGAGTCAGTAGTATGAAAATACACACACACACACACAACACACACACGCACGCACGCACGCACGCACGCACGCACGCACGCACGCACGCCCGCACGCACGCACGCACGCACGCACGCACGCACGCACGCACGCACGCACGCACGCACGCACGCACGCACGCACGCACGCACGCACGCACGCACGCACGCACGCACGCACGCACGCACGCACGCACGCACGCACGCACGCACGCACGCACGCACGCACGCACGCACGCACGCACGCACGCACGCACGCACGCACGCACGCACGCACGCACACACACACACACACACACACACACACACACACACACACACACACACACACACACACACACACACACACACACACACACACAAATAATTATGAACATACTGGTTTTTTTTTCTTAAATTAATGTTTGTATTAATTTAATTTTAATTTTTTTTTTCTTTACTCTTTCTGTATTTTATGTTTAAATTGATAATATATTGTTGCTGTAAGAGGATGAGCACAGGCTTCCATAGCACAGTATATTATACTAGTTTGGAGGTCTGGGTCTTATCTAATTGTATCTGTGAAAATTGTGGTGAATAAATAAATAAATTTAAAAAAAAATTCGTGCCGCCGCGCCGCGCCGCCCGCTCCCGCGCCGTCGACGCCAAACAGGGATGGTGCCACAAACTCAGTCGTGGGAAATTCCGTCCCGAGTGACGTTGTACGAAATTATTTTGGTTATTGGTTAGTTTCTTGCCGTGAAAATGAGTGATTACACGAACAGTGAGTATGTGGCAATGATGACATGCTATGTCCGATCCAATGAAAACTTGGGTCATGCAAGAAGGATGTATGCAATATGCAGATCCAGAACATCTGCAGTCTTTGCGTAAGAATGGTATCATGAATGATGAATCCACGAGTTCCCAGCACAAGAACTATTTTAAAGACTTATCCGAGGTAGTGGCGGTACCTCCATACAAGCCCAAAAGCTCGCCTTGCCATACTTAATACGCATATACTCAACCATAAAGGCAAATTAGTACCTTAAATAAAATACATTCGTTTAATGCAAAACATCTATCATTTTCAAATTTACCCGCGCCGCGGCGCTGCGCCTGGCAACTCGCCTAGAAGTGAGCGCCGCGGTCTACAACTAATTATTTCATTCAAAATCAACGCTGGCCCACGCGTGACGCAATATCTTAAAAAGACGGAACACAGCAAAGTATTAACTATCTTTTTGTCTCTCGTGTGCTTTTACCTGGCTTTTGGCGTATATTGCCCTCTCAGTCGCCCCTATGGGTGAAATACTACTACCATGACACTACGTACCTAATACATATAGCTATTTAATGCAATTTGTACCAAGCAAAATGCCCGGCTTCGCGGAGTGAAGTTGTGCACTTGACGCGTCATATTATGAGCCAAATTTATCGAGAAATATTTATGTTTAGCTATAAGTTAAACACCTCAGTGCCTTAAATCGAAAGTCTTCGATAGTTGTGTGTTGCCAGTGATGACTTACGGCACCGAGACGTGGCCTCTCACTATGGGCCTTATTAGGAAGCTCAAAGTCACTCAACGAGCTATGGAGAGGGCTATGCTCGGGGTTTCCCTACGAGATCGAATCAGAAATTAGGAGATCCGTAGGAGAACTAAAATAACCGACATAGCCCACCGGATTAGCAAGTTGAAGTGGCAATGGGCAGGGCACATAGCGCGGAGATCTGATGACCGATGGGGTCGGAAAGTGCTCGAATAGAGGCCACGTAGCGGAAAGCGCAGCGTAGGATGTCCACCCACAAGATGGTCTGACGACCTGGTAAAGGTCGCGGGACGTCGCTGGATGCAGGCTGCCTCCAACAGGTCTCTGTGGAAATCATTGGGGGAGGCCTATGTTCAGCAGTGGACTTCCTTTGGCTGATGGATGGATGGATGATGGATGATAAGTTATATTGGATTATTTATTATTATTTTTTTTATTATGAGCCTGTAGCGTCCCACTGCAGGGCAAAGGCCTCTCTTTCCGCCTTCCATGCATCCCGGTCAAGGGCTTTATATGACCAATCCTTCAAATATGCATCCAACTCGTCTCGCCACCTGCGTCTAGGTCTTCCACGTGGTCGACGGCCGTTCGGGACCCATTCCGTGGTGATCTTCGCCCACATCTCATCTGGCATGCGACACACATGTCCAGCCCAATCCCACTTTAGTCTGGCGGCTTTTTGACCAACGTCGGTTAATTTGGTTCTGGACCGTATTTCGGTATTCCTAATGTGATCTGAGAGATTAATACCCAAAATGCTGCGCTCCATTGCTCGTTGACAAACGCCAAGGCTGGATTTTTGGATGTTAGTAAATGACCATGTCTGGGCACCGTACGTGAGAATGGGAAGAATGCACATGTCCATGAGTTTGCGCTTTAGGGAGAGTGGCAACGGTCCTTTCATAAGATCTTTTAGAGACCAATAGCTTTTCCAGGCGTTTTCAGTGCGTCGAGTGATTTCTCTATCTTGTCTCGCCTGGAAGGAGACTAATTGGCCCAAGTAAATATACTCATCGACATATGCAATCTCCACACCTTCAACTTCAATTTTCTTCTGCGTGTTATTCGTCATTAATTTTGTTTTGGCCATGTTCATTTTGAGGCCAACCTCGGCGCTCGCTCGACTTAAGCTTTGAAGCATTTTATGTAAATTGTCTGCTGTTGAAGAGAAAAGGACATCATCATGTCATCGGCGAATCGAAGATTGGTTAATCTTTTTTCACCCATGGCAATACCCAAATCCCTCCATTCGGCAGTCAATTTTTGGAACACTCTCTGTAGGGTAGCTGTAAAAAGTTTAGGGGACAAGGGATCACCTTGCTTGACTCCCCGCTGTATTGGGAAAGATGGTCCGTTTTTGTGAACAAGAATGGATGCCGTACTATTAGTGTAAATATTTTGTAATAGGTGTATGTAAGTGGCTTCAATTCCTTGGTTTTCTAATGATTGAAATATTTCTGTATGTTTTAGACTGTCAAATGCTTTTGAATAATCCACAAATGCCAGGTAAAGTGGAATTTTAAGTAGTAGAAATATCCAGGCATTGAAACCTAAAACTCAAAAACTGTCCAAAGCTTCCCTTGACCTTATAGAAGAAAGACAGAATAAGATATTTCAAACATCAGACTACAGAGAATTGGACAGAAAAGTAAAAAGAAATATTAGGCGTGATTTAAGAATGTACAATACGAGACTAGTTCAATCAGCCCTAGATAAGAACACCTCTCTTAAAACTGCTATGCAAGGTAGGAACATCGGAAAATCCTCAATAACCTGTCTTCAAGACTCTGACGGTGTAAAGCAGAGTGACAACGACAAAATTCTTAACATATGTACTGAGTTTTACAGAAATCTTTACTCAGATAATTTACCACCCCAAAATACCAACCCTCAATACAGTTACGACCCCGAAAAAATATCGCATATCACAGAATTTGAAGTCAATAGAGCATTAGCATACATGAAATTTCACAGAAGTCCCGGAAACGATGGCGTTACCACGGAGGCACTTAAAATAGGAGCGAAAGTTTTAGTTCCTCACTTAACACATTTATTTAATAACATCCTACAAACTGGACAATTTCCTCCGGAATTATGTCATTCAAATATTATCCTTCTATATAACAAGGGCAATAAATCGGATATCCGCAATTATCGTCCTATCAGCCTTGTCTCCCACATTTACAAACTGTTTATTAAAATAATAAAAAAAAGAATTATTACACAGTTGGACCTCCATCAACCACCAGAACAAGCTGGCTTTCGTCACGGCTTCTCTACCACTGACCACATGCACTCTCTCAATCAGATATTAGAAAAACATATAGAATTTAAAAATATATTGGATAATATATAAAATATATCTGGGGGCGCGGCCGAGCCCCCTCCAAGTCGAGCTATAGGCCGTAACATCCTTTTCTCGAAGCAATTCAGACCATTTTCAACCCCCTATAACTTCGTTGTGGCTAAAGCATGAAGCCTGAATTTTCAGTTACTAAGCAGGCATTGTGTAAACACGGTATATTTAAAATTTCATTTAATTTGAACCAGTAGTTTAAGAATTATAACTTGTCAAACTTTCGTAATTTTGTCACTCACTGACTGACTGACCGATCATCAAAAGTCTAAGGCACTTCTAGCAGACATAGAACCTTCAAATTTAGAATATAATTAGTGTTTAGTGTCTAAAGTAAGGGAAAATTCAAACATTTCATAATTTGTGTCTAGTTTTCTAGATAGACCAACTGCGTGAATAACTTTGTAATCCCATATAAATGTATTGGATTACAAAGTTACATTTGCAGTTAATGAATAATTGTACCCGTATATAATGGAATAATAGTTGTAGATAGATATCTATATACATGAGGCATAACAGGAGGGGATATAGAGAGGGAAATGGTGTATTCAGCCCATGAAACTGTACAACATTCCTCTAGAAAAACATGACGAAGAAAAACTTGCAAATAAATAGATTAAATAACTCGAAAATATCAATCAATTACAATGAAAGAGAGAACATTAATAATC